>CM066917.1:29753338-31096726 GCA_033964015.1 Scolanthus callimorphus
CCTTTACACATTATTTGTAATGGGCATTATGGGCAAACTGATCAATCTTAGTTCCCGCCTTTATATTCCCGCCATTTTTGCGCGCGCGGTATGCCACAGGAAGCCCACGCGATAATTTTGCTACCACTCGCAAAAATTGTTCAAATCAGCAGCACTGACTGAAAGCTCTGGGAATCAACAAAAGAGGAGTTAAAGAAAGCGCAAGCAAACAGAACAAAGTCAGTACAACAGCATAAGGAATCGTATATAGCACGACCGTCCAACATTTAGGGCTTGTTTGTGTATCCATGCGCTATCCATATTCAAATGAGGACGGTTGAGGGAATGTACATATTCAGAAGTGAAACATTGCCTTACTTTCCTCTGTTCTAGTAGCTTGCTTATAGCTTTTAATTCCTTTCACCTAGACTCTGCTACGCAGGCTAGGCAAATCAACGCTGGCGGAGAGCGCTTATGCTCTGGATCATTACCAAACTCTCCCCTTCGGTCCCCTCCCTCCCAGCTATACTTTCGTCAGAGAGATCAGATGAAGACTGAAATCTCGATAACAGCACTCACTATCTTTTTTGGCATTTTTAAAGCATCTTCCTCTGAATGTACGTAAAAGTACGGGAAAGCGCTACCGTTTCTACATAATATTCAGCGTCACAGAGCGGAAGTTTTTCTGCCTTGATTTTTATCTGAGTGGATTTAGAAACTTGGGATGCTTGCGTATCCAGACCTCATTCACCCGGTAGATCTAGTTCCAAACTCTCCCTAACCAGTACTAAAATACCTTCGATGTTAATATGAAACTTAATCCGTCTAAATCTCTCGGTTGATCATTAGTGTAATTCTCGACACTAGCTTATTTGAAGTTGCGTTGCTGTTGTAAGGAGTAGTTATGTATTGATCACACGTGATCACTAGTGGTTTGCTGAAAAGGCTGAAAAGCTAAAGCAACGGCTGCAAAACTAAATCCATATTTACCATTCCACTGAAATCACGATATGAATGGCATGTTACTCCAGTGTCAATATTGTGAAGAAAAGGCTAAAAATCGCCCACTTTCCAAAATAAGAATGACCTTTTTCCAAAAATAGAAAATCTACCAATTTAGCGAGTTGGCCAATGGCAGCGTTGACTCCAATTCCCCTATCGTAAAAGTAGATGTTGGCTAGTTATTTATGGTTACCCTGTTTTATATACTGATCCTGTCTTATAGGATATGATGTCATGCAAACTTGAATAGATAAGAGGAACATTATTTTTAATGCAATACGCGACGACTTGTCGGCACAGCTCAAATCTCACAAAACGCATTTATTGTAGCTTAAATACTACGGCGCTTGGTGATGTAAGATCTTCTCGTAATTTTCGTTAACCTTTTGTTGACTAATAATAAGAGGGTAACGGGCTGTATAGTCTTGATTTCGTTAGGCTTGTGCAAGGTATAAAACTAACAAAAACAACACGCGCTTTTCTGCTTGTCATTTTATATCTTCCAGAACAGTTTGAGCTTTCTCGATCCATTTTAAAATGTAAGCAATATAAAGTTGATACTTCCTTCCGCTTTTTCGCGTGGTATGCAAATGCTGTACTCTTACACTTGGAGGATTGAAGTGCTATAGGAGTAAAAATAGTCCTCCTGGGAATCACTTTGCGCTGTTCTCCATCACATCCGATGAGCAAAAATATATTCCGCTTGCAAAATCACACGTCTACTAATACTGCATAAACTAGCAAGGCCTTGTTATATGCTTTCTTTTCTTTCTTTGTTCGTTTTATTTTGTTCATTTTTTTCGTTAATATTGGATTTTGTTCCTACACGAATTGCATATTAGGCCTTTTTATCTGCTTTTTCTTTTTTTTTATTCATTGGAGGTAATAAGAGTACATAACCAGCTGATGGGAAAAGGCCAACGTTTTTAAACGTTGTAAAATAAAAAATATCGATAAAAAATTAAGGTTGTGCATCACAGTAAAAATGCGGATTTACTTTAATATCCTTCAACACTACCCTTCCCTCCTTTCCTTGCTGTTACTCAGTGAGTGCCTTTTGGACATGAATTTGTTTAGAAATAATACATATTTGTTATTTACCGGCTGGGAGGAAAACTGTGACCAAGGGCTGGAAAATGTTGACCGAGACCGGAGGCTCTTAGAACCAACCAGAACGCAGAATTCGTTACCGTGCCCTCTAGGAAAAATAAAGTGTAATATTTAAGGATTTCCTTGGTAAACGCAGTTTGTGGCTGTGGTTGTAATATATAGGATTTTCAATACGTTGTTCGGAAATCCAAACGCTAAAAAAGGCACCGGCGAATATTTCATGGCAAGTCGCCTAACGACTCGTAGAATAGACATAATAAATTTCTCATAAAACTTATGCCGGAAAGCAGCTTTCCTTTCGATTTCCTTTTTACTGTTTGAGTTACGGACCAATGTACCTATGTGTATAAGGGGAAATGAAATGTAATAGGCTACCTGAAAAGTCCTTTGTACAATTGCGCAAGATAAAAAATTCTATTAATAGACTTTCGGGGAGGGCGAGACGCGGTTTAACCCAAAACATCCAATTACAAAAATTAAACAATGATTTGATCCTCATTTTTGTCGTCATACAACAAAACTTGATTGCGTATTCCTCGAGCTAGGCTAGTGTATGGAAAAAAGGAAGGGAAAACCCCCATGCGATAAACTGAAAACGAAAGCCGGACACTAGAGCACCATTGGAAGCCAAATTATATCGCCGTAGGAATATAGGAAGCGCGCAGAACTTGCGCAACATTTCAAGTCTCTCAGTTCATGAGGCCGGGATTTCCATACGAGGATTATTTTCTTTGTTATTTTACCCGAACTTCTACCTGTTGTGCGCATTCCGTCCGCCCTGCGTTGGCCTGGATGTTTCATGACTCTCTTGAGCACGTCTGTAAATATAGCTTTAGTAACAAAACCTGTTTTTTGACTAAACGAGAAGGGAAAGCTTGAGCACTTGAAAAAACGTGACTTCTTTTCTGGGCAATTCGGTATGATCAACTGAGTTGGATATTTGTCACTGTCAATATTGTAAGTGCGACTAAAAGCGCAGTCCGTAAGCGCCCTCCGGTCACCACGTCTGGTTACGAAAATGACCAACAAAGGCATTAAAACAGCAACTCCCGCAGCAGCAACTATTCACATGTGAATGCAAAATTACGTGGCTCTTCTTTCTTAAATACTTTTTTTCAATTGTCAGATATATTTTTTCATTTGTCAGATAGTATCAAAATCAGATAAAGTCAGGAAAAATAAGCTAAGATTATATGTAGTGCCTTAAAGAGAGAAACGAGAACCGCTGCGCGGTGTGTCACGCCATGGGGTCACAGATGTCACGAAAACTTCTGTCCAGAATTTCACATATTGTTTGTTTTCCAACAGTATTCAACCCGGAATATTCATTGATCAATCCGAGTATAGCCACTGTTGAGGAAATAAGCAAGCTAATAAATTCAAATAGCCTGAAACAGGATCTTATTTGGTCAAGGAAATGGGGTTTGCGATGGACAATCTTTGGGTGAGGACGCACCCCCTTTGCGATGTTTAAAACGGGCAAATGTAGTTATAACGACCAGGTTCTAGCACCTCTATTGACAATTCTGGCTCCTCAGCCCTCAACCCCCCCCCCCCCCCCCCCCCCCCCCTCTAAAAACCTGGAACCGCTCCTGCCTTGCACTGGTTTTTAAAATCCAGGTTCTTATACGTGGGATCTGTATAACAAACTGATATTCAACGGGATTTATTTTCTAGCAGCAGCAAGGGAATTTATTAAAATGACCTTGGAGAATATATTCGCACGATTAGTCGAGTAAATACGGTAGTAGCTACACCTGCTTAGACGCAGCGGGACTATAATTATTTTCTATGACCCTCAGGTGGTGTACTTTGCTGTTAAAAATAGAAAATGTTATAAATAGTAGATGTCGCGCTCACTTAGCAGCCTTTTGCGCCGAAAGAGAGCTTTCATGATATGGAGCGCGATATATTGTACCAGCACTCGCGATCGGGAGTTTCAAAATGCACGACGCGAGGCAAAAGCTGGCTACTCTGCGTTGGGGCTTTTCTTAAACAATATCACAAAATAACTAACCAATAAGCCGCTTATGATGAAATAATCCAAATAGTTGAAACGCATAGGCTTATAACTGACTACTTGAAGGCTTTCAATTAAAAAAAGTTCTGTCTCGAGCTAATGGAAACAGCTTGATTTTTCAATATTTTATTAAGCGTTGTCTAGCGCAATAACTGATTTATTTCATGTTTCCTTTTGACTAAGTGAAAGTAGTCTCGTAACATTTTAATATTGAAATGAATCGATGGTCTAAATTTGGAGCTATTCTCTCCAAGATAAAGAAAACAAACCTTGAATTTTGACTGTCAGTTAGGCCTTCTTATAGAGTTGTCTGTTTGTATTTTTGTGATGAGGAAATGATGTTGTATCTCTACGATCATCTGGCAGAAAAGCCTCCAGGCCCCAAATAGAAAGCATAGAAAGCTCCAATCCGCGCTTTCTTTTTTGACGGAAGTTTATTGTTTAGCATACAGCATGACGTCATTCTATGTTGATTGACAAGACCATATTGATTCGCTCATCACGCGTCGGCCAACGCGAGCTATTTTTAGCCCGCATAGAAAATTCGCGAGGGTTAGGTCAAAATACAGTGAGATTTTGTTCGATGAGGGAAGTACGTCACAGCCAGAATGACCCAAACCGTCGAACAGTGAACACCGCACTTTCGAGACAAAATAACAAGCAACAACTCACAACATCGAGCGTCAGTTACGAGAAACCATCCGAAGGGAGAGTATTACTCAGTGTACTACCAATGACGGCCATCATGGCTAGTTTGCAAGTGCTATCTCCGATAAAGGAGCTACCAGAACCGGGTTTTCCAACAGCGACACTTTCAAGGAAGAACTCAGGGAAAAAATATATCCCAAAGAAGAAACTCGCGCGACTTCATGGCGTCGATCCGAAGGTTTATAAAAACTTATTGCTTCCTATCTCAATGATCGAAGGAGAAGGGAACAGAACTGAAGCAAAGCAAGCGAAGATTTGTAAAAGAGACTTTATTATTCCTAAAATTATTATAGAAGAGGTCAGATTTATTGACGATGTGAAGTACAGTGAATTGGAAAACATGAGAACTGAAAGCTGCGGAGGACTTCTTCATCCTTCGCATGCAGTTTACTCGGCAGTGTCCGCGAACGATCCCTATGGACTTAAAAATATCATCCTCTCTGGAAGAGTAAATGTGAATCAGTTGAACGCTAGTGGCGTGACGGCACTGCACGAGGCATCATATGAAGGCAAGAGCCGGTGTGTAAATGTTCTTGTGCAGTTAGGAGCTGATGTGGACTGTAAGGACAGAGAGGGCTGGTCGCCTTTGCACGCGGCTGTCTGCGGAGGGAACCGCAAATGCGCCGCTTATTTACTTAGACAGGGAGCCAATGTTCGCGCCAAAAACGACGATGGACTAACACCGGTTGCCATTGCAATACAACAGAGAGACAAGGACATGGTTCAGTTACTGAGCTCGCAGACTTTCAGTAGTAACCATAGGATTACAAGACGACAGTTACTCAAAGCACACGTATAGCTCTACAAAGCTAGTATTTAATTTAAGTTAAAATTTCTTGCGCAACTGGATTTCTATTTTCAGTTTTTGCTGTACGTGGCCAGCTCAAGCAGCTCAAGGGTGATAGTGGAATCGCGATGCAAAACACACGTTGATCACGGGGTCGATTGACCGAACACAAAACTCTCTACTTGACATACGCAACTCTGCTTTATTGCTTTCGTTGGAACAATAGATAAACTTCATTTTCTGTGAAAATTTATATCTTCCCATCAGGGATATTTTAGGTTCCATTCATAATCCATTCATGTGCGGAGACGTATTAAATGTTGTCCAAAAAAAAAAATGATTGCTTGTCAGACCCGGGCTGGGATAGATCGTATTATTTGTTTATAGAAAAATCAATTTTCCAAGCTGGAATTGGTCTTATTAATTTTCCTGTTTAGTATTTTTCCTTTAAAATGTTGATAAGGAATTCTATGAAGTCATTCTATTTTAAGTAATCGGTCTGCGTCAGTCTTTCCTCTTTATATAAAATATGAGCGATCAGCATAAACGAGATGTCATCGCTATCAAATACAAGAGTTTCTCTCTGTGACGCTAGAAACTACTTCTTGAATGGATTATGAAAGGAGAACTGAACAGAATATGTTAATGGTTTCTTGTAAGTAATGTGAAATATGCGAAAAAAAAGTGTTGAGAAAAGAGAGAAAAGAAAGTTAATAAAATTATAATTTATGAATAGAATTGCTGTTAAGTATAATCCAATATATTATACACCCTATTCTATTAGATCGCAGAATCGATTTGAGACACTGCGACTGAAAAATGCTAGATATAAATGTTCTTACTATATTTTTTATTTCTTTTTTTTATTTCGGGCATACCTGAGTTTTATAACCAAATTACCTGTACATGTTTGTGTGAAGTTTTCATACAGAAATCGGGAAGCAATTTGATATCTCGACCAGCCCGATTTAGCTAAAAGCTTAGATTGTACCATTTTTGAAAGCGAATGAAATATGCATGGGAAAAAGATAAAAATAAACCTACTTCCACCAGCTGAGCAGTCAAATGACAGCTTATCATGATTAGCGAAATAAAAATCTAATTGGAGGACCCAGATACCACCGTTCATGCGAACATACATTCGTCATCGGTAGAATTTAAGAAATATTTCTAATTTAAGGGTTCTGGGGACTTATCTTTTTGTGTTATCGTAGTGACTGGTTCCCGATTTAGCTTGAGTATCTAGTTAACAAAATCCAAGCTCCATGTTCCGAGATTTTTTGTATACCATACCAAAACGGTTTATGTATTCTGATGAAAAGTTTCAGCTATATAGGTATCTAAAATGTTTTTTGGAGTTTTGGTTTTCCTTGTGTACATTTTGTTTTACTTTATGTTTACTTTTAATATATATTTATCTTGAACTGCTATTTATAGCTTCCAACTTCCTTACAAATTCAAGGCGAAAGACACGTTTTTATTTGCACTGTCCTCTTATCATGACTGGTCAAATGAATCGAAGGGCCTCTGTTTTATTTTGTATGTTTTGTACAATTCGGAGCTGCAAAATACTTTTAAACTGAGCTTCATAAATCAGGAAAAAAAATATGTTTCCTTCACATGGACTGCAAAAAGGGCATTTTCGGTTTTTTAACTTAGTCATTATGACTAAGTTAATCCCAATAAGGCTCTCTAAATGCAAATATTTTTAATTCAAGACATTTTGTTTTTAGAACAACCGTCAGCCTAGCCCAACTTAGAAGTACCTAGTATTTTGACTGTAACCACAAGATAGCTTACACATCCATAAACAAGGTATCGCTTATTCTCGAGAATCTGTAGTTACAAAAATAATAAAAAATGATTCGTTGTCATTCCCTTGAGAGCACTGTTAAGAGCCTTTCATGAAAACGTCCAAATATAAATTGCAGTTATTGAAATATCTTCTATAATATACAGAGCAACATTGGGCACTGTTTTAAAGACTTACTTTAAATTTTAACGTAGTTTGAAAAGCCCGAAATATATAGGTGTGATCCTGGAAAAAAAACTTATTTCTCTTCTGCGTTCATTATTATCGTGCTATTAAAAATATAGGAAAACATTAAGAAACGGCTCAATTGTTATGTTTATAAAAGAGACTTTGTGGTAAACATTCGAAAGAGTAACTTTCCATTAGAGAAATCGAGATTCCAAAAACAGATTTCCTGAGACAAGCTGTTATTCATATCCCACAAAAAGACATGCCAAATATCAGACAAGTATATATAAACAAGATTTAAATATGAGATACATAATGAACGATATTTTTTCTAGAACAAACTGCTTCCCGTTTTGTCTCTGACGCAGAGTTTTGCTGGGGGATGTTTGCGAAACCTATTCTCAGTGTGGCAATTCGTTGCAAAACAACACAGATAAGTAACGTTTGATTGTAAATGTTGGTGCTTTCAATCTAATGACTTCATTTTTCACTTATTTTGAATGTTGTCCTTTTACATGTAAACCACTTTTATTTCTATTTTTAAATTTTCTTAAAAATGCCCGACTTTAATTGGGTTTCTTATTACATCATTCAAAACAAGTGGATTTTCCAAAATTATCATTTATTTTCAGTCCATTATTTATAGAGTACTCACTCTCCTATCAATGACCGAGTTTTATAAACATCTTATAACAAAAACATGTACGTCGATTTCAGATGTTATCATATAAGATTATATTTAAAGAAGTGGGACGCAACATATATAGTCCTTCTGGCACATATAGGCCTTCTTCAGATATTTGTATTTATTTATTTTCATTACTAAAAAATGAAATGCGACTTTATTAAAACATCCACCAAAAAGGATATAACAATATAAAAACTATGTACATCAAAAGTAATAATAATAAGTATCAGCTAGCTTTCTCTTTTTTTTTTGTTGTTGCAGTAATGTATCACTTTCATCTATTTTTGTTTTATCTTTTAAATTTTCCTTTTATTTTAAATATTCTCTTTTTGCTTTCCCTTTTTCTATAGTAGTTAAATATTGTTCAACATACCCTACCTTGACTAGCTTTGCTATTTGTAAGGCATGATCCTATGTAATCTGTTTTTGTTTTTTAGAATAAATAAAATTGATTGATTGAATAATTTTCATTACTAGTGATTATTTTGTTTAATTTTTAGTGTCTAGTTGCAATTACATGTAGATGCAAACAGTACGTCCGTGAATCACAAGTATAACAAATTTTGTAGTTATTTATCGAATAGTAACTTTGTATATAGTCTAGATTCATTTGTCGTGTAGTTTAGATTCGTTGTCGAGTTAATATTATTGCAGTTATTGTTTCGACGTTTCAAGGTTCAACTTTTTCATTAAAAGGCCACCAAATTTGCTATTTAACAATTATTTCCTGCTTGAAAATAGGTACACACGAACAGTTCTCTTTTGTAAGCTAAGATATCCATGGGCACACAACGGACCTGTTCCCAACCCTTTTGTACAGTAAGATATCCATGGGCACACAACGGACCTGTTCCCACCCCTTTTGTACAGTAAGATATCCATGGGCACACAACGGACCTGTTCCCAACCCTTTTGTACAGTAAGATATTTATGGGCACACAACGGACCTGTTCCCACCCCTTTTGTACAGTAAGATATCCATGGGCACACATAGTCCGTGGGCCAGAAAGTGAAACCCTCCCCCCCCTCGGGGATTTTTGCAGACATATACCGTTTGAAAGACCTTCCATGGGGACTTCGAAAATCGATGTCTGCACTTGATCGGTTGGTGGGCGTGGCCGTACGGCGGCTTTCTTCATTTTGGTCCAAAAACCACAGGGTACCCGCGTCGTATTTTTAAAATAATTTTATAAACAGATCAGAATGCTATCTTATGATATGAAACGTTGCATGCATACATTTTACTATCCAATCTGTTAGACAACAGCACAATTTGCCATGTTAAGTTCCGAAAAGGACCTCTGCGCATGTCACAACATCAAATATACCTTTACGTCATCCCAAAATATTTCATACTTCTTTTCGACTGTTTTAATCCGTTAGCTTTAAGAATCAATTGGCTTTGTAGATTATTTCTTTAGTTTGCTTTATCCGCTGTATCTCTAATTTAGCGACAAGGACACATCTAAGCCGAATAATAAGGTCATGCTACATCAGTATTGTGTCTTGCCGCATAATGCTTTTAGCCTCAGGGTTCATGTTCGTCGCCTCTTGTACAAGTGCGAAAGGTAAGTCTCGTTAAATTATTTGCGGATTTGTTCAGTCCCTTCCACCCTAAGGAACGCATCTAGAAAACCCTGCCTATAATTGATGATTACTTTATCCAAAGTGAGCAAACGAAGTACACGGAAATGCCAAGCCCTAATGTAAAAAAGGATGATAACTTCATTGTTTCGTATGCAAAGTGCATTATCTGATCTGATTCAAGGCACGTACCATTCGTTTGTATGTTATTTTTGTAGATCCAAAAGGAATCTTTGTACTGTACGTCTCTCTTCTGGTACCCCAATGCCGGCCACCTGTCAAAAGCGATATCCTGACGTCTGATGAGATTGGTATACGCGCCATCGTGAATTTGCCTAAGACTGACTAGGAGTAAAGTAGAAAATAATCCACCTGCTCCCCCTCCGACATACATAATTTATGTAGCCTAATTGCTTGATATACAGTTTCCAGGATACGTTGTCACTGGAAAAAGCAACGAAACTTGTGCGCTAGTCCAATACTCTGACAAATTATGTATGGTATTGTTCTCCTCTATTGTTTAGCCTCGTTCTATAATACACTCCATTGCACTTCATTGTTTTAGACAATACCTTGCATAAATTTGTCAGAGTATTGGACAACCTCCACAGACGAATTTAATTGATCAATTGAATTCGTCTAATTAAATACAGACGTTGTATACGTCCGGGGTCGACGTATACAACGTCTGTATTGTTTATTGTTGCGCTTCAAGCTTATAGGCTTTTTCATGCTAGGAGTAAAGAGAGACACGTCAGGGGACCCGGAATGACAGAGTCGTCAGGGCGAATTTGCCGCGACATGACAGCGGTGTAAAATGATTCTTGTCTCCTCTTGCGACGAACGCAGATCATCAATGTCGTCGGACACCGCCCTTTTACAATCTGGACTTGTCAGGCTGATGCAGTCCCTTTCGCATAGGTCCTAGTGGAAAACTAAGGACATTTTCCAATTAAGCTTTTGTGTTGTAGCGCTAGGAACACTGCCCAAAGACGTTCCTTTCTGCCTAAATATTTCTACCGCCTTTTTGTCTTTCCTTCTATGACAGATGGTTTTGCTTACTTAAACTTAAACTTAAATAAAGTTCGCTTAAGTTAGCTTACGCTAATGACTAAGCCGCGCAGGTCTGTTCTTACGTAGCAAATGTTTTCAGTTTGAGTCAGTCTTAGGCAAATTCACGATGGTGCGTATACCAATCTCATCAGACGTCAGGATATCGCTTTTGACAGGTGGCCGGCATTGGGGTACCAGAAGAGAGACGTACAGTACAAAGATTCCTTTTGGAATCTACAAAAATAACATACAAACGAATGGTACGTGCCTTGAATCAGATCAGATAATGCACTTTGCATACGAAACAATGAAGTTATCATCCTTTTTTACATTAGGGCTTGGCATTTCCGTGTACTTCGTTTGCTCACTTTGGATAAAGTATTATCATCAATTATAGGCAGGGTTTTCTAGATGCGTTCCTTAGGGTGGAAGGGACTGAACAAATCCGCAAATAATTTAACGAGAACTTACCTTTCGCTCTTGTACAAGAGGCGACGAACATGAACCCTGAGGCTAAAAGCATTATGCGGCAAGACACAATACTGATGTAGCATGACCTTATTATTCGGCTTAGATGTGTCCTTGTCGCTAAATTAGAGATACAGCGGATAAAGCAAACTAAAGAAATAATCTACAAAGCCAATTGATTCTTAAAGCTAACGGATTAAAACAGTCGAAAAGAAGTATGAAATATTTTGGGATGACGTAAAGGTATATTTGATGTTGTGACATGCGCAGAGGTCCTTTTCGGAACTTAACATGGCAAATTGTGCTGTTGTCTAACAGATTGGATAGTAAAATGTATGCGTGCAACGTTTCATATCATAAGATAGCATTCTGATCTGTTTATAAAAATATTTTAAAAATACGACGCGGGTACCCTGTGGTTTTTGGACCAAAATGAAGAAAGCCGCCGTACGGCCACGCCCACCAACCGATCAAGTGCAGACATCGATTTTCGAAGTCCCCATGGGAGGTCTTTCAAACGGTATATGTCTGCAAAAATCCCCGAGGGGGGGAGGGTTTCACTTCTGGCCCACGGACTACAACGGACCTGTTCCCAACCCTTTTGTACAGTAAGATATCCATGGGCACACAACGGACCTGTTCCCACCCCTTTTGTACAGTAAGATATCCATGGGCACACAACGGACCTGTTCCCAACCCTTTTGTACAGTAAGATATCCATGGGCACACAACGGACCTGTTCCCAACCCTTTTGTACAGTAAGATATCCATGGGCACACAACGGACCTGTTCCCCACCCCTTTTGTACAGTAAGATATCATGGGCACACAACGGACCTGTTCCAACCCTTTTGTACAGTAAACTATCCATGGGCACACAACGGACCTGCTCCCAACCCTTTTGTACAGTAAGATATCCATGGGCACACAGCGGACCTGTTCCCAACCTTTTGTACTGTAAGATATCCATGGGCACACAACGGACCTGTTTCCACCCCTTTTGTACAGTAAGATATCATGGGCACACAACGGACCTGTTCCCACCCCTTTTGTTACAGTAAGATATCCATGGGCACACAACGGACCTGTTCCCACCCCTTTTGTACAGTAAGATATCATGGGCACACAACGGACCTGTTCCCACCCCTTTTGTACAGTAAGATATCATGGGCACACAACGGACCTGTTCCCACCCCTTTTGTACAGTAAGATATCCATGGGCACACAACGGACCTGTTTCCACCCCTTTTGTACAGTAAGATATCATGGGCACACAACGGACCTGTTTCCAACCCTTTTGTACTGTAAGATATCATGGGCACCCAACGGACCTGTTTCTCACAAAAACCTCTTCCACAAGCCCTTGTACAGTAAGATATCCACGAAGAGAGTGTCTGTGTCTTATGCTTTTTTTGTTGTATTAATCGTGCAAACAAAAAGAAGTAATGTACAAAAACAATTTTCTTGAAATGACTAAGCATTCTCCCAGACACTAATCGCGCTAAAGTACTTTCACTAATCGACACTAAATTTGTCAGTCGCTCAAGCACTTATCTGAACAAAATGATTGTCATTCCAACAGATCCAACGAAGTTCATTGTTCGCTCCATAGGCCAACAGTCATCGATAAAGTGTACTTTGGAACTACAACGACGCGCTAAGAGTGTGGTATTTAAAGATTACAAACTCTTTGTCCTCTATTACTTTTTCAGATAACCTTTAAAACAGTCGATAAACTAATTTAGTAACCATCTTTTTACACTCGGACTGCATGATTTTCATATATCTCTCAAAAACCATATCCACTTTTACGATGCAAAAAGAATTCGAAAGAAAACACTATCATGACTCTTGCGCCGATTCTCCAGTCCATCTGAATCCTACTTAGCGCAGAATAGCCCTATCACTTTCGGATTAGCAGAGCATAGTGAACTCTGGCCTCGCGTAAATGAGCAATTGATATCAGGATAAGTGGTTCTATGCAAACAGGCAATATGTCAAATATGTTTATCTCTCGTTTATTGTCCGAAGTATCAACAAAGTTGCCCCTGATAACCTCCTCTCCGGGAATCCAGAACGAATACGTGCTTGACAGCACGTAGTCGATTTACCCAAGGCCAAAGCAGAACTCCATTTGTCTGGCATCTTGTACCCAAAATAAAACAGTTTCTTGTTCAACCTGAGGCTACCCGAGTTTAGTTTGCAGATGGCACAAACTCATCACTTTTATTGCAGTGACTGTAACAGTTGCAGTGAAGGAAACATATATATATATAGCTGTTTCAAATTATTATAAATCGACGCACTCCCCAAGTATGGTCATTGAAACATCAATATCCGTCTTCTGCACATGACATATGCCTGTGATATTTGTTATCTGCATGAGCGAAATTTGATGTGTTGAGCTCATTAAAAGTGTGCAAAAGTAAATATTTTCTGGGGTTTTTTTAGCCTGCGAAAGCAGCCGCCACTTTGCGAGTCGCCGGCTAGGTTTTTTTGTACTATCGATGCGCTGAATAATAAAACCATCATCCTGCTCGATTTTGCAGAATATCGTCTGATTTCGCGTCCTCACAAGACAAAAACCTAGATTGAAATCGCTGTATATATAGGCAATCCCGTGTTCTCGTCGAATTTCGCGCCACCTTATCAACAGGGCGTGGTTTTATAAACAAAGACCGGAACCCATCAACACGAGCCTCCCACGTCACACTACTGGTGAGTCTCCGAAGCACAGGAGTAGATTAATCTATTTTTAGATTGTAGTCTTGCGTCCCGCGAGAATTGAATCGTCTTACAAATTATCTCCCGCTTCTCGCTCAAAAGTAAGATGGCAGCAATCGGCGCCACCCAACATTCTCACTCGACTCTCAAGTACGAATCTCCCATTTAAATTCAAACATACAATCTAACAATAGGATCGTCTACCCCTGTGTATATAGAGGAGTAGATGGAGGCTGCTATTGATGGGCTCCATTAACAAAGGTGTATTCGAGCAGAGCGGAGAATTGAATCGTCTTACAAATTATCTCCCAACATTCTCACTCGACTCTCAAGTACCAATCTCCCATTTAAATTCAAAACATACAGAATAACAATAGGATCGTCTACCCCTGTGTATATAGAGGAGGAAAAGATGGAGGTTGCAGAGCGGAGGTCAGCTGGCTACAATGAAAGCATGCAGACAACAAATCATAGCAAACATGTCCCAGACACAACCTTTGCTTCTTCAAATATGCCTTTAGGGCCCGGCAAGAGCTTATCTTATATAGTTTAAAAACACTATGCAAGCACAGGATGTGAAAAAAACTAGCAACAGACAGTCACTAGACATTTTAAACAGTTTCCTTCCTGTGCGATCTTCTTTTCTTGATGTGAAATTCTCATGGCAATGAAGGCTATGCGCGATTTTCGTTGCAACTCACAACGCAGCAAATATTGCGAGTTGCAAGAAATTGTCACGCGTCCGGTCTAATCATTCTTAATCCAGAGCTCCCCGGCTCGTCTGCTCGCAGGGGAGGCTCTGGTGCAGGGGCGTAGCCAGCACTTATGAGAGGGGGGGTTCCAAAATTCAAAAAATAAAAAACTCCACATAAATCGGCCGTTTTTTGCGTTCTCGCCACAGGAAACCAAGCGAAAAATATTGATCTCGGGAAAAAACTAGCGTTTGAAGAAATTTGCTACATTTTATTGGAGCTTTTATTTGTTGTCTATTAGATATTGCCGAATTTTAGTAATAAGTCGGTCCAGAACAGAGGCGAGGGGGGGTTCCGCTGCGGGAGAGGGGGGGTTCCGGAACCCCTGGAACCCCCCCCCCCCCCCCCCCACCCCCCCCCCACCCCCCCCCCCCCTGGCTACGCCCCTGTGGTGACATCCATTTGAGGACCTTTGCTGATTGGCTGGTTTTGAACGTGCATGCGCAGAAAGATCTTGCTCTCAACCCGCTCTGGACGCTCTGTATCAAATCTCGCGCATGCGTCAGTGGCTGTCACCAGAGCCTCCCCCGCGAGGAGACGAACCGGGGAGCTCTGGGTATAAGAGAAAGTCTTAATGACGAATTTGCCTCTTGTCTAAAGTTCATTTGCACGATTAGAATGACTCATGATTAACCGGCCGACTGTTACCATGACTAATGACATTCCTTGTAACTTATGCTGTTTCACGCCACGTTATCTACAGCTCGCTTTTCATGGGCTTTTCACAGACGCGTTTGAGCCAAATTCTGGTAATGTATTGTAGCACCAACTTTTAATGCATTTCCGGCCGTCATGAGGCCAAAATGTCATTGTCTAATTCCCCCCTAGAAAACATAAGAAGTACAACAAATATATCTCCATCCCAAACATAATTTTGCTTCCCGCCGCCCCTGGAATAAATACAAGATGTAAACATGCTTTGTCATGTTTACTACACGTGAGAAATATTATAGAACATCCCCTCCTCAGGATACTAAGCCTATGTACTTTCGAGTTTATCAAATTAAGTAAATAAGCATGCTAAATAGTTTAAGTAGATATACTTGAATTGATTCATTGTACTTGTGTAAGAGTTGAACTCTGTGTCTCTTGGACTTCCGAACAGGTACAAGTCCTCTGGGACCCCCTCCCCCCTCGCTTGTCACTCGCTCCAGGCTATTTCCTCCGCGCGTCCAAGATGGCGGTCACAACTACGAACTCTGTGATTTTCGTGTGTTTTCGCGATAAAAAACAACGCCTGCGAGCAGGATAGGGCCCATGTTACACTTTGCACCTCGCAACGCAACGATGACGAATTAAAAGTCATTCAAGTTGCCGCAGGATGTAACACGATCGGAATACACAGCGGCGCTATCAAAATCAAGCGCGCTAATTGGTTCATTCAGGGAACCCAGGGAGTGATATATTGCTAAATGTTACACGTAGCAACTTCTTATCTCGCAACGTTGCGAAAGAAGAGTACTCGATTCTACGTTTTCTGCAACTCGCAACTACATTGTGGAGTGGTTTTCATAAACCCACTTTAGCACTTTAGCCTATTTAGTACTAATACAGGCCGTAGCCAGGGATTTTTGTGGGGGGCTGCTAATCTGGAAAAAGCGGACCAACGTGGTATGAATTTATTAACCGCTAGTCAAAATTCACTAGAAAAAGCAAATATACGAAACTGTATGCGACTGCAGTCTTCTGTTTGGCCCAATTAGTCACTAATTTCTTTGTTTTCTTTTGTGCTGGCTTGACTACTACACTTTGACTATTACACTTTGTTTCATGGGTTCAAAATATTGCATTGCAGGGCGATGTTACGCGCGCGGTTTTCATTGCAACTAACTTGCAACGCAACAAAAATTGCGTTGCAAGTTGCAAGAAAATGGCCTCATGTTACTTGGCCTTTACTCTGTAAGAACATATGGAGGCACTAGAGCAGATTCCAGATACCGCCGTAATTAGCCAGACTTGCGTTTAGTCAGCGTTTCTATTGGTCAAGAACAAAGTCTTTTGTCTTTCGGCCAATCAAATTGCGAACTAAATCAAAACGCGCCTCCTAATTGGTTTTGTTGAATGGCTTTCATTGGCTAGTGGTTTGTTTTCAACACCCATCTGAACGGATACAACTACAACCAAATGCAAAATGTTGGAACACTTTGCCGAGAGAACACGCTCTCGGAAGGAAGGACTAGGTGTTCCAACGACTATGCATTTGGTTGTAGCTTCTACTTGCCGAGTCACGTAATCCGATGACATGATCATGTGATGGCCCAGAAATGACAATGTTTCCGCATTCGTGCCCAGACCTCTACCGCTAGAATGAGGATGAGCGCAGGGGCTTAGCAGTGTGCGCGAAGGATTGTGGGGAAGGTAGACTTTGAGTTCGTCCTCCCGTCGTGCTTGCTGGCATTGCGCGCTTACTGAATCCTTCCAACAAATGCTTCCCAACGTAGTTCGGCACGATGCGAAAAACATTCTCGAGATAAAGCGCTGTGTGAGAGTCAGCACTAGATCGAACATGGCCCGGGTCAAGAAAGCGGTACGAGTAATAAATCACGAGTCTTTTTTTTTATTTGTTACTTTTACCGAATCACGAGTATTGGCATTTCACGTCAAACGTCCGTATCTGTAAAGACATGCAGAATTTGACTTCCCATCAGATCACGAGCAAGCCATGCTCGTGGTCCAAAAGTGAAAACACAATGACGTTTTAGGTAAATCGTGAAATCAGGCAGCTCCCGCAAAAGTGCAAGCCTGATTTCACGAATTAACGTAAATTGGGTTTTCACAAATTTTACGGATCACGGAAAACCACTTCACCGCCCTGATCTTTCCAGCGCAGATAGTGGTGAGACGCTAAACAGCCAAACGAAGAAGTGCTTGTTAATGTAAGCTTGAGATTGGATTATGATTCTTGAGATTAGCCAAGAGGGTTGATAACAGTTGTGCTCTAGATTCCTCCCACCGCATTTGACTTCTCTGCCCTTCTCATCCGCACGCACGCACGGGAAATGCGAGGTGAGCAAAGATATTTAACCATAAATTAAGATAACGATGCTAGTGAAAGCGCACGAAGAGAGCTGAAAAAATAACAGATTTATCAAAAATAAGTTCCAAGGCGTATATCATTCGAGCGGATTTCACATTACTGTAGTGAAACCAATCGCGAAGTGATGAAAAAAACCCTGTAGTAGTAGTGATTCAAAGTGATTTCCAATTATTCACGTCAAACATACGAAAACCGCACTAACTACCCTATTTATTTATTTTCAAAATAGCCTTTTCCGTTCTACTGTTTGTTATCCTCTCATATTTGTACTTATTTTCCGACGCACGAGGATCCTTCTCTAAAAGCGTGCTAGTCCTCCTAGTCTAGAATTCGAGGTTCTTATTCATGGGTTTTTACTGTAGTTTCAAAAGATTCCTCGCTACACGTCCCTGTAAGTGTAGTAGTTCTTGACCAGTAACTGATCATATCTACGTATTACTCGAGTGGTTAAGAACCAAGCACTTGTAAATTGATGATTGCGGTATCTGGGCCGGCATATGGTTGACATTCTTAAACCCATCCCTCGGAATCCTTAAACGTGTCACTCACAAATGTTTCAAAAAAAAGTGTCACCCAACCCCGTTTTCCGAGTATGGGGGATTGCCCGACAGCATGACCTAGCTGTTTTCTTTAAAGTCCTCTACTGTGAAAAACTCGCATATTGTTTCAAGCTGTAGCTAGAATTTCTTGTTTGGAGGGCACGCCTTAGTCATCCTTTGTTTTTGTTTGGGGAGCAAAAAGGTCTTTTCACACACACGTTTGATACTAAACTTTTCACTTGCCCCCTCCCCACCGCCATGTGTTTTCATTCGATATTTTAGATAATAAAAGAAAGAGAGACTAACGGAGTTATTAGTACCAATTCAATTCAATTTAGATAATGCCTGAAATAACATATGTCTAAAAATCTTGTGTTTATTTATTAACGTGAATCAAATAAAAATAAATTACAGTATTCAAAGAATGTATAAGTTCCCGAACAATTTTTTGATGACCTTGAAGTATTTTGTTCAAATTTCAGTTGGCATTACAGTGACTTCCAAAAGACGTGGATTTATAAGAAAGGACTTCTCTTTTATTCAGCAATAATAATCAATCTTGCTTATAATTAACAATATTATCGTTCCCATTCAGTTTTACACCTTTTGTAATAAATTCTAAGGCTAATAAATAATCAAATAAAAATTCTTGAAATAATCCGGCTAAAAACCAGAAAGGTGCATATTCTAGCGCTATCAGACCCATGATGTCAAACCGGAAATGAGTATAGTCCCAACTGCAGGCGTTAAATTGCCGTAAGAGTAGACCCCCTAGGAACTCCCAGCTATATGCCATCATGACGTAGACAAGTCCCCGTTGCCATGGTGACCGTTGTTGCTTAGTGTTGACGTAGACTCGCTCCCCGCAGTAGCTGCAGGTCCCGTATATAAAGAATGACCAGATGGATGAATAGCCCCGGAATTGAAGGTTGGTGGAGTTTTTGAAGATGTAGTCCCACATGGACGTGAACAGGATCTCATATGAAAATCCCAGCATGCCGTAGAAGAAGAGCCGGAAGAACGGATGAGCTGCCATTGTAAGACGTGGGGGGAGGGGAGAGTTAGAGAATTGCCGGGCCTTTAGCGACGGAGAAACTAAGCAAACGTTCTGCAATAAAGGAGAAATGTTTACTTAGAAAAAAATGATTTTTTCCCACAGAGGACCTTTTGGCATCTGGCGCGGAGGGGTTTCTGGGAAAAGCCATGGTCTTTGCTCATTGGCACATTTTAGACGTTGACTGTAACCATAGCAACGCACGACCCTAAATATCCGATTATTGATTCTCAAAAAATTCACATCATTGTTTTCTTAAATCCACAAATAATTATAGCGCAATAAAGAGTAGCTTTCTTTCTTTCTATCTATCAGTAGAAACATGCACACGTTAACAGCTAAAAATGATTACACTAATAATATATCAAAAAATCAAACATTTTTTCACCGTCAAATTGTCACAAATTCCAACGACCTGCACCAAGCGCCTAGTGAACGCGCACCCACCAACGCGCGCACACGCTCAATTTCAATTGCACGAGCCGAGCGCGCAGCGTTTAGAGTTATTTCTAAATAATATAAAGCACCGACATCGAAAACATCGAGAACATCTTGAATAAAACAGATATCAAAGTTCTTACAACAAGAGGCGTGTTCGTGAAAAGTGAGCAAAAACACTAGCAGATGCAGTCAATAAGGTACTCAATTTTAACGTGAATTCTTGTCAAATAACGAAATAACCCAACAACGCCATACCGAATTTGATTTGATTCTTATGGATTTGCTACCAGCGCGCGCGCAGTTAACTTAGGAATTTTTCACGCAACTGACAGATAAACATACCCGGTGAAGAATATATAACGGGCCAGAAATTTAACGATACCCAAATTGAGCCACTTCCTTTTGTCAGGCCTTACCAGTGTACAATCGCCATCAAGTGTACTAATCTATGTCTTCATGCCTTGCTTTGTGTTCCCGACAAACGAATACTAGTTAAATATTTCATTGTTGTTCCTTTATGACGTCACAATACCCTACTGTGTGGTCGGCTCGTTGCTTAGTGGATTAGCATAGACTGGGCAATCAGTAACATTTGATTCAATAACATATTTCCTCAAAAACTAACTAATTAAGACTGACTAAGTGAATGAGCTAGCAATATGGATAACATGCTGTATAAATCTTGGAATGAGAGAGAGAGAGACGCCTTTATTTAAACAAAAATATATATGCATGTTGCCCAAGGGTAGTCCATTCAGAGAGGCCTGACTGCTATCAACAGGAGCCCTGAAAACAACACTGCAAAACTTCAGCCTCTTCCAAAATTTGTAAATAGTCTGTTAAGTTATTTGTAAGTTCGCTGTAAATTATGATTTCCAAACTGATGGTACACTTACAAACTGTATTGTTTTTGTAAGTTATTTGTAAGTTGTTTGGAAATCAAGCTAGAGCAAATACAGCTTTTTTTGTAAATAGTTTGTAAGTAAAATTTACAAAACATGGAAATCCAAATTTACAAACAACTTACAAATATTGGAAGAGCCCTAAGTTTTCCAGTGCAACATGCTTAAAATGCAAAGTTTTAGTTCTCTTTTGCCTTTTTTTCGTGGCATTTTATTCCCGAACTCTTTTCTGCCTGTTCTGCTGGTAAAGTTTCCGATCTACGTATCTCCTGCAAAAAAGGAACAGGCTGATTTTTGGCCAGACCAGTAGCTTTGATCTACACGCTTACTAGGAGAAACTATGCGAGGCCAATAAATGCCGCAGTTTAAGAAAAGAGGGTTATAATATGAATGAGATGAGACCATTTATTTAGGGCACTGGTCATATCTAAAGTTACATACGCGCTTTCTGTTTACGGTGCCAGCGTTACTGACCTTAATGTTGTACAGGCATTTTTAGACAGATGTTATAAGCGCAAGTATACACTAAATCCTATCTATATCTATGAAGTTCTAGAAAACAAAGACCATAAGTTGTTCAGAAATTTTTCGCACAACAATAGTGCTTCATGCACTCTGCCGAGAGTAAACGCGGAACGGATAAGAACACATTTTTTAATAGACTTAGTTTTAAATATAATTTAGCAATATAGGGGTGGGGTATCTGGGCTTGTATATATATATATAGACTTTTTAGATATTTTTAGAATTCTAGAATTACATAATTGGGAATTGTTTGTAACGTTCAGTATGTTTTTTATTGAATGAAATAAAGATAATTATTATTGTTATTATTATTATTATTATTACTATATCAAGAAAGTGCTGTCGTTTTTATGGCAAATCTGCGCGGGCTGCCTGTGGTGCTAAAATCTCGTCTCAGGCCCCTCGGCGGGGAACAAAAACAAAATGGCGACCAAGAGAACGATGTTTCTCGAGTATCTGCAAGTTTTGTTGAATTTGGCCTGCTTTCTTCACTAAGATATGAGGAAAAATACTAGAACTTCCAAATAAGGTAAGGGGGGATTTCCTAATAAGGAGGTTTTGCAACAAATCGACAGTTTTTGGCGAAATTTTCTTGATGGAAACGATTTACCACTGTATGCATTGCTACACGACTTCAAAATTCACTGTTGCGATGGGCGATTGGCGATTTTTAGCCGTCAATCAAAACTAAAACGTTGGTTTCGGCTACTTCAGTGGGTCGACATTGATTTCAAAATCAACTAAAATTATTGTAAACTATCCTTTGGCATCCTGGCCTACAATTATTAACTTTCTGGCTCAAGAAAATTGACATTACAATCCTTTTGCTGAGAATCGCAAAAGGCAACCGTGAATTTTGAGGTCGCGTAGCAATGCATACGGTGGTAAGGTTATTCCCTGTTTTGCACAGCGCACGCTGTTCTGCGCATGGACGCGCGATCAATTCGTTCGAAAATGGCGCAATCGAGCGCGCGCGCGCAAGCTTAAATATCCCCATTTGAGCGAGAAACAAAAGAAAAAGTCGCTTTTTGGGATATTGCGCGAAAACAAGATTGGGCACCCCCATTTTTTACCATTTTGATAAGACTATCATTCCCCTGTTATGAAAAAGTTTAATGAAATTTCCACGACAAGTTTTTGAGCTATCGTCATAAAATGCCCCAAAATGAGACACCAAAGACTCAAATTATCACGAGCGGTGGGCACATTTTCAAGAGAAGCGTCAACACACATAGAAAATTAAACATTCCAATGTTCATCCTAGTGAAGCATCCAACAGCGCATTTTCGAGAGGGCTTGTTATGTGCCCGTAGTAACAGAAATCGTAGCATATTTGAAAACTCTAATAAGCCGTCCAAGTGACAACATTCGCAGGTAGCGCGGTAGGAGTGACCTACCTATATCTATCTAACGTTCTTTATAGTAGAAGTATATCGCTAGTATTGCTGGCTCATTCACCCAGTCTTAGTTAATAGTTTTTAGGCCTTTAGTCCTACCTTCTTTGCGTCAGGAACGGCTCAAGATTAGTCCAGCGTTTGCGTGTGAACTAGGCTAGCACGATTATCGGGGAACATGCAGTGATGTCTAACGCATAATGCTAATTAATTCGCGCGCGCCATGTATGCAAAATTTACACGTGAAAGTGTTTTACATAATGTTTGTTCTAGAAAAACAAAACTGTTGACACTAGAATGCCACAAATATGCCTACTGTCAAGTTTACATGCACTAATAGTGTTTATTTCTAAACGCACACGTTTGGCTAATGCGAAATATTTTCACACTCATTCATCTCATGTGTTAGGATATCTTTTTAATGTACTGTTATGTAATGCCTTATGTCAATATTGTAATTGTTTTCGCAATCTGGTATACAAAATATATCAATGTGTCTTCTTAGCAAAACATTTTTCTCATGTTTATATGTTATTCACAGATAATTTACTACGCGCATTTTTAGAACAGTGAGTCTAAAAAATCAATTCCTGAATGGAAAGCTGAATGGAAAATATAAAAGGCATTGCCTTTTGTTATAGAGAAAGAAAGAAAAATAAACAAGCACATGCCTCCTCTGCATGCTGATTGAAATTAAAACTGCTTAAAATAGATTCGTCCATTACATAATCAAATTTATTAAACGTACGAGAGGTTTTCTTAAAGCAGAAGGACATTAATAAACGTTTTGGAAAACATGACAGTTGTAGACAATGATCACATTCGCAGGCGAACCCGACCTTCACACACTCCACAGGGAGTCAAGACCAGCCGAACAACAGACGCGCTCTCCACTATACGAATGTAAAATGAAAATAAGAAATAACATTGGAATAAACATCCTTACCTGCCAAATAGAACGTGGCAAACTTATCAAGGAATGGTAAGCTTTCCTGCTGATATCATTAACCGGCCGGTTAATGCGGCTCGCGCGAGCAGTTCGATACAGAGGAATTTCAGGCACTTTAAAAGGCAAGGGAGATGATGTGCGTATGAGCCTAACACTGCATTGTGGGAGAATTGAGCATTGTAATTTCCACTGCATGCGATGCAATATTAATGAGCTTGAAATCAGCGTGCTCCTGAGTAACTGACAATGAGAAAAAAGGAAATAAAACATGATGTATTTACCTGCCGCCACAGTAATTGTGTCGCTTTCTCTCGTAACTCGAGTTTGTGCCAATGATGTATTAGATGGCGCGCAAGATTCCGAGTGGAAAAGAACTAACCAATTTACTAGAAAATAAATTGTAGCCGATTACGAATTAGTATCACCGTTATCTATTTGGACGCGTGTAAAAAGATAATCGAAACACCAATGACGCGGAGCACATCATTTTCAGATAAAAAGGAGATCATGGCAGCTGCACAACGTGGATGCTTCTACTGATTCCAAAGTTTGTGAATATTAACCTGTTCTGCGCTTATATAGTCTGAAGTAATCGCAGGTTTCGGTTTATGCGTTACTAGGGACGGGTCATAGCATTCGATATTTCCGGGGGGAGGGGGGTCAGGTTCATCTTGTGTACAGGATATTTTTTCCTTCCTCTCAGCGGAGTGCAACTTGAATGTCTTGTGAGCCGGAGCTGTTATTTTCTTCTGCAGGCTTTCTCGAACCAAGAGCTCCCCTGCTCGTCACCTAGCGGGAGCATTCTCGTACCCAGAGCTCCCCGGCTCGTCACCGCGGGGGAGGCTAGCTCTGGTGACAGCCACCGACGCATGCGAAAAAGAAAGTGATGGTTTTATGCCTCACAATTACTTTTAGAGCGTTCAAGTCGAAGGCATAGGTTGAAAAGACGACTAGGAAACGAATGCCAGTGTTATTTTGACAGATACGTTTTTATAAGGCGAGATTGAGCTACTTTTATGTACGCGTGCGCGCCATTTCAGCGAAGGCCCTCAAATGGATCAGAGCCTCCCCTGCGCGCGAGGCGACGAGCCGAGGAGCTCTGGGTACGAGAATGCTCGCGGAAGAGGCTCTGGTGACAGCCATTGACGCATGCGCGACATTTGATGCAGAGCCGTTGAGAGGAACACTTCTTTGAACACCAAACGTTCAAAGTCGCCGAATCAATCTCATAACCAGAGCCTTTGGCTCGTTAGCCCCGCTGGCTAAAACGACCGAAGGTTCTGGGACGAGATTGGCGAAGGCCCTCAAATGGATGTCCCCACTGTTGTTCCCAGAGCCTCTCGTGCGAGCAGACCGGCGGGAAGCTGTACGAGTCTGGAATGGCTTGCAGGTTTGCAGGGTTTGTCTGATATGACTTCTTGCTTAACATGTTATTCGGAGTCGCTTTTATTTTGTATTTTCTCCATCTATCGGCTGGAAATGGATTTTGCCTGAGTCTCTGGGTTTCTTTCACCCTGAAAACACAGGAACGCTTGCTACGCGCGACTCAGCTATTTCCCGCTCTTGGTGGAAATATTGCATGTGTGCGTGCATGTTTTTTAAAAACTTTCTTGCATTATTGCATCATATACATTATTATATACACACATATACGGCCTCAAATAATTAAAACACCATTTAAGACAGGTTATTTTACAACTTCGAGCAACGTTGGCCAAAAATAGTGTTACTCAATGATTTATATCCTAATATGTGGATTTGTGGTCCACACTTCGAAATATCACAAAAGACAGAGGACTGGGTTCGCGCCGCCACAGAAATAAGCGATCAAAAATGGAAAAATTATATAGAATCTATATAGGCTGTGATTGACATTGCCATTTTATAGTGCGAAAAATATGTCTATCTGTAAGAATTGAAATTTATTTCTCAGCTTCCTCTGGAAATTTTTTACCGGGACGATAATACACGAACACTACCATAAAGACCTTTCAAATGAGACTAAATTCAAAGCAACAACTTTTTCTATTCGAGTAACAAGATTTTTTTGCCGCTTTCTGGCAAAATTGCTCAAAGTTCTAAAAAAAACTGTCTTAATTATTATGCATGAGTTGGTTCAAGGGGCCCTTTGATTTCCAGTACCAGTCCCACTCAATTTTTCCCCAGTTTGTTTGGGTCCATCTGCGATGGCGGAGCGGTTTTTATTTACAACCCAAACCTATCGCACGTAAAAGTCCAACACGATGGAAATCAAGAATGTCTCCTGGATAGAGCAAAATGCAATCAATACAGCTACTATTCTACGGCCTACTAGTTTTTCTGCAGTGCGCTAAATGTAAACAATGCCTCAATAACCACGAACACGGTGAGTTGTGCTTATAAAAGTACTCAGATTTCCAAATTGATGAAACACTCTTTCAACCAAAGTCCTTAAGTGTTGTCGAGGTTTGTTTGGTATAAAAACCATCTGTTGTGTGAAAATATACGACTATTACTCCAAGTGTGCAGTAATCCATAAAGATGATGAACTCTCCCAAATATTTTATTCATAACGAAGTACAATTGCTTTCTTGCGGCTTATCGAAGGTCATACGAGCTTCTCGCACGTGCGTGCGGAAGATACCGCGAAAATGCTTAGTGGCTTTTATGGTCCATTATTTGGTTCTGCACGCACCGATTTCCATGAACAAAGTATATACTTCAGGAGGGATAAATCTGGATTAATACAGTGCATAGTTTATTATTCAAAATTCTCAACTTGAAACTGTCACTAGATTTGCGGCCCAGTGAATCGAAAACGTTTTTGTTGACAACCCTAAAGTGACTGAGTATCCTAAATAACGTAAATGCAAATCGGTTATAGCGCCTTAATTTGTGGCAGCTGTAGAACATTATTAAAGTTAACTACATATGGATCATATATTTTCCTGTATTTTTTAGGAAGTTTGAGATTTTCCATGTGGTTTCACATTTCTGTTTGTCTGTGACTGCATGCTGCGCCAAGTTCTCATTGCGACAAATTCTTGTCACTAAAATTGCTGCCAGCGGCATGAACAAATACATAGCCCAAGGCGGAAACTCTAGTCATTCAAATATGTGATATTAAATGGTTGCCTCCAAAACATTGACATTAATCGTGACAACCATAAGCATTACATGGATTTGAATGTCAATTTCAGGAAAGTCAGGCAACCAGCTTGATTCCGTTCATAATGTTTTAAACATATTTCACCCCTTGCTGGGTTTCTGTCGTCTTGAAAGTAAAATGTATACTGCATTACAAAAATAGTAAATCTCATTTATTTTTAAATCTTATACTGTTCATGCCTCCAAGTACGTAGGTACTGCAGGGAGTAGAGAGCATACAATCTCATCCCCGCTAAGTTTATTTTTGTTGCGTCCCAATTTTAGTATTTCCAGAATTTTAGAAGAGCAAATTGGAGAATATATGATTATAGAATAACTACAAATGTCATTCGATGTTATTGCATTCGACGAAGGAGAATGCCTACTAATCGTGTCGTTTTCGCTGGATGCTGGGTGCTTTTGAGCGATTTTCGGTCGGCCCAGCCTCGACTTGATGTTTTAACCACAGGTAAGCCGGATCGATTCGTGTCGCGTTCGCTGGATGCTAGGTGCTTTTGAGCGATTTTCGGTCGGCCCAGCCTCGACTTGATGTTTAACCACAGGTAAACCGGATCGATCCGATTGCTTCAGCCTCGACACCATGCTGAGACTTGCTGTTGCTTAACCACAGGTAAACCGGATAGGGTAAATTCTCGTCGCGCGTACTACCTAAAAATATTGCAGGCTCACATATTGTATATCCGAAGTGCTTGGCTTCAATCGAATTTAGACGGAGATTTTCGGATATTGGGCATGTTTTTGTCCAAGGTATAGTGTATCTTTAGCTCAATTCATTCGACAGTTAAAACTGTCAAATATGTTTGGCACTATTTACTATCAGAACATCAGTAGATTGTGTAGCCGTGTCATAGTTTCTGCGAACTGAAAAGCCTGACCGACTGACCAATCTCTTCGGTCAAAATATGTTAATTGATGACAATCTCTCGTCGAATGCACTTTACTAATCTTTGATTACTTCTAGTTCCTATTATTATTGTGAGCTTTTGAGGGACTTCGTGATTTGGCCGCCATCTGGGTGTCCCTTTCCCTGCTAGCAGAGGCCACTTATTGAAGTGGCCTCTGCACACAAATGTCACAACCTCGTCCAGGATCGTGGACGTACTTGACTGGTTTGGCTGGTTTTACAAGAATGGCGTCAGTGTTTTTGCTTCGAAACAGCGCGCGCTTTCAGGAGTGATTTTCTTGTTCAATGATCAAAACACAACAATTTGCTCAAATTTATAGAAATAAAACGATCTCCAGCGAATTCTCAATGGCAAACTTTAGAATGAGTATCAGAGCTGCGTATAAGAGCCTTTAAACTGAGTAAACGAGCTATTAAAGGCCACAAAAAGAGATTTTGTGTAAGTTGTACAGCAGATAAATTGCCTATTTTCTTGCTCGCGCACAAACTTGATCGACCAGTTTCTCCAAGCTCACGCCATTTTCTCACACATGCGCGACAGAGAACGGACATTTGTGTGCAGAGGCTACTTTTGCGTAGTTGAAAAACACAAGAAAACAATTAAAGTAAAAGAAAATGCAAGGAGATAAAAAGTAGCCTCTGCTCGCAGGGTAGGTGTCCCTCAAAGGGGCAACAAGATGGCGGCTCCATACAATTTGCTGTAATAATCTTGATGCGTATTACGTTACTCATATTTCATTCAGAAAATAACATATCTCCCTGAAATTTGGTCAAAAAGAGCGCTTGACTTTTTGCTGTTAGTCCATACTACAGTGTTTGTGTGTGAATTAATACCGGTAGATGTTTTTCAAAGATGTCATAAGAGAAATAAATAAGGCATCGAAACGCAAAGCTCCCATACATTTCTTACTAAAATTGAATTTCCCAGAACTCGACAAATATTTACTTGGTTGAACTGAAACTCGCATAACCACAAGTATATGACAATATCTAAAGGGTTCTGTCCTTTATTTTGTTTATTGTCTTGGAATAAAGGCATATTTAGGGAGTTTTAGTTTTGTCACGTGACATGTGAAACCCAAGAATACACCGAATTCAATTATGGTGCCCAGTTCAAAAAGTCATTGTTCTGGACTGACTAGCCTCGAAATCATGTGAAAACACAATAGCATTTTAGCATGCATTTGTGGCTAGTCAGTCCAGAACAATGGCTTTTTCAAACTGGGCGCCATATTTGAATTTGGTGTATGGCCCATAAAATCTGCTGTCTTTGGAAAGTTTTCCCGTACACCATAGAAATTCAAATGTTCTGTCCCTAAAAATCTGTCCTCTCCACTCTATCATGCAATGGTCCATGTAATGCCAGGGCCTGCAACCTTATGAGCTCTTATACCCAACTTGCTAAGTTCTTCTACTATGCTATCGTGGCTACTTTACAACGTGAAAGATTTATTTTGAAAATAGGACAGTATATAAGAAATTCCAATATAGTCCAGGAGAAATACAATTGTATACAATACAATTCTGGAAAATTTCTTCCTTGGAGGCAGAGATGAAAATATTAGCTGATCTTAACATAGGAAAGTTTGCATACAGCCACCTGTTGTTTGCATTTCTTGAAAAACCTTAATTGTAGATAATTTGTCCAGAGGGGAATGCTACAAATTGCCACCCATATTGATCTCCTAGGAGCAAACTACTCCAGTCGATCAATGCCAAAATCCCATGTTGTCTTGCAGGTGAAGGCCCTTAGGGATCTAAATGAATTTGTCTGTTATATTTTTGTAATGTTAGATATTGTACATCTCTCAAATTTCATATATTACACATTACATTGCAAATTCAAACGCCTGTAACTTGGAAATTCCAGGGTGTAAAGGGGAGATGTCCAATACACAGTCATTACCCCCCCCCCCCCCCCCCTCTGGGAAATTCTGATTTCTTCCCAATGCTGGGGCATACAGTTGGCCTTTTCTGAAATGACACAATATCTCATGAGTGAGGGTAAAAAGCAATGAAATAGAATTACACTTATTTTTCTGTACTACACAGTAATAGTTGCCAAGAAGCATTTCAAGCTGCCAGGTAGTGGCACTCCATTGGTGCCATTACGTCTACACTATGGTCATCGCATATCACAGCAAATAAGCACACACATACTACACATACTAGCCGAGGAAGTCTTGGGGTATGAGGATGTGGTGCTTGTTAACACAGCCAGAGATGATAAACCAGAGGAGGTTCTTGCTAACTTGCTGGAACTGTCTCTACTCAGTAAGTGAGAAAATTTTTGTTTCCATAAATAGCCAGCAGATCCCAGGGGCGTAGCCAGGGGGAGGGGGGCAGGGGGGCGCGACGCCCCTTTCTTGGGAGATTTTCCCATACATTTACTGTATTAAATTTGAAAATTTTCGTCCCATGTTTTCACTGTTGCCCCCCCCCCCCCCACCAAAATTCCTGGCTATGCCCCTGGATCCATGGTTTCTTTTTTACCTGGGATACTGTGTGAGACATGGACAGAACAGAACGATTTTAAAGACTTGCCTCAAGTATTCTGTGGGAAACAATTCCTAAAATCCTGATGGTCTATAACAGCCTTATGTTCCTGTGTGTACCTCTTCTCAACAGAGACAATTTCAACAATGGAATAAGTATTCCTGAGATTGCCATAGACACTGAAGTATGGCTACCAACAGACTTTCCTACCAACAAATGGCTTGACAAGAAGAAACTTCTAGATGCTGGAGCTATCACCAGCCATGGAAGGTAATCCATCCCATGGATGTTCTGAGCCTACATTACATATTACCTGTAACAGCAGTAACAGGCATTATTATTATTATTATTATCATGGAAGGTACCCCCCTCCCTCTAAATCTGCCCATGGCCAAGTGACTGCACTAGTTGAAATCGTTCAAGTGTCTGATTGGTTCACCTGGTTTGACTGACAGCACAGAAATACGCTGCCAAACTGGATGTTCTGAGCCTACGTTACATATTCCCTGTAACAGCAGTAACAGGCATTTGATCATTTTTCAGGTATGGATGGTACATTCCAAAGGATTTTGTCCAAACTCAGTGGGACAGCAAGCGAGTTATAGCCGATCACTGGCGAGCCTTTGAACTAGATGGTGTATTCTCTCGCTTGCTTCATAACGTAACAGGGCTAAAAGAGATGCAGAACTTAACAGAAATCCAGCATTATTGTAAAAGCAGAGCGGTTTGTCTCCCTGGTTTCTTTACAACCAAACACTGCCCAGCTCAAGGCCATATGAATTCTAACTGTGCAGTTGTTTTAGCCGAATTTCCAAGTTCAATTGACAAGTTTGCACGGCAGCAAATGACAAGCTTAACCTCAATGCCACCCTTCTGTGGCTTGGCTCAGCTTTTCCATCGGTGGTATCCGAGGCCTTGAACAGGAGTTCAAAGCCTTTCATTCTACTGAACTGGGAGCCAAACACGCTAACAAGTACAGGGAAACTGACCAGGGTGTTTCTACCGGCGTGCAGGTAGGCATTTGATTAATGTAGCAGGGAGAGAAATCAAAAGCAGGTCAGCCTGAAGTGTGCATGCTATTAGAGGAAATTCAAGAAAATATATTTCTCTATCCAGTGGTCACCATTGTACAGATTCTATTCTTTTTACCGGTAATCCTCCTTACGTCAAGAATATTCCAATATTCCTCAGTTCCCATGCAAAAACGGGTTTTCCCTCCTCCTACCCTAATTCTTTCATGTCATGTCCTACTCATCTAAAAACGTGACTCTTCGCAACGCAAGTGCGCGCAACTGTTTGTTTTGTACTTGAGCGCAGTAGCGTTGCTTCTGGGGTTCGAGCTTTTTGTGTACCTTGTTGTGAATGCCTCCAATAGAGATATACGATCCTTATGTTTTCGAGGACTTTCTTTTTACTTTGCGTTTAAGTCATTTCATTTCCACCTCAGGTCAGACGTGTCGATCATGGATTTCAACAGCACATTCAACTGTGACTTCCCTTTAATGCACTTAAAAAAGTTCGCTTGGTCTAGAGTAAAGAGCGGGGCCCCGGGAGCATACCATGTCCTTGAAAAAATGTACCTAACTAGAAAGGACTTGCACGAAATGTTACAACAACATATAGATACCGGTGGCGCGCACTCGAGTCGCGAGATCGCTTGTGATTGGCTAAGGACAAGAAGAGATGTGTGGTCGCCATGGTTACCAGATGGAGTGTCCTATACAGGCAAGATACCTGTGTACCTTGGTGGAATGTTCCCCATGTCGGAGGATAAGGATGCCGTCTGGAGTAACCCTGGAATTTTAGCTGGTGAGTTGATGGTGATTGTAATAAAAGAGCAAACTTAAAACTTTCGCGGAGGTTTAGAGCATTTGGATCGTCTTGGAAGTATACAAAATTAAGTAAGCGACAAATTGTAGGAGACGAATGGTGGAGATGGTGATGACACCGATACGTAGGCAGTGACAAAAAGAACAAGAATAAATGGCACTAAAGACGATAACGATGTTGTTGGTGTTTGCGGTAATGATGATGGCGGTGGTGCGATAATGCTTAAGTGTTGTTGGTGCTGCTGATGACGACGTAAACGATGATGGTGCTGATGATGTTGAAGATGGTAGTAGTGGTAGTGACCGTTAAAGATGGCGACAATGATAATGATAATCTCAAATGTATTTTTTCAGGCGCCCAAATGGCGTTACAGCGCGTCAATACAGACCCTTCTCTCTTGACAAACTACAGTCTTGAGCTGACCGTTGATGATACAAGCTGCCAGACCTCTCATGTCCTGAACAGCTACATCCAGTTCGTCTCCAATCGCCACAGCTCATCCCTGGCTGGCATTCTGGGCCCTGCGTGCTCCGTTCAAGCTGAAATCGTTGCCGAAGTCGCACCGTTTTATAACACTATGATAATGGGCTACAGTCTTGAAGGAGTGAACTTGGCAAATCGTAAAAAATATCCACTGTTCTTCAGGACGTCGCCCAGTTACTTTGAATTTAAAAAAGCTTACGCCTCGCTATTTGGCGAGTTAGACTGGCAACAGTATGCGACGCTGACGGATGTGAACTATATTTCGACAACCGTGACTGCCACGCACGAACATTTGGACGACAAAGGGATCAAGCTGGTATATTCCAGGATAATAACCCTGCAGGAGAAGGAGGATATCAGGAGTTATTTGAAGTCTATCAAGAGGATTAATGCCAGGATTATTATTGGGAATTTGTTTGAGGGTGTTGCGCGAGCGGTGGTGTGTGAGGCATATAAGCAGGTGCGATGGGTTTGACTTTATTATACGTCTGTGACGTCATTTTACCATATAAGGTCAAACTTGAGTGCAGATATGGAGCCGTATTACACGGTTGAAAGCCATATTATCATGTAGTAAACCGGTAACAAACCGGTTTGTGCGCGCGCTTGAATGGCTTCCCGATCGTGTCCTTAGTCAAAACAAGTGGATTGGTGAAAAAGGTCGACTGATTCTGATTTGAAGGGAGGTAATTTAAACATAGAGCGCGCGTGAGCGTTCCCCAGCGTTCCGCGTGAGCGTTCCGTTTGTGCGAGTACAAAAATCATTCATCACTGTACAGTGACCACCCATAATATCTGTACTTATGGCCGCTTGGCTGCCAGTGGCGCCGTTGGACCCAGCGTAATTCAGCTTACGAGCTGCAAGTCTGGGAAGTCGGCCTCCAACAACTGGTTAGCTGTAACAGAATTCATGTAAAACGTTTGTTTTTCCCATGGTTTCAGGGCATGACTCCAAAGAATGGATACGTGTGGTTCCTGCCGTACTGGCTTAGCACTAAATGGTGGGAGGGAAGGTCCAATAGTAGTAGTAACATAAGTATCCGATCCACGGTAGAGCAGCACGTGAAAATCCCGTGCACCGCAGAGGAGATGAGAGAGTTTGTAAGCGGTGGTTATTTCTCGCTTTCGAACTCGTTTTACGGTGACGAGGCAGACAAAGTAGTCGGAGGGACGACTGTAGAGCGTTGGAAAGATGAATACGAGGCCATTATCATGAGGAAGGTAATAAGATGAAAATGACAAATTCAAGAGCCTATTACTCGAGACGTCCGGAATGCATCAAACGTGGACGTGCTGAATGACCTAATTTTGGCTCAATCTCGTCTGAAAAACGTGCTGTAAAATGGCAGGAACGTCCAGTGCACTTATTTACTTTATCTCTTTTTTATAATAAAAATGTTTCATAGTTGTTTTCTATATTTTTTTTTATTATTCTGTAGTTTGGTATTAGTAACAGGCAAAGAGCCACTCTTTAGTGGAAGAACTGCTAATTAGCTCATTATTATTATTAATAATATTAATTTGGAAAATATCAGGTTCTTTGCTTACTTATTTTTGTAACCATCAATATGATTAGGCCCATCAAAACTATTTGGGAGGTACCTCCCGCTGCCATCGCCCGATGCTCGCAAAAAATCCTTGCGCCTCGACCATGGAACATTGCCACGCTTGTCATCTTATTCTCTCTATTTTAGGGATACGCCCCTTCAGAGTATGCTAGTTTTGCTTATGACGCAGTGTGGGCGTACGCTCTTGCTCTTGACAAGCTGTTTACCAGATACCCCTCATCTCTGGACACCATGAGGACTAACATCACCACTAGGTAAGTAACGACTGGAATTCCAGGAAATGGCACGATAATACGTCAACCGGCGCGCCTGGGTTCCGATCCTCATGACGCAAGAATTGTGGTTTAGGGGAGAGGGGCATGGTCAAGGTTTTCTACTTTTTTCGATCCCGTTACCCGAGCAGCTTTTGTCTATAAGATACTTGTGGCTAGGTTTCCCAAAGCGTTCTTCGCGCCTGCCACTGGATGGACACAAGAGGCCCGTTTCTCGATCAAATACCGCTAGGCTATGCCCGAATACCTCGGCTGAAACACAATAGAAGGTTTTCGGAAGAAAACGAGATTTTTCGTGGATTTAGGGGTTTGGATGATGTTGGACATTTCGTCTATGAAATGTAAACACTATAAATATCAACGAAAGGGGAGGCCTAGGGTAATTAATCAGAAGCGTAGCAAATAGAAAGAATAAAGTTTGAATCAATGTCCTAGAAAATTGTAAAACAAAGTTTTCGGGACCTAGAATTTTACTATACATTTAATGGACATCAAAATTAAAAACGGCCTATTAATCTACTCTTGCAGTCGTCTGAAAAACTACATACAGCAATCCAACTTTACCGGAGTGTCTGGCCAGGTAGTGTTCAAAGATGGCGAGCGATTTCTTCCCGCAGTAACCGTCTTGCAACACTTCAATGACAGGAAGGAGCTCATTGGCCAGTTTGTGCCAGGGATGACAGGGCACATGGCTTGTTCAGTACATGGCGGGTGCTTGCATTTGAATCATTCTCGAATAACCTGGCCTGGAGGGAGACGTCCTTCTGATGGAAGGCCGGGTAAGAAAACCAGTAAAACTTGTATTACTTGTCGAACTTGATTTGGCTAAAACGACATGTTGAAAAGGCCCGGTTTACAGCCGTGGTGGATTTGGGTGCGTCCCCGATCCTCCCATCGTTAGGGTTGGTTTACACGCGAACGCAAGCGCAGGACGCTTAAGCTCAAGGCAAGTGTACATCACTGCGACGCAAGCACAAGCCTTAAAACAACATTAATGAGCTTGCTCGCGCTTGCGTTCGTTTGATTTGCATTAAACGCAAGGACAAGCGGAAGGGAACCCAACGTCTCGGTTGGAGGGAAATGTATGAGTTTGATTTCCTTGCGCTTGCGCTTGCATCTGCGCCGTTCCCCCCTTGTGTAAACCGGGCCTTACAAACCGCGACACTCGCTACGGCTGTGTCTTACGTCTGTTCATCATCTTATCGTTCTTTTCCTCCTCTCACTTCTCAGAAATGTCCCCGATCTGTGCAGTAGAGGCTTTCCGTGCTCTGATTGGTCTGTCATGTGATGGCGCCATCGCCGTTATCAACGTCATCGCTATTGGTTTATTTTTAATCCTCGTGATTTCATTGCTGTGGTTCTGCATCAAAAGAAGGTAAACAGATTAATGCACACGAGTCTGAGGAGTAACCAGCAGAATTTCTTCATTCGTATTATTCAATCGTATTTATAAAGTCTCGTTCACACGCAGCGAGTTCACTGCATCAAGAACGATGGGAAGCGGGTGCTGTAGCTGGCATAGGAGCTGGCTAAAGAAAGAGGCAACAAAGTTTCGGAAGCAATGTTTTGCCCGGAATTTTTTTTGAACCGGCTAAACGAAGTAACTTTGTTGTGGCCACAATGTTGCCTGGACGGTTTCCCCTAGATTGTTTAACATGTATGCCTCTTTCAACTGGAGATTGCCTTGAAATGGCGAAATTTCCTGAAATTCTCCTGGGAGAAATACAATAAATGTCGACGTGAAAAATCTTTAGAGAGTTGTCGTCCCTGGCTTCTCATATTGTTCAAGGCTCCAAATTTCAGATAATTGCCTTTAACATTTCCAACTTAGAGGGCATTGGCCTTTTGGTGATTTTGTCCAACCTAATCCCTGTTTTATGTTTGTTTTGTTCGCATATCAGATATGACCAGAAGTACAAGACAACCAGCAACGAATGGAAGAGCTTGGTTTGATGGAGCTGTCCCCGGTACTTAAACTCGATGAGTGGGAGCTCCCCCGCGAGAATGTGGTCCTCAATAGGAAACTTGGCGAAGGCGCCTTTGGGACCGTATTCGGCGGGGAAGCTAAAGGTATCAGGGACCATAAAGAATGGGTTCCTGTCGCTGTGAAGACCCTCAAGATTGGCTCGACACCAGAAGAAAAGGTACCTCTTTTGATAGGAATTTCGGTGAAAGTAGCAAGAAGGCAGTGAAATTTGAATAAGAACTTTCAGGAATTACAAAGATCTAAGATTTTAGTTCTCGATTTGTCCACCATCGATTTTTGCTTTGTAACCACGCTAGATAAAACACAGCTAGCCCGCGCACGGCTCGACCCAGTCCTCCCCATTGCAATAAGCAATAGGGACACCGATTCATTGACATGTGTCCCAGTTTATCAGTCTCGCGACATCTACCCTAAATTTGTTCTTTCGATGCACTCCTTTTCAGTTGGAGTTTCTTAGCGAGGCGGAGACGATGAAGATGTTTGAACATCAAAACATCGTCAAATTGTTGGGAGTGTGTACGAAAGGCGAACCGGCATTTGCCGTCATGGAACTTATGATTCATGGTAAGGAACAAATTCTAACTAAATATAGATAACTGCTTATCTGGCAAGCCCGGTTTATTTGGGTAGTATACACAAAATTAATAAATAGCTGCCAATTTGTTTAACTCACATTTTTTCCTACTATTCCTATCTTTAGGTGATTTGAAGAACTTTCTTCTCGCAAGGCGCCAGTTCACAAATCAGCATAGCAAAGAGGTTTGTTAATGTTACTTGCTACACAAATGTGTTGTTGAGAAAGTTGCTCGCTCCTCTAATGCTGTTAGATTCAGCTCAGCGTGACCTCTAAGTACTAAAGCCCTTGGCTGAGTTCTCTGGTAGAGATCGCAAGCTGGCGTCATGTCACGCTTCAGTTGTTACCCATAAACGTTTCTTTTTCTAGGCGGATGACGTGAGCGCAGAAAAGCTGACACGGATGGCCCTTGATATCACCAGTGGGCTGGCGTACCTCTCTAGCCTCAACTTTGTTCATCGGTAAACAGACTAATTTTTAACACTCTTGCTCGCGTATAAGTAGGATAAGAACTATATGTGACATTTATAGAACGAGTATAATTAGTGTTTTATGTGACATTTATAAACGTTTGTTTGGATAACAGCGTTTTTTTAATAGTGCATAAACCTGACATGCGTATTGTCTTGTTTAGGGATTTGGCTTTGCGTAATTGCATGGTAGGATCGGGTCACGTGGTTAAACTGGGTGACTTTGGCATGACAAGAGCCATGTATGACTCAGACTACTACAGATTTGGCCGAAAAGGTAACGCTGTGTGGAAAGATATGGTTTGCGTGACAAGTGAATGAAACGGGATGTTAATTAAACAATAGGGAACTTCGGTCGAATCGTGGGATAGTTTGCCCGGGGAAATTTGTTGTTCACAACGATTGTCAGCGCTAGAGCGTAGTTCGAGTTTGCGTTTTCATCTGCGAGCTGGTTCTCCAGTTGACATGGGATTCCTGTGCCGCGACACAGGGGTCCCGCGCGCCAAAATAAACAAATATCCGGAAAAAACCCACTGGAGAGCCGGCTAGCAGGTTAGGTTGTTCAAGAATGCCAATATCTCATAAGGAGTTGTTTTATCTTAACAGGAATGCTTCCCGTCCGGTGGATGGCGCCCGAGTCCTTGACAGACGGTGTCTTCACCGCCAAGTCGGACGTGTGGGGACTCGGTGTTACGCTGTGGGAGCTGTGTACCATGGGTAGCTTTCCTTATCAGGGCATGTCTAATGCAGAGGTGCTCAATTTCGTGCAAGAGGAACACTCTATGGAGATCCCGCCCGGGGCCAACGCCCACTTGTGAGTACTCTTAAACAGACCTCATTCGCCCTCGTGATCCATTATAAACCCTGCTGCGTTCTATCTAATGCGAATATACTCAATTTCGTGCAAGAGGAACACTCTATGGAGATCCCGCCCGGGGCCAACGCCCACTTGTGAGTACTCTTAAACAGACCTCATTCGCCCTCGTGATCCATTATAAACCCTGCTGCGTTCTATCTAATGCGAATATACTCAATTTCGTGCAAGAGGAACACTCTATGGAGATCCCGCCCGGGCCAACGCCCACTTGTGAGTACTCTTAAACAGACCTCATTCGCCCTCGTGATCCATTATAAACCCTGCTGCGTTCTATCTAATGCGAATATACTCAATTTCGTGCAAGAGGAACACTCTATGGAGATCCCGCCCGGGGCCAACGCCCACTTGTGAGTACTCTTAAACAGACCTCATTCGCCCTCGTGATCCATTATAAACCCTGCTGCGTTCTATCTAATGCGAATATACTCAATTTCGTGCAAGAGGAACACTCTATGGAGATCCCGCCCGGGGCCAACGCCCACTTGTGAGTACTCTTAAACAGACCTCATTCGCCCTCGTGATCCATTATAACCCTGCTGCGTTCTATCTAATGCGAATATACTCAATTTCGTGCAAGAGGAACACTCTATGGAGATCCCGCCCGGGGCCAACGCCCACTTGTGAGTACTCTTAAACAGACCTCATTCGCCCTCGTGATCCATTATAAACCCTGCTGCGTTCTATCTAATGCGAATATACTCAATTTCGTGCAAGAGGAACACTCTATGGAGACACCGCCCGGGGCCAACGCCCACTTGTGAGTACTCTTAAACAGACCTCATTCGCCCTCGTGATCCATTATAAACCCTGCTGCGTTCTATCTAATGCGAATATACTCAATTTCGTGCAAGAGGAACACTCTATGGAGACACCGCCCGGGGCCAACGCCCACTTGTGAGTACTCTTAAACAGACCCCATTCGCCCTCGTGATCCATTATAAACCTTCTGCGTTCTATCTAATGCGAATATACTCAATTTCGTGCAAGAGGAACACTCTATGGAGATCCCGCCCGGGGTCAACGCCCACTTGTGAGTACTCTTAAACAGACCTCATTCGCCCTCGTGATCCATTATAAACCTTCTGCGTTCTATCTAATGCGAATATACTCACTTTCGTGCAAGAGGAACACTCTATGGAGACACCGCCCGGGGCCAACGCCCACTTGTGAGTACTCTTAAACAGACACCATTCGCTTCGTAATCCATAAACCCTGCTGCGTTCTATCTAATGCGAATGTACTCACTTTCGTGCAAGAGGAACACTCTATGGAGTGGCTCAACCCCAACTTGTGAGTACCCGAACTTCTCACACACACCCTGTTAGCCCTCTTAGCGCCAACCCTTCTTTATTCACTCATTCTTGTTTTGTTTTGTTTTTCGAACTAGTGTGGAGCTACTCAAGTCCTGTTGGGCGTTCGATCCAAACTCTCGTCCTGATCCCGACAAAGTGATTGAACTGCTTAAAGCCCACCCTGACATGGTCAAATCGTGCATGCAATGCCCTACAACTAGTGTACCCACACGTGATGATTCAGGGGGGAGCAATGGAGAGACCGCGCCTTCTACCCCTAAGGTACAAAATCAAATAACGGTTATCCTCTTTTTCCTGCTTGTTAGTGTGCGCGCGCCCGTCTTTACCCCTGCATAGTGATAAAATGCTTTATATCATTTTCATTTGGCGGCATGCATGCATCTTCGATTTGAATTTGAGGTCCTTTTTTCTCGATAGATTTCTGGGCGAAAGATCTCGCGCAACCTGAGACCAAAAACTTGGTCTCCAAATTCCCGCTCCCCAAACTCCCGCTCCCCAGCATCACAACGAGGAACAAAAATAACCCAGCTGACAGAAGAACAATTAAGGACAATCCTTCGCTGCCACACACCACAGGGTACCCCTTCACTAGAACGAAAGTCTCAGGCGTCAAGTACCAGCAGAATGGAGGAGTTTGTGTGAGATAGAGAGAACACTTCATCAAATCGAATGCAAGGTACACGCTAGCCAGATTATCAGGCTCCGTCCACACGTATCCGGATATTTTCGAAAGCGGATATTTTTTTCCGTATTCAAAAAAATCCCTGTCCACACACAGACCTTATTTAAATTGTATTTGCCCGTCCACATGTTTATTCGAATACGCAATACTTCCCCTATCGGGCATGCGCGCGATGCGAGCGCATGCACCCTTCGAAAAACAAGTGTACTGGACCCTAACTTTGACGTCACCGTATTAAGAAACCTCCGTCTTCTACCGTCCACACGAGTACAGTAAATCTTCGTTTTTAAAAATCTACAGTTTGGAGAGCGTTTATAAAACCTCCGTTTTTGTGTCAGAAAACGCCGCATACGTGTGGACGAGAAGTGCAAACGAAGAAAATACGTGTGGATGGGGTCTTAGTACCCACTAACACAAGGGAGAGTATTCTAGGCATTCTAAAATGCGACTCAGTCAAGGCGAAGGGTTTCAAAAGGAGGAATTTGCAAATGTCAGGTGAAAAGTAAATGCTATTATAACCAAGAAGAAATGAATATCTAGCTCGCACTCTTTCCAAACTGTCCAGTACAGATAAACGGAAAAAATGTCTATTTGTAAATTATAAAACTGAAAAGAATTCTTATTTCGGGTTTATGGGCCCAGTATGACGCCATTTTATTAAATCGTTTCAAGTATTGAGTATATCTTTTAACAGGAGCCCATCAACAGGAGTCTCCATCTACTCCACTAGGTCTAGCCATATGCACAGGAGTCCATCAACAGGAGTCTCCATCAACTCCACTAGGTCAAGCCATATGCACAGGGAGCCCATCAACAGGAGTCTCCATCTACTCCACTAGGTCAAGCCATATGCACAGGGAGCCCATCAACAGGAGTCTCCATCTACTCCACTAGGTCAAGCCATGGGTAGACGAGCCTATTTTTAGACTGGGAATTTTGGATCTTAGACGGGGGTATTGGTGCTTTGAGAGTGAGTGCTGAGTTTTACGCGTGCAGTGCGATAGCAGCGCTAATTTCAGCCATCTTACTTGAGAGAGGGTACATGATTTGTAACCACGGGATTCAAAATCTACAATCTAAAAATAGATCCATCTACTCCTGTGTGCTTCGGACGCCCACCAATAGGTGATGGAGGCTCCTGTTGATGCGCTCCCTGTGCTTCGGACGCTCACCAATAGGTGATGGAGACTCCTGTTGATGGGCTCCCTGTGCTTCGGACGCCCACCAATAGGTGATGGAGGCTCCTGTTGATGGGCTCCCTGTGCTTCGGACGCTCACCAATAGGTGATGGAGACTCCTGGTGATGGGCTCCTGATTGTATCTATTTATCATTACCAAAGTATCACAAAAATTTAAATCACTTTATATTTTATTAGTCTAAAGTTTTACAAGGCCCGACGGGCGACAGGACAACCTAATTAATAGCTCTAAAGGAAAAGAAAACACCTTAATAATGTATAGGAAACTATAGGTTTTGATATAACCTATCTGTTTTATATTCCAAAGTCGACTGGCGCAGCGCGCGCCTTTGAAGTTCAATTTGAATGTAGCGCGCATTGCATTCTGGTTAATTTGGGACTTGTGGCGAGTTGGAATAATCTGTTCTATTTGTGTACATAATGAGCGATATTTTACATGCTTTACCATTCTTATTTTTATCCGATGTCAAACTGGGATTTTGTGGGGGTGATAACCAAGAAGTCATTAATAAGAGTCCATTGTTAAGAGTGTTGATTTGCTACTAAAATTGCCGCCAACACAGTAGAATTCGTGCTATTTATAGAATTTCATTTCCTAATGAAACCCTTGTATTCTCAAAAACAGGGAATACTTTGTCAACCTAAAATGTATTAGCTCTTGTCTGTGGAAATTAATATTTTGAAAAAAAGCTTTTATACTTTTACTTTCTGAACGAGAATAAATAGAGAATAATGGGCGCTCGGGTGCGCTTCTCAAGATACGAGAAGATCAATTTCATATCTCCAAGCGCCCATACATGATTCTGTTTATTATTTAAACGTTTTTTGTGAAAATTTTTTCGATTTGATGAATTCGCGACAGTGGGCATTATCGTAATTTTTCACACGTGCGAATTACGATATTTCTTTGTGGCCGAAATCCTGATAAACATAATAGTTTATATAATAAATATATGTGTTGGACAGAGACTCCTTATGTGAAAAGATCGTGACTCCTAGTTATGGACTCCTGTCAGGAACGAATGCTTTTTACAAAGTTCTACAATTTGTTGAAGCTTGCTTCGAATACTTTTCATTTTATCCCGAGGACTCAAAATGCTACATTAGAGGCTACTTTAACACAAAATGTACGTTCGCATGCTAGTTTCAAACTATTTTAATTTATTTACATAACTGCCGCACCTCTTATATTTGATCTGAGTAAACAAGGGTGCTCGGTATTTTCGGACCCTAAAGGAGAACACGCCTATGTATTATTATAAACATTATTTGCTTTGTTTTTATTTTCTGTTTTTCATGATAATCCAAGTGATTCTGTTAATAATTAATGTATATACAACAGTTGATTCGTAGCCTGAGTATCAGGCGGAATATTATTTTTCAAGGGAAACGAGGGGGCCTGATCCTCAGATTAGTTGTTTCGCGTTTAGATTTTCAAAACGTGGTTTGTTTTGGCTTTTCTGCTCCGTCAGTCAAAACATCTTGGCCAATCAGGCCCTTGGCTTGTTTCGACTAGTGCAGTCGACTGGGTTTTCATCGCGACAGAAAGCCAGTCGACTGCACTAGGCAACACAGGGCAGGAACCAGAAAACCCCAAATTCGCGGGAAGTACGCTTCTTGTCAGAGTTTCCGCTTTCGCGCGCTGCCCTGCGATTTTTCTCTAGCTTCTTTATACTCAGTTTTATCAAATAAGTGTTTTGTAGCCACTTCTGTGTGGTTCGCGGGGACAGTTGAACATATTCACAAACATATGTCTTGAATGCTCGGGACGCTCAACCTTGGAGAGGGCGTGGTCGTGGTCGATACTCGCAGAGATGTTGAGCGGGTTGCCATAGAGGTAGACGCTACATGTATGCTGTTTGCAGGCCGCGTGGTTGAGTGAACCGATGTATTACCGTGCGTGTTTCTAATAACGAAGTTTGGCCTGTGTCCCTCGGGAAAACAGCACGAAATCTTGCGTAAGAACTTCTTGAACTCCCTCTTGAACTCCACTGAACGCAGCGAGTAGATAAAGAAATTGATCGGACTCTTGATGAAAATAACAATAAGGAGCGCCGCTTGGAGACCCCGGGGTAATACGTTTGTGCCCCGTTTAACAGCGATTAGGGAGGTCGTGAAGGAGGGAATATAAGTCACCAAGAAGGCTCCCAGCATGATGGCTGTATAACAAAAAATATCCATTGCAGGAAATGTTAGTGTGTATCTTTATAAAAGAAGACTTTTAAACTGAAAGCCGTTGTGATTGCGCCAGAGCGCGCGAGCTTGTAAGAAGAATTGACATTTTAATCAAACGAGATTTCTTTAGAAAATTTAAAGCATCACGATAAATCAAATTACGATTTCGAAACGGCAATTTCAGAAATATACCGGTGTTGGAAATGATTTAACTCTGCGCGACTTTTCTCTGGCAGCAATCGGCAAATCTGTGCAGTGTAAAATTTGCCAATCAGAATGCAGCCCTGTCTTTATCATTACCGCCTTTCTCCAAGCCCGAAATAATGCGGATACATTTCCTAGAAATAGATTTATAAACCAATGAACCTCACAATATAAAATGTTGTGCCAACTATCGAGGCCCTGTTGGTACCATGTCCCAGAGATCACGAAGCCTTTTTGAAAGACTTCGCCGAGAGCCGAACCAATTTCCGATGGAGTGAGCTATCAGGAATGTCCACTGGCCTTACAGACCCTGTGTCCGATGAGTGTGACAATGTTATGATTGGTTTGTTGTGTTTATCTAATACGGTAAGAAACTTTGAAAAGAACACCATTAGTTTGTTGTTTTATGACTTCACATCACATAAATCAGGTTTAGACCAAAGGATGGATCCAAATTCCACGAGATTTTTAACGGATTGAGTTCACTAGTTTTACCGTTACCTCATTGGCATAGAGTTTTATGGGCTACGAAACTATTCGTCACGCCCATCGGACACAGGGTCTTTAAGGAAAACATCAAATGTTTTGTTAGATTAAGGGCGTTAGCGGGCTTGGGCCAAATAACGTTTGAAAAATATTAAAAATATTATTCTAAGGCCTCTTACCGATTGTTCTTGCGCCTTTTAGTGCCTTGAGCCTCCTGGCAATCTCTGATTGTTGGTTTTCCCCAGCTCTTATCGCCGGTTGGACTCTCATTCCCTGCTGGAACGACACTTTAGCTATTCTACCATGGAGAACCGACATTACCCAAAGGGAATTACCAGAAACACCACGGTGTTTACCCAGTGATGTATATAATGTTCCACGGTAAAGTCCTGGATGCCCCACGGGACGGGACAGTTTATCAGGCTGCTTCTAAACGCTCGACCTTTATTGAGGTTTTCCGAGAAAAACGGTGCAACGAAGAGAGAGAACATTGGCATCAACCAAGCGGGGATAAGAATCAGTATGATCTTCTTTGGTGTTACTTTATTTTCATACGTGAATGGATTGAAGACAAAAACATGCCGGTCGCACGAAAGCAGGAACAGATGAAGGATTGTTGAATATATGATGCAAACTAAAAGCGTCGAGAAGGAGTCGCAGACTTCTATGGCTTGTTCAAAGTCATTCAAACATGCCAGACGGTATCCCATGATCGAACTCATCAATAACCCATCTAATAGAGCCAAGCTTGCTACCAAAAGACTCCCAGGCTGATCCCGCAGCTTGTCGCTTCGTATTATTACAACAAAAGCGCAAAATATGTTGCAAAGCACGTTCAGCACACACGTTGTTGCGATTATTCCTGTTTGGAGTTCCCTGGATCCTGGTAGAGAATGAACTGTATGTGGTAGGAGTGTTGTCCCGTTGAGAGGGATGGCCATGTTCGGGTAATATCTCGCTCGGCAAGTGAGATGTACATCTATTGTAGATGAAGAGATAACCTGTATTTTGTTTTTTTATTCTAGCCTTCCGCGCGTCATCGGAAACTTTTGAACAATACCAGGCATTTATCGAAGAATCGGATTCATTAAAAGCGATATGACTATTTTTTTAAGGCCCTTTCTTTCACCTTGAATTTTTTAAAACACAGAAAATTCTCCTAGTATCCGAAAACTATGATTTGTTATCTCCACTTATCGCTACGATCACGGAGGGTCTCAGTCTTAGGAGCACTTTTATCATAAAGTGTCTTCAACCAAGTCACCTGCAATTACTGCAATTTTCAGACTTCATAATTCTGCGAACTCTACGCCAACTAACAAACCGCTGTTTGGCTTCCGTTAATCAAACGAGTGAACAGCTCTGGGTGATTTCACGCAGGTTTTGAGAGCTCTTTTTAACTAGTAAGGCCTAGCTAGGCTTCAAAACCAAATTTCCCCCCATAAAATGCAAACAAAACTAAGAACAAATCCAGGTGTCTGTCTTAAAAGGTTTGATGGACGGAATCCAAAACGAAGTTTGGTGTTCGGAAATGTCAAGTGGAGTTCGCACAATTATGAAAATCGCAGTAAATGCGCATCATACTGAAAACAAAAAGAGAAATCCATTACGAATCACATTTAGCATTTTGAGCCCCGAACTAAGTAGACATCTACTAATCTCATTTATACTCCATCCTCTTTGTTCAGTATTCGATTTAACTTGATTACGTTATACATCTCAATCAAAAGAGTTAAATTGTATTAACACCAATGATGAAAACGGAATATTCAATTTAGTTGTTTTTCACGATTTCTGAATTCTATGAATCGTCCCTAATAATCGTTGCGTTTACCAGCGTGCGCGCTCCACTTTAACCTCTTCTATAAGTAGCAAATACGAGGTATCATTTTTACAGTTTAATGGTATCGTTCATATTTATTCAGCCTGTTTGATTTTGTCCTTTTTCAGTATTTTTGTGTGGGGAGTCTCAGTCTCAACGTACTTAGGGACGTGTCATTATTTACCGGGGGGGGGGGGGGGGGGAGGGCTCCCATTTTTTTCAAACAAGGCTAAAAAAAATTAGGACCCTCCCTTGAACATAACAAAAAATATGTGACCCTCCCCCAGTCGTAGGTAAAAAAATTGGGACCCTCCCCCGTGCAATTTATTTCTGAAAAAACTCTTAGATAGTGACTTCTGTCATGCACCAGTCAATTGACATCACGGCCCCCCGATTTAACATTCACTAAGTGTTAAATGTTACTATTTTCCCAGTCACCAGGGACATGGTCGTTGTTAAAGCTCCAGGCCCCCGTAACACTTTTGCAACATGGCGAAACGCGCCTTTACTTTGATAAACGCATTTCATCAAGCCTCCAGAGAAAAGATAAACGTTTTATTTTCTGCGTGTAGTAAAAAAGCCTGTTGGTTTTATTCTTCACGCGCTACAAATTATTGTTATTCATGTGAGTGAAGCGCAGCCTAGAAACGAATTTCTATGCAGCTTGTACCGTCGAACTCACTTCTTTCGAACATATTGACTGCCAACCAGGCGTATCACTGGAGGGCTTTTGGGGATTTTCATTTGTCCTTGCCAAGATACACATGCTTGTAACGACATTCGTACGCATTCCGTTTTCTATGGGCAAGAGTCTTTAAAAGTAGATTAGAGGTCATTCCTTATGAGTAAAATAAAACTAGAAAATGATATAGAACTCGTTGCTGGAATTTCTCTTTCAAGGCTTCAGGTTTCGAGAGATCCTCCCCTTTCACTCGCCCAAAAATGAAGTGATCCCTCCCAAAATCCTCCGAACTCGGTCCTTAATAAACCAACTCTGGTTCAGCGTTAATTCCCTTAATGCCCCGCTGAATATTCCCCCTATAGAAGGTCCGTGTTAAATTCCCTGCCCTTCCGTAGATTAATGTGTTAAATCCCCGGCCTGACCGCGTTACTTTCTCGCCCTGTCCCGGGGGTGGGGACCGGGGTGTCAATTGACTGGTGCATAAGGAACCGCGGTTATTATTCATCGCCTCGATTATTTACGTGAGAATGTTTGGTAATACACGGGTAAAATGCAGTGATCCTCCCTCCAAGTACAATGATTAACTTATCCTACATCTCCCGTCCCCTGTTTGACCTAGTACTGTAGACATTTTACAGAAAAACGGGCTCGCATAACCTTAGTTGCGCGCGAAGCGTGCCCAAATTTTGATAAACGTTTGTTTGTTTGTTCATCGTTTTTTTTTTTGTTTGTTCATCGCATTTCATCAAGCCTCAGAGAAAGGGTAGATGAACATGTTTTCTGTACGGCATAGTAAACAAAGCCTGTCAGGAGCTCAGGAAGTACACCACCTCAACTATATAGGTTAGGTTATATTATTAATGCGCACATCCGCAAATGACGAAGATATTTCATATGCGAGAAGCGCGGCCCAATGGACGAATTTCTATGCTTGTAACGTCGAAAACTCACGCTTACCTAAGGGGTCTTCTTTCAAACATATAGTGACATGCCCTCCAGGCCTATCATGTGCAGGAAAATTTTGGGGGAGTTTGATTTTCCTCGTCAAGATAACTTGTTCTTGTGAACAGTAGTGTCCTCATTGCCGAAAGAGTATATTAGATTCGCGCGCCGAAATTTTTATGGGTAAGTTGCTGCAATAACCACTATCGCTATTTGTTTTACCCTTTTCATCGTCCAAATGTTGCTGAAAAAAATTATGACCCTCCCCCAAACAGGAGTGAAAAAATTTGGACCCTCCCTTTAGACACGCGAAAAAAATTAGGACCCTCCCCACAAAAATAGAAGCCCCCCTCCCCGCTAAATAATGACACGTCCCTTAGAACGTTGTTCGTATAAAGAGCGACTTCAGTTTTAGTGTACATTTCAGTTTCTCTTCCAAGCAGCTGCAATCGTGTTTTCGGATGAGACAATAAATCGAGGTCTTGGTCAATTCCGGTGTGCTCTATCGATGGAGTGCAAACTAAACATTGTTTGAGCTTCACTTGTTTCCTTTGTGATCTTCCATAAAAGGAAGCGTTTCCAAAAATTGCACCAGCTCTTTTCAGAGTAGTGACATAGTGTTGTAGTTCAGGTGTCAGCAGAGCAACTCTCTCGTACGGTCATTGAGTTACCGCTCAGCCCCCGATAAGAACGTTGATTTTCGAACGCGCTCTGGAGTGGCCGTATAAAGGTGTCAGGCAGAGCCATGTGGGATGCTTATTTATATGCATTTCACTCAAAAATTACCTGCGGGTGTAATTTTTACAGACTGAATAGTCACTGAAGTCAAAGTGAGGTCCGAAACATGCGCCCTGGAAATAAGAATTTCGAAACAACATTGTTTTTGTTTTGAAAAAGATATCAAAACAGAGGTGACAAAGAAAATTCAGTGCGCATGCGCAGCAGAACTTCATTTTATAGGGTAATAATGTTTGAAGAACATGAAGATATAATCCCATGCATATTTAAAATATATTTATTACTAAACTATTAGGCTTTTTACAGAGATAGTCACAATAATACGTGCCGGTGATCATAAGTTCAATACCATAAAATCAATGTTCTCATGAATGGGTTTCTTAACCGAGTTTGTCGACTTTTCGAACTTTTCACGACGATTAAGTTTACAAAACGACGAGATATTACACGGTAGTGTAACGTCTGAAGTAATTGTAACGTCACTAGCCTGGTAGCTCTCGTTTTAGTCGAAGATAGGAAGAAAGGAAGAAATCAACCCGTGTCACAAACTAAAATCTAGCGTGTACACCAGGCCTTAAAATTTGTACACTGTATTGCAGAGGCCCAACGGTCGGTCAGAGAAACGTCTATCAGTAAATTGAATGCTGCCATAGTTTCAATCCCACATTGTCAGGTATTTATGGGAAATATGCCGGGGTGTCTATATGAATATATTAACCGGTTAAATATTGACTAACTGTGATTAATGAGTGCCCACAGGGCAAAAGTATATATTTCTCTCGTTTAAAGAAGATTTATGTTCATCGTTGAGAAATGACTCGTGTATGGGGATCGGAAGACTAGAAGAAAAACTCGCCTATGTCCCTTCCCCCACTCGCTCGCGTTTATGCTCTTCGCATCGATTCTCTCGCGTCCAAGATGGCGGCTGCGGTCACGGAAATTAAAAATGAACCCCGCCTTGCATGCGGAGCGAGTTACGTCAGCCGAGGCATACCGCACAAAGTATGAGGAAGTAGACTCTCTCAGCAAAACTCATTCTGCATGTCTTGTGTTGATCTTTTCGTAAGTAGAGTTGATTAGCTGATGGAACTGAATTCTCAGCAGTTTCGTATGACTGTGTAAAAATGTACGGCGCGTTTCTGTGCCGTGTCTGCACCGTAACAACTTGCCGTGTCTAAGTATTTTGATTGGTTGATGAGCCATTTCGCGTGATGTGATTGGCTGACTGATGTCATTGGTCGTACCGTGTTCCAATTGTGCCAATTCACAGTCATACGAAATCTGAAATCTCTATGGTTACACGTATGTTTTAATAAGTGCCATGGCTCGACATTTCAGCACAGGGATTCCAATGTCATTTGCTTGAGGAAACATAGCTCATTATAGCTTCTCGGTCTGTTGTGTGGCCTCTAGTAGTGTTACTCTCTAGGTCCTGGCCTAGACTTTCTCTTTCCTTTTTTGCACATTCAGGGCACTGAGAAGCCATCAGACGGCGAAACGTCTTTATGGACATGATATATGAACATAATAACTCAGAGAGTTTTCTCTAGGTTATAAGTCCATCATATATCACTAAATAGGGATATATATAAAGTCTTCCTATAACATACGGCCACTATAATCTCTCGTTCAAATACAAGGTTTGCTCGTCAGACATGCTTCTAGCGTGTAACGTCTCGTGGTATGTCGGCGGTAATGGAGTAGTCGAGGCAATATTCAAATTACTTCCGGTGCTACCAACTTGCTCCTCGAGGATCGTGGTAAATTTTAACCTGGCCTTGGGCTCGTGGATTTCCGGTTCAGAATCGCTGTCGTCCGACCACGAATCAATACAAGGAGAGGTGCATACCACGTGGAAAGAGGAGTTACCCTGCATCAGCTCGCGATACGCCGGGTTCCGAAGTGCGCCGGAGGTTTTACGTTTTGGCGGGACATTTTCCCGCGCTTCCGCCACAGTAAGCCCAGGTGCGAATAACCTCACATCGTGAACCTGTGACAATTAAGAGCATTGATTTAGGGCTGATAATATAAGATTGTCAAGCAATAGACCTCTTTACCTTGGGCGTAATGTTGTCCCTTTAAGATCACGTGGCATTCATTTGAGTATTCTTTCTTTGTTTGGGTTGCTTCCATATTCAAATATCCTTCGGTGCGTAGCAGAAAAACAAAGAAAGAGTGACTAAATGGGACAACATTACGCCCAAGGTAAAGAGGTCTATTGTGAGATTTTCAAGTGTACTGATCTAAGCACTAATATTCCCAACGTTACTTATCTCAAAAGAGAGTATTGCATTAATTTTGGAAAGACTGCAAAACGTTTAGCGAACAGTGTGCGTGCGAAGAATTGAAAGGTGCGCGCAACTTGTGTCACCTCCCACAAGTGTTACGAGAAGAGTGCTATTTCAGCCATTCGCTCGCGCTTTGTTCGCTGTAGTTCCTTTCTCGCACGCGTCTCTTGTATTGTTTTTGTTTTCCAGTCTAGAGTTATATTTCATTTGATCTCGATAGAGCCTCACGTCTTGCAAAGAGGAGTTACAAAACTTGCACCTTGTACAGAGTTCTCCCGCCTGAGGAGCGACAGTGAAACTCGGACTAACTAGTTCATCCGTATCGCGCACTCGCGCAGCGGAACGCTTTCTGTTTCGTTAACTCACCTCTTGCACAATCTTTTTAGTCTTGGCCTCTCCCACTCTGTTCAATCCCGATTGACTCCGTGTCTGTTCTAAGCTCCGCATATAATACATGAATTCTCGGGGGCTTCTCGGTACCGCTAACGACTCCACACTCTTGCATTTGCTCGTAAGAGTATCACTAATATGTGTACAGCAACTAGCTTTACTATCTCCGTCACAAGGGAAAGCCTTCAGAGGATTGTCAATCATTCCCATTACACTACATGAGCCATTATCCCGATAGAGTCCATGACTAACAAGGGCGGAAGGTCGATAGTAGAATGTGTTGATGAGAGCTTACGTTGTCTTCTCTGGTTTCGACTGTCGGGGCTCCTTTTTTCGGCAGATCCTGAGTGAAAGATGTACCAAGTAGACAAAAGTTAACATTGACGCAAGAAATCCGTGAAATAAAGAAAGGGCTCTTCTCCCCATCGTGTGGGAACTCCAAGTGGTCGAATATAAACAGCGGTCGAGGACTTAATGGGCTGCATAAGGATGGCACAAATTGCTGCTGCGCAGTTTACAAGTCATGAGGGGTGTTGTACAGTTTATTGAGATCGATGACCCCAAGAGCCAGGCAATTCCACCGGGCTGCAAAGCCTCTACTCTTACGAAGAGGCTAAAGACTACAGGAGGACTGGAGGTACTATTTGACCCGCTCCTGGCTGAGCGTTGCGGTATTGTTCTAAGTTCTACTCCTCAGACGAGGGCCTTTCACATTTTCTGCAGAGCACATTTCGTACTGCTTAAGGGCTTTCAGAGTATCTCACTCTTCTAAGAGCCAGCAGATGTGGGAGCTCCGCTTTTAGGTAGCGCGCACATCTAGATTATATTGATCACTGGAGAACCTACCACATTGTGGACATTGTTTGCAGAGCAGCAATAATAGAACTGATATAGCTGACAGCACTATGGCCCTCCGCATGCTAGGTGACATGCACCAGAGCCCCACTTTTAGGTAGTGGTAACTCTACATTATAATACGAGGAAAAACTTACCACATTGTCTACAGAGCACCACTAGTAGTACAACTATTACGGCCAGAAGTAATGCCCCTCCGCCTGCTAACAACCCGATCTCGAGTGATGATAATGCGTTCAGGAACATGCCAGAGAGGGGTCGGTGTGGGGGAGGTCTCGCCAGCTACTATTCTACAAACCTGGAAAGAAACGTGAGTGTTACTATTCAAAAGAATTTGTCACTAATCTATAAAAAAAAGAAACAGAACCCAGGATCCGCTTAGACCACTAGCATTCCATCTAGGCGGAAATTCAGCGAAGTTCCATGTGGCGCACGTGTTGTCTAGGATGCCTAAGGTTCAATCGGCGAGTCGTACAAATGCGAACAAACACGATGTAGCCTGCTCGCGGGCGTTACAGAGAAACGAGTTCCCTTTCGCGTGTGGCCGCCATCTTGGATTTGGTGACAGAAACACGAAAGTAAACTCTGTTTTTATCTAAAATCACTCTAACGTCTCAGTGCGAGCAGGCTTGAGACGACGTAGCTACCTCAGCCAGGAGCAAGTTGCACATCCGGACTAGGGGTACAGTAAATGGCCGTACGCAATCACTGGAATTTCTACTGTACTGTTAACTCACATGTTCAGCACTCGTCGGGAAAATCACGAATAGATTTTGACTCACGTTTTGAGTTATAATATGTCTATTTATTCAGTATTGCAAATTGTACAGAAAACAGGTGAAAATATCACGTGTGTTGAATCATTAACAAGTGAGCCACGTCTGAAAATCAGCTTCAAATCACATGTATTACTGTCAATGTCTTTTATCGGCGCAGACGTTTAAAACATTGAACGCCGGAAAAATACAACACGTATATGCTTTGAATTTTTATAGCGCGATGTACTGTAAATGAATAACTAAGAAATCATTTGAGGGATATAGAATAATAGATATCTAGAATAAAGGTCAAAAGTAGTATTTTCAAAATCATCTGATCACGGTTGATTTTCTTACATTTTATCACAACATTTATGGAAGTATTATTGTAGATACAACTACCTAGTTACTGAGCACTTTGTTTTACCTGCTTTTCTGCAAACTTTCTCTTAGGGAACAGCTTCAATGGATGTAGTTTTTGTAGAGAGATTTGCGAGGGATGTTACACTGTCGACTACACTGAATATATAGAATGCAGAGAATACGGAGAGCTACGGGTTTCCGATAATGTGCCTGTACAGAGAACCTTGGAGTGAGGCGTTTTCCTCATGCAAACACGTTTTCGCTTAGGTTTTTCGTGACTTGACAGAACAGACGGAAATCACTATCTCGCTTATTTTTCCTTACATTTTGACCTTTTCACTTTATTGATAATAACACGAACAATAAACCTTTGTACTAGAATAACCAAGATAACAAAACAAAGCACGCCATTTAGTGAATTCTACGAGGGAAAATATCCTAAGGTTTCCCTCCTTTGATTATTCTATAGCACAACTGAGAGTACATGTGTTTTTGGGAACAGAGAAAGGGCTAGATTGATTGCACTTAGTTTTCTAGTAGGCTTTTTAATCACTCAAGTATCTTAATTGTTTTATACATAGGGAGATTTGATAATAAACGAGCTTTTTAAAATAGCCAAAACAATATTTTCAAAAACACGGATGTAGATAATGTTGTGATCAAGTGATCTGTTGCTTGCTCAGCGTTTCCTAATCTTATAAACGTGCTGCGTTAAATCAAAATTTATTTTATTATCACCATCTATAATCATCAGTTTGATCTTCTACATCCTCAATGCCTCTTTCACCTTCAGAAAATAATAAAACAGTACAAATCACGTGTTGGTGGGTTTTGAAAGGGGAATGGGCTAAAGATCTTGTTGCAGAAGTCCCCCCCCCCCCCCCCTCCCCGCTAAACGCGAGGCAAATATAGGAACGTACAGCGCTAACACATCTGAGATTGATTGCATAAAACTTGGCGGAAAAATGATTCGCGCGCAAATCCTCTTTGACACAGCCTACGTAACAGGCATTCCCTGAAGTTCTCAGGCTCAGAGAAACTCTGCGAAAACTCGCTCGTCGAACTCCTCCAGTTTTCTCCTCTGTTTTTCTGAGTTTCTTTTCCCTGAAAACACACGGGAATGCTTTGCTACGCAGGCTATCTTTGACGATGAAAAATGTCGTTCAACACTACAATTCGTAATGCTCCGATCAATGGGGTTTAGAGAAATGGCAAAAGTCCAGCGATGGACTACAGAGAAATATGTATCTCTTTAAATAAGCCGAAGAGGTCAAGACCCGATTCCTTATCACTCAAAAATACCCTTTGAAAATCATATTTCACAATCAATATCTGAATGCCACTAAAAAGAGACGCAGACTACGGCGCGACCGGATGCAACTTCATGGGGTGGCGAATGGTAAATGCGAGATTTTCCGAGTCAGCGAGATCATTCAAAAAAATTCGAGATCGAGATGTTTGTATTTCAACGACCGAAGATCAGACTATCAGCAAAATATATCTATGATGTTTAAAGAATTATTGTAATTTGATTGATTAATTGAGTATTACTCATCTGTATCTGTATTCGTATATTACTCCTATGTACCAGTAATTTTTCAGAAAACGAGATTGCAAAAAAGGAGGAAAAAAACAGGACCATACTTCCAGACAGTGAGCTGAAGCGTCGTATGGCGACCGTACGGTTTCTTACGACCACGCCAGAGATTTCGGCCCTGACAGTCGCTATCCTGAGTGTTGAGTTGCTCAGTAGCTAGATACCTATGGGTGAGAGTACGCCCGGCCACCAGACCATATAAGGACGCCCCTTGCACGTTAGTGAACAATCAACGAATTAGTATGCATCACCAACGTAGTTATAGGTCTGATGAGTGTGTAAGAGATCCATGTGGGACAGGTTGTTTGTTCTTGTGACTTTAGAATATCTACAGTTCTGCATAACCTTTAAATATTGACTTATTCGGGTGCCATTTGAATGACTTTGTATGACATAATCAAATAATACGTCCGTTTGGGTTTTAGTTGTATGATCGGCTTGCGCATGCGCGCACGCGTCATTTCGCCTTTTTTCGATTCCATTCCAATCTCGTACCCAGAGCCCGTCACCTTTTGGCCAGCGGCAAGATTCAGGGCTCTGGGGGAATGAATTTTTTTAAGCCCAGATTCTGGGTTTCCGGTTTCAATACAAAAGGATGTACAAAAGTTCGTTACGTTCTTGATCTATCAACACGCATGCTCACAAATCAGATTCCCGGGCTCTGGGTACGTAAGTAACATTAACATCAGTAGCACTAGTGACGTTGACATTTACCATTGTTCGTTTTTCAATATATTTCTTCTCGGGATTGTGACGGTTTGATATAGTTTTCTTCGGGGCTGCGTGTCCCTACCCCATCCTCTTGAAAATACTCCTAGTCCGTGTTTCGCTTAAAAATTTCAATGAACTTTATTACATACCTTACCTAATGTCAATTATACTGATGGCTCGGCTCAATATTCTTACTGCCTCGATTTCCAGTCTTTGCAAGACAATCAAGACTGCCAGGGCCTCGGTGCAGTTTTCAGAAAAATGCGAGATAAGGCATTGCGCGGCGTGATTCTTATTACATAGTCCAAAACGCCAGGAGAGCGTAACAGAAAGAGTAGATATAGCACTGGACTACTAAACAAGGGTAAACAATTATTCGAGCCTTAATGAACTCTGAGAATGGGCTATTCCCGGCTATTAAACTCCGAGGAATAACTGTTTTAGTCAGATCCAACTTGTAGACCATATCACTACATCATTTTTTTGTTGTTGTCATTTTAAAGGCTTCAAACCCGACGCCAACCAGTAGATCAACCAATCAGAATGCAGCATTGATAATAGACCACTGGTGGGATTTTACTAAAGATAGATGCTTCCAACGAGAAAACACTTTTGACACTAAACGAGGAGATCACTTCCTGGAAAAGGAATAGCCAGACCAGAAAAATATACTTTAGCAAATTTCAGCCTGATCTGTTGATCTGATTAAAATAAGAGCACTTTAATTACCCCCTCAAAGGGATATAGCACTCAATAGAATTAGCTAAATGTGTCATAATAATATTATTTACAGGACGCGCGTATCAGGCCTCCCTGTGCACCAAAGAGAAACGGAAATATAAGGCAGATAATAGTATTCTTTGCTTCGTTTTGTCTTTTTTCTTTCTTTCAAAATTCGCTACTTCTTTTTGAAATACAGTAAACACCCGCATATAAGAACAGCCTATTTCAGGGTCAGCCTGAACAGAACATTAGATATATATACTGAAGGTTCTTATAAAACGGGTATATAAAATGACAATTTTTTCTTATATGCGGATGTTAAAAAATGTATAAAGAGCAAAGAGAAGGCTTCTAAACTGCTTACCGATACACGTCAAGTATTTGGAAATATCTTCAATAAAATAACTGTTCTTTTTTTCGTTGGAACGCGCTTAAAAGTGCTCCCACAACTTATTATTATCAGTAAAAATCAGGAGGTCATGCTAATGACAGTAATTGTCTGAAGAGAGCCTAATGATAACAAACCATTCTACAGAAAGAGCAGTATCATAACAACTGACAACAATCAACGATTGTACGTCGTCGATTCTTCCCCCCAGCTTTCATCTGTTCGAGGGGGTCATCGTATACCCCGCCGGGGTCATCGTATACCCCAGATTTGTAGGATTCTAAGGGAAGGGAGCCTCTCTCTGCTCAGTGACAGGCCCGAGTGGATACTTAGAAGATGAAGAACTTAAAACCAAAATCTATGAAAATAAACACCACACGTTTACCGTCGCTACATTTTTGGGATCAATGAAATTTATGCGAAAACTTCCTGAAGAGTCGGTTTCCTTAGTGAGGTAATTAGTCAGCATAACAAGGATACTTGGTGTATGGAGTGAAAACCGCAATCTCTGCAAGAGGTTGTACAAGCCCAGTTTTGCTTTCAAAGTGAAAAACGTAAATATCTTAGACAGGAAAAAGGTGTTATTGTTTCTTCGATGTTAACAATGACTTATACATGTAACTGTCGCGACTTTCGTTTCAAAGAAGTTCCCCCCACTTTCTAGATAAACCAGTATAAATCTGACTTTAATTTCCAGATCGTCACAGCCGGTTCAGTTAAATCCATCATCTTCTAACAGTCTTAATTCTTAAGAATTCGGAAGTTAGATTTTGTAATTATGAGACCGCGAGATTTTATTCTTCCTTTCCGGGTTTCCGCGTGGCATTGCAAACGAGCTTCGTCATATTTTACAATGTTCTGATATTTTCATTGGTGTAAATATATCCTGCTATTAAAAAGGCGAACAATGTCGAAACTCAGGAAGCATCCCTTTCATTCAGTACTCCTTTTCAATTTGCATTTTATAACGGAGATAAAATTATGTAAAAAACCTTTTTCAGGGACAGAAAAAGAGGCGCATGTTGTCTGATTGGATACAGCTGTGATTTGTTCTATTGTACAAATCGGAATGCAATATTAAAACTGAAGTGTACACTCTGATTATCATCTACACGTGTAAATCACTTTATTCCATTACTAGTCTGGTTCTAATAGTAATCTCAGGATTACCCACGCAGTCTGTGATAAGACGCAGACAATTTCACGGGATTTCACCACCGGTGACCTCTCATGTTATAATGTTAGGTGAGCCAAAAACGATAACTCTCCACGCTTGATAACCTATAGATACTATCTGAGCCCGATTGCGAGCGAGAATAAGGCACCCTAGCCGCTTATAATGAATTAAAAATGCCTGAACAGTACAGCGATTGTGTTGAGTTCTATATGTTATTAGAATTTCATGCCTCGGTGAATAGGTGAATGCATACAGCAGGCGCGCCGACATGACATTATTCCATCGATAATACCATATAATTTCACAGTTTCCTTTTCTTATTACTCAAGAAAGCTTCGTTAATGTTTTAGGATATGCTACATATTTGTTTTCGCTGTGAATTTTGCATCAATCTCTGAAGATACGACAATACATTTATCATAAATCTGCGCGCCTCTTCATTGATATCAAACTCTTACCTCAACTAACTTCCTGAAGACACCACCAAACTCCGACGTGATTAAAGCACTAGGTCTTTAGCTTCTTTTATCCAAAGCAAGCCACAGGATTGTGCTTTCGGGAGTGCTTTACTGTACCTTTTCGATCCACTGTGCTGTTTCTTTGATTCAGCGTAGGCGCGTTTAACAGCTTAGGGTCACCGTAGGGTAGCGAGTAGCGGTGTGTGAGGCTCGGGTGTCGGACCGCCTTTCCGGTACCAAAACAAAAGCGCGTGCCCCCCACGGGCGATAGGATAGTGATGTGTAGTGTTGAGCTGACTACGTTACTCTGCTCAAAACATAGAACTACTTGGGTTTTAGGCTTTTTAATTATGCGTCACTAAATAAAACTACGTTCACAAATATTTTATTCAGTATTTGATACAACACATATGACGATTCTGTATAGATATTTTTACCTTATACAAAGGTCGTCAAACGAAGTACGGTGCCGTGAATTTTTTTGTATCACGTGGTGCTCTGGAAAACGTTTTTAAAAATCCTCCACATGTAAACCGATATTGGATATTTATATCGCACTATTGTTTATCTTGTTTGTATTGTCCTCCCCCTTGGTGCGAATAGTAGTGATTATGGGAGAGACCGAGAAGCGGAAATTTGCGGGCGCGGCCACAATAAGAGCATATTCGCTCTTGAGAATAACAGGAAATGGCGGCTCAAACCTGCCATGATTACAAATGAGCCACATGCCTTTTAAGGCTTTGTGAAAATGAATGTTATCCTGAGCTGATTCGCAGTTAGGGCTTTGTCTCTGGATATTTGTTAATCAAAAGAAGTAGCCAATATTGAATAATTATGACTTGAGTTAACGCTGTGTGTAAATTTACGCTGGTTTTCGATCGTTCACGCATTTTTAGGAAGATACATACTCACTTATATCTTTCTGACGTTAGGCACGAGAGAATCCTGATCATTAGGCTTTTACACAAGTTGCTTGGTAACTTTTCGGCAACTTTTGACCTCGAGCAACCTAAGTCCGGGACATCTTCGGAGAGTCTTTGGCTAACCCGAATGCCATCGAACAGGTTCGGATGCGATCGGTTCGTCTCCGTGACTCGTTCGGTACATCTTCGGGACACATTCGGGCGTGCTTGATAAATTTGGCGTCTCAGGTGGAGGAGAAGGGAAGATTGACATGAGTCAATATACAAATAATGTCCTCACAGAATAAGGAAGCTCAATTTGCAGTTGCACGTGACTTTATATCATCGCTGGTGTCTATATTTGTGGAAAAAGATACCAAATATGGCAATTTTTAAAATAATTAGGCAACTTTGCCGAGAAATATAGCAACTTTTGAGCAACTTTTAACAATTTTTCGAGCAACTTTTAAGGAAAACCTACGCCGCAAGTGTCACAAGTCCCGATCAACAAAATGAACACAGTAGGGACGGGCTTACTGTGGTGAAATTGAATCAGGAGATCTAGACTAGGTCCAAGAAGGGATGATAGATGCGATAGCAGAGCGGGCCTGACGGGCTTCAGGGCGGGACAAGCATCAATCTTCGCCACTGCTTGCCACAGGAAGACCGTCCAATGATATTCTGACTAAATAAACTTTGCGCCAAGACTCGCCCGCCCGCTAGGCCTCATTACCACAAAATGGCTTCCCTTCAAATGTGTTTTTCACGTGCGTCATCCCGGCTTTCTAAGACTTGTGGTGCTGTCAAATAATTAGTTTCTGCACACAATATAGGAGTTTTTTTTTTTTGCTCGTGGATATGCGATCATTGAAACGAGTTATGGTGAGGGGAGGGCGCAAAGTCAGTGCACTCACAGACGCGGATCCAGACCTATTTACACCTGTTTACAGAAACAGGTCACATTTTTGTTGGTATGCTTTTAAATTATTGTTATATTCATCTTTACTTAAAAAATATTATCGTATTGCGAATTCCACGCGAAAAAGCCGACCGTAAATAGGTCAGATTTTTAAGTTTTCCGTCGTTTTTTTCCCGGGTTTCTCCAAGGAACGCTTGCTATGTAGGCCACCTATGACCAAATCATTATCTTATCGAATAACTTAAACCAGAAACATATAAGTGAGTTGAAACGTGTAACACACATACATTGCTTTAGTGCCAAGCTGCAGAATATTCGCAGAATAAAGAATTGAACTGATTTTGATGAAAATAATGTTGTTTAAAGACTTCAAGATGTTAAATGTTAGTATATTATCACTTTCCACTGTTGCTCTACTTTATTTAAGCGAAAAATGAAATATTATGCAAAGAAAACCTGCTTGGGTTAGCAGTCGAGAGTTCATTATTGACCAAATATGGTCATAAACTTGATACGAATAATCCGAAGCTTGGTTCGCCGTTACATGTTTCAACTAAGTTATATGTTTCTGCTTAAACTCAGTCGACATAAGAAATATGAAAGGAGTTTCTCCAAGCCCTTTAAAATGTTCACCTTTTCCAATACGCTAATTGATCCGATTGATGGTCAAATCAAAAGAGGAAAAGAGGCTTTCAAAAATGGGAGAGTTTCTGCAGACAAATTGTTTCGGTTCTTGACTCAAGCGAAACTTTTAGTAACGTGCAAAATACATAAACTTGAATCGTATCCATTTTCGCCGTAACAATACATTAAATAATAATAATAAGAGGAAATAATATGAATGCGTCATGCGTTCCCTTTCTGTCCCTGCCCAGGCTTAAAGATCTTCCTCTCGCCTACCCCCACGGGAAAAAATTAACAAGAACCGCATAACAATAGAACAAATCGGCTAACAGTGTTTACATCTTGTTTCCACCCAATTCAGATCATGTGATCATGTGATTACTTTTCCTGACTCGAACGAGTGCACGAGTGTATGTGCAGAACTACAATTGTATCCACCCGAAGGAATCACCACATTATTTGTATTGCATGGCAACAAGATGTAAACACCGTTAGCCGATTTGGACTATCAGCTGCCACACCACGCCGGACCACTCTCTATAAAGCACAAGTAATTTGTTATATGCTTTCAAGCGGTTAGGTCAACAAACACTGTGTAGAGTCAGTCCTAAACTATTAGTACTCGGAGGCACTAAATAATTTATTTGCCAGCGCCAGAAGGTTACGAAAACTTTATCTCCCTCCCTCGCTGGGCAACTGTTCGTCATGCCTAGTATTAAACGAGTCTACAGTCCCAAGATTAAACTGAACATTTTTCAGTTCCAGTCAATACGAAAAATCACACAAGCACTAAAACAAAACAAACACTAATGACGATTTCGTTTCTAGTTCCCATAGCAATAAACTCGAAGAAAAAAAAACAAAAGAAGAAAAGTGACATGATGTGAGAGTGGTTCAAAAGGTGCTCGGCGTATCGTGTTGTGGGCGTTGATGTTTTAGATCACAAGAACATGAAAACATCAGAGACCCCATATGGCTTGTTGATAAGCTGCATTGGATGTGAGCTTCTTGACTCATAGAGTTCGTCTCTCATGGTCTCTTGTCTGCTTTGAAACGTACCCCCCCCTCATGCAATATTTAAGAGTTTTGACCAGCAGAGACAAAAGAAGTATAGCCTTAAAAAGAAGAGCTCGCTGCGACAACCCGAACATTTATGAAAGTTTATCGAGCAGAATATATGTCCCAGAGTTCAAGCTTGACTTCCTCGCTTCCGCACCCAAAGATATACCTCCGCCATCTGCAACATGAATTCGGTCATCTTTGTCTGTCTTATCTTCGCTATTGCAATTCCAGCAGGTATGCGAAAGAGGCCTTTTCGGGGAAAAAATTAATTGTAGACAACGCCCAACATGCACTGTCTGCACGTGTATTCTTGAGTTACTTAGTCAACAAAGTTTATACTATTGGTTGTGTACTACTGTGTACTCTGTTAAACAGATGTGCCACGGTAATTTCAACAAAATATTTTAAAAATGAGACCTGTACATGTTGTTTCACACATCACTGGTGTTATGTACTTTAACAACCAAGAATTCTATATAGAGATTATTACATGGCAAGAACTTGATATCGTTTTTCATTCACGAGTTTTCGGAGCGTTATCACACATTTATTTTCACTGATACGATTTTTATTCGCTTCTTTATCACAAGGACTATCTGGTCACAGTAATAAATTATATTATGCTTCAACTTGTAAGAAAGGAAAAGGAACTGAAAGTTGCAATTTAGAGTCATTTTTATTTAGGGGTGGACCATTAAAAGTTGGGGGGAGGGGGGTGGCAATTCCCAAAAAAAAATTCGCGCAAGGCCAATCCTTCCAAAAAAAAATCTTGCAGAGATTCAAGCTACGAAATAAAAATCCTACAACGACATGGCTTGGGCTCTCATTAAAAAGATGTCTTAAGTAGTTATTCCAGCAACTTCTCTTTTGCATTTTTCACTTCACCAGGGGGTGAAATTTCGGCGCGCTTCGCGCGCATTGAAAATACTGTCAAATATATAGTCGGTGAGAACTCACGCACCGAAGACACTGCCCTCGCGCCGTTTACAAGAACAAGTGTATCTTGCCGAGGAAAAACAAACTCTCCCAAAAAATGCCCTGCAGTGATAGGTTGGCAGGCAGTCACTATGTTCGAAAGAAGAACACTTAGGTAAGCGTGAGTTCGACGTTACAAGTATAGAAATTCGTCATGTGGACCGCTTCACACAAATGAATAATAATAATTCGTATTTGCGACATCAATAATAAAACCTACAGGCTGTGTTACTATACACAAAAAAACGAAACGTTCGTCTACCCGTTCTCTGAGGCTTGATGAAATGCGTTTATAAAAATTGGAGCGCGCTTCGCGCGCAAAGGAAGAAAAAGACCTCTACCATGTCAAATAGGGGCCGGGTGATGGCGAAAACATATACAGCTTCATTCTTTTTTTAACGGCAACCAATAAAAATATAGCATAAGAAAATTTGTTGTATCTAACATACAGCAACAAGATTTTCTAAATCCATTTCTGAACCAATATAGTATATAGTATAAGAACATTTTGTTGATGCGGATTTGGACGGCCTGTGGGAACGGAACGCCACGGGAACAGGTAGTGCTCGATGCGCAAGATACCCCACGTGGGTTTATCCTTTTTTGTGTGTGTGTCTGCGAAAAAAAAATTCGTACATGGCCTTCGAGTCTCAAAAAAAATCCTGCACAACCTGATCCCCCCCAAAAATAATTCATACGGAAAAATATTGCCACCTCCCCTCCCCCAATTTCTAATGGTCCACCCCTTATAGACGTAATAGGATTCGCCATTAAATTTCCTGCACAGCAAAATGATGACTAAAACCCTTCTTTTATTGGAAAAAATTCTCGCCGCTTAACAGAGGTAGAAAAAAAAAATCTTGCACGACAAAAAAGCCCCCCCCCCCCCCCCCCCTCAAAAGTTAAATGGTCGGCCCCTAAGAATTCAGAAAAGGCGCGCAAATCGCCGCAGTCAAATTCCATCCGCTGGATGACATACGGTTCCCACTACAAATTCCCGCGCTAAATTCGGCGGAGCGTGTTTATCGTTTATGTCGTTGGAAATCTCTAAGGTTATCATTTGAATAGCAGCTGTATTTTAAAGAGCCCATGTCAGCCACTCCTTTGTTATTGTTTGCGTTCGATATTAGAAGACGAATTACGTGAAGAAATCTATTAATAAACATCTAAAAACAAAGTTTCAGATTTGATTTACCAAATTCAATTGAGAACATTGCTCTATATTCTCTAAATCAGCAGATGGAAATGGATGCTTTCGACGACTTGGTTTGTTGCTATGCTGTCAAAATGGCGGCTGACACAGGCTCTTTAAGATGTTTTTTTTTGCTGTCTGTTTGTGGGACACATCAGATACCTTCTATGAAATCCATTTCACCATTTGGCTTTGAAAAACTGGGCAAAGCCTTGAAAAAAACTTATAAACAAATTGTCTAAATATAGTATATGGTCTTGTGGAGCTTTTTCATCTGTGAAATTGTCAACACACTTTTGTCCATGATGTGATGTAGTCGTGTCTGAATCATCCTTGCCTCTGTTTTAGTTCTTTCACTGAAGTGTTACACTTGCCAGAGTTGGGACGGAAGAGGATGCGCTGACGAAATAGCGATGATGTGCAAGCCGGGATATGATACATGTTTCAAAGCGCGCCTAGGAGACATGATAGAGAAGAAATGTGAAAAAAACAGTAGATTGCGAGACCCGAAAAACATCGTGCAACGACGGTCACTGCGAAGCTGCATGCTGTAATAATAGTGACGCGTGCAACACTAGCTTCACCACTAAGCCCGCATTCTACCTTACCATTGGATCAGCGGTCTTTGTCGTCGCTTGTTACGTCAAGATGTAATCATAGTAACGACCATTGTAGTTTCTCGGCTAATAGCATTAAGCTTGTTAGACCATGGCAAATATTTAGTTTGATGTAATATTGCACTTTTAGTATTACTATTGTTATAAGGATCTAGACTCTAGGGCGTCCGGCCTGTCTGGTACGTTTTGTGACAGTCCGGATGACGGAGAGCGTTCCAGCGTTGGGACGCAGAATGCACAATAGTAATTGTTAATTTTTGACCATTTTTAAAGGTGATGTGTGTACAATATAGGACTCGCTGCATAATTAAACATTAATGGGAAAATACCTCAGTCTGTGTGTTTTCTTCTTTGAAATGGCGTGGGGGGGGGGGGGGGGGGCATGCCCGCATGTCGGCTTGTGTTCGCGAGTCAGACGGACTACAATAAACTTTGTTTCATCGCAATACAGGTGCTGTTTCAAGGGACTAGGAGGGTCGACTGGCACGCCAAATTATTTAAAGCATTGTCATTGTAACTCTATTTACCGGTAAACACGGTTAAAAACATGAGGGCCTGGAAAAAAGCTTGTAAGCTAAAACGCGTTTTTTAGTCTACGATTCCATGGCAACGCACTTTCTATTTTGCACCTTGGCAACTTTTTCTCTGTGCTCTTAACATTCTGCACGCTTTTTGCTCCAAAAGGGCGTTCTTTTCCTGGGATCGCGTGTAACTAAGAATGGCTGTAAATGAAAATGCATAAACAAACTTTACAATCTTAAATCTATAATGGGGAGTTTGCAGGTGTTGCGTGACATTTTGAATCTTGATCCTAGCAAAATAAAAATACCATATTTGAAAAGAGCTTGCCGAAATTAGAAAAAAGCCGAAATTTGAGTTGGTTTCGACAAATAACACAGAAGTTATGAGCGTCGGAAGTTGGTTGTTTTCCTATAGGTTTAATGTTGTGGTGGGCAACACTTGCCCACCAAGACATTAAACGTATAGAGAAACAGCTTACTTCGGGCGTCAATAACTTTGCTAATATTTACCCAAATCAACAAAAATTTTCGGCTTTTTCTGATTTCGGCAAGCTCTTTTCAAATATGGTATTTTTATTTTACTAGGGTCAAAATTCAAAATGTCACGCAACACCTGCAAACTCCCCATCCGAATTCTGAATAATTCCGAATGTCCGAATGTGCCCGAACGAGTCAGGAAGCTAGTCTCTCCGAAGATGTTCAAGCTAAGAACGTTGCTTTTTTTGTCAAAAGTTGCCGAAACGTGGCCGTCCTCAACGCACCCCATAAAGCTGAGCCCGAACCAGTTCCATCTGCAACATCTCTCGTTGTTCTCTTTGTTTGTATAAGGTCCAAAGGGATGCTTTTTAACGTCATTAATTAAATTAAATTTTACACCTGTATAAGGGACTGCGCAATAATATCAGGAAGGGGGGGTTGAAAAATGAGGGGGAAAAAAAGGGGAAAGTGAGTTACTTCCCCCCCCCCTTACACACAGAAATTCTTATGCCATACCACCCCTTCTATGACTGAAAAAATGAGAGTCATTCCCCCCCCCCTCCTGGTTAAAGTGAGAAAAGGCCTAATTAACTGACTTACCCGTGAGGAGTTTTCATCAAGATCGCCAAGAATAAAGCGAACTACATCGAAACAAGCTTTGAAGTTTATTCATGATTCATTCCTGACGAGGACGGTCCTCGTCAGGAGTGAATCTTCAAAGCTCGTTTCAACGTAACCGGATTCAAAGTTTCAGCGATATCTCTGTTTACATCTCTCACTGATCAAAACTGTCTGAGAGACCTGCAGAGATGTTGCTTTGTAGGAGAAGCTGCATTGACCATCCAGGAATTTTATTTGAAACTTTGGAACTCTCAGCGTATTACGCTGAGTTCCAAGCTATAACAAAAATTTCTGGATTGTCATTGCAGCTTCTCCTCAAAGGCAACATCTTTGCAGGTCTCTCGACAGGTTTGATCAGTGAGAAATTGGCTCATAAACATGTCTCACACTAAAACTGTATAAAACATCAAAATGTTGATTAGAGGCAAAGTTCTAGCACTTTGTTATTGTTGATATACATTTTGACAGTATGGTACATATTTTTAGAGGTTATATTTGGGTTTAATAGTGCCCACAGAATGACCATGAAAGAGAGTTGTAGCATCTTGTTATTGGTATATTGAAATAGACATCCCCCCCCCTCTTGAAAACGCTCCGTTTTAAAATCGCTCCACTGGAGAGCGTTTTCGGATTGATCCGCCTTCGGTGATGATCGTTTTCGGCGTTGTAGTGTGGACGATGGCCGTATCGGGAGCAAATGAGTATCCGTTTTCGTTTGAGAATGGTGTAGTGTGGACGGGGTCTTATTTTAGAGGTTATATTTGGGTTTAATAGTGCCTACAGAATGACCAAGAAAGAGAGTTGTGGCATCTTGTTATTGGTATATTGAAAATAGACAAAAGTTCAAAATTTCTACCAGTAAGGCTGCATTCATTATGTATACTACAGGGGGGGGGGGGGGGGGGGGGGCAGAGGATTTTTTTTGACAATGCAAAATTTTCAGATCCCCCATGGCACAACCTATTTTTTACGAATCCCCCCTCTCGGTCAGAAGGAAAAACATGCCCCCCCCCCCTCTCCCCGACATTTTTTCAAGTTCTATGCTATGCTATGCTAGTTATATGTTGAGGTAGGGTCGCGTCAATAACATTTTTTCAAAAGATGCAGAACAAGGCTCAATGATAAAAATACAAAGCGTAAAAATGCAAATAAAAATCATAGGTGCCTGTACTCTTGTGTGTAGTGACTTTCTACCAAGTGTTCTGGTGCGCTTCTCGATTGGAAACTTTTACATAGACTGAGTATCATTATTTTGTATTTGATTGTTTGGTTTGTTTTCCGTTGTGCGCGCGAAGCGTGCAGCAATTTTGACATAAAGCTACAAGACTATTAATCAAAAGTCCAAAGGCGTTTTTGTCTGGCAGACAAAAGTCACTGACGAGAGGACCTTGAGGAATTGTGTTAAAGCAAGAAGGCCTTTTACAATTTTTTAAGTTTGTATGCGCGCGTAGCGCGCAGCTATTTTCAACATATCGGTTGAAAGAGGGTCAATACTCGAGAATAGCAGTGCAAGTGATATTTCTTCAGGAGGTTCAAACTCGGTGTTTAAAATATATATAATACCTCAACAAAAATATGCATCCCCCTTCATGTTATGAAAAAAACTTGACATCCCCCTTTTCCAGTTGCTAAATTTTGAGATCCCCCCTCAAAATCCTCTGCCCCCCCCCCCCCCCCCCTGTAGTATACATAATGAATGCAGCCTAAAAATATACCATTTTCGCCCTTTTAGCCCAGCCTGCCAATAATTACTAGAATAGAGTGTAATTATTCATTATTCTATTGCCACCTGAATCTTTAGCCTTGGCACAAGTCCTATATTTCGAGTAAGATAATTTAATGTCATGTCATTTCAAGCCGGGATTATTCATAATTCATTAATCGATTTTACTACATCTACCAAAACAAGTCTTGTTGTGCAAAAGAATGACGCAAAAATCGTCATGGTGATCTTGTACTTAGCTTTTCTCTGCGCAAAATTAACAAAGCGATTAGTGTGTTTCTCTACCTATCTCTCATCATCGAATTCCTTGTCATGAGGTTTGCCTTCATTGCGACTTCGTTGCCGTTTTTATCATTGGTATTTCACCAGGTAAGGGTAAAGCTATGACAAACATCCCCACACTTACAGAAAAAATCTCCAAACAGACCGACGAAAAGGAAAACTCGACGAAAACATTAACAGCTAAATTTTTCTTCCAAACTGCATTTTTGCGTATATATGCATGTATTATTGTAATTCCACGGCCTAGATAAACTGCTAAATCTGTATACTAAATCTTAGTTAATCAAATTTTTAGATGGTTCCAATTTCCTATCCGTGAAAAGGCAGAGCCCGTCACATAGTTTGGCCCATAGGAACGGAAACACCTGCTAACAGAAAAAAAATATTAACTTCTTCTACTTGCTTTCTCTTTTTTGTATGTGATTGAGTTGATTCCATTACTTTTTTAAATGTTCTGTGACTCTTAGATAGAGGCCTAAAATAAGCTATTTTACGAAATAGACCGATCATAAAAGCACCAAAAACTCGATCAAAACGAGGAAGATTGACTTTATTTGGAGACATTTTATTTTTGTATTCATAGGCGACTTCGTCTCACAACTCCCTGGTCTACTCAACTGTCGTAAATCGAATAGAAAAAGACCTTCTCCCTGCTTGAGGGAAAGAGACCAATTGCAGGCTGAATCAAGGCGTTACGTTAATTGCAATGTTGGGGGCATGAAGAACTGTATTACGCAGTTTCAGCTATTTATTTTTATTTTTATTTTTATTGATTTGGATAAAAGCGATGTCCGAGGCGAGATAGGGAAGAATGCATGCTGTCGATTTGATTGGTGTGGATCAATGCCTCGTTTGCAACGTATCGTGAGCCTTCGGAACGCGACGTTTTACGGCCAACAACGTACACCAAACTATTTGGCATTAAATGCAAATAGCAGTATAACACAGTGACGATATGTTTCTCTTTTGATCTTCTAGCTTTGACACTTAAGTTTTTACGTGCCACACGAGAACAGGCCAGTGTCCAAATCCATTAGTAGCGAAGAGGTGCAGAGATGGCTACAATTATTGCTATTCGGTAAACGATGGGAACAAGATCATGAAGGGGTGTTCGAAAACGCAAGAGAAATGGTGTAAATACTCAAAAGAAATTTGCGATGGTGGAAAGTGCGAGTTTTCAACCTGTAATGACAAGGAAATGTGTAATACTGGACCAGCGTCCAAGCCTGCGGTCATCCTTACACTAATAAGTGGGACAGCGGTTTTTACCATCAGTCGTTACGTCATCGTGTAACTATGACAACAGGCTCTATACAGAGACCAGACTCACAGACTGAGCTGGTGTATTATATAGTTTTAATTTCCCCGACATGTTGCATGAGACAGTTTGAAATTGCCACAGTTTTGATCAAAACGTTTTCCATTTTTTGCTTTGAGGAAAGAGCACGGCGACAAGCGCTTGAACGCAATGAAGAAATATGGAGCACTTGCAGGACAAAACCTTATACTAGCTTCCGGCCTTTCGCAACTTCACGTCTATTGTATGGTGTCCCTGTCCGGGGGGGGACTCCCTATATTCGAATGCTAGGGGTGACTGTCGTATTTTTTAGGGGTTGAAATCGGCGATCTAGTATTTTTAGGGGTTCGAAAATAAAAAACGGTATAGTAAGAAAAATAGGTATTTTTTAGGGGGTTCTCACGCAAATAAGGTAGTGTTTTTGAAAGTCGAAAGGATACATTTGATGTATATTGAATAAACGGCCAGAATAAAATTTAATCTGTCAAAATTGTTGGTATTTTTTAGGGTATTTTCAGACTGAGGGGTATTTTTTAGGGTGGACATTTTTTCCGACCAGGTATTTTTTAGGGTCAAAATTCGAGTTTCCCGACGGTCACCCCTAGCATTTTAACCTTACAGTCCCCCCCCCCCCCCGGGTGTCCCTGTCTTGGTCGCTTTAGATATGACGAGTAAAAAGAATGAGGAAACCTCACTGCGTTATTGTTTTCTTCTTCTTCTTCTTTTTTCATAATTTAGCACTTTTTAATGTTACGTCTATTTTATTCTTAATCACACGGTTTTCATTGAAACTGGATCTAAAGTACTATATTATATATGTACAACAGCTGACATATAACCTGTTAAGGGGCGTATAGAATGACAGCCAGTCTCGTTAGCGAGGGGTAGGCCGTTCTGAAAACAAAGTAATGACAAATCTAACCATCACAATATATCCTACTAGGAGAAGTCTGTCTTTTTTTAATTCGATGCGGCAAAATGCGATCGGAATTCAACATACTTGGGGGGAAAGAAAAATGATCATACTTCCAGACAATGAGCTGAAGCGTCGTATGACGACCGTATGGTTCTTACGTACGACCACGCCAGAGATTTCGGCCCTGACAGTCGCTATCCTGGGTGTTAAATTGCTCAGTAGCTAGATACCTATGGGTGAGAGAACGCCCGCTAGATACCTATGGATGAGAGAACGCCCGGCCACCAGGACGCACCTTCAGGGGCGTAGCCAGCACTTATGAGAGGGGGGGTTCCAAAATTCAAAAAAATAAAAAACTCCACATAGATCTCGGGGAAAAACTAGCGTTTCAAGAAATTTGCTACATTTTATTGGAGCTTTTATTTGTTTTCTATTAAATATTTACAATTTTAGTAGTAAGTCGGCCCAGAACAGAGGCGAGGGGGGGTTCCGCTGCGGGAGAGGGGGGGTTCCGGAACCCCTGGAACCCCCCCTGGCTACGCCCCTGACCTTGTGCGTTAGTAAGAGATCCACGTGGTAAACATTAATTTTGTAAAAACTGACTTACCTAACTTATACTCTCTCGAGCTTGAAAACTGTTATCTGTCCATTCATTTGAAGTCATTTCGAAATATTTCTATTGTTGTTTATCTTATAGTTGTCCTGTCATTGGATTATTACATCACATTTGCACCTAAGATTTTCGCTAAAGAAATAGTATACACATTTTTAAGTCACGTGACGACAATGAGAGAGCTCACTTTTTCGGGTGACTATAACTATAAGAATGGTGCCTATTTCGGCCCAAAATAAAACTTAGCGTTGTACAACGGGCCAATATTAAAGCATGCAATACTAAAGGGATCTTCTGTCGATGTCTCGGGGGATAGTATAGTGTAGCTCTCGAGCTAAAGCGCTCGGGCTACTATTTTTTATTCGCTGTCAACTTCAAATTTCCTCGGGAACTTGAAAACTTTTCTCGGGAGTCCCTCCTTCCATTCGCGGCGCGTAGCAATTTTTACGGGGTTGCTGTGGTGCTGACGTTTGAGTGAAGACTGGGCATCAACTAGAACAAAATCCAAAATGGCGGCCATGGCTGCTTTGGAGAACATAAACCCAAGAGTTTTCCAAAAGCTCAAAGAAAGGGAGGTCTGCGCCCAAGAAACTGATGACAACATTGTTGATGAGATAGACAACGAGAAATCTTGGTATCCTTTATTTTTGTTGCTATTGTTTTGCCCTATGTCATTTTGTCGGTTTTGTGAAAGGAGAAAGATAAATGTCGTACAACAAACTTCTCTCTGCCTGTGACTTAGTACCTTACCCCACTTTTTATAACCGACCCCACTTTTTATAACCGACCCCACTTTTTATAACCGACGACCGGTTAGCGCAGTGGTAGAGCGCCGGGCTTATGTTCGGGAGGTTGGGAGTTCAAACCCTGGCCGGGCCAACACTCAGGGTCTTTTCTAATAATTGAGGAGAAGGTGCAAATGGTTAGACCTTCGCGTCTTCTCGGATAAGGACGTTAAACCGTAGGCCCCGTCTCTCACATACACTACACTAACCGGAACCAGAGGGACGTTAAAGAACCACGAGGACCGTCGGAAGTTGCCCAACCTCAGTGTCACAGAACTCACAATGCTAACACACACTCATGTTTATAAAGCTGGTTCTATAGGATGAGTTATCCGTTAATGTAAAGCACTGAAATGTAAAGCATTGAAACTATGGTGTAATGCTATATCTATATTATTATTATTATTATTTTACATTGTCCTGTGGTTAACAAATTCACAATTGTTTCTACTGGTTTTTTAGTATTTTGCTACTAAGAACGTGCCCTGAAAACTAGGGTTTTTGCCAAGACCAGTGGCGTCACTGTGCAAAATTTGGATCTTACTCTAAATCGGTCTAAATTTATTGCTAACCTTAAAATTGCAAAGAAATGGCTTGTTAAACTTTGTAGAGCGACTGCAGAATACCTCCTGGAGACAGTCGGCGGATCTTGTTAAAGGAGCGTTGTCACGATTTTAGCACACTTTTGGTCCTCCTGTAGTAGCTATACCTTCACAAAAACCTGCGGGTAATCCGCTGTGTAAGAACCATTCCCAGAGGACACCTTTGTGTTCAGCTATCCTTTCATCATGATTCGTTCTACTAAACAAAGGAAGCTTTGGTGACGCGGCTGGTGAGTTGTTCCAGGTTCTTACACAGGAGAACAGCTCAACCTTCTCACAGGTAGCAGTTCAACGTATCAGTCAGTATAATGGTCAACTTGTCAATGTGTCCTCGCATCAACATGTCCGCTTGTCAACTCGTTCAATATGTAAACAGGTCCATAGCCAGAAAAAAATAGTTACTGAGGCAGAGTGAGCCAGATTTCCATTTTTCTAATGGTTAAGGCTGGTTTAAATTTCATTTTAAATTTGGTCTGGTTCTTTTAGTAAATAAAAAACCTGGAATTTTTTACCAAGGCTGAGCTACAGGCCTTGTAAACTGGTCAATGTGTCAACAGCTTACTTAGCCCTCCCAAGTGCACTGTAGAACATATGGCTATGTGTTAAATGAATTAGTTATCTCCAGGGGGTATTCTGCAGTCTAGCCAACTTTGCAAATTTTATGTACAAATGTACTGTACATTTGTGTGGTGAGCATAACATTTTGCCTAAATATGAAAATGTCCTTTGATGGGTGGTTGCCTGGATGACTGCGTTTCCTCCTGTTGCTTTGGCTATCTTATGCTCAACCACACTCTATAGAACTAGGTTTAAAACAGATCTTCTTATAGATTCATTGCTATGTTTTTGCAATTTATTCCATCAATATGAATACTTGGGTGCTTGCAAAACATTCAAATTTGGCAACCATGGTATTGTTCATGTGATGATTTTGGTTTTCCCCTTACCTGTCTTTTGGTAGTCTTTACTACTTGGTCTGTGTACGGCTCAGTGTCTCTTGGGTGCTCTTTTGCCCAAGGGGGGTACTCAGATATAAAACTGATGGGGGGACTGATGGGGGGGGGGGGGGGGGCGGTGGGGTCCGACAGAGCTCCAAATTTGATACCCAAAAAAATACCTGAGCCATAAATTTGATACCCAAAATATACCCAACTTTTTGGCCGGCATACACATGATGCCCTTCCCATTATGTTTCCCAAAAATAGCTCCAGCTTAAGGCAGTATCTAGATGATCAACTAGCTTGTCAGAACTCTCAACCCCCCAAAAATACCTGTGGAGTTTTCCACCTCCAAAAAAAATACCTGGTAGAATTTTCAACCGCCAAAATACTTTTACTACAAATTTCAAACCAAAAAAATACGTCGGACCCCCCCTGTCATGCTTATATCCAAGTACCCCCCTGGGTATTTTGACAACATTGGCACCTTGACTGTATCTCAGATATGATAAGATCTATAAATGACCCAGAGCATCCTCTCTCGTTAGAGGAGTTGAATGTGGTTGAACAAGAGCTCATAGATGTTAACGATGACAAAAATTATGTGAAAGTCCAGTTTACTCCTACTATCCCTCACTGCAGCATGGCAACCTTAATTGGCTTGGCAATCCGTGTCAGACTACTGAGGTCATTACCAGAGAGATTTAAGGTCAGAAAAATATGCCACCTTATACATTCACTAAAACCCCGTCCACACTACACCATTTTAAAATGAAAACGGATACATTTTGCTCCGGATATGGCTATCCTCCACACTACAACGCCAAAAACGATCACAAAAATGGCGAAAACAATACGAAAAATTGTGGACGCAAATCTTTTTGAAAACGGAGCAAAAAGTATCAGTTTTGTTTGAAAACGATGTAGTGTGGACGGGTCTAAAACTCACTCTATTAGAGTAGATTTCAGATGAATTTGGTAATCACTTTGCAATTGATTTCACTACAGTCAGAAAAAATCAACTCTAAAGTCAAATTTAATCAGTTTAACATAAATCATCAGTACCCAGGGCCCAATACTGCAACCTGGTCACCAATGGTTACTAAAATTTGGGGATTTGGTGACAAAAATAGTCGCCAAATGGCACCCCATTGTTCTGAGTTCAGCTGAGACTAAATTTTGCTTTGTGGCAGCTAAATTTTTGGAATTAGTCACCAATGGCACCTAGCGAAAAAAGTTAATGTCGGGCCCTGGTACCCGAGAGCTTCCCCCTGCCATTGTGTCCATGAAGAGTGGACAACAAATTTTATGCACATACAATATTCAGGGCCTGACATTGCGACCATATGGTAGCCAATGGCGACTAAATTTGCAGGTTGGCGACCAAAATTCAAGTTCAGCTGAAATCCACGCTTACGTGGCGACTAAATATTACTTTTTGGGGACTAAAATGTTTTGAGTTGGTCGCCAATGTTGAGCCCTGACATTTCTCTTAATGACTAATGTTGAGGTTGGGAAACTATGACCCAGCAAAACCATCTTACAGCATTTTACTGTGCGACTACATCAATTGGGCCATCCCGTAAAAAGTTTGTCATTCAGAGATTGAAACCATTTTAAGGAAATTTAATACCTGCAATACGTCTGGCGATGAGTAATTAGGTGTTTTGAAGTTATTTCTGCTAAAATTTTCACAATTTTTAGAGAAAAGTGAAGATTTGGATGTCTGAGATCTCAAGAAAGTCAAGATCCTTTGTTCTGTGCTTGCCCGGTTGACATAGTCGCACAGTAAGTAGAATCGCCTAATTTCAACCATTTATTTGTATTTGGCATGTTTTTAAACAGGTTGATGTTATCATAACTCCAGGAACACATCAGTCAGAGCTTGCAGGTACATGTACAACATATGATTCTATGTTTACAATAGTGAACAGTCTTATCAGGGAACACAACCCTACGACTTTATAAATAAGGAGAAACCTTCAGACAACATACAAAGGTTATATCAAAAAATTCCCAGAAATAAATCCAGGGATTTATAGATCTAACAATCTTTTCATATTCTGTTTCAGTGAACAAGCAGCTGGCAGACAAGGAGAGAGTTGCAGCAGCCCTTGAGAACACCCACTTACTTGATGTCATTAACCAGTGTTTGATGACAAAAAAGTAATAGATCAACAAATTTACCATGTACCTGCCTTGCCGGCATGAAATCAGGTAGTGCTTGTTTAAGACTGCAGTAGCCTGCGAAAGCCGACACCACTTAGCTCTTTCCGAAAGAGAATCGCAAATACTGTAGGCATCTGTGGCTCAAGCCAAACATTCCATACCGATGACGTATTTTGACCCAAATTTGGTCAAAATAATTGTGGCCAACTTTGTTGCATCTTTGTTCATCTTATTTAAATTTCATAAATATGAAGATACTTTGTGTGGGTATAAAAATGAACTATCAAAAAATCGGTTAAGTTGGCAGTGAAAGATTTCGAACATTAGCCGCGATGTTCCAACCAACCCCTGAGACCGCCCTGAGTCATTCCAAGGACATCCCAAAGGAATTTTTAAAACATATCTCAACAAAATGTGCTCGTTATATAGCCTGCTAGCCGGCACATTTACTGTTTATCTCCCTTGTAAATGTATTTCAATCTTCTCATACAGTTGTTGTATTTTAAACACAATTTCCTGATTTTGGAGCATTTGGGGTTGGCAGGCTTGACACTGGGCCCTGTATCATTATGCCGAATACAGTTTGCATGCTTGACTGCAACACAAATGTGATGTAAGATTTTATATGATTGTCTGAAAATGACTCAAAATTGATGAAAGAACAATAAACAAAGAAATTTTTAAGGGCTTTTATTTACTTCAATATAATTTTTATCAGTCTTTAAAACTCACTCTTATTTACATTCTTTTTAGGTTTTAGCCGATTTCACATGACTATGGTAAACAAAATGCAAAGTAAATAGATCAATTCTGAACAAAACGTGTATGTATAGGAGTGAATGCAAAGTACAAATTACCCACCACACTCATCTGAAATCTACTCTACTCTGTGCATCCTCAAGGTTGGTTATGTTGCTTTGTTTACATTAGAGTGGATTTCACATGACTGTCGTGAGTAATTCGCAAGTACTTTGTAATTACTCCCATATGTTTTGTTCAGAATTGGTGTAATACTTTGGTTTCACGACAGTCATATGAAAACCACTCTATGCGTGTAACACAAATAAACAATTAATTTGAATCTGTGATAAAACTGCAGCACAATAATTTTAACTGCATCACCTGTGATATGTATAATATGGTACTTTTTAGGTTATGGTGGGTTTCTTTAAACTGCAAGTTTCATTCTACATTATTCACAATACTGATTGTCTTGGCACTCTTAGACAACTTCATTCTGAAAGTTGGGAGGCAGTATCATTAGAGCAGATTTCAGGTGACTGTCATGAGTAATTCGCAATTACTTTGTAATTACTCCTATAGGTTTTACTCAGAATTGGTGTAATTACTTTGCGATTGGTTTCACGACAGTCATGTGAAAAGCGCTCTATTGGGGAAGTGAAGCTTTACCAATGGTTGGTATGGAGGTTGATAACTTGTCTAACCATCTTCAATTTCATGCATACATGTACTAGAACTTTGCCCCAATGCTGTCTTGCCTCCAATTTTTTCTGCAAAGTTTAGTTTTAGGGTGCTCAAGCAAAAATCAAGACTCAATGGCTAACTGCAAAAGTGCCCTCTAAATCACATAGCACTGTGGACAATGGTACATTTGGCGATGCACTGTAGTAAAACTTTTATTTCAGAATTAGAAAATTTCATTCTGATATGATATATTACTGTATATTATGAATTCTACAAACAACATTTCAAGACCTTTACTTTTTCAGATCTTTACCATGATTGCCAGAATGTATCTTACTGAATTGGACTGAATTACGATCAGTTGCATCTAACCGCCCCCACACTCATAAAATCATGTTCAGTTGGTGAAGTTTGTTAAACTTCAAAGTTTTGACAGATGAACTTTAATGTTCTTTCCCCCTCTTTTTATCAGCCCCCTACAAGTCCATATGTTCTCTTTTAGAAAACCCCCTCTGCACAAAATCCATACTACAGGCCTAACCTGCATAGCAAGTTTTTGTGTGGAGTTTGACAGTCAGAGAAATTAATGCACCAGTCAATTGACAGCCCCGCACCCCCCCCCCCCCCCATTCGCGCATTAGCGGGGTACTAGCGGGGCTTTTGTACATAATTCACACTACATTACTGCCCCGTTGGTCAGGAGATGCGCTTTCTTTCACGACTTCCACACAGTACATCGAGCGGGGAGTCACTCTCTTCCCTGGGAAACAAGACAACAGAAACCAGCCCGCTTTCCGGGCTGCCTAACCTCCATATCAACAGCCCCTTACTTCACAAAAGACACGATAAATACAGATTTTTGTTACTTGAATTACACATATTAAATTTTAATCTACACTAGCCAAAGTACATGTAGAAAAATATGGTTTTATTGCGCTTTGCGATTGGCTGCGACTGCATTGAAAACTGGGCACCATTGATGTGACTCTTTTCAGTGAGTAAAAATTTGTTGGGCAAGGAACGCATTCACTCTTAATTGTTACTCTGGGGACGGTGCATTCACCTCTCAGATTGTCCCCGCAAACCGAGGTGCACACTGCCTTTCACTTGCCAAAAAGGTGAATGCCCCACTAATGCGCGAATGGGGGGTGCGGGGTTGTCAATTGACTGGTGCATAATACCTGAAAGTATGAGATTTTAGATTAGTTGGGCATGTAATATAGCAAGGCCCAAATTTGTTTTCATGCTTCTCTAGTCTGCTTGCAGGCAGTTGTTGGGTGTTTTCCATCACGGAAAAATTTCTTGCAATTTTTTTTTTTCATATCTCAGTCAGTATTGAAGCAATCTTCACCAAACTTTGTAATTTTACTAATACGGAAGTGTAGAATTGAAAACTGTATTCCATTTTCTGATAACTATTATATAATATTAATCAATATTGCGTGATAATGGCTATTAAAGTCATTCCAAAGCTCCTTGACAGCTGCGTCCTATGCAATGGGTAACTTCATGATGGTGCCAGTTCTTGTAGATGCTGATACCTTCCTGTCGTGTGTGTCATCTGACCAACCCCCCCAGGCGATATGGTGTTTGCACTCACAACAGTGAATGTTTGCTCAACATCCATTGCAAACTGGGTTGAGAACAGCTTCTTGTCAGCTACTAGATGGCATGACTTGTTTCTATGAGAAAGAAGTCCTGGTTATTACTGTAAACAGCAAGGTACAGGTTCATAATTCTTTTTGTGTCATTCCAGAAAAAAAAAATGAAACCTTCCCTGTGGAAGGGATTTGGACATTCCAGACTTGGCAGAACACTTGTCCCTGTAAGGTTGATTGATGTGTGGTGGTAGAAAGTGTAAAATACTAGTTACTCTTGTAGAAATGAATAAGGCTATCGAGTTGAAGGCTATAAAAAACACTGTAGTTGTACTGTGATTGGGTATACTGTCAAACACAAAGTCACAGGCCAGTATTTTCTCATGCCTTTGAATCAAAATTTGAAAAATGTTACCAGCAGCTCCTGTGGGGAGTACCCACAACAATCCACACACTACACTCAGAGAACCTGCCCAAGAAATTAGGGTTTTTTCTCCCCTGCTAAACGTAATTTGAAAGAATACCCATAAAAACTTACATAATTGGTGGCAGTCCAATTTGCTTGCAGTGCTGCCACCTCTCCACAAAACAAGGTGAAAGCTTCACATTCCCAGCATGAAACTGCAGCACCTTGTACCGAAAAGGGTCATGTCGGCACACATTTAGAAGTTGCCTTTCTCCTACTTTGTCATAACTCAAGAATCCCAATGCCACTGCAGCAGAAGCTTGTACGGTTTCAAAGGGAGACATCAGCAAATTGGCGAGGAAATTAATAGTTCCGATGGATATAATAGCGCCTGGAACGCCTGCTCTAGTGTGTGCAAGGCCTCCTAGAAATTAGCTGCTAAGGACTGGATGTCCTCTGATTCTTCGTGCAACAAATAAACAAGAAGTTTGACTCCATTTGCACATGTCAGGCACTGGTCTTCATCTGGGATGATCCTTGACAGAATGACAACTTGGAATGCTGCATGGGCTACTTTTTTCTGGTCTTTACATTGCAGAAAGTTGAGGAAGGTGTGATACCTCACTCCTCCTGACATAGCAATGGCTTTTTGATTGTTCACATTGTTGAATGCAAAAATAGCAAGTGCAGCTCCGGCAAGCAATGCTACCTCCTCATCTTCATCGTGCAGTAGTCTTAAGACATGAAGAAAATTAAAGTCTCTGTTTTCTGTAATTTCCTTAGTGTTCTCACTGTTGCTAAGGGCAACACAACTTAAGGTGTAGGCCGCTTCTACCTTAATAATTTCTTGTCTTGCATGTACCAAAAACCGTACCAGGTATTTAATTCCACCCTCATCTGCAACTGCTTTTGGTTTTGCTGATGTGGTCGGAATCCAATGCACACACACAGAGCACGAAGGGTTCTCAGTACACTTAGTATGATAAAGCCAGGAGTGTTCCCTTTGGCTAACAGTCTAACTAGTGGCATAACACCATTTGCATCAGCAATTTCATTTCTCTTTTTGTACACTCCTTCGGCAAGTACCCCTAAAGCCTCAGAGCCAATAAAATGCAAGCTCTGGGGTAAGTTCTCAGACAAAAACTCAATCAGCACGTTCACACCTATTTCACTAGCAATTGATCTTCTTTGGGTGTTTTTAGTACCAGCAATTGCCCATAGAGCTCCTGTAGTAAGAGTTCGTAAGTCTGTTGCTCTAGATTTTTTCAGAAGTCTCATTAGCATCATTACGCTGCCAAGATCAGTCACAAGACTTTGGTTGTCCTCATTTTTTTCACATAAAGCATGCAGTGCCTCTACAACTGCAAACTGACAGTCGCGAGAACGAAGCTTCATCAAATCCATCAAGGGGAGGATTCCTCCTTCACTAACAAACCCATTCTGATTAGCACTATGCAACTTGACGATGACACTAATGGTCCTAGCAACCGTTGCTAAGACGTGCTTGGACTTGAGCTCACTCAGCAGATTCACAAAAGCTTTCATGGTAGTTTTATTATTCCCAACAATTGTTTGAATTTCAGAATCAGAGTCTGCTAAAGTTTTGATGGTTTTAAAACACAGTCAATAACATCTTCTTCACCAATGTGCTGAAGTAAATTTATCAAGGCGTCAATACCATTGTTATTAGCAATTTCTTCCTTGTTCTTCAGGTTATCAGCTAATGCCCCCAGTAGTCTTGTAGCTCGCAGAAACAACCCCCTCTCTGGTTTCCTCAATTGGGATATGATTGCTGGTATCCCTATGTCACCGAGTTGCTCTTTAGCTGGGCAGTAGTGACAAACATTTAATAGTATTGAAAGGGCATATATTTTCGCCTCATCACTTGCAGAGGTACTTTTTAGTAACATGATAACCGCTTTGACTCCTCCTTTTACAAAAGCTTCATACCTCTCAGTATTTTCTTCTAAAGTGAGTTCGACTAGAGCTTTCGCGCATGCCGTATCGACATCCTGTGCATTGAGACCCTTGATTAGATGTTGCCAAACATCTAAGTTTGGGTTTTGAGCTCCAAAAAATAATCCAGTACATCTATATGCCCATCTATCGCTGCTAGGACCACTGCACTCTGCGAAGCTTGGTTTGTAGCCTTTAAATTTGCCCCGAGTTCTACCAGAAGTTGCACAGTTTCTCGTACTCCACTTTTGCACGCAAGGAGAAAAGGGGTGAGTCGGTGACCATCTTGAGTTTCGAGCTCGAGTTGGTCTTCTTTGTTCTTTACAAACCGCGAGACACTTTTGTGATAACCATTAAAAGCAGCGTGGTGGATGTGGGCCCAGCCATTCTCATCGAATTCATCCATTTTACAAGGATTTAGTTGCGGTCTGGAGAAGGAAGTAACTAGGATACCATGCTAGTGTTTGTAGTTGTAGCGAACTGTTCACTTCACGCAACAGCATTCAAATGGCTTCCAAAAGCATTCAGATGGATTCCTTTGTCTGAAAACCTAAACTTCGCTTATTTATGCGCATTCGTGTGATGTTTCCTTGCCGGAGAAGATAAATTCACGGCTTGGTTTTACGAAAATGTGTCACTCTCTTGCGGTAATTAACCCAGTTCGGTTGCTAAGCCGTGAGAACTCATAAACATCTTCACCATCAATCTCTAAATTTCAGATGGCAAACCACAACTTATCACCTCTAAGATTGATCTTTTTTGGCTGTCAACCGACCCTCTCAGATTCCAAAACTTAATATGAGTAAAAATCTTTCTAGAACAGAGAAATCCTAGTGTTTTTTGAAGACGAATCTGTTGTTTGGTTTACGTTATCCCGTCGTGATCTTGTAGATTAGGGAACAATGAAGCACCTAATTAGTATTCATAGTTTGGCACCATGACCAATCGGGCCGTAGGGAAGCATTGTTCCTTCACATAATTTACATTAAACATTACAGCAGGATCAGGAGTAATAGCAACAGTAATAGCAATAGTCCGTACTGGTTCTCGACACTTTATACTATACTGTACTATACTCATGAGTTTTACAATGTAATATATTTCTGTTGCTTTTGTTTTTGGCTTTATTGTGTGGTTTGGGTCTCCTGTGGCAAGGTTTTGGTTTTCACTACGACATAAGCGAGAATTACACTTATGTCGTAGTGAAAGCCGCAATAAAGAAAATAGTTTGATCCTTATGCTGCCTTATGCTTATGTTGCTAGTGAAACCAACCCTAACGAAAGAGTCCGGCACAGAGGATCCTCGGGCTTGAAATCCAGTAATCATCATTCCATGCAAGAACTTCCCCACACAAAGTCTTTAAAAATGGGCAATTCCAGAAAATAAAGGTACCCTCCCCACGGGCGGCACTAGTTTTTGACCCCCCCATGCATCCAGAATTTCCAAAATGGTTTACCCCCCCCCCCCCCCCCCCATGCATATAGAATTCCGGCAGGTTAAAGAAATCCAGCTTCGAAACCCCCCCTTGCAATCAGAATTCCGAGCTCTTAAACCCCCCCATCCCATCGGACTTTCCAAATGCCGCCCGTGGGGGTGTACCTTTATTTTCTGGAATTGCCCAATTGTATATCGTGTTTGTGAGTACCGTTATGTCTCCCTAAAAATCCCTAAACCGATGAAATTGGCGATATTGCCAGCATGCTCTGCTGTTGGTTTGCCTAGTACTTATACTTTCTTCATACGGACCGTAATTTCCTCTGGTTTCAGAAGAAATCTTTTCTCAAAATTATTTCTGAGTTGCAATTTTTGGTATATTCATCTGAACTTGTGAGTTTATTTTATATTTCTGAGAACCCGTCAAGTATTTTTAAATAGGAAAATTCAGCCAATCAGAGACGTATAAACTCGCAAAGACACATCGGAAATAATGGTATAGATAAATGGGTAATTCATTTTAAAAGACTGCAGACCCCTCCCCTAATATTATAGTCAATGGGTTGTTCCATGTTATACCGTTACCTCGGTTTCCAGCCGTAGTTTTTTGTGTCGTTTCGGGGCGGTTGAAGGTGCGCCGTCGCTCCTCCCCAAGGCTGGAAACCAACCTACCCCTTATCGAGGACCTGGAATTTCCACAGGGGTTGTTTCTCACCCTGGATTTTTTTCGAAGCCATTCAGCTCACCCCGGAATTTCCACAGGGGTTGCTTCAAAGCCACAGGGGTTGTGCAATCCAGGATTTCCACAGGAGTAGAGCAATTTGGAGTTCGTGAGGGGGTACGGCTATTTTTTGTTACAACCAATGTAAATTCGCGCAGTGATCCACGGATCCACAGCACAGGTGACCCAGGACAATGGTTTGTGTACTACAACATGGAAGTATTATAGGGTTTATATGGGGATTTTGGTAAGGGATGTTTGGACCTGGAAATTTATAGGAAATTCTCAATAAAAATTACTGAAACTTACCATGTGGTTAGTTGTGGTTTCCCTTGATACTCATGTGAAGTTTCACGGATTTATCTTCAATTCGCCCACACAAACCATTGTCCTGGGTCGCCTGTGATCCACAGAAGTGCTGAAGAGAAGCCGTTTCTTTCTTTTTTCTTTTTTTTTGCGCTCAAGGGCTATACTGTAACATTCCATCTAAAGTACGCAACGTTGCACGATGAAAGCTGACTTATAGCAGTAGGACAATGTTAGGGACTGGTCATTATTTATCGCCTGGGGGGGGGGGATCTCTCAAAACCTGAAGCCCTGAAAGGGGGGATCACAAGAAATTTTCTAAGAAGTCATTCCAGCAACTCTATCACTTGTATTTTTTCTACTTCACTTCACTTAGTACATAAAAATTTCGGCGCGCTTCGCGCGCATAAAGAATATCATTTAATGAGTCTTTGGCAACTCGCGCAACGAAGACACTACATTCGCACCGTTCACAAGAACAACTGTATCTTGGCGAGGAAAAACAAACTCTACCAAAAATGCCCTGCAGTGATAGGCCTGGCGGGCAGTCACTATGTTTGAAAGAAGAGTAAGCGTCAGTTCGACGTTACAGGCATAGAAATTCGCGCTTCACGCAAATGAATACTAATAATTTCGGCGCGCAATTTGCGCGCATGATTAATAAAACTAGAGGATTTGTTTACTATACATAAAGAAACGGAATGTTTATCTACACTTCCTCTGAGGCTTGATGAAATGCGTTTATAAAAATTCGGGCGCGCTTCGCGCGCAACGAAAGAAAAATGCCACCCCATATCTGTAAATTGTTCTACTAGGTGAAATAGGGGGGGGGGGGGGGAGGGGATCACGAAAACGTTTAACTGCTCTAAGGGGGGATCATGTTAATCACTGTACTTATAGAGGGAGGATCACTGCATTTGGACCTTGTATTACCCAAAATCCTCTGACCCCTCCTCCCCCCCCCCCCCCCGGCGATAATAGTCCGTGAAGGGTTAGAAGTTCGGCATTTACCGGCTTAGTGTTCGATTATGTTTCTAAATTGTGGCGCCCCTGCCTAGTTTGTATATAGTCTGTAAAGGCGAAACTAGTAAAATCAAATAAAATTAAAATATTAAATATAATCATTAGACTTCTCTCTTCAGAAAAAGCAATGGCGACAGGGGCGGATTTAGGGGGGGGGGCGAGGGGGCCGCGGTTCCCCCTTTCTCGGGAGATTTTCCCAAACATTTTCTGTTTTCCTGGAGGAAATTTGAAAATTTTCGTCCCATGTTTTCACTATCCGGATTTTGATCAGGTGTTGGCTCAGGTGAAAAAAAATGCACTCAAAATCGTCAGGGTGTGTGTAACCCCTATGAGCTCAAAAGATAATTGGTCTCAGTTTAAAATTCGGCATTCTGCGCATATGAAACGCGATAAGTGAAATCGGACCCTGTTTTCGAGTATTTATTTCGGAGTATTTATTTCCTTCTGTGGGAAGATTATCTGTTTGCTTCTAGATGTGCAGTGCTCGAGTGATATCCCCAGGTGAACACTAGCGACATAAGGGCGTTGTCGTTATGCTGAAACGAAAAAAGCATGGGATAATTGAAATTATATGTTTTCCATCAACGTTTTGAAACCACTAAATTTTGTTCGCGTGAGATTTTCCTTAGGTGAACTTAATTGAGTCTTAAACATCAGCGGACCCTCGACCCTGGAATGTGCATCCTCGCGGCGCGGCAGGAGATTTATTTAACAAAAAATAAAATTCCATCGTCCTTGGCCTTGGAGTGGCTTTGGGGATATAGATAGCCATGTAAATAGTAGGCAACAATAACAAACAGAAACATCAATCAATCAGTTTATTTCATCGAACAGTTAAGAAATTTACAACTTGAATATATGGTTATTGATAACGAGGAGTCTACTAAAAAGCATTACTTATAACGTAATTGAAAAACAATTGAAACTGAAAGAAAAACAACGAACAAACCAGGAAACGAACGTCAAGAAGCGTAATAAAGTGCACCCAAAGGGAAAATCCCCCCCCCCCCCCTTCCGGCTGCGGACAAGTTTGTTTTCCTTTCGAATTCGGCCCGGAATTAAAGAGCCTGTGTCAGCCGCCATTTTGACAGCATAGCAACATAGCAAGTTGGAGAAAGCATCTATTTCCATCGGCCGATTTAGAGCATACAGAACAACGTTCTTTATTGCATTTGGTCAATCAAACTTTGTGTTTAGATGTTTATTAAGAGATTTCTACACGTTATTCGTCTCAGCGAACGAAAACAATAACAAAAGAGCTGTGGCTGACACGGGCTCTTTAAGGTAGCCTACCTCCTTGAATGTTCTATTTGTTTTACATGCTACGATATGCAGTAGCACGCGGCAATACAGTCTCTCAAAATGTGACTCCCCTTATAAGTAAATTCATTGCGGCGCTGTGCTTGAGTACTCGTGAATGATACCTATGAATGAAAGTGCATATTTTTTTACTTGAGAGTCCTAAACATCAGCGGACCCTTAACCCTGGCATGTGCTTCCTGCGGCAGGAGATTTATTTGACAAAACAAATTAACTTCCATCGTCCCTTGGCCTTGGGGCTATAAATAGCCGTATAAATAGGAGAATTAGGTAGGCAATTTTGTCAAATACATGTGCACACAACACATACATTACAAAATTGAGAAGATGGTCTATAGGGGTGTGCCGCCGAGGTCTCTAAAACCTGAGCCTATCCCAACCTAAATCCAGTTTTTAACCCTATACCCGCGCGCACTCATTTGGCCTCGGAAAGTCGCAAATTACTCAGCAAACTATTCCAGACCTCAGAAGCTCCCAGAAGCTCAAAAGTCTCAAAACCATACCCTGTTCCGCGATACATACCCGTACACCTTAGATCACGCGGCGACTGTGCTAAGGGTCTCGTGTCAAACTGACGCGTTCTCAGCGGTCACCAGTGCTTGAGAAATCACGTGGCGAGGCAAGCATCTCGTGTCCAAAAACCTGCTCTACAAAATCCACACGCGATCACGCGGAGAGTACAAGGGTCTCATGTCAGGGCCAGAAGACCAGAAGAGAACAGATAGTCATCGAAAACGCGAATGTCATGAGAAAATTCCATGAAAGAAAACCGGGGAGAAATACGGCAAATATATGGCGATTCAGGAACATTTTGCCGCCTGGTAGAATAAATTTGGTCACAGAAAGGGACATTTGTATCGCATAGGTTGGAGGCAAGCCTTTAAAGTTATCCTCAAAACTAGGCGATATTTTGGAAATCATTGACACATTTTAGTCGCGCACTGAGAAAAATTGGGGTCGCTATTTCGAGCCATGATCATGTTTGTTTATTAATTGGCTTTGCCAATGATAAACACTACTTGAAGGAACTTCTGCGCACAACTACAAAACAACTACCACAACTAGCTGCATGTACATTTACATAAGGCGGGGCTACCATAACAGCGTACAACACACAATTACTAGTGGCGGGAACAGGCGCTAAAAACGTGTAACTACAATTAATCTAGGTCTGTGTAGAAAAGGTCAGGCGTACTCTCGACCCTGTGGATGACTCGGCATTACATACTCTGTGCATGATGTAAGGCTGGGAGCCAAATACAAGTGGTAAGTGGGATATTCTGCAGTACCACGCCACAGAAAATTAAAGCAACGTTTACGTAAATGCAATGCACGATGGGGGGAATGTTGAGTGGAATACCGCCGAATATGCAACGCCATTCCTGCATTCTGATTGACTGTATTTTCTGTGGTGTGGCATAAAAGTGAGCAAAAAAAACACATATATGCACATACACATACAACAAGCATGCAGCCAAACAAACAAAACAAAAAGACGGGTAACAAACAAACAAAATAAAACTAGCAAATAAACAATAATAAACAATCTTTCAAGCCATGCAAACGGAAACAAGGAAAACAAATGATTAAACACAAAGAGAAAGTAAATCAGGAAATGAACTTCAAGCGCTATAAAGTACCCCAATACAAGGGGAAAATTCAGCGCCGTTGCTCAGGCAATTTGTAAAATATCCGCCCGTTATATCTATCGTTATATTACATGAAAGAAAAAACATCTAATAATTACTGCGATTTTCATAGTTCTGCGAACTCCCACTTCATTTCCGAATGTGTCAAACTACGTTTTGGCTTCCGTCAATCAAACCTTTTACGTCACAAGTCCACGCGTTTTGTGAGTTTGGCTTGCATTTACGAGTAAAAAAAATGTGTTTAAAGCCTAGCTGAAAACACTTTCAGTTCACAAGATCTATCAAAAGCCTCCGTGAAATCACACAGAGTTGTTCACTCGTTTGATTGACGGAAGCCGAACGGTGGTTTGTTGATTGGCGCAGAATTATGTTCGCAGAATTATGAAAATGGTAGTAATATAATATAAAGCATAAACTTTATTTCATCTCGAATCTTATAAAGGCATGAGTCTTTTTTTTTCTAAATCGGTTTCAGTGACAAAACTGGACAAAGAGCTTTCTCGTTAACAGAACGCTATATTGAACGATAACCTAGATTTTGATCTGTTGCACAAGCGACTGCATGCAAGAACAAGGTACGTGCTCGCGTTTCAAAAATCTTGATAAAATGCACAGAGGGTCATGATCTTCACAAGTTGGTAAAATCGAATTTTGTGTCCACTTTTGATAAAAATCCCATCTCAACAAGTAGCCTCTCAAGCAACAAGATAACATTGGTAGGCTCGGTCCGGCTCAAAAGGAATCAGCAAAGACTCAGCTAATAAATCATCCTAAACCACCTTGCGAAATCTACTGACCTCTTCAAGATTTGTCTCAAGGAATAGACGAAGTCTACAAAGCCACAAGCACGTGCTGTTGAATACGAGAAAATATGCGACTAAGACTCAAGAAAAATAACGCCTAAAAAACAAAAACAATGTGTCTGCAAATTTTAAAATCTTGAGGTGCGGCCTTGGATTGTAGCAAGACTTTCATGAAAGATTACCAACCCCGTAACATCAGCGGTAGCATAATAAAATAGAAGTCTTTGTTATAACACTCGAACTGCTGGGCTGCATTTAGGCTTCATGATACAAATATATCTCGCGTGTAAATAAACCGGAAAATGAACTGTGTTAAAAGAGACTTGAAGTGGAAAAGCCCTTTTCTAGGTCAATACGAGAAAGAGATACCCAGAAGGTATTACAAGTACGTGCTAGCGAGCCAGCACGTGTGACATTTGCTACCGGCTGTTGAAATGCTTGAGGTCGCGTGAGTATATAAAGCCCCCAGGAGCTTCGCACCGATCATAACACAGAACTACACGAGAAGTTAACACAACAAGTTTTCTCTTCAATATGAGTTATCTCTACCAGCAAAGACGAGTCCCTTTAGACAACAGACTCCTGTTTGAGTATTTAGACAAACGTGCACAGGAGAGCCCGAAGAAGGAGGCGCTGGTTTATTACGACGACAACATGGGCCGCTCTGCGCTGAGTTTCAGCGAGTACAGAGACGCGTCGAGTTTTCTTGCTCGTGCGCTATTGCAAACTGGCATCCGCCGGGGAGACAGAGTGGCCCTTATGTTGCCGAACGGATTGGAGTGCGCGGTGAGCTGCATGGCACTTCACAGGCTTGGGGCGGTGGCCATATTAGTGCCGCTTGGAGATATAAGAGCAGCGCAAGTTGCGCTGCTTAAGAAAATCAGATGCAGCGGTGTAATAAGGAGCTTAGAAGTGGACAATCGACAAGCGGAACAGATTACACGCGCTACTGAGGATCTTTCGAGGATTAGAATCCATGGTGGAGAGGCGCAAGTCAAAGTTATTATTACCATTGGGAATGAGAACAAAGAAAACTGCTCCATTGAGAAGGAGGGCAAGCGTTTGGATATCATGAGATAATGGAGTTTGGGAAGACGCTAGACTTCACGACTCTGCTGAAAGCGCAAACAGAAGTCGACCCACAAGATCCCGCAGCCGTGGTGTTTACGTCTGGCAGTACAGGCGAGCCTAAAGCGGTGACGTTTACTCAGCATGCAATAGGGAACTCCATGTCATCCGGGTCTTTTAAAGCCGACGATCGTTACTTCATGGCACGCCCGATGGTTTGGATCAGCGGTTTTACCCTACTCAGCGCCGTCTCGGTCGCAGGGTTGACGCTTGTGCTTGTATCAAGCGAGAGACTGATGCAAGAAAAATACGAGATGGCCTTCAAAATAATCCAAGAGGAACATTGCACGAGCGCCAACTTGCTGCAGAATTTACTCTATAAACTTATCAGTGAAAAACTTCAGAAGAAATACGATCTGTCGAGCCTGCGATCATTTGGCGTGGGCGGCCAGCGCATTCCTCAGAGCCTGATTGCAAACGTGATTGAAATTCTGCCAGGAATTCGATCTCTCCTCGTCTACGGATGTACCGAGACACTACTGGTTTCGGTCCAACCAATCAGCAAAGAGAACGTGCGCTCGGACGAGTACGGTAAAATGTTTGTGCTTCCAGGCGTTGCAGTGAAACTTATTGACAGAGAAGGAGCCATTGTTCCTAAAGGATGCACTGGCGAGATATGTGTGCGAGGACCAAAATCTTCCTGGAATATCTTGACGATCCTGTGGCTACCGCGAGAGCAAAATCGTCCTCAGGGTGGGTCCTCACGGGTGACCTTGGCATCCTGGACGAGAAAAACAAATTATGGTCTTGGAAGAAAGCGCGAAGTGATCAAACGCGGCACGAGGATGATATTCCCGATAGAGGTAGAAAAGGAAATACTAAGGTATCCCGAGGTGACACAAGCTATAGTATTGGTGTCCCGGATGTGAACATGAATGAGGAGATTTGCGCATGCGTAGTAATGAACAAATCAAGAGCCTCGAACAATAAGGACTTGGAGGCCTGGTGCGAGCAGCAGTTTGCCCCGGGCCCTGATGGCATGAGCCTCAAACCGCGGTATCTTGTTATAATGGAAAAATTTCCACAAACTGGGAATGGCAAAGATGACCGCAGGGCAGTACGACAGCTGGCTCTGAGAGAAATCAATAGTAAGAGTTTAGTTTCTAAGAACTCGGTTCCAAGAAAACAAGGAAACTGTCGTTGGAGATGAGGCAGAGGAGACGTTATACGGTTTATAATTCTGGGTTATTGGACGGGTTACTCGATCCTCTTCTCAAACATTAAACGAGGTAGAGAGTATAAAACAGTGGGACCTTTATTTCGCGCCAATGACGTTTTTCTGTTCCGCCAGGCAAACCATCTGAACTAATCAGAGCTGTAATCCAGGGGCGTCGAGCTGCGCATGTTTGGCCTTTAAGCCCGCAGCCGCGAATTATTGTTCTCGCGATTATTCTGAAGGACGGTGTTTTGCAGAGGCTAAAAAAACATGTAACACTGCACAACTAACATCTTTTTGTTTTTGTATAAAGATATTTTACAACACAGATAAGTGTTTGTGCCTTGTACTTTATGTGATTGGCACAGTCGGGTTTGATTGTCGAGTTTGACTTACCCCTAAAATGATTAGGGCGAGGGTTACACATCAATCTATGTGTCTGTAAAAATGTAAAGAAAATACTATGAATTGTTCAAGGCATTAGATTTTATTTCATTCCAAATTTACCTATCTACAATTGCTGATTTGTATATATTTTTTACATTTCAATCAATTTTATACCTTGCCCATTTCCAGTAAAATTACATTTGTAAAGGACCGAGAAATTGCACATTATGCTCATGCTGTTCGATCATAACAAGCATTAAATATATTCATCTTATCAGACTATGTTCTACCCCTGTACGTGGGTATTCCATGGCACGTAAGAAAAATAATATTAACAATCTTAAAATATATTTACAAAAATAAAAAAAAGGAATATTAAAATACTCCGTCACTCTTTAGATTGTAAAACAGGCACGATTTTCCCGCCAAAAAGCTAATCACTGAAGTGGAACTTTTCCAATACATTTACTTTATTTGACGAAGGAAATTCATAGGTTTGGGCCCCACTTTTTTAGAGGTTTCTTCCTGTCAGTCGTTTACCTTTTATTGAGGCCATTCGCGTCACTGGTATGTCGCGTTGTAGTTTGACAACGCGACATACCAGCATGCGAACGGCGGGCCTCACTAAAAGTTATAGCTAGAGTGTAGGAAGAAAAGACGGCTGAAATTCAGGCTATAAAAGTTACTGACAGAAAGAAACCTCTGCTAGGGTACCTCTTTTTATACTTCCTGTCCCTGGTTCCACACTGAAACAAATTAAATATCTCCCTACGAGGGGTGATAGTGACCCGCCTTTTGCCATGAAAAACAGACGAAGACGACGCCCATTTGTAGCAAAGTTCTTGTTGTCATGACTTGGCAAATCGCCAGAATGCTAAGATCAAAGTCGTGCAAGAAACCAAACTCCCTAAAACAACAAAAGTAAACCACGTTTTGGTGAGCAGAATTCGGAAAAAAGACGTGACTAGATTCCCGGAAAATCATGCGTAGTTGTTTACCAATACAGAAAAGCCAGCCAGCCTATGACATTTATCAGTGGTGAGAGCATGCGGTCCTACATAATAAATCCGTTTAGAAACATATCAATCAAGTTCTTGTTGAAAACAAGTGGCGTAAGCAACATCGTATGAATCATACGATTCTACTCCCCATACGTGGAATTTCCCATGCAAAATTGCAGAACATTCGAACAACTTGAAAAATTCTCAAGAGAAATCCATACAAACCATATATGCAAACCACAATCAAGCCATGCCGCAATGTACTTACCCACTAAATATTTGATCAAATCCAGTTTTTGCGCTTCAAGCTGGGTCCCTAGTTTTGCGATCTGTTTGTCCAAAGAAAATAGATCAAAAATATCTTGTTCTGTGTTTTACATCGTGCAAGATAGGTTCGAGTTTTTACATCAGTTGTTCTTTTTTTTTGCTAAAAATTAAAAGGGAAAGAGTCCGCACACAAACGCACAACCCTAGATCCGCCACTGCAAATGTCAGCAACCTCGTTCAATGACCAAAACACACAACATTGTGCTTAAATTTCGATAGAGAATAAAACGATCCCCAGCGAATTCTCAAAGGCAAACTTTAGAATGCGTATAAGAGCCTTTAAATTGTAGAGCAGAAAATTGATCAACCAGTTTCTCCAAGCTCACGCCATTTTCTCACACATGCGCGGCAGAGAAATTACATCTGTGTGCAGAGGGTACTTTTGCGTGCGGTACCGTCGCGTGTTCACACGGGACTTGCGGTACCGGACCAATTTTAGCACGACTAGGCCCGGCACGGTTCCGTGTGAACACTTTTGCAAAACGTTCCAGGATTGTACCGGTATCCTATGAACAGGCGGTACCGTACCAGAATTTACCGGTCCGGTTTTGTACCAGTTTCACGTGAGCGGGCTCTAAAAGTAACTAGACGCATAACTGCGTGAACTCGGGCTTCTGCTTGGTTAGTTTCAATTTACCTATTCATGGCTGTAGCTATGTAGAACTTTTTGTTTAGAGGGCAAGCTTTAGTCATCCTGTCTATTTTCTAGGTGAACAAACAGCCCCCCCCCACACGTCCACCCTAAAAGTCAAACTTAGCAATGCTAGCAATGGCCATGCTATTTGAAAAGTAGGTAAAATCTAAACACAAATGTACTCTACATGAAGAAAATTTTGAGTATTTTTAAATTTCACTTTAAAACATCACCATAGAATTATTAACACATTAAAATATATATCAGGGCCAGAAACCGCATTCTGATTATATTTTAGCCAGATTTTTTTTATTTCACAATTCATTGAATCATATGCTATTCCCCTCCTTTTTCATTCCTTAGATTATTATTGACAAATGTTGAATTCGGCTACGATCGATAAATGATAGCATGCAGTTCTGTTAGATGGTATTGAACTAGGGCAATTGCCAGTAGATTATATAAAAAAAGCATTTCGTGTAATATTGCGAAGTCGAGTCCAAAATAAGGCATTACACAGCTCTAGAAAGCAATCGACTGAACAAGAGAATTTTCCAAATTGTCTTACACAGTAATTCTGAAAATGATTTCTACACACTAATCCATCGAAACTGCTGTTGCAGATTGAAACGTGTTGATTCTCTAAATTGCTCGGTATTTTCAGAAGTGTTAATGTTACCATTCAATATATGTGCCTCCTTGTTTGAAACAGCAAATGGATTGAAAGGGTAAGTTTTCGTGCTATATAAATATTTGGCAAGTGTCACTTGCCAAATATTTGAAAATTCAGAATCTAAAAGGCTTATATGGAAATGCTGCAAAGACTAGGTAATTGCTTCAACTTTGCAAAATGCCATGGAAATTATTAATAATATAGACATTATAGCAAGGACAGTCTGTATAAAATTGAACCCAGATGATAAAACAATTGAAAAATGAATGCAGTGCAATTCAACCACTTTTTCTTTCCAATAAAAAGTCACTTTGCACAAGTAAAATTGTAAAAATATTATCAAACTCTTATCAAGTAGCATGTGTGCTGATATTTCCAAGATGGAGGCTGAATCACACCCAGACCTTTCAGATGCCAGTCTCAATATTGTTTGTTTCGTATCCCAGAAAAAGTTCAAAATTCTCCAGGAAGAATTTTACCATTTCATCTGCCTCGTTCCTAGGCGTCTCTATTTGGTAGAAACAGAGAGAAAAGCCTCTTGCGAGTGTTCTGGTAGCGAGCGCGCAATGCATCTTGGGAACGGTTCGTTTTCGCAATGCATCATGGGAAGGCTCGCGCTAGCTCGCTCCCAGTCGCTCTCGCCTCGAAAATCACTAGAATGCGCCTGGGTACGAGGCAGCCATTTCATTAGTTTCAAGGCAGTCTCGAGTTTTTAAACCTCCTACAAGAACTTGAAATAATCAGGCGGAACAAAGTTTACATTTCATGTTTTTTTGTATAATATAAATCTTGGGCCTGAGTGATTCCAGAAGCATGTCCTAAAAGCATAGTTCGTGATGTTTGAAATTCAGCAAGAATCGGGGCCGATAACAAACTGATATCAGATGTTCTTCCACCCCCGGCTTCCATCCCTTGTCTAGTCACAGGCAGACCAGGCGAGTTATTAGAAAATAAAGTTTACTTTATTACCTTCAAATGTCTCCTGAGTTGTTCTTCTGGCCCTCCGAGCTGTTTCCGGCCTTCCCACAGTTCGTTAAAAAATTCCCTCGCCACCTCTTCCATTAGAAGAGACATTTAAATGTAATAAAGTAAACTTTATTTACTTAAATAATTCGCATGGTCTGCCTGTGGTCTAGTGTATTTCACACTCGAAACGGTCACTTAAACAAGACAAGATCACCAGATAAACCAGGAGCAATTTCATTAAAATATTATTTGAAGTTATGGGATATTTTTCTCAAAAGTGACAATTTCATATGATTTCCAAGCTCCTGTGTGCAAGCGAAGAACACACACATTTAGCCGGAGAACATGTGATTTGGTTCGCAAGAAACAATCGGAAGATTGTGACTTCTATAAGCCCAAATACACAGTCACTAATATCTGCCTTTCTTCATGAACATGTTAGGAGACTTGGAAAAGCTTTTGTGGGAATATCTTTGGTGAAAAATCTCACCTTTCATGCTTTTTTGCGACTTAGAACATGAACAGAACCACGAGGGATTTGTCCACCATCTTGAATCTTACATCATCTCCGCGAGCCTCACTTTCATGTAGTGGTCCGAGCCCACGTGACTGCCTTACATCATCTCCGCGAGTCTCATTGGTCCGAGCCCACGTGACTGCGTTTTGCTCGAGACGGCAGAAAATAATAAAAACAGAGCTGGAATTATAACTCGGGTTCCTACGGAAGCCCGAGTAAAAAGTAAATGCAGGGCCGAGATAAAAAGTAGCCTCTGCTTGCAGAGAAAAGCAGCTGGCTGCGTAATTCAGTAATCAGACCGAACACACTGAGTGGGAGAAATAATCAATTTTGAGTGAAATATTAATAACCAAAAAGTACATATGGAAAAACCTCTATGGACACCTTTAAAAATAGTTGCAGATGGGGAACACCACCAGGGGTCTATTATCAACTTGGTAACCTCTGTTTCAATCTTGTTCCCATTGTCTTTGATGCGCTGATCTCGTATGGCCAACTAGGGGAGAATAAAAAATAAGGAGCAAAATCTCAAGTTCCTAAGCTTCTATTTCATAACCAGTAAGAGGTCAAAACAATGGCAGACTGCTTGCAGTCCCTTATTTAGCATTCATAAATTCATAAATGCAAGCGTGCTATACACGCTTTTATTCACATGCTGTATTTGGGTGTTGAGCTGAGAATATGTACTGCACCCCTCTGTGAAGTATAATATGGTAGCTTAAGCTTTTCCATAGCAACATCATCATCATTATCAGGCCCGTAGCTCGTTTTCTTTGAGGGGGGTTCGTTGTCCACAGTTTTCTGAAAAAACTGTATATGCCAAATGTATAGGATTTTGCTGTGTTTCCTACCTGTTTTCTGGCCCCAAGGATGCATGGTTCAGAAAAAAAGCCTGTATAAACCAAATTGATAGCATTTCGTTCGAACCCCCCCCCCCCCCCCCCCCCCTCCTACGGACCTGATTATCATCCTTGTCATAATGACACCCTCTTATCATCATCATCTACTGACCTCCTCACTTCTTCTGCTCTTTTCCAGGCTCATATCCAGTCTCATGCCACCTTTCATTTTGTTGAGTTCATCCTGAGAATCGGATATAATATAGAGCAATTTTATTAGTCTCTGCATTTTCACACACACACATGTACAATTCCAGTTGATAGATGACAGACAACATTGGTTTACAAACCAGGCAACCTTTATTTTACAGTATTTCAAACGCAATTTTGTCATTTCTTGCTGCAACATCAAGTATATAATCTTACTTGCATTAACTGCTCTAATGCCTTGACTTTCTCTTTGAGTTTCTGAAATCAAAGTTAATTTTTTTAGTTATGCTACAGGATTGGCGGAACAGTTTACAAAATGGGGGTTCATTAGTAAGATTGTACGGCAAGGTGTGGGGGGGGGGGGGGGGCTGAGTTTAGTGAAAATGTATGAAAACTTGGTGAAATTTAAGGTGGCTATTCAGCAAAAATGAATTTCAGAAAATTGGGGTGGGGCTTCAGCTTCCCAAGCCCCTCCCTCTCCAAGAGCTGTTTTAATGACTAAATCTTTCTATGCTAATTATGAATAATGTGAAATTTTTTTACCTGATTCTCTTCCTTAAGATGAGCAAACTTGCTCTTTCCAGAAGAAACATCTCATTCCTGCAATGAAATTACTACAAATGAAATTACTACATATTTTTTTACAAACAAGAAATGTGTTTGTCTTCTCTTTGTCAGGGGTGTCATTTTAGGTAACCCAACCCAACATAGGGCTGGTATTTAATGTTTCCCACATGAAACGGCAGGCCTATGGTAGCTTCAATTCCTCAACTGACATGTGCCTACACCAGTCTTTGGCAGGACAAAAGACAGGGAATTGAACCCACAATATGTCACTGACTCATATCACATTACCATTTGCTTTGATGTTTGAGATTACTCAGATTAGTAAGTTATTACATGGTCCAGACTATATACATAACAATCAACAATTTTAGATTAGCATAACAGTGCTGATTGTTGTGTTGCACATACTCAAAAGTTTAGGAATTAGCAATTTTAAATTAAAAATTTGCTTCACTCCATGGTAACTTGTTTCTATATGGTTGGCCTATCCACAGCACATATCAATCAAATCAACTCCCCTCCTGTAATCAACATGTATGTGGTTTATTAACCCACAGCACTTATTTATACACCTAGCACGGGCGGGGATCAGAATTTCCGCCGCCTGTATTTAATTGTGATAAACAAGTCTATCACTCACAAAAGTGCAGTCCAACATTTACCTTACTTCATCATATATTGATTTCCATTTCATTTCCATTCTCTCCTATTAATAATCAAATAATATAATCAATGATTTTTATATTCCCAGACATAACAAAGGAAAAGATGTCATAGAAGATTATGGATTTAATGTCCATCGCTGCTCCAACAAATCTCCAGGACTGTCAGTCTTTGGTCAAGGGAATATCCTCTGGGGGAGGGGGAGGGACAGGGTGCCCAAGATTGAGATTTTCCATGTTTGCTAATGGCATCTTTTTGGGGTTATTCTGAAGCTTGGCCACACCCATTTTGGTATCGTTTAGGAGAATATCCTTCACCCTTTCATTTTTCAATCCATTTGTGCAGTGGAAAAGAGGGCATGACAACCGAACTGTTACTTAAAGCTTCTCAAATTAAGGTTAGAACACTTCAACATGTACAAGGTCAAGTTACCTTTTCCAGTGTGGTCACAGTCTTGGAAGCCAAGCTTGATATACTAGAGTGTATGATCTCTACCAAGCATGATGTTATTGATTCTGACTGCTGTGCTGAGAAGTCTATAAGTAGAACAATTTTAGAGCAGGGTTTATTGATGAAAAAATAATTTGACTAAAAAACAGACAACAAAGAAGGCATGGTCAAGCCACGCCCTGGCAGATGGTAATGGCTATAATGCTATAATGCACACATGCATGCGCTGCATGTCGGTAAATGAGGGACATTTGTTGAATAAAGTGTTAAAAAGCGTGTGCTGCATTCTGGTAGTTGTGGGACCACAGCTGGCCATTTTTGAATAGAGATGAGCATGCTTGCTGTTATAGCTGGAATTGTCCATTGCTTGTTCCATTTTTGGGGCATGGTGTGCTCATCTGGAACTTTTCATTTTACCTCTAAACGATAACAAAAAGGGTGTGGCTTACTAGATTTTGACCCCTAAAAGGTACCAACATGTGAGATATTGATAAAACCATTGTTGCTTCTTGGTTTGCTAGAATGGACCCCTAAGAGGTACCTATCTTGGAAAAAATACACCTTTTTGAATTTTACCCCTTAAAAGGCACCAGAGGCCTGATTTTAACCCCTTAAAGGCACAACAAGCACCCCGCCCCAAAATAGGGGAGTCCCCTCCCCCCTGGGGGTAATTGACACTCCCTCAAGAGTTAAAGAAATTATGACCCTCCCCATATCACCATGCTATGAAAAAATCTACTATACAGAGTGTCATTTATCAGTACAAACCATCTAGATGTCAAATATACACTTTAATTTGGGAATAATATCATTATGATTAGTATGATGCAATCTGTTGTACTCTTACCACTGTCTTGTAGCTTGGACACTAACTTGTGAGTGTCAAAATGAAACGTCACACCACTAGGGCTCACATAGGAGCTTACACTTCTACTCAAGTCACCTACGGCAACATATCACACGAATAATTAGAAATCTCGAAGATACAGCACTGTGACGAGCGCGCCAAAATTTAAACCAAAGACAAGGCCAAACTCCGGACAAATCACTACCTTTGGATCTCACTTTTCCAATTTCCTGACCAACAGTTTCTGTCGTAGCTGTCAATATACTTCTTTGGTGTCCGTCCAGAAGATGCGAGCGTTTATAATTTTGTCGTAGAAGGGCTAAAGCGTGTTTGGTTTGTTTTGAAATCAGAGTTTTTCGTAACATGTTGATCGAAGCTATCTGCTACACTTTGAGCCCGCGAACAGCGCGCGGTTGCTACTTGTCATAACATTTTCGAAGGAGGGGGGAGGAGTACGACATGCAAAAATCTCAGGCAATCTCAGAAATTAATCGTTCGTTTGGTGAAGAAAAAAATCCCACAGGGCAACACTGACTGTTTGCGTACCCTTCTTTGTCAAAAATACAAAGCGATACTGCTCCTTAAAAATAATAGAATACCTCACGCAAAATAGTTACGCTGTCCACCCTACTGGAATAATAATTGCAATAACACCCGCAGTGCCTGACGGGAAGTTTTCAATATGGCGGATGAAGTCGAAGAAGTTTCAGCAGACTGCAGGTTTTCTGTACGCAGTTTGTCTCGCGAAATTATAGATAAATCAGTACATTTTCAATTTCTTCAGATGTTAAACAGTTTTTATATCTGGTGTGGTACGTCTCCTAAAATGGATAACATGTGTGTCGCTATGCAGACAAAATTTGTAAGTCTACTGAGACGTAGAGGCCTGAGTGAGGTTCTGAAACTCCCAAATTGAAAGTCATGAGTTTCACAGCAGTTTTCATGGGAGTATCCTTTTTCCAGTGTTGTAAGAATGCAATATAGTCTACTAGAAGTTTTAAAGTGGTTTTCAAAAGCCCATGGAACAAGTTGAAACATGTGGGTGGGGGTTGGTACTCCCTGGGTTTAACCCGGTCAGGAGCCCTGCCCAGTGTGAGAACCATCCCCAGATACACTGTACTTGGCCTGATTGTGTCTGAATTCACCTCAAGATTTTTCCATCCATTTCATAATTACTTACCCAAAATCAGTCAGTAGAATTTGATTGGTTGCATTTCTCAGTAAGATGTGCAGGGGAACGATTCCATGACAACGCATGTCGCATAGAACTCCCAAGCCAGACAACCAAGTGCAACAACTGTTGAAGAAGGCATGCATTGTCTTGGAAACATTGTAAAACATAATGTTGTTCTCTTTTGAGTATTCTGCAAACTCTTGAGATCGATTTCCAAGCGTAAAACTGCTTTCTGGCTTCCGTCAATCAAACTTTGAAACTCTTTGGAATACATAGAATTCAGTTATTTTCCATCCTAGTGAAATGCCCCAAAACACAGCATCTTTTTCTATATCAACGGCCTAACTTATGGTCGGCTAAGACTCAAATTAGATCTGAGAGTTTGATTGACAAGCCAGAACACCATTGGGAGTGCAAGAGTTCAAAGAATACTCAAAACAGCTGTAAATGGATAAGAAAATCCTGTAGTGAATTCTGACGTCTCCTTTTGCAAAGTGAGGTATGATAGACAGTAAAGGGATGACTGAAGTTCAGGCTAGACTGTACTTGGAAGTTGGGTAATTCTCTTGTTGCAGGTTTATGCAGGGGGCATAAGGTGTTTGAAAACTGCATTGAAATTTAGAACCATATACTGCTTCATCAATTTCCATGAATGTATAAAAGTAGAAGCCTAGAATCTCATTCCAAATGCAAACCAAGGAGTCTTGGGATAGGTAAAATTATGAATTTCTGAAAACCAGGGAAAAATAATGTTATCACTGCAAATCATGGAGTCTTGTGAAACTGCAGCTGACAATAAAAATTTCCACAAAACCCCACTACAAAGGGCTCAAAAATGTCTCACCACCATGCCTTTCTCCCCCTCTCTATGGTTGCAAATAGTTTCAAATTTCTATAATAGGCTTCAAGGGTGTATAAATAGCAATAGCCTCAATTTGAAGCACTAAACCCTGGACTGGGCCTGTAACGATGAGGCTTCTCTAGTAGTTCTAGTGAATCCACCGGCAAAAGGAGCACTCATTACGAGCTGCTTTGATGTTGATTTGTTTTCGGTTAGCCTTTTCTCCGGTAGGTTTACTAGCAGTTTGTAGCTACGAATGTTCGAAGAGAAAATAGCTCAGTTTATATGGTGCTGCCCCGCGGCAGCGACAACCACGCTGCGCGCAGTGCGGCGCGGAAATATTGTGTGTTCGAGTGTACAAAGGTTGCAATTAATATATTTAGCCTGACGTCAGTAATATCGCTTGAGTCACGTGACATCCGGGCATACATACTGAGACTGCTAGACCCCGCTTCCTCTTGTCTAGATTTATATTAATAACAAGTTATCAATATTCACAAAAAAAAAGAGCTGAGATTTGTTTGTTTTTTCATCAGGAGGATACACCTGCTGTGTCTTGTCTGCTTGGCAACACAGCAGACTTGAGCTCCATTACTCTGGCTCAAAAACTAGGTAAGAACTTTAGCCACACAACACTCTCTTGTAGCAACTCTAAGTAACTTGTAAGGGGCTATGCCCCTGGCCTGATGACCAATGTTAGAGCCACACAAGCCAGACGGGAAGCACGGTTGGTTCAGTGTTATGGCGCTGGGTCTCTCACCGCTGTGGTCCGGGTTCGACTCCTGGCCAGGACAGAGGAAAATTTCTTTCTGTTCTGGTCTCAGTCGAAATTGGTTCATATTGTGGGTTGAACATTGTTCTACTGTGTTTCACGCCTTTCGGATGAGACAATAAACCGAGGTCCCGTCTCGCCTTTCTACTCTGACCAGTATCAGGGGGGATGTTAAAGAACCACTGGGGACGTAATAAACCCTCCGGCAGTGACCACCCTCAGTGTCTGTGCTTATGACCGCTTGGCTGCCAGTGGCGCCGTTGAGACCCAGCGCAATTCAGCTTTCGAGCTGCAAGTCTGGGGAGTCGGTCTCAGACATTTACATTTTTTACACACATGACAAAGAGTGTTGAATCAACAGAACCTTCTGGAGATATCTAGACATATGAAATTTAATCAAGCATCTGAACATTCTAAAAGTCAGTTTTCTAGGCCTGGAATGTGAATGAGTTTTTCAAAATTCAAAGACTTTCCAGGCAAAAACTCATGTACTTGAATGGTTTCTTCTGAGTAGTAACGTTTTGAGTTTTGCCCAAATCACAGCCATCCTACATTTTAATATTTCTTTTAAATCAACAGCTAAAAGAACAAAGAATCAAGTTTTTGTCAGTTACAACCTTCCAGAGGACAGTACATTTATGAGCCTTGTTGAGAAGGCAATTATTGAAGAATTTCTTCAATGAATAAAAATGGTCTCAACAAGACTCACAAGTACATACAAAGAGGGATCCTACCAAACCAATCTCGGCAAGGTGGTATTTTTTATGGAGCCTTCACATCTGTCAGGGTGAATACCATGGAAAGAGTAAAGGATTTCTAGAAAATGTCCTAATGCCATTTCCCTGCCTGATATAGCCTGAAATGAACTATGGAATAGATTTGCCAACCCAGCAAATTAACAAGCAAAATTTGACACAGCATCAACAAGTCGTACTGATATTTCTATATTAACACACTGTAAAATGGATTAGCAGTAGTTCAAAATAACCACTAATATTAGAGTAGTAAGCAAATATTATATTATACCAAAGTTAAGCACAGGAAAATCCATTTTTTTTAAATCTATTGAATTTATGTATATTTCTCATTCACAAAAGCTGCAAATTAAATGACATATTCCAGCAATTGAACTTGAATAATAAATGAACGTCCCTGAGAAGTGTTTTTTTTTTATACAATACATAATAAGACATGTAATGTTATCCTACTACAAGTAGATCTCCATTAAAATTGTGCTCAGGAACCTCAAGATTTAAGGGGGCAGGGCCTTTGCGGATTCTCCCTGATGCATCGTAATGGGAGCCATGACAGGGGCAGTAGTAACCACCAAAATCTCCTGCGTTTGCGATTGGGACACACCCTAAATGTGTGCATACACCAATGATCACTAGCCACTTGTCCTCCTTGACTCTGTCTATGTCAGCTTCGGGGTCCCGTAGGGAGCTAATGTCAACATTCCTTTCCTCTTCTATTTCGTCAATAGTGCGGTGACGGACAAACAGTGGTTTGCCTCTCCATTTAAAAACCATATTTTTCCCTGGAAGACAAAAGAGATCATGTTTCTTAGAAATAAAAAAGACCAATGTCAATATATTAAAATTCTAACTGGATCCTGCGCTTAGGGGAATAAAACAAAAGAAATTAATCATTCCTCAATATTAATGACATTTTTATTGTTCATTCCCCTAAGCCTTGGACTGAAGTGAGAATTTTAATTTATATAAAATATATAGAATTTTGGATGATGTTTCAAATTATTTTTTGGGGAATAAGTAAATTATTGGGTAAAGGTGTAATCCATTTTGTTTTCCAGGAGTTTGTTGAGAATTCTAGGAGCTGTACCCTGCAAGTTAGTGGGAATCAGGAGAGAGTTAATACAACAACTTACCCTCTGGAATGGAAGTGATATCAATTTCGATCTTTGCCATAGCAAGGACATCAGCAGAAGCACTCATTGTTGCTATAAAGTCTTGGACAAGGTTTTTGCCAGCATGCACCCCACCAACACCCATGCCAGCTACCATCAAGTATGTAAAGGCACGCTTGGCGATATCTGATTGCTGTGGCTTGTCTGTATCCAGGGCAGAGGGCCTTCTGTAATCACTAAAGTCTGGCACACTGACATCAGTGTGGCCATATCTTACTTGAGATTTACCTGAAAATAAACGAAAATCATTTTATGATCAGAATTTCAATACTTTGATTGCTTACGACGTTGTATCATATTTTGACCTTTGTATCATATACAGGGCTTGAAATTGCACCCGATACATAAATATGCCAAAAAAAATTTCCTTTACGCCTAACTTTTTAGAAAAATAAGACTGTAAAATAACGACTGTGTTTTCAGTTACTACAGTGTTCTCCTAGTGGATTTACACCCAGATCTTTGATTAGTTACGCCTATATGTTGATACAAGCCATAACATTACGACTATGATTATTTCTTAATTTTAAGCCCTGATATGTATGTGTCATACCTTAAGTGACTACCACCACCATAATCATATTTCTCATTATCATCATCACTTTAAACATCAAATGTTTGGATTGCATGTGATGTCACTGGCAGCCATGTTTGTGCCAAAAACAAAAGAGTGTTTGTCTTGCTTTTGTTCCTAGAACCAACATTAGTCAGGCGGCTAAGCCAAATGATTGTGCGTTTTTTGATAAAAGCATGAAACTTTCCAGTATGATTGGCCTACGGGTACTTGTCAATTTTTGATTGGGAGGCATCTCTGAAAATTCTTTTACAGGAACTATTTAGACAACTCGCAAAGCTATTGTTCAGCCGCCATCTTGTCCTTTGTTATTCATGAGTTTCGCGGCACTTACTGTCCAAGTCAGTGAAGTGATTCTCCAGACTCTGCAGCACAATCCCTGCAACTTTGTTTCATTCAGGGGCCATTAATACCTTGGCACATATGGTCTATACTTCGGTAGCTATGTCGCAAGCTGATATCAACCTGTGTGCCGAAGAATCCCGATATTTTCCTGATTTTCTATCTCCGAAACAGTGTCTGACTGGGAATTCGAAAACATGTTTTCGTAAATAGAAGAAAACATCTAGAAAAGTATTTAGCTATCAAATGTTCACTTGTCATATTCCAATGATCGTTTCTCTTCGCCATAAATCTTTAGAGTTTTGTCTATCTGGCGCTACACTCTATAAATTTATCTCGTAGAATAAGAGCTCAAGTGCCACGAAACTCATGAATAACAAAGGACAAGATGGCGGCTGAACAATAGCTTTGCGAGTTGTCTAAATAATTCCTGTAAAAAGAATTTTCAGAGATGCCTCCCAATCAAAAATTAACAAGTACCCTCTGAAGTCTCCTCCTGGAAAGTTTCATGCTTTTATCAGAAAACGCACAATTCGCAATAAAATTGGACTTAGCCGCCTGACTACATGTCTGAAATGCTTTTGTTGCAATCCAAGACTACAGCATAGCTGTCAACTCACCCACATTAGGCGGTTGTCACAAGATTTTGAAACCTGTCACCCGCATAATGATAGCAAAGATTTTAATACATTACTGTATTTCATCCGCATTGTCACTCTCAGGAATTTTTCGTACATTTTCTGTATTTACCTGCCACAAAAGAGAGCGCTCGAACCCCGAAGTTGGGTTGACAGGTATGCTACAGCATCACCCTCATCATAAGAATTTTGATTGTGGGGGGGGGGGGGGTGAGAGGACGTGTCAGACATCCCAAACATCTAGTCGACCTACACAGATTTCACACTTCTGGAACAAGTCCATCCCATTCCCAACATCTACACAATAACTTCCATCACTAGTTTGCCTAATTCTAAATTTTAACTGAAACCAAAAGTCCAATTCAAAGTTTACTTTTCATTTTCTCACCAAAAGTTTGTTGGTAGCGACGAGATTTCTAGTCGGAGTGATCGAGCTCAGTGTTTGGCTGGTGTACGCTTGAGGTTGAGGAGGCAATTTTTCTGTCACAGGAATAACTATAGCCGGTGCTCCTTTTAATCCATGTGCTATGTGAGTTGTTGTTGCTGATAAATATCTGGAGAATCCGATAGCGTTGACTTTTGCTGAGAACATGGTTAGAAAACAACAGAAAGTTGTCTTCTGTTGCACAACTTTCTACGACGAAATCAAAATGGCCGACGCCGGCAATGTGACGTCATATTACCCAGAGTGCTGCACGCGCGAAAGGAAACCGAGAAGACCCTGGGGACGAGGCTTGTCCTGTGAAGTGAAAACGGTGAAAACGTGGGGAAAAAAAAAAACAGGAAAAAGGAGAAAATAGATAATCAAATATTCGCCAAGCTTTATTGTAGGAAAAATTGATTATTGGAAAATTTATAATCCTTTTTTTCGAAAGAAACATTCGCTCTTTTAAACTTTAGTTGCCAATCGCATTGGTCTTCCTGTGGAATTAGCGCTTGCTGAACAGTTGATTGTAGGCTCACTCTGCTTTCGGCGGGAAGTTGAAAATGTTTTCAACTTCAAGCTCTTGTCATGATTTTGAAACCTTCAGCTTCCTGAACAAAAGGGTAATGGCGAAAAAAAAGGGCAAATAGATAATGCAAAAGACATGGGAGATGATGATTCACAAAGAAAACCTCAAGACTCCTCCGTTATTTTACCAGCAGCGAGTGTCGTTTTGCAACCCTTCATTGCTAAACTCGGTAAATTGTGTTAGTTGTACTTTATCTGACATTCTCCGCTGTTAAAGAACTTAGATGTCATTTTACTTCGTATTTGCAGGCCATAACGTAGAGGAAATCAGAGTTCGAGCTCTGAAGAACATTTTGTTTAAATTGGAGCACAAGCTGATATGTATAGCAGATCTTGTCCAAGAGAGAGACTTATTGATAAGGTTGCTCGAGTGGTTCAATCAGCCCTCAGCACCCCTGAAGAGAGACGTACTCAAGCTACTAGCACAGTTATCTAAGGTAGAATTGACTACAGAAACCTGAAAACCCCATCAAGCTTTAACTGCATATTTCTTCGCAGTTGTCATTTTCCATTGGGGGAGTTAGCCTGCTGTGTAGCAAACACAAAGGGAGGGTAGAGGGGTGCTAAGGTCATGGGGTCTCTCACATCTTTGGCGCCCCTCTCATACCCTCTATCCCCTCCCTTGTGCTTGTTACACAGGATAAGGGGGAATTTCATAAGGGGGAATTTGAAATTCCCCCAAGTTTGATACCTATATGGGCATGGCCCCAAAGAGATAGCATGCCAAAAGACAAGGAAATAGCATTGAGTCAATTTATTACAGACTTCAGAGTGGAAAAATCTAAGTAAACCAATAATAGTAAAGAGCAGAATTATAGTACAGAGTGGACAAACACCTAAGGGCCAATAGAAACCAAAATAATTACACCAATTCTTAATAAAACCTATAGGAGTAATTACAAAGTAATTGCGAATTAGTCACGACAGTTATGTGAAATCTGCTCTAATAGTATAGAGTGGAATAACAGTATACCGGTAGATTGGGCAAATCCGCTGATCTGACAGCTTGTGGTCTGCCTAGTTCCTAGTTCTCTGCTCCACTTTTCAATTGAAAACAAGATGAAGGTAGTCAATGGGGGCAGTCCTTGCATTTGCAGGCAATGAAACATGGCTGTTTGGTCTGAAAATTGCAAAAAATATCACCACTAAAACACAGATTTGAAAAGCAAAAACTAATAACATGGTGTGTTCTGTGAAAGTTTCTATTGATAATTAAGCGTACAGGCCCGAATAAGGTTCATATAGAGTGGAAAATTTCTAAAAAAAATTAAGTAGCGCTCCGTCCAAGAACGATAGCGTGAACGGCTATGGGGAATTTGAGTTATGCTTTGTGTAAAATTTTAAATTGTTACATTTCTAAACAACTAATTGGCTTAGTCAACAAATCCTAGCCTTCTGATTGGTTGAAATTTGTTTTTGACCGATTTCGTAGCGAAATACTTCGTTTGCAGTGCTGAATTCTTTCCGAATAGGTCTTCCGGATATTTCATAGCATTTCGTTGTTCAAGAAGAAAATCGAGTGTGAGCATCACTAGACGACCACTGTTTCCGCGGCCCTATTGTTTCCGCTATAGTTCTAAGACGGAGCGCTACTTAAACATACATGTATGATTATTTGAGACTTCAGAGTACAGTATACATGGCATGTCCCCTGAAAAGTTGAAAACACCAAGGTTTTAAACATTATTTGTTTGAATTTCAGCATGTATCAGCAGCACAGGCCTTACTTAATATTGGTGCCATAGAGTTCATGTCCCAGTTGAGACAGAATGCCGAGCCAGAGCTCTATCAGGACATTGACATTGTGATTCAACAGCTACTCAGCCTACCTCAAAACATTGATGATAGGCATGACAACTGGTGTCTTTATAAAGGTCATGATACACAGGATGCATTGATAGATTCTGGACCAGGTATGTTGTTATCTCTTTGTGCTATGAATCTAAAAATACAATAAACCAGGTACATAGTGATTTGAACTTAGTAATTTCAACTAAGTTTCCACCTTAATTTACTTGTCAAATGTTGTTGAACTCTCTACTACAACATTTTTTTAGATCCTTGAGAGTTCTTCTGTGAGTTATTATTAATGATGGAAGTTCAGGACATAATATGGCAAATGAACTCTTTTAGTAAATATGGAAATGATGCTATAGAAGTAAAGTTATTATTATTATAATCAGTTTCTATGTGTGCTGATAAAAGAACATACAACCTTGTATGTATTAGGGAAGCGTGATATTCAGCTCAAATCGTCTTCCTGTCCAACCTTCTCCAAATCAAACCTGCTACAGAATCTGCCTTCCAGTCAAAGTATTCCACAATTGGGTAAACCACATGGCTTTTTTGCTGAAGAGAGGGAAAGGCTGGTTCCAACTGAGTCACAGGCAAGCATGGCTTCCCCTTCAGTTACCACAGCAAGGTCACAAGGTATTCATGGCTATAGGGATTTATTTAATGTCAATCTATCATAAAAGGATGAATCTGTTCCTCTAGTTATATAAAACACCATTGTTGACAAGCAAAATCATTGGTTGGTATTCTTCCTGTATATTTTAGTGTTCTTTCGTGACTAAAACCCAGAACATCATAAATTGCTTCTTGTTGTAGATTGTATAGTTCCGGAATTAATGATCAATACCCCACTATGGAGGGACCTAAGGACCCCCATCTCCCCCAGCAGTGAAAAATACAGTGATTGTATGAAAAGTAAGAGGTGTAATAACCCCTTTACCCTATGGAATTTCAAATTCCCTATGTGTTATGGTATGCATCGTTTCTAGACTTACATTCCTACTAATTGGTTTCTGTGCCAGACCCAGCTCATTTTGAGAGCCAGGTCTGACATTCTTCCAGTGGCTCCCTCTTTCCCTAAGTGATCGACACATCCTGACGGCAACAGATAGCAGACTGCAGAGCCACAGCCCTACATTGGTTGCCAAATCCTGTGAGTTTCTCAGTGATGTTCTCTTCAAGGATTTTCCTGCCGAGATTTTCCTTCAAAGACCAAGTGTTTTTAGAGTAAGTATAATGGAGTACAACCTGCTTGATTACAGACAGACAGACCGTTTACATAGGCAGAGCTCTCTTATTTATATAATTCTTTTCTCTTATTTTTAAAGCAAGAATTAGAAATACATATTCTGAGATTTAGTTGTTTATTGTTCTTGGGTGCGATCAGCTGCAGATAGTCATTAATTTGATAGCCATTAATTTGGCCTAGTGTTGTTCTAAGCAGTATAAATCTTGCAATACCTTAAGAAATGCTTTCATCTTCTGTAATGTTACAAGAGTGGCAGGGGTTGAGTTACAGGCGCATTAACCATACAATTATTGATAAAACAGTTGGCAATACTGAAATGAGCAGTGACAGAAAATAATTGTGGAAATAATTGTCATAATTTGTTTCGATATTCTCTTTCTTACCAGGGCCTGCTGGATATTTTGGAGTCACGCCTTGATGTTACTGATGCCAATCTTGCCCTCTGTGCACTGCACTGCTTGAAGGAATTTTGCTGTCATGTGAAAAGCAGACTCATGGCTACATCAGATCCAGCATTGTTTTGCCCTAACCCTGGTAATAAATCTTTGCATCTCCCAATCTTGTACACAGGGCAGCTGCCTGCATATCATTTGGCAAACTGAAAGGGAGGTTTGGCAGACCCAAGGCATGCTTTTACATTTTCATTTTGGGAGGAGCATGCCTTCCCTTCATTTCAATATGGGAGGATAACATTTTGACAGGGAGACAATGATATATGTTAAGAAGTATAACTGTATACCACTGCTGTGCCATTTTTTAAAATGGAGGCTAAAAGAGAGACTTGGCTTCCCAGGCTGTGACATGTTTGGAGAAACCAACTGGAATCCCCTGCAGTCTAGGAAAATGATAAAAAAACGTGCTTGTTAAATTAATCACAATTTTTAATGGTGTACAATATTATTGTTTCAATTGCAGATTGCTGGAAGTCGAGCTATGATGGCAAGCCACTCCTTGCCTCTCCTCTGTCAAGGGAGGGTGTGGTGTCAGAAGATCAGGGCCAGGCACAAGAAAGAGTCAGTGGTGATGGAGGGCAGGGCAGGTTAGGGTCATTGGTATTACTGTAAATGTTAACGAAATTAAGACCATGTCTTAACTAAAGTGCTGTATTCTCAAGTAGGCGGCTGCTCAAAAAAGTAACCGGCTGCAAAAGAAAAACTGACGGCTGACATGCAAATTTTGTATCTTTGAGCAACAAGCTGTAGTTTCCTCGCCAAGCCAACTCTGACACAGGCATTGGGCCATGAGACTTTTAAGAGGAACAATTTCTAAAAGTGGTTCAAACTTTTTTGTGCCCAACATTTGGCAAAATGTAGCTGGCGACTAAACGTGAAGTAGCTGCCGGAGCTACATTTGTACGGTGAATACAGTAAAATTTGGTGAAATTTGTCCAATCTTTTTCAGTAATTCTGTATCACCCACAAGTTCCCAAACAGATATGGCCAGCATTAGTGCCACAGATGAAACTGAGGATGACCTAGGCATGGAAGCTCTTCAGTATGGTCAATATCAGTTGAGGAAGCGTGTCTCATGGTACTGTCCAGATCTGTCCAGGTTATGATGAGTAATCTTGGCTCTAACACCAGGGTGGTGTTAGCTGGCACAGAGCTGATATTCCATGTGGGAGCTTTGATTAACATGGTCATGACAGTTGACATCTGGAATGAGGATTCTCTGGTCCATGATATTGTAAGTCCTTCCTCAAGGTATTCCTTGAAGCAAATAAGGCACACAACATTAACTGATAGCAGACGACTCTCTGGATCCCTAAAAGATAGTACTTGAGGGATTTTTATACCTGGCTAAGTGATTATCATCCCCATATATTTCAAGGGGAAGTTTCTTTGGGTATTCCTCCTATGTGCCTGAATGAAAATAATGTAAGGAGATTAAAATAATTACCAACTATTCACCAAACATTCACCAAACCTGCCTGCCAGTGTTGGGGATAGTTTTTAGGTCAAAAAGCCCAAGTTTGCTTTCATGTGGTTGCCATCTTGCCACCAAATCCAAGATGGAAGCAATGGGAAAGCAAACTCAGTATTTTTTTAACCTAAAAACTACTCTCCAATGCCGGCAAGCAGGCTAGCTGCACCTTGAAGTTCATTTCAAACTCTAAAATCCAGCTCATGCTATTTGCACTTATTAATCTGTGCATTACTACTGTGAACTTCAATTCCAGGCCTCAGCACTTGTTGCATGCCTAAAGTCCCTGGGAGAGGCTATTGCATTCAGCATGCGGAAAAGTGGTTACCATGGCAACAGCACCATGGTGTCCCCTATTCTTTCCACCACCGACTTGCTGTGATAATCTGACAATATTTACAGTACAGCTCATGAAAGCAGTGGTGCCATTACATCAGGTGGGTGTGCTGTCAATTTCCAGGTGCATCATGGTAATCAAGGATAGATGGCAATCAACCGCATTCCATTTTTTATCTGCAACCCCCCTACAGAAGAGTTTTCCCAAACCTAAAAAAGGCTCTTCCGTGGGTTTTCCGATGGGGGCACAATCCCCCAAAGGCTCTTCCGTAGGTATTTCTGAGGGGTAGAGCAAGAACTCCTGAATGAATATCCAAGGGGGTTACATTAGAAATGACCTCCATAGGTGGTTGGGGGGGGGGGGTGCAGCTAAAAATTGGAATGGCCCTACGTAGTGCAACCAATCACAAAGTGCAGGGCTGCAAATTACTGCCATTCATCGGGCATTGTCCGATCAAATCGCCAAGTGTCCAGCCAATTGTCAGACATGTCCAGCCAATTTTCCAGTAGAGACAACCAAGGAAAAAGTTTTAAGGGAAATATGTCAGATCAAGTAAGAATAATTATTTCGAGTTCTGAAGTGATTACAGCAATTCTGAATAAAACCTATAGGAGTGATTGCAAAGTAATTGTGAATTACTCACGACAGTCATCTAAATCTGCTCTATGGTTTTCGTTAAGGAAATCATCAGAAGCAATGATGGATGATGGAAATTGATAGTGTCACCTCTTTCCACTCTTTGAAATTAATGAAAATATTGGGTTTTATGAATTCTAGTGATGCTTTCAACAGAATCCCCCCCCTCCATGTTGCCCTGATTATGCATGATGCATGGACTTGACAATGCTAAGAGGGCACCTAGATGAGGTATGGGTTATTATAATGCCATTGATTGTTAATGTTCCTGCTCATTTGTCAGGCAGCAAGCATAGTCCCTGCAGAACTGGTAACTGTATTGTCTGTAGTGAGTCTGGATGGGATTATTGCCAAGACCCACCCAAGTCTCCATGCTAATATACTGCAGTACCTGACAGTGCTAGATAGCACATCTCACCAGGTCTATCAGCATGTGACTGACATCTGCCTATCGCTCTACAGTACTTGTGCAATGCTGAAGAGCTGTTTATCAAAGGTAAGGATCAAGATTCATTTTATGAGGACTTGTCATAGAAGTTAGAGTAATTTTGTAAACAAGCGGTCAAAAAATGAGGTTACAGAAAAGTATAAGATATAATCAATTGATTAGGTTTTAGTTTCTTTTGAAAGGGGAGAATATAGTCAATAACTCGGCATTAGGCCGCGAAGAAATGTTAAAGAAAACTCTAAAAACAATTTTGAAATTCTCCGACCTGAGGAAAAATGGGTGAAAATGCTATTGCGACGTCGATAGCACTTGAGTCCCTATAGGTTCTTAATAATCATTGAAATTTTTTGTCTCAGGTTTTATTTATTTGCGCCGTTAACACAAGTTACTACCTGTACGCAAACCTTTCAAAAGAAACTAAAATCTTGTGAACAATAGACTCTATACGTTTCTGTAACCTGATTTTTGGCCGCTCATTGCTCGAAGTTTTAAAATAATTTTTCTTATGTTTATATCATAACTACTAGCTACTGGTTTATATGTAAACGCTCAGGCAAGCCTGTGGCATCATAGTGCTAAGTACAGAAATGAATTAAGGAAAAAGTAGAGCTTGGAATCCTAGGGTGGACACCCTTAAAATACGAAATTCCAGGGTGGGTAAGCGCAATTTCCAGGGTGGTCATGGAAAAATCACTGGATTTCCAGGGTGGGTGGTTCAAATTAAAACAATCCAGGGTGTGTAGCTGTGACTGGGGTCCTCAACAGGGGGGTGCGAATTCTTTTTGCGACTGCCCAATTCCAGCGGGCACACTCCTATAGAAATAGCCTGCGTAGCAATCGTTTCCGTGAAGTTTCAGGGGACAGAGAAGCCTAAGTTCGAGATTTTCGATGATTGGCCCTCACTCATCGAACCAATCGAACATCTCGCTAGAACTTCAGGCTTCTCTGTCCCATGAAAACCCACGGAAACGCTTGCTACGCAGGCTACTTCTCTGTCTTCTCTGTCCACCAACGGAAACGCTTGCTACGCAGGCTACTTTAGAAAAAGAGCTACAGTTGGCCCAGTCGCGCGCCTTTTCAGTCTGAATAACGCGCACGCTTCTTCCACAGGCGATCCAAGCTCTAGTCATGTGGGGTACTGTGAAAGAAACATGCAACGTTGTCGCTGTAAAAATTATACGTAAATGTAAATATTGAAATAAAATCATGTGACATCTCCTTGGAATGTTGTAGTTGTCAAATAAAGTGCTCCCGGAGCGATTTTATTGCATTTTGGGTGTTTTTTTTTGTGCCTTTTTCTTAATACCCTACCGTATGTTATGATACATTGTCAAAAACAAATCCTGACAAGCACAGCTCGTCCACAGGGACCTCAATGGTCGGCAAATGCCGCATGGTGTCTGGAGGGGCGTATGATATTGACTGGTGCACTACACTGAGTCGAGTCGGTAGTGAATCTTATTCCCCTTATTATCTTCATTTCCATAGCCGATCACAAGTTCCTTTGTCGAATCATTATCCCTGCTAGAGAGTTCCTTGCCAAGTCTTTCTTATCACCGACACATGGGCGTGGTCAGGGAAGGGGTGAAGCTCTGTAGTGCTGCGTGCATCGCCAAGAACGCGAACCCCAACACAACCGAGACGAGTCGTAGGGTTCTCCTCGCCCTACTGGCGCATTATGACTTGGGTAAGAGTTTCGTGTACAGTAAAAACCCACATGTAAAAACCTAGAATTGTCGAAGTCAAGCTGAACAGGTTCGTATGTTTTGGGGTAGTTTTTTTTTAGAACTCAGGCTGATAAAGGTTCTTATTTTGTCGATTTTGTAAATTTGTACTATATACGTATCTCATTTTGGTCATATAAAGTATGTAAATGTGCTTTCATTTCATTCTCATTTCATTTGGTTTCATACTGCCGAAATCATATCATCCCTGTTTTGTATTTGTTTAGATATCAGACTAGAAAGTTACAAGGCCATCATAGGCGTGGTGGCCGAAGCTCTACGAGTCAGTCACGTGACATACCCTATGTCCACTGTGTGTCATGTGATGCTAGTGCTTATAGATGCGAGGATAATCCACCAAATATGCCGATATGGGTTGTATGATGCCAATCAGAAGGTAAGGTCTATTAGACTCATTAAATGACAGATTCATGCATGCAAACAGACACACTCAAGAGATAGACAGACTAGCTCGTCTAGTTTTAGCTTTTCTCGTGGTTTCTCTGCCCTCAAATTCCACGGCCACGGGGACGCCTGCTACGCAGAGTAAGTTATATGTCGCTAAATGTTTAGAGGTCTTTAGAGATTTTATTTGTCTCTTAAAATGCCCAACCTGAGCCATCCATAACTTCGCTTCTAACCTTATCGTCACTAAAGTTTCAGAATAGGTTAAAAATTGGTGTTTTCAAGTGATCATTCTAGCGTTTTTCTAGTGATCGACAAAATCGTAAACATTGACAATTATATGTGCTTGTAGATCCAAGAGATATCTACGAACATGGTAGAGAATCTCCTGCTGGGTCGTCTAAGTATGAGTACCGAGCTGTGGCGACAAGTCCTGTTCAGCATCACTCCATCCCTGGCCATTCTAGAAGGCTTCATCGGACACAACAACACCTTGGACCAATGTGTGCTAGACCTGGTAACCCTACAGGGGCCCAATACAGGTCCAATGACGGCAGACGGCAAGGTCGTTACATTACTTCCTATAGAGCAGCTACGAGGGTCATTGAGACTTCTCTTTGCTAAGGATCCCAAACTAAGATCCAAGGGCTTGGAGGCTGTGGTGTGGTTTATGATGACAAATGAGACCCACCCTTGGGGACAGACATTCTTTAGAGGATGCAACACAGAGAGTCTGCGTGATGTTTTTATTGTTGATCCACTGACTGCTGTAGTGAACCGAAACACGTGCGCGCCACGCCCTGATAGCCACGTGGCGGTGTCACACCCTTCTGTTGAGAGGAGTGAGATTAGCAAGTTGTGGGAGATTTTCTCGTCAAGGTCCGTAGAGTGGAGCATACGGAAATCAGCAGCCGAGCAGCTGGGGATTATACTCCAAGGTGAGTATAGAACTGTCTGACAAGTGATCTACCTGTCTGACAAGGTATCTCAAGTTTCGAGAATTCATCGTACTGTTCAACCAAATACCAAGAGAAAGCTAACGCTGTCGCCCCCTTCCCCCTTCCCCTTCCCCCTTCCCCTTTCCCCCTTCCCCTTCCCCCTTCCCCCTTCCCCCTTCCCCCTTCCCCCTTCCCCCTTCCCCCTTCCCCCTTCCCCCTTCCCCCTTCCCCCTTCCCCCTTTCCCCTTCCCCTTTCCCCTTTCCCCTTCCCCCTCCCCCTTCCCCCCTTCCCCTTCCCGCCCCCCTTCCCCGCCCCCCGCCGCAGTAAAATAAGAACTTTACATGAGTGAATAACGTGCTAAAATGGCATGAGAAGCATGTAAAGACTATGAAGAATCTGGACGCGTAACCAACTCTTCAATTTTAATCGCTTAGCATTTGCAATAGGTTGTTTGACGTACACTTCCCTGGTTCTATAGTTCATATCATGTTAGCTCAAGTGAATCCAACCACATCTTGTTTTGCCCAGATCCTCACTGGCACTCGAACCTCCTTACACTGAAAGCAGACGAGGTGACGTTAGAACTTCTCAAAATGATTCTGACCAAGGACGGTAGTACTCACACCCCTACCACGCCCTGTGCTAGCGTGGAGATGATCACCCCATGTCTAAAGGTAATGATAGATGATGTTGAAATGCGACCATATTGAGATTTGAATCGTCTGCAGCTTGGCCTGCCGCTAAATGCGTCAACTTTGATCGTAAAATAGGTGTTGTCAAGAGTCCATCACTGAGAGTAAGAATCTCCCTCGCCATTCGCGTTAGAAAAGTGTCAATTTTTAGAAACAGATTTTCTCGTACAATTGAACAACTTGTAGGGCACTTCTGTACGTAATATAAGCATCTTCAAGCCATACGAGCGAATTGCAACAACAATTGGTAATTCTAGTTTTAGTATTGAAATTAGTCTTGTCGCTGATGGGAACAACACGAAAGTGTCCGTGTTCTATTGTCATCTAAAGATTCTCGCCGATGCAAGATTCTTACTCTTTTAACGGTAAGCTCTTGTTGGAGAATATCCAAACCTGCTTTTCAGCTCTTAATATTAATAGCTATTTGTTTCTTTCTCTCGCCTAGATCCTGAGATTGCTGGTAGAGTTCAACTGGTCATGCCGCAAACGATTAGCACGTGATGATCACGTGTACACTATCGTCACCATGGCAACTGTCACGTGCCAGCCTTCTGCGCATGCGTCTTACGAAGGAGCGTGCCTATTGACGTTGCTACTTTTTGACGAAGAAGCTGGGCAAGAACCGCTTAAGGAACTTGAGATAGCTTTTAGTCTTCCTGGAATTATAGTGAAAAGGTAATGGCCAAGAAATGTTACACGAGGAACTGTTCATTTTTGCTTGAAAGCTAGCCTGCATAAGCAGACGCCACTAGCGTGCGTGACGTTGTCTCTTGCGGGAGACAATTCTGGCGAGCGCTAGTGGCGTTTCACCTGATGAACACGCTAGTTTCAGCCACCCCTGAAACGTTTTAGTTGTCCCTACTCACCTTTTCTTCCTTCTTCAGTTACCAGTTGCCATTTAATCCTCCCGTCCACAATCCCGCAAGCCAGTACCAGGTTCCCATCCCTCGGGAGCCAGACCCGGTCAAATCTGACCCCGGCGTGTGCATGTTACGTTTGGCCTGGAACCTAGCATGGCATGAGAGTCTCGACAAGTTGTGTGGTGTTGAAGGAATTAACGAGGCTGAACCTGTAACATCGGCCACAGAGTAAGTGAATTCCGCACACTGATTTGTTCGTTGTAATATTTACTATCCCCCGAAGGGGAGGTGAATAGCGGTGGATATATACCGAGACGCGAAGCGTCGAGGTATATATCCACGCTAGGCACCGACCCTGAGGGGGATAGTTGTTTTAGTATGTACCAAATCAGTAGAATAAAATACGGTGATTAAAAGGTTCAAAATGCATTATCGCGCGCCAAACGACCTGCCATTTTAAGAGTTTTCTCAAAACAGTAAATAGTGCTGGATATCTACTAGTTGAGGAACCAATCAGAGCGCGCGAAAATGACTATTCACTGATTTGGTATATACTAAATAGATTTAGCCACTGGCTAAAAGTGGAGCTCCCAGTTACAAATTGTACATAGAAACCCTTGCAACTTGCAGCGTTTTCCCGAGATATAGTATTTTTCTCCTATGATGACGTCATCGACGACGTCATACCACGTGACCATGCAGTTGCACCCTCTTGCCACTTAGATAACCTCACCCAAGTTTGGTTGTCTGAGGTTCATCCCTTCCCGATATATATCATTTTTCTCCTATGATGACGTCATCGATGACGTCATATCACGTGGCCATGCAGTTGCATCTCCCTTGCCACTAAGATAACTTCACCCAAGTTTGGTTGTCTGAGGTTCTTCCCTTTCCGAGATATTATTTTTCTCCTATGATGACGTCATCGATGACGTCATACCACGTGACCATGCAGTTGCACCCTCTTGCCACTTAGATAACCTTACCCAAGTTTGGTTGTCTGAGGTTCATCCCTTCCCGATATATATCATTTTTCTCCTATGATGACGTCATCGATGACGTCATATCACGTGGCCATGCAGTTGCATCTCCCTTGCCACTAAGATAACTTCACCCAAGTTTGGTTGTCTGAGGTTCATCCCTTCCCGAGATAAATCATTTTTCTCCTATGATGACGTCATACCACGTGAGCATGCAGTTGCATCGTCCTTGCCACTAAGATAACTTCACCCAAGTTTGGTTGTCTGAGGCTCATCCCTTCCCTAGATATATCATTTTCCTCCTATGATGACGTCATCGATGACGTCACATCACGTGATCATGTAACAGAAACCCCCTGGTAGCAGAGAGAAAATATCCTAAGTTTGGTTGTCTTAGGATGTTTCCTTGCAGAGAAATAAATTTTCTTAGTATACCACACGGTTCCCATGAGTTTCCGCGTACGACGGACGGACGTACGCTATACCTTATATTCAGGGAAGGGAACAACCACCTATGGCGACCAAACTCGGACACATTCATCTTTTGGGCGATACCTTTTCAATGCCCTAACATTGGACTTAGCGCCGTCAATAACGTGAGCAAAATGAGCAAGAAAGCCCGTGACGTTTCAATATAAACTCCATAGTTATGCCTAGACGTTATTTCCTTAGGTATGGTGCTCCGCTTGCGCGGGCCTTCGGTGAATTGGTGAATCAATTAAAATCCTATTTCATTTTGATTTCTCAAAAGTCACGTGATACTAAATTAGTCGCCGTGATCTTGGACTCGCATTTGGTGTGCTACTCAAACCTGCCAGGCTGTGCGGTATATCGTCGGGCCAGTAAAGAGCGTGGTAATATTTACGCATAATATTAATGTAATATATATTTGTATCATTTTCTCATTAGGTACTGGCATGAGCTCCGTTGGCGCGCCCTCGATAGTCAAATTATCCGCTGTAGCTACACAAAATACTGTATTTTGGAGCAACTCCAGGCTCTACAGCGAGCAGCTTCACACCACCCCGCCCTTGTTGCTCTACGTACGGTGCGAGCGCAACTTCTTACAGATCTGGGATCAACAATCCGTCACGATGCGCTTACAGTACGAACACTGAATTCTCTACAATGGCAGGATGCACTTGAGAGGTTAGACTGCTTTGATGACTTGACAGAGCTTAGAGCAGTTTGACTGTCACACTGAGCGACAGGAACATCCAACACTAACAACAGCGTGTGCAAAGCTGCGTTCCATGGCTCGTTTTTCGGTATTAAACAAATCTCTACTAGTGGCAGACTTGTACCCAGTCGTCTTCTATGTTAATAAGAAAGGGACACAAAGGATTGTGGGGAGAACGGCGCCGGCGCAAAGAATGCGCGCCTCCGTCTTATTTTCTTACAAAGCGACTGGGTAAGAGTCTTTTGACACTAGTTTGGAAGCGATTTCTGCATTGATCGTTGACGTCAAATCATGCGTGCTGAACGCCGGCGATTTGGTGTTGCGGTATTTGTCGGTTTGTCGGCGACCTTTAGAAATCGCTTCTTCATCGCTGTGGAATTTGAACCTGTTCAAAACGCCTGCGACGTCGTAGCGTCTTCGCGAGTTAATTTCAGTGAAACCGTCGGCCATCCACACCGCGCGATTGTGTGTCACATAAATCGCACTTCGAATCGCAGCTTATATTACGCCATGTGAACGAGTCATAATAGAGTATCTGTTCTTCTCAGGTATCTACAGGTGTTACCTAATAGCATAGAGGACGACGAACTCCTCACAGGGGTACTGAAAGTCATGTGTGACATCCTGACCAGCCCCTCCCTACCCCCAGTGCAGGTAGTGACTTGGATGATACGCGTTACTGTCGAGAATGATGGTCCTCTGCTGACACTTTTGAGAACGACACAACTACCAGCGAACGGATCGGAATCAGAGCAAGCTACGGATTCGAGAAGGTGAACTTAGCGAGGATTTCTCCTCCAGCTATTCTCCTGTTACTATTTTTTTCCGAAAAGGCACCGTAATGAATTGTAAAGCGTGCGCGCGAGGGCAATTTGTTCCTATGATCTCTGACATAGGTCACTGTAACCGTTTGCGCGCGTTCCCTTCTTGCTCTTTGTTGTCTCTTAAATCTAGCCGAGGAGAAGACACAACAAATATCATTTATTCTTCTGTTTTCAATCCAGATCTCTCCGCAAGGCCTTGTTGGCGTTTATCTCCACATTGGTCAAGGTTATTCTCGAAACTACACCCACGTGGCGGTTCGAAAGCGAACGTATATTCATCGGCGACGTCGCTCACGCGGTAGCTCTTAACCTGGATCTCGCGGATAACCCTCAATATTACGAACTGCCCGTGCTAGAGAGTGCCCTAGAGTGTTTAGGCCACATGACATCACGAAGTGGATGGAGTAGCAATACTCGTGTTACGGACGCCATTGGGTTGTGTACGAGCATGGTAGATTCTCTTGTCCAGGTAAGCCATGTAGGTCGAAGTTCGCATAAGCGACGAGCTCCGTAAAGGACCACATGTTTCTATTCCCGAGGTGGTCTATTTCTAGAAAAAAATGTGATCCTTAACGGAGCTCGTCGCTTACGAGAGCGGCCCCTCATACAGCTTCGATCATCTGTGCTAACCGCTCCCCCAGGAGAAAGGGAAAGGGCCTAGTAGGCCCACCCCGACAATATTCCAGTGGTTCCTTACTGGGATCGCTAAAAATCTTAGGTGCCTGTCCCTTATACCAGATGGGATCCACACTATAACGTGGGATTCCAGATCGCAGCTGGTGCTCAACCGACCACGTTTGGGATTGCTGGGATTTCATCTGCTCAATCCACTGACACTGGGTTTTTTCTTTTTTATTTGTACCTTTATTCAGGGGCCTTTTATTGTACCAAGTCTAGCCATATACACAGGATTAGAACAGTCTATTTCTAGTCCGTGGATTTTGAATTTAAACACTAAATTGGTACTTTGGGAGAATGCTGGAGTGTGTGCCAAGGCGGCGCTAATTTCAGTCATCTTTCTTTGAAGAGAGGGGACATTTTTCGCTGGATTGAAAATCTACAATCTAAAACTAGAGTCCTCTCCCGTGCTTCGGGCACCAGCCAATAGGTGATGGAGGCTCCTGTTGATGGGCTCCCTGTGCTTCGGACGCGCGCTAATAGGAATTAGAGACTCCTGTTGATGGGCTCCCTGTGCTCCGGACGCGCGCTAATAGGTGTTAGAGACTCCTGTTGATGGGCTCCCTGTGCTCCGGACGCGCGCTAATAGGTGATGGAGGCTCCTGTTGATGGGCTCCCTGTGCTTCGGACGCGCGCTAATAGGTGTTAGAGACTCCTGTTGATGGGCTCCCTGTGCTCCGGACGCGCGCTAATAGGTGATGGAGGCTCCTGTTGATGGGCTCCCTGTGCTTCGGACGCGCGCTAATAGGTGTTGGAGGCTCCTGTTGATGTGCTCCCTGTGCTCCGGACGCGCGCTAATAGGTGTTGGAGGCTCCTGTTGATGTGCTCCCCGTGCTTCGGACGCGCGCTAATAGGTGATGGAGGCTCCTGTTGATGGGCTCCCTGTGCTTCGGACGCGCGCTAATAGGTGATGGAGGCTCCTGTTGATGGGCTCCCTGTGCTTCGGACGCGCGCTAATAGGTGATGGAGGCTCCTGTTGATGGGCTCCCTGTGCTTCGGACGCGCGCTAATAGGTGATGGAGGCTCCTGTTGATGGGCTCCCTGTGCTTCGGACGCGCGCTAATAGGTGTTGGAGGCTCCTGTTGATGTGCTCCCTGTGCTTCGGACGCGCGCTAATAGGTGTTGGAGGCTCCTGTTGATGTGCTCCCTGTGCTTCGGACGCGCGCTAATAGGTGTTGGAGGCTCCTGTTGATGTGCTCCCTGTGCTTCGGACGCGCGCTAATAGGTGTTGGAGGCTCCTGTTGATGTGCTCCCTGTGCTTCGGACGCGCGCTAATAGGTGTTGGAGGCTCCTGTTGATGTGCTCCCTGTGCTTCGGACGCGCGCTAATAGGTGTTGGAGGCTCCTGTTGATGTGCTCCCTGTGCTTCGGACGCGCGCTAATAGGTGTTGGAGGCTCCTGTTGATGTGCTCCCTGTGCTTCGGACGCGCGCTAATAGGTGTTGGAGGCTCCTGTTGATGGGCTCCCTGTGCTTCGGACGCGCGCTAATAGGTGTTAGAGACTCCTGTTGATGGGCCCCCTGTGCTTCGGACGCGCGCTAATAGGTGTTAGAGACTCCTGTTGATGTGCTCCTGGTCTATACTGTTCCTATTGTAGGTCCTGTCAGCATTCCATGCCGGACGTCTCGGCTCTCGCTCATCGTTCATGGGTAAAGGCGTCACCTTTCACGCAGGCGTGTGCTTGACGCACCTCGCTCGAGAGATGCAGTTACTCGACATTAATGAGGTGCGAACGCTGTGTTTTTGTGTGCTATCAGTCCCTGCTGCCCGGGCTATCAGTCCCTGCTGCCCGGGCTATCAGTCCCCTCGCTGCTGCCCGGGCTATCAGTCTTCTCGCTGCTGCCCGGGCTATCAGTTCCCTCGCTGCCGCCCGGGCTATCAGTCCCCTCGCTGCTGCCCGGGCTATCAGTCCCTGCTGCCCGGGCTATCAGTCCCCTCGCTGCTGCCCGGGCTATCAGTCCCCTCGCTGCTGCCCGGGCTATCAGTCCCCTCGCTGCTGCCCGGGCTATCAGTCCCTGCTGCCCGGGCTATCAGTCCCCTCGCTGCTGCCCGGGCTATCAGTCCCCTCGCTGCCGCCCGGGCTATCAGTCCCCTCGCTGCCGCCCGGGCTATCAGTCCCCTCGCTGCCGCCCGGGCCATAGGCATGCAACGTGGAGGGTAGTGTGTGCTGCGTGACTTTAAGCCCGGCAGCAAAAAGAAAAAGATAACGTTATGGCAAATAGGCGATTTTGTCCAGTAAATGACGACATGTTCAGAGTTTTGATGTAGGACTCTTAGTCAGCGCGTCCTGATATACCGACCCCCTTACGAGAAATCTTGATCACGCCTTTGCTTATGGATAAAGATGATAAATTTGCCCCTATCGAAGCAACGCGAGTATGAAGGTTATACACCTGTTTCAATTAACGTTGCTCTGCAAAACGTAAAACCATGAACCATGCATCATAAAGAAGACACTATTTTATTGAAATAGGTGTAAACTATCTTTATAGCAGCATGGGAGTAAGATAGATCGGTGTACTTTGTCATGATGAACAGTCAGTTAGTCAGGGAAGACCCAATAAATTTCAATAAGTACTAATAACATCCAACGCAGAGTATTTTTAGACCTAGAAAGGGGTCGGTGTTTTCGTAGCACTATTTGTTTTGACATTATTACTTATATAACCACTAGCTCTAAAAACATTCCCTTTATCCACAGAGCTGGGCCAGCTACTGGACTCGTGTCCCGATACAAGTGATCAGCAACCTCTCACATGGCTGGTCACCCTGTGGTCGGACCGCTCTGCGGAAGTCCGCTGGATGGGTCTCAGTGTAGCGACGTCTCTAGCGACAACAGAGGCAGGCCAGGGGGCACTCTTACAAGTCTTACAGGGGGAGGCAGGGGGAGTATTTGCGGTCGCTTTGTCCATATTACTAAACGATGGCGAGTGTGGAATGGTTCGACAGCAGGTACAACATACTTCCTGATGTTTATGGGATACCTGTGGCGCGCGATCGCGTTGCGCGGGGTCCTGTTCCAAAAATCAAGTATCTACGAGCAGCGCATTCGGACATGACTGTAAAGGAAACTCGCGCGATAAAGCAAGGTTTTTTTTCCAGATTGTTATTTACAAATGGAGCTGTAGATAGTTTAGTCACATTAAGTTCACTGATCACAGTGACAGTCAGGATGGATGACCTCCGTTATTGAGAAAAATCATCGATTTTTGCTACTCGTATAGTGTCCGCTTGCTACCGTGTGTTCCCTCCTTTTCCTATTTTGTATACTTAGATCGCTTTAAAACAACCCTGAAAAGGCATCTAAGCGGATAATTATTATCGATTTGTATTTCTATATGTAGTGTATTGTATGATTGTTATTGTTTCTTAGTATAGTTTAACGCAGGCCTCCATTCAAACCAGCATTGCTGAACTGGACTGTCCTGTTAAAATATTGTTTAAATAAATAAATAAATAAGTAGATCGTCAACTAGGAAATAGGCAGCGTAGCGATGAAATGATAAGAAAAATGCCCGCTATTCTCGAGTCTCAGCTTCAGTCTGGAATTGTTTTTGATTTATACACAGTCTGCTTTGCTTTTGTGCAACCTGATCAAGTGCCTTGACAACTCTGGCGATGAAAGGTCAAGTCAGGCTGCCAAAAATAAGGTAAAAGCAAAGGCAAAGGATCTGCTTCTTTATTGTTGATCTCTTCATCAGGGGCCAACCATTTGACTTTTGATGGGGGGGGGGGTTGTATCGGTAAATAACTCGAGGTTTATTGACTCGCTTCATTGAAACGAGTTTATTAATAAAATAATAGCACGCCGCACACCGAATTCTGACAGACAAAGGTAAAACTTAACAATAACAATTTCTTCTTAGATCCCCATCCAAGCGCCCAAGCCATCCAAATGATCTTGGACTACGCCCAATTCCATGAGAAGCTTTCCACACTTCTCACCAGCTCCGTGGCCAGCCTCCAACCATACATAGCCACCAGCTCATGCGCATGCTCCGTCTCCGCCTCCTCCACCTCTTCATCCGGGATACCTTACAAACCGCTCGCTTCCAGCTCTCGCTCGGTCAGTGTCGCTTCAGAGGCTCCGCAGAATGCATTGCACTCGCCGTCGGAGTCTAATGGTGTGCGAAGTCCGGGAGAACAGTCAACGGTCACGCTGTCCAGCGGCAGTTTATTGTCGAATAACGCATCGGTGATGTCTACTGCGCAGACGCAAACACCTATGTCTGTTGTACCGCTGATCAATGAACGCGGGCTTCCTAGTGGGTAAGTGCTTAGTGATTGCAGTCAGTTTCACCTTGTAGGCAGGTGAAGGGTCAGTCTTCTTCGCAAACCGCGACGCCTGTGGCGCGCCGCCGCTCTGGAAACCCTGTGGGCCGGGTAAAATTAATGAAAGGAATAAATTGCAACTTTCTCTGAAAATTTCTCTGAAATTCGCGATTCTTTTCTTTCGCACAGAAAAACATTTTACAGTACAGGATTCAATCACCAATCACAGACATGCAAAAATGGCAAAGACACTTAAATGCAAAAACAAACTTTATTCCAGTTATTGTTTCCAAACCTTTAAAGAAACAGTCGTAAGAAAGCCTTCCGTAAGCTCTCGCTAAAGGAGGTGGGGTTGAGGAATGTGTATTGTATGTAAACACAGCGATAAATATATAAGAAACGTATTGTGAGTGATGTTTATCTATTTACAATATATTTATTACTTGGTATATGATTAGAATGTCGACCAGCAGTAGTGACACGAAAGGTTCAGCGGTCATGGGATCAGTGACGTCATCGTCCAACGTTATGACGTCATCCTCACTCACCCCAGGCCTCCTGAGTGCGCTAGCGCAGCTCGTCCGGAGCCTCGTTACGGTGTTACAGGGACACACGCTCAATGCTTTGAAGAAGAATGCGACGATAGAGGCATTTTACAGGTGCGTCGTGAATAAGGGTTTAAGATTCTCGAATAAAGATCGGGAATTAAACCCGGGGGGGGGGGACTTTTTTGGGCGGGGGTGCTCGTCGTACCTTTTAGGGTTTAAAATCAGGCCTCTGGTACCTTTTAGGGGACAAATTCGAAAACCTGCATTTTTTTCTAGATAGGTACCTGTTAGAGTCCGTTCTAGCAAATCAAGCAAATCACACTTGTTGGTAGCCTGAATTTCAGACGTGTTTTCCCTCGCAAAAAATACGAGAGAAAATTACGAGGGAGAATACGTCTTGTTGGTACCTTTTAGGGGTGAAAATCAACTAAGCGACGCCATTTTAGGTACCTTTTAGGGGTAAAATCGAAAGTTCCCGACGAGCACCCCCGCCCCAAAAATATGGGAGTCCCCCCCCCCCCCCCACGGGAATTAAAGAGCTTGTGTCAGCCCGGCATTTTGACAGCATAGCAACATACCAAGTCTGAGAAAGAATCCATTTCCATCCGCTGACTTAGAGAATATAGATCCCCATTACACCCTCTCTTACCTCCTGAAATCCCTTTTGTTCTTTCGTCTGACTATAGTCATCTGGATTCTTCCCTTTTGTTCTCTCGTCTGACTATAGTCATCTGGATTCTTCCCTTTTGTTCTTTCGTCTGACTATAGTCACCTGGATTCTTCCCTTTTGTTCTTTCGTATGACTATAGTCATCTGGATTCTTCCCTTTTGTTCTTTCGTCTGACTATAGTCATCTGGATTCTTCTCTTTGTTCTTTCGTCTGACTATAGTCATCTGGATTCTTCCCTTTTGTTCTCTCGTCTGACTATAGTCATCTGGATTCTTCCCTTTTGTTCTTTCGTCTGACTATAGTCATCTGGATTCTTCCCTTTTGTTCTTTCGTCTGACTATAGTCATCTGGATTCTTCCCTTTTGTTCTTTCGTCTGACTATAGTCATCTGGATTCTTCCTTTTGTTCTTTCGTCTGACTATAGTCATCTGGATTCTTCCCTTTTGTTCTTTCGTCTGACTATAGTCATCTGGATTCTTCCCTTTTGTTCTTTCGTCTGACTATAGTCATCTGGATTCTTCCCTTTTGTTCTCTCGTCTGACTATAGTCATCTGGATTCTTCCCTTTTGTTCTTTCGTCTGACTATAGTCACCTGGATTCTTCCCTTTTGTTCTTTCGTATGACTATAGTCATCTGGATTCTTCCCTTTTGTTCTTTCGTCTGACTATAGTCATCTGGATTCTTCCCTTTTGTTCTTTCGTCTGACTATAGTCATCTGGATTCTTCTCTTTTGTTCTTTCGTCTGACTATAGTCATCTGGATTCTTCCCTTTTGTTCTCTCGTCTGACTATAGTCACCTGGATTCTTCCCTTTTGTTCTTTCGTATGACTATAGTCATCTGGATTCTTCCCTTTTGTTCTTTCGTCTGACTATAGTCATCTGGATTCTTCCCTTTTGTTCTTTCGTCTGACTATAGTCATCTGGATTCTTCCCTTTTGTTCTTTCGTCTGACTATAGTCATCTGGATTCCACGGAGCTGCAGGCATTCCTACAGGCACGACGTGACACTCCTGCGGTCTCCTTCTCCCAGACATGCGCAGCTAACGTGGTAGTAAGAGAGGTGCTGCACATGTACACGTGCTTGGTACACATGACGCACGTGCTGGCACGTGTTGACCACACCCTCCTGTATGATCTGCAGCAGGACAGCGCCACCATGCACAAACTACTGGCTTTGCTCGCTATCGACATCTCCTTTGAAGGTAAGATTTCAAAGCATTCTCGTACCCAGAGCTCCCAAGATCGTCACCTCCCGGGGGAGGCTCGGGTACGAGAATGGTTGGTGGACCGAAGTCGAGTACAGTCGGCGTTTGAACTTAGAACTCGACATTTCCATGGCCATTGTTCCATTTTCCTAAAGCTGATATTTATGTTCTCTATAGAATCCCATCTGCAACCTCACGCGCATGACCTTTGGTTGGCGGTATCAGGGTTGCTGATTGCCTTACTGCAGGCTCAAGGACACGTGACCGTGCCAAGTGTAACAGAGGAGACTATCTACAAGTTCTGGAGTTTTTTTCACAGGTATGGGAGAGTTCTGTTTAGCCTGCGTAACACAAGCGCAACGGGAAAGGGAGAGAGGGGCGCGCGCGGGGGACATAAAAGCAAAATGAAACAGACAAACAAAGAATAAAAAACAACTGAAGAACAAACAAACAAACAGAAAAAATAAACAAAGCAGCAAACAGACAAACAAACAAAGGAACAAACAGAGAAACAAATGTAATTTAGACGTCTTGACCAAAATGATGGTCTCCTTGAATTGTCATTTCTAATTCCAATAGATATCTTCGTGCAAGTGGTATCCCATGGCAACTCACCTCCCGCACTCAGAAATTCCCTGCTGCGCATGCTCAGCCTGCTGTTACTCGCTGATGGTAAGAGAAGCGCAAGGAGGCGGTGCCAAGACAAACGCCACTTTCCCACATCCCCACGGGGTCCGAGTTCACTCGTTCTGTTGCTAGATCAGAGTGAGTGTAAGCAAGAAAAGAGGAAACGCGCTGATGCGAAGTCTGACGCACCAGAGCTTCTTGGTAAGTGATGTAAAAATGAGACGAATTGTAGCATAACCATTGTAATGGCTTAGTAAAGGACAAAGGAAAAACAGAGGAAATCAGGCCCTGCATTAGCTAACGCTACGCACCCTGCACTTCTCAAAATAAGATGACGCGCCATCAACTCAGAATTCCAAGATATACTTACCATTCAGGAGGCGGCAGCGCAAGAAATGACAACATTTGCGCATTAGAACTCGTCAAATTAAAGCACATTCAGGATTTTTGCCGTATTTCTAGTGATCTTTGAAATTTTAAAGTATTACTTTCTTTATGTAGTAGGATTTCGCCAGGAACATATGCGCTGCTAAAATTACCAACTTTACTTCAATATATATATAAGAATACATATTGGGAAAGTGGTAGTTTATGTGGTCTAGGCCAAGGGAAAGATATAAGGCGTTGTCCGATGACAGCATATGATACCTCTCCTGCGGGGGCCGAGGACAAATTTGTTTGAAGTTAGTACTAGTACCACGTTTTTAGTGGAGGTTCATTGACCAAAGCTTGCGTGGTTTACATGGCAATTTTAAAACAAAATCTTGTTGTACTATTTCAGACGAGTGTGAATCACCTCCAGATCCCAGTGGCACCAGGCTATGCCGTTGTCTGATGACCGCATATGATAACTGTCCTGTGAGAGCTGAAGGCAAGCATGTCAAGGAACTTGTCAGGGTCGTACTGGCGGGATTACTTGCTGTTAGTTTGGCTGCCAGAGAACCTCGCTCAAAGGTGAGATGGATAATTTAGGTACGATAATAGGTAGCTTAAATGCAGTCGAATTCACAAGAAATGAACGAAATAATAGGATTGTTAATATATCATTTCAACTGCTAGATAAATAAAATGCGGAGTATTTTCGTGGGTTATCCGACGGATGGAGTTGGATTGTGAAATGGCATTTTTGATTTCTTACAAGTTTTCAAACTGAGCTATTCTCCTCCCCTAGCTGGGTTCACAGAGACCACCATTGAACAGATCAAACTTCTTCATGTCCAACTGAACATGGACTCACTACAACTTGGTCGAGGTCCCACATGGAAAAGAAAAGTGAGTGACACTTGATCAAGCTAGTAATACTTGCCTCTCTCGGGGTTCGAATTTCTTCGGCATCCGAAGATTACAAATTTACTGTGCGACTACCTCAACCGGGGCATTTTGTAGGAAGTTAGCCTATCAGAAAGCGAGTACAGAACAAAGGATCTTGACTTTTCTTGAGATTCGTAAAAAGTATTCGCTTTTCTCTAAAAGCGTTTTACGGGATGGCCCGGTTGACGTAGCCGCACAGTAAACTGTTTGAAAAAGGTTGACGTAGATCGATATCAAATTAGTCAAATTTCTCCATGTAACTAATAGAATCCACGAATAACTTTACATTCCTACATCAGCATGATCTCAAATTTTCACAAAATCATGTTGAAAGTGTTCTTCACTTCTTTTAAATTTTGATGTTTTCGCTGACCATGTCCCACTGACACCACAAGAGAGCTGTGTCTGATACTGATTTTACTTTTTGTTCCTCGATTGTATAACTTGAGGAGAATCCTCTGGTAGATGATTTAGTCAGCCTACTTGATCTACTCAGGAACTTTGCTTATCAGTTCGACGACGGCAAGGTAAGTTAAAAGCGGATTTGGGATGACTGTTTTAAGGTGGCCCATGTTTTTATTAACACTTTTTAGCGATTAAGTCAAAAAGGGCAAAAATTAAAGAAAAATTCGCCCTTTTTAAGAACACGTAAAAAAGACCGATAAAAAAGGGCGACGAAAAATCGCCCTTTTGAGATCGTGTAAACTACGCATGCGCTTGAAAAATCAAACGTGCTCAGTCCAAGATGGCGGCGATTACAAAGTTAGTAAGTACTTTTATCAAACCTCTTGTCTGCAAAGTGATGTCACAAAAAGCGTGCCAACAAGGTTTCGCTGCGTACTATTAGCCAATCAGAATCTATAAAGGTGCATAACAGTTATATTTGGTTGTAGGCTGCCTGTGTGGAGAGTGGATTGATTGATGTCCTCCACAAGCTCTGGTCTTGGTGTACTGTAGACCACACTTTACGTACCGCCGTCCTCGCCTTACTGTCTACCTTAACTGCAAGACATCCTCGAGGTAACGTACTCGCCCATGTGCCAAGTACCGTAAGCCTGCTTGTCGACTCTCCTGTGCTAACACTACACGTTATGGATAAGTTAGTTCAGGCTAAATTTGCCCATTATGCGCAACTTTAGGTGACGTGACTGTATTACAATTATCTTTATTCTATTGAAACTATTGAAACAATGGAACGAAGCAATGTGTTAAAAATTTGCAAACCCAAAGCCAAACAACCAAAGGTGAGATTGATATCAAATGCCGTGGCGAACTAGTGTTTTGCTGACGTTTCGAGCGTTAGCCCCTCGTCGGAGCAAAACCAATAAACCCTGTTTTTTGCATTAAGGATCAAGTTTACGCTGATAAAGAGGTCCCTTTTTCCCTGTTTAGTGGGGCACAAAATGTTTAATCACGCCTCTTAAAGATTCACCCAAAAACGGAAAACCCTTTTGATTCGATGATGTCGCGGTGTATTTTCAAATGCCCCCTCCTAATTCTTGTCTGATGGTTTCTCGTGCTTTCAGTGGCTGCCAGTATCGCAGGGGGAGCAGTACTTCTCGCGCCAGCCAATCAGGGAGTACCTTACTGAACAGCTTGCTGAAGACAGCTAGCAGCACGAATAGTAAGATCCTTAGCAGTAACTCGTGTCCAGAGCTTGAGGTGCATCTGACTACGCACAGAGCTCTCTTCACTCTACTGGCCACCTGATGTTGTCTGCTGAGTGTCGGGGAATAATGTGGAAGGTAAAGAGGATTAACGGCTTTAATACAGGCCGGTTATCAGAGGACTTCTTGGAAAGTGAACAGGGCTAACCTTTACAATACGGACAGTCCATCAGTGGATTTCTTGGAAAGTGAATAGGGCTAAGTTTTACAATACGGACAGCCTATCAAGGATTTCTTGGAAAGTGAATAGGGCTTACCTTTACAATACGGGCAGACTATCAGAGGATTTTTGGAAAGCGAATGGTTCTAACCTCTACAATACGGGCAGCTTATCAGAGGATTTCTTGGAAATTGAAGAGCTAACCTTTACGATACGGCAGCCTTTCAAAGAATTTCTTGGAATTGAAAAGAGCTAACCTTTACAATACGGGCAGCTTATCAGAGGATGATATAATGCAACATCAGTGTAGTGTAGAGTGAAAATGCAACATGTAGTTCTATTAACAATTAGACTCAAGGCCGAATGTGCTCATAGCACATGAGGACGAGAGGTCTAATTGTTTTAGTATAATCAACTATTTTATGTTGAAAAATCAAATTTTCTTGCAAAGAAAGGTGGTGGTTTTGCCAGGCATGGTCTATCACTAATAGACCATTAGTAGCTCAGCCAATCAGAATGCAGGATTTGTAATAGACCATTAGTTGGTTTATACTAACATCAGTTATCTTCAGCTAAACAAATACACAGAAAACAACGTTTTCTGAAACTGATAGGAACAACACTGATAACAGATTCTTACTCTTGGTAATGGAATCTTGTAGAACACATTCTAAACAAAATCTCTTATTATTTCCTCGCAGAGTAACTTCCTACAGCAATTCTCGCATCTCAAACCCCTGAAGACTCTCCACGGCCGCCCCAAACATGTCTCGCGTGCAGTGGGTGGGACCTGGTTGTCACTCCTCGTCAACCTGTCATTCTTCACGGATGGACAAGCAATGCTGATGAAAGTACCCGGATGTATAAGCGTCCTGCTTGAATTCTGTCACGTGACTCAGGGCAAGACCTCCACGACATGTGAAGCCGCGCTCCTGGTGTTGAGGAACATTTGTTTCCATGGTAACAGCAAAGCTGTGCTTCTCTCAAATGGTAATTAGATTTCGTGACTGGGTTCGTGACGCGTGACAAACTGATTGTTTTGAGAGCAGTTGTTTCCTTTTGAAGTAGGTAACCATGGCAGAAATGCAAAATGTGTGAAATCATGAGCTATAACCGCCGAACTCTTTGCTTTTAAGTCCCCATTTCTAGCAACCAATCAAATTTTGCACTAAACGCAGCTGTGTATTTAATAATCACGTGCTCACCGCGTGATAGTGATTTTACTTGGCTTGGCTTAAAGTGTACAAAAAACAACACGCACGTGCTCACCGCGTGATAGTGTTTTTACTTGGCTTGGTTTACAAAGTGTACAAAGAAACCAGACACGTGCTCACCGCGTGATAGTGTTTTTACTTGGCTTGGTTTACAAAGTGTACAAAGAAACCAGACACGTGCTCAACGCGTGATAGTGGCTTTTTTTGGATCTTGATTGGCTGATGAGGAAGCCATTCAGCAACAGCTTGTATTTTCTCTTGTTCATGATAACGCTGATTGGCTGGGTGTATTTGGTCTGACTGCAGTCATCTGATTTTCGCTCTCTGATGTGTTACAAAAACATCCTTATTTTTCTCTAGAAGGCCCTTCTTGAGCATCTGATTCACCAGATAGACAGCTCAAGTGATTATCTCAAAGCTCTTTGTGTGTCCGCCCTCTGGAGTTTTGTGACGAATTGTCAGAAGGTCAGTGTTATTTAGGTCTATTTCTTCATCTATAGGCGGTTAATCTCGTGCTGTAATTTTTTTTACATGTTTTTATAAAAGGATACCCTGGATCCGGGGGGGGACTCCCAATATTTTAGACGGGGGTGTTCGTCGCGAAAATTGATTTTGACCCTAAGGGATAGCAAAATGGGTGTGGCCAACAGCAAATTTACCCCTAAAGAAAGCAAATTTGGCGTGGCGAATGCTGAATTTACCCCTAAAAGATAGCAATTTGGCAGGTCAAAACAAATAAAAGCGAATTTTCGGTCAGTTTAAGGGTTTTCATCCAAGTTTCCTTGTAAATATCGGTTCTGGTGTCAGTACCAATATATTAGTGGGCAAGGATTGGTCTGAGACTCCCCTAAGGGATAGGGCTGATTTTAAACACCCCTAAGAGATAGCACGTCTAGAGAGATAGCACTAAGAGATAGCACTATCCTAAGGGATAGGACGAGCACCCCCCGTCTGAAAATATGGGGAGTCCCCCCCCCCCCCCCCCCCCCCCCCCCCCCCCCCGGGCCCTGGATTCAGAGCCTCGAATGTCGATTTATTTAGTGACCAGCCAAGCCCGCGCGGCGCGGCGCTGAGCTTGGCTGGTCACTAAATCAAGCGACATTCGAGGCTCTGAATCCAGGGTAATGAAAGGATTGAATACGGGCTTGTAGTTACAACGGAAAAGAGGAGGGTGCGGAACTGTGGCGGTTGGCTGGTAGAATTAAGCACAACATCCCGCGGGCTTCGGGTCGGACGGACTGGGTCCATTGGGTCCACTGGTAATCATTCCTCCCTCCCCACCCCCACCTTGTGGTAGCTATTTGCTGGTTAAATTACTTGTAACCATCATTTTGAATAACATTGCTGGTTCCCATGTTGACAATTCCTTAACCCTAAAATACGCATAATGCGCAAATTTTATTTATTATTATTAGTCTAATATTATATTTATTGTTTCCTGACCCAACTTAGCAACTAGAACGGCTTGTGTTTAGCTCAGTTCACGGCGTGCTAGGTTTGCGTTAATATACAGCTATTTCAAGAAAGGTTGTTGGAAAAACGCGCGACAACACTACAGGAGTAATGGTGTAAAACTGTGAGAGAAGAAGAAAGTACACACGGTGCTTTGAGATATTATTGCTTCGTGAGCTCGTTACCCATGTTCCCTAGCGGTCTGGGCGCTTACGCGTGAACGCTTTACCGACAACGTTTCTTGGAATAGCTGTAAAAGACCCCGTCCACAATAAACCGTTTTTCAAACGAAAACGAATACTTTTTGCTCCGGAAACGGCTATCGCCGAAAACGATCACCGAAAACAGATCAATCCGAAACACTCTCCAAAGTGGAGCGATTTGAAAACGGAGCTGTTTGAAAACGCTGTTTTCTAGTGTGGACGGGTGAAAACGATGCTATCTGAAAACGATGGCGTCACCAAAGCAAACCCGACTGGCTCCGGACCGACAGTTCGAAATGCGCATGCGTTGACACTGAATGCATTGAGCGTTTTCGTACGGATACAACCCCGTTCCCAGGGTCTCCTCGGTCAGTTTTCAAAATGGCGGGTCGTGCCAGAGGAGACCCTGGCAAAGGCTGCGCCACGTGACTTTGAAGGGACCACAGGAAACCCAAATCGTATAAAAACATGGCGACGATCAGCGTGAAAGAAGACGGGTGAAAATGAAGAATAACATGCAGAATCATTTTTCTCCAGGCGTGAAAACGTTTAACGGTAAAAGAGAAAACGATAAGACATATTCCATGTCTAACTCTATCTCTAACTCAATTCCAAACCGCTACTCGTTGAATGGAAGAATTTTCAGGTCTCAGGTCATTAAAAGCATGATCAGCACGGCGCTTTAAGCTTATTTACTAAAATTTAGATCGTTCATAGGGACTCATAGGGAGCCGAAGCTCACGATTTACGATCTGTACAGAGCGAAATATCATTCGGAATTGAGTTCTTAAAAATTCATTGAACGAGTAGCGGTTTGATTTGAATTAGAGATAGAAAATATCTTATCGTTTTCTCTTTTACCGTTAAACCAGTTAAACGTTTTCCTGTGGTCCCTTCAAAGTCACGTGGCGCAGCCTTTGCCAGGGTCTCCTCTGGCACGACCCTCCATTTTGAAAACTGACCGAGGAGACCCTGGGAACGAGGTTGGTACGAATACGCGTTGTAGTGTGGACGGCCGAAAACGATACGAAAAACGATAAGTGTGGACGCAAGTCTTTTTAAAAACGGAGCAAAAAGTATCCGTTTTCGTTTGAAAACAGTACAGTTCCTTACGCCTACTCAGTTTGAAAGTAATGAGCTTTGTAAAACTTTTTTGAGTTCTCCCAACATCCCCCACGTGTTCTTAAGAGAGAACACGGACACTGGAAAATCCTTGTATTGCTTTATTAAAAAAAGTCTCCCGTGACTCTTTTAGGCAAGGGTGTCATTGAAGAATGCAGGTCTTGCCAAGAAACTCGAGGAGTTGCGCTTGAAATCAGGTATCAGCTTTACTGACTTATGATATCTACGCAGGGTCCGACGTGTTGGGCCATTCCATTTTTTATCTGCACCCCCTCTTCCCCCCCCCCCCCCCCTCTATAGAACAGTTTTTTCGAGGGTGTATATGGGAAAATGGCCTTTTCCGAGGGGGTGCAACCCAAAAAAGGCTCTTCCGTAGGTATTTCCGAGGGGGTAGAACAAGAATTTCCGAGGGGGTTACTAAGGAAAATGACTTAAGTCCTGTGTGGACTCGGTTATACTACAATTTCAACCATCAACCGTTCATTTGTCTATTTATCCGTCGGAACGACGAAGACCATCTAATCATCCAACAAAGTTAAGATCTTTGGATACTGATGACGTTTACGAAAGGGCGTCAACTGCAGCGGGGTTACTCCGTGAGACGGTATACAACACAGCCATGGAGTGGGTCTGACCCCCTGCTAGGAAGCACAAGGACTGGTTCCTTTGTTTTTAAAGTCCTGATGAGTTTCACCGTGTATAAATACATCTTATTAGATTTTTTTTCATGCAATACGGGCGGATATTTTACGAGTTGCGGACATCCAATGAGTTATTTATTATACGACGAACAAAACGTTTTTATTGTCAAGATTCACTAGACTGAGCACATGATCGGGAAGCCATTCAAGTGCGCGCGCAAAACCGGTTCGTAACCGGTGCAAAACCGGTTGGTACCGGTGCAAAACCGGTTCGTAACCGGTGCAAAACCGATTGGTAACCGGTGCAAAACCGGTTCGTAACCGGTTTCCTACAGTGTAATACGGCTTTCAACCGTGTAATACGGCTTTTGCCGTGTAATACGGCTCCATATCTTCACTCAATTTTGACCTTATATGGTAAAATGACGTCACAGTCGTATAATAAATAAAGTTACCAGTTTGACCGTTCATTTACAAAGGGGAAACTTATGGACTCGTGTCTTAGTTTTTAGGTTGATCAGACCAAAATCTCAACTATCAATCTTCATTCACAAAAAGAAAAAAAATCTGTATGAACTAGTTTCTTTTATGTATTAGGTTTTGAAGCAACATGTAACAGGTATTAACTGAATACATTTCGTTCTTTCAGACCTGAGCCCAGCTATTGAAGAGGCGTATAAGGCAAGCTATTACAAGGGACTTGGAGTTCTACAGGCTAGTCTCACGTAACGGTTGGTGTTTCCTACTCAGTAGAAGCTGCTAGTGTATGCTCGCTGTATGTAGTAAGGAGAAATAACTGTATAGCATGCTAGCCGGCTCTCCAGTAGGTTCTTTCGGATACTTGATATTATTGGCGCGCGGGATTCCTGTGGGGTTTTTCGGATATTTTTTTGGCGCGCGGGAGTCCTGTGGGTTTTTTCGGGTATTTAATTTTTTGGCGCGGATGGCGGGATTCCTGTGTCCCGCGCGCCACAAAAAAAAATCAAATATCCGTAAAAACTCACTGGAGAGCGGCTAATAAATGTAAAAAAGGACGAGTTCTCTATATAGTAGAGTTGGTTTTCAATATACGTTACTTCGGGACCGACATTGCGCCAGTATGTGGTCGCAAATGGCGACTAGATTTAGGGTATAGCGACAAATGGCGACTTACCTTTCCAGCAGTCTGTAGGAGCATTTTGAAAAATGCCATTCTCAAAATTGCCTGTCAAACAGCATTAATTTGTGAGAAAACGTTCGCGAGTAGATTTCTATTATGACGACCAAACTTCGCTTTTTGGCGATTAGTTATTTGCTGTAGCAAGAATACACCACCGTACAATACGAGACAAGGTGTATGGACAGCGTAAATATTATTATTCAAAGAAACCGTTAATATAAAGTCTGTCTTCTCTCCTGCTACAGGAATGTAAGAAATGGCATGTCAGCGACAGCCATCCCTGTACATAGTTTCTATCGTGCTCTTATCCCTAGATTTTCTAGTCTTTTTGCACGCGGTTGCTAGGCGTTTTTATCTCGGAAAGCCCGGTCCGTTCACTGATCCGGCGCCATTTTGGATTTTAAGTCCACGGCCCTGTAGGCGGAAGTGCTGGGCGTTTTTATCGCGGAAACCCAGCAAACGGATAGGCTTTTTCCCGGGGGGGGGGGGGGGACTCCCCATATTTTCAGACGGGGGTGCTCGTCCTATCCCTTAGGGTATAAAATTGACAGACGTGCTATCTCTTAGGGGTGTTTAAAATCAGCCCTATCCCTTAGGGAGTCTCAGAACAATCCTTGCCCAGAAATATATTGGTGCTGACACCAAACCGATATTTACAAAGGAAACTTGGATGAAAACCCTAAAAGACACCAAATTCGCTTTTATTTGTTTTGACCTGCCAAATTTGCTATCTTTTAGGGGTAGATTCGGCGGTCGCCATGCCAAATTTGCTTTCTTTTAGGGGTAAATTTTGTTGTTGGCCACGCCCATTTTGCTATCCCTTAGGGTCAAAATCAATTTTCCTGACGAGCACCCCCGTCTAAAATATTGGGAGTCCCCCCCCGGGGGCTTTTTCCGCGATGAAAACACCCAGCAACTACCTACAGACAGGCTATGATTTCTGAACCATGAAATGTTTTTCAAGCTCTAGATCGCAAGCGCGCACATCTTTGCCCTTTGTCACGTATCACGACTTGTGGTTAATTGGCACAGTGTAACACCCGTCAAGGGTTTCTAACCGAGAGAAAAGGTACCATGACTCAACAGGTCACTTAATTATGTAGACGATACTAGCACCAGTATTCTCACTCAGTCATGGATTTTGTTTGATATCAACTCTAAAATGGGGTCCGTATTCTACGGCGTTGTCTTTGTTGTGGCTGGAATTTGGCTGTGCCAGCTAGCCGAAAGCCGCGAAACAAAATGGGGTCCAAACTCTGAGAAAAAAAAAGGTGAACCGGTAAGTTCTGCTTTTTATTTGAAATGGGAACTATCTTACTTTCTATTTAAATTTACCAAGTAGCTAATTGATTACTTCTAAGATGGGAAAAACCGTTTGTTAAGGCTTTATTGCTCCACTTTTGTTGTTTTATTTTAATGGTATTGATTTATTTTGACAACTGTTAAATATTGGGTACCGAACAATGTTGTATCCGCAGATACACATCGAGCTCGTAGGGCGAGTGAAAGTAATGTCAGATACAAAATCGACATTTACATCAAAATACAAGAACCAGACCAGCCTGCAAAAAAACAATTTATGAGAGAAACAGAATATACATACACTAAAAATGTTGATTTGTATGTTAGACTCGAATTCACATGAGTGCGGTAAACCAAATGCAAAGTACATACATCAATTCTGAACAAAACGTATAGCAGTGACGAGCCGGGGAGCTCTGGGTACTAGAATGTCGACGGCTCTGTCATTCTCGTACCCAGAGCTCCCCGGCTCGTCTGCTCGCAGAAGAGGCTCTTGGGTCATCCATTTGAGGGCCTTCGCTGATTGGCTGATTTTGAACGTTGGGGCATGCGCAGAGAGGTGTTTGTCTCAACGGCTCTGTAGGCTCCCCCGACATGACCTCGAACTTAAAATGAAGATTATCATCAATTTGGGGACATGACTATATTACTATTATCTTCGTTCTATTAAAAACATAAATAGAACGAAGCAATGTATATAAATGAACATCATCCAAAATAGTCCGAACCAAAAAAAAAAACAGCCCCTGACCCCCACCCTTAACAGCGCTCTTAACAGTAGTACAAACTGTACTACTTCAACCTACAACCATGTGGGACACTTGCGCATGTCAAATAACCATGTCACCAGAATGATGATAATCCTCATTTCAAGACCATTTAACAATTGATGATAATCCTCATTTTAAGTTTCGAGACCATGTTGCCCCCGCGAGGAGACGAGCCTGTACCAAATGTTCAACGATAGTACGCGCGCTCTGATTGGCTGTTACGAGGTCATGAAATCCCGGCATGACTTCTCAGAAATCTCGTAATAACCTCTCGCAGTTCACGACTGACAAAAATTCATCTCCTTGAAATAAAATTAACAAATAAGATTTTCAGCGAATTTCACAACAAAGAATACTTGACACTGTATTTGTCTCTTGTAATACAAATCTAACTTGTGACAAGAGGAAAAGGCCTGAATATCTGTTTACAAAAGGCAAAGCAGAGCCAAAAAGTTACTCTATTAGCTATAAGCTTAATTCGAGTCTATCCGGAGAAAATGAAAACTAGAGGGAGCAGCAAAAAAATAGCAAAAGTAAAAACTACATGTAAAGTCAAAATTTATTAGGAATTCAAGAAACTTGGAAGCTAAAAATAACAGAAAGCGAGTTCAAACTTTGTTCTTACCGATAACTACTGATAGGACTGATAGTGAAGTCGTTGATTCCTTTCTCCACCTCGTTGAGTAAGGCCCTGTCTTACTCAGTTTGAAAAAGTATTCGTTTTCAAACTGATACGGATTCGCAGCGTGTTAGTGTGGACAGGAGATTTACCTCCAAACAAGCGATCTATTTTTATTTGATGTTGGCGTGTGCAAGGACAGTCTCAAATTAATGGTACAGTTGACGTTATGGTTTTCATTTTTATCCGGATTCGACCGTCCACACTAAAACGATATGTATACGGATTCGTTTTGATACACTTTCGAGAGCGTTTCCAAAGTTATACGGATTCGATGAAAACGATCAGCGTGTTAGTGTGGTCGGAAGGCCTAACCGTATCAAAAAGTACTATACGGATTCAAACGAAACCGCGTTAGTGTGGACGGGGTCTTATAGGATTCGAAGAAAACGATCAGCGTGTTAGTGTGGACGGAAGGCCTAAACGTATCAAAAAGTATACGGATTCAAACGGAAACGCGTTAGTGTGGACGGGGTCTTCAATTCATTCATCCGCTTTTGCACAAAACCCATTCCTGAATATGTAGGCGGCTAAAATAACCATTGCAATTTTCTGAAATTTATCAATGCTGTTCGATCCAGTTCTGGCTCCCTGTTGTAGATCTCAAATGAGTTTTCGAAGAACACGCTTTGCAGCTTTTACGAAACTAAAAGTTGTTTTTCTTGAAAACGTAAGTTTAATATAAATTCGGTCATAACTTCTATAATATTCCTGTGTCAAATATCAAACTTGGAGGACAACAGGAGGCATCTTTTAGCAATACTTTAACATATACTTCGATCTTTATTTGCGTTAATACTTTTAATAATATCCTAGCCCCTTGTTCCACTTCGCTGAATTGGCTAAGATTTTCTAATTACATGGGGCAATTAAATTGAACATCAATTTTGAAATTTCGTGCAGGAATATTATTAAACGTATTAACGAAAATAAAGATCGAAGTATGTTAATGTATTGCTAAAAGATGCCTCCTACTGTCCTCCAAGTTTGATATTCGTCACGGGAATATTATAAAAGTTATGACCGAATTTATATTTACAGAAAATGCGCTTGGACAAAGGCAGCACCTTCTCCTCAATTATTTAGGAATAGAGCCTGGGTGTTGGCCTCCAAGGTTTGAACCTACGACCTCCCACGTGCTCTACCACTAAGCTAACCAGTTGGAGGTGTTATTGCTTTCAGAACGAAATTGTTGCATGTGAAGGGGAGATAGTTAAATGGTTGAGCTGTAAGAAAGAACAAAAGATGAAGATAGTGAATGTTTTCTGGGGACGCAAGGATAAACCACATGTCCCACAGCCCCGGGGCCACATTACGGGAGAAAGCGATTGAAGACCTGGAAAATGTGCCCACGACACCCGCAAGCAACAAGAGTTCTTAGTGAACGCTGCGACGGAAAGTTCCTGTGCAAAATAATACCTTTGAACAGATGCTTCACTAATATGTTTGTTAGGTATTGCCCTGATGTCTACAAATATGCCGAGATCAAGTTTACATGTCACGACAAAGAAGCAGCAGAAAAAGAAGCCAATAGAGGAAAGAAACCAATGGGGAACCGAAGGAGGAAAAAGAAACGTGCAAAGAAAAGAAAGCAGAGAGTGAAAACGAAATGGCCGGTTTATGGTTGATTTCAAATATAATGCAACTTTCGTTTAACGTCTTGCCCAGTGCGCAGCAAAGTTACATCATTATGTCGGGATATCATTATACAAAATCAGAAACTCTCGATTTAACGATTTATACCACGCCACAGGAATGGCGTTGTATCTTGAGCGGTATTGGTGCTTTTCACTTGTCACGTGACTAAAATGATCTCCCAAAATTTCCACCTGAACACTAAATACGCTACAGAACCGTGAAGAGAACATAACCATGTGTTTCTTGGGAAAACTGAGACCGATTAGGCTGTATTTCCGATTGAATGCGCGCCATTTTGTTCAGTAATTGTATGGAAATTTTGTACTTTTACTAAAGTGATGATGTGTGTTCTAGTGCTGGTATTCATTTTTAACAAAAATCGATTTGAGTTTTCGGCGGCCATTTTGGAAAAGGGTTGACAGCATGCACTATCGAATCACATGACTTACGAATCTTGTATATCTCCTTGCCACGCGTACCACGCGCTATTTCGTTGCCAATTTAATTCTATAACTATCTCTGCGCTGTTAAAAATAACAGAAGATTGTTCATTTACTGATCGGATTATTCTTATCTTCCTCGTTTTGTTCTGATTTAGACGCACATTAACACTTGCTACTCATTCGCCTCCGCGTCCCCTATTTTTAACGGCTTTAAAGATATGAGAACCCTCAGATAATCTTTCCTAAAAACGCAGTGGGCGTAGGAATAACGTAAAGGTTTCTATAATAGAAGCATCGAAAAAAATAGTAGATTTAAGAGAAATACACTGCTCTATTCACAAGGAGCAAAAATATCGCCATATTTAATTCATTTTTTAGAGAACTGTGCAACATTATTTTGCCAGATGGCTATGTTCATAGCATTGCATGCTGCGAACGATTTAAGCAAGGGCGATAGGAATACGGAAATATGATATTTGTGGTATTGAGTACATTGAATTCTAACTTACCACAATCTCGTATCTACAATATTTGGCACTTTTTCACTCTCGTGATGATAACTACAATAGCTACAATAGAAAAGAGAAGTAGAAATTTTAGGACTGTCACGTAGCGTGAACGAAGTAGGTCTTTTCGAGTAACCAGCTCAAGTAATAGTTTTAGAAATATAATATGTATTATATTGCGCGGTTATCAATCAGTATGAAGTATGCAATAGCCTGACTTTCAAATACGCAAATTGTTAAACGCGCAAAGGAAACCAAAGTCATCTTCTACTCTGCATTTTCTGCTCTGGGGGGGGGGGGGGGAGGTAAAGCCTTTATTCTCGACCACATAGAGTAAAATTTGCTTTCAGACAATAATTTTGAGATAAGGGACCGTTCATTTTTTATCAGGGAGGGGGGGCTGGTGGAAGTGAGGGTAGACCCTGTATTTTTTGGGGTGGTCCCCCCTTTCATGTCCGTATTTTTTTAGGTGGCCCCCCAAAATCCAATGTATTTTTTCTTGTGCCCCCCCCCCCCCCCCCCCCCCCTCTTATGCTTGCCCTGTAAGATAGACTCTTGCCTAAGTGATGCAGTTTTCGTGACACCCACCTCAGGTCCACTATTTGACCTAGTAGAAGACATTTTACATAAAGAGGGGGTCACATAATTCTTTCTTTGCGCCCAACTTTTGATAACCGCATTTCATCAAGCCTCAGAAAATGGGAAGATGGTTTTTTGTGTATAGTAAACAAAGCCTGTCAGGAGCCCAGGAAATGCGCTAATTATATAGGTTAGATGAAAGCTCCTAGTGAAGGGCTCCTGAGCCTTTAGGTAATATTTTTCATGCGCTCCGCAAATGAAGAAATTATTCATGTGCTTGAAGCGTGGCCCAAATGTCTAAACGTTGACCTCACGCTTACCTAAGGTGTGTTCTTTTAAACATAGAGACTGCCCGGCAGGCCTATCAGTGCATATTATATGTTAAATTCTGCATGCGCGCGAAGCGCGCCGAAATTTTTATTAAGTATTGAGTGAAATTAGAAACATATAAGCGAGTTGAAACATGTAACAAACATATTGCATGCTGTAAAAAATACAAACTTTTCGTTTCCTCCCTGTTATGTGCTTGTATTTTTTTGGGTGACCCCCCCTTTAGTGGCGTATTTTTTTGGGTGACCCCCCCCCCCTTTGAGGTCCCTAATGTATACGAGTTACTGTAGTCGAGTACCAATAATTGTGCCTGATATAAAGGACAAACATTATTGTTCTGTGCGCTTTACGGTAAATCTATTTGTTAAAAAAAGAAAAGAAAGTAGGTAAAATGTTACAATGACTAAGGGGTGTTCTCGTACTTTTTCTTCTAATAACAAATGTAAAGGCGCTCTGTGAGTGAGGAGGTGTGGGTGTATTTCTAAAAAGGTATAACAAAAAGGAAAGGTCACGCTATTTTCTATCTTAAATTATAATATAGCTACGATATAACGCGCGCTCTGATTGGTCCAAATCTATGCTCTATTACATCGATAAAGTAATGGTTCTCCCTCGCTATGTCATAAAAGCATTAGAGCACAACTTTCTATGACTTTATCGGCGAATAGAGCGTTTTAAAATCACTCGCCTGTGGCTCGTCTCGCCTGCGGCTCGTGATTTTACAACGCTCTCGTGTGTCTCCCAACATCACGCGTGCTCTATTCGCCGATAAAGTCATAGAAAGTTATGCTCTAATGCTTAAATAGATTTCATATTTTACTATAGCACGATTCCGGATCTTTTGGAGGTAAACGACGGTAAATCTGTAGCAGACAGGATAGAGTGAACAGCTAGCCGGAATTTCTCATTTTAGATATGCCCTGAAGAGAACACAAGAAGATCACAATAAGTACAAAAACAATTCAGATCATTTTACAGCATTATTCGTATTTGTTTCTATCAAAAGCAGTGCCCATAAAGATCTCAAACATGATGACTTCACTGTATTGAAATTCTCGGGAACTTTTGAATTGCTAGATGCATTTTTATGGTTCAAATGTTTCCGTGTTCATTTTCATGCAACAACTGATACAGATCAAATGCAATTCATGTCACGTGTGAAAACTTATAGTGATATGAATTTAAAAGGTCATCCCAATCATATTTTCTAATTTGTTTGAGAAAAACAGTAATATAGTATTGCAGTAGAGGTCCTAGAATTCAATCGTTATATTACTATTCAACATTTGTTACACAAAGTTACCCAAATTTGTACAACATAGTAAACAGTTACTTTGTCTAACTAGTATTGTCCGTTTTCGATTCTCAGTACTTTATCATTTTTCGTAGTACGAAATCGTATCATTTAGTAAAAGTGTTTCACGAAATTAGGAAATTGGACTATTTAGTAAATAGTGTTTCACGAAAAAACTATTTGCACTCTATAACTTCAGTTAAAGTTGTATTGATCTATAAAAGAGATATCATCAATATTCATTTCACCTTATCTTCCACAACCCCGCTAAATCCCGGAAGGCAACGAGAGAACAGAGAAAGTCCGCCTTTCTCATTATGGTCTTAAAGATCAATAAAAACGATCTTGTTAAATACTATTTCTGAAATATTTTTGTGACTATTTCTGGCGTAGAGCCTCGAGGCTAATCGTGTTTTGGGTGTTGATAGACAAACTGATTTGGCGCGCTATAATCGACAACCTGGCACCGAATTTAAACATGCAAATAGCTGCACGTACTGAGTTCTGGTCTCACAAGCTTCCTATCGCACTAAACCCAATCTTTTGAAAGAGACGCAACGTATACAGACGATACAAAGCATTGTTCCCCGACTAAGTGCTATGGGATTTTCTTCCGGTGCAATGGGCTGGTTCTCATATAAGCTTACTGACTGTGAGAACCCACTTTTTTCAGAGCGAAAACTGAAAACATGTCCTTTATGTTAACTGTAAGGTTCTTATAAAACTGATGCCTTAAATGAGAGAATTTAGCCTGAAAGGTTCTTATATTCGGGGTTTTACTGCATAGTGTATAACTGCCCTCTCATGATTGTAAGCTGCGCGGCAGCAATTTTCGCCATCAAAAATGAAGGCCGTTGTAAGTCCTCCAACCTCTCTTTGTCTAGCGGTCGTGTTGAAGTTCCCTCACGATGAGGAGAAGACCCTTTCTTTCTTTTCTACAGTTATTCCACGGACATTTTAAAAAATGCTTTTAAAGTTATGCTCTGACAACTTTGAAAAACAGATCACTTATGGTTCACGCGGCACCTAATTCTACGACTGTTTCTGTGAAAAACGCGGTTTGGCGAAGCATGATCCCAAAACAGCTACAACCAATAGTTTTCGGTGGAAAGAACGGTCAAAATATGTCTCGCCAATTCAGATACACTAGTAAACACAACGTGTGCGTTAGTAAAGGTGGATAACCATATTTTATGCTCCCGATGACAACCACTTACCACCAGTGTATTTGAGAGAGCAACACAACCTAAATGGAAATCCAAGCCGCAACCAGCGAATAGAATTAGACAAGTGTAGCCGGCATAGTTATTTCTCTCGCGTAGTGTTTTTGATAGAAAAAGGTTCCTTAAATTCCGATTTTCACAAAAAAGAAAGAAATCTCTCTACCTGGCAGAGGAAGTAACCACTCTTCTTTTACGTCAGTGACGTAATAAGACGTTTAATCTCCCGCGAAGCAAGGCTGCTTTGACGTCATGCCAGGCAACACCTACCAATATACCTCACGTACCTCCCCATTATAGCACAAGTGGACCTGAGAATTACATTACTAATTGGGATAAACTGATCGAAACAGTTAATTAGATCTATAAGGAGGACAGCTTTTTATTTTAACTTGAATCCTTAGTGCAAACCTGTGGGTTTTATTGATGTTCACATATTCTGAATGATTATTCAACTTGATATTGCATTATGCGGAATGTATTTTTTTGTTTATTGCGTGGTTGGAATCTGATTACCAAATATAAAAGAATGCCCGATACTGCTTTGTCGTATACTTACTTTAGTAGCAAACGTGTTTGTTTCTCCCCTAAAAACGTACGTGCCTAATACATAGATATCACAGCGTACAACAGCATTTCCTAGAGTGGAAACAGGAAATCCGTGAACCAAGTAATACAATTTTATGTAATTTAGTAAAGAAATTATTGCATGAAGAGCTGACATGTTTGAATTGACTTAGTAAATTGTTTTTTTATTACCAATGTTTCACGTATTTTACTGCCTTCATTCTAGAGCAAGTAACTATTACACTTTGTCTCAAGTGGCCAGTAAAAATTAGAAAAAACTTTCTGCTTCATTTATCGGTTTTGATCGATGGCCGTTGAAACATGAACAGTCGAAACATGGCAAAGATTGACTTTTAAATTGCGTTTTAGTAGATTGTGCGACACATTTGTGCGAGTTGTGTTTGACAAATGTTTCACGGCTTGCCTTTGTGCACTCTGTACGTGCCATAGTTTCTCGTTGCACCTTTACCTACGGGAATAGAGCATGAAAGCATGGGAATATCAGATTGTGTGTCATTTTCCCTGCCTGTTAATGGCGCGCCTTGCTTGTAGCGTCACGGACGTGATCATTAGCCACGACAGTGCAAAACCTCGTGACAGAGAGGTTCCCTTAAATTATCTCTAATTTCAGACTCGTAATCGGAGAAAAGAAACACAAAGTTACCGAATTCACTGAGCACCCATCGTTTTCCGGCGTGATTTATTTTTATCGAGTGTGTGGGACTTGGTTTGAAATACGATCGGCGTTTCTGCAGCTCGGAATCACTTGTAAAGCGATGAGGCGGGGAATTTAGTTTCTATCGATATAGATAAAGCTGGACGACCTATTTATGATTTCAAGTTTCTTTTGATTTCCACCGCAGGTCGTCCATAATATTTTTAGAAGCACTGGAGCCAACGCATGCCCGAACGTCGTCACTGACTAAGGTTTGACGCGACGTGAACGATTAAGATTCAAAAGCTACAAACAAGGATAATATATCAATTAACGTACCTGAAGATAGGATTGTGCTATGTTTGCATAATCTCTTTTCTAATGGCCTTGTGCCTCTTATCGACATGTACTTTGATTTAAAGTTGTTTTCAAACCGGGAAAGTTCCGAAAAACACAGGCCACACCAGCCTTTCCATTGACCTTGGCATAGTTTTTAAATTAAAAACAGAACATTAAGAAAAACAGTGAGAAACGCAAGAAAAAACATCGTTTCTTTCTTTCTTGCGTGTTTTAATTAAACTCAAAGACGTAACACTTATTTTTGTTTTCCCTTGAGGACATAAAAGCTAATAAACTAGCCCACTATGGTTCTTTATGGTTTATAAAAACGCATACAAAATCTACTGTACAAACTCCAAAACAGCCATTATACTATCGCCTTAAAAGGTTCATGAAAAATAAAGTGACGCTTAACCTACGCCGAATTTAATCCGATTTTAAGTGGAAAGTCATCCTTTTTCACAGGGTTTAATTTCATTAACTCTGCTCAAGACGAAGTTCACAATTCATGATGAGCTGTAGTTTTCTTCTCTATTGTGTATTGTGAATAATAACAGGAAGCGGCGCGCGCGCGTACTGCATATCTAATATTAATCTGTAAATTAGCAGGCACACAGGCTCACTATAAAACTATGGAGGCCGGTCATTATTCGTACTAGAGCTGGACCAATCAGATACGTGATGACGTCATTAAGAACTCGTATATAAATACTCAACCAGGCCAAGTCTCGCCAAATTGCCTGCTTGTTTACTTTGCGTCCACGGCAAAGTATCCTTTAGTTTCATTTCGAAATCTCTAAGGCACATATAGGTTGTGCAGGACAGAGCAGAGCCCAGCGCAGTCAAAGACTCGCAGAAGTTTATTACTAGTTGTTGAGTATTAATAACAGAGCTCTATTTGTCGCGAAGGGATTCGTTTAAGATCCTCTACATAGCACCTGTCATCGATGGCAAACAATGAGTGCGCGGCATTGGAAGGAGCTAGCAAAGTTCTGGAAGAAAGTAAAATGATTTCGCCGGCTGAGAGACTATTCTATGCACGCTGTGCCTTCTCTAAATCCAGGCCTGCCGGCCAGAGAGTCCCCGAAGGGAAGGTTAAGGTACAGTGGGCGAAACCTTCGTGTAAAGTTAGTCCCTGCTTAATGGAGGAAGGAACTGCTAGTGCGGCTATTAAATTTCAATGTGACGGAAAAGGATCAGAGGATGATTCTGAAACACCGGAGGAGTTTACGGAAGAAAAGGAGGACTCCGCGATGGGTGCAATGAAATGTAAGGGGGGAAAAGAATCCCCAAAAGCCCCCCTCAAAAGGGATTCTATAAATTTGCTAAAATTCCCGCGGCGGGTGAAACTCGGATTCTGCAAGGCTCCTGCAAGAAAGTTTGACTTTGAAATGGTGTTTGAAGAGGTTATAAATTTATTTCCCGAGTATTTTCCGTCGTTGATAACAAGAAGGGACAGTTCGGAAGACAAAAGCTGGAATTCGACTGAGGACTGTAACAGAAGGGCTCGGCTACTCAAGCAAACGTCCATTGAAAAGATTGACAGAGAACTTGGCGATCGGGAAACAAAGCTCATCGCCGATTCTTGGCTGCAGATTTACAGCTGAAATAATCGGCCCGCGTCTAATGTCATTTATGTGCAGTGGAAAGATGGCAATTCGTCAAATGGGCAGAATTTTATTGTAGAAATATTGACGTTACGTTGTCCTTATATGATGATATTTTTTATACTTAAAGTGAGTACCTTCGAACTTATAACTAATCTCAATTTTGCATGCAATTTGCTGCGTTAATGCAAAAACTTCCTCCGAGGGAGAACTGCCGAAAATTTCCTTGGCAACTGTTGTAAATAAAGAAAGGTGTCTTTCCCATTTAGCTTAAAAAGCGAGTAATTGTCTTTTCAGTTAGTTTCATTTTTAGAGCCCAGACGTTATATAAATATTTTGTTATTCGCTGTTTTAGAAGTTCAAGAAAAAGGTGTTTCTGTGGAGTAAAGACGTATGGAAACTGTGATTATATGAACCGGGTGCCAAAAGCGATGTTTTTATTACAACTAGTTTCTATTTTGTATATGTTTTTCGCGCTAGCTTCACATGCATCTGGAATAATAAACTCAACACAAATGTATTGTTTGGTGTTTTAAAAAACATGATCTAAGATTCATATGCAGAACTTTGATCGATAACCACGGTGTCTTGTGTTTTTTGACACGATTCATGAAACACAGTCGAACTTACAATACGTGTAAAAGGGTTTTCTGCGGTTATTTAAGTGGGGTAAAACACAGGAGACAATGTACTTAACTAATATATAAATTACATTGTTGGTTTCTTCACTTTCAATAAAAAATTCATTTCAGTATTAATTGAAATTGGAAAGAGTGACTGACTTAAACTTCAGAAGATTTGCATTAAAATCGCCCATTAGATGCGTTTCACCTATTCGTTCGAATATAAAACTAAAAACTTCATAATTTTCTTGTTCGTGACAAGTGTCGCAGTAGTTTTCTAAATACCAACGTGAAGTTCAAGTACACAATTTCACCTGTATGCTAAAGATACCAACCTGACTTCGCTAGGAATAGCCTAGCGAGCAGAACCTTTTTTCGAGCGATTGGCTCCCCCCAAGGTCGTTCTACTGTAACGTGCCACAGTCATTGTTCCTGAACGGCGCCTGACAAACAATTATGGCGTTATCTCGGTGCTTATTCGCTATTTGCAGTTTGTTTTTGCGTTGGAGCAGGAAATTATTTTAAATGTTCAACAAAATTGTTTTGTAGCAACAAACCCCGGGAAAACCTTTTTAAAGATCTGCATCTTTTTTCGCCGCCACAATCCGCGAATTCTAAGATTGGTTTCAACTATCTCAGAATCACTGTCCGGGAATACTTTTATCTGATTAACTGTCGTCGGATTTAATAGGGAAGGAACTACCGGGGATTACCTTGATCTTTATATACCACGTTTATCGGGAAACCTCTCTTGAAGCTGGGAGGAAACGACATATATCTATTGATATATAATAAGAATAAAAAACGAATGCCACAGCCAACAGTCTAGGCACGAAGGGGGGGGGGGGGGGGGTACTCCCTCATATATGGTATACGGGCCTATCTGACGCCCTGAGGCTCCTGAGGTCTACGGTAGGGTATCGTTTTTTGCTAGTTTGGTCGCTGATGTATTTCAGTATGTATTTCAGTATAGCGACCAATTGGACCACACTTGTGACTAACTTCAGGTCTGCGGTAGGGTATACAATTTTGACCGTAGGTCTACGGTAAGGTATAAAAACGAGGATTTTTGGTATCTGATTGGGTCATGTTTTGGGGACGTTGGCGGCACACCCCAACCCGAAAATCCCCCCGGGAGTCTAGGCCAACCAGAAGGATCTGACGATACAAAGTCCGCAATGTACAAGGAATTGCAGAGTAGAATAATGGAGGGATGATGATGCATACTTTATAATTATTAATAGAAATATTATTATTATTATCATCATTATATTATTGTCATCATCAATAGTGTACTTAAGTTTAGCCAAATTTAAAACTTTTCAAATACAATGCATATGTATATATATATTTTAGGGCATATTTTCTAGGGGATTTGTTGATAGTAATGTATGCAAGGTTGCCAATTTAGAATAATCAATTGATTATTAAAAAAATATTATAATTATTGTTAATAGAGTTTTTAGTGGAGAATAAAATTATTGAAAATTATTATTTTTATTGTTATTTTTATATGTGATCAATAACTTCCAGTGGTGAACTGTTTATCAGTCGTATAAACGTATAAAAGAGCAGACATTTGATAAGACAAATCCTTCAAAACGGAAAAAGAATTGTTTTGGGAATAATTCGGGTATTTTGATATCAAAAGCCTACTACTTTGGTAGCTAGAAATGCAATGAGTAGTGTATAATAAAAACTTTGAGATAAATGCAAAGTAGGGAGAAGAAAGCAAGCAATAGATATAAAAATTAATTTGCTTCGTGCCAAATTTTGATAGTAGCTGTATTTTCCTTTTAACAAGAAAACGTAGACAAACATGATATATCATTAATAACCCCAACAGAGGAGCTAAAGTGAAATATTGAACCCTTTTTAAAATTTGATTTCAAAACATAAAAATAAGTATATAGTCCTCATCGGTAATAAACAAGCAAAAGCCACAAGCTTTCTAAGCATGCACGCCTAATAATTTATTAATGTATTTTCTTAAAACTTTTCTAAAAATAGCTCTGAACAACCAACAACCATGTGTTTCCCGTCTTCAAAGGTGTTTACAAATGTCGCTTCGACTAAAAAATAATTATAAATGCAAATAACTTTTGTACTCCGTTGCGAGCATGAAAGAGTACTTTACTGAAGCAAAACTAGAGCCTCATCGCTTTTTGTAGATCTTCGCCTGCCTTATTTATTTATAATGTCTTGGTATGTTTTTCTGTATGTGAATATCCTAACATATTGTACATAGAACCTTTTCGTTGCCAGGCGAGGATTTTACAAGCTGAGAATGGAACTGCTAATGGAAGCAAAACGAAGCAGTTGTTGATTCGAAAATTCAACAATATCACACCAGACAGTTAGTTTGCATTACAGACACATTTGCTTTGCCAAAATGTATAACTTTATGTTTCAGGGGCAGGCGAAGCTAAACGATATTAATTATTGTGGGGAGACTCGTAAATTAATTCCTAACATTCTTATGTTTCTGGTATTTTTCTAGTTTGAAATTTTAAGGTTGGGGACAGTCAGAAATGCATCAAACTGTGGTAGTGAAGTACCTCTTGGCTGTCTTGGTTTTTTTAGGCTAAAATTGCTAAAAACGTCTTAGTGCAGCTGGACAAATCGAGAGCGTAGTTGTATCGTCGGCTACCAGGGGCGGATCTAGGGAGGGGGGGGGGGGGGGGGGGGGGGCGCGGCCCCCCTTTTCTGGGACATTTTCCCATATATTTACTGTATTTGGTGAAAGAAATTTGCAATTTTTGGTCCCTATATTTTCACTATCCAGCCCGCCCCTTTTTGAAATTCCTGGTTCCGCCCATGGCTGCTCCTGTGCTTCGGACGCCAACCAAAGGTTATAGGCTCCTATTGATAGACTCCTGGATTGAACTATTATCTAAAATATATTAGGCCATTGCATTATAATTTTCACTTCACACATTAGTCCCGAAACTGCCACAAGTGATCAAAGATGTTAGAAATTTTATGCGACGACGTGTTAATAAACCATTATTATTATTATTATGAAATGTAAAATGGGCTGTTCCGTACCCCCTTTCTCGAGGAACCTGAAAATTCCGCAGGGGTCGCTGTGTTTGACCCTGGAATTTCCACACGGTCTGTGATTTTGACCCTGGAATTTCCACAGGGCCATTCATTTTACCCTGGAATTTCCACAGGGTATTCATTTGCAACTGTGGAATTTTCACAGGCCCACAAGAGAATTTCCACAGGGGTTGCTTCAAATTTTCACAGGCCCACAAGAGAATTTCCACAGGGGTTGCTTCAAATTTTCACAGGCCCACAAGAGAATTTCCACAGGGGTTGCTTCAAATTTCCACAGGGTTGTACAGGAGTCTGGAATTTTCACAGGGGTAGAGTAATTTGTTTTGTTTGTTTTGAATTTTTTGTTTTAGAACAGCCAAATGTAGCCCCAGATATATTGGTAAAATATAAAAAATCCCATGTGGCTTTAGGGAGTGGTTATTTAACGGGGGGGGGGGGGGGGATGGGCCGGCAAATATATGGGCGGGGGCTTTGATTTTTTGGGCGCCGATTTAGGAGGGGGGGGGGGGGGGGGGCTCGAATTTTTGGGCTTACATTCGAGGGGGGGGGGCAAATTTTTTTGGGCGCTGATTGTTAGACAGTTACATCGATGGCTGCAATAGCATGGGACAAGATTCCGATAGTAAAATCATTTTTGTTCATTAAGTGCATAGTAACACACGTTGATAATAGCATAAAGGAGACAGTTGAACAAAAATGCCGGTCCACCCCCTTCCCCCCGTTCAATAATGACCATATCTCCTACTTATATGCACAAAAGACGAACACCCGATCTGCCGAATGAGCCGCCCATCGTGCTCCGAACTACCGAGTGGCATACGACGATAACTTGATGTGCTCTCGTGACATCCCGAGTAATTCATAGCTCTACGTCGGCCAAAGCCCGTCGAAGCCCATGGTCGGGCTACGGCCGTTTTGTGGCTTCCTTTACTGCCTTCACTTAAACCGTGTATTAGCAGCGTCCTTTGATCGAACAACTAACAAAGTAGCAACCACAAACATCACTCCGATGTTTTGCAAAAAGCTACGAGGTTGCTTTGACGTTTGATCGAGTGAAGACTTTGAAAACACAATGAATTAGTCGGCGCAGAAATCGCAACATTATGAAAATTGCAGTAATTAGTAAAGGAACGAGACGTGATGGACTTTTAAAAAAAACTAGATGAAAAGAAAAATTTGCAACGCGGAAAAAAAACACCAACAAAACGCCAAATGTATTCACGAATAACGCTGTACACAGATGACTTCACACTAATTAAAGCAAGCAAATAAACGTTTCTCCCATTTTCTCAGTTTTCTCTCTAAAGAACGACACAAAATGAATTCGTAAACTGGTATCTACTCATTATAGCAGCGCTTATATACTTGTACTTCGAGGGCGATCCTTCTGAATGGGATAGTTTGTCTGGAGTCTTGTGATCTAATTTTAGAAATTGTGCGCAGCGCTGTTAGTAACACATCTTTGTTTATTTATAAAATGGCTCAGCTCAAAACATGTTCCAGAATCCAGCGTTGCTTTTTCCCCCCAAAAAAAACATCTTTTACAGGGTTGACTTTTGGCCAGCTCCCGCAGAGGCCCTGGATCATTGAAGCTAAAATGACTAAACCAAAACTTTGGTTTTGAAGATTAACAAAGATAATCAACAAGATCTTTGCGGGGTACGTCTGTCTTTGCTACTAATACCAAAAATAAGTAAGTATTCACACACGTTTCAAGTGATAACTTATCGAACAATTCAGACAAGCACAAAGCGGTGCAAAACACTTCTGAAATAAAGGAAGCCTTCAGATATGTCAGGCTCTAAATTTGGTAATGCTAACTTGTTTTGACTCAGGCACTTACCACACCATATTAAGTGCTTTTGGTAAAATGTATAAACACATGAGAAGTTGGTCCTTTTAATTTTAATGAAGCACAGGATTTGATCATGCAACGGTTTATGTTTTTCCTCCTTTTAGAAATCACCAACAACACTTTTTGAAAAATAAATATTAAAAAGAAAATCAGTGTAGATAGAGTACTTGCCGTGCTTAGCTATTCCACACTCAATAAGAGAGTTTATGCAATATGCTTAGGGACGGACCATTATTTTTCTGAATGGGGGGGGGGGGGGGACAAAGCAATCATAACATTGCCTGCTCGAATCGAGACTGTTTTAAGATTATAAATATCGCCAGCCCAAAATCCAATTTGCGCCGGCAGCATGGGTGGGAGGCCTATGTTCATGGTTCTTAGTCATGATGACGAAACTAACGTGATCTGAAAAGAGAATTGTGAAACGTAGGTATTGACTATCTCCAGTCAGTGTTTCCTTGTTTTTTGAGAAAATGAAGTTTCGGCCTTGGGCCCCAGTGAGAAATTTTGAAATAGTGTCCCAAGATGGCCGGAAACGTCACAGTTGAAAACCTCTCTACAAACAATTTATTTTCTGTTTATTACGATTGCAAACAATTTATTTCAGTGATTTTGGCTCTGCAAACAATTTATTTCCAAATTTTCCGACTCCCCCCCCCCCCCCCCCCCCTTCAGAAAAATAATGGTCCGTCCCTTAGCGGCAATGAAGATATATAAATATAAAACAAGTCTAAAATATGCACTAATGAAATGAAAATTAATTTGAAATCCCATTTTTTTAATAAAAGGACTCGACTAGTCTCATCAGAAATAAAACCCACAAATTTAAAAACCCTAATCTACTGGCCAAGATATATCAGGTAATCTTGATATACGTTAATTTGTTGACGAAGTTTAAGTCGGATTGAAGGATGCATGCTATTAAAACTGAAACTATAAATAAAACGAGTGTTTCAATTAAGCAATAAAAGTACTTTCCGCGTGCTCTCTGCTTTCTTACAAACACGAGGGGGATGTTGGGAGAACTGATCAAAACTTGAAAGACACGAGCCGAAGGCGAGTGTCTTTCAAGTTTGATCAGTTCGACCAACATATCCCGAGTGTTTGCAAGAAACCAGAGAGCACGCAGAAAGTATTTTTATTGCTTTTAGAAAATAACATACACACACGCGACAGCGTTGCGTGACAATCGTGTTTCTCAGGTCTCTTACAAACACGCTTTTTAACCAATCAGAATGCGCACATTCACAATACAACATAGGTGTTACTTTCTAAACAAACCTTGAATAAACAAAGTTTTATCAAGGGCACAGTTACAAGGATTCCATTACTAAAAGTATCAAGAATATTGTATCAGTGGTGTGCCTATCATTGTTACAATAGTGTTTTTAGAAACAAGTTTTCATTGTTTTCTATGTGTTTGCTGTTTTTGCTTGGTTAGTTTCACACTAGCCGAGGGCTACAAATAAGAACTACAGAGCGCAAATTAGTTTCTAACTTTGCTGTTTATTTTGATAAAATTTGGAGAACACAATCTTTACGTAAGGAGAGGTGATACTATGATCAGCATAAATATCTTTCTTGAATAATTTTACCAGCTTTTTGCAAGGGAAGGGTATCAAAGTCATGACAACGTGAAACTATTTTGCGAATTGGTTTTATTCAATAATAATAAATAAACTATTTCGAATCGTAGTCAACTGGACGGTTATTTAGAACTAGAGAATTAACAACTGTATAAGCTTGTAAAATGAATTATTTGAAAAGAAGAGGTACTTGAGGAATGTATTGATTGATTTGCAAAACTTTGGATTTTGGGGAAAAGCCAAAATCACCACTATATGTATTGATTTATTTATACCCTAAACATATAAGTAGATGAAACATGTAACTGCCAAAGGCCGCAACGGCGCAAAGCTGCGAGACATACAACAGCCCAAGGTACACTTTGTGGCCATATTTGTAGCCTTTGTCTTGCTGATATCAACACGCGCCAAAACATGAAAAGACAACGATTTGGATAAGCGCGCGCAAATATTACTTTTTTCAAATATGGTCATACTTTGTACCTTGATTAGTTCACAGCTTGGTCTCGCTTTACACGTTTCAACTCGTTGATACGTTTAAACTCGCCTAACTAAAGTGGTATATTGTAAATTGGTTTTCCACGCCCGAGTTATGGAATTCCAGGGCAGAGGTAGCCCCCATTTTGCTTTTCTTTTTTGCTACTGATGGAATTTGAGATTTAGAATTCCAAGGGAGTCTGCATTTTGATTTTCATTTTTACATATGGCATTTGAGATTTGGCATTCCAAGGGAGGGGAACTCTCCATTTTGATTTTATTTTTTGCATATGCAATTTTAGATTTCGAATTCCAAGGAAGGGGAACTCTCCATTTTGATTTTCTTCTTTGCTACATATGACATTTGGAATTCCAAAGGAGGGGAAGTTCCCATTTTGCTTTTGTTTTTGCTAATTATGGCATTTGATATTTGAAATTCCAGGTGAGGGGAAGTCATTAAAGAAATTAAAGTTAACTTCGACGACAATACTGCGAAAATCCAACAAAAGCAACCAGGCTACTTTTGGTTAAGAAATTCCAGCTCAAAACAGCAACACACTTGCCAGCATTTTCATGCTACAAAACATCGGTCGCGCCAAGCTCAACCGAGAAGCGTAATAAAATCTGTGCTAAGCCATAAAAACATCATTAAAACTAAAAGTCTAAACTTAATGATACTACGTATTTAAGCTAATGTATAAAAATACAGGCGTTACGTTTCTTCACATGTGGCAGAATGGGAAACTATTTCTTTAAAAATATTGATTTGAAAGCAATGATTTTAGGTAAATAAAAAATAGGCATGCATAAAATGAACGTGAAATTCGTTGCCTCTAACGTTCCATTTAAAGAACGGAATCATCCAATTTGATGTCTAAATTAATAAATCGTCTTCCACATTCACGCGAAAGTGCATCAATTTGCAACTAACATTAAAGTGGCACTCGCACGCTTGCCTGACAAGCAAACAATTCAAATCGCAATCCAATTCCCATCCTTTTGATAATAGATAAAAACACTATAGATTTGTATTGATTTAACAGTTAAAAGGTCATTTAACAAACCTGAACTGTTATTTTCGTTATTCCAGGTAAACTTGAATGTATTTTTGGTGATTAAAATTAGACTTATTTTTGACAGGTTGTACAAAAATTAAGCATGCGAATGCCCCTTTAAGCTGTGTATTTTGAGCTCATGATGGACATAATTAGCATGTCCACTTGATTCAGTTCAAATTTCTATTCACCATTTCCGCCCATTCAGACGCAGATTATGTCGCCCAGGTCGATATCTGAAAAAAAAAATAAACAGAAATGAACACAACGAATTTTGTTCAAAACAATATTCACTCAATGAACTGTTCATGCAAAACCGGCCTTTCTGGTTATTCCAGAAGACAAAGACTGCAGACCTATTCTCACTAAACCTAGGGATTTCTCTCGAATGTATAAGTTCTGATGGATTATTGGGATATTTTGCATGGGACAAAGGCGGAATAAAATCGTAGGTTCCAAATATGAAACTTTTCCATATTAGGACGTTAATAACAGACACCAATATATAACAGTGAACCAACAACAGGATAGGATTGCGTGACACTCACCTTTTGTCCACTCCAACACTTCTAGTGGTGACCCAGACCGATGCGATATTCCACAGTGACGTTGTTCTTGCGATGCAACGCTATCAGTTGCTGGCGTGACTCCACTTGGTGAACTTGTCACGCTCGTATAACTGTCACGCTCGTCATAAAGAGAGCGGCATCTATCAAGAGATTCAATCTCATGCTTGTCACGCATTGGAGGTATGTGGTCACTTTTTCGTCGTGCACGGCGCCCTACGCTGTTGCGTTCAAAGCGGTTATCCGAGTTGAGAACAGAAGAGCTCTGTGTACGATCGCTGAGAACAGGGTTTCTACGATTTGACAACTGTTCTCCTAGATTTAACTGTGGCGGAGGACTTCTGACACTTCTAAACGAGCCCCCTGCGTCATCAAAATCATCTAGTTGCAGACCGTAAGCATTATCGATGCAATGTCCCGGATGTGATGCGAGGGATGACGGGAAGGTATTGGAGCGGAAGTGATTTCTGCGATATCCTGGAAGCTGATCGACACTAGTTGAATCTAAACCATCCTGGGAATCCTGTTGTGCCCTGGTTGAGTAAGACCCGGGGAGAGTGCTTGCTTTTGTTCTTTCGGTTGTCGCTTCATTTCTCTCATCCTGGCCTTCATTCAATTTCTTTAAACAAAATCGAAGAATTGCGTTAACGTGACAACCTTTTAGTAGTCTATACAATGAAAACGGCGTACCTCAAACTCTAGTAGTCTCCAGTTTTCGCTCGGCGGCCAGGTGGTGAGAAGAGACTGGTTCTCCATCGCTTCAAAGTAGTTGTCACGCAATGATGGGATGTACCAGCGTGACGTAGTCTTGTCAGATTCATTTCGCTGTTCACAAGATAATTAGAACAAATGTTAGGATCAACTCAGGCATCACCATTGAACTTGTACACGCGAAATAAGGAATTGCTCGACTATGAAATATGGGACTATTGAAGTTTTTGAGATACAAAAGAAAGCAACTCGTACATAGAAGTATGTGTTTTATCAGGAGCCTCCATCTATTGGTGAGCGTCCGAAGCACAGAAGTAGATGCGAGAAGTAGTCTCCTCTCTCAAACGAAAGATGGCTGAAATAAGCGCCGCCATCACACTGTACGCGTACAACGCATCATTCACACTCTCAAAGTACCTTTCCCGTTTAAATTTAAAGTCCGAAGTCTAAAAATAGACTCTTCTTCTCCTGTGCATATGGCGATACTTAGTGGAGTAGATGGAGGCTCCTGTTGATGGGCTCCTGGTTTCAATCGATGTATTTCACGCAATTTAACATAGTTGTACCTGGACTTTCTTTGTTTTCTTTTGCTTTCTTTGTTTCATCGACTGCGTGGTTTTCCTCCGGCGTGCGAATGAGAGTAAAATGTTGAGTGTGCACTATAAAAGAAAGTTATAAGATGCGAATGTGAGCATAGTTCTTATTGGAAACATCTTAGACTACACCCTTCGTCCGATGGACGTGACATGCAGTTTTCGTAGCCCAGAAGTCTTTTGCTAATGATGTAACGGTAAAAGTAGTGAACTGAATCCGTCTAAATCGCATGGCATTTCGATCCATCCTTTGATCTAAAACTGGTTTTAAGTGAAATGTGGTCATAGGTCAGCCAACTATCTATACTATTATAATCGGGTTGTCTGCGCAAACGTTTCTGATTGGCTAAATCGTTCGCTCTCACTCCGCTTAGGCCTGAAGCTGTGTCGCCAAAAGAAGTTCACAAACCTGCAGAGAAGGTAGAAATCTCGATAGTGAGCGTGTTTTGGTTGGAAAAGTTTCACCCTGGGCTAACTTCTAATTCAAGCGATTTCTTAAGCGAGGGACAAAGCTGCCATCGCCGCCATTTTGAAATCTCCCACAGAAACTAAAAAAGAACTCACTTCGCACAACCGAAAGCACCATAGTCATTCAGACCTAAATGGTTCTGTCACAGATTACTGTCAGGAATGTGCAGTGATAATTGTTATTCGAAAGCTTTAAGTTGAGAAAAAAATTCATTCAGCTTGAACAAACGTACACCAGTGCCTTGCTTTCCTGTTCGGGCGCAGGGCACACAAAGCAAAGCCATGAATAATATTCTCAAAGTGTAAATCCTTACTATACGCTGTATCGCAAAACGAAGGACACACACCCGAAGAGAAGAAGGAAATCTCTCAAGTGGGCGTGTTTTTGTTGGAAAAGATTCAACTTGGGTTAAGTTCTAATTCAAGCGATTTTTTCAGCGAGGGACAAAGCCGCCATCGCGGCCATGTTGAAATCTCCCACATAAACTAAAAGAGAACTCATTCCCTCAACCGAAAGCTCCATAGACATTCAAAACTAAATGGTTCTATTACAGATTACTTACTATTATGTGCAGGGATAGTTTTAATTCGAAAGATTTGAGCTGAGAAAAAATTTCATTCAAGTTTGAACAAACTTACACGACTGCCACTGCCTACAGAGCGCACGCTAAGCCACGAGTGAAATTTTCTAAACCTATGATAAACTAAATATTTCTTAGAACAATTTTACTTTACCTGTTTCTTCCCTTCCCTTTGTGAGATATAATAAACATACAAACAATTCCGAAGTCAAATGGTTTTTCTGTGTAATAGGCTTGCGTTTTCAATTTTAGCGGGTTCTTCGCCTTCGAACTTAGATAGCGGATTTGAAAGCCGTACAGGTACTGACTCACACGACACACGTGCGTCATTTTCTCCACCAAAATCAGGGAGACCAGTGCAGAACATACAAAAAAGGCTCTGGGGCTCACTTCATTTATTTCGGCATGCGGCAGGGGGTCTGTCTTGAAGGGAGGTCATTAGTAATGTAAATCAGCAGTTTATGGAAGGGGGAACTCAGGTTGAGTCTTCTAGCGTCACGAAGTGACGGGCTGTTTTCTTGTTGGTGTTATTTTGAAAGTATCTCGCTATATCAGATCAACAACAACAAAATCATGACATTGTCACGCCCATCGGACACGATCTTAAAAAGAACTGGTGCCATCACCACCACCGTATTTGTTCTCATAAAGGCAGAGCAAATTTCATGACTGCGAAAAAAAAAACACGAAAGGAATGCAGGGGGGGGGGCTATATAAACTTCTAATATTAAGAGAGCATATCAGAGAATAATTTTAAGAAATAAGGAATATTTTGTAACCAATCCATTACCTGGAGTGGCCCCTCGATTTCATCAGCAAGATCATCGTTCGATTCACTATCTGTATCTAGTAATTCTTGACTGCACCTCCTCGTCAATGCCGTCCCCTTCCCTGCATGACTCTTTTTCCCGTAAGCCTTCCCTCCCTCATCTCTCTCGAGCAGCTCTTGGCTGCATCGCCTCCTCATTGTCTTCATTCTCTCGTGCATCTCTTTATGCTCCTCGCAGACGCTATAAGCTCTCTCTGCTAGGTTATATATCCTCTCCGCAGGAATCCCAGTTATCGAAAGTCTTCTGTTACTCGAGGACATGTGCAAAAGTTCATAATGTATGAGATCTAGTTGCTTCAAGATCAGTTCCTGTTTGAGTTTTGTTTTGTCGCAGTTTTGGCAGTTCTGAATTGATGGACAGAAAACTATGTGTTGCTCTTTCAAGTGGACTTGTAAGGTTTCTATGATGCTCTTAAGTTGCTGCATAGTTTCGTCTTTTTGTCGGAGTTCCTTAAGAAGCTCGTCGGTTTTACGGAGGTTCCTCATGCTGCGATGAAGCTCGCGAGAACTTACAGCCTGATAAAAACAAACAACCGAGTAAGAACTTATTTTTGGTAAGCGAAGTAGCTAGCACCCTAAGAGTGGCTAGCACCCTCTCGCATGAAGCCCAAATCTCCCGCATTTTAATAGAAACTCGTTAGTTTAATTTGTTACGATATTTCACAGTGCAAAGACATTTTGTAGGTACATAATGTACACCAAATCTCTTGCACTTTGAAAGTCAGAGGACGGCGTGTTCACTCACCTTCCGTGCAGCCCAATGTATTTCACCAAAGCTTCTGGTGTTCATTCGTAGGAAGACATATCTCTTCTTTGATGCATTGCTATGGCACACTGACAACTATAACACAAATAATGTGCATTTACTCATATGTGCAAATTTCACATTTCCTTGAATGGCCCTTGAATGATAAATATCTGAATACTGTAACAGGAGGGGCGGAAATGGGATCTAGTCGTTTTAAACAAGGGAGTCCATGTATCTGTCAAGGCTGCGAAAACTGCAAAGTGGGTGCATCAGCACCAAACCCAACACCCTCGTAAATGAAGAACTACACGCTCTAATATAAAAGTTAATAACAAAACACCTTGTATCTGTTTTGCCATATTTCTTTGCATCCCAGGGACTCCCAAGTCATGCATCCTTTTCATTTTTAGTGCATCAGAGTAGCACAGCTTAGCATTAACAGAAACTAGAAGCTGTGATGATCATATTTGTAGAGGCATTCAACAGGGCCTGAAATTGCACCTGACACGGGCGTAAATACGCCTAAAAATGTTCGTTTTATGGCATACCTTTTTCACTTAGGGCATAAAAAAGGGCTCTCCTATTGGATTTACACCTAATGCATTACGCCTATAACGCTTGTACAAGCCACAAAATTACGACTGATTTTTTTCTAAATTTCTCAAAAATTTTACTAATGTCTCCCGGTGAGATTTTCCTGAATTGTTATATATTTCTCACAGTTTTTGTTCTTGCAATTTCTTATAAAATATTGTTTGTTTTTTGCCTAGAAATCTCAAGGTTTCTCTCAAGTCCAAGAATCAAATGCCTTTTGTCATTTTTTTTTCACTGAAAATTTCAGAGGGGTGGGGGTCATAATAAAAATAAAGGGCACAAATGAAAGAGTTTAATTGTGCTATATATCGGTTAACATATTGCAACCAACATCATAACTTAACCCCTTTATTATATAAACTATAGTTTTTTTAGGATTTCTGTCATTTAAAAATATTGTAATTCACACATGCGAAAAATTACGATAATGCCACTGTTGCAAAATTCATTAAATTGAAACGTTTTCACACAAAAAGTTTATTTTATAAGCAGAAAAATACATGGGCACTTGGAGATTCGTTCGCTGTGCTCACACGTGAGATATCAAAATTTGAACGCTCGAAGAAAAATTCCATTTCCCCACTTTGCCCATGTGTTATTCTCTATTTCTTGGGAGGGATATGGATAATTTCTGGAATCACACAATAATATAGGATACAACTCACCTCGCTCAAGTCTCCACACTGGAGTTTCTTCTCAATAACCAGGTCCCGTATCGGCTCTGGTATGATCGGCATGGATGCACTCTGATTATCTCTTGGTGGCATAGCATTGACGTGACATAGCACAGCTGCAGATAATGACTTGGCTAGTGAAGCTGGCAAATATGTAAGAAGTTGATGTGCCTTCTTATCTTTCCCTATACTTATCAATTTACTAAATAATTCTAAAATCGTTGCTTTTTGTCCTTGTTCTCTTTTCCATGCCAGAAGTACTTGATAAGCACGCTCACTGACTTTACCATAGTCAGCTGCAATGTTCTCAACAGTACAGGCCTTTTGCAGTAATGCCTGCCCAAGTTCTTTCCAGATGATGCCCAGCTCATCAGCAATTTCACCAAGAAGGGCCTCCATATCAAGCAATGTTCCCTCTTCATCATCTAAAGTTACAGAGGTAAAACCAAATTAGTCAAGTCCCACTTGTCGTCTATTAACAATGCTGCATTCTGATGGGTTTAGCTACTTGAGGCTATAAGTTATAGTTTACTACAGAGTTTGGCTAGAAAAATTGACCAATTGGATCTTTTCTGGACTTTCACATTTAAAATAGGACTTAACTTGATGGAGGTTCTATGGTTCAATTTATTCAAACTAAGCAGCAACACAGGTGGAAGTGACAATGCCCCTCTCCTATTTTTTTTTCAATGTTATATAAAATAAAAAATGTGTAACACAGCATCTACTCCACCCCTCTCCACACACACACAAAATGATTAATGGCCCTTTAATTTGGGAGCTTTCTAAATGAGATTTGCTGTATGCCAAGGCATTTGTCACAGAACTGCCCCCTTTCCCAAGAAACCATACCTTTTATTGGACTTCTTGCGGCTTGCTGTAAAGGTCTCTCAAACTCAATGGTTTCTTCACAACTGACCTGTGACTCAGTAATTCTTGGAAGAGATGATGCAGGCCTCATCATTGACTTATCGTATTCTAATTTAGCACTTCCAGGTTAATATCACACAACCAAATTAATTTTCCATCGCAGTGTGGGCCTGGGAATGGCAAATTAGCTTGATTTAGAATACAAAATTAAACAGAACCAACTATAGATGGATTTCATACAGGGACATAACCTACCATATAATGCTAAAAACAATTTTGGTTTCACACTTCGTTATTACTTTTTTATTTTATAGAGCAGATTTTGTATGTGACCCTGCTGCGACTAAATACAAGGTTTTATTCTGTATCTACAGCAGGCCAGGTTCGTCCGTGCTGCGATCACAACTGTGCCGTGCCATGTTGCAGCACTTTCACAGTCATACAAATGCTCTATGGAGAGGTGAAGAGGGAAGTTCCAGGGCTACACCCATCATATGACTGTTGTAAAACAAAGTAATTGCAAATTATTCACAACAATCTATTTCAACTATTTTCAAATATTTCAAAACAGTCCCTTTCATACCACAAAAACTGTCATTAAGAGGGGTACTCCCAAACCTTTCGTACAGGGATGCTTGGCCCAGATTCTGGACCCCTTACCCTTCTTTATACCAATTTTAGAGCAGAAAAGGTACCCCTTTCTTATACCAAGCCTGAAAAAGGTACCCCCTAAACCATACAGCCCCTTTTATACCAAAATTGCAATTTTTCCTACCCTACTTTATACCCAGTCCAGCCTGAAAACCCTGCCCTTTCTAATACCCAGCCTGAAAACCCTACCCCTTTCTTATACCTCCAGCCTAAAAACCCTACCACTTTCGGACGAAGCACCTGACGAATTGGAGTAAGAAAAAATCAAAAATCATTGCCCTAAGTCATCTGGACGAATTATCCGTCTCTAGTGTGGTCGTTTTTTCTTAGATAAAACATCTATGAATGTGGGACATATATGAAGTAAATAGAACTCTTTCGTCATCTCTCTTGCAAAATTTGAATAATCAAGGCTTTTTGGGAAGCCCCGTTTATACATACGTCGAAAAATTTCAAAGAGAAATAAGTTTTAAAAGTATTTCTTTTAATTAAAGAACAAAATTCCATGAATTGAGAGATTTTAAATCTAAATTACTATCTATGATGACAAGTTTAGTTATAATAGTCCCATACTGGACATTCAAAGATTTGTATCCATGAAATTAATTTATACGTATCTCTTGTGTATAAGTTCAATGAAGTAGTTACCAATTGAAGTTTTGACGAAGTATGCTTGTTGCTGTGTCTACGATAACTTTAAAGCGATAATCCATTATTCCTGTTAGATATAACTTTATTTATACGACCGCAAATGAGGTCTAAAGCGATTATAAGATCAACTTACAAGACGGTGTTTTGGCGCGTCGTTTTCGTTGAGTGGGAATGGGAATGCTATTACCATCAACCGCCATCAACATGGCAACAATGTGTTATTCGGCATTATTTAGCGCAAATAACAGCTTCTAGATGTTATAACAACGAAACATTACGTGAAAACAGATGCACTTACCTAGAATTTAAGTATTTCAGGGCCAATTATATTGGACTCCTTTCGACAAGATCAACAATCAAGTTCGTTTTACTTCGAATGAATTTCTGATTTGTTTTCAGGACTGCATAATGTGGCTTCTGATCTCAGATTGAAATCCTTCCTTTTAAAGATCTTTAGTCGTTCTACTTTCAATATTTTTGCAGGTTTTAAGGACACTGGAAGAGGAAGCGAAATATTGTTGTCGAAAATTTCACTTCTTCTCGCGAGCTAAAGGATTCGATTACGGACCGTGAAATATAATCCTGATTACGTCACCGCCGCGTTTAGATTAAAATACTACCAGGGAGGGGAGAGGGAGTATACTTTTGTAAAATAGGAAAAGCACACATACTCCCTTCCTATTAGTAAACCATGTGGATTTCCCACATGGATGTATGAAAATGTATTCGTTGATTCACTGAAAACAGAAATTCGCAACAAACAAAGATAGATTACCTAGCTCTCTTCCAAATACGCTTTTGATTGCGTGACCTCGTTGGGCCTCCTGTGGTGGATCACGAATCCCGTCTAAACAAAAGTTTATAAAAACTTTTAAAACCTGTTCAGACTTGTCTTGTTTTGGGTTCAAATGGACCTACTATACTATTAAACTGCCCCTGCCATAGGGCAATATCAGAGAGGAACGCCCCTATTTATGATAAGTGAGAATGACTGAAAAGAAATCTAAAAGCGGTGCTCCGACCGACATCGTTCATTAACTCCCACTACAAGTTTCTGAATTTATAGTCACCCGTGATAACCATGATGCTATCGCCTACTATGCCCCTTACGTCACATTACGTCACAAGTTGCCCTCATATGATATGATGTTTTTTTTTATATATTTTAGAGCATCATGATACCATCATACAACTTTTTGTCCAAGCTTCGAAATGTATAAATAAAGTTCATGCGTCCCGTCTGCCGAAATGAAGATTTTAGAAATTGATTTTTTTTTTAGAATTTTTACTTACGTTCTACAAAATTCCAAGTCTTTGAAACAGGAGTCAAAGCCCGGGGGATAAGAGTACTTGAAGGTTAAAATGATAGGGAAGACCGTCGGGAATCCCGAATTTCTATACCCTAAAAACGCCTGTCAGAAAAAATTTCCACCCTACTATAAATACTCCTCGGTCCTAAAATCCACCTTCTTCAGCGTACCGTTTTAGTTCAAAGAACCCCTAACAAATACCGGATTTTCTTCAGCGTACGGTTTTCTTTCAGAAAACCCCTAAAAAATACTGGATTGCCGATTTTAACCCCTAAAAAATACAACGGTCATACCTACCATACGAATATAGGGAGTACCCCCCTGCTATTATATATAGATTTGTGACAAACAATAAATGTTCGCCAAAATAACATAAGCATTGAAATAGTAACAAGATTGCAACAGAACAAATGAAAATATATTTTGTAGCTTCAAAATGGCTCTGAAAAAAACCGGCCCAAGAGTGGTTTCAGAATCTCTTCGTATACCTCTTTGGGTCCGAGTGTCAAAATACGAAAAAGAAGGGGAAAATTCTACAGGAAATTTAAAACATCATTCGTAACATGTTTTTTAAGGTTGCTCCTGTAGTTGATGCGATTAATTTGAGTTTGTTACCATGGTAACCACTCTGCACACAGAGCCAATTGTGCGCCTTAGTGAATCAATAGACAGCATTTAGGGGGGAGGGGGTGAATAGGGGTCCTCAAATTTGATTTATGGAAACAATTGATAATTAGAAAAAAATACGTTTCACCGTATCGCTTATACACGAACATCTCTCATTGAGGGACGTGTCATTATTTAGCGGGGTTTTCGTGATCCCCCGTCCCCTTTTTGACCTAGTAGAAGACATTTTAAAGAAAGAGGGGGTTACATTTTTCTTTCGTTGCGCACGAAGCGCGCCCACATTTTGATAAACGCATTCCATCAAGCCTCAGAGAAAGTTAGAGTTAATTACCTCAACTATGTTATTCATGCGCGCAGAAAATTTATTCATGACGAAATTATTATTATTCTCATATGTGCGTGAAGCAAATGACGACTTTCTATACTTGTAACGTCGAACTCACGCTTACTACCACTTTAGTTCAACCCTGAAGCGTGGCGTTTTTTCGCGTAGGTTTACGTTTCAAACGTTGTCGCGTTTCTCGCTGTTGATTGGCTGCTGTTTGGACCGTTATTTTTCAGTCAATCAGCGAGCAAGAAACGCGACAACTTCACGACAAAACATGCACTGAACCGTAAAAAACGCGAAAAAATCGTCAAGCTTCAGGGTTAAACGAAAGTGGTAGTATCTAAGGGGTCTTCTTCAATCATAGTGACTGTCTGCTAGGCCCATCACTGCAAGGCATTTTAGGAGAGTTTATTTTTCCTCGTCAAGATACACTTGTTCTATTATTATGGCGCGGGGGTAGTGCCTCGTTGCGCGAGTTCTCAAAGAGGAAGTTAGATGTCATTCTTTATGCGCGCGAAGCGCGCCGAAATGTTTATTAAATATGCGAAATTAAGTATGTGAAATACGAAAGCATATTAACGGCCTAAAAATTCGAACATCCAGGTCTATTTGTCTTTAGTATAAACCAACTAATGGTCTATTACAAATCCTGCATTCTGATTGGCTGAGCTACTAATGGTCTATTAGTGATAGACCGTGCCTGGGAAAACCACCACCTTTCTTTGCAAGAATACTTGATTTTTTTAACATAAGATAATGGAATTCATTGCCAAAACCGACCAACTAGTTGGTTTATACTAAAACAATTAGACCTCTCGTCCTTATGTGCTATGATATCAATAGACCATTCGGCCTTCGGCCTCATGGTCTATTCATCATAGCACATTCGGCCTTGAGGTCTAATTGTTAAACAGACCCTACATAGTCCGGCGGATTAGAGCAAATTTTCGAGGAAATTGCGCATTTTAGGCTAAAGCCCCAATTTTTTTGCCAGGTGATAGTTTTCAATGTATTTTTAAGTCGTAGATATGGAGGCACGCTAGAATTCTTTCGTAGCGAAAGCTAGCGAGGTTTTGGAGTGAACTATTGTTTAGCTCAATAGCAGCCATTTTGAATGCTTTGTTATTCAAATGAGGTTTAGAACTTAGCTTTGTGAACATTCAAGTTGTTCTCTAGACTACACAGCCATAGCAGCTCAACATTTGCTAATTCTGAACTATGGATTGAGCTGACTGACTTCGGCTGAGCGTTTCCTTACAGTTTTTGGTGATCTATTAAATGTCACGATCAGTTTATTGTGAATGTTTCGAAATGTTTAGAATTTCTATTGTATAGTCTGGCTGAGGTTTGATAAAATGTTTCAAGAATGACCAACAAATTCTAAAAAAATCGAAATAATTGGTACCTCATGTGTCAAATGTGTAAAACGAAGCTTGTCTCTAAAATTCTGGCATGATATTTCTTCCTAGTACTGTGCTATACTCTATAAACATGGACGATGGATGATTTCACCAAGTGCCGCAGAGCTCATGAATAACAAAGGCTTCAAAGATGGCTGCCAATGGCAAAACAATGGTTCACATTAAAACTGTTCTAGCTTTCGCTACGAATAAAATTGAGCGTGCCTCCATATCTTATCTTCAATAAAATACTGAAAACTATTGACATGCAAAGTCTGGAGTCTTTAGCCAAAAGTGCGCAATTTTTACGATAATCCGCCGGACTAACAGTCAACAATCCGTAGTTGCGATTATCAGAATCCGAAATCTGAAGTCGAATTTTCAAAAGATACTTACGTTTGAGAATCCGAAAATCCGCTCGAGTTTTTCTTAAAATCCGTAATCCATGTGCTATTTAGTCCCAAATCCGCCCATCCGCAAACCTATTCACGTCCCCCATTTAGCAACTTAGTGTACAATAGTGTTGTGACAATATTGCTCCCCACCCCTACCCACCCTCGCCTACTAAAGGACAGAGTCAGAGACGAAGTAAGACCTTGTAGCTTTATTTCATTATCTGCATGGTTAACAAGCCCACGTACTGACAGTTATATTTTAGCTTATGGTAAGCTTTAATTTGTAAAATTCATCAAGATCACTAAGAGACAGAGCAGTTTAAAGCATAAAAACATGAGAAACTTGAAATTGTTTAAGCCATCTAAGGAACACATCTAAGGAGTAAGAGCTGATGTATGCAGCCACTTTTACAATACCCAGGCGAGTTCTAATAAAATTCAAGATGAATACGACAGTTTTTGAAAAATACTCAGAAAAAGTTCCCACGCTTTTGGACGCTTTTTTGCATGCTTATCCAAGCCTCGTGCACATGATCCCATTGTTTTTTTTTTTCAAAAAAACCTTTGCGTGGCTATTTTTTAAAGCAAATGTGGCGCTCGACCAGAATTTTACTAGATTAAATAAATCCTGAGCCCAAAGTGACGGGTGAAAGTCCAATAACTTTTTCTGAGCGCAGGAAAAAATATTTAAAAATTATCTGCTTCTACCCAAACCACTCATAATCCTGTTTTCCTAATTTCTACATTTCAAACTCAAGCGCTTTTTATCTGTTCAATTTGTGACCGCCAGCGATCTTCATTGAACTTCACTCTATGTTCCCATGATGTACGACCACCACCCCTTCTTGTAGGGGGATCTTTGTTTAGCAATATACTAACTGGGAGGGTGATTCAGAAAGTTGTCAAGGGGTGGTACACAGAACACCATGGGTAACATCACGATACTATACGTAATATATCAAACACTAGAAGGCGTGTTTTATCAGAATTTCCAAACAATGAGAAGTAGGTTGAAAAAACGAGGCGAAGCAGATTTTCTTTAACCAACTCGGAGTGTTTGGAAATCCTGATGAAAAACAGGAGTGTTCCGTACAAAAGCTATCATTTCTTGCTGTCTTTTGATTAAACTCTACAGCAGTTAATAATGCTACTAACCCATAACAAACAAACAATGTTTCGTCGCATGACGCTAGAATTCGTAATGTAAAGAGCTTCATCAAAAAAACCTCTAGTTTAGGCCAAGGTAACCAAAGGCAAAATGTTCTGATAATGCTTTATTGCCTAGGTGGTCGGTTGATAACTCTTTCGAACTCTTACATACCAATCAACTCAACCCATGGAAACAAATGTTTGGGTAAGATAAAACTTCAAGAAAAAATAACATCAGTATTGCGGGAAGGCGGCTATGCCACTGAAATTAAGATTTGTGATGGAAAGAGAATTGCAGAATGTTCTTGGATTCCGAGTGGAAATGAATAATTAAATACAAATTGATTGCGTTTGAAAGTTGTAAAACTACCATTTGGCAATCTGGTTTTTGAAAAAGAAAAGCACAACATGTTAGCTATCATAAAGGTCATTCTGATATCTTATTTCATAGCTCTGTTTATAACTTACTATATTCTATTACCACAGGCAGACTAAATATCAGTTGATGGAGCATATTGTGGTTGTAAATAAAGTTCACTTATTTCCTCCTTTGTCCCTCGTATATTTTATTTGGTGGAGGAAATCACTTGGAATCCAATGGTACTCGCGTAATTCTCGGTGGATGGGTTCTAGGACCGTCTGATTTTCCCTGGTTATTTTTTTCACTCGCCCCCTCTACTATATACCTATACTACATTAGACCCCAAGTGATTTCCTCCACCAAATAGAGTATACGAGAGACATCAGAGGAAATAAGTGAACTTAATTTACAGCCACATACATCCTTAATCCACTGATATTTAGCCTAGTGTGCTTGTGCTATTGCTAAGCACTACACCTAAAACCTAGGATTGGAGGTATGGTGGTTCCCAGGAGAGGCTTGGTAATGCGGCGGAACCTGCAAATGAGCCTGTCTGACTGGTTTGGGAAAACCGGACTGAACCGGATGAAACGCAGAATGTCCCATAGGAGGGTACCCACGGGGGACAGCACCCTGGTGGTAGTTGGAATCCATGGCGAACTGACGCTGAAGCTGTTGTTGATAACGTGAGTGGGAGGGGTGGGGGAAGCCTGCTCCTCCATGGCTCCACCACTGCTCACGAGGGAGGAAGGGGTCGCTGTAGTTCTGATGGGGGAGGGGTTGGCGCGGGAAGTGCGTCTTAGAAACGGTTTCGGTCAGAGAGCTTGACTTGCTCCATTGTGTGGGAGAGCAACTCCTGGCTGGCCATGGGTCACAAGGATCCTAGAAAGAGAATAAGGCGATCCAATTAGGGATCTTATGCCGGGTTCGTCTCACCTTCAGAGTCTGTGTAGCAAACACTAATACAAACACATTCTCGTATCCAGAGCTCCTCTTCTCGTTACCTCACATTCACATAACCACAATTTATATTTTATACAGAGTACATATCAAGAAAGTGCTGTCTTTTTTATGGCAAATCCGAGCGGGCTGCCTGTGGTGTTCAAGAATTGCCTCTCAGGCCCCTCGGCGTGGGGCAAAAACAAGATGGCGGCCAAGAGAACGATGTTTCTCGAGTATCTGCAAGTTTTGGTAAATTATAAAGATATGAGGAAAAGTACTTACAGTCCTTCCAAATAAGGTAAGGGGGAATTTCCTAATAAGGAAGTTTTGCAACGTCGGCAAAACGACAGTCTTTGGCGAAATTTTCTTGATATGATAACATCATACAGGCTTCATTTTCCAATACGCTGTTAATACACTGTGAAAACATGGGAGATGGACGCTCGTAGCTAATGGGCTCCTGGCTAGAAGGAAAGATTTGTACCTTGTCTCTGAGGTCCTCTGTGCTCCAAGTTTTGCTGACTCCAGGTACAGTCAGCGGTCTTTCTGTTGGTATCTCACCTCGCCTGAAGGAATTTAAACAATCGGTGTGATCAGACATACATAATATACATGATCTTTATTCTACGAGGGTCAACATATTAACCTGAAGAGTTTTCTAACATGTGACCCTCGCTGTAAGTGCTGCACTGAGGACTGTTGTAATCCCTGCACTGAGGATGGCCACTCCCACGTCCCAGTGATTCCGATTTCCATTAGTGTAGCGCATGCGAGAGACAGGACCTACGGTTTAACGTCCTTATCCGAAAACACGCGAAGGTCCTTATCCTCAGTTATTTAGAAAAGCCCCCTCCCTGAGTGGTTGTGCGCCCGAGGTTCGAACTTACGACCCGTTGTCTTCAACAATTTCAAGATAATTTTGGTGAACAGTCTTGAGATCTACTTGGGCTTTACTAAGCTCATGGATAACAATGGAGAAGACAGTCGCCACAATAGCTACACGAACTTTCGAAAGGGCCCAGGAAGCTCTCTATACATACGAGTGAACGAGGCTCAGCTCTTACCCTGCCTGGTGAGCTGCAGCGATCAGCTCTGGTCCTGTGATCCCAAGCCCAAGAGAAAACACGTTCTTGCCACCGTTACCATGGTCACCAAGGCTACCTCGGTCCAGGGTCTCGTCGGAGCGGTACCACGGGGGACCATCCACCTGACGTGTGAGAAAACAATGAGTTTGCATTGATCATAACATTGCAAAAATGCTCACCCTTCTTTGAAAGCAAGTGGGCGTTGTCCGTTCTCATTCTCATTTCCATAGGAGGCTGTGGCGGCAGATGATCAGGAGGCGATCCTAATTGACTAATATTTTCGTCCGCCATTTTGAAATCAGATGAGGAGTGTAATTCGCACTTACAGTGCGTTTACTCCTTTGCGTTTTGTCCAGAATTGGTGCATTTACTTTGCATTGTGAAATCGACTAACAGATCATGTGAAATCGACCTCTATGGATGTCCTAGAATCTATGACTTCCGGTTTGTCGCATACCATTTCCCTCCCAAAAACCTTCTCGGTCTTGCAATTAAACAAACGCTCCAAACTCACCTCTTCCTTCGCTGCCATATTTGGAATACTGCTCCACACGTGGTTGCCGAACCCAGGGGACCACTTGAGTCCCAGGTCCAACACCTCGGTCGAGGAGGCGTTGCTAGGCAACATACTCTCGTTCAAACTCCTGGAGTCTTCGTCATCTTGTTCTTGTGATCCTGGCTGATCACGTGGGTCAAACTCTGATAGCGACCAGCAACTATGATATAACGTCTCCTGGGAACCGTAAACTTCCTTGGGTCGACTGCTGTCCGAGTTACTGCTGGCTCGAGGTGGGCTTTTCTTGGCTCCCGGCTTCTCCCATACCGTCCTGTGTGTAGACAAGAGCCCATTAAGAGTAAGCACAGAGAATTGCCGTTCACCAACTTGTAGGGCAATGCTATACGTAATATAACTACCGCTAAACCATACGAGTGAAATACAACAACAGCTCGTAGCTCTATTTTTAGGCCTTCAATGAGCAGAAAACTAACGAAGTAAAATATGACTCTGACAATGTGACACTGACTTTTTCATCATTTGATCCAAAATTGAGAAGTTTGGGATCAATGCTGTTTTCTGGAAAACCAGCCTGGGAAAAAAAACAAGCCCATTGTCCTATTTCCTAAAGTGAAAAAAACTGACCTTAAGCTTTCACTGATGGCGACTTTCGACTCGTCTGTCTGTTTGTCATCAACTGAACAAACAGTGACGACAACTGGGCTCGTTACGAGTGACTCCTCCTCCTTTGTATCCTTAGTGACAACACTCGCTGCTTCTTTCTCCTCATCTTGTGCTTTTCCCCCGCCCTCGCCATGCGTTTCATCTTTGTCTTTTTCCGTCAGCTGAGCATTGTTTTCAGTAGATTCATCATCTGTTACAGGATCTCCAAGCTTGGTATCCTTCTCAGGTGCTGTCACATCGGTGTCCTCGCCTTTCTCTTCTTCACTCTCCTTGATAACACCATTCGCCTGCCCTGGAAGGCCAACCTTAGCATCTGAACTGTGATCTTCAACACTCTCCTCCTTCAATGGAGGTTCTGGCTCAGTGATCTCTACCCGAGGGGAGGTGAGAGGGGAGTCTTTTGTACTTGGCTGTGTAACGGTGCTCATAGCGAAGCTCAGGGTGCTCCCTAGCCCGCTATCTGTTGGGGTCATGCAGCTAACGGTGTCCACGTTACTAGGGCGGTGTCTCCTTTTAAGGGGTGTCCCGGACAGGAACTTGATCACCTCATCTAGCTCTTGTTGGGAGGCGAGGGACAGCTGGCTTTGGGCATCTAACAAGTCACAAGAAACAGAAGGTAAGTGCTAAAGGGGCAGTGTCACGATTTTAAGGCTGATTTAGTAAGCTTAAAGAGTCCTTGTCAGCCACTCCTTTCTTATTGTTTTCAGTCGATATCACACAACGAATTACGTGTAGAAATCTTGAAATAGTCTTCTAAAAACGAAGTTGTATTATTCATTTATCGAATTCAATCGTAAATATTGCGCTACATCCCCTAAATCAGCCGATGGAAATGGATGCTTTCTCTGTCTCGGTACGTTGCTAGGATGACAAAATGGAGGCTGACAGAGGCTCTTTAAATGGAATCTAATTCACAAGAAATTAGCAAAATAATCGTCTAGGTTTGTTAAATAACCTTTCAACTGCCAAATATGTACACTCATGTGTTATCAAGCGGATGGAATTGGATTGCCAAATGTCCTTTTGTTGTCTTGTCAGTAAGACCCTGTCCACACTTCACCTTTTTAAAACGAAAACGGGTACTTTTTGCTCCGTTTTCAAAATAGATTTGCGTCCAGACGTATCGTTTTCGTATCGTCCACACTACAACGCGTATCCGTACGGAAACGCTCTTATGCATTCAGTGCGCATGCTCAAATAAGGAAAACGCATGCGCATTTCGATCTGTCGGCCCGCGAAATTGGTCGGGTTTGCTGTGGTGACGTCATCGTTTTCAGATAGCATCGTTTTCACCCGTCCACACTAGAAAACAGCGTTTTCAAACACCTCCGTTTTCAAATCGCTCCACTCTGGAGAGCGTTTTCGGATTGATCCGTTTTCGGCGTTGTAGTGTGGACGATAGCCGTATCAGATGCAAAAAGTATCCTTTTTCGTTTGAAAACGGTGTAGTGTGGGCGGGGTCTAAGCCATTGCTTTCAGCTATTTGAAAATCTTTGAGCATCTATTGAGCATCGCTGATAATGTCGCGCGGAGAGAAACAAACGAAAGGCATCCGACTAAACAGCAAGCTAACCCAATGAAACAGTCATTCCACCACAGCTACTCCACTAACAGATCAAACAGTCATTCAACCACAGCTACCCCACTAACAGATCAAATAGTCATTCAACCACAGCTACCCCACTAACAGATCAAACAGTCATTCAACCACAGCTACCCCACTAACAGATTAAACAATCATTCAACCACAGCTACCCCACTAATAGATCAAACTAAGAGATCAAACAGTCGTTCCACCACAGCTACCCCACTAACAAATCAAACAGTCATTCCACCACAGCTACCCCACTGACAGATCAAACTTACCAGCGGGTGTTGGCTTAAACATCGGCAGAGGGAACTTCGAATCTGAAGTGAACCAGTCATTACTGTCTGTTTGATCTTTGACCTCTTTCTTCTCTTCCGTTGCTTGTTCTGTGGGTTCATTCCTCATGTTATTGGCCTGGATCTTCCTGGCCCAGTGTTTAGGGCGAGGTGGAGGAAGGGGTGGTGGGTCTTCTATATCGGTATCTCGGTCATTGCTGGTGTCCGTGCTTGTGGTGATCAAAGATACACGAAACCCTAGAAGAAACATTTTGCAACTACTTAGATATTTCCTGACATTTCTATTCCTAGGAATCATACTGTTCTCACGAGACATGACCAGATCAGCACAAGACAGTACCTCTGTTCTGGTGGAATACTTTTCCCTGGATTTCTAGGAAACTGGTTCATCATGTCATTGTCAGATTATATAACGAGTTGGGCCGAGGCTGCAGGCAAATCCAACTGAAAAACTTTTATTCACACAGATTACACAGTGTCCAGAATTGACCTCACGCTTCCAAAATTAGCGCTACTTAGACAGCGAAAAACACTGCTGGTCACACAGGAGGATTTATAGAGATTTATGAAATAGCTAAGATAGTATGCACGCTCTGATTGGTTGAGAGCTGTGCATTCTCACATTATAAACGCACGGCAGATGCTGTGCAAAATACTTTATTCAAATGGTTATATACACTACGAAAGACCAGGAGGTGGCCATATTCATATTTCTTTTTTTGTTCTGAGACCTGATGCCCTTAAACTTTGCAGCCATATGCCACAAGCAGCACTGAAACCCCATTTGACGTTGACCCTGCTCTCACTAGTTCATATATTAACCGTCTCTTACCTTCATTACCAGGAGATCCACTATCAGTGCCAGCACTTGGAGTGGATGTGCTATGGTTCGGGGACTGTGGTGCTGGAGAACTGCCACCAGAAGCTTTTGATGACTGTCCGGACTTGCGAGAGAATATCTTAGAGGTGGCTTTAGTGAGGGACTTTCGGAATCTGTTGTGCTTGTGGGAGGGGGAGGAAGAAAGTTTTGATGGTGTTAAGGGAGAGGATAGGATGCTGTGGCGCTTGATGTATATGGATGGCAATGGTCGTTCTCTGTGGGAAAAAAAAGAAGATAAAAATATCAATGTTGGAGGCCCACACCCCGAGGCCGACTCATATGCTGAATTAAGCTGGGTCCTAATGTCGGCACTGGCAACCAAGTAGCCATAAGTACTGAGCGTCATTACTGCTGAAAGGTTTATTATGTCCTAGGTAATTCTTTAACTGGGCATGCCAATGAAAGTAAGATGGGTGAGAGGTTTATTGTCTCATCGAAAGATGTAAAACACAGCAGAACAAAGTTCAACTCACAATATTAACCAGTATGGACCCCAACGAACTTTCCTGTCGCAGCCAGGAGATCATGGCTTAAGCCAAGCATGCTTCCCCACCACAGGCCAGAACTATGTTGTTCTTCTGCTTTTCCTCCAGCGAATTTAGGGAGCAATAGCAGAGAACGAGTAGGCACACATGAGGAAACTCCTTATCAAGTTTTAAGGATTCCCAGTATATAAAAAGTATGCATGACAATTTTCGTTTCATGTGTTTATGATTCCCCTCCTTAGAAATATACGCCCAGAAACCTGGGCCCCCAGAAACCTTACTTGTCTTCAAGGTAGTCCATCAAGCTGAATTTAGCCGTGTATACAGCATCCACGAGACCAAGGGGAAGCTGAAGATCAACTTCATTACACAGGCAGGAGAACAATGTATTATCGGCAGTCAGCTCCCTGCAAACATGAAATCACTGTGTTTTACAAAGTCGCATTCCATGCAGGATTATTCCAATGTGCAAAACCTTAAATACATGGGATCACATATACCACCTAATTCGATAAAAGTTGTTTTGGGATTTGGTCCTTGAAGAGGTGGAATAAAAAGGGTTTCTTTGCTTGAGTGACCAACCACCAAACCATAGAACTTAATAAATGTATATGCCACATGAGAGGTAGTGCCATTCAAAACAAAAGAGCATACTAAAAAACTTGGACAAAGGCGGAGGAGCTTGTATGTACATTGTACTACAGGCTGGAAGGACAAATTAAGCTTCTATTCAGGGGATTCAATAGAAGGAGGCTACTGGCAAGTGAGCTGCCATCTACTTCATTGCTGACCACTGGCAACTTCAAAACCCCTTCAATTAATTCGCTCTCAATAAAGGTCACAATTAGTTATTAAATGATGAATTTGCCCTCAAAACACAGGAAAACACCTTTTCTGCTACCGAAATTTCAAAATTTCCAGCCTTTGTATGGGAACCCCCAACCCTTAGCCTGCTACTTAAAAACTTATTGAAACCCCTGTCTATTAGAACTAGGGAGGTACGGTACCCTAGTCATGAGTGTAGGTGTGGCCAAATTGGAACATCTGAGGATAATAATGATTTTGTTCCCCCTTAGAAAATCTTCAGAGTCCCATGCCATCTCAAAAGCTTCATTTAAGCTTACTTTACATCTTCAAACATACCATGTTGTCTTTACTTCCACATGGACTGAGGTTCCCTTGACATAAACATGTGCTGACCGGGTAGAGTTCTCTTTACAAGTTTTCACTGTAACCTGAATGAAAAGATCAACAAGTTTGCTTTTTAGAATGCTGCTAGGTCATATGTAGCCTGCGTAGCTGGCGGTTTAGTGGGGTTTTAGCAGGTTTTTATCCGCGAAATGTTTGTAGAAATCTTCGGTAGCTTGCTTGTTGTTCGATGAGATGGCCGTGCGAGCGCTGGGGCATAGCTCGCGCGGCCATCTCATCGAACAACAAGCAAGCTACCGAAGATTTCTACGAACATTTCGCGGATAAAAACCTGCTAAAACCCCACTAAACCGCCAGCTACGCAGGCTAGTTCAGATGCCAAAGTCATTCCTTTTCAGTGGCTGTGTATATGCAAAATTAAATAGGAAAGGTACAAAATAATAATGACTATGTGTTGAATAATGTGTAATATAAATACTTGACATAAAGATTGAAATGTTATGTATTATTATCTATAAAGTTATATTCTTGATTATATTATTGATTTCCAAAATGCATGAATTTAAGATAACTGTGGTTTTACGTACCAATTTGACTTTACCAAACAACAACTGCACAGCAGTCTTGGCAGCTGACCCGCAGACACCAGAACAGGCTTCATAAAGTACAGACAGAACAAACAAGTCCAAGTTTTCCTTGTTGAGTGGGATATCATTATGTGTTGCTACTGTCATCACAAGATCACGAATACATAGCTGAAAACATAGAAGAAAACTGTCAGGCAGAGAAAGTGGTAGCTCTTTGTGGGTTAGTAAGTTGTAAGCCCTGCACTGAGGATTTGCAACTTCTGACGTCCCCGTGGTTCTTTAACGTCCCTCTGGTTCCGGTTAGTGTAGTGCATGTGAGAGACGGGACCTACGGTTTAACGTCCTGATCCGAGAAGACGGATAAGGAATGGTCTAACCATTTGCAGATGCTAGAGCATGAAGGCAGCACCTTCTCCTCAATTATTAGAAAAAGACCCTGAGTAATGACCCGGCCGGGGTTTGAACTCCCAACCTCTGTGTCTTTCCAAATCTGGATTATATATAACATATAAATAATAGGCTACACATAACATTCTTTGACACAATATTTATTGTAACGTTCATCCAATCTATTTTACTGGGGGTTAGGCTTAGGCTTTACCAGTTTGGATTTCAGATTGTCATTGGCTTTGCTTGGAGATGGACAAGCTTCATGAGCTACAGAACCTGAAATAAAATACACAGTCACATAACTACATACTGGTAGATGGCAACTAAATTACATGTAATAATATGAAAAAAATAGCAGGATCAGGGGTGGAAATTAAGAAAAACAGGAGGTTGCATTATGGACAATAGCCATTGGCTATCGCCTTTGGCGTCATACAATTTTGGTGTTCCTCTGAATTTTCTCAGTCATCCAATTTTTTCTTATCGGACAGCATGGAGTCCTAATATATATTGTACTAATTGAATAGTGAGTATTTCAGATCAAAACCAGGGCTAGAAATTAAGGAAAAATGAGGTCACATATTTGGACACAATAGTTTCAATCTTTAATTGTATTTTACATTTTTTTGCATTTTGCTTAAATTTTAGTCGCAAATTAGAAGCATTTAGTTGCTCACACAGGTGCAATTCCCAGCCCTGAAAACACCTACCAATTTTAAGATGAAGGTTTGGAATTTGCTTGAGAATCTCTAGTTCCATGTGTTCAGTTTCACTGACATCAACAAACCCTCCTGCTGCAATCCTCTCCATATCACTAGAACAACCCTGTAACATGATTATTCCACAAAAGAAAAAGTATGAGTCTTAAATTTGGGCTAAAAGTTAGCAGATCATCAAACCCACCAGCTCAAAAATTACCCAGGAACATGTATGATGCTTGAGAAAGTCCTACCTGAAGAGCCAACTCAATCCCTTTGGGATTCCTGTGGAATCCAGCTGGGATATCAGCCTCAGGAGTAGGTGCCCTCTCAAATTCTCTCTTGTAGCTCTACAACCATACAAAATATCAAACATTTATAGTAAGAAAGGAGCGAGGAACTGTAGAAAGGACTAATAATGTGAGGCCAGGGCTTGAAATTGCGACCATAGTCACAAATGCAGCCAGACTTTTCCCCTTTGTGACTGAGTTGGTCGCAAAATATCAACTAGTTTTGTAAATATGCCGCAAGGTTTGCCTTCAGTCGTGCAACTAGAACATATCTTTTTGCTACTAAAACTCACCAAAAAAATGTTGCACAATTGCGACCTCTGATATCTGTTAATACCCTGGAGGCTATTGTTCCATATTCCCTATGAGCATTATACAGGATGAGCCAGCAAAACAGATAAGAGGGAGTCGGCAACAAAAAACACCCTTTTAAATGGCTAAGTCATAACTTCAATTAAATTTTTTTATGATTGTGCACAAACAGGAAAACTGAACATACTGCAAAAATTTGCATAATATTGATTTTCCTGCATACTGCTTCATTATTTACCACAAAACATCTCACAAACAGTGCCTGTGTTCCAAGCATTTTTGTTTTTACATTAGATTCCTGTTTATTTTGGGATTTTTTTAAATCAATCAACTTTTTTTCTAAACAACTGTTTTTTTTAACTTGTTAAATATTTTTCAGTTTTGAAAAAAAAGGATAAAATGGAGAGCAAGAAATTAATAACAAAGTAAGGGTATAAACCAATAACCACAATGACTTTATTTGTCCATGATGCAGCTCTATATATCTCTATATCTTGTAATTCAAACTTTTCTTTTTCAGTTGCCACCTGGCAGCTAAGTTTATAGAAAAACCTCTCTAGTTGTCTAGTCTGGCGAACAACTTTTTCACCTTGGCAGCCACTTTCATTATCATTTAGGTACCAACTGGCACCTCACAAATTAGTTAATTTTGGACTATGGTCAGTGGGATAACAATACAGGAAAATGCCTGGGGCATCTGTACCTTCAATAACATATCAACACGCTTAGCTAGTTGCTTCTTCTCATTTTCTTGCAACTCATTAGCATTTTGAAGAAGGCTTTGTATGTCTTGACGTGAGAGACTATCACCATATCTGAGACCCTGGTTGGCCTACAAAGACAATACAATATCAGGTATCTTAGTTGCTAAAAGGAAATAATGAATAGCCTCCTATGTACTGTATGTACATGGTCAAATACATAGATAGAGGATATTACACGGTGGTGCGAAGATATGAGTTTTATTTTCGAGTGGCAAGAACAATATTTTACGAATGAGCACAGCGAATGAGTAAAATATTGTTTTTGACACGAGAAAATAAAACTCATATCTCCAAGCCACCGTGTAATTTTCTTTTTGTTATATAGACAAACCAGAAAAAAATATTCCAAATTGATTTCCAAGCATTTTTGTTTGGACCGATATCCTCACTAGTGAGGATATGGAAAATATGTCACTGAGGACCCGGATGTAGCTTCGTATGAGATCTACGAGTGGCGTATTTCCCAGTAAAACACTCGTGTCTATATATAAAAAAATATATTGGTTTAGCAATATTGTAATATTGGTTTAGCAACAGGTTTCCCACGCTCATTGCCAACTGATGCTTTCATTTAGTCCTTGCTTGGTACATTGTGCACCTTTGAGGTGAACATTTTTTTCTTTCTTGTTATATATTATGTAGAAGGATTTGTTGTAAACTTAGTGGTCACACATTCTAGCAATGTGTGATTTCTTACCATTTATTTGCTTGTATTGAAATGTATTGATTCTGAGCCATAAAATGTCCATTTCATAATCATAATAGTCTTCTTTTATTTTTTTATTTGTAAACATAACATACTTCTACTACTAATGATAATAAAAATATAGATAACAACAACAATAATACAGATCGACAACTTATAATAATAATAATAATAATATTAATGACAATTATCATAATCCTTGTAATTGTTTTATTACATTCTCCTGTCAAAATGTGGCAAAAAGAAACATCTGCATCACATTGGATCAGCGAGGACCAGTTTCAGCTACTCCCTTTGAGATCTACCCACCCAGGAATTCAAGTGAATTTCTTCCCCTTGAAATTAAGATTGATAAGTCTGGAGTTCCATATTTTGGAAATACCCACTCTGTAATTTTACTCCTTTAATAGGGTACCAACCCCAGAATAGCTACAGATTGTTTTGGGGACTGCCCATTATAAGTGAGTGTTACCTGTGCAAGTGAGAGCCATGTTGAGGTAGCATCTTTGAGAGCAAGGGTGACTTCTCTGTCCCGCAGATAGTCACCTATCTCCTCAAATGCACCCAGGGGGGTCATCAGCTCAGCTGACGACGTCAAGAACTGTGACTGCACTTGCAACAAAGACAGAAAGCAGGCACCCAGCATCTGAAAGGGTTTAAATATCAAAAAAGTTTTACAAATCAGTTGTTAATTGTATGTCTCCTTTAGCTAGTTAAATCAGTTAATGATAAACCAAAAATCAATTTCTCTGCAACTTCTGATCTCTGTTTTTTTTTTTTTTTTTTTTTTGCAAAATGTAGCATAGCTTATAGTCTGTTCTCAATCCTACAGAATCCCAGAAACAAAACTAGTCTTGATATAACATGGGGTTTGAGTTAGCCAATAGTAAATCGCAAGGAAAATGGGAAACAGCATTGAGTTCAAGTTTGTGGGGTGTTTGAGTTACCATCCAAAATATAGTACTGCATGTATTTTAGATGCTTTACCATGGAATTTATTAAAACAGCAAACATGTTAATACATGGAATATTAAAATTGTGTCATGCTATTGCAAACCAGAAGAACCCAAAAATAAATGTTTTTCTTCCGTTTAGTTTCCTGTTTCGTTTCTGAACTATCAGAGGTAAATAATACCCTGATTTAACACAAGATACTTGAAAAAAACCTTAAGAAGTTATACTATTCATAGGAACAAGGGGTTAAAAGGTCAAAGCTTTGTATTCCAAAAGAAATAAACACAATACATTGATAGACTTCTTAACTGTTAAGCCTAACTACAAACATCACATTAGATACACAAGTAGACACTTAGCAAATGAATTTGCCGAATATTTTACAATCCTCTCACTATGATAAGGCACATAACTTCCAAAAGCTTCATTCAAAACATGGCAGCAGATAATTTTTACGGCTTCCGACCTGTCAAAATTTTAAAAGGTTGCCACATTTCACTAATATTTCTATTATTTATAGACACAACATACAAAACCATATATTTCAGAACACAAGTCGAGAATTCTACCATTGTTAATATGCCCAATTAGCAGTTCAGTTCTGCAAGGGCCTACTTATTTTGACTGCGTTTAAACGAAAAAGGTCTGGAAAACATATACCTTAATTTAAATTTAGCTATGACTTCGTTTCTCTATGCTGATTGCCTTTAGATCGGACAACAGATAAATTAAGGGAGGAAAAACAGGTTCTTGAGCACTGATCACGAAATTGATAGCCCTTCAAAAACGACTGCGAACATTCTAGAACGAAACCGAAAATGCCAATCACACAAAACACCAAACATATAACCGCAAAACACGATCCAAACCTTTTACCAACCTTTACACGATTTTCTTCTACTTCTGAAAAGCTGCGATAAAGCTTTTCCTCTTCGCTTGATAATTCCTCGTCAGCAGATCGATAACGTTTCTTGGCGATTTTCAGTCGCTTGGAGTCAGCTTGGCTTTCATCTTTCTCTAGGATTTCTAGATTTTCAAGGCAAGATTCGTAATTTTGAGCATTTCTCTTGTGTGCTTCAATAGCTCGCCTTAAACCAGGGAAAGTGGAAGTGAACTCGCATAACGTCGCTAGTATGTGATTTGTTATGTGTACGCTTGACTTGTGGGCGACGTGATCGATTTCTTCGACGACTTGTTTCAACTGCTGTGTGATTTCCAACAACGGAGTTTGCTTTAAAACGGTAGAAAATGCGTCTGCTAAATGAGAACCAGCCTCACAAAACGCTTTCATGGCGTCCAAATAGCCCGCGATGAGTTTGTCAATGAAGGTTACATTCGCTTCCAAACTTTCCACATTACTGGACAGTTTTTGATGGTAACTCGTCGTTTTGTCGCAGTCTTGCTTCCTTGCCCTCCACTGATGGTAGGAGAGGTACCTGACGCTGTCCATTTTGAAGTAAAAACTAAAAATCGGCTAAAATGTCAGGCGATCTTTGCCGTTTCATATTCACGACTTGCTATTCACGATCATCTGATTTAGTACTGTGAGCCCACACTATTGTAAGTCAGCTGTTCTCACATTAGTGCTAAAACATGACGTCATATCCAAACATTTTATTTCTACTTCAATTTTTCTCCTTTTTCGCACTTTTTTCACTGCATTGTAGTATGTGTTTAAGTAATTGTGCATAAAAGCGTTTTGGTTGTAATCAGTTATTTTTAATGTGAACAGCAGCAGTGAATACCTAGATATCGCACGGTCTTCCTGTGGTTGCCCGCAGAGAGAGCATGGAAACGGCTGAGCTGGCAAGAAATCTCAAAATGGCGGCCGTGGAAAGAGTGCGAAGTTGGTGTGAAACAGAATTATCGAAAATTACTGATTGTAGTCATGAGATAACTGACTATATCCTATACATGGAGACAACAGAAGAAGTTGAGGAATACTTGGGTGGATTTCTAGACCGAGAGAACGAAAAACAAAATGAATTTATGAGTGATTTGATAGAACGATTGCGGGAACTGCAAGGCCGCCCGGAACCTGCCGGGAAGTGGATTCGTAAAGGGAAGGAAGAAAGTGTTCCTGTTAAAAGCTCACGAAATTCAGAGAAGAAGAAGGCAGTAGAACAAGAGAAAGAGAACAAGAAAAAGCCAACAAAGTATGTTTCTTTATATAGTAAGGAAGGGGAAGCTAGAAGCTCAGTTCGTCTGCCTGGGAGACATCCCTGTGAATGTCTGGGTCAGAAACACGCGCTCATCAATAACTGCATTAATTGCGGCCGGATTGTCTGTGAACAAGAAGGTGGTGGGCCGTGTTATTTTGTAATCATTTGGTCTGTTCAAAGGCAGAGCAAGAAATCTTAGCTAGAGAATCAAAGAAGAGTGCAAAACTGTTAAAGCAGTTGATGGCCCAAGAATTTTCAGATGAAGTGAAGGCCCAAGCTAAGACAGAGAACTCCCAAAATCTGAAGGGGCTTCAGAAGGCCATTGATCACAAGAACAGGTTACTGGAATATGACAAGACAAGTGTTCGTAGGACCAAAGTTATCGATGATGAATGTGATTACTTCTCAACAGACAGCAATCGTTGGTTGTCTGCAAAAGAAAGAGAATCCTTGAAGAAGAAAGAAGAAGAGTTGAGAGCTAAGCGCCATACATCTAGAAAAGATATGAAAATTACCCTTGACTTTGCTGGTAGACGTGTTGTGGAAGAAAATGTTGCCTTTGATATGTATGGTCAAGATCCTGAATTGCCTGTTCTGGCATCTGGGTATTATAGCACCCAAGATGCAAAAATGGAAAACTTGATTAATGATAAGGCCTTTCCAGAGTTAAGTTTAAAATTCATCTCATCTGGAGAAAAACAACCAAAATCCAAGTCACAAAAAACAAGCAGTAACAACAGCAAAGTTTTGAGGGTTCAGGACAGAGAGCTACAAGAGATGAGTGACTCGGGCATGTGCTTGAGTATGCACCAGCCCTGGGCTTCACTCTTGGTCCTAGGCATCAAGAGAGTTGAAGGCCGATCATGGTATACTGCCCACAGGGGTAGGCTTTGGATTGCAGCAACAGCTAAAAAGCCCTCCACTGAGGACATTTCAGCAGTAGAAGATATGTACAAGAAGTTATATCAAGGTGAATCCATAACCTTCCCCAGGGACTACCCCACAGCATGTTTGCTTGGATGCGTGGAGTTGGTTGACTGCCTGAGTCAAGAGGAATACCAAGAGCAATGCTGCGATAGAGATCACACTGAATCAAGTTCTCCTTTTGTTTTTATTTGTGAGAACCCCCAGCAGTTAGTTGTGAAGTTTCCTGTGAAAGGGCAGCATAAGATATGGAAGCTGGATCCACATATGCACAAAGCAGGAAAACAAGGATTAGTTAGTTTACAATTCTAAATGATAATGCAAACTGTGTATTGTTTAGAGTCAATAAACATTGATTTCAGAACTGGACAATAAACTTAAAAAACAGTTAAGGGCTCAAAATTGTACCCAAAAGGTACCTAATTGTACACAATGGGGGGAAAATATGCATTTAAATGACAAGTTAAGACTTCTCTGATATTCAACTGTGCCTTGATTTCGGGAAATACACCTAAAATTTTGCTGTTGTTGTATTTTAAAGTTCAAGCAGTGCAATGAGGTGGCACCCAATAACCAGAGCTCCTTTACCAAAGCAACACCTCTGTTAAACAAGAAATGGATAATACATATTTTCAGTCAATAACTTCAAGGAGTATAAGGAATAAATGCAGAGTACCATACAAAGTGCCTAAGAAATCTCATTTTACCCACAATTGGTTGATATAAACATACATATGGCTACAATGGGGGCCAAAAATAAGTAAACACTTGCTATCCAGGCTGTTCCCCGCTCCCCTGTTCAATGTTGTTTGGTGCGCGCAGCGTTCAATTCAAATTGGCATACTCCAACATTGGAAGGGGGAATGGGGTGTTTACGATACTTTTGTCCGCCGCTGTAGTTCAAATATCATTTATTAATTTCACAATTGTAATAGACAAGTGTCACTTCTTTACATTGCAGCTTGTTTAATGCACAAATAGCAAAAAGAATCAAACACTGCAAATGTAACCTCCCACAGGGTGCCCCTAAGAACAGCTCCCCCCCCCCCCCACACACACACACCCTTGTGGAAAAATTCAGTCATCTACAATGCAAACTCAAAGAATGGGATCAAAATAAGCAGTTTTGTTTTTGCTCTCTTTTTGCATTGAAATTCTGGCTTTTTACTAAAATCACCATTTTCTTTTGTTTCTGAGCATCATTTGGATGAAGCTGCTCATTTTAAGGGTAACCAGGTCGCATGACCTCTTAGAGCAAAAGGTCTATAGACACAACAAAGGGCATTACATGTTTCATTCCTTTTATTTCTTTCCACAGTTTAAAACTAACACCCAGAAAGTCGCCATTTACAAATTACAAATAGTTTTTACTATTATGTACAATGTCTCCTAAAGCATTCAAATCTACCATATCATTATCATACTATTATTTCTCATATCTACAGTTAGTAGCTTCTGCTAGTTTTTTCTGCAGTTTTGCATCGATGATGGAACACAACTCCAATTTCCTCATAACTTTAGTCTGTTTATATCTTCAGATCGGAAGTCAACCCTGCAAATGATACCAACTGTGAGCTTCACTGAATGGGCAATTCCAGAAAATAAAGGTACCCCCCCACACGGGCGGCACTAGTTTTTGACCCCCCCATGCATCCAGAATTTCCAAAACGGTTTATCCCCCCGTGCATATAGAATTCCGGGTAGGTTAAACCCCCCTCCCCTTCAGAAATTTCAACTTTTACCCCCCCTCCCCTCCGGAATCCAAATAATCACCACCTTGTTTATTATTGCGAGAAAAAGTAAAAATTTGCGAGAGGGAAACGTTGCGGAGAAAAAGGCAAAAGTTGCGGGGGTTGTTGCGGGAATTTATTAAATTTGCAAAGTAAATACAGAGCATGATAGTTTGATTTTGAAGAAAAAAATACCACCGGCATTCACAACATCCACTGAATATGAGATCTAAATTTTTAGCGTGTTTAACTAGTAGCTAACTGGCTATTTTGTAAGATTTGAATTGTAGGGGCAAAGAATCGGATGATATTATCACGGAAAAACTTGAGACTTTCGCCATTCGATCGTGAAATGGGGGAATAGACATTTCAAATGAAGTGTGGAGGCTATTTACTTGCAACACACATTTTCAAATCGCTTTCTAAAATAATTTTTCAAAATATAACCAATAGGAAAACACATTAGAATGAGCTAGACCAAGCTTGGAAAGCCTAGTTGTTACTTTTTGCGGATCTTCGAATATTTGAGGCTTAGGAAAAACCCATATAGAAACTCTAAAAAGGAGTAAAAGAAAAACATGTTATTCAACATGCATATTACACGTACCATTTTAGAGAAACGTTTATTAAACTATACCGTGTTGTTCCGAGATTTCATTAGATATGTTAGGGAAAGTTGCGGCGGGTTTTGGTGAAAGTTGCGCGTCCATGCAAGCTCAACTTATCCCGTATCGCCAACATCCTTTATATTAATTTCAATGTGTGATTGTACAAAGTTGAACCTGCTGCGTGATTGAACTAACAGTCGAAATCAGTAGAAAATTATGGAGATTCTGTCTTAGAAGGGACAAGTACGAACTGGCAAGCATTCTCTATCTATCGAATGGCGACTGTTTTTCCGCGAGTGAAATGACGTTATTTTCTTTCTGAAAAACGCTATTTTAGCAGACTAAAAAACACCCGAACTCCTTCAGAAGTTGGGCATCTTCAGACCCCCCTTGTGACAAGAAATCCAGCTCCGAAAACCCCCCCTTGCAATCAGAATTTCGAGCTCTTAAACCCCCCATGCCTTCGGAATTTCCAAATGCCGCCCGTGGGGGGGGGGGGGGGTACCTTTATTTTCTGGAATTGCCCAATGTACAAAAGATCCCCTCGTTTGGATGGCAACATTCTCGTACCCGGAGCTCCCTGGCTCAATGGGGGCTCTAATGGCAGCCCTTAGTGGGCCTTTGCTAATTGGTTGATTTTTTAACGTTGAAGAATGCACACAATATTCTTTCCCTCAATGGCTATGTATCAATTCTTGCGCATGCGTGAATGGCTGCCACCAGAGCCACCCCCGCGTTGATGACGAGCCTGGGAGTTCACCATTCATTTGAGCGCCATTGATTGGTTCAATTGGAACGCTGGCGCATGCGCAGAACGTTCTTTCTCAACGGCTCCGTATTTATTTTCGCGCATGCGCCAGAACCTCCCTGAATGGTCAAACGTTGGGATGGAGATTACGACAATGCATGAAAAGTGGGGTAGAAGTGACATGGCGTGCTTGTAGTGTTTTAACTTGAAAGTACGACACGAACAGAAATTATTTCGGACAGCGCATACCCCCTGGTTCAGTAAGTCTGTGTTGTCTAGCTGTTAAGCAAACTCACCTAAGTGCCAAAACTTGTCGAACTTCTGCAGGTGTTAGCCTCCATGTTAGCGGCCCCGAGTTTGCACCCCAGTACTCCATTATTTCACTGACCTTAATTATTAAGAAGAGAAAAAAAAACGAAAATGGATACAAAATACTTGACGCAATATCCTATATGAGATCAAGTTCACTACCTTTTCTAGATTGAGTAGCGTGGATATCTGTGTGAGCCGAGCGAACTTGTCCCTGATTGTCCATTGAGTGACAGCTGTCAAGTAGCCAACCAATGAGCGTAGCTCTTTGTCCAGTTGTAATCCACCAAGCTGGAAAAACATTCAATCGGTCAGTCATTTAGTGATTTATCAATTAGTAAGAGATTCATTTACAATGTTTATGTATCAGCCAGTTTATCAATGAGTCAGCCAGTCATCATTTTGAAAACTCAGACTTGTTGGTACTTACTCGGTTAAATGAAGTTTTGACGACGGCCTTCTCAAACAGCGTCGTGATGTCGGTGGTGGCGAAACTGACAAGGGAGTCGTAGTTGCCAGGAGTCAACGGTCCCTGTGATGGAAAGATAATAAAGCTTTTGGCAGTGTCTCAAAGCGGAGCTACGCCATCAAGGTAATGAAACACCTGATGACCTACTTATATTTCTTTACAGCACTGACTGCACGATGCTGACCAACTTTATAGATAATATTTGATGATTGACATTAACTCGTCAACAGCACATGAAGGCCAAAAAGATCCTTCGCCAGTTGCCATGGATACAATAGGTAGCTATCGCAGTAATGCGGACTTCACAGGAATGCCCTTCGGGAGCGGCACATGTTGTTAAACCAAAGGACGAATCCAGCTATTAGTGCGCGCGATCTCTTTTCTTTGGAAATGCAGGATGCAAGGCGCGCATACAAGGTACTTGGTTCGCGGAAATGTAACACGACTACCAGCATATAGCGTGCGCAGTCATTATAGACCCTTTTAATAAGTCCACTCACGCATGTTTTCCGCGAATGACGTCAAATTTATTCTTTTGAAATGTGTTCAGTAGACCAGAAATTGAAAAGAATAAATTTGACGTCATCCGCGGAAAACATGCGTGACTGGACTTATTAAAAGGGTCTATGGCTTGACCATTATCGACCGTTAAACATACATTTCATAATGTTTTGACATTACCTTAAAAGACGTAAGGGTCGAGTCTAGATGGGTAATGAAGTTCTGAATAAATGGATCGTTCACCTCATAGTATGAAAATTCCTCCTGAAGAAAAGTTCAGATATTTAATAATGCGAAATTTAAACCTGTCACTGAGGTTGCATTTCCAGGATTTTTACTGAAAGTAGTACAGGAGCAGTACAAACTTATTTGTTTGAGAATTTAGCGATTTATTTTCGCTTAATGGTAGGCTTTATTCTGGTTTGGTTTGGTTCTTTGGGAACCCACACAGGGTCGAGCTTCTCGGGGTGGTCAACGGTCGACCTACATAGACAGCCTTAAGCGTGACACTGGCCTGCAGTCTGCTAGCGAGCTACGGACGCTGGATAGGCCGTTGTGGCAAGCCACCATCTGTCCCGGAGGAGACTCGACCTGATGATGATGATTCTGGAATATTTGCCACCAGTGCAATATTTTTTAACCATCATACCCCCCCCCCTCCTCCTCCTCCTCCTCCCCCGGATAGTTCCTATAAGGCCTTGGGGAAAGTACGTATATACACTGAGCCTCTTTGAGTGCGCGCCTCCACTAGGGAACGTGTGGGACGATACAGCGCTGACCACGAGCATAACTTTATATCTATAACAACTACTTCTGTATCTGATTGAGAATTTCACTAGAAGACACGCCTCATTGCAAATAACGCGAACTTTAGAAAACAAGGGGCTTCTTTCGCTTACTGCGTAATAATAAAACTAGACTCTGAGCACGCTGAGTGTGTGCCTTGCGACAGAAGGACATTTTCAATGACCCCTAATTTGTGAAGTAGATTCAGTGATAGAGTACCTCGCTGATATTATGACTAACGGAGGCGAATCCGTCGATTATTGGCTTTAATCTCGGCATCACAGCATTAGTGCACAAGTGGTATAAACCGCCCTGAAAAAAATAAAAGCTTACCAATATGAGTGCTTCAAGCGAGAGAAAATCAGAGAACTGATCTTCTTTGCATCATAGGATAAAGCGGGTTCAGCGAGATGAGTGTAGAAAATTCTTTTTTATTTGCGTTTACTTTGCATTCTCATTTGTACGCTCTTTTCTATCAACCAATCATATTTGGAACTAAGGTGATCACGTGCTCACCGCGTGATAGTGATTGCACTTGGCTTGGCATACAAACAAAACAGCCACGTGTTAAATGAATGACAGTGTTTTACTGACGGGGAAACCATTGAGCAGCAATTTTCGATTTCTCTCGTTTGATTGGCTAGGTTTATTTGGTCTTGATCGGTGATACGGGACCTCGGTGAATTGTCCAATCCGAATGACGCGAAGCCCCGGGCACAGACGAAAGAGGTGAAGACCATTTAGACCTGTTCCCAGTAGTGGCCTGTCAACAACGTCATTCTTAATGCAGGCTAGGGAGCTTGTTCAATGTCTCTTTTTGTGTTACCTGAAGAAGATCCTTAAATATGTTGGACGTCGAGAGTAGGTCATTCAAACAGCTCTAAAGAACAAGGGAATTACGCTTTTAAAACAGCAGGAAATAGAAACAAGGTTGGAACTTGGTACGCGATCAGAGCCACCAGAGCCTACGACAAACAACAACATCGGAGTAGGCTGGTTCTTGGATCGAGATTGGGGGGAGGCTCTGGTGTCCCTTGGCTTATTAGCTAATTTTGAACGTTGGGGCATGCGCAAAAAGGTCCTTCTTTCAACGGCTCTGTATCAAATATTGCGCATGCGTTAATGGCTGTCACCAGGGCCTCCCCGAGGAGCTCTGGGTATGAGGATGTGAGACAAACAAATAAAAACAGAAAGAAAGACAGGAAAATCGGAAAACAAAACAGACAGGTTTTACTGTGATGTGCATGGTTGTGATCTCAGTAATGAAAATATTAGATAATTTACCTCTAACTTTAGTTTTGCCGCCTCCTCTAGATTGGGATTTCTCTCGCACTCGGCCTGACACAAGGAAAAAGGTAAAGCAATGAGTGCGGCGGATGCTTTGTAATAAAGTGAAGAAAGATCCAAGCTTGTGCTGAATACTTGGGTCAAGGCTCGCGACACGTTCATGCTGACGGCTGTATCGGTTGCGGGTAAAGGCCACGCATAAGTGAGACCAAGTAAGATGTTTAACAATTATTCCTTGATCGAATGGGCTCTGACCAGAAACATATAAGTGAGTTATAAGTATGTTTCTGCTCTGACTCAATAGCTATTGGGCTATTGTCTCAGAGGCAATGAGGGCGAGAGGAATAATTGTTTTAGTCAAATCACACTAGTCACAGTCACTTTGTATAGCAAAAAACGTTGTCTGATCTGTCATCTACTATATTCTGGCTTTCAAATCCGACACTTTTCGCTACTAAACGCGACATTTTGGCGACCTCCTCCTTATTATTTAAATAATATCCTAAGGCACGCTCGACATACCCACCTCTAAATCCCTCTTCAGCTTCTGAATATTTTCACTGCTGGCTTCAAGATTATTTAAAATCACCTGCAAGAGAACGAAGTGCTTTGAACACATGGCAAACTGGGATATAAAATAGATAGAAAAGCTCCGCTATCAAGGTTATTTCGCCTAAAATATATACCCACCAAGAAAGCTTTTCGTGCAGCGTCGCTCTCGGCTGTTGATCCGACCTGTAGTTTGCCTTGGAGCATTCCCGTTAGATCTAAACTATTTGTTTAAAAAACATTCCATTACCGTCAAGGAGCACAGTTTTTTACACTCAATAATTATTACACTGCTTTCCCGTCCCAAGGCCATACGACTATGTTTTTCTTACCTCCCAGATGGAAATCCTGCCTTGATCTTCGCTCGTAACACATCACAATAGTCGGACGATAGTAAAGAGCTGCGAAAGGGAATAAGGAAAAAAAACAGGTGACTGATCCAGGCAAGAAAGGGCAGGGACTGATTCTCTGACCCAAAGCGACGTAGCTTTTTTTCTCTGTTTCTCTTAAATTTTGAAGGGAGAAGGAAGTCCAACCTATCGAGCTAGTGGCAAACCAAGATGGGGAGAGCAGATTCTACGTCGATTTAAGTAACGAATCAAAGTTACTAACCTCCAAAGGGATGGCTTTTCCTGAGTGAAAACAAATAAGATATTCTAGAAGAAAAGGCTAGGTACTATAGGTATCACAGTATCAGAGAAAAGTCGAACAATTCTGTAAAAAAAAACTTGGTAAAGGGACGACTCTGCTTCGAGTACAGTGAACAGTTATACCTTGCGTGGTTGAGCATGGCACAGACGGCATCAATACACGAGCTAGACAAAGACCGCCTGTAAATAAAAAATAAATAAATAAACAACAAGCTAATCTAGTGTTTAACATAAACAAGTATCAATATCAAAAGCTAATCTAGTGCAAAACATAAACACACCGTCCACACCATCAAGCTTATCTAGTGTCAAAAAACACTGCTATTTGCGTAATAACGTGGACGCAAACTATTCTTCGTGTTGTTTTGGGCGTAGAAAAGTTGTGCTCGAGCGCTACGTTTCAGGCAAACGAGGCGTTGCTACAACGTTTTGAATTAGTACATGCAAAAAAGCCAGTCTCGAAATCGGGAGACTGTCGGCATAAACGTACTTGAAGACGGGTATATTATCTGCAAATGGATTTCAGTGGACACTTGAGCTTAGAAATTGTTGTGTGAAGCAGTGATTGAGTGATTAATTTAGTCATATTTCGAGGCTAGACAAGACGTCCTCTGTGTTTTTCCTACAAGCGAAGCGAACAAAAACTGTCCTGTGTTTTTTTCCTCAGTGCGCGAAGCGAACAAAAAAGGTGCGCGGGCAAGAGGAAAAAAAAGGCAATCAAAAAAAGCATGCAGAAGCATGGATACATGAACAAATAATAATACATGCGCCACCACGTGATCAAAGATCAAAGTCTCGTCCCACCTGACGGATTTCTGTACGATAAAAAATACGTCATCCACCATACTAGACGTAACTGCTTCATCTTGCTCTCCCTCGAAGTAATCCATATTCACCGCCTACCAACAAAAAAACAAGTATCATTCCTCCTGGAATTCCGAGGTCCTCAACGGCGGAAGGGGGCTATGGGAAATTAAATGCAAAAGCCCATTCAATGCAGCCCGCAAGGACCTATAGCATGCGTTATAATAGACTATTCTGATCCTGGAGCATGAGCTGTCATAGACTATTCTGGTTCTACCTTCATGGCTGTTTCTCTCATGAAGTATTCTTCCATTGTGATGTAGTTACCAATCAGCTCCTAAACAACACAAGCAAAATCTCAATTAGCTATTGATGTCGGTATCAACAAAGGATAATGGACCATGAACGTACTCAAGTATTCTTTACAATTCTGCATTACTAACGAGCACTATGATGGAAGCAAATAGTAGTGTGGTATGCACCAAATTACCACGATTTTTAGAAAGTAATATCTATCATAAGCAGGCTAAAACTAGCAAACATAGCTAAGGACGATTACAGCCAATTTTGCCCAAGCCACCTTGATAATTTTCGAAAGAAACGTAGGTTAGAAAATTCTACGACCAATTTAGAAAGTTTTGGAGCATTCTTTCACCAAGAAACAAAAACTGGAAGGCCAAGCAGCTAGAATTCATTTCACCTGCATCCTTCTGTTAACTCCATTGTTGTTGACGAGTCGGTCAAGGATCTTGTTGACATCTAGAGCCAGAAAGATAAACAATGTTTCCTGATTTTGTTTTGCTTTGCATTTTGCTTTACCCAAAACGTAACAGCTTGTCAAAAAAATAGTGTTTTCAAGTGTGAGCTACTCCAAATTTAACGTTATGTGCTGTGGCCAGTGATTTTAGTGCCATTTTAAAATTTCTGTAGAAATATGGCCCCATCACTAACAGTTTGTAGTGTCCCCTGGGATTTTCTCTTGGTAGAAATAATAATAACAAATTATTAACCTCTATTGTGCAGCTTTCAACTCGAGAATTTTAATCCACACATTACAGCAATAGTAAAACTAGAAATGGGAAGTGGTCTGATTTTTACTGGATATCCATGAATTTCCGAACATCTCATGAGAATTAGCTTTTCAAGTGAATAGGTTTCTGAAGAAATTCCCTGTGAATAGCTTGACAAACCTTCTGATGTGTTCTCATCTGGGAGATTTTCGTAATCAGCCTGAGAGAAAAAAATAGAATTAATGGTGACACAACAAAAACAACAAAATCGCTGCATAATCAAGAAAATGACAAAGATTATAATTCAAAGGTTTAAAGTGGGGCTACGATCTAATTGTTTCCACCGCTCTTTTCTGATAAATCACTTGTTAATAACCTAAATGACAAATACCTGCAGTTGTTTTCCAATTTTTTCACAATAAACAATGACTTTTTGAGCTCTAAATTTCGAATATCGCGCCATTTTGCACTGGGCCGGCGTTCCAGCGGCGTAGGCCAAAGTCCGCGGGGTGTGACGTCACAGGCGTAACTCGAAACAAAGCTCAAAGTCACAACAGTAGTTGTGACGGCACATTGTGAAAGAAAAAGTGAAGAAATGGGGATGTATTTGCAGGAAATGTTGTGTTTAAAAGTAGTTCAGCATTATTGCTAACAGAAAACGTGGAATTTGAACTCATATAAGCTTCACGCACCAAAATAATTGAAATCGAACATGTCTTCGATGCGCTACACAGAAAAAGGTTCGATCGTGGTGTGAACAGATTTCCAAATCCTCTGCTCACTTCGCATATAAATATTTCACAAGGATGTCTGATTAATCTAGGTGTCAAGTATGAAATTCAGGCGCAGCTGTCAAAATCAAATATGGTTATGGTACCTGATAAATCAAAACCAAGTCCATCAGTGAGAGAAACGCAAACGACAGAAAGAGCGCAAGAAGGAAGCGTGTATAAGTTCAATTCTCAGATCGGGAGCGCGATGAATCAAAGACATTCCATGTAGCCGAGATGCACGCCAAGAAAAGTTTGTATTCTAAACCAAAATAAAAAGTAACTTAATAGGATTTGTTGGATGGATAGATGCGAAATTCTAGGGTTAAAGTACTAAATTCAAGGCTTCGTCAAGAACTGCCGCCGGGTAAAATGTCGACTTACATTCGTGTTTTTCCAACGATAAGTTCGAAGAAACTATAGTCTCAAGGGCAAATAAAAAAGCATAAATCTGGAGTTTTCTGCGCATTCTTATAAATAAAGATCAAGTTTAAAGTCTGTCGTAGGTCGGTGGGTTGTGATTTTTCTGTTCATTAGTACTACTAGATGTCAAGCCTACCACAGGTCTTCAGACAAGATACAAATGTTAATGGGAGATTTCCAAGAAAGAAAACTGGGAGAAATATATAGTAAATATATGGCAGTTCAGGGAAATTTTGCTGTTGGAGACAGGAGTGAAAAATCTTGAGACTTTAGCAAAACCAGCAGAGTTGATGTCCCTGGCGTCAATACTATAATTATCCACCTCCATGGATTCTCAAATTCTTGAATTCTATTTCAAAAACAGCTGTGCCAGTTGTTTTTCCAGTGTTCACACAACTTCTGGAGAGGACATTTATGATAGATCCTTGAAGTTCCAGTGAAAACCCTTCTAGCTCTCATAAAATCCCTTGCAATTCCACAAACTCCCTGCCAGTTTCATTGAAAACCATGTTCTAAGCCATGTTCTAACTTGTGGCAACAGGGAAATTAGAATGCAAATGCAAGCCAACAAAAAAAGTAGTCCAAATATAACATGTTTATTGGGAAATGTTGAGATACAACCCCTGCCCTGAGCCCCACCCTTCTATAAATTCCACCCCTAGGGGACAGGAATCAATATTTTTGGTCAGGATTGTCAAATATTTTAGGGGTGAAGAGACTGGGGTCTGGTCTCTTTTAGAGCTCTGAATGGTCCAGCACCTCTACAGCAGCTACAAAATTTAAAAATACCTTGGTAGAAAGAAAATGCAGTCAAATACTCCATTTTACAGTTGATCAACATCCTTTGTTTCAACAGAGCTGATAGATACATCAAAATGCATTAGCATCTGATTTGCATTCCAGGAGAATGATAAGGTCTGTTCAATGATGCAGCAATTTATCATGTGGTCAAAGCCAATATTTTCTTTCATCAAGCAGGATATGATCAACTAACAGTACAGTAAAAAAACCTGCTTGTATGAACCTAAGGATTTAAGAACCTGTTGGCAGAAATTTTCTATTTTATAATGCTCCAAAAAATATATAATTACCTTTTTAGCCATTCAAGGTCAAACAGGTTTTTATGATGTGGGGTTACAGTTACATTTTCATGTATGCAATGTAAATTACTTTTTTCCATTTTTATCTTTTCCATTTTTGTGTTATTGTGTGGTTCCAAAAAATATCCATACTCCCCCCTCCACGGAAGGGTGTTGAAAAGTGACCCCTCCACCCCTTTGGAATTTCCAAAGAAAAATACAGTATTTGTAATGGAAAAGATCAGGTAAATTGACCCCCTACCCCTCCCGAATTTCCAATCCCTTCCGTAGGGGGATTGGATAATTTCTGGAACCACACATTTTATTTGTCAGTTCTCTTGGACTTTTGCCAATATTGATGTGAATAAAATGCTTTTAATGAAGGGCAAACCATATTTTATCCTATTTCTGGTAATCAGCAACCATGTTTCCTCGTAGAAATTAAGAACCTAGTACTTGGAAACCCTAAACTGCCAATACCGCAAAATATAAGAACCTGTTTTGGCAAACTTTGAAAAATGTAGGTCCTCACACGCGGGTTTTTACTGTATTTGATAATCACAAACGCAAACAACTCGAGCAAACGCAAAATTGAAACTGTTTTTAATTAACAGTTCAGCTCTCAGACCGTAAATAAGAGCAGCTCACGTTTAGCTTTAATCTTTTTGCTCCATCAAAAATTATACAGAATGACTTTGATTCCCGAGCGAAAGGAGCAAAAGCCTTTTCACTAACCTGTAGCAACATGGCGTAACAACACGCCGTAAAACATTTGCAAACAGTATCTAATAAATCGATACAAATGTTCTTGAAGTCCTTCAACTCATCATTCGCTCTTTTCTTACCGACTCCCGGGCTCTATATATTTTGAAAATCATCTATCACTCGAAATAATAGCAACTTGCAACTCTTGTTGTTGTCTTTTACATCAACACAGCAACGACAGGTAGCGCTTGTTGGGAATGAGTTGTTGTCTTTTACATCAACACAGCAACGACAGGTAGCGCTTGTTGGGAATGTGAATGGAAATATTCGGCTCAGTCTTCTTTCCACGTGCGATAGAAACCCGCTCGTTCGACTACATCGCAGTAGAATCTCATTGTTGTTCGTTCTGGTGCGTTTAAACTACCTGATTTGCTAAACAACAAGAACAATTTGTCATTTATCAACTCTGTTTCTTCGTACTTCTGCACTAAATCATGTAAAGCACATTCGCGAGTTACGCCTGTGACGTCACAGTTCTTCTCTGAACTGATTAATATGCATAAATCGCTGGAACATCGGCCTAGCAAAAAGCGCGAACTTCAACGTTAAATATTTTCTTTCGCGATCTGTTTTGACACTTTAAAATGCTCAAGTTACGTAGCAAAATGTCTTAAGAGTTGTTTACGGCAGAAATTTTGCCAAATAAGCTCGTTCAATTTTCGTCGTAGCCCCACTTTAATTGATCTGACTCACCACAGTTTTCTTTTCCAAGAACCGTAGATAGAGCTCTGTCCTCGAATTCATAAGTACAACTTCGCCCAAAAGAATGTCCATCTCTCTGGGGTCATATCTGAGTGGTATAGAGAAATATGATAAGTTTAAAATAAAATAACAGTGCAACAGATGAGACAGGATCTGAGCATAGCCTTTTTGTACGTTTCTCGAACTTGTTTTTGCAGCTTAGTGATCAGTTTTTGGTTAGTTACAGAAAAATCACACCTCACATTATGTCCCTTTCAAAATGCTTATTGTATCATATATTTATTTAAAGCCTGAACGTATTATTATCATTAACAAAGGCAACTCTTACAAACCTGTCTACTTTGTCTGATGAAGTTTTTGTGTTGAGACTTTTCTGGACAAGTTTTAGCTGTAAAAAATCAATTGTAATTTTAAATATAAGGAGCTCAGACATAATAAAAGCTGAGGAGTGGCAAATTTCTTGGCATTGCAAGGCACCAGAGGCATAAAGACAATAGAAGACAAAAGACTGTAGAACGAAACAATAAGATGGAATACAATAGCTCCAATCCAAAGTACAATACATCTTGCAACACCAAGAAAGGCCCCAAATCTCTATTGTGTACTGGGACAAACGGTGACCTACTTTGTCATTCAAACCTCTCCTCTTTATGAATAAGTCCAGAACTTGAGAACTCTGTTTGTCACACTCCACCTGACAGAGTAACATAATGCCATTTTAACACACAAATGTTGATCAATTATAACTTATACTTAGCAATAAGGGACAATAAGGGATTAACAGCTCTATTTTTCACTGACACACATGTAACTGGACAGGTGTCAGAATACCAATGCAGGAATTTAAAAAGTAATCCTACCTGAAGAATTAACAACAAGATAGGCATCTGACCAGGACCTGAAATGGAAAACATAAAACTAGGTGATATTTTGCGACTAATTGACACTTTTTGGTCGCAATGTAACAAATTTTGGTCACTTTTGCAACTGTATTGGTCACAATTTGAGCCGTGCTTACCATAATATGTTTCAACAAAAGGCTGGTGCTCCTCTACAATCCTAGCTATATTTTCAAACAGCATGGTTAAAGTGTTGGCAAACAGCACTGTGGCATGTCGGTCTGAAAATATAACAATCCAACAGTAAGGACAAGAATGTTTTCATCAGAAAAGAATCTTTAGTAAAAACAAGAACAAAATTTCATGTAATTGGAGCCTTGCTCTCCATAGGATTCCCAAGCCCAATTGTGTAGGTTATTGCTTAAGTTGTACAATTAGAGCGGTTTTCATATGACTGTAGTAAAACCAATTGCAAAGTAATTACACCAATTTTGAATAAAACCTATAGGAGTAATTACAAAGAAATGACCAATTACTCATGACAGTCATCTGAAATCCGCTCTATGCATAATATGTTTTGTTTTCAAACTATCTTTTCTAGAAAACATTTGCCCTGGACTTGACCTGAATAAGTGGCTTTCAGAGGTGGAAGTTACCTGTATCTTTTGTGGCTTCAGCTTGATCAAGATTTTGCTGAGAAGCTGCTGCAATCTAAAAAGCCAATGAGATGTAAGTGTTGCCTAACAGATAATACAAGTCATCAATAAATAAGTCACTTACTGGAAATCAACATTAGCAACGTAGCGACGTTGCGGCCATAACCCATGGCCTTCATCAGGCTAATAATCAGAAATTACACTACCTTACATTCATGCAAAACCAAGAGAAAATAAGGTATTCAAAAAGTGTGCCAGAAAAATGAAAAGCACATAATTTAAAATCTCACCATTGAACTCAAGTACTGTGCATATTTTTCTAAACCTGTGTTGTGTTGTCCAAGTAAAGGAAATATTTTGAAAAACCTGGATAACACAAGAAAAAAGCATTAAGTCAAATGGTAAATACTTGGAATTAGAAACAAAGGGATCAAAGACAAAGACATATCTCACACAGAGAGAAAGTTTCAAATTTTCAAGAAAACAAGCAAGAGGTGTGGAATTTCCATACAAGATTATAGTTTAATAGTTAATTTTGTGGGAGACTCAACAAATCAGATCTCATACATTTTAATAAGACTAAATGGGGCTTAATGTGTGGTTCCAGAAAATATCCATAACCCCCATGGAAGGCATTGGAAATTCCTGAGGGGTGGGATGTTCAATTTACTTGATTCTTCCATACAAATACTGTAGGGGTGGGGGGCTACTGCTTTTTTAAATGTATTGGAGTTATGCCCTACCGTTGAAGGGGGAGGGGGGGTATGGGTATTTTCTGGAACAACACACTGTTGAAGTGCTATATTTTCATAGTGCATAGGCATTTTGTGGTCATCTCTGTTACAAAATCCTTTGCACTGCCCAGTCCAGAGTATCTTAATTGGGATTAATGATGGAGTGTCCCTTTTTTAATCTTAAAACAGCAATAACACTCCTGCGCACTCCATCTCTGATTGTCAATGAGTATGATCAACTTTATTCAATTATTTTATTTTATTTTATTATATTAATCAAGTAACTTATATGTGTAACTATGTAACTTATGTGGATTGAATTTCATAAATAAATAATAAAAGATCAACATCCACACTGCACTCAATGCACAAGATGCTACTTATCGCTCGAGTGACATGTACATACCTTTCAACACTGGTTCGGTCCCCTTCTAATATTGCCTGATCAAACTTTTGATGTACAATAGTCTTCAACTGCTCTTCTGCTTGTTGTAATAACACAAATGCTCCAGATAAATCTGAACCTGCAAAATGATCATTATTATATTATATTTTGACATTAAATTGTTCATTTAATATTCATTTAAATATCAAGATATTGAGTTTAGAAATTTAAGTCAATTTCAAGTTACAAACCCTCATCAGTATCCCCTATTATCTGTTCAATGATGTTCTTGTCAAGGCTTAAATATCTGTGAATATGGGCTGCTGCCTGTAAAAATAACAGATACTGTTTATAAAAAGTAGATCTCCTAGATCATACAATGTACATTTTACATGACTAGAATGATCAAGTGCACTTAACATCATGTTTAGAAATTAAAAGCTATTATAATAATAATATATAGATTTAGGCATTGCCTAAAAGCGGAGCTCCTAGTCAATTTTATGCAATTTATAAAGCTTGGCGTCATCGTTGATGTCTCTATGACGCACACATCATGAGACCACTTTGTTGCAGTCCTCTGGTGACCTAGACAATTCTACCCAAGTTTGGTTGTCTTAGAGCCTTCCCTTCATGAGAAATAAATTTTTCAAGCATAGATGATGTCATCAGTGATGTCACATCACGTGACCACTTTGTTTCGATCCTCTAATGACCTAGACAATTCCACCCAAGTTTTCTCCCTTTACGAGATATTAATTTTTTGAGCAAGGATGACATCATCAATGACGTCACATCACGTGACCATGTTGTTTTGCTCCTCTAATGACCTTAGACAAGTCTACCTAAGTTTGGTTGTCTTACAGCCTTCCCTTCACGAGATTTTAATTTGTCATAGATGACGTCACATCACGTGACCACTATATTTCACTTCTCTGGTGACCTAGACAACACTACCCATGTTTGGTGGGTTAAGACTCTTTCCTTCACAAGATATTAATTTTTCATTGATGATGTCACATCACATGACCACTTCATTTCACTCCTCTGGTGACCTAGACAACACTACCCAAGTTTGGTTGTTTTAGAGTCTTCCCTTCACTAGATATGAATTTTTCAAGCATAGATGACGTCATCGATGACGTCACATCAAGTGACCACTAGATATTACTCCTCTGGTGACCTAGACAACACTACCCAAATTTGGTTGTTTAAGAGTCTTCCCTTCACTAGATATTAATTTTTCAAGCATAGATGACGTCGTTGATCACGTGACCACTAGATATCCCTCCTCTGGTGACCTAGACAACACTATCCCAAGTTTAGTTCATTTAGAGTCTTCCATTCCCACGAGAAATGAATGTCTCAATCATCATTCCGGGTTTTGATTGGTTTTCTGTGGTAAGAGATCGTGGGTGCAGCCGTAATCAGCCATCATCGATGACGTCACATCACATGACCGTGCTACAGCACCCCCCTTGTAGCATATACAAAATATCCCAAGTATGGTGGTCTTAGCATGTTCTCTTGAGGAGAAATATTTTTTCTTTGTATACCACAGGGTTCCCATGTGTACACGGACGGACGGACGGACACTATAGGTTTAATACCAGAAAAATAAAGAAACAATCATATCTCCCGAAGGAAAGCTTAATCTATAGAAGCCAAACTTGGACAAACTTTCAAAGACCATAAGAGGAACTTTACACCAAAGTCATGTGATATTACATCATCAATGACATCATTAAAATGGACCATAATGTCAATGACATTCAAAAATGAACTCCATGGGTTACTGTATACGTTTTTCTCTTATCTATGGTGCTCCGCTTGTGCAGCGCTTTGCACCGCGTGGGAGCTCCACTAATAATATTTCTATCACAACATGCCATCCAATGTGTTTTGAACAAACAGACTTATAGTTGTGTGGCATCATATGCATTACAGTGTCAGACAAAGACAAACCACAAGTCATCATGGCAGTGCTGTATCAACTTAACTCCCCATACATAATCTACTATAAATAGACACCATGTCCATAAATAGACACTTTTGTAAAAATGATGTGACTCCAGAAAAAATCCATAGGTACCTCCCCCATGGAATGGATTTGGAAATTCCAGAGGAGTGGGAGTCAAATGCATTTTATTGACAGAGGGGTGAAGGATCATATCTCAAACCCTTCCATGGGAGGGGTATGGATAATTTCTGGAATCACAGCTGTAACTTACTTGTTCATAATTTTCAGTGTTTAATGCTGTCTGAACACCATTGACACAGGCCTGTTGACAGAGTCATGAAAATGTTCCTATGCCTTTTATAATTATTTTCAATTGTTATTCTCTTTAAAGCTCAGCCAATTACCCTTGGTAAGATCTTACAGGATCCTATAGAATCTGTGTACACTGTGAAAACTCCATGCTATAGGCCATTATCACGCAATATTGATTAATAATATGTGAGGGGGTTGGTGCAAGAACGACCTAAGTGACGATTTGGACTGTTTTTCGATTTTTCGATTTTGACAAACAAACTGCGGAAACATTGTTAAAATAGCCTAAAACTAGCCTCTCTGCATTTCCCCCCAAAAAAATCGCCACTAGATTGCTGTAAAACGGTGTTTTCCCTTTTTCAAGCGCAAAGCATTATGGGTAAAACTGTAAAAAAATGACAGCACTTTGTCCCTAGCCCCAGTTTTAGATATTTTTTTATAAGTGCCTAGTCACTCGCACCTGTCAACTGAATATTGCGCCGAATGCATTCTTTTGGATTCAAAACTAACCCAAATTGTCTTGACAGTGCAGAAATTCTGCTACAGAACAACAGAGAACAACAGTGATGACTCAAAGAGTCATCACACGGCCTGCCAAATTCTTTGTGACTCGATTTTGCTCGTAAAATGTGCTCCTCACTCGTGAGTTCTTCCACAAGTTTGTCTCTACCGACTTTTGTTTGCTTTATGATGCAAGCAAAGCGGCTCCTGTAGTAGAAAATGACTTGAAAAAAGCGCTTATAAAGCGAATTCATGGCTCGCTCTCTGTTCGACAAGCGAAACCAAGAATCCAACTGTCTTCACTGAAAAGGGTGAGCCCTTAGTCTTTACAAGCAGCGGGTTTTTTTTTGGGGGGGGGGGGGGCAGGAGGCCTTCTTCTTTCTTTTTTTCAAGTGGAAGAACAAAATTTCATTGCAAAATAAGCGAAATTACAGAAATAAATTCGGGCTACAAAGGGTTAACAATGCGCCAGGTAGGATGAAAAGCTCTTTTGTATTCAAAACAATAGACAAATCTATGCGATTTTATAGCAAAAACCCCTAGGCTTACCGCCAGTTTTAGGGTTAGGTTAGCCTTCGGGTTAGATTTAAGTTCGGGTTAGATTGAGTTTAGGGTTTAGGGTTTAAGGCTAAGGCCGGTTTACATCGTTCTCGGCGCGATTTTTAGGAAAAACTTAGACTATTTGAACATGATTTGCACAGTCTGAATAGTCACTTAGGTCCACTGGTTAGAGGCCGTTTTACAGCGTTCTCGCGGCGTTTTTTTTTGGGAAAATGCAGAGAGGCTAGTTTTAGGCTATTTTAACAATGTTTCCGCAGTTTGTTTGTCAAAAATAAAAAAATCGAAAAACAGTCCAAATCGTCACTTAGGTCGTTCTTGCACCAACCCCCCCATATCTATCGTATAGTAATGATATGCAATGTTTTCCTTCCGGTGCCCCAACACGCATATCATTACTATACGATAGACTTGAGGGGGTTGGTGCAAGAACGACCTAAGTGACGATTTGGACTGTTTTTCGATTTTTCGATTTTTGACAAACAAACTGCGGAAACATCGTTAAAATAGCCTAAAACTAGCCTCTCTGCATTTTCCCCCAAAAAAATCGCCACTAGATTGCTGTAAAACGGTGTTTTCCCTTTTTCAAGCGCAAAGCATTATGGGTAAAACTGTAAAAAAATGACAGCACTTTGTCCCTAGCCCCAGTTTTAGATATTTTTTTATAAGTGCCTAGTCACTCGCACCTGTCAACTGAATATTGCGCCGAATGCATTCTTTTGGATTCAAAACTAACCCAAATTGTCTTGACAGTGCAGAAATTCTGCTACAGAACAACAGAGAAGCTTCATAATACTCAAAGAGTCATCACACGGCCTGCCAAATTCTTTGTGACTCGATTTTGCTCGTAAAATGTGCTCCTCACTCGTGAGTTCTTCCACAAGTTTGTCTCTACCGACTTTTGTTTGCTTTATGATGCAAGCAAAGCGGCTCCTGTAGTAGAAAATGACTTGAAAAAAGCGCTTATAAAGCGAATTCATGGCTCGCTCTCTGTTCGACAAGCGAAACCAAGAATCCAACTGTCTTCACTGAAAAGGGTGAGCCCTTAGTCTTTACAAGCAGCGTTTTTTTTTTTTTTTTTGGGGGGGGGGGGGCAGGAGGCCTTCTTCTTTCTTTTTTTCAAGTGGAAGAACAAAATTTCATTGCAAAATAAGCGAAATTACAGAAATAAATTCGGGCTACAAAGGGTTAACAATGCGCCAGGTAGGATGAAAAGCTCTTTTGTATTCAAAACAATAGACAAATCTATGCGATTTTATAGCAAAAACCCCTAGGCTTACCGCCAGTTTTAGGGTTAGGTTAGCCTTCGGGTTAGATTTAAGTTCGGGTTAGATTGAGTTTAGGGTTTAAGGCTAAGGCCGGTTTACATCGTTCTCGGCGCGATTTTTAGGAAAAACTTAGACTATTTGAACATGATTTGCGCAGTCTGAATAGTCACTTAGGTCCACTGGTTAGAGGCCGTTTTACAGCGTTCTCGCGGCGTTTTTTTTTGGGAAAATGCAGAGAGGCTAGTTTTAGGCTATTTTAACAATGTTTCCGCAGTTTGTTTGTCAAAAATAAAAAAATCGAAAAACAGTCCAAATCGTCACTTAGGTCGTTCTTGCACCAACCCCCCCATGTAATAGTTATCAGAAAATGAATCCAGTATTCAATTCTACACATCAGGTGTGGGTTGTTCAAAGGTGGATTAAATTTAAACCAGGTTTAGTTCTGAACAAAGCCATCGAGTCACCATGGTAATTAATCCTGGATTAGTGCTAAACCACTTTCGAGCAACTGGACCCTGTACTAGTAAAACTGCAAAGTTAGGTGAAGATTGCTTGAAAACTGGCTGAGATATGAATTTTCAAAACTTCGTATTTTGGCTTATTTTTTTACAAAGAATGTATGGGGAAAATCATTGAAATGAGCCTCGACTTGACATATTTGCCCATACATTTCTTTGTAAAATTTAGCCAGGAATACAAAATTTTGAAAATTCATATCTCAGCCAGTTTTCAAGTAATTCTTTTGAAACTTTGCAGTTTTACTAATACGAATGTGTAGAATTGGAAATTGGAATCCATTTTCTGATAACTAATAAATATTATTAATCAATATTCCGTGATAATGGCCTATTCCTCTGAGAAGATCAATTCTTAAAGAATAGTAATAAGCTTACCTTTAAATCTAATATGTCATCCACTCTTTTAATACTCTCTTGGACCCTGTTCTGAAAATTTAAGAAACAAATTAAACATTCTGTTAGTCTTAGTAAGCCTTGTTCATACATACCAGTACCAACACTATTTGCAGGGTCAAATAGCACTACTGCTGGGTTTTGCCCAGACATCCATCTTGGCTCTATTTCCTTGAAACACATGGAGGGAGTTAGATGGGGGACATGAGGGGGAACCATATGCCTCCCCCTTTTGGACAGATTTTTCCATATATTTACTTTGTTTGTGAAGGGAATTTTCCCTTTTTTATGTCCCTCCCCCTTCCCCCTCTTTTGGAAGTTCCTTGATCTGCCCCTGAACAAGGTAATTTCCTGAGAAATTGCCCTCTTCCATTCCTTTCTAGAAAATCAATGCCCCAAAACAGAATATTTCATTGTGTTAATACAAACAGGTTTTTAGTATATCTATTTCTGTTTGTTTGTGTTTAATATAAAGTTAGCTTTCCATTACATAGCTAGGGTCCTCGAGTTTTGTTGTTGTTGTTGTTTATACTGTTATTCTGTTTAATTACCTTGACACTGTCAAGCAACCTGACTTTACTGCTCACTTTCTCTGCCAAGTCTGATGTCTTGGATATAACAGTATAGAGCTGCTGTGCATCACGCATTACAAGGCTCAAGCTAGGGCTGAAATCAGTACATACAATGTGACAAAATAAATAAAAATAGCAATAAAAGCAATGGTAACAGCACAGGGACATAGCCAGGGGACAGTGGTGGCTGGTCCCCCTTCTAGCAACCCAAAATACAGTAAATGTATAGGACATTATTCAAAATGTGTGTTTCCAGAAATTATCCATACCCCCCCCCCCCCCCCCCCCCCTACGGAAGCGATTGGAAATTCCGGAGGGGTGGGGGGGTCAATTTACCTGATCTTTTCCATACAAATACTGTATTTTTCTTCAGAAATTCCAGAGGGGTGGGGGGGTCACTTTTCAACACCCTTCCGTCGGGGGGGGTATGGATATTTTTTGGAACCACACAATACAGGAGAAATGAATTATTGCGGAAATTTTGTAGAAAGTGCTGAAATTCCTCTATGATGCCTATTCTCATTACCGCATCTTGTAAAATGCCCTAAAATGTCATCCCAGTCATATCTCAATAGTTCCAGAAAAAAAAAATTCTGGAATCCAAATTGGATGGGTAATGAAACCTAACCTGATGAAACTTACATGATACTCTGAAGGGCATTCATTTTCGCATCAAGTCTGGGCTGGTCTTCAAGAATTGTATCAAGTTCATTATTCAGTTGTTGCTGCAATTAGACAATTGTTTGATCGTTTAGTGAGTTGTGTGCCGTTTATTTACAAATTCCAGGTAGCCAACATCGTATCACCAACAAGTCTCCAAAAATACACTGCTCGTATTCTCATCGAAAAATCCTAACACAAGCAGAAGGAAAGGGTCAGAAATTTTAAAATATAAGCTTATCTGCATAAAAGAATGGAATAATAAGGAGTTTAAGTTACCATGTTTACACGTAGGCACTTCGCGACTGACAGTTATCTCAAAGTTTGAAAAGCTTTTATAAACAAAACAAATAATGTCACCATATATCTTTGATCCCAAAGCAAGCACTACAACATCTCCCTACCTCCTTGAGGTGAATCTCTCCATAAGCCTCCTCGATTTCACTGATATCCGTCAAACTAAACACATCGTGATCTGCCGCCATCTTGAATATAGAAACTTGCGCCCGCGGTATCGACATCAGCAGTCCTTCTTATCAAAACCACAGGGAAACCGTGAACCATAAATACACTTCAAGCTAAATGTCCTGAATGGTTTTTTTACTATATTTTCAATATTTTGAAAACATAGGTTTGTCGCTTTAACATGTTTTTTTTTTGTCATTGGAAAATAACATATTTTAACTCATTTTTTAACTTCTTTTGACACTGCTACCTTTGTGAGCCTGCATGCGATATTATCAGCGGGTAACAAAGTTGCAGGTAATTCAACATGGCGTCCGAAGTCGAGGAAAGCGAGGGAAATCGAGAAGAACAAGCCGCTCGTATTTCGAAAACCACGATATTTGTGCGTAATCTTCCTTACAACATCACAGACGCGGAGTTCAAGAATGCGTTTGAGGATGTTGGGCCGATAAAACGCTGCTTCATTGTCAAAGATAAAGGTTGGTTTGTTGATCAAGTACAGGGTGCACGTGGGCGAGCTTGTTCTCACACTCGCTGTCTGTTTTACGTCACAAATCCACTATCCCGCGGGTGTGACACTGCATGGCTGGGAATGATTGTAGAATCCAGTGACAATTTGCTCCCTTGCGTACAAAGTTAATAGAAAACAAAGTATGAACAGGGACGACGGAGCCGTCATTTCGCCAAGTTTTCATACATTTTCACTAAACTCAGCCCCACCTTGCCATACAATCTTTCTAATGAACCCTCCACTATGAAAACTGTTCTGTCGTCTCTGATGAATGGTTGAATGTGCTACACTTAGTGTATTCTGTAGTCCATGACAGTGTTTGAAGCCCCCTCTTCAAAGTTATGAGATCCAATGCCATACATGTACCTGTCAACCCTAGACGTTCTGAAACCTGGTGAATTCGTCGGAACCATATCGTTTTCCTGAATCTTTCCCGAAACCTCTCTGAATCTTTGCCGATGGTGCAGACTTCGATTGACTTTTTTGTGTCTTACTATGAATCAGTTGAAAAGCCAGGAGATTTGATGCTTTAACCTGGAGACCGGGAGATTTGATAAAAAAACCTGGAGACTCCCGGTGAAACCTGGAGAGTTGGCAGGTATGCAATGCATTTTGGGTAATCTCAGACTGCATTTTGTAATATCAGCTTAATATAAGAATTTCAAAGGATTTTCAAAGGTATGGCCGAAATTCAGGCTACCCCAGTAAGTAAATTAAGCAACATAAATGACCAATCAATTTTTTGTCTCTCTGGTTCAGCCCTGCTGAACACACTTGAAGACCCCCATCACCTCCCTCTCTGTAGGCCATCCTGGTAAATAGATGTTTTTTTGCATCTTTTGTGGACCTCTGGAATTCCAAGGTGGGTGGTGTTTAAACACGAAACCGCGCTATAAAAGGGCCAGCACCAGGCGTTTGTCACCTTTAGTTGTCACTCAATCGCCGAGCAGGAAAGAGCTCTGTTTCAGTGCTGATGAATTCTCCCTTCAACCCAACGCGAAATTCTCTAATTTTACATCCTTCAAAATAACAAAAACGTATTCTCAAGCAATTTCATGGTTTATAGTAAAGGAATCTCCCGATTCCATTTAACAATTTCAGCTTTCGGAGGGTCTCTTATTCTATTCTATCCTCGTAATTATTTATAAACACAAAAAGTACGCTGTCGAGTTATACGTTTGTACGGCTCCGATTTATTAATCGCACTCACTACATTTCAAATATCTTTCTTTTAACGACAAGAATATTACTGTTCTTAACCACAGCATAGTTACTGCGGCGTGCGACCAACTAGGAGTCCAACAAAATATGGAGGAACGACGGCGAGTCGTAACTGCTGTTATCTTTCATAACATGAGTTCGTCTTCAATTCAAAGCTACAATTGTAGATGTAAATATTCCCGGCCTTAGTGATCCTTCATTCCCAAAGCACTTTATGCATTGCCAGGTTGATCTTCAAAATTCTCTTGGCCGACAACGCTTGTGTTGTTCAGAAAACGGAGCAAACACAGAGTCAGTGAGTAGATTGACGAGAGCTTGAATATTGTGAGCGTTGAATGGAGGCGGCCTTCTCGTCGCACTCTGACCATAATAATGGGAACATTTACAAGGTAAAACAAAGTTCTGGTATTCCATAGGCTTAGGAGATTCCTTGAGACTATTAATTGCACTTTCCTCCCTCAAACGGCTGAATAAAACCATAAAATCTCTCATGGTTAGCTCTCCACGATCGACGTCGGCCCGCCATTACTGAATAACAACGGGCTTTCGATATCGGCCTCTTGCGTCCCTTATTCTTTTGTCAGAATCACTTGAATCCCGAGGGACACTCATACGCATGTATATGGTTGAATTACTGCTGTAAAAGATTATTGTGGGCTCTACAAAATGGCGGAAGAAGCCCGATTCTTCAGTGGCTTGAAGAAATCGGCGCGTAATTCAAATTGTAACAAAATCTTGACCATTGTTTGGCTACATTCATACTTTATCCTTTTATAGGTAGAATTGTTTTCAGTAAATGGTGTAAGTTTCTTTATTTTTAGCACGAAAATGGGCAGCATTAAGTTGTATTTTTAATATTACTTCTCTCTCCTCCTCTACAAGTTGGCTAACCAGCCATTTTGAATTACCGTTTGAATTCAAAAGGTGTGAAATGGGGGCGGACCTATCCCTTTTATAGCGCGGTTTCGTGTTTAAGAGCAGCCTGGAATTCTACAATGGGTATCCAACAGCTGGGTGTAATTCCAGTGTTAGTATTCTAAAACAAAATATGGAATTCCTGGATGGATGAACTTAGATTCCGGGGTGGTCGTGTTGAAATGCACTTGAATTCCAAGGTAGATGTGGAAAACTCACAATTTATTGTGCTGAAACCTGAAACTGAGGCTTGCTCAGTAAGAGACACAGGCACAAATGCTTGTGGAGCAAGCCTCCAAATAACTGGCCACCAGCATATAAGTAGACCAGCATAGGTACTTGCACTATTTTTGCAGTTATTGCTGCAGGATATTTGATTTCATAGATAGATAGACAGATAGATAGATAGATGTCAGTTTATTTAACCCAAAAGCAGAAATTTCTGAATTGCTGGGCCAGTCAGCAAAATACATATAAATAACGCAGAGCATATATACATCATGTTTTGTGCTGTTTTCAAACACCCCTCATAATGCCCCTCTCGCTATGCTATATTATAGGATTATTCAAAGCTTCAGGAGGCTAGATTCCACTAAGAAAATAGCATGAAAAAAGCAATATTGCACGAGTCGTGCAGCAACAAGGGCAATATTGCCTTTTTGAGTGCTATTTTCGGCAGAATCTGCAGACTGAATGCTTTGAATAGACTTGAATCCTATTATATCTCGTCCTCAATTTACACAAAAAGAGATATCATAGGATTCTATAGCTTATTGAGAGATTCACCTTTATTTATCTCAGATAACAAGAGTAAATGTCGGGGCTTTGGATATGTGACCTTTGCTTTAGAAGAGGATGCTCAGAAAGCCAATTTTTTTTCAGAGTGCTATTTTCGGCGGAATCTGCAGGCTGAATGCTTTGAATAGATTTGAATCCTATTATATCTCGTCCTCAATTTACACAAAAAGAGATATCATAGGATTCTATAGCTTATTGAGAGATTCACCTTTATTTATCTCAGATAACAAGAGCAAATGTCGGGGCTTTGGATATGTGACCTTTGCTTTAGAAGAGGATGCTCAGAAAGCCAAAGAGAATGTGAAGATGTTGAAGGGGAGATCAGTAGCAATAACATTCTCTGCAAAAAAGCCAAGAGCAAAGCCGAGGAAGGGAAGTTTAAAAGTCCTTGAAGACAAAGGTACAATGGCTTCTCAACAGTAACAGAGTTGTATATTTTCCCTTAATTTTCCATCTCTTAATGTTTCAGATGAAACTGAGTTGGCTCATGAAGAGGGCAAAAGTGTAGAAAATGAAAGTGGCAAGCAAGAAACAAATCAAATTGTACCTTCTCAGAAAAATCACCAAAAACCTAAATCAAAGTCCTTAAGAAGAGATGCCCAAAGTGATGCAGGTCGAACTGTCATTTTAACAGGACTCCCAACAAGTGTTACTCACAAACAGATCTATAAACGATGCCGCAAGCTGGGGGAGGTGGAGAAAACAACTTTCCCAGTTGAAGGAAGGGACAGGCCTACTGCTGCAGTTTTGTTTAAATCTTATAAAGACTCTCGATTGGCTGTTGGCAAGCTGAATGGTAAAATATTCAAGGGTTCTACTCTAAAGGCAGTTATCGAGACAAGAGAAAAGATTACTCCTGTCAACAAAGCTAACAAGAAATCCAGGCTCATAGTGAGAAATCTTTCGTTTAAATGCTCTGAGGCAATTTTAGAAGAGACCTTTGGATCATTTGGAGAAATTGTGGAGGTGAATATTCCAGTGAAGAAAGTTCAAAACAGGAACCGCAAGCTAGGCTTTGGGTTTGTTCAGTTCAGCAATGTCTTTGATGCAGCCAAGGCGCTAGAGGGTATGAACAGCAAAGAGATACTTGGTAGGCCTATTGCTGTAGACTGGGCAGTATCAAGAGAAAAGTTCAAGGCCATGGCAGATAATGGTATGTACAAGATTTATATCACAATTTTGTCTTCTAATATTGAATTAAAACAATAATAAAGGTGTGACTGTCTAAGGCTCTTTAAAGGGGCTCTCGCACCTTGCTGGCCACTTCTCTGACAAGAAAATAGCTCAAATCGCAATCCAATTCCATCTCTTTATAACAGGTCAAAACAACCTAGAATTGCATTTGTCTAACACTTGAAAGGTTTTTCTATTAATCTGGAGGATTATTTTGATTACTACGGTCAAATGTACATGTGTTTTCACGGTTACAATTTTACTTATTTTAAGTCCACAGTGGACGAATATTAAGCGTGCAAGAACCCGTTTAACATTTAACTACCAGATTTGCCTTCTGCACCTAGCACATTGTATTGGGCAGTAGCAAAAAATTGCATCCCCCTGTTGATGACCCCAGTCATAGCAACCCACCCTGGAGTTTTTTAATTTGAACCACTCATCCTGGAATTCCAGTTTATTTTTTCATGACCACCCTCGAGTTTGTGCTTACCCACTCTGGAATTTTGTATTTTAAGTGTGCCCATCCTGGAATTCCAAGCTCCATTTTGACCACCCACCCTGGAATTCCAGAGGTCCTCAACAGGGAGTGTACAGATTTGTTTTGTGACTGCCCATTCCTGCACCAATTGCTGGACTAAGCAGCAAATGCTGTATGGTAGCACACTTGTTAGCCTACCTCTAGATTAATGTCCATGTCCAGGAGATATGATTCATGTGATTCACATGTGCAAATGTCCAGGATGTACTTTATGTAACTTCCTGATATTTAAGCTCCCCTATGCTGCACTGCTTTCTATGTATCGTAGGGACGTTTTGTCTGATATGGGCTTTTTTATCATTACATCCTTCAAACATAGATTCACTTGATGAGCCCAAGCAGAAAAGGCCAGCTGATGGAGAGGCAACTGATGAAAGTGATGCTGATAATGAAGATGATAATACTGAGGGACTAGTGGAGTCCAACGATGGTGATGATGATGATACCGCTGATTCCAAAGATGAAGCTGAGAATGATGATGATGATAATGATAGCAATTCCCAAGCAGATGATGATGATGATGATGAAGAGGATGAAGATCATCAACAGAAGAAGCCATCAGATGTCAAAGAAGGCCTTACTATTTTTATCCGTAACTTATCTTATGATTCTTCAGAGAAGACAGTCTCTAACCTATTCCGAAAGTTTGGGAATTTATCTTATTGTAAGATAGTGATGGACCCTGTGACCCAGCACAGTAAAGGCTCTGCCTTTGTTAAGTTTAAATCTACTGAAAGTGTTACAAGTTGTTTAGCTGCAGCTGCTGAAGATGGGGGAGGTAGGTAATGTTATTACAGTTTGCTAAACCAGCTTTACCTGTACTGTTATTTTGTAATAACCTGGTGAAACTAATTGAATATCATGGTTTCAAATGCGGGAAAGCGTTGACCATAGCACTAGGGATTTTTTTCATGATGTCCGCGGGCAGTGGAAGCAAAGGAAGGGGGTGGATCACTACCCACAATAATTTTGATCGAGGGGGGAGGGGCAGCTGCTTTTCTTGGCTTTGCACAGTGAGTTTGATGCAAAATGTACTAATTTAGAACACAATTTTGAATAATACATTTTCGGCTGTCTTGAGGTGGAGCACCCCCCCTACACAAATTAGAACAACAAATAAATTCATATACGGCAGTTCCATATTCAAAATAGGGTGTTACATAACCTTTGTTTTTTCCCCTTCTTACAGGTCTCAAGTTAGATGGTAACCAGTTACGAGTAGACCTGGCCGTGACTCGTGGAAAACTGGAGCATCTTCACCAACAGAAAGAACAGGAACGCAAAGAGCCACGAGACAAGAGGAATCTGTATTTAGCACGGGAAGGGGTCATCTTGCCGGGATCTGATGCCTCCAAGGAACTCAGCAAGGCAGATCTGCTTAGAAGACAGAAGGCTGAGGCCGACAAGAAAGTAAAGCTCAAAAATCCCAACTACTTTGTGTCAAAAACTAGGTACGTATGGTACGATAGTTAACCTGCTAAATCGAGCCCTTGTACAGAATGTCATACTTCTGAGAAAAAATGCGGAAGAAGTTCAGAATTCCCATACAAACCTTTTAAAATTGGAAATTTAATCTGCCAAATCTTATCTTTGCCGTGCGAAATTTGGATTGCTTAACTCCCTAAAACTCTTCAAAACAGAAAATTTGACAAAAATTGCCGTATAAGGTCCATTTTCGCGTGTAAGGGCCCAATTGTGAATGTGAGTAAACGAAGAAGACAACTATTTCAAATTTCTACACATAATTCGTCTTCTAATAACGAATGAAAACAATAATAAAGGAGTGGCTGGCACAGGCTCTTTAAGGGCTGCAAGTCTGGAAAGTCTCTACATTTAAGTGGACAATACTTTGTTTATCTTGCCTCTTCTCAGGTTGTGCGTCCGAAATCTGCCTTTAAAAATAAACGAGAAGGAGCTGTCCAACGTCTTCAGTCAGGCCGCGTCCTCGGAGTCCAGCAAACATGCGGTTGTGAAGAGCGTCCTGCTCATGCGCAATAAGGAGCGTGTTGACAGCTCGGGAAAGGGTCGCCCACTCGGCTTTGGTTTCGTGGAGTTTACGAACCATAATGACGCTCTCGCAGCACTGCGGGCGATGAATAACAATCCTTCGATCTTCGGCCCTGATCGCCGACCAATTGTCGAGTTTTCCATTGAAAACAGCACGGCGCTAAAAGCGAAGCAGCAAAGAGTACAGACGAATGTCCGTAAGCAGAAGCAGATGGCACCACAAACAGAAGACCCTAGCAAAACAAATAAGGAAAAGAGGATGGAGAGAAAGGAGAGAAGAATCGAGATACGAAAAGCTAAACGTTTGAGGAAGAAAGAAAGAAAACTAAATCCCGATGTCACGGACGAGAAAAAGATAGAGAAAGTAAAACCAAAAGACTTCTCCAAAAACGTCAAATCAAGACCTAAACAATTTGCTGCTAAACCAGAGAAACGGACGTTTAAAACAGAACGCACGAAGGAATTGGATCTCGACAGGCCGAGAATGTGGTCTGGAGACGTGGTTGGTGGTCCTGGGAAAAAAGGACAATCGGCGGAAAAGGAAGAAAAAGTGTTTAGACAAAAAGCTAAAAGGAAAGCGCGTGAGATGAAAGAGGAGAAGGAATTTACCTCTATTGTGCAGAATTATAAGAACAAATTGTTTGGCGGATCCGATGTCGCTTTGAAAAAGAAGAGAGCAAGGTGGTTTGAGTAGGTCCAGCCAAGCGAGTTTTTGTAGAAATTAGTGACAAATTCAATAAACAATGCAAAAGGCAACCTTTAATGTCTCTTCCTTTATTGTCTCTTCCTTTATTTGTCATCACGTCAATAAAAATAAAGATTTTATGAAAAACCTGTTCATCTAGTATGTGGGGCGATTCCAGCTTTAATGAAAGCGCGCGTTGCATCCTGCTAGTTTTGTTACATTTCTAAAAAGTTACTTAGAAATGATAAAATAAATTGTCCGAAACGCGGCTTTAATTGCCCTATATCACTATGACGTCATATCAAAAAACTCCATTGTTTTAGCGCTATGAAACATGGTCGCCAGAGGGGGATTTAGAAATGACCAAAACACAATGAAAATGCCATTCATGATGTCAAGCAAAGTTGTACCCTAGAATATCAGGACCCACAAACCATGACGTCATAGTGATATAGGGCAATTCTGCCTCTGTTTGGTCTTCGTCTTTTTATTTATGCATTTCTGAAAGAAAGGAGAGCGCGTTCACTTATAGCTGAAATCGTCCATTTCCCCAAACATGAAGTTCTATACTACTACAATAACAGCGCTATTTTATGCTATTAGACTATGAGTTTGAGTCTATCATATTTAACGAGGTTCGCAACGCCAAATACACTATTTGACGAGAAAGTCTCCACGGTACACCCTATACAGTAAAATCTGTAGTTTATAAGAGCGCATGTTGTCCAATATATCTGCAGTTACGACAAATAAACTAGTAGTGTAAAGTCCTTTTGTGGTTCGAGTGGTGCTACTTTGTTGCAATCTCTAAGATTGATTGTTTCTACATGGTAAATGGTTATACACTCCAATATCACTTGGAAATATCTTGAGACACCGCCAGCACATGTGTGTTTTACATGCTACACATAACATGTGATTGCATCCCTCGGTCTTCTCTATCCCCGTCTTACACTTAGGACATCGCTTCCTGCGTTGCGGATCTTCATTTATCCATCTCAACCAGTTATTCGCCTCGGGCAATTTTCTCTCCTCGCACGTGATTCCCACGTGCTCGAACTCGTGACAGCTTGTACACACCGTGTTCAAACACACGTGACACTTGAAGGGCTTCCCATCAGTAGTTGCGCGGTACACCATTGGACAATCTGGTGACGGACAATGACGTGCTTTATCCTGATTGGTTTTCACGTACCAGTCTAGGGCAGCTCTAAGAAAGCTCTCTTTCTCGTCTTTCCGCGTAAGGGAGTCCAGATCCAGTAGGGTAAATTCTTCTTCGCAGTTTTCGTTGGAGCAGATTAGAGGAAACTGCTTTGCATTGACTAGTTCTTGGACGCACGTCTGGCAGTATTCATGCCCACAGATCGATAGTCTGTATGACGGTTGACTCACTTCACACAGGCAGACGGGACACTCATTCAACAATGGTCCTCTCTCGGTTCGCTCTGGCAAATCAGCTCCGGCTGACTTGATTTCTTCCACCACTTTCTCAAATGCCGGTGGAGTGGCGTACAGTGTTACCACATGTCGTTTCACATCCACTCTGACAATCTTGACTCCAGGTATTGTGCCAAGTCCTGCCAGATCCCCGCCGAATCGACACATCATTTCTTTGAGTAAGCCTCTGGGTTTGTCTGCGCGTAGATCGATCTGTATCACTTCACAGCCATTGTCTTGCATCTCCTTTAAATAACCTTCTATCAGGTTATAGGCGGATTCTACATTTGCATTCGTGCCATAGATATAGATCGCCGTATCACGTTCCACTGCTCTTATAACTGCCCCAGTAGATGTTTCCGCTTCCTTTAACAGTCCTCGACTGTTATTAGACAGCAGTACTTTATGAGCCTCCGAGACGCTGCAGTCAATTTTACAGCCCTTGATTAGGTTAGCGACGGCTGCAAAGGCCTCCTGGTAGTGTTCCAAGCATTGACTCTCTAACTTGATAACCATACGTGCCTTAGATTTTGCGGGTAGAACTTCCACTCGGCAACGGGTACCACACTGCTCTTCGCAAACCTGTTGCAATCCATTTAAATGGGCTGTCATCTCCGTCCCGACTGCGTCATAGACAAACTTTGGGCAAGTGAGGGTTGTCTTTGGGTTACAGGCGACGTCGAGTTTCACGCGCCAATATTCGAGCCCCGATACGCGTACTCCATTCAGATTTTTAGCTGCGTGTATCCCTTGTGCTGGATATTTGAATTTTGCAAACGCATTTGCAGTGATGTCTGTTGGCTTGGTTGGGCTTAGGACCTTTAAAGTGAAGTCATCATCGTCAGCAAACTTCTCGATTAATTTGTGCAGCTCCTCAGCCTGTTCTTCCAATTCCTCGTCAGTAGTCTCTTCTCTTTTTTCGTACTGGAGAATTATCTGCCTGTCCATATCTTGAATCTCAACTCCATACTTCTTCTCGAAAGCCGCTTTGATCTCCGATTTAGTGGTTCCCCTGTTCAGGTGTTTAATAAAAAGGGAGTTCTGGCGGTGTACATTCCACGATACTAGAGCATATCCTGTCATCCCATATCGATTAGTGATTATTAATTGCGATGGTATGGTCATCTCTAGAAATTCTACACTGTCGGGGAGTTCAATAGTGGCTCTGCCAGATAGAAGTCGTCTTGTCCATGAAATTCTCACATCTAGTCCATACATGTGTTCCCTCCTTGTCTGCCACTCGTCAACACAATTTGGTGCAACTGTGAAAGTACGCTTATCAGCTCCAGCCTCATCGTCTTGTTCTTTTCGTGTATACGTCCCAACTGCCTGCTTGGCGTCTTCGGGATTTTCATACGTAGCAAATATTGCTGTATCCTGGACAGAATATTCACTTAGAGCTCCATACCGTTCAAGTACATCAAGAACTTCCTCGGGTTCTGTAACATCCCGAGCACAACGCACAATGACCGAGCGAAACATGCCTGCCATCAGAATCTGCGATGGAACGCATCCCTTCCCAAGAACCATCCGTACATTATTTGAGCCTGGAGTCACTGCATGCTCGCGCTTCATTTTACGAAGTGTCTTCTTCCCTTCTTCTAGATACTCATTCATCACGTCAACAACGTTTTCGTGGTATTTTCGAGGAGCAAAGACTTCGAGGAATCCCGAGTCCGGTTTGCTCTCTACAACCACGACGTCAACATTGCATTTACACTGTATCATTTGCTGCAAATCTTCTATCTTCTGTTTAACTGGGGTGAGGGTTACCTTTCGCAGCGACTTGCTGCAGGTTATCTGGATAGGAATAAGAATCTCTTCGTACAGAGTTTCTAGGTCAAGCTCAATTTCGCCTCGGGCAGCAGCATCTTCTACCCAGCACTCTTCCACGGCTGTCACGTTGAGAATGAATTCTTGCGAGGTGCGCAATGTTTTTTCGTACACCAAGAATTTTGGCTGTGCATCCGCGAGGTTAAAGGATGTGGAAGGATGAAGCTTTACGAAGTTGCCATCATGAATGGTCTTGTATCCCAATCTGGCATTACCCGAAAACACACACAGATTTTCAGAAAAGCAGGGAAGAATGTTTCTCTGAAGAGTTTCCCTTACTGTGCGATCATCCATAGTGGACCATTTGCAATGAACATCCATTCTGAGTTCTTTTTCAAGAATATACTGGAGCTCTTTCACGGTCTCTTTAGCTAATCGAAGTGCCTTTGCATTCAAACTCCTCTCAAAGCACCATCGATTCCTGTGCTTAGGGTCTACATTCCACCATTCACGATACACAGAAAGTAGAGTAAGGAAATCCCCCTCGGGCTGACAGAACTGGACCTTGCGCACATCTGCTTGCTTTTTTTCTTCTTCGGTTCCCATGCGAAAGAAGACGCTGCCATTGACAGTCGCTGTAGAGCATATAACTAAACTCTCCAATCCAACCCCATCCTCGATGCCCTGGAACAAGAATTTTGCCAGCCGTGGCTCATTGGGACCTTGCTCATTTTTCTCCCAAGTTCTGTTAGCATTCCGTTATTGATAGCGCCTAGTTTAATAAGAGTCTCCAGGGCGCTAGTGATAGAAGCTCTCGGTGGGGGCTCCACGTAGTCAAATTCCACAGGATCCTTCACTCCAAGTACCATCAGCTTGACTATCGCTTGGCCAAGATGCACACGGAGGATTTCTGGTCGTGACCCTTTCGCCATTGCCTTAAACTCATCTTCTGTGTACAATCGGTAACATTTCCCGCTGTCTGTTCGCCCTGCTCTCCCCTTACGCTGCTCTGCTGAGCTCTGACTAACCACGGACACCTCAAGAATGTTAATCCCACGCTTTTCGTCATACCTCATTTCCTTGACTCGGCCAGTGTCCACTACAAATTTGATTCCAGGAATTGTAACGGACGTCTCGGCGCAATTTGTGGACAACACGATTTTTCTTTTTCCTGGGAAAGGTTGAAACACCTTTTGTTGTTCCTCTTGCTGGAGTTTTCCATGTAGTGGAAGACAAACTATATCCTTAGAGCCACAACTTTCTGTCAATTTGTCTTTGGCTCGGTCGATTTCTGCTGGTGACGTTAGGAAAACGAGAATGTCCCCTTTATCTTCATAGCGATGGATTTCCAGTGCTGTGGCAACTGCTTCTGAAACGTAATCGCTTGTGTCACAAAACTGCGCTTTCTCTTTCCAAAATACTTCTACAGGGAACAGTCGCCCAGAAACTTTGATAACTGGGCAACAACCACCAAAGTAATCTTGAAATAAACTTGGATCTATGGTGGCCGATGTTATGATAACCCTCAAGTCTGGTCGTCTTGGCAAAGTCTTCTTGATTATCCCAAGCAGCAAGTCCGTGTGAATGCTTCTCTCGTGTGCTTCGTCGACAACGATACAGGAATATTTACTGAGGTTATTATCCTTAATACATTCCATCAACAATGCATGATCCGTGGTATAAACAACTTTGGTGTCCTTGTTTGCCTTCTGCGACGACCCAACGCGATGACCAACCAGCTGACCGACTTTGCTTCCCATTTCTTTAGCCACTTGTTGAGCAAGTGAGGTGGCAGCAACCTTACGTGGCTGTGTGCAGACGATTTGTTGATTACCTGGCGCAAGGCCTGCGTCAAACAAGTACTGAGCCATTTGTGTACTCTTCCCTGATCCTGTCTCGCCGACAACGACTGATACCTGATTCCTACGCACCGTTTCAACAATATCACTCTTTTTAGCGTAAATAGGAAGTGCGTTTTCCAGCCGATTAATCTCCCGTTGAAGACGAGTGGTAAAACCCTTAAGATCTGTTCTCTTCATTCTCTTCTCGTCCAGCTTACAAATGAGGTCATTAAAACCCATTGTGAACTGTTCAAGATGGCGGCTGGAATCTTCTTGCTTCTCCTTCAACGTCTGGATAATCTCGAATGTATGAAGGTCAATTCTTTTTCTCTTTCCTTTTCTTTTTCCACCGGTGTATAAATTTTCGATCATCACCGAAAGTACTACTTGTTGTTCCTTGTGCTTGCTTACTGCAGCGTATCGTTTGGAAGCAAGCTCGCGTTTCAGTTCATTTATTTTATCCCCGTCTTTTAGTACTGTAAATGCCGGATGTCTACATTCCTTTTGTTGCAGCTTAAAGATTTTCATGGCTTCTTCATAGTGCTGATTCGTTTGGAAAACGACAGTACATTCTCTATTCAAGCGGTCTTTCTCGAAAGTTACAGTGAAGTGTAGATCCCTAAGTACATCATTGAGGTGCGTGATCATTTCATATTTCCCTAAATTATCGTAGAATAAGATGCCGATGGTACTTTCAACAGATCCCTTCATATCTTTTGACGTTATGGACTCTGTTGCCTGGATTGTTGCCTGGTTCTTTGCGTTACCATTTGAATGGCTAGTCACCACGGGCTCAAAACTCTGCTTATTTTTCTGTCCTGCGGAGGTCGTAGCCCTTCTCTTTGGAAGGTTTTGCCCTTCATCAGTCCCCGTTTTAAGTGGCCTAGCACTCACTGGGCTGACAACTGTGGCAGGCGTTCTGGCCTTAGCCCATCCTGACTGACCTGGTGTAGATGCTTCAGATCTTGGTGCAAATCTAGACCGATCTTTGATTAGAGGCTTTCTCCCTGTACCTGAGAATCTAGCTCCACTTGGCATGAATCGTGTAGGAACTTCCCTCCCTAGATGCATTCCTATTGGCTTTTTAGCTTGTCGAGGTGTCCCATTACCTATTTGGTCACTTGGTGACCTTCCATCCTCTGGGGAAAAATCACCCGCTTCTGGCACTTTCTTTCTTCTTGGCGTCAACACTGTCGCAGCTTCTTTCCTGTTATTCGAAGAGATTCTATCTTTGTCGCTAACCACTTTTGACTTAGTTGGGGTTGCCCTTTGGGGTGTTTGCTCTTGACTGGCATTTTCGAGGGACCGGTCTCTCCTTTCTTATCATGCGAAGCAGACTTGCCATTCATCGCAGTCGTTTTTAACGTCCCTTTAATCTCTTTAGCTCTTTTTTCTCTCTCTGTTCCCTTCCATCGTGAAGTTCCAGGTAGTGGACCCTTATGTTCACCTCTGTTCAAAGTGCTGTTGGCTGAGTGACACAGCAAGGACCTATTCTGCCCTTTAACCTCGGCCTGATTTATGTTGGTTGCCGTGGTAACGCCTACTTGGGTTTCACTGACTGCGTGCTTTTCTTCATAACTAACTGCCTGTTGTTCTTGCCATGCACAACTGTCCTGGGCTTCCTGTGGCGCTGTGGGATGTTGGTCAACCTGCCCAGCCAAATAGCGTCCCTCGGCTGAACAAGGGGTATGTGCTTTCTCGGCCCTTGGTTCCTCTTCCTCGCATATCCCACAGGATATTTGGTCCCTCACTCCAGACCCGCTCACAGTCTCGTCTGACATTGTAAACTTTCCGTCCCCGGTCGTGAGTGATTAATATATTTCGGTTACGTCCAGTGCTCTTGCTCTTAGTTCAGAGTATTCCTGTCTAGTCTTTTGAGACGCGGCGTCCAGGGCCTGCTGGAGTTTAGAAAAACGTTTTAAATGAGCTTCATTATTTAGATTTTGTCTGATAATTGCGTAGGCAGAGCAGAGCACCATACCTAGGGGAAAATGGTATAACGATCGAGTTCATTGGGCTGTCCCCCCCCAAAAAATTCCGCTTTGATAGCGACCATCTGGGCCACCCTGGTGACTAACTTTAGGTCTGCGGTAGGGTATACAATTTTAACTGTAAGTCTATGGTCAATGGTAGAGTATAAAAAACGAGGATATATATGGTCTCTGACAGGGTCAGGTTTTGGAGACCTCAGCGGGCACACCCCGTACCCAAAAATCAGCGGAGTACCTCCCTGGCTTTAATATCGGCGAATAGAGCACTTGTGATGTTGGGAGGGAAACGATTTAAAATTACAGATTTGGAAGATATACCTCAGACTCAGACAACTACTCCTTGGTTTGGTTGTCTTAGCTCAGGTTCATCCCTAAAGATATACTTTTTATCGCTTGATGATGTCGTCGATGATGTCATACCACGTGATCAGAAGTTGTACCCCCCCTCTTGCCACTTAGACCACAGGCTCCCAAGGCTAGTGATTTGTGTGAAGAATTAACGCTAAAATACAGAGAATGTATATGGACATGTAAATCACGAGAAAAATATACGTGTATAGGGGAGCGAGAGAGAGATCAGTAAAAAGGGCTCAAATCCCCATAATTTTCGCAGATTTCAAGAGAAGTACAACTAGATATTATTGTAGAACAGTTTTTTATTCGTGATTTTAAATTTCCATTGTATATTTTTCTTGTGATTTACATGTCCATACATTCTCTGTATTGTACCGTTAGAATTCTTTACACAAATCAGTAGCCTGGGGAGCCTGTGCTTATAGACAACTTCGCTTTATGCCTTTCCAAGATATATACTTTTCTCCTATGATGACGTCATCGATGACGTCATACCACGTGACCATGCAGTTATCTTCCTTGCCTCTAACACAACTCCCCAAAAAAAGTTTTGGTTGTCTGAGCTTCATCCCTTCCTGAGATATGTTAATAAAGGGACGGGTCTTGCGTGCGCACGCACGGACGCACGCACGGACGCACCCGCGATACCCGTATCATTCTCGAACCCAGAGCTCCCCGGCTCGTCTCCTCGCGGGGGAGGCTCTGGTGACAGCCACTGACGCATGCGCGAGATTTAACATAGAGCCGCTGAGAGAAAGACCTTTCAGCACATGCTCCAATGCTCAAAATCAGCCAATCACCACCGACCCTCAAATGGATGTCCCCAGAGCCTCCCTGCGAGCAGACGAGCCGGGGAGCTCTGGGTACGAGAATGTACCCGTATGGGAATATTGCTGAACCATCTATTTTGTATTCTTCCTGCGATACCTGTGGTGCTCAGCTCTAAAGAAGCTCCTATTAATAAGGGAAGTGGTCAAAACACATGAACTCGAATGAGTGTATGGTGTATGCCGCAGCCAACCAGTGTTTTAGGGGGAAAATGCCATTTTAAACTGTGAACTCGTAAAATAGTAAATGAATACACAAGATTGGCTCAGAAACATCTTCCTTGCGAGAGCATCACATCCATGCAATAAAATCTAACATCCCTCACTTGAGCACAGAAAAATGGGCATTGAAAAAACACGGGTGGGTAGGTCCGTACCTACCAACAGGGGCGTACAGGGGGCGGTATGCCGCACGGATCACGAGTGCAAAAAGTCACGAGTGCAAAAAATCACGAGTCACGAGCATTTCAAAACGTCTTTCGCGGGTCACGCCACGATTCTTGGGCACGAATCACGAAATAAGATTGATCATTTTCACGGATCACGAAAAAGGGAAAGGGTCGATCACGGGTCACGAAAAAAACCTGTACGCCCCTGTACCAACTCTACTCCCGTGACAAAATCGGATTCCATTAGAGTACAAATGTTATCCACAATTGGTTTTTCGGAAACCATTTTACTATATAAAATATAAATACTGGAGTGATAATAATAAAAAGTTTAATAACACTCCCCATAGGGCTTTTCAGTGATATATACAATTATACAATATAACTACTAAGTTAAATAAGTTAATTACTATATTGTGGTTTTCATAAACCCGTGGAACAAAGTATAATAGTCAAAGTGTAGTAGTCAAGCCAGCACAAAAGAAAACAAAGAAATCAGAGTACATAGTACTATAAATACGCTAGTGTATTCCCACGGGTTTATGAAAACCACTCTATAATAAATTGATTTTAAAATACAAATAAGCCTAAAAGCTAAAAATCGATAAAATATATATACAATTGTGGTTCCTATGCTTCTAAAAAATTCTGCAAATAATGCTTAAATATGGCACTGTTTGTATACAATATTGACAAATAATTTCGTATTTATGAATTTGATTTGATGAATAAAACAACTGTTCCCCTCAGAGTCGATGAGCAGTGGCAGGATATATCCTTCTCGGGGTATTAAGGATATATTTTACCTGAGACATCTTACCTTTAGACATATCTGGAACTGTGCTCCTGTCTGGAGTGATAAATAGACCATACAAGCATCTTGTGATCAAGAGGCCCATGAAACACGTTAACCAACAAGCGATAATTTCAATTCTGCGATCCCGGAACTGAAAATAAAACTTGCGAAAGAAGCAGTTTTTTTCCTTGAAATGTGACCGGAAATGTCCAAAGCAAGAAGCTTTCTCGCGCGCTAGGGTCCTCACCTCTCCCCACGGGAAAGAGGAAGTGCGGCACGCGAGGATGGATGAACAAGAAGGGCGAATTCCCCCTCCCCCTCCCCTGTCGCTGACTGCAGGCCCAGACTTCCCGGAAACTAGGTTATATTCTTGGAAATGAACTCGGGCGAGACTCGGGCTGGTTTTCGTTTGTACAAATGTGTTTTCTTCCAGGGGATTTTTCTGCGTTGAAACACTCCACGATGGCTTGTTTATGACTGGCATCAGGTGAGATTAAGCACTTCCCATTCTTTTATCAGCTTCAGCTTCCTCGTTTGCCGAAAAACCTCTAGAAATTGCCGTAATGTTTTGCCCATTTCAGATCACGTGGCATTCCCATGAGTATTCTCTCTTTGTTTGGAATCTGTGGAATGATTCCATATTCATATATTCGGTGCATAGCAGAAAAAGAAAAAAAAGAATCCTCATGGGAATGCCACGAGATCTGAAATGGGCAAAACAAACGGGCAAGCCGAGGAGGTCTCTATTGCTACCCAAACTGGAATCCTGTGTGCGAACGAACCCCTCTGTTTTTGTTTTATCACCGAGTTGTTCGTTGTTCCGTCACTGTGGATTATAAGGTCTAACAGTTTCATTCCTGGGGGGTAGTTGTACACTAAGTATATACTTGATTTATTATGGTCCATTACGGATTTCGGAGTGAACCCCCAGAGTCCTTGGAGGTAGTGTACATCTCCCCTTTTAAGAACATAAAACAGGCTCAAAGGCCCGGGGGGGGGGGGGTTATTCACATGTCGACCTGATATGGGTGCTCGTCATGTTTTTTAGGGGTCAAAATCGACGCTCGGGTATTTTTAGGGGGTATTGGAGAAATATTGTGGCTTTCTCAAATAAATGGTATTTTTTAGGGGTACGCCAATGAATAAAGGGCACAAATCAAGCAAAACGTTTTCTGGCTTTCTTTATTCATTTATAGCTCTAAAAACAAGGGATATGCTAGAAGAGAAACAATGAACATTAACAAATAAGGTTTATTGTTGGTATTTTGTTTTAAAAGGTATTTTTAGGGGGTAGATTATTTTTGCCGCCATATTTTTTAGGGTGTATTTTCCGATGTCCTGACGAGCAACCCTATCACTCTTACTTGGGAGAACGCCCCCCAGGCTCAAAGGTTAAGAACGCAACAGGCTCAATAAGGTTGAGAATATAACAGGCTCAATAAGGTTGAGAACATAACAGCCTCAAAGGTTGAGAATAACAGGCTCAAAGGGAGTAATATTGCTCAGCACCTACATTCCTTTTAATGTTGATCCTCCTCACACTACATTGACCATGTTGTTGCATCCCCCTTGCCTTCTAAGTCAAGTTTATCCATGCAAGTTTGTTTGTATCACTGCATTTGCTGTGGTTCTCCCACCAAAAACAGGAGAGTTGTCAGGACTGGAATGGTGAAAATTTTTTAAATGTGTGGTTCCAAAAAATATCCATACCCCCCCCCCCCCCCCAACGGAAGGGTGTTGTATCCATACCCCCCCCCCCCCCCCCCATCTTCCCCAGTAATCATATGGAAAAGATCAGGTAAATTGACCCCCACCATGTCAGGGGCGTCCTCAGGAGTTTTTAAAGGGGCACATTACCATACCCCTAGCTACCTATAAATGTCAGGAGTAACAACATTTAGTAACAAGTTTTACATAGCATAGCATAGCATAGATTTATTGGAACCATGTAAAAATATTTACATAAGTATAACTCCAATAAATTAAAAAAAAGAAAAATTACAAGCATGACCACCAAAAAGTGGAGGGTTCCAGCCCCCCTAGGGACACCCCTGCATGTCACCATGTTGGTGCACCTCTCTAACCTAGAGACTTGAGAAATGGGGATTTTTTATTTTTGCTCCAGATGCACAAGTTTTTTTTACTGATTTGCTGTCTGTGACACTTTTGGGTGACCAACTTAGGAACTATAAATTAATAATTTATTTATTTTAATGATTTTTATGTGCTGTTCATAAGAATCATCAGAAATCGAGGGGAAAATACTTATGGCCTTTGTATTGGTACTCGGTGGAAAAAGCCATAAAAATCTCAAAAATCAAGATTTAAGCCATCACAATCTCAAAAATCGGGATTTTCGTATCCTGATCAAGGTTGTTTAGGCATTCGGGAATTTGAAGGCTCAAAATAGAAAGGGCAAATATGGCCCATAACCATAACATACCTGATTAAAGATTGTGCCCTTTTTGCATGTTTCAGTAGATAGAAGCCAAAAAAATCGTTTTAATGACATTTCAAGTCAGACCTAATTATTATTGTTGTTCAGCTTTGTCCCTTTTTAAATTGTGGATACGGGAAGTGTAAGCCCGTGTTATAGCCTGCTAGCAGGCGTTGGGAGGCTGTTTTATCGGCGAAAACCCGGAGTTCGTAAACGCGAGCGCCATCTTGGATTTTTTGGCCGAGTGACAATGGGGCGAGTGACAAAACGAGGGGACGGGAAAGAGCCTCTTTTTATCCAAGTGTAATGTAACCGGCTGGCGCTTCCATAATTCAGCCCACCAGCTGCAAAGGGAGTTTAATAAACCAATATTATTATTATTATTATCACAACTAGGAAAATTGATATCTGTGGAAGGAACATTGCCAGATGACCAAACTTGGATAAAAGGTATCCACGATTTCACTGGGGCACTTGGTGCCTTTGATTATGTTTGGATGCCCTCTGTGGAAATCAGCTAAACCAGTTGTTAGAGTTATAGCATCTGTAAATAAAGGTACCTTTTTAGGGGTAAAATTCAAAAACTTGAATTATTTTTCCCAAACAGTTACCTCTTAGGGTCCATTCTAGCAACCAAGCAACAATTGTCAACTAAACCATGCCCTTTTTGGTACCTTTTAGTGGTAAAATCAAAAGTTCCCGACAAGCACCCCCCCCCAGCATTTTCGCCAACTTTCTTGATACATTTTCAGCTAAAAAATCAAACATATCATTCATATGTCATATAAGTGCAAACTCTCCTTAGTGGAGGTATGGTGCATCGAATTAATATCATAAAATGGAATTTGCAAATAAATTAAGCTGTAGTTGAAAAAATTGCATGGATACCTCCAAATTTTATTTTAGAATATGAAAGACAAAAGTCTGTTCTCCTTATAATCAATTTGTCGATAAAAATAGATTACATTGAGGATATTTTTACGCAAGATCAGTACACAAGACTTGGGTCTTCAGACGACCACTCTTGTGTAATTTTATTTCCGTTAAAACAGCTAAATTGCTTTACTGTAAAGCTAGAATCTCATTTTTCTGTAAGATCATATTATAAAGCATCTTTCCTCAAGATTTCACAAATTCTCTCAAGAAATATTTTTTAATTCGAGTTCTGAGAAAACATCATATTTGCAATATTTGATGACACATACCTCATTAACATGCATGAAGAACCCCATTTTTTCTCGGTTTTCAGTTTTCATTGCACTGAGAAACACTTATGTGGTCTAGAGAAAATAAACCCACCTTTAATGCATTAGTAGGCACCAACCTGAAGTCATTTTAAAATGTTTTCACAGGAACCTCACAGAGCTCACAGTGAAGCCAACGTTTCCCAGAGAATTACCCAAGATGTTTCATAGAGCTGTATAACAAGCTTGATGTCACAGCAATAAAGGTGCTTGAAGTCACAGAAATAATTGGTAAGATGTCAGAAATGCCTGGAAGGAGGGAGGGGATTCCTTTGCATATTTGGAACAGGATGGTCATAAGGAACCTTGCTATTCAACCACCATAGCGGCCAATATCAATAAAAATGTGTCGTTTTTCTAGTAATTATGTGGGCTTCCTTTTTTTTTTTTTGTCTTTTGTTTCCAAGCTCTCGACCGTGAAAAAATGGTGGAAAAGACGACAAACATAATTTTCTCAAAAGTCTGTTAGTTCAGTGGTGGATTTTGCAACATTCATTCTAAGTCAATAGAAAGAGCACAAAACATTAGGATTCCAAATATGGTATGTAGATATTTCCATATATGGAAGTGGAGAAAAGCGACACGTTTTACAAGGAAATTTGTTGATATTGCTCGCTCTGACCATAATGCATTGCTATAATTTTGTTTACATGATTCAGGATTGCATCAGAAACTCAATGTCTTTGACATTGTAAGGCTGACAGAGAGGAGAGACCATTGTGAAATATTGCGTTCTCATTCCCAGAGTTTCTCGGCTATGCTGACTGTTGGAAGCTCTGGTGCCAGACAAAATCGGTTGTTCCAGAATATGTTTGTCTGTTAGGCGAATTTCAAAAATGGCGAGCGGGAATATCGGTCACTCAGAATCGGCCTTTGATTGCCTGGCGCTAGAGCCTGCGACACAAACAGCGGAGTAGGCTCTGGGAACGAGGTATTGGCAATTTTGAGTTGAATACAAATAAAAAGGCACTTTGTGTCGCAAGAGGCTTGCCCATCTTAGTACTAGAGGGGACGGTGCACGGACAATTGCACGGACAGGCTTTAAAACACCGAGTATAACGTGCACTCCTTTTAAACTTCAGGACTCGAACTTCGTGTTCATCTTCGACACAAGATCATTTGAAAAGTTCGGTTACAGGAACTTAACAGTCAACCAGAGTTCGTTCAACAAGTCCAGCCACAGTGGGTGAGCCTCTGTCATGGGAGGAAAACAGTCAAAAAGGAAAACACAAGGCTCCCATCGGCCGGTTGGAGAAGACAAAGAGACGGAAGGGATTTCACACAAGTCCATACCACCTGAGAATGCTATCGGGGAAAACTGTACGGAGGGTGAAGATGTCCTAATGTCGGATGGAAATTGGAAGGCCACGGAGGCTTTTTCTAGAAGGATTAAAAAAACGCTAGGGGAGTCCAAGGGGAATATTGCAAGGGATGTATCGAGGTTATTCGATACGAAGAGAGATATTTCCTCTTCAGTTGAAGGGCACAGCTGCGTGGCAGTACCGATGAAATTGAGTGAGTCTAGGACGATACAAGACGCCGAGGACAGTTCGCGACGTTTGAACCAACATGTTACCTGTAAGGAGGTAATAAACAGCACATGCAATGTACAGGATATGCTTTCTACAGACAGGGCGCGCTATTCGGCAAGCTCGGTCGAAGGGAATCAGAAAATAACGATTTCTGAAAGTGCGAGTGAAACAAGGATAACTGAGAAAGTAAATGTTAAATACTCTCGGGTGACACAAGACAGCGAGGACACTCCCCAAAGGGTGATAACGCCACCAAGAAGCGAGCTAAGCGACGAAGTACCCAACGGAATGAGTACTGCATGGGGCACTACGGGCATGGGGGCACAGCGAGGACACTCCCCAAAGTCTGATAAAGCCACAAAGAAGCGACGAAGTACATGGGGCACGGGGGCACAGCGGAGGCACTCCCCAAAATCTGATAAAGCCACCAAGAAGCGACGAAGTACCCAGCGGAATAAGTACTGCATGGGGGCACTACGGCCATGGGGGCACAACGAGGACACTCCCCAAAGCGTGATAAAGCCACCAAAAAGCGGCGAAGTACCCAGCGGAATAAGTACTGCATGGGGGAACTATTGGAAAGACAGATGGATGTAAGGGATTCCATAACAAAGACCTCTCATCTGGAACTAACCAGCAAAGAAAGCAAAGTACTCGATGGAACTGACAAAGTACTCGACCATGATCTTCCTACTCTTTCCAATCGTGCCTCAGCCGAGAGTACTTGCCAGTTACTGTTTAGAGGGACAGGGGGACCTAGCCGACCACCTGTGCAGCAACAGGACGCTGTGAAACGTGTTTCAAAAGCGAACATAGTGATGGAAGAACAAAAGTGCAGACCGACGATCCCTTCGAAGAATTCCGTAATTAGTGAAGGTGGAAGAATTAAAACCCATGTAAGCGCCCCACACGCCGAAAACGAGTCATCTGCTTTGAACGATGGAAGAAGAGGGAGCTGCCCATCAAGAAAGCAAAATACACATACAGTAACGGCCCAAGGAGTCAGAGAGAAGGGAATCGTTACTTTAAAAACTACCAAGGGAATGGCAGTCGCGTCACAAGGGGAGATTACAGCACCATGTACGTTTGACATGTCGGAAGGAACACTCTCGGCGACGGTAACTTGGGCTCCTACTGGAGCCAACCAAGGCGAGGCTAAGCCACGTAAACCTTTACAAGTTATACCAAGTCAGACTGCTCCAAGGACATTGATAGAGACGATAACGCCAAGTGAATCTAAGACTCCACCTAGAGCTCAACAAAGTCGGGAATCTAATTCAGCTACCAGGGATGAAACGCTAGCACGGTACGACTCAACTGCGACAGCCACACGAGATAGCATGCCAGTAGGACCTCTGTTTGCTAACTCAGCTACAGGATCCAAAATACCAACAAGAAGTCCATTATCAACTTCAGCTGCAGGGCGTCAAGATAAAAGGATAGCTAAAATACCACCAGCTTCACTAGGTCGATCAGCTGGCACAGCTAAAGAAGATAAAAGGCCAATAGTAGGTCGTCAAGCAATTTCTTCTGCAACAGGGAGTGAAGAATCAACACAGGCTCGGCCTACCAGCCTATCTGCAGGGGATAAAACACCAAGAAGTCGATCAAGTAGTTCAACTACAGAGGTTGGAAGATCAAGACAAGGTCTGCCTACCAGCTTATCTGCAGGGGATAAAACGCCAAGAGGTCGATCAAGTAGTTCAACTACAGAGGTTTTAAGATCAAGACAAGGTCTGCCTACCAGCTTATCTGCAGGGGATAAAACACCAAAAGGTCGATCAAGTAGTTCAACTACAGAGGTTGGAAGATCAAGACAAGGTCTGCCTACCAGCCTATCTGCAGGGGGTAAAACGCCAAGAGGTCGATCAAGTAGTTCAACTACAGAGGTTGGAAGATCAAGACAAGGCCTGCCTACCAGCTTATCTGCAGGGAATAAAACGCCAAGAAGTCGATCAAGTAGTTTAACTACAGAGGTTGGGAGATCAAGACAAGGTCTGTCTACCAGCTTATCTGCAGGAGATAAAACGCCAGGAGTTCGATCAAGTAGTAGTTCAGTTACAGAGGTTAAAACATCAACACAGGGTCGATCAAAACGTCGATCAGCGAGTTCAGCTACAGGAGGTGAAACCCCAATGCAAGATCGGCCAAATACATCAGAATCAGGGACTAAAATAGCTTCGCGAGGCCAGTCAGCTTGTTCAGATACAGGAGTGCCAATGCCAGGTTCATCAACTAGCTCAACTGAAAGAGATGAAAGCCTTACACCAAATCAACCAACAAGGCGGAGAGGCGGGACGCAATCTAATTCAGTTACAGATGATCCTAATGCTGTGAACACTGTGGGATTGGAGCAAAGAAATGGCAGGCCACTTCAAGCTCCAGTGCTTCTGCATAATGAAACGAGAATCGCTGGTCCAGATATAAGAGTGGAGACCTTTGTGCGAGCTGAAAGTGGCCAAAAAGTTATGATCATTATATTCTACAATGCTAGTGGAACAAATGAGGCAATTTCGTTTCTCAAAGACGCGCTTGGAGGCCTGAAGTTTGTTGTGAAATCCACCGAAGGCTGCTGCTCAGGAGAATGCCTGATGGTGTTTCTAGAGGAACAGAATTTCATGAAGGCCATGATGATTCTGGAAAAGAAGCAAAAAGAATGCAAAAAGATGGAGTTTACTGTCATAAAACATGGAGATCAGATACACGATTTGAAACAACAGTTGACTGCGAAACTTAACACTACGGTCACCCAGCACCACGAGAAAGCAGAAGCGATTTCGCTCGCGATTGAGGAGTTAGCACCTGCTGGTAAAAAAAAAGGAAAGGCAAAATTCATGGATTTCAATACATTCGAGAAGATACAGACGCTGAAACAAAAGAAAGAAGAGTGTGATCACCAACTAGAAGAGCTTACGAAATGCTTTGATGAGGCTATAAGCACTTTGGAGGAAAAGACCTGCCCAATGAAGCTAACCGAAGTGAGTTCTGTAATCAACCGTTTTCAACGGGAGACATACAGATTAGACAATGCACTTCCTATTTACGCCAAAAAGAGTGATATTGTTGAAACGGTGCGAAGGAATCAGGTATCAGTCGTTGTCGGCGAAACAGGGTCAGGGAAGAGTACACAAATGGCACAGTACTTGTTTGACGCAGGGCTTGCACCAGGTAATCAACAAATCGTTTGCACACAGCCACGTAAGGTTGCTGCCACCTCACTTGCTCAACAAGTGGCTAAAGAAATGGGAAGCAAAGTCGGACAGCTGGTTGGTCATCGTGTTGGGTCGTCGCAGAAGGCAAACAAGGACACCAAAGTTGTTTATACCACGGATCATGCATTGTTGATGGAATGTATTAAGGATAATAACCTCAGTAAGTATTCCTGTATCGTTGTCGACGAAGCACACGAGAGAAGCATTCACACGGACTTGCTGCTTGGGATAATCAAGAAAGCTTTGCCAAGACGACCAGACTTGAGGGTTATCATAACATCGGCCACCATAGATCCAAGTTTATTTCAAAATTACTTTGGTGGTTCTCCCGTTATCAAGGTATCTGGACGACTCTTTCCTGTGGAAGTAGTTTGGAAAGAGGACTTGCGTTTAAATGACGATTATGTTGTACAAGCAATAGAGAAGGCAGCGGAAATCCATCGCTATGAACAGGAAGGGGACATCCTTGTTTTCCTAACTTCACCTGCGGAAATCGACCGAGCCAACGACAAACTGACAGAATCGCTCGGAACAGAGGGGGTTGTGTGCCTCCCATTACATGGGAAACTCCAACAGGAAGAACAACAGAAAGTGTTTCAGTCATTTCCTGGAAAACGGAAGATTGTTTTGTCGACGAATTGCGCCGAGACGTCCGTTACAATTCCTGGAATTAAATTTGTCGTGGACACTGGCCGAGTCAAGGAAATGAGGTATGACGAAAAGCGTGGGATTAACATTCTTGAGGTGTCCGTGGTTAGTCAGAGCTCTGCAGAGCAGCGTAAGGGGAGAGCAGGGCGAACAGACAGCGGGAAATGTTACCGTTTGTACACAGAAGATGATTTCGAGGCAATGGCGAAAGGATCACGACCAGAAATCCTCCGTGTACATCTTGGCCAAGCGATAGTTAAGCTGATGGAACTTGGAGTGAAGGATCCTGTGGAATTTGACTACGTGGAGCCCCCACCGAGATCCTCTATTACAAGTGCCCTGGAGACTCTTGTTAAACTAGGCGCTATCAATAACGGAATGCTAACAGAACTTGGAAGAAAAATGAGCAAGGTCCCAATTGAGCCACGGCTGGCAAAATTCTTGTTCCAGGGCATCGAGGATGGGGTTGGTTTGGAGAGTTTAGTTATATGCTCTACAGCGACTGTCAATGGCAGCGTCTTCTTTCGTATGGGGACCGAAGAAGAAAAAAAGCAAGCAGATGTCCGCAAAGTCGAGTTCTGTCAGCCCGAGGGGGATTTCCTTACTCTTCTTTCTGTGTATCGTGAATGGTGGAATTGTGGAGACATAAAACTAAGGAATCGATGGTGCTTCGAGAAGAGTCTGAACGCAAAAGCATTACGAATGGCAGAAGAGACCATGAAGGAGCTCAAATATTCCCTTGAAAATGAGGTCGGTATGCGAACGGCGCATAAGAAATGGGCGTGGTCGTCAATGGACGAGCGAAAGGTGAAGGAGAATCTTCAAAGAAACGTGCTTATCTGCTTTTCGGAAAACCTTTGTGTGTTTTCTGGAAATAATCGAGTCGGATACAAGACAGTGCACGCTGGTCACTATGTTAAGCTTCACCCTTCCACATCTCTTAACTTCGTCGATGCACAACCGAAGTTCCTTGTGTACGAGAAAAATCTGCGAACGTCCCAAGATTTTATCCTCAATGTTACCCCGATAGAAGAGCGTTGGGTACAAGATGCCGTTGACCGTAGAGACATTGATCTAGACTTTGAGAAGATAGACGAAGAGATCCTGATTCCTATACAGATCAACTGCAGCAAAGCCCTGCGGAAGATTACGCTGACTCCGGTGAAACAAAAGATAGAGGCTTTACAGCACATGCTGGAACGCACATGCAACATTGATATCGTGATCGTCGAAAGCAAACCCGAGTCTGGAGTTCTCGACGTCTTCGTCCCGCGACACTATCACGAGCGCGTTGCAGATGTAGTGAATAAATATCTAGAGGAGGGAAAACAACACTGCGTAAAATGACTCGCGAGTTCCTGGTCAACCCAAGCTCTCGGAATGTACGCATGGCTGTTGGAAAGGGGTGCGTTCCATCGCAAATTCTCATGGCAGGCATGTATCGCTCTGTCGTTGTGCGTTTTGCGCAGGATGGCGTGAAGCCTGAAGATGTTCTTGCTCTTTTAGAACAGCATGGCACTCTCACTGAATGTTTCGTCCATGACGCAGTGCTATTTGCTACGTATGAAGATCCTGATCATGCCGAGCAAGCGGTTGGAGAACACATCTTTATAGGGCAGCAGGGCAGAGAAGTCGGGCTCGAGGAAAGGCGTTTCAGAGTCCGACCAAACTGTCAGTGGCAGCAAAAGAAGGCTCAAGGATGTGGCTTAGATGCAAGGATTGCTTGGAAACGACGCGAAATCTCTGGTAGAGCATCTGTCGACCTTTCTAATAATCCCGAGTTTCTAGAGAACACCAGATTCATTGGCCACCGCCCGCTGGTTGTACGCTCTACGCGCGTGAGTGTGTCAAACGACAAGCATCGTGAAAACTCCATGTTCATTCAGAATTTAAACAAGGATACAACTAAATTGGACATTAAGACTGCCGTGGAAACGACATATGACGTGCACATCGAAGAGATGGACCGCCAAATAAATCTCCATTACCAACGTAGAGAACGGACCACAGAAGAAATGGTAAAGCATCAGACTGAAGTGCTACGACACTTGATTGAGGATCATGCTGACGCCGAACACTTTACTCTGATGGTCCGACAGCCAGCCAAGGAAACGTCAATTATTGCAGATGCACTTGTGAAATTCACAAATCCCGTTCAAGGGATGAATACAGTTAAGGCACTAAATGGGATGAGTATTTCCGGACTTGAGACATGGAACGTGACCCTCGAAGCTACATGTTACCCGAAGGCTTTTCTTACATGTCCCAAGTATATCTGCGATGTAGTGCAGAAAGAGATGTCATCGGCCATCATATTCCAAAGTTGCCGCGAGCAATGCGGTAACACTGGCAAAGTGGAAATCGTTCCGGCAAGAACCAAAGGGCGCATGCTTATAAAAGTATCAAGCCAGTGTAAGGAGCACTACATCACAGCTTTTGTAGCTATCAGTAACTTAATCAAGGGCCTCAAGATCGATTGTAGCCTCTCGGAGGCTCATGAGGTTCTTCTCTCAGACCACAGCAAATATCTCCTGAAGAAAACGGAAGCAACGACTGGGACAGTCATCCGCGCAGTGGAGCGTGATTCAGCGATCTATATATATGGCGCGAATACCAATGTCGAGTTTGCCTCTCAATTGATTGAAGCACACCTACAGGAGATGGTCCAAAGTGGCTGTGAAGTGAAGCAGATCGACCTACGAGCGCCTGACAGACCCAGAGGCTTACTTAAAATAATGATGCGCCGGTTTGGTACCGATCTGGCCGGGCTTTACGCAATACCTGGACTCAAGAGAATTTCAGTGGATGTGAAGTGGCACGTGATTACGTTGTACGGTACTCCGCGGGCATGTGAGAAAGTGGTGGAAAAGGTCAAGTCTGCAGGAGCTGATCTGCCAGAGCGAACAGAAGGAGGACCATTGTTAAGCGAGTGTCCCGTCTGCCTGTGTGAAGTGAGTCAACCGTCATACAGACTAGCAAGCTGTGGACACGAGTACTGTATGGCATGTATGCAGCACCTGGTTAATGCGAAACAGTTTCCTCTAATCTGCTCTCACGAAAACTGCGAAGATGTATTCACCCTTCCGGATCTGGACTCCCTTCTACCGGAAGACGAGAGAGGAAACTTTCTTGGAGCGGCGTTAGACTGGTACGTGAAAACCAATCAGGATAAAGCACGTCATTGTCCGTCACCAGATTGTCCAATGGTGTACCGCGTTACTACTGATGGGAAGCCCTTCAAGTGTCACGTGTGTACAAACACGGTGTGCACGAGCTGTCACGAGACCGAGCACGTGGGAATCACGTGCGAGGAGAGAAAACTGGCTGAGACGGAACATGGCCAGGTAGTTCTGGTGGAGAGATGGATAAATGAAGATCCCCAACACAGGAAGCGATGTCCTAAGTGTAAGACGGGGATAGAGAAGACCGAGGGATGCAATCACATGTTATGTGTAGCATGTAAAACACACATGTGCTGGCTGTGTCTCAAGATATTTCCAAGTGATAGTGGAGTGTATAACCATTTACCATATTGTAGAAACAATCAATCTTAGAGATTGCAACAAAGTGTATGGTCATTATAAAGTAGCACCTCTCTAATGCACGACAAAAGCACTTAACACTACTACTTTATTTGACGTAACTGCATATATATTAGACAACATGTGCGCTTCTAAACTACAGATTTTACTGTATAGGGTATTCCGTACTGAGACCTTCGTTCTTGTTTTCTGAGTCAAATTTTCTGAGTTAACTGTCATAGATTAAAACTCATAGTCTAATAGCATTAAAAGGCGCTGTTATTGTAGTATAGTAGAGACATTCATTTTTGACTCGTTCAGTTGAACGAGTTTTTGTGGTGAGGGCCGGCGTCATGGGCTCGTGGCTCCAGTGTGGTCCGATCCCAATCCGATGAACATCGGCAAACTACGAACTACGTCCGATACGTTGGCGGACGTCGACAGATCTACGAAAATGGACGCCATCTTGGATATTATATGAAACTGCCCAATGCCCAATGTACCACTTCAGTTGTCTAAAAATCACTTTACTAGTCAAACAATTAACGTTACTACTTTATTTCTCGTAATTGCATATATATAAGACTGACATGCGCTCTTACTATATTGCACAATTAATTAGCCTTGCAACACAAGACGTCTCCTATGGAGTCAAAATAGAATTGTCCAGGGGGAGCACATCCACTGGATCTCATCATATGAGTGGCAGTAAGGAGCAAGCGGCAGGTTATCGTATTTAGAAATAATTTTATATTAAGCTCCGGCTAAACTAGGACACTGTAGCGCGCAACATTTGTGTCCCCGAGTGGCTGCACTAGACACTAGGAATCATGCATTGCATCCATCCGTGTGTCTCGGAAACGTAAAATGCTTCTTGTCCCGGCTACAAAATTTGTCGCGCGCAAAATGTTTCTCGCGTGGCTAAATTGGGAAACATGAAGGAAACGTGTCCGGCTACAATGTTGCACGCTACATGTGTTCTAGTTTAGCCAGGGCTTTAGGCGCGCACCTGATGACATGTATCTTAACAACTGTCAGTCATGCACACAATTAGCTACGTACTGCGCACTCATAAATCTACTTGTATAGATTTACTGCCACTCACATGTTGGATAGGGTATCACTCTTATGCCTTGCGGGCTGCTTTGGGTATAGCAACAGGACTTCTGTAATTGTAATAAGCATCTAACACACCCGTGGGCAGTGAACCAAGAAAGGAAAGAAGATTGGTCTTGAATCCCACCCTGTAACGGGATTTCGGGTCACGTGACGTGATTGCGTCTATGACGTCATCCACCACCATATAGGTGTGGGGGGAAGCGCACTCATAGTTCTTGTCGAACCCCTTGGCAACTGAGAAATGGAAAAGAACAAGAAATGGTAATTAAGGTGAATGAATCTGAATGACGCACAAAAATCGAATAGTATTAAAGGGGCTATGTCACGGTTGTTTCAACAAAATGTTACAAAATAAGATCAGTGGGCTACATCAGCCTGGTAAGAAATCAAAAATACCATTTCGCAATCCAATTCCATCCGCTCGATAACACACAAAAATACCCCACATTTTTGCTCATCTAGCAGTTGAAAGGTTATTTAACAAACCTAGATGATTATTTTGCTCATTTCTTTTGAATTTGGCTGCACTTAAGCTACCTAAGTTAGCCCTAAAATCGTGATACTGCCCCTTTAATATGTACAATTTCTATACCGCCTATACATACATGTATTAAGCGCTTTCAGAAACATATATAAGTGAGTTGAAACGTGTAACAAACATAGATTGCTTTAGTGCCAAGCTGCGGAATATTCGCACAATAAACAATTGAACAGATTTTGAAAACAATGTTGTTGCAAGACTTCAAGATGTTAAATGTTAGTATACTTTAGCTCTACTTTATATGAGCGAAAAATGAAATATTATGAAGAGAAAACCTACTTGGGTTAGCAGTCGAGAGTTCATTATTGACCAATATGGTCATAAATTCATCTCGAATAATCCACAGCTTGGATCGCCGTTACATGTTTCAACTAAGTTATATGTTTCTGGCGCTTTACAACAATGGGCTAAAAAGGATAATGATTGAAAATAATGATAACAATAAAAAATAAAATAAACGTTTAACATTTAACTAAAAATGTACAAAGTATAAAATATGACCAAAACGAAATTTCGATAAATTCTAAAAGTAATATATCAAATACGAGAGAGCGTGTTTCATCAGGATTTTATTGTGATCTAAGACAATAATGGCCGAGCACTGCATATTATATTGCCCGTGGTATCTATCTTCGAAGGAGCGACGAAAGAAACGGAACACCCTTTGTGAAATCCTGGATCCGCCACTGCTAGTGTTTGATATTTCTTCTCTAACGAATGATTTGATGCCGAGAAAAAGAAGAAATAAAATCTCAAAATACTAAGCAAATCGTTGCTCGCATTTTTTCTCGACCCTGCAGGCTAGGAATAAAACATGCAAAATATCCCCCTTCTTATATGAAAAAAAAAACCATCTAATAAGATATCTAACAAGTGTATAAACCAACGCCGATAAATAGTAATTTTCACTTCATTTAACAACATCGTTATAACTAGCGTCGTTTTCCTAATGTAATGTAGTTTATTCCATCCTATTGCAGTATAATACTGGATTACAGGAAGATGTCATGATAAAAATACACACTTAGAGACAAATACAAATAAATATATAACAATATACATTAATTCAATTTCAAATGGTGGCCGTACTTTACGGACACAAAGTTCTTGAATCTGTCCGTGTGGCAAAGTTGCGTTTTGGAGACTGATGCCTGCCTGAGACTGTATTGCTTAGAGGGCAAAATTAGTCTCCCTTTAATTAGATTGTAAAGGGGGTTGGCCTTGTCCAACCTCGCCACAAACTTGGAACAAAGAGCTGACCTGCGATCTTCTAGGCTAATCAGACCTGTTGCCGAGAGGGCGAGCTCGTATGAGACGCCTGGCAAGATTATTCCGAGCGCGCGCTTTTGGACCTTCTCCAAGGCGTCGGAGAGGTAGCGAGGGAGGTTCGCATGCGTAGTCGACAACAGATCTGATCAGCGAGCAGTATACAGACACGAGGTCCTTAGTAGGGATACCGCTTCTTTTTAGCGCCCTTAAAGCGTAGAGACGCCTGTTAGCTTTCCTGATGACGGCATCGCAGTGTACAACCCATGTGAGGTCCTCCGATATATGGACGCCAAGCAGCTTAAACGATTTTACACGACTGATGGCTGCGCCTCCGATGTTGATGGAGATGGAGTGTTGATGGAGTGTGTTGTGTTTTCTTTTTTGTAAATATTCTGTGAGGGTCTGTGACATGTAAATTATCGTGAAAATTTTGGTTTTGAGCTGGTTTTGTGGAACAAATTAAGAGTTTCAAAACAAATGAATGTTGAATTTGTAAATAGTAACACACAAGATCTGAAAATAATTTGGAAGCCATGCATTTTTTATTCTTGTAAAGTCACTCTCTTACCTTGTTCCTTATACTCCAAACCATACTCATCTCGCATGTCTTGGTCCAAGGCATCCCACAGTGATTGGAGCTTGCGCCTTGCCATTCCTGCCCAGAGCGCGGTCTTGAAAGGCTGCGGCTGAATGATACTGACCCTGATACCCCACGGGGCCATTTCGCGTCGAAGCGCGTCTGAAAACGCTTCTACTCCGTATTTACAGACACTATAAGGAGCGCGTAGAGCAGGAGTAATCACGCCTGCAAGAGAAGCGATGTTATCGACTGTTTATGTGGGGGAGTATCATCCCTGTTGTACAATTTTGGGAATTTGCATTTAAATATGTCGTTGATTTTGCGTCTTATCTTTTAAACAAGAGAGATTTTTCTCCCAGATCTATTTATGCTAATTAGGGGAGTGATGACGCCAGGTCAGGCACATTATAAATTCTTCTTGTGAGCCCCCATCGTGTAACTAGCTATAACAGGTCGCCATTTATAACTTACCCTACGAGCAGTGATTTCTTCCTCTCTTAGGCCCGTGGCTAGAGGAGGAAATCACTGCTCGCAGGGTACCAATAACTTGGAACTAAGGGACCCCATCGGTTCGCAATGCAACAGGCGTCTGTGATAATCAATGAAGCTTCTGCGGGTTACCATATGTTCTTGCTCGAAGACCCAGCGTCCCTTCCCTTTTCCCTCGCCGGGAACTAAATAGCGGCAGGATTCTCGAGCATGCTCTAAGTTAATAATAAGTCTTTCTGCCAAAATGTCGCCTTATTCTCTACAAATAATGTTCTACTTACCAGCGACACTGGAGACATTGACGATCCTCCCCTTGGCAATCTTAATGAGCGGGAGAAACGTTTTTGTGACCTCAATCAGGCCCCAGACGTTCACTTCCGCCATCTTCCTGTACTCCTCCATTTTGAACCATTCAAGTGGTCCCAAAGTCATATAGCCCGCGTTGTTATCTAAGGCCCATAAACCTGTGCAGACAAATACGTGCAACCTCATGTATGGGTGCGCAAATTGCTTTGGCTTCAGGACCGGTCAACAAGCATTCTCGTACCCAGATCTCGTCGCCTCGCAGGGGAGGCTCTGGTGGTAATTATTTGAGGGCTGATTGGCTGATTTTGAACGTTCGTGCATGCGCAGAAAGTTATTTTTCTTGATATAGAGGATCATTCTCGAACCCAGAGCTCCCCGGGTCGTAACCTCGCGGGGAGGCTCTGGTGACAGCCACTGACGCATGCGCGAGATTTAATACAGAGCAGCTGAGAGAAAGACCTTTCAGCGCATGCTCGAGCACTCAAAATCAACCAATCAGCGACGGTCCTCAAATGGATGTCCCCAGAGCCTCCCCTGCGAGCAGAAGAGCTGGGGAGCTCTGGGTACGAGAATGATAGAGGATCATCTGTATCAAATCTCGCGCATGCGTCAATGGCTGTCAACAGAGCCTTCCCCGCGGGTGCCGAGGAACTTGGAACCACCATTTTGAATAAGAAAGGTTAATTCTCTTTATTATAATAAACCTCAGGGATTTCTGCCACTGAGAAAAACCGTATATTTTCGCATGTGAAAATACGATATTTTTACATGTGTCAGATGTCTTCTCCCGTTGCTATAACAACTTTCGGTTTCGGCGGGAATCGGCGCTAGGCTCGAGTCGATTGTGCTAGTAAAACTGGCATATTATGCTAGTAGCACTGCTCGTTTTTATCCGCCAAATTATGCTCAAATTATGCTCGTTTTTCAAAATTATGCTACTTTTTTCAATATTAGTATACTGTGCGGGCTGAAACCCGGCAATTTCAGCTCTTTTGGGTCCTTGCAAGACCAGTGGAAGTTCTCGGGCTCTGCTTCGGGGCTCGGGGGTGGAGGACGCCATTTTGTCACGTTGTCACACCTATGAGAGTGGGACTGCGAACAAGGTTTTCTAGACTTCCGGTTCCGGTTCTTTCCCCTCCAAAAAAAACTAAAAAACTATCCCAACTAGGCCTTAGACATCGCCGACGGAAAGCTTAATTTATGTCTGAAGTCAATTTATCATTACGATAAGGGATATTTGAGCCTGGTTTTAGCACTTCCGGTCTCCAAAATACAAATTATGCTAGCATTGCTTTTTGACAAAAAAATCTAAAAATTATGCTCGTTTTGACAAATTATGACAAAAATTATGCTAGCACAATCGACTCTAGCCTAATCGGCGCGCCCATGTATTATTCTCCATTTGTTGACCGGTTCTCTGAGCCCGGGCTATGGTGCGCCGAATGGCAGTCCTACCGATCTTAGTTGCCCACAACTCGTTTCCAGAGCATCTCGGTCATGCTGACTGCCAACGGCTTTTCCATACATGGGACTGTCTTTGTTGGCTAGGCGAATTTCAAAATGGTGAGTGGGAATATCGGCCAATCAGATTTGGCCTATGATTGTCTGCCGCCAGAGCCTACGACAAACAACAAACAAGTGGCTCTTGGAACGAGATTGGTCGTGCACACATACAAATCTGCCATAGTTTTGGACTGGTTCTAATGAATGGGTGATTTTAGTGCAGATCTCTGGTGTCTTGTGGGTAATTTTCAATATTAATATTTCTCAGGTCAAAATGGCGGCATTCAAGTTCACGACTCTCTGGTCATAGTGGAGGGAGTCTTTAGCTATGCTATGATAGGCTTTTCGACAAGTTGCCACAAAAAGATGCTGCTCAAAAATTGCTGTTTTTCTCATAAAGTTGCGCAAAATGTGCACCTAAATTTCTTTCAATTTCGCCATTATTTGGTATCTTTGTCAGACATCAGACAGTGATAAGGTAATCGAAAAAAGTCATGTGAGCTTCCTTTTACTCTTAAACATTTGTAACGCAAACAAGTAACGCAATGCCGATGTGACGCAAGACACAGAAGGTCACTCAGCCCAGAAAACAATCGCTTTGAGTTTGTTTTTTCTTCGCAAAGACCCAAGATACCCCCAAGACCAATAGAAACATTGCAGAAACGCTAGACTACGCACCCGCTTGCGTGTCAGATCGTTTCCTATGAAATGAGCTGCACGAAAGCGCGTAAAAGCAAGCCTGGATTACTTAGGGCTGGAGAATTGAAAACTAATTTGCCCGAATGATTTTTTGGTTCTATTTGCACAGGGCTCACAGCAACGTGGAAATACAACAAGGAGCAATAACCTTTAAATTTTGATTTCAAGTGCTGGAATATTTTCTCAAAATGTGACCCTTGTGCCCCTCTGAGCCCTGTCGTAAAGAAAGCATACCTGTATCTAAAGGAAGGGATCTTTTAACCTCCTCGAATGCCTTCTGTATCTGTTCAGGTTTGGTAACATCCATAAGCAGTGCTACGACTCTACTGCTACACGCCTCTTTTACCCCGTCTATTCCTTCACGAGTAAGACAGGCGGCAAAGACGTGGAATCCCATCTGATCCAGGCGAACGGCCGTGTCTTTGCCGAACCCCGAATCGCAACCAGTGACAAGAACGTATTTCTTGTGGAAGCCATCAATTGTTCCCCGAGGGAGAAGGCTTCGCAAAGAAACCCAAATGATAAGCAACGCAACAAGAGCTGCCAGGAGTAGTGAGCAACAGGGAAGACTTGCTAGCAGATCGAGACCCATTTTAGAAGCGATAAAAGTCGTGCATAGATAGGACGGACGGGTAGCGCTTGCGGACTTTGAAATTTACTCGGTTTCAAGTTTCAAAAGTTGGGTTGCGCCCGACGGTCCCAAAAAGTGCGTTGCGTGACATGGGCGAGATCAGGGGAGCGGGCTCAGAGGGACATCAATGCAAGAGGCCGGGTAGAAATGGAGATCAGTCCGGGGAGGGGGACTCCCCTATTCTTGGGGCGGGGCTGCTTGTCGTAACTTTTGGGGTTAAAATCAGGCCTCTGGTACCTTTTAGGGAGTAAGATTTGAAAACTTGAAATTTTTCCCAGTATTAGGGCCCGTACTAGAGCACTGACCAAGCAACAATGGTTTTATCAATATCACACTTTTAGGGGTCAAAATCAACTAAGCCACGCCATTTTTGGTACCCAGGTAAAATCGAAAGTTCCCGACGAGTCACCCCCACCACATCCCAGGAGATCAGTAGTTGTTTCAGGTCCGGGTCCAGACTAGGGGATCAAATATAAAGGTAACAAATTGGCTCAGGGATCAACGTTACTGCCAAAAATAAAGGATCTGTGTGACAAATATACCGTGCCCGGGCACCAAGTGTGTACGCAGCCTAAAGGCTGGTTTCCATATAGTCGTATCTGTCTCATCAGTCGACCGTGAAACAATAGAAATTGGAATTATTCTTTTGTTTCACGGTTGACTGATGAGACAGATACGACTATATGGAAACCAGCCTTAAGAGAGGAGGCAAAGATGCCAACTCGGGTGGGAATCTCCCGTTTTTTAACTCATACATTTACTGTATTTCGCCGAATTTCTCCCACTAAATTTTCCTTGAATTTGTAGTTTGACCCAAATCTTTGTGCTTTATTTATTATCATTAATGCAAAAATTATAATACTTATAAACTTGAGAACAAGTTGTTAATTTATCAGAGAGGGCATGTGACAGCACTTGACTATCCATACACTTGTAAGTTGTAACCAAATTCTGCCACAGACCTGCCTAGCTTTCAGTCTGCCAAAATTAATTTAAATAAACCTACCTAGTAACTATTTTTGTCCAATTCATTTCTGTTATTTATCATGATTATATTATTAAATTACTTTAATATCCTATGTGGCATAGTCTGCATCACCTCCACAAGACCTAGCTTTGTACTACCCTTGACATCTGGTATTGAAGACAATAATAATAATGATAACAATGTTGTAGGAAATGATGTATGATGTGAACCAGCCTCCTCCGCTGGCAGCTCTGTGGCTAAAGCAATGCAAGGGGCCGGCCTCCAAGGAAATGAAGGGGTTGGGCTTCCTGGGTTTTAGGTTCAATGGACCTAAAAAAACCTCTGCAATTTTCTTTGCTTGTAACACAGGAAGCCCGACCAAAACCCTTTCTCTTCTCTTTCTCTCTCTACCTTCAAAAGAGAGAGATGCAATGCGGAAGAGACTTGATGTGAACTAATATTTGCTTTAAAAAAGTTTCCTTCTATTAACAGCTTAATCAGGTAAGTTATTTTCTTTCTAGCAGCTGTAACTATCATGTCCACTTTTGTTCCTTTTGTTGGCATTATATCATATCATTATATCATATCATAATTATTATATGCCAAGCACATAGTTACAGAATTTCATACTGATTTCATAATAATTAATAAAAATTAATCCTTCATTGAATTTTAATCTACTGAAAAGACTAAAAGCTATTTAAAGTATTGAATACTCTATCACCCAAAACAAGAATAAACTAAAAACCTTAAAAAAATGATAACCTTTGAGAAACTTTCTAAGTAGATAAGTTTTTTTCTTTTTGTGGTGTGCTTATGTTACTCTTTTATTTATTTATTTAATTGTCTAACTTATATGTGTAATTGTGTAACTTATATGGGTTGAATTTTATAAAAAAAATATATATACAAAAAAAACCCAGCAAATATTAAAATGCATGTAAAAATTTATTGAAAAAGGGGGGCCCAGGCCCCTTGAGCCTCCCTATATCCGCAAATGTATTTTGACCCAATTGTGTGACATCAAAAGCCATGATAGAGATCAGTTGTTTTGATTTAAAGTTGACCAATCACCTGCATTGTTTATGAGGTGGCATAAGGCTGTAAGCATAGTATTCCATCTCGTATAACTTGTCTGGCTCGATTAAAAAAAGGAAATGGAGAAATCAGAGCAGCACTCTGGGCCTTTCTTTATTGCATGTTTAGTGAACATGCTGAACCACACAGCCTTGCTTCTTGAAGCAGGAATTACAAGAGAGCTTGGAGGGAAGGGATGAAAAGTCTCTCGCTTTCTTTTGTCCCTACTATCCCCTGGAACAATCCCAAGCTTTGCCAAACACTGGCCGACGTTTATATCTTCAATTGGGGTCCTAATAGGGCATTGAGTATTGTCTCTAAGGAACTTTCCAAACTGCCTCAGGCCCCCCTGGCTTAATACATATCCCGCATCATTAGCACAGAAACCACCAAAGCTGGTTATATGCCGTCCAAAATAATATGGCTTTGCTGGATCAACTTTAGAACAAAGGTGCTTTAAATTTTCCACAATGATAAAATTGCCTTCATTAGCCTTTAAAAACCAGTCAGCATCATTGATATGATTATCATATACATACTGCCAAGCCGCCTTTACTGCATTATTAGTAGGGTTAGTAGATGTGTCAAGTTTAACAAAACCATCATGGCTCTGGAGATGCTTGGTACCCATGAAAAGTAAAGTGTCACATCTTTTGCCCCACGTACTTTGCACGGCCTGTAATTTCCTCAAATCAGGAGAAATGAGTAACCAACACAACACCGTCGTCCTGTTAAGCCTTTCTGGGGTACTATTGTTGAAATTATGTCCAAAGTTTTGCGAGTATTCAATTTCTTTGTTTCCAGAAGCTGCGCCATTCCCAAAGGCGTAATCCTCGCAATCCTCTACATTTACTCCGCCACGCAGAAACAACTCAGTTCTTTCTGAATCACGCTTGTAGGTTTGATGAGAGCCAAAATGCGCTATTAGTGTAATAGTCAATAAAACTCCTACAGAGATACCACAAAGAAAAGATAAAATCACATTTCTTGCTTTGGCCATCACAGGAAAGGTCGCGCCCCCATCACTATTGCCAGCGGTTTCATTTCTGCGCAAGCTCAGAAAGCTCAACCAACATGGCGGCTGAGGTACCAAAACAAACCATCAGCGACATTTCTTTAGATTTCCAGTGCTGTTTTCTAAATTTCAGATTTCTTTTTTATTTTCTATGGTTAGGAAGGATCAGAAATTCCTCTGGCTGCCAATGATGATGAAGACTGCCCCACGGATCGAAAGCTGTGGGTAGGAAATCTGGACAAGCGCCTATCAGAGTTGAGTGATAACTTATGCACTAGTCAATTGAAACCCCGGCCCCCCGACCCCCGGGACATAGCGGGGAATGTAACATTTGTGCAGTGTTACATTTTGTACTTTTTCCCGCCCCCGGGGAAAATGTTGCTGTTACAATCCCCTCCCCTATTGCCCCGGTGTATGGTACATTTTTTGTAGTGTTCCTACCTCAAGATGATCGGCGCCTGTGCGGCTCACACCACAACATTCAACATATCCTCCAAGAGTGCAAAATCTCACCGAAGGGATAGCGACACCTCTACCACTCTCAATGATAGAGATATCCCAAGTTTGATGGGTAACAGGAATGACGACAAATAAAAAAATTGATACACGGATCGTCGAAAATTTCGAAAGCTGTCGCAAATTTTCCATATTGGCTGCGATGCTAGCATATTTGCTTGCATACATTTGCAGCGCATGTAAGTACAAGAGCGTTACAACCCCGCTAAAAATCCCCGCCAATTTGGCAAATAGTTACTGTCCCCGTTCCCCCGGAGAAATCTGGCGGTACAAAAGCGTAATTCCACGGCCATGTCCCCGTTACTCCCCCGCTATGTCCCGGGGGTCGGGGGGCCGGGGTTTCAATTGACTAGTGCATTAACTTCACATAATTGAAAAAAAAGAAGAAGAAAAACTGGTAATCTGAATTACATCTGGGAGTAAATCTTGAAAGGCTAATTTCATTGTTTTAACAGATACAACATCCTTAAGATTCTCCAGAGGTTTGGTGAGATCGAAAAGTTTGAGTTTCTATTCCATGGTAATGGTCCCAGCCGTGGTGAACCCAGAGGATACTGTTTTGTGGAGTATAAACTGAAGGAGGTTTGTCACATAATTTCACAGAATAGGCCACTTGCACTAACTGGGTCACATGACCCCAACTACCTCTTAACAAGATTTTTTTGTCAAAATCAATTCCAGAAATACTAAGAACCAATTGATATTAGTCAGAAACTGAAGTTTCAGCATAAAATCTCTAACCTGGAGCAAATGGCAGTGAGTTGAATTTTCAAGATTTTATTCAGAATTCATTGGATTTGGGTCACGTGACCCATTTAGTGCAAGTGGCCTATTAAACTGAGCTATATGGTTTTAAATTCACTTTAGGCAGGGGTCGCAGGGTTCGCCACGGGGAAGCGCTTTATCGTATTAGCACTTGTCAGTCGAAAGCGCGAAGTAGAAGCCAGAGCACATTTGCTTGGAGGTTTTAAACAATCTTTGGAGGAAAACAACCACCGAAAAGCGGCTTTCGAACATCTTATGCATTTTATTCCCTTTTGTTAGGCAAACAAGTCGATAACTAACACAATAATGAAATGGTTCTGGACTTCATATCTGTCACTTGTCTGGTGAAGTTTTGTTGTGCGACTGCTTTTTTGGAAATATATTTTGCTTGTCAAATGATGTCTGTAAGATTTGGCTATCAAATTCTCTGGAAAACCGGCAAACTTTTCTAAGTGCGACCCCTGCCTTCTTCTCTTTCACTGCACTCAGCTATTTCAAAACTGGGGCATTTGAGAAAAAGGAGGTGACATTAAGGTCACTGAAAAACAAGGGTCAAATGAACTGAAAGGCAAAACCAATATAGCACTAATTTAAAAAAAACTTTGGTTATTTTGTTTCACGACAAAAAGCCCAAATGGACTTGCCATGTCAACACCCCAAAAGCACTTGATCCCAGAGGGAAGGGGGTCAATTTTCTCAATTTTTGTTGGGGATAAAATATATATGTGTTGCCCAATTTCCCATTCAATTCACTATTTCTTGTGTTTGGAAATTCCAAGAAATTTGCATTTATCCAGGAGGACATTTGAATGGCTCGGTGCAAGAACCACCTAAGTGATCTTTTGGACTGTTTTTTCGATTTTCCAATTGTTCACAAACAAACTGCGGAAACATTGTTAAAATAGCCTAAAACTAGCCTCTCTGCATTTTCCCACAAAAATCGCTGCGAGAACGCTGTAAAACGGCCTCTAACCAGTGGCTTTATCAACAACGACCTAAGAGACTATTCAGACTGTTTATCGGTTTTTAAAATTCTGCGCAAATCATGTTCAAAGAGTCTAAGTTCCTAAAAATCGCGGTGAGGACGATGTAAAACGACCTTAGCCTTAAACCCTTAACCCTAAACTCAATCTAAACCGAACTTAAATCTAATCCGAAGGCTAAACCTAACCCTAGAAGTGGCACAAAGCCAAGGGTTTTGCCTATAAAGCCGCAAAGATTTGTCTATTGTTTTGAATTGAAAAGAGCTTTTCATCCTACCTGGCGCATTGTTAACCCTTTGTAGCTCGAATTTATCTCTGTAATTTCGCTTATTTTGCAAGGTTCTTCTACTTGAAAAAGTTAAAGACTTCCTGCTCCCCCCCCCCCCCCAAAAAAAAAAAACCCGCTGTTTGTAAAGACTAAGGGCTCACCCTTTTCAGTGAAGGCCGTTGGATTCTTGGTTTCGCTTGTCGAACAGAGAGCGAGCCATGAATTCGCTTTATAAGTGCTTTTTTCAAGTCATTTTCTACTACAGGAGCCACTTTGCTTGCATCATAAAGCAAACAAAGTCGGTAGAGACAAACTTGTGGAAGAAGTCACAAGTGAGGAGCAAATTTTACGAGCAAAATCGAGTCACAAAGAATTTGGCAGGCCGTGTGATGACTCGTCTAGTATTATGAAGCTTCTCTGTTGTTCTGTAGCAGGATTTCAGCACTGTCAAGACAATTTGGGTTAGTTTTGATTCCAAAAGAATGCATTCTGCACAATATTCAGTTGACAGGTGCGAGTGACTAGGCACTTATAAAAAAATATCTAAAACCGGGGCCAGGGAGGAGGTGCTGTCAATTTTTTAAAGTTTTACCCATAATGCCTTGCGCTTGAAAAAGGAAGACGCTGTTTTACAGTGATCTCGTGGCGATTTTTTGGGGAAAATGCAGAGAGGCTAGTTTTAGGCTATTTTAACAATGTTTCTGCAGTTTGTTTGTGAAAAATCGGAAAATCGAAAAACAGTCCAAAAGATCACTTAGGTGGTTCTTGCACCGAGCCGTTCATTTGTTGTTGCTCTTCTGTTCCCATTCCTCAATTTGTTGTGATCTAGAAGGATTTCCCTCATTTTAATGTATACTGTCAGGATGCTGTTAAAGCCCTCCAAGGATTAAATGGCAAGATAGCATTGTCGAGACCACTAATGGTTGATTGGGCGCATCATCACAAGTATACACCTCGAGATACATCCCAGGTACTTACAGCTACAAAGACCCAGGTCTTCAAAACATCAAGTGATTACTTATTTAATTTTTGACTTTGCTGTTCCACCAGTCAAACCATCTGAGGTAATTAGGTTCTTGCCTGGTTTTGCCTTATGGCTTACAAATCTTCCTATATTCAATAACATTTGCTTGTGATTTCTTTATTTTTTTTTTTCAAACACAGGCTTTCAAAGATAGCATTGACAGCTTTTACTGAAATGTAAAGCATTGAAACTATGGTGTAATGCTATATCTATTATTATTATTATTATTATTTGCTGAATTCTTTTCCCTATTTTCCTTGTAGATAAATTTTGCTGTAAAAATGAGTGTACACCATTTTCAAAAATAGCCCTTCTGATTGGCTGAGAGTCTAGTGCATGCTCATTCAGAAAGTACTAAGACCTTTAAGACTGTCACCTGGGAGCATGTGCAGGTCTAGCACTGGACTATTGGTCACCCAGACATTGATAGTTTTATATCTGCAGGCATAGTTATGCTGCAGGTTATGATTATGTTTCATCAGAAACATATAAGTGAGTTGAAGCGTGTAACACACATACATTGCTTTAGTGCCAAGCTGCGGAATATTCACAGAATAAACAATTGAACAGATTTTGAAAATAATGTTGTTGAAAGACTTCAAGATGTTAAATGTTAGTATATTATCACTTTCCACTGTTGCTCTACTTTATTTAAGCGAAAAATGAAATATTATGCAAAGAAAACCTGCTTGGGTTAGCAGTCGAGAGTTCATTATTGACCAAATATGGTCATAAACTCGATACGAATAATCCGAAGCTTGGTTCACCATTACATGTTTCAACTAAGTTATATGTTTCTGGTTTCATCAGCAAATACTTCTTGTTTCCTCAATAGAAAAACAATCTAAAGAAAAGAGAAGAAGAAACAAAACTTCACAAAACAAAGACAGTGAGGTAGGTAGAAAGGTATTTTAGTGTTCCCTGAGTACAGTTGCAGCTGTGGCAGCTATCATGGATAAACTTCTTCTGCAACAGCTATAGTGAACAAAGTTGTTCTACAACACAGCTGCAACATATGGAAACTGGGGTTGTAGCAGTCATAGAACTCCAGTTAAAGCTGTCACAGAGATAGAACATGGGCCATTCCTGCAAGACGAGTCACAGCATGTTGCAGAAGTCACAAGCGCGGCTGGTTTTCATACCAAGGCAGCATAGTGAATTATTGAGATTTTACAGCAAAATTTTGACTGTCCTGTTATGTATATTCACTGATTATCATTTAATTTTATTATAGCAAGGATTCCAAGATCAAGGCAATTGAAGCCAAATTGCGCCTCATGGAAAGTACAGGGAGTAGTAACCACACCCAGCTAGGGTGGAACAAACACCCTCTCCTTGTGGAGAGTGAGAGAAACAAGAGTCACCCATATAAAACAAGCAGATCAGGTAGTAAATCAGAATGGAAAGGAAAGAAGCCAAGATGACAATAATAATTCCTTTGTTCTCATTTTTTGCCTTATATAAGAGACGGTCATCAGACAATTTCCAAAATTGATGGTCTTAAACGTTTGTCTACAATGTGGGACAAAATTGTTGTTGCCTATGTTGAACTTTTCCAGTATATAGGGGTTCTATGTACCATACTGACCCTGCACCTTCCCTTCCCCTCCCTCCAGTGCAATGTTGTTTACCGCACTCTGTCATCCTCGGAATTTGATCATTGTTACCTCCAATATTGACATGGGAGAAAGGGGGGTTCCAGTGACATTGTCTTTGATATTGTGATATTGTCAATTTTCTAGTGAATCAGCTATTTTTGTAGACGTGACAACTAATTTTGTCTGGCATTGTAGCTGGACATTTTGACGAGTCACATTTAACACAAGTTGTTGTCCCAAAAAATGTCCATCAAACATGCGTTTACCTATTGGCTGAATTCACCTTTTCCATGCTTGGTTTAGGACCTCCTTCAATTATCACTTTATTTAATTTGATAGGGTGGCCTTTGTAAGCCTGAATGGCTAACTAAAGCAAGGCCAAGCTCTTGACCTATACTTGGATTGCAATCATTCCTATGGGAATAATATAACAAAAGTGTGGCAGTCAAGTTGGTGCTAGGAACAAAAGCAATCTCTTTTTTTCGGCACCAACATGGCTACCAGCGATGTCAAATACAATCAAAGGAATAGGGATGTAACAAGTCTGCCAAAGTCTGCCAAACTTTCTAAATTTGTGTGAAATCTGCTCTCAGCAGAATAGATTTGCTCTCTCAGTAGATTAGTGTACACTTGTAAATATTTGTATTATAGTCAATAAAACTAGAAAATTAATTTTCATGTACTTTATTTTGATATTTACATGCACAAGCAATTATTTTACAGTATTATTTTACAATCTGGTTCTTTTGCTATAGTCTTTAGACTTTTGTAGCACTCCTTAGGTTGGTTGATCTTTAGATTTCTCTCGAACAGATCCTGGCTACGAGTTGCTGGAACCTTGTCCTTTGCTGTCTCATTTTTCAGAACATGAAGCAATGTCTGTGAGCTTTCTAAAATCTGTAACAGTTGGAAAGATAAAAGAATGCAACATTCACATTAGAAAATAGAATTAAAAATTATCAAAGAAAATTTTTTTTTCTCATGATCATCCTGTACTGGAAATTATGTTTATGCACCCTGGAAATTATGTTTGATAACCCATATTTTGGGGATACCTACCCACCCTAATTATGCACCAGTAACAAGGTACCCATCCTGGAATCCCAGTGCTATTTCATGACTACCTATATACCCTGGAATTCCAAGTACCAGGGTCCTTTTCACCCACCTATCATTGTCCATTATTTCTTCTTGTTAGAATCTCATACCTTCATATAAGCAGCCTCTGTTTCTGCTATTGTCTTATCATATTCATTCCTTGAGGAAATTTTCCTTGCTAAGCTTTCATTTATTTTAGCAAGTCTCTCCGTAAGGATCCTAATGTCATTCTGTAGTTTGTTTTTCTCTTCTTCTTCTGATAGAATTTGTTTCTGCAGCTCATCTCGCTTTGTGCAGAGATCCTCTATACCTGGCAAGAAAAACAAAAAGTCAAGTAATGGTAGTAGCAGTTGTCACATTATTATCGGTCATGTTTCACTGCAAAGAGAAACATTTCAATTCGCCACAAGATTTGCTCATCCATTATGTAATTACTGCCAATGAAGCAAAACCTCATTTCTAACAGGGTTTCCAAGAAAATCCACACCTCGTTCAACAGTCCTCATCCCTGCAGTCTCAAACATCCTCCCATTATGCAGGTTTTCCTCATAAAATGTGAAATTCTGATTTCCTCACATAACCTTGTTTTCCTCACCTAAATGGCTTTTGGATTCTCACTCATTTCCAAAAAATAATTTTCAATGACACTTGTCAATACTTTAACAAACCCATTCTTCGGTGATAATGCACATAAATGACATTGTTTAAAAATAATAGATTTTTTTGGGATAAGTGTTAATTTGTACATTTTGTTGGTGTTGTCAAAGAGATATGTTAATTTCTCTCTGAACACCTTCGGAATGTACTCTGGATGTTTTCGGAACACCTTGGGGGTTGGTTGGAGCATCGTTGGCTTATGGTGCATTGAAAATTTATTACCACAATCAAAAGTACCTTGCCTAAATTTTCTAAAGTTTGCAGGTCTATGACTGGGTGTCTGGCTTAGAAGTTCTCACATGCTTTTCAATTGAAATTCAGGGTACACAATAAAATGATTTACTTGCAAACAGTGTAGGTAGTGTAGAGTACTTAGATTGATCAGGGAAAGCCTAACTGAGTTGAGAGCCTTATTAAACGGCTAGGCTCGGTGAAAACCCTACGCAAGATCCTAATGCACCAGTCAATTGACAGCCCCGCACCCCCCCATTCGCGCATTAGCGGGGTACTAGCGGGGCTTTCGTACAGAATTCACACTACATTACTGCCCCGTTGGTCGGGAGATGCACTTTCTTTCACGGCTTCCACACAGTACATCGAGCGGGGAGTCACTCTTCCCCGGGACACAAGACAACAGAAACAAGCCCGCTTTCCGGGCTGCTTCACCTCCATATGAACACCCCTTTACTTCACAAAAGACACGACAAATACAGATTTTTGTTACTTGAATTAAACGTATTAAATTTTAATCTACACTAGCGAAAGTACATGCAAGTAGAAAAATATGGTTTTATTACGCTTTGCGATCGGCTGCGGCTGCATTGAAAACTGGGCACCATTGACATGACTCTTTTCAGTGAGTAAAAATCCTTTGTGTTATCTTCTAAATTCATTGGGCAAGGAGCGCATTCACTCTTAATTATTACCCTGGGGACGGTGCATTCACCTCTCAGATTGTCCCCGCAAACCGAGGCGCTCACTGCCTTTCATTTGCCAAAAAGTGAATGCCCCGCTAATGCGCGAATGGGGGGGTGCGGGGCTGTCAATTGACTGGTGCATAATACAAGAAGGGGTAATCTGTAACCAAGCCGCGCCGGCCGGCTCAAAGTTAAGAGTTTTTAGTTTCAGGGTCAGAATAGTTATAAACAGCCCCTACTATTCTGACCCTGAAACTAAAAACTCTTAACTCTTTAAAGTGTTTGATTAGTGACTTTATAAACCGCGGTTTTAAAAGTTTTCTTATTAACCGTAAAATGTGATCAAAAACTTAAGGTTAAAACGTAAAAAAAAAAATAATAATACTCACATTTCACGAGTTCGTTATTATACGTTTGCAAAGCAGCTCCCTGTTGGGACATTTTATCTCAAAACAAAAATCTAAACTAAAATTTTGTCAGAATCCCTTCACTGAATAGTTCTCGATCTGGAGAAGCAATATGGCCGCTTTGTTTGTTCGCGAGTCGCCTGGTAGCGAATGACATCATCGAGCAAAATTGAGCCCAAGCAGGGTAGAGAAAGGCCATTGTCGATTTTTTTCTATTGCATATTTTGAAGGAAAAAATGGATGTTCCTCTTAAGGCATAATTATTTCAAGCCCTGGGGGAGGGGGACTCTTCTATTTTTGTGGCTGGGATGCTCGTCGGGAACTTTCGATTTTACCCCTAAAAAGACCAAAGGTAACAAACATGCAAACATGGCGTCGCTTAGTTGATTTACTAACAAGACGTCAGATTTTCCCTCGTATTTTCTCTCGTATTTTTTTACGAGGGAAAATGCCTAGAACGGACCTATAACAGGTACCTATCTAAAAAAGATTGTAAGTTTTCGAATTTTACCCCTCAAAGGTACAAGAGGCCTGACCCCCCCCCCCCCCCCCTCCCCCCGGGATTTCAAGGCCAGAGCAGTAGTATCATGCCCCCATGAGTGTTCTTTCTTTCCCTTTTCTAGTCAGTATTTCGTTTTTAGTGCCAACTCAACAAGTCAAAGACTGGTGCGCGCGGTGTGCGGATTTTGGGTAAACAGCAAATTCAAGTAAAATTAGCTGGTAAATGTATTGGGGAAAAAGGAACATTTCCGGAGGGAGATAAAGTTTATCAAAAAGCGGGAGACTCGCGCCAAAAGCGGGAGAGTTGGCAACTCTGCGTTGTTTGTGTAAAAATCTGAATTGATACTTTTTTCTCGGCGTTCTAGAAGACAATTTGAGATGAAAAACCAATTGCGTGCATTTGTTATGATGCCAGGCCCACCGACAGCACATCAAAGTGGGAGATTATCAATACAAAAACGGTGTGCTTACTAGACTGTAAAAAAGAAAACTCTCTTTTCCTATTAAACGTATATAAAGTTAGCACAGTATCCCTTGCATCTTTTTCGCGTACTTACATTTCAGCATTTGGTTGTTATAATCACTAAGAACGGCTGTCCGGTCGTGTAAAGTTGGGAACGAATCTTTTGACTCTTTTGCTTCCTGTTTTTGGGATGCATCTTTTTTTGTCTGACTCATTCTAAAAAGACACTACTAAAAAAGCAGCTCTTCAAACGTTCTCGAGAAAAATGATTTTAGTTTTTGTATTTTACTAATCGCTTTGAATGTATGCGTCTTCGTTATCTACTGTTGTTTCTCGACTTAGGTTGAGCCAGAATTTGAATTCCAAACAGACCGCTGTCGGATGAGTTTAGCTATATTTGTTAGCTTAATAAATTGACTGTTGTCAATTGGCGGCCCACACAAAGCTCTATTGGCTATGGAAAGAGGCTATTGTCCACGAGGCGTCATGGAAATGTCACCTTTATTGAATTATGAAAAATTCATTTTTCAACCGTTCCCTAGAAACCTGTCACCTTCGCTGCCTGTTGTCTCGGCCTACATTGGCCAACTTTGGCTTTCGCCATTCCCAAAATAAGTAAAACAGGGTGTCGACAGGATGGCCTTCGGCACAGGGACAGGGTAGTCCAGTCCCTGAACTCTCCTTTGCGGCTCCGTTGTTTCCTGTGGTCGCCTAAGAGACTTTCGGCGACTATGGGCGACCACAGGAAGTTCAACGGAGCCGCGAAGGAGAGTTCAGGGGCTGGATTAAGGGACAGGGGGGCTGCGCCATCACGTTTCAATTTTGACCCAAATTCACGTTGTCACGCATGTTTCAAACCCCATATGGCAGGTCTGATATGCATCATAACCGCCGAATGATTTTTTCACATGTCCAATGGCACACAACCGGTAAAATGCGTCGGGAGTAGTGTACATTTGACCCTTTCTAAGCATGTATAAATGTAAATAGCACGGTAGCGAGTTAAAAGTCCCCAAATAAAAAAGCCACCAAAATGGAATAAGGGGAGAGGTCAGAACAATGACACTCTTGGGGACCCAATTTAGGGGGATGGGGAGGGGTACTTTGTCCCACCATCCATGCCACCCACCACCTCCCCTGACAAAATTGGGCTCCTATTTTAAAAAAGACTATTTTAAAACACCAAAAGCTACGAGGTGAATCACACACTGTGGTGGCAATATTATTCCACAGGAATACCGCCAATTGTTCACTAGAGTCCAGATCCCTGCAAGCTGAGAACTCGAACGTCCAACATGGCGGACGGACAGACTTCAAACCCAAACAGATTAAAAACAAGATAGGAACCCAGATAATCTGCGAATCTGATGGAGGAATTACAAGCATGGTGCCTGAGTTGATTCTAAAGTCATGGAAATTGCGAGGGATGTCCCACTTGAGGTTCTAGTTTGTGTTTTTAAGCGGGTTCCCGTGCAAGATCTCGCTAACCTAGCACAGACATGTCGTCGATTTCGGGCGGCCGTTCTGGTTGACCAGATATGGCAAGATATTTGCAGAAAAGGTTTGGTTCTCTGGCATAAGATTTCTTTTACACTTTTCATGGACCCATGTGTACTTAAGAAATGGGGAAAGAGATCTCAGGCGAAATACAAAGGTTATTATGAGAAACTTACAAGGAAGAAAGCCAGTAGAAATACCGAAAATATCTCGAAAATGTGATGAAAAAAAATACCGGGAAACATGGTGCAAAATGTTGCGAATCCTGATAAAACAGATTCTCGATTTTTGGACGAACTATTGGATGGACACCCAAAATAATATTTATTTCTATGTAAGAGCGAACATTGAGCACCACCATTTTAATAAGCCTGCGAAAACCGACACCACTTAGCGCTCGCCGAAAAAGACTCTCAGAAAGAGGCGTCTGCATGCTCAAGCCAAACATTCCATACTGATGACGTATTTTGACCCAGATCTGGTCAAAAGAATTGCATGGCCAATTTGACTATTGATATTTAGTTTTCATAGCACACAAAGTATTTTATAGTAAGGAATTCAAATAAGACGAAAAAAGATGCAACAAAGTTAAATTGCCCACATAAATATTTTGACCAGATTTGGGTCAAAATATGTCATCAGTATGGAATGTTTGGCTTGAGCACACAGACGCCTCTTTGCAGGAGTCTCTTTGGGCAAGCACTAAGTGGTGTCATCTTTTGCAGGCTGCATTTTAATTGGAAAAAAAACCTCGATCACATAGAGAACAATGGGAGCAAAGTTAATGTTTTCTGTATTGTAGATTACAATATCTACTCTTTGGATGGCTGGAATGTCAAGTCATTTTGGGAACTGTATACATCTGGTAAGTTTAGACTTATAATAATGCTTTCACAATATTTTGTTGGAAGGAGGGGGGGAGGGGAGTTTTCAAGTAAAAGTGATAGGTGGGTAGGAAGAAAAGCCAAAAGAAGAAGAAGGCAAAAACTTAAAACGCCAAACCTTTACATTGGTGTTCTCCCAGACGCTTTCCATTTTTTTAGGGCATGCAAAGATTTGTGGGATAGTTTTAGTAGGGCGTGCAGGGAGTTATGGGATACTTTTAACAGGGCGTGCAGAGCGTTATAGGTGATCATCAAAACCGTCGCTCGTGTACATTGCAATTTTACCTCTGCATCTCTTGTTGGGGAATATAATTGCCAGGGATATAAATGCCCAATGAAAAGGCCTTTGTTTATTGATTTGTTAACCTACCACAAATTGTGCTGGCCATGTTGATCTGGTTTGTTGCCAGACATTAATTTTTTCGTGCCTATCCCACAGTTCATTGTGCGCCGTGTAATACTCATTCCCAGTCCGTACGCCTCCAAAACAATTTTCTGAGAGAAATCGATTAGAGAAATCACCGCAACCAGATGCAACATAAGTCTCGGTATGAGACTGTAAAAATGTGTTGTGTTGTTTGTTTTCTTGTAGTTGTGATACATAAATGAGGGGTGGCTGTAAGAACGACCTAAGTGACGATTTGGACTGTTTTTTCGATTTTTCGATTTTCGACAAACAAACTGCGGAAACATTGTTAGAATAGCCTAAAACTAGCATTTTCCCACAAAAATCGCTGTGAGAACGCTGTAAAACGGCCTCTAACCAGTGGCTTTATCAACAGCGACCTAAGAGACTATTCAGATTGTTTATCAGGTGTTAAAATTCTGCGCAAATCATGTTCAAATAGTCTAAGTTCCTAAAAATCGCAGTGAGGACGATGTAAAACGACCTTAGCCTTAAACCCTTAACCCTAAACTCTATCAAACCCGAACTTAAATCTAATCCGAAGGCTAAACCTAACCCTAGAAGTGGCACTAAGCCAAGGGTTTTGTCTATAAAGCCGCAAAGATTTGTCTATTGTTTTGAATTCAAAAGAGCTTTTCATCCTACCTGGCGCATTGTTAACCCTTTGTAGCCCAAATTTATCTCTGTAATTTCGCTTATTTTGCAAGGTTCTTCAACTTGAAAAGTAAAAGACTTCCTGTCCCCCCCCCCAAAAAAAAACCCGCTGTTTGTCAAGACTAAGGGCTCACCCTTTTCAGTGAAGGCCGTTGGATTCTTGGTTTCGCTTGTCGAACAGAGAGCGAGCCATGAATTCGCTTTATAAGTGCTTTTTTCTAGTCATTTTCTACTACAGGAGCCGCTTTGCTTGCATCATAAAGCAAACAAAGTCGGTAGAGACAAACTTGTGGAAGAAGTCACAAGCGAGGAGCAAATTTTACGAGCAAAATCGAGTCACAAAGAATTTGGCAGGCCGTGTGATGACTCGTCTAGTATTATGAAGCTTCTCTGTTGTTCTGTAGCAGGATTTCAGCACTGTCAAGACAATTTGGGTTAGTTTTGAATCCAAAAGAATGCATTCGGCGCAATATTCAGTTGACAGGTGCAAGTGACTAGGCACTTATAAAAAAAATATCTAAAACCGGGGCTAGGGAGGAAGTGCTGTCAATTTTTTAAAGTTTTACCCATAATGCCTTGCGCTTGAAAAAGGGAAGACACCGTTTTACAGCGATCTCGCAGCAATTTTGTGGGAAAATGCAGAGCGGCTAGTTTTAGGCTATTTTAACAATGTTTCCGCAGTTTGTTTGTCAAAAATCGAAAAACAGTCCAAATCGTCACTTAGGTCGTTCTTACAGCCACCCCTTCAAATGGTGATTGCAGTAAACTTATCTGAAAAAAAAATGTTTCTCCAACTTTTTAGTACTTTCTTCCCCAAACATTTGGCAGAGGGGAAGGGAGCATTTAAATTATTTGCATATTCCTAAGTAAGTACACACTACATGTGAATTATAACTCTTTCCTTTGACTGTTTATGTTTCAATTTTAACCTTGAGACAAGGCTCAAAATCTTGATAACGCCAGCTAATAATGAGAAAGTTGACAACTAAGTTTTGAATAACATATTTCCTCATTTCCAGTCCTTCATAAGTTTGGATGTATACTTGGGATATGGAAAACCAAAATACCCAGATATGGAGGGCTAATACAAGTCACAGTAAGTGATATTATATCATGTTTAACACAACAATAGGGCATTGCAATTTTCTGTATACATAGAACTAGAAAGGGTGCTTACATGTATTAGGTTACAAAGCTTGAAGTTGAAAGCTTTTGTGAACAGTTGCATAGCGAAGGGTGGTCTTTAAGACATGAAAAAATAAATCCCATCATTTGTGAAAAAATGGGAATCCCCCCCCCCCCCCCCCCAAAAAAAAAAAATACCTACAAACCTCCCTCAGGAAATGCATTTTCTTGAGGACAAGAGCCGCAGGGGCAAATCGATGGTGGCCATGGCTCCTTTTCTAAAATAACTTTTTACATCTGTGGCAAAAAAATAAGCAGGATCCATCCTATAGGAACTTATCGGCAGGTGCTTGGTTTTCAGTAGGGATCTTCCACTGCTAGAAAACATCATGTTACATGCCCCACCACCCCTACCCCTGCCTTCATATGACAATCACACTTTCTTTCTTACAAACTGAAGTTTCATTAACTGGCATTTCAGGCAGAGATGGGCAGACTGCTGGCTGTGGACTGTAGGCCTCCATATTCTCCTGATGTGACAAGGCCATTAAGACCTAAAGAGCTGTTTTCCATCAGTCTAGAGAAAGGGAAGATTGTGATCAAGTGCCTGTCTGGCTGGTCAACAAGAGTAGAACACTTTGGTACACTACAGGTAAACCAACAGCAATTTTAATTGCTAAAACCCTCCCTGTGCTCACTGCCTTAAGTTGCAGTTTATTGTCAAAACTTTTAACATAATTTTTTTATTTCAGAAACAAGAAAGAGAAGATGAAAAAGTTATTTCCTTTAGATTTTTGTGCCTTGCAAATGAAAACCATAATGTACGACCTGAATCTTTTGGGGTGAGTATGCAATTTACATAGATACCACAACCTGGCATTATCAAAAAGCAGGAGATTTGGGTCAAACTGCAAATTTAAGGAAAATTTTGCAGGAGAAATACAGTAAATGTATGAGGAAAAATAAAAATTATAGTGGGAGATGAGGTCAAAAAGCAGGAGACTCCTGCCAAAAGGTGACATATGAAGCACAAGGTAAATTTAGGTAAATCTCTCTGTGGTGGGGGAATAAAAATAGAGAATGGATGGTAGTGGTGTCCCCATCAGCATTATTGGGGATAAATGTAAAATGTTTTGAAGTTAATATGTTAATTAATTTCCTTCCTTCCTTTAGATTGAAGATTCATTGCAAAACTGGTTGATGGAGGAATATAATAATGAGAATCTGCTGATTCAGCGTCCTGACATGGTCCAGCTTGTCCTGCTTAAGTATTCACAGCTCCACTTAGTTTATGGGTATGTGCATCTTTGCTTCAATACTAACTGATGAGGGATCCATTTCCTAGGAAGGTGGGCTTGTCTATTTTGCAGCCTGCAAGGCTTATCACCCATACTCATTTTAACCACTGGAATATGGACTGCCCTACCTTGTGGGAAAATAATTCATTGGGAGTGAGGGAGGGAGAGCTCACAGGAAAAAATTGCGTAAAAACATTTATGGTTTTGGTAGCGTTTTTCCATTAATGTACTATACATTAATGGCAAAGTGTGGTCTTCCCATTAACATCATTAATGGAAAGTGTGGTCTTTCCATTAACATTTTTCACACATTAATGGAAACACGCTACCAAAACCATTAATGTGTTAAGCAATTTTCCCTGTGTCGAGATCTGGTCTAACTTGCTCCTGGATAAAGTTATCATGTCATCAGTGGGGGTTCATTGTTTTTGGCCCCTATGGGAGGAAGCCAGACAGGCATTCCCCCCCATATCCCCTCCTTCACACTATTGAAATTTGGTTAGTCTTCAAACTTTGAATTTTTTCAGTGCAACATCTTTGGGGAGCCCAGGAAACAACATTTTGTCAGTAGTAGTTGGGATAAAATCTGTATCTAATTGCTCATCAATTTCAGTCATTATTATGTTAAAACAGCCTGTTTTTTTTTTCTCTCCAGGGATTTTATTCATTTCCAAAGATTAAGATTACCTCCAGCTCCTTTAAGGTGCTCACCTGTTAAGCCAGGAATTTATAAAGTAAGTCACATGCACATCATTACTCTCTTGTCTCCCAGGGGGGGTACTCAGATATAAAAATGACCGGGGGTCCAGCGTATTTTTTTGGGTATGAAATTTCTAGTATAAGTATTTTTGGGGGTTGAAAATTCTACCAGGTATTTTTTTGCGGGGTTCAAAAATTTGCGGGTATTTTTATGGGTTAAAACTTCTGACAGGCTAGATTTGATCATCAAAATACTGCCTTAAACATAAGCTATTTCCTGGAAACATAAGCAGCTTGGCATCATAAAAAAGTTGGGTATTTTGGGGGAATAAAATTTTGGGAGCAGTTATTTTTTGGGTACAGAATTTATGGCTCAGGTATTTTTGGGGGTATGAAGTTTGGAGCTCCGTCGGACCCCCCCCCCCCCCCCCATCATTTTTATATCCGAGTACCCCCCTGGACCTTGTCTACAGGAGAACACAACATAATATGTTAATTTTGCCTTACCACCAAATGTTGATTTACTTGTAACCTTGGGCTGTAACCTTGGGCAGCCTAGTACTGTCAGTTGTACAAGGTGGTAAATAATGAGTCACATGTCAGAATTTCAAATTTCACAAATTACAAGATTAGTAAATAATAACACCTCCATACATGTATTCTGTTAGAATATGTCACATTTTATTTTCTTGTTTTTCTGGCCAAAGCATGAGGCCAAAGCATGCCCATTATCACAATTGGCTGATATCTCCTATAGAATGTCAGATAATGACCAGCATGGAAACCAAGATCCTTTTTTTTTATGCAGGGTACCTATAGTGCTCATGGTATTGAGTTAATCTTAGTAGAAGTGACAGAAAACAGAATCACAGGCACCAAAATCACAGTAAGTGTCTTAAGTGTCATTGTCTGCAAGAACCGGGCAGGTGCTACGGATGGGGTCGGCCGATTTTTATGAAACTTTCAGCGATTGATACCTACCCGATATGATTAAGTTTGGTAGCAAACTAAGATCGATCGCGTTATCCCCCCTGATTTGACCACCCCCCCTTGTTTTTGACCATTTGGGGCTCAATTTTCTGACCAAATTAAGACCAATTTCAATGGCTTATAAAATTCCGCACGCATAGTAAATTCCCAACCAAATATTATATTCGAATTATTTGCTATTCAAGGCGACTACTTGAGCGAGATTAGTATTATACGTTTAATTTTGACTTTATACGGCGATCGCAAAGTTGACAGCTAAACAACTCAAATTGAAAATCGAAATTTATGTGATTTTTGAAAATAATTTTCTCAAAAGTGCGGCAATGAATTTTAAAAATAAAACTGTTTTTTGCAAGCTCATTCCCTAGTTAATAATAAAAAGCAAACTCTTTGTTGGCAAGTTTCAATGCCGTTTCAAGAAAACTCCAAAAGTATGCCTAGTCAGGCCGCAATCTGACAACATTTTCCCTCTATGTTTTTGACAGGCGCCAAAGAATATTGTCAATATATTTTTTAAATTTGCGTGAAAATATATTTCAGATTGTTAAAAGTTTCGATTGTGTTTAACAATCTATCTAATACTCTACTTAAACTCAATGTGCCAATTTAATCCTCAGTTGAAGCCGGTTCAATTTACGCATTAGTTCACGCTTCCTAGGTCAAAGCGTTTTAGACTTAAATAGCGTTCAGCTTACATCTTATGTTCAACTTTGTCTATAGAGAATAAAATGCATGAAGATGGGCGCGCGGAGAAATGGAATTTATGTTCCATATCTCCAAGCGACCATGTATTAATCTGTTTATTACATAAACATTTCATTTTTAACGAAATATTATGTATTTGCGACTAGTTAAATTTGCAAATAATCGACTCTCGTGTGTAAAATTAATTTTTAATGGCCAATAAAACACTCCAGTTATATAATACAATGCGATACTATCTACTTTACTATCTAAACATTTTTGAATTGTCAGTCGCTGTCAATCAAATTGCGTGACAAACGTGTCAGACTACCTTGTGTAATTCGACACCAGCTAGTGAAGGAGGTTTTACATAACGAGTAGTCCACGAGGTAATCATGAGTGTAGCTTGCTCCTTTAGTTCCTCTGATTCTTTATGCAACTTGGAGAGTGCAGAGTCTGTGATCTTGCCCCTCCTTGCTTGTCAACTGGACATGAGTTCTCATCTTCTCAGCCTGGGGGTAAGCTCAGGAATCGTAAGTGAAGTTGACCTCATATTGAACAGAGCCGGCAAATTGGTCGCGACAGACGAGCAAAAAATATCCATGACGATCTGTTCCAAGCACAGGAGAAACCTAACCACTGACTGGCCTGGCAGAAAAAGCGCAACATGCTCGTATCCTACTCATCAAAACGTAAACGTAAACGTATGTGCGACCGACTCCCCAAACTCGCAGCTCGTAAGCTGAATTACGCTGGGTCTCAACGGCGCCACTGGCAGCCAAGCGGTCATAAGCACAGACACTGAGGGTGGTCACTGCCAGAGGGTTTATTACGTCCCCAGTGGTTCTTTAACGTCCCCCCTGGAACTGGGTAGGTTAGAAAGGCGAGACGGGACCTCGGTTTATTGTCTCATCCGAAAGACGTGAAACACAGTAGAACAAAGTTCAACTCACAATATGAACCAGTTTCGACCAAGACCCGAACAGAAAGAAAATTTCCTCTGTCCCGGCCAGGAGTCGAACCCGGACCACAGCGGTGAGAGACCCAACGCCGTAACGCTGGACCAACCGTGCTTCTCGAGGGGCGAGGAGAAGTATAAAGAATGTGCGACGTGTGAACGCCATTATCTCCGCGGAGATTTACGAATTTCACAATGCTGAAATCCCAATAGGCTCAGGTAAATAACTCAGAAAAGAATGTGACTGGGGGTTCGACAGAGATCCACATTCAGTACCCCCTACAATTTACCAATTCTCTAAAATACTGGAGCTTTCACCTTAAATTTGATTTTGGACCAGCATATCCTTATTTATTCAGTGAAAGCTGCTGGAAGGGGAGGGAAGTGTTGCGTGACAGACAAATAGAAAGGGCTGCGCGCGCGGAAGACTAAAAGTCTAGGTGACTATGGGGCATTTACGAATCAGCTATAATTCTTTTAGCTGCTGCATTTCAACCCCCTTAATTTCAAATGTTCAACCCCTTTAAAATTCCAACAAAACAAAAATACTGTTTTTATATCGTATTTTGAAAGGGTCATTTGGCAAGGGTCGCTGCAATATAACTTAGCTTTGTTGGCCTCCGGTGACAAATTCAGGGAGAGGGACGGGTCCAAATTTCAAGTCTATGACCTTGTTATCCGTCGCCTCCCTCTCTGCGTCCCTGTGTCTGAGTAACGGCATTCCTCGAATAAGCGCCACATTGCGACAGCGGCACCTATTCGAGGGCGACGCTTATTGACATTTCTGTTCCAAATGCGGCGCTTATGCGAGTAAGTACGGTATTCCAACCTAATCCCTGGCGTTCTGGGTTCTGTCGGATGTGAAATGAGCCAAACGAAACATGTTGGGACGCTCTACGGTGACGTCACACAGGAAGCCCACAGGAACGTCAGGTGCTAGACTGGGAATAAGTTGCTAAAGATGGAAAGAAAACATCGACGGCTATTTTTGTAATAGTTATATCCCAGGCAGCATTTCTGTTTTTCATGTAATAAATATGTGATGGCAAGTTTCTTCCAATCAGAAATATAAACATTTTGAGCCGCTTTACTACAGTGTTTTTCCTATTACTATCCAGTCACCATAAAAGTAAAAACAAAGAACCGAACATGTGAATAAATTTTGTCATTTTTGTTGCAGCGATTTGTTCAACATGTAGAGGGGAACACTACAAAATATAAGAGAGAACAAGGCGGGGCAGCAGGTACTATTCTCTTTTCAATGCGATCATTCCGTAGCCCCAGTTGTATCATGAAAATTGTTGCACATAACCAAGATTTATATGTTGCTTGCTATTATGAAATGCTCTGTAGCCATGCACACTGATAATAAACAACGGTGCCAGCCGTTTTCAAATTTTCCCCCTTTTTCACAGGGGCGTAGCCAGGAATTTTGGTTGGGGGTGGGGGGGGGGGGGGGTGGGATAGTGAAAACATGGGACGAAAATTTTCAAATTTCCTCAGGCAAATACAGTAAATGTATGGGAAAATCTCCCGAGAAAGGGGGGCGGCGCGGTCCCATGTGCCCCCCCCCCCCCCGGCTACGCCCCAAGGCGTTAATGGTCATATGGTATTTTTCATGTCAATAATTTATAACTGGAATATTTTATTGGATATCATTCTAGCAAGCTGTTGCTATGGCATCGCAAATTGCGGAGTCTACTACAGTTGCTGCGGGAAGAACATCGCCTATGGTTGTGACCGAAGACGTTACTACCATGAGTGAAGATACGACGACAGTTTCGTCACAATCACAGTCATCCCAGGCTTCAGTACCAGAAGAAGAGCTTAGTATATGGGTGGACGAGATGGAGGACCAAAATACCAAAAGGCAGAAACTTAACGAAGCCGTTACTAATATATCTGATGGGCGTTATAGCCCTGTAATGTCCACCCTTAACACTGCCTGGGACGACGTCTCCTACAGTCATCAGCGCTATTATATGCGGAAAGTACGGGAAAGCATAGCTGCCTCTCTATCTGTTATCGCACCCGGCCAGGAGAACTTATTGTGGCAGGCGGTAAAGGGAGGAGAACTTTTTGATGCACAGAAGAATGAGCAGGGAAAACGCAAGTATTTTGATCCGCATTCACGTCTTGTCGAGGATTTGATCAAAGCTTATGAGCAAGCGGATCATTGGCGCACAAAACGCCAAATCCTTTCTCTCTTTGCAGATGATTTTTCAAGATCAGATCTGCAAGTTATGATACCAGGCCTCTCTAAATGGCGCATCGATGAAGCTCGCCGTCACGCCACAGAAGCCGGCAAAGGGCAGCCAGTACCAGAGATCACCCACTATCGGGCCAGGATAGATTACGATAAAGTGGATCATTTTATTGAATACATTTCCAGGCCAGAATTTATGCAGGATATGGCTTTCGGGACAAAAACACTCAAACTTGATTCTGGGGAGCGCTTACTCATACCTGCAGTTATAAGGACGGTAATCCCATCGCGTATTATCAGCCAATGTGTAGAACATTGTAAGATTGAAGATTTCCTGCCAGCGGGTGAGCGCTCGCTGTACCGAATGATTGAGGTATGTTCTGCCTCTATGCAGAAATCCCTACAAGGGCTGGACAATACAGCTTCAGAGGGTGCCGATGCATTTGATCAGATCAACACCATGTTAGAGACAGTCGGAGGTCAAGGTGTTGACATAGAATCGCTTGCGAGCCAGTTAAAGCGTGGCAAGCGTTACTTGAAAACTGACTTCAAGACACATATCGGACGAGAAGAGCACTGTGGTGATCACTGTTCTGCCTATGCGCTATGTGATAGTAAGAACAGAGAATTTACAGAAGAATGCACGCATCAACACGATGTAGATTGTGAGCGATGTGAAAGCTTAGAAAGCGCTCTTAAGGATGTGGCAACGATCCTAGAAAATGCAGAAATGACGGAACAAGAAAGAGCAATACACAAGTTTGAGTTGAAGAATTGGGTGCGTGACATTCACGCGTGGAAGGCTCACTTACTGAGGTCAAGTCATCAGGACGAAGCCAAACAAGACGCACTCAAGAAGCTCGACAAGACATCATGTCTGGCGATAATTGATTGGGCAATGAAGTTTCTTCCTTTACAATATAGGGAGCAGATGAGTGACTTCTTTGGAAAGAGAGGCAGAAGCTGGCACATTAGTGCAGTAATAACTAAGCCAACGCCGGAAAGCAAGTTCGACGTTGATTGTTTTGTGCATATCTTTAACAACTGTAATCAAGACAGCTTTGCAGTTCTTTCGGTAATAGAGGACCTACTGTTTAAAGTCAAAGACGAGTACCCAGATGTATCACAAGTTTTCTTGAGATCTGATAACGCCGGGTGCTACAAGAGCGGTCCTCTGTTGATCAGCATTAGAGAAGTTGGACAGCGAACTGGTGTCAGACCGCTTCGATACGATTTTTCTGACCCACAGGCTGGTAAAGATATATGTGATAGGAAGGCCGCCTCGATGAAAGCACACATCAAGCGCTGGGTAAACGAGAAGCATGACGTTACTACAGCGGAGGACATGAAAACGGCGTTGGAATCACATGGTGGCATAAAGGGGTGCAAGGCGTCGGTTGTGGCGGTGGATGCGACAAAAGAAAGCAACGCAAATAACAAGATTCCGAACATCAGTCTTCTGAATAACTTTCAGTACGAGGAGGAGGGCATCCGAGTATGGAAAGCATACAACATCGGGCCTGGACGCCTTATCCCTTATGATGAGCTAGTCGTTTCAGAACAAGGAGAAACACGGCTGAAGATTATCAAGCCCTTTAGTCAAACCGGACAAAAAGGGCAAGTCGGAGAACACGTCAGATCGAAATCTGAAATCTACTCTTGTCAAGAAACTGGCTGTATCTTGACGTTCAAGACCCAGGCGGAGGCAGACGAACATATGGACACTGGCAGTCATAGACTTGGGGTGGAATGTGAGTCGATGTATGACCGCATTCGCAGAAAATGGGCAGGAGTTGTGACAGGAGTAACGCTCGCCTCAAGTTTTCCTTCGACGTCAGCACAAGAAGGGAGCTCAAGCGACTCAGTCACAACTGAGCCCAGACAGAAGGGTTGGGCTCTCAAGATAACAAAACGGCCGTCTAGAATGTCGGAAAAAGTTAAATCCTTCCTGCAATCCAAGTTTGTAGATGGGGCAAGAACGGGAAACAAAGCTGACCCTGTGCAACTAGCAAGGGAAATGAAAACCGCCCAAGCTGAAGACGGAGAATTGGTATTCACTCCCGATGAGTGGAGAACCCCTCGAAACCCCGAAACAGATAAGCAGCCTTTTCTCGCGTTTAAGAGCCGCACAGCGCCAAGGGGGTATAGCCGATGAGCTACTTGAAGAGGACATAGAGGCCGCTGAGTCTGAGATGGAACTTCGAGAGCTAAGGAGCTTAGTTATTGATGACATGGAGAGCCCGAACCATCCGATCATAGTCCATGGACACAATATATGTGAGCTGATGAAGAAGTCCAAACTTATGTCACTCAAGCTTGCAGATCTTAAAGACATTTGTGAGGAATTGAAGCTAAACACCAATGGTCCAGCGTCAAGAAAAAAGACATTCTGCCTCGCGATTGAAGAATTTAACAAAACCTGCGAATGTTGAGTAGTCAAGACCCTATTAGGTGTTTCTCACGTAACGCCATTTTCATTACAGCGAATAGTTTTAGAGTGGATATGAAAATCATGGCATTTTTGTATTAATATTTTCCCCGAAAGCTTCAATTGTTGAAAAATATGAAGCGAAGGATCTCTATTTCTCTTTTTACAATGTTCAATCACATTTCTCCAAAATCGATCAAACACGGCAAAACAAACACAACATTTTAGTGTAAATGGTTCTACCGGTTGTTACTAATGACGTCATATCTCGTTACCATAGCAACACATCTCAGTCAAACTTGACCATTCAATGTATAAAGGCTCGTATATTTGAAATGTGAAATAATTTGTTTCATGCAAACAAATTATTCTTTGGCACCTGTCAAAAACTTTGAGGGAAAATGTTGTCAGATTGCGGCCTGGCTAGGCATACTTTTGGAGTTTTCTTGAAACGGCATTGAAACTTGCCAACAAAGAGTTTGCTTTTTATTATTAACTAGGGAATGAGCTTGCAAAAAACAGTTTTATTTTTAAAATTCATTGCCGCACTTTTGAGAAAATTATTTTCAAAAATCACATAAATTTCGATTTTCAATTTGAGATGTTTAGCTGTCAACTTTGCGATCGCCGTATAAAGTCAAAATTAACGTATAATACTAATCTCGCTCAAGTAGTCGCCTTGAATAGCAAATAATTCGAATATAATATTTGGTTGGGAATTTACTATGCGTGCGGAATTTTATAAGCCATTGAAATTGGTCTTAATTTGGTCAGAAAATTGAGCCCCAAATGGTCAAAAACAAGGGGGGGTGGTCAAATCAGGGGGGGATAACGCGATCGACCTTAGTTTGCTACCAAACTTAATCATATCGGGTAGGTATCAATCGCTGAAAGTTTCATAAAAATCGGCCGACCCCCATCCGTAGCACCTGCCCGGTTCTTACAGACAATGACACTTAAAATGGTACCCTGGCCCCCTTAGACTGCTTGCAGCCCTTTCTTCTGTGAATGTCCATAAATTATTGCAGGAGTGTAGCTAGCTGTACACCAATATGCATTTCCATACTTCATGAAATGCCCAGGGACAGGGGCGGAGCCAGGGGGGCCCAGGGGGTCGCCCCCCCCCCTTTCTCAGGAGATTTTCCCATACATTTACTGTATTTGCTGGGGGAAATGTGAAAATTTTCGTCCCATGTTTTCACTATCTGCCCCCCCCCCCCCCCCAACCAAAATTCCTGGCTATGCCCCTGAGGGAGGTATTTTGCTCAGATGCCTTTTCTCACACAGGGCCAAGGTACCAGCACGATAAGGACAGCTATTTACTCAGGCTACCGAAATGTGAAACATTAACGATGACGCAACTTGTATTGTTTGCAGGGGGATCCCAACATCCCAGCAGGTCAAACAACATTTGATGTTGACCTTAGCTGTCCATTGAGAGAACCAGAAGAAGATGAGGCAGAAGAAGGGAATGCAGAGGAGAAAGAAGTGATAGAAGAGCAGCGGCCGAGGCTCCCTTCTCAGGGACATCCCTTTCATTTGCCAAGGGATACACTTCAGATTTTGATAGATACCCAGCAACATATGCCTGTAGGTGAGTATAATATATAGATTTAGCCACTGGCTAAAAGCGGAGCTCCCGGTTACATATTTTTTTTAACGAGACAAAAAGGTTGCCATTGTACATGAATAGATAGCTTTGCACCGTTATACCACGTGACTAAGCACTTGTTCAGTCATCAATGACGTCATACCACGTGACCATGCAGTTGCACCCCCCTTGCCACTTAGACAACTTCACCCAAGTTTGGTTTTCTGAGGTTCATCCCTTCTTGAGTTATATCATGTTTCTCCTATGATGTCGTCATCAATGACGTCATACCACGTGACCTTACAGTTGCACCCCCCTTGCCACTTAGATAACTTCACCCAAGTTTGGTTGTCTGAAGTTCATCCCTTCTTGAGATATATCATTTTTCTGCTATGATGACGTCATCAATGACGTCATACCACGTGACCATGTAGTTGCACCCCCCTTGCCACTTAGACAACTTCACCCAAGTTTGGTTGTCTGAGGTTCATCCCTTCTTGAGATATATCAACATTCTGCTATGATGACGTCATCAATGACGTCATACCACGTGACCATGTAGTTGCACCCCCCTTGCCACTTAGACAACTTCACCCAAGTTTGGTTGTCTGAGGTTCATCCCTTCTTGAGATATATCATTTTTCTGCTATGATGACGTCATCAATGACGTCATACCACGTGACCATGTAGTTGCACCCCACTTGCCACTTAGACAACTTCACCCAAGTTTGGTTGTCTGAGGTTCATCCCTTCTTGAGATATATCATGTTTCTCCTATGATGACGTCATCAATGACGTCATACCACGTGACCATGCAATTGCACTCCCTTGCCACTTAGATAACTTCACCCAAGTTTGGTTGTCTGAGGTTCATCCCTTCTTGAGATATATCATTTTTCTCCTATGATGACGTCATACCACGTGACCATGTAGTTGCACCCCCTTGCCACTTAGATAACTTCACCCAAGTTTGGTTGTCTGAGGTCCATCCCTTCCCGAGATTTGTTAATTTTCTTAGTATACCACAGGGTTCCCATGAGTTTCCGCGTACGGCGGACGGACGGACGGACGGACGGACGTACGCTATACCTTTTATTCAGGAAGAAACAAAAAAATTCATATCTCAAGAAGAGAACCACCTATGGCAACCAAACTTGGACACATTCATCTTTTTGGCGATACCTTTTTAACGCCCTAGTCATTTGACTTGGCGTCGTCAATAACGTGAGCAGAATGAGCGAGAAACCCCATGACGTTTGAAAATCAACTCCATACCTATGCCTGGACGTTATTTCCTTAGGTATGGTGCTCCGCTTGCGCGGGCCTTCGGCCCGCGCAGGAGCTCCGCTACAATCAAACGAATAGCCTGATTGCTGGTTCTCCTGTGAAAGATTTAAGGATTCCTGTGGCACGAGCTACAGGTATCCTGAAAGCAAAGTTCTTGCAAAAATCCACAGGTGAGGTATCCATTTAATTTGGAAGTAGTTGTTGATCTGCCACTCAAGAGATGCAGCTCTCGCACCTTTAGAGGCAATTAGATTCTTGCCCTGTTTTGCCTAGCACAGTTGCCTCTTGAATGTCTGCAACGGACACCAGCCAACCTGATTGGTTGAGAAGGTTTGTGTGGCGGAACAAAATAGATTGATAATACAAAAACTTAATCAAAAACATTTGTTACATGACTTACATCATTTTCCAAGAGGATATTGTTTCATTTTCTCTTGATCATTTATATTTTCCTGTTATCTGGTCATGAATGTTTTACCAGGTATCAAGGGGTTGGCCAAGTTGCGTACCACAACTATACAAATCCAAGTTTATCTCCTGGGGAGATGGTGGTGTTCAATGAAGAACTGTTGGGTTTCCTGTGGCACGAGCTGTATTCACTCAGTATGTTCAGTCGATGCACTGAACCATTTTTAGAGGTTTAGTATTCACGTGGTAAATGCACCAGAAGATTGTCCGCGCCATACCTTGTAAGAGCGGATCTCGTATGGCTGTGAAAAGGTACCAGCGTGTTCCGTGGCGTGTCCGCGCCACCCCGGTGTTGTGTCGTGTCGTGCCGTCACAAAGATTTCTATGATGACGTCATTAGACTACCCTCTTGCGCACCTTGCAAATAGGCTCTGGCCACGCCCCTGAACACGCTACAGCCACGGCGCGGGACGGAACTTCGCTTCTCGTGAACTTTAAGCCAACCCGAAATGACTGATCAACCAATTCAGGTATGGCCGTGACCGTAGCGTGTCTGTTGTATGCTCTATGCCGTGCCGTGATTTGGCTGAATATTCACGAGAAGGCGAGGTTCCGTGCCTCACCGTACCGTGCCTTTTCACAAACATCCGAAATGTGCTCCATATGTTTCTTTTTACGCGACCAATGCTATATTCGTACTTCCTTCGCGCGCCTCCTTCGAGTTCAATCTGAGTGATTTCCATGTTAGCGTGACTTTCAGCTGACGGCCGGGCTGACTGTAGCCTGAATTTCAGCTGTCTTTTCTTCCTATGCACTCCAAAACGAGTATTGGAGTGTAGGAAGCAAAGACCGCTGAAATTCAGGCTAAGCTGACTGCTGAATGGCTTCCTCGACAGCCAATCGCAAACCAAGTAAAACTAATATCACGCGGTGAGCACGTGACTGGTTTCTTTGTAAGCCATGCGGCGAGCACGTGATCTTAAGATACACAGCTGCGTTGAGTTCAAAATTTGATTGGTTGACTAAAACTATGACTAAAATGAGGGACTAATGAGAATGCAAAGTAAACGGAAATGCATTGTTCGACACTCATCTGAAAATCGTGTAGGGATTATTTATTCATAACCATAATAAGGGTGCACATTTCAATCAAGGTATTTAATTGTAGATAGGTAGCATTTTCTATTTATGAGAGCTGATTAGGTTTGTAGACTAACTTATAGCTAACAGAATATCCAATCTTTGTGTGATAAAATAAATTAAATTAGTGCTCTTTCAAGTTTTATATCCTCGCGTTTGAGGGTTATTCTCTCCTCCGCGTTTGAGGGTTGTCGCAGGCCCTCCCCTCACCTTCCCTTTCCTCTTTTTCCAGGGGGGAGGTGAGGGGAGGACCCTTGGCGCGCGAGGATTTGTCGGCAGACGATCAAGGGTCGATTCTCTTGCTGTTTGCAATCCTTTATTTGGCGAACGCCCGTAAATACAAGAGAAAAATTGGTATTCAAGAAAATACAAGAGAAAAGCTTTTGTTCACCTACGCGCCTTGTTTGGCAGTAGTCTAGGCCAGGGCTCATATTTATGAGCTTATATTTATGAGCCCCTGTCTAGGCCGATTCTGATTGGCTCATACTTTCTTTTATAAAATACGAGCGGTGATTTTTGGGTAGGGGTGTGCGGCCGAGGTCTCCAATACCTGACCCTATCAGAGACCCAAATTCTTCCTTATTTATACCGGCAACCATAGACCTACAAGCAGGGGCAAATTAGCCCCTGCCTACAGTTAAAATTGTATATCCTACCGCAGACTTAAAGTTAGTCAAATGTTTAAATCGTGTAATTAAAATAAACGCCTGTCTTTATAGTTAAATGACTAAATGCGGGGGGTGGGAGGGGGAGTGGGGGGCTGGGGACTCCCCTATTGGGGCGGGGCAGCTTGGCGGGGTGCTCGTCGGGAACTTTCGATTTTACCCCTAAAAGGTACCTAAAATGGCGTCGCTAAGTTTATTTTGACCCTAAAAGGTACCAACAAAATGTTTACGAGGGAAAATACTAACGCGTTTTCAAAAGTATTCGTTTTCAAACTTATACGGATACGATGCGTGTTGGTATGGACGGGAGATTTAGCTCTAAACAAGCGATCAGTTTTATTTGATGTTGACGCGTGCAAGATAGTATCAAGTGGTACAGTTGACGTCATGGCGTTTTCATTTTTATACGGATTCGACCGTCCACACTAACGATCTGAACGGATTCGTTTTTATTCACTTTCGAGAGTACAGATTCGATGAAAACGATCAGCATGTTAGTGTGGACGGAAGGCCTAAACAGTCGCGATTTTTGTCGCAGAGATTTCAAACCCTCTTTGCCCTCTTTGCTCCGACGAAGGGCTAACGCTCGAAACGTCAGCAAAACACCATTTTTCCACGGCGTTTAACATAAATCTCAACCCTTGGTTGTTGTTGTTCAGATTTCAAACATGTTCGAAACTCTTTGCAACTTCATGCGATTTGAAGAATAGAGCAGAGCACAGATTTGCTCGTTTACACTACTGAGAGTTGAAATCAGTTGGAATTGCAACTCCGCGCGAAAAAAATCGCCGCGACAAATGCAAAAAAATTGCAAGTGACGTGAAATCGAAAATGGAATGTGATGTAATCCGTGGCACAAACCGGCAATTCTACTTTCCACTTGACTATTCACTTCTGATTCCAGAAAATAGTACCTTTTCCTTCTTTCCATATTTGTCACTTCTGAAATCCTCGAAAATATCCGACCTTATTCAAATTTTCTCTTTCAAAAAAATTCTCGGAAAAGGTCCACCTTTTTCCAAAAAAAGTCCACTTTTTTCTTAATTTCAAGATTGATCAAAACAAGAAAAAAAACTACTTTTTTCTATATTTTTGCAAGCTTTTCCGTTTGGGAAAAAGTGCCACCTTTTTGCCATCGAAACTGACTAATTCCGCATTTACAAGGACTTTTTGTCTTCGATGAAAAAATAAGGCTATTTTTTGATTTTCCATTTTTCAACGATTGGGGAAGAAATGAGAAAAGAGTAAGATTTTTTCTGGAAAGAGGTCCACTTTTATCAAACCTTTCTGATACTGTCTGACAGGTGTCAAAACTATTTAGATCAGGTGCACATTTTCCCGCTCAAGCGCCTTCCTGAACTTCGAAAGAGCTATGTAATTTTTCGAATGTAGTCAGGAAGCGTGTTCCATTCCTTTGCCCCATTCTAAATGAGCTCTGATATTTTGTTGTAGATCACGCAAAAGATCTCTGTTGCGTGTATTGTATTGGTGGTAATCACGGGAGTAGCTAAAATATGAAGTAGATAAGCGGGAGCAAGGCCGTGCAGACATTTGAAAGGCATGTATGGTACTTCCTGTGGTGTTGCAAGGAGGGCCAGCTTGCTATTTCGAAGTGCATCAAAATTTGAGCGGGAAAATGTGCACCTGACCTAAAGACAGTTTTGACACCTGTCAAACAGTATCAGGAAGGTTTGATAAAAGTGGACCTCTTTCCAGAAAAAATCTCACTCTTTTCTCATTTCTTCCCCAATCGTTGAAAAATGGAAAATCAAAATAGTCTTAGGTTTTTATTGAAGACAAAAAGTCCTTGTAAATGCGGAATTAGTCAGTTTCGATGGCACAAAGGTGGCACTTTTTCCCAAACGGAAAAGTTTGCAAAAATATAGAAAAAAGTTTTTTTTTTCTTGTTTTTGATCAATCTTGAAATTAAGAAAAAAGTGGACTTTTTTTTTGGAAAAAGGTGGACCTTTTCCGAGAACTTTTTTGAAAGAGAAAATTTGAATAAGGTCGGATATTTTCGAGGATTTCAGAAGTGACAAATATGGAAAGTAGGAAAAGGTGCTATTTTCTAGAATCAGAAATGAAAGTCAAGTGGGAAGTAGAATTGCCGGTTTGTGCCACGGATTTGATGTGCCTCCTTTTTCAACTATCCGCGAGAGTCTGGGCCCCATGAACTCATTCGGGAAAGCCCGCATTCCCGGATGTCCAGCACCAAAATGGCGGACCTCGGCGAGAAGGAAAGTGGAGATGTGAATTCACAAGAAGGAGCAGATCTATGGTACTAGATGTTTCCTAACTCAACCAGATTATAGCCCGATGATTATGCCTTCAATGATTTCACTCTAAACTGATGTATATTGCCCTACAGGTCTCTATTTTGAGCGATGTTCAGAGCTCAGCCAGCCGAAAGTTACCGTCGTATAAATCACTTCTTCTGTTAGGTGGGTAAAGACCTCGAAATTATTTTCAAATTCAAAGGTTTCAGAGGCTTGAATTATTCTCACACGTTTACCAGGGAATGATGAATCTGGGAAGACGACTCTTATATCTAAACTACGAGGGAAGGAGGATGAAATTAGCAAGGGACACGGCTTGGAATACACATACATTGAAGTTCATGACGAAGAAATAGACGGTAAGGGAGGATCCAGCCCAATATTTCAAGTCATCAAATTTAAATGCTTTATAGAAAGGTCATTAAAGTCGACCATTCACTCAGTCATTTATTCTTTTTTTTTCTCCTCCTAGATTATGCTCGGCTTAACGTTTGGATTTTAGATGGAGATACAAGAAACAAAGGTCTTTTGAAATATGCGTTGACGCCGCAATTTGCCAGTGATACCCTGGTAGTTTTAGTAGTGGATTGTTCAAAACCCTGGACAATTATGGAATCCTTGCATTCTTGGACGGAAATTCTTCGAGAACACATTCATTCACTAAAGCTATCACCGAAAGAACTTAACGAAATGGAGGAAAGAAGTAAGTGATTGTGTTTTTGCAGACATCTTAATTTGTAGAATGATTCTTACATACCGGTTAGATTCTTGACCGAGTCTAGTGCTGTAAATTTCATGAAATTGACTTCTTAGGTTGTTATTTGTATAGCTGCCAAGCGTTAAAAAATGAAGGAAATCTGGCCGTTTTCTGCTCCAGGAGCGTGAATTATTGAAATTTAGCATTTGCAAATGATGGGAAACTGACCATCATGATCTATGAAAATCACTTCTCATATATCTATCAAAATAATTATGTTGTTCTATAGATTAGTATTGTTATAGCCATCAGGTGTCAAAAGATTTTAAATTGTGTTACACTATATAAAAATCTGCCACTCCTTGCTGCACATAAAATATTGTCTATTTTATTACAATAATTTAAATTGCATAATTAGAAAACTTGTATCTTTTTGCTAAATTCTTTTCATTATAGTCAACAATAGCCTTAAGCTTCATGTTGTCTTCACTTCACTTATTTTAATCTGAGAACTTAATACAATTTAGTGCATGACTGGCTACTTGTGAAATTTTTTCCAAATTTTAGTTATGCTATGCAGATTTCTTTGATCTTGTATGCACAGATTACCTGATTTTGCATTTCATTTTGAAATTTTTCTTTGATTGCCTTGTTGCTATGCAAACTGGGTGTGTTTTGTTTTTCCAAAGTATCATTCTATTTATATAATAAAATGAAACTAAAAGGTAAAGATTTTACTGGCTTTAGAAATTCTTTAATATTATTTTACTCCTGCATAAGATTAAAGCAATTGACTGATGGGCAAGAAATTGGTAAATGATAAATGATTTGCCACTTACGACAGCACTAATGATGTTATTATTATTATTTAGTAAAATACACACTATGTTGACATTTGAACCTTGTTATTCTAGTCCATAAATTTTACAGATAGATATGAACTTAAAATAGCTACCGGGTTCTACAAAACCACAATATGCTTTTGTGGTGAGCTAAACACTGAAGTTGCCGCTGTTTTTTCAGTCTAGTAGACCATATATAAGCATTCTAATCTATTCAATGAAACAATTCTTGTTAATTCTTCCCTCTTTAATTCAACAAGCATACCGTTGATTGCATCTACCCATCTACACTATCAACAAAAACATGTTCTTTTGGCATGCAAGACTTTCATGAGTGAACCAAAGTCTGGCAATTTGGCATCAATTGGCATCAATTTTTCATGCATTTCCTGCTGTCTTTGAGGCCTAAAATTTCAAAATGTACCCAAAGAAATAAGAAGGAGAAGAAATTTATCTCTAAGAGTGCCCCCCCCCCCCCCAACATATTTTTGCTTCTACCCCTCCCTCTAGTTTTTTATAGAAATTTATAGCTATACACAAAGCGACTAACATTTTAGCAATTTAAGCATGTATTGTCCAAAATATGACCTCATTTTTTTCTCTGAAATTTGTAGTCTTCCCAAGGGGAGGGGCAGTACTTATATTACCTGTAATCAAATGTCCAGAGCTGGAAATTGCACCTGTGGGATCATGGGTTGACTAATTAACAATTAGACCTCAAGACCGAATGTGCTATGATGAATAGACCATGAGGCCAAAGGCCGAATGGTCTATTGATATCATAGCACATGAGGACAAGAGGTCTAATTGTTTTAGTATAAACCAACTAGTTGGTCGGTTTTGACAATGAATGCATTATTTTATGTTGAAAAAATCAAGTTTTCTTGCAAAGAAAGGTGGTGGTTTTGCCAGGTACGGTCTATCACTAATAGACCATTAGTAGCTCAGCCAATCAGAATGCAGGATTTGTAATAGACCATTAGTTGGTTTATACTAAACTCATTTAGTATAAACCAACTAATGGTCTATTACAAATCCTGCATTCTGATTGGCTGAGCTACTAATGGTCTATTAGTGATAGACCGTGCCTGGCAAAACCATCACCTTTCTTTGCAAGAAAACTTGATTTTTTCAACATAAAATAATGAAATTCATTGCCAAAACCGACCAACTAGTTGGTTTATACTAAAACAATTAGACCTCTCGTCCTCATGTGCTATGATATCAATAGACCATTCGGCCTCCGGCCTCATGGTCTATTCATCATAGCACATTCGGCCTTGAGGTCTAATTGTTAAATATATCGTGTTTGCAAGTTCAATTTTTGCGACTAACATTTTAAAAAATGCAACTAGAATTTTGAAACTGATGTTTGATTAATAATTTAGTGTCTTAAAACCTTTCTGTATTCTCAGTTGTGCAGCAATTCCAGGATTATGTTGATCCTGAAGAAGCAGGCGAGGAAAACAGAAGAAGATCGGGAACAAAAGATGAAGAAAAAGTCCATCTTCCTTTAGAAGAGAATGTTTTGGTGGACAATCTTGGTCTACCATTGATAGTCATAGTCTCAAAGGTAGGTCATATTAGGCAAAACCTTATGTAGTTTTTCTTTCAGGATAAAGTGATTTGATTTCCAAGCATGGAATAAGATAACTTTCAATTGTCCTAATTGTTTCTGCCTCATTTGCATGCCTTATGCTAGACAAGTAGCTGACATACAGGTTTTGCGAGGCAAGCAGGTTTTTGTGGGGTGTGCTGAAAACAGCACACCACAAGTATGACAGGAAACACATGTCACTAATCCATGATTACTTCTAGTATAAAATATAACACAAATATTTTATAGCTTTTCTCTGACAGTATGATTCTTCTTTTTTGTTGTCAACAGACAGACAGCATGTCTGCATTAGAAAAAGACAGAGACTACAGAGAAGAACACTTCGATTTCATACAACAACACATCAGAAGATATTGCCTCAAATGTATCCTTAAGTACAGATGTTTCAAACTTTGATGTGCCTCTCAGCAACTGAGAGTGTTCTTTGTACCCAATATGTACAAACGCTGGTGCAAAACGGGCTCTCCTGTAGACCAGGGGAGTAGCTAGGTAATAGAGGGGGCCCAAAGGGTCCTTTGTAAAGCATCCTCTCATATATTTTAAATGTTGCAAATACATTAACTGTTTTTTGGTTGCAAAAGGGGGAGGACAGTGCTCGACCTTAGCGGTTGTCCACTTGTCCTGGGCAAGTAAGAAATGCTTCAGGATAAGTGAAAACTCAGGGGCACTAGTCACAGGACAAGCAGCAAAATATAGACATAAAATATTTTGCTGGTGTGTGGTTTGTTCACACTGTTGAGTTAAACTCTCAAAGCTATCATCTTTTCATGAAAAATTGTCGTCTTTCCTCTTTCTTTCATCCAGTCACCAGTTCACGATGACTGGACGAGTCCACAGAGAGGCTATGAGTAATGGGCATTGTTAAGCAAGTTACATTTATATGGTTTGTTCAAAGACTTGGACTATTATTTCACAACTAGAAACTTGGCTAGGGCAAGTAACTTTTCTGTGCTACTTTGTCCTTGGAGTAGTGGTCAAAATAGTTAATGTTGAGCACTGGAGGAGGCAGCCCCCTGGGCCCTCCCGCTGGCTACTCCCCTGTAGACTTTTTGCCCCAATGCAGCAATAATTTTGCTACAGTACACAGTATTGTTGGAATTAATAAGCATATCTTGCTTGTTTTTACTTTCATGTATCCCATCAGTGAAATTCAGTTATTCAGTATTTTTGGAAGGAAATGAATATGTAAGACTAATTTTCCCTTGTATGCACATTATGAATTTGGAAACCTTTCCTTTACAGTTTTTCTCAGATGGTGCAGCACTGTTTTATACCTCAGTAAAGGAGAACAAAAATTGCAGTTTGTTTCTAAAGTATGTGGTACATAAATTATATGGGTTGCCGTTCAAAAGCTCTGCACTTGTGGTGGATAAGGATTCAGTATTCATGTAAGTTTGTTTGTCTTTGTTTGTGAACTTTATCCTCAAATTATAGAGTAGTTTTTTGAGAGTTTGAGCAATTGAAAATGTTCAGCTGCTATGGAAATAATAATTTAAATGCTGTGGCTACCCTGATATTCAATTTTTATGAATAGAAATCTACTTTTCATTTCTTTCATGTTACCAAATTTGAGCATTTGAAAATGTACATCCCTATTACTGACAGTTATTTTCAGAATACTTTTTCACACTAGGTTGTGAAGTTTGTTCCCATGTTCTCAACTAGGGTCCCAAGTTCACTACCAAGTTCCTAACTAAGGGCCTGTTTACATGGAAAAACTTGGCCCGGGCAGCCAGGTCAACTGCCTAGGCTAGCCAACTTTGGCGAGCGTTAATATACCAAAATGTACTCTTGACAAACATACTCAAATACTGACCGTGTGAAAATACTTTAATTGTGAGACTGGAACTAGCCTTTTAACACATCCAATATCCTTTAGTTGAGAGCTGGCTTGGGTAGCCAAGACAACACGGAAAAAAGTTGGCTCGCCTAGAAGGGTCACCCCCTGTGTCTTGGCCGAGTGACCCAGGTATGCGGGTGACCCTCCTAACTGAGCCAACTTTTGTTTTTTCATGTAAACAGTTTGTCACAAGGAAATGTATGAAGGCCTGGCTCACCCAGGGTAGTGCCTAAGCAGGTGACCCAGCTGCCCCCATGTAAACACGCCCTAACTCTGTAATTTGGTAGCTCAGTATTCACTGACCACTGCCAAAGAAGCCCAATCAGCTAAGGTTACAGTATTCTAAACACATTTTCCCAACAATAGATGCAAAGTTACAAACTTAGTTAGGAACTTAGTTGGGAACACAGGAACAAACTTTGCAACCTGGCATGGAAAAGTATTCTGGAAACAACTGTAAGGCCCCTTCATTCAATTTCATAGTCCACTTAGTAGACAAGCACCCTCCCCCTTTTTTGCTGGAAATCAATGCTTTGGGCTAGCATGATATGTAAAACAGGAAAGCCCCAGCATATTTATGTCAGCTTTTCTCTACTCGGTCTAGTGCTTATGATATTAGAAAAGATTTCTGTGGAACAGGCTCCCTGGGAATTACAAAATTGTAGCTCGCTGAGCACTTTCAAAATGGGTATTAAACAATTGCTTAATGACTTCCACATAAACCAGTCTTTTTATTACAGCAGAAACATATAAGTGAGTTGAAACGTGTAACACACATACATTGCTTTAGTGCCAAGCTGCGGAATATTCGCAGAATAAACAATTGAACTGATTTTGAAAATAATGTTGTTGAAAGACTTCAACATGTTAAATGTTAGTATATTATCACTTTCCACTGTTGCTCTACTTTATTTAAGTGAAAAATGAAATATTATGCAAAGAAAACCTGCTTGGGTTAGCAGTCGAGAGTTCATTTTTGACCAAATATGGTCATAAACTCGATAGGAATAATCCGAAGCTTGGTTCACCGTTACATGTTTCAACTAAGTTATATGTTTCTGATTACAGCTAATAGACAGCCTCGTAACATGGTATATCTAGGACACATCGAGCCCTATTTTTTTCGCGAAATTTTGATCCCTGAGCCCGATTTTCCCGAAATGTTTAATCCCTGAGTCAATGCCAAAATTTTGAGCCCATCCATTTTTTTATGCAAATTGCTCCAAAAAGTCCAAATTTAATCATAGACCAAAGTACTCGCAGGGATAATTGTAATTGATGGCATGAATTCCGACTCATATTACATGCATATTAGGGACGAACCACTAGATATTTGAGGGGGGAGGGGCAATTTTTTTTTCTCGTTAAGAATTTGTATTCCTACTGCAAGACACGGCACAAATTTTTTTCGGACGCCGTTTGCTTGCTCGAAATGTTTTTTTTTTCTTTTATGATTAACGTGATCCCCTCAGAGCTGTTGAAAGTTTTTGTGATTTCCTCTGCCCCCTATTTGAACTAGAAGACATTTTACAGAAACGGAGAAGAAACTTACGTTTCCTTGTTGCGCGCGAAGCGCGCCCTGAATTTGAAAAACGCATATCAGATGCCTTGGAGAAAAGGTAGATGAAGCCTGTAAGGTTTATTCTTCATTTGCGCCGCAAGTGACAAAACTGTTGTTCATGTGCATGAAGCGTGGCCCGAATGATCTATTTCTATGTTGTAACGTCGTCGAACTCACGGTTACGTAAAAAGGGGTCATTTTTTTTAGCAAAAAACATAGTGATTATCTGCCAGGCCTGGCTGTTACCCTTTTTCTGGGTCCTTTGCCAAGATACACATGTTCTTGTAACGGAGGCATTGAAATGGCACGGACGTATTGTTTTCGTGTTGCGCAGGTTCCCAAAAACCGTATTAGATTAAAGTTCGTCATGCGTGAAAATTTTTACTGTACTCTGTTTACTGAATATGAAATAGAGATAAAACAAAACAAGCAAAACATCTCCTATCGACTAAATCCGGGCAGCAGACTTTACGTGGCAGGAGGAAGAAATCGTAGTTAGATTATGAAAAAAAGGAGAAATTTTAGGATTGAGCCCTGATTCGAAGTTGTAGCGTATGATCCCCGATCCAAGCCTCTTGAGCCCTGAGCCTACCCCCCTGAGTCCTGATCCCGGCCATAATTTGGGCGTTGAGCCCTGAGATTTGAGCATTGAGCCCTGAGCCCATATACCATGTTACGAGGCTGTAATAGACCTTTTTTCCAAAATGGCCACCGAAAATTCAAATCGATTTTTGTTAAAAATGAACAACAGCACTAGAACACACATCATCACTTCAGTAAAACTACAAAATTTCGCTGCATTATATCCAATATCTTCCGAGAAAACAAACGTTGAAAATTTGAAAATTTACAGACGTTTGTATGACTGCGTCATACCCCCAGTCATACAAATCTCTGTAAAAATTTCAATTTTCAGACTCTGCTTTCTCAGTCGACATGAAATTTGGCATAACGAAAATTGAAAGTATTACTAATGTGAGGATACTCTTTCTAGTGCCAGTATTTGATTTTCAGTCAGTTTAATTTTAAGACGTGTGAATTTGCGGCTGCCATTTTTGAAAAAGGTCTATTGTGTTTAGTTTTTCATTCAATTGTAATAGACTGATGTTTCTGCCTGTGCGTAAATAAAGTTGTATGTATGTAATTTGTTTTCTTTGTTTGATTTTCAGTCCATCAGGCTGGGATAGTGTGAAGAAGATAAGCATTCTAAGTGAGCATCTGAAAAATATCCACTCAGATGACAGTTTTGATGATCACATTGTTAAACCAGCATTGAGAAAGGTAACTCTACTTTCACAATAGACCAATCCTGTCTGCACTTTATTAATCACCAAACAATTGGGGTTTTCCCTGTGGAACTCACAATGTCTGAACAACAATAACTTAATGTTATGAGGCAACTTCTGACACCTTCCTGTAGTCATAGGGCTAGACACTGTAACCATATGGTCTCCAATGGCAACTAAATTTGGGGCTTGACCAAAATTTTAGAGCTAGTCACCAAATGGCACCCTACCTTTCTGAGTTCAGCTGAGATCCACGTTTATGTGGCTACTAAATAGCATTTTAGCACTAAATTTCTTAATTAGTCATCAATGGCGCCTAGTGAGAAAAGTTAGTGTCAGGCCCTGAGTCAGTCTTTTCCATGCTCATGTTGATAAAGAAACATTGCAACAGTAACTATCATAGTGATTCTGTGGTTTTTGACTGGCAGAAGCCAAAATGCTGTTTCCCGTTTAGCATTTGAGTGCTAAATTCCATAGAGTTGTGAAAATCACAGTTAGTAAAATACTAAACAGAGCAAACTTTTCAAGGCAAGTGTTAAACACAGTGATATTGTTACTAACATTACAGCCTCTTCAAGAAAAAGAAATATTTGCTGAAGAAGACCAAGGATTCTTGGGCAAGTTACAGGTACACTACCATACATGAAATTAATGCTGTCCCCTTTATAATTGGAAAACGTTTCTAGGAGATTGTTAATATGTTCTGTATGAGTCCAACTGCTTTTATAAAGGGGCACTGTCACGGTTGTATTGCTAAAAAAAAGTTGTATTGAAAAAAAAGTGATCTACATAAACAACTCAGAATCCTCCTTATACTGTTATTAAGTCCTAGAAAGAAAAAAGAACTGAAACTTGCGTTATATAGGCCTTAAGATTTAATACATAAGATTTAATACTTTCGCTATCAAATTTCCAAGTTTGAAAGCTGTTCAGCCTCATATACGAAATAAAAAATGTCATTTCACAATCCAATTCCATCCGCTCGACAGCACACGAAAAATTCTCAAAATTTGTACTCATCTTGTACCTGAAAGGTTATTTAACAAACCTAGATGATTATTTTGTTCATTTCTTGTGAATCTGACTGTATTTAAGCTACCCAAATGAACCCTAAAATCGTGTAAAATGGTGACAGTGCCCCTTTAAGCTGACTAAAGTATGGCTAAAATTGTGGCACTCCCTATTTAATGTTGTATAAGAATTTTTTTAAACATATCAGTCTCCATTTTCATCCCTTTTGCATTTGTTTTGTAGCAATTACTACAGAAAAACCCGCCTGCTGCTGGTGCTGGAATTGCAAGGCAACAACCGGTAATATATCCATATATCCATATTACTTCCCTTCCCTTCCCTTCCCTTCCCTTCCCTTCCCTTCCCTTCCTTCCCTTCCCTTCCCTTCCCTTCCCTTCCCTTCCCTTCCCTTCCCTTCCCTTCCCTTCCCTTCCCTTCCCTTCCCTTCCCTTCCCTTCCCTTCCCTTCCCTTCCCTTCCCTTCCCTTCCCTTCCCTTCCCTTTTAGTAGTTATCACCCTTGTCCAAATACTGACTATGTTCCTGTTGCTGCTGCTGATGGTGATGCAATAATCTGTGATTTTCTTCATTGCCAGGATCTTTCCAAGCCCCGCTCACCTGGCACGCCTTCTGCACGAATCAGCAGTGATAGACGGCAGTCTGGAGGGGTTTCACCTTCTCCTGGCAGAGCCAAGGTGGACAAACCCCCTGCTGCAGGTGCAACCAGTGAGGGGGTTCTAGCCAACTTCTTCAACAGCCTGTTAAATAAAGACCGCAAAGCGGCAGGGGGTGCTGGCAGGGGCACACCCTCTGTGAGGAGTGATGCAGTGGCAGAACTCGACCGAATGAACAGAAGTAAGAAGTTAGTTACCCAACAGAGTGACGAGTCGCAGGGTTCTTCTTAATTATATCCAGTCAACGCTCTCACCCAAGCTCTGGAGTTGTACAATAAAGGTACGGATGTGTCCAGCTATGGATGTGCAATATAGGAATGATATTTGTATAAAGTAGGCCTTTAAATTTATTTGAGAAAAGAAACAAATATGCTTTAAGCGTCATGACATTCATCAGAGCTTGACTCAGGAGTCTGTTGTCTGTGGTACTGTATTAATAAAGTAAATAGATAATTATAGAGACAGAACAACTCAGATAGTCCAGTGGTGTGCTCGATTTACAGCAGTCCATGTCTGAAAGAACAAGCGCTATAATTCCCTGGCCATTTGAGGCTACCTCTGCAGGCTACCACTGGGTTTTTTCCTAGAAATAACAGTGTAATGATTGTTTTTAAAGCGGATTTCACATTACTGTCAAGACTTGTTATGTAATTGCGATTGCTTTGCGTTCTCATTGGCTACTCGTTTTTCTCAGCCAATCAAATTCTGTAGTATTAATACAATTGTGTAATTACTTTGTAATTGGTCCGGCTTGTAATTGGCTGAGAAGAAAGCCATTTAGGAACAAGTTGTGATTTATCTCCATTCTGATTGGCTAGTGATTGCTCAATTGCAATTGTTTTCACAACAGTCATGTGAAATCCGCTCTATGATATGGTGTGACCTCTGTGACCTATGGTGAGTCAGTCTTAAAGAACTTGGGCCACCTTTTTAGATGTAAAAACCGACAAAATATTGCGCAGCGGTATTATTGATTGTTTTTTCCTGCAAGACTAAATGTTATTAGTCAAATCCCACAAGTAAAGCTGCATTCTGACTGGTTGAGCTACTAGTAGACTATAAGTTATAGACTTATAGTAGCGAAACGTGTCGGGGTTGAAGCCTTTATAATGACAAATGACGAGCAGCAAAACTAGCTTCTAGCTAGAAAGAAATAATCTACTTAATGACAAATGACGAGCAGCAAAACTAGCTACTAGCTAGAAAGAAATAATCTACTTAATGACAAATGACGAGCAGCAAAACTAGCTACTAGCTAGAAAGAAATAATCTACTAGTTTGATTTGACTAAAACAGTCCTTCCTCTCGCCCTCATGGCCTGGTTGTTGACTCCATTTGGGCTCGAGGAATACTTTTGCACGTGCACTCCTTTTTAAATTGGAAAAAACCTGAAAGAGGTGTGTCTGAATGGCATTATGTAAGCGGTAGATACAGCAAATCAGGACACAGTGTTCTCGGCACCTAAACTTGTATCTGACCTTCTCAAGCTCATTAATAATGCATCAAATTTAAACAAAGAAAATCATAAGCGTGCAGGAGGTTTGGATATGCAGTCATAATTTGCATAGATCTTTGCGAGTTTATTCCTTCTTTTTCTCGACATTAAATGATTAGTTTGAGAAGCTATATCAAACACTTGACGGTGTTTTTTATCAGAATTTAGAAAATAACACCTATTTTATATGGTGAATGTGCGCATTCTGATTGGTTAACGGCGTGTTTAAAAGAGACCTGAGAAACACGATTGTCACGCAACGATATCGCGCGTGTGTATGGTATTTTCTAAAAGCAATAAAAGTTCTTTCCGCGTGCTCTCTGGTTTCTTACAAACACTCGGGGAATGTTGGTCGAACTGATAAAACTTGAAAGACGCCTGCGGCTCGTGTCTTTCAAGTTTTGATCAGTTCTCCCAACATCCCCTCGTGTTTGTAAGAAACCAGAGAGCACGCGGAAAGTACTTTTATTGCTTAATTCCAAACACCTCGAAGTCTCTTAAGAAGCCCGCGGCGTTGCCTCATTTTTTTTTCAACCCTCTTCGACTCTTCTTGGTGTTTGAAAATGCTGATGACACGCTGTCTCGTGTTTGATATATTACATGGAGAGCATAGCATGTCATTTCAAAAAAGCATTAGAACAAGACTGATGCCTGTTACAAAAGCCGATAATGGGCTTCCGAGATGAAAACAACCCTAGAAGTGTTGCAGACCCTGTGTCCGATAGGTGTGACATTGGCCGTTTTCACACTAGAGACGAACAAATCGTCTGGACGGACAAATCGTCTCAAGACGAACAAATCGTCTGATGTGAAAACGGGACGAACAAATTTTCAGACGAACAAATCGTCTAAATTTGTTCGTCTGTTTGGCCGTCTAGGAAGACGATTTTTCATAGACGCTTTGTTTGTGTAGACGAACAAATCGACTATAAAGTCCGACCTAAATTCACACTAGACGTACAAAGGACGAACAAATCGGCAGACGATTTGTCCGTCCAGACGATTTGTTCGTCTCTAGTGTGAAAACGGCCAATGTCATGATCTGTTTGTTGTGTTGTTCTAATACGGTAAGAAACGTTCAATAACACCATTAGTTTGCTGTTCTATGACTACATATCACTTAAACCAGCTTTAAAACAAAGGGTTGAAATTTGATGAGATTTAAACGGCTTGAGTTCACTACTTTAACCGTTACCTCATTAGCATTGAGTTTTGTGGATTAAAAACTCCATCGGACACAGGTTCTTTAAGCTTTCTAGCAAATGTTAGCATCGCGGAAATCCTTTCCTGCTTTTACAGACTGCTGTGCAGAGAGCTATGGCGCTTTTTAAATTTCGTGAGCAAAATGACAAGGGAAGCGAGATAAAGCAGAAGATAGAAAATATTTACACTCAGGGGTGAAAAAAGATTTAAAATTGTTTATAATTGCTGCACGAGGCTGCAAAGCCAGTATGTAGGTACATAAGCCTTTAGATGCCTTATTTTAGCGAGCTACTACTAAAAGATGGAATTGTCATAGAGTAAAATATTTATTCACGAAAATTAGGAAGTCATTTTTGTGATGTCTAAATTCGTAGGACTTGTTATTTCGAACTCTTTTTGGGGGTGCTGTGGCAAATCATCTCTGGGGTTCTTGGTTTCAAGTGAAATCTTATTTAAGCGTGACATGGGTTTCAGATTGTACCAGCAGTAAGCCAATCATAAACGAGAGAAATTACTACTTGCTGTTGAATGGTTTCCTCGTCAGCCAATCACAGCCAAGTAACGATATTATTAGTCTTATCAGCTGTTGTACACGTGACTGGAAAGTAATCGCAAATACAAATAATTCCCGACACTCGCCTGCAATCCGCTCTAAAACAAACAGAACCGAGTCTATTCAACGAATGGTAACTGGCTGTCGTGATGTTATCTCGTTGAGCTAGAAAGTTTGACTGGATCATTTTTTGTGTGTGAATAGTTGAGATTTGCTGTAAGCCAAGTGTTCTGACACCGAGTTGCTATCTCACCAAGTTTTCTAAGCGTTGGGTTTCCTGTGGCGCACTTGCTCAAAAGGCGGGAATTCAGTAGCGAGAGCAAAGTTTGTATGACAGACAAAGAGCCATACATCAACAGACGCGTTGTACAGAACACAACACTTCTTGGAGCATAGGGCCATTCCATTTTCCATCTGCACCTCCCCCCCCCCCCCCCCCCCCCCGACACACACACGAAAAAAAGGCTCTTCCGTAGGTTTTTCCGAGGGGTGCAATAAAAAAAGCCTCTTCCGTGGAGTTTTCCGATGGGGTGCAATCCCCAAAAAGCCGAGGGGGTAGATTTCCGAGGGGGTAGAGCAATAATTTCAGAGGGGTTAACACTTGGCTTTCCATTTGGTAATTTTAACCGAAAATTCCGGATGGAAAGTAAATGGTTCTGTCAACGTTCTGTCTTCCAGCTTGTCTCGCTGTTCCGGTTGGAACGAACCGATCGGAATGTTCAGAACCATAATAGTGTAACCAATCTGCTTGTCTCTGACAAATAGACTAGACGAAATATCAGAAAATTGCAATATTTAAGGCGCATGAGGCATTTTTTAGTAAAAGCTGACAACAAGAGTTTTCTTACGTAATTTTTCACGCTGAATCCGAATTTTCTTGTTGCCATCCCTGATTTTGCATTTTAATGGATGAAAAAGACGTCATCATGATTGACAGCTCTTCGCGAACCCCTTAAAATAGTTTTGTCGCTATATTTCAAATTCGAACGAATATTTAACTTGAACTGGATAGTTTAGAATGTTCTATACGAAAATTGTCGTATTATTCGGATATGGCGCTGCTGTGATATTCAAAATTGCGGATCCAAGATGGCCGCCATATCGTCAAATTTGATTTTTAGAAACTATCAGTCTGGTAGTCAAAAAAGACATGGAAATAAATACCTGAAAATGAATTCAAGGTATCACAGTATGAAATGCAGTGCTGCTGGTCGAATGAAGCCATATTAAATATATAAAAGGCAAATCAAAATGAAAAGGTGAATCAGATTCACCGCCGCTTGATTTTACGATCTAAACGTTATCACCTTTTTTCGATTATCATCCTTGGTCCCGGCTACAACTATGTCTTTGAAGTCCTTATATCAAAAGTTCGTTCACAACGATCATGCAATCTGCTGCCCCCGTGGCATAATCGAAAAACAGCTGAAACCTCAGGACCAGCAGAAAACCTCAAAAAGGAAACCTCAGACAAGAAAGGGGTTGGAATAGGAAAGGGCTTTCAAGCATAGAGAGGAAAGCTACTCCGAGGACAAATTTAAGTCTTACATTCGCTACGTTTTCTTCTAAGTTCAAAGCTGCTACCACCAGGCTATAAAAAAAATTTGGAAAAGGCTGGAGCAACGCCTAAATTGCAATATAATTATTTCCCCCTTTATCCCTGCTTTTTTCTTATCATTATATTCCTTTGTGTGTAAGAGGAATATTCTGCATACATTTAAAACAATAGTCGTAGACGTAGTTGACTCAGTGATAGGCTTTGAAATCAATATTCATAGTGAGAACTTTTACAGTAGGGACAACTAAGTTGCTATAATTTTGTGGATTGCGCTTCCTACCTAAATTCACTAACAACAATCATATATTTGCCTATATATTATTCTCTTTCCACCATAATCGTCAGTTGCTACTTTTTATGTATTGCAAAATCGTTTAAGTTTTGTCTTTTTTTTTAAGTTTAGCCTTTGAACGTGTTGGCCTCAAACAATCAACAGATATCCAAAATGGCGGCACGGCGGCCATCTTGGATCCGCCATTTGGATGACGTTCTACGCCCATCAATCACCCTATCCCATAATATAGATACATTTTTTTGAATATCACATTGCCACTTATACATTTGAATTTCACTGGCCGTTAAAATTTGAAAAGAAAAATCGGCGAAAAATTCATTGTAGAGGTTTGTGTGACAGCTGTCAATCATGACGTCATTTCACCTCTTAAAATGCAAAATCTGCGTTGGCAACAAAAAAATTCGGATTCAGCGTAAAATTTCGCATAAGATGGCACTTGTTGCCAGCTTTTACTAAAAAATGTTTTATTTTCGAGTGGCAACGAATGAGCGCAGCGAATGAGTAAAATATTGTTTTTGACACGAGAAAATAAAACTCATATCTTCAAGCCACCGTGTAATTTTCTTTTTATTATATAGACAAACCAAAAAAAATATTCCAAAAGTGATTTCCAAGCACTTTTGTTTTGACCGATATCCTCACTAGTGAGGATATGGAAAATATGTCACTCAGGACCCGGATATAGCTTCGTATGAGATCTACGAGTGTCGTATTTCCCATTCTAAAACTCATGAGTAGTCAATCAGGCAAACACAATGGAAATCAGGACCATGAAGGCCGTTTGTATACCCCGATAGAAATTAGCATTTTGGGGAGTCCATGAATATTTTCAGGGAACAGCTGTTCTGATTGGTTGCCATATCATAATGGTGCTCAATCAGCCAGAAACGATATAGAACTGCTGCGCACTGAACTGAATCTGATATAGAACTCCGGTGACGTCAGAGTTCTATATCAGATCCAGTTCAGTGAGCACAGTTCTCTATCAAGTTTGGCTCACTGAGCATCAGTAATGATAGGACAACTCACCAGAACAGCATGTTTCCCCGATAATATTCATAATATTCATGATAATATTCTCTTGCAAACGCTCTGTGGTCATGATTTCCACCTTTTCCCGTAACCTACGAAAAAAGAACGCATGTTAGAAATGAATACGTGCATTTTGTAAAACGATAGTTCATTTATCTCATTTATTAATTTTCGGTGGCCATGATTTAAACATCCAACAACGACTCGCGGGCAGTGCCGACCACCCTTCTGTGAACATTTCGTGAAACGAGCCAAAACGGACATCTTTGACAATTATTTGGCATACTTGAGTTGAATTGGGCTCAAAATCATGCACAGATAAACGAATTTAACTCACCCGTCCAAGTTACTCTACTTGGCGGGTCCGTACGAACCGCACTGCTTTGTTAACCGAGAATGAATGGGCAAATTGCATATGATGCATTACGCGCATGACAAAGAAAATTTCGTCAAAGAAATTTGAATCATAAAAAGAATAAAAAACAATAGGAAACACTGCCCCAAAAACTAATGACATAGCACTTTCTTTACAAAAGCCAATCAGAAAGCCCTAGCATTATTATAGGTATCGCTGGTATCGCTAATACATTCATTTCTTTTCTATGACATTTGAATGGCATTTCTTGCTCATCATAATTATAGGTAAATTGTTTGCCATTTCAAAATGGCTAAACAATGCATCTTGAAGCCAGTCTATATCAGATTTCTTATTCTCGATTTCAAAGAAGTAGTTCTCACAAATTTATTTCTTTTTTTTTAACTAGCTTGGAATTATGAATTATTACTGGCAACCGTTTTAGAAGTAGTTTACAAAACTCGCTGTCGTGTTTTATCAGCAGATAGAATCACTCGGCTTCGCCTCGTGTTTCTATCTGCTGATAAAACACTCCAGCTCGTTTTGTAAACATTACGTAAAACACTCGTGTCTATATAATAAATTCCAATTGAGATTTCCAGTCGAGATAAAAACCTGGGAAGCTTAACATTTGTCAAAAAACTCCCGTAAATTCTGGTTGGAATGAAATGGGACCGTCGATTTTTGGTAATTTATGACAAAAGCACCAATGGAGTACCCAATTTAATGCCAAATATTACGCAAACTTTCCCTAAACCGGCCGATGGAAACGAATGTGCTTTTCTGGTTTTTGCTCAGTGATCGAAAATCTAGAGCGGCGGCGATAGTTGGTCGATGTTTAGCTTTATTATCTTTGTATCGAGTCTCTTCATGAAGAGAGAAAACAAGTAAATATCAGGGGCCAGTTCAGAAAGGGGCGAGCTGGTAGTATAGGGACCAAAAATTTCAAATTTCCTCAAGCAAATCCAGTAAATTATTGGAAGATCTCCCGAAAATGGGGGACCGCGGCCCCCTCCTTCCTAAATCCGCACATTATAAAGAGTTCGAAATAACAGTTCTTCTTGCCGACCTTGCCAAAGTTACTGTTAGCAGGTGGTAACTTAAACTAGAATACAAGGCTGTAGTGTAAATGTACTATGGACAGTATTGATAACTAATTAAAGGGAACTCTGGATAACTCCTTCCCCTTTGCTGTGTCATAATTATTTATTTTCTGGTTGGGCTTCCTGTGGTTAAATAGGAAATTCGACGTCATCCGCAGCGTCCGAGAGTGATTTTCATAATTCTGCGAGCTTTACATTTCCGAACGCCAAACTGTGTTATTGGTTTCCGTCTATCAAACCTTTTATTTATTTATTCAGCTTCGCCCGAGGGCCGGGAAATCCAATTACGAGGTTCCCTAGTCAGTGTAGTTGGTTAGTAGGTTGTAAGCCCTGCACTGAGGATGGGTAACTTCCTACGTCCTCGTGGTTCTTTAACGTCCCTCTGGTTCCGGTTAGTGTAGTGCGAGTGAGAGACGGGACCTACGGTTTAACGTCCTTATCCGAGAAGACGCATAGAGATAGGCGCATGGATTTGTTCTTAGTTTTGTTTGCATTTTATGATGATAATTTGGTTTTGAAGCCTAACTAGTCATTGTTAGTTTAAAAATATGTTAGTAGTGTGCATAAATATAACACAAGATATGCAACAAATCAAAATCTCTGCAAACCCAGAGTAAGAACAAATATAGGCAAGCAATCAATTTCTTTCATGGCCTCCGAAATCTGGAAAGATGTATCATTAAGGATTCTAGCGTCTTTGCTGTTCCAAAACTTGCTAAGCATCATCTACTGTTTGTTCAAGGACAAAATGGACAACCATAAAAGTTTAAAAATATGCTAGTAGTGTGCATAAATATAACACAAGATATGCTACAAATCAAAATCTCTGCAAACCCAGAGTAAGAACAAATATAGGCAAGCAATCAATTTCTTTCATGGCCTCCGAAATCTGGAAAGATTTACCATTAAGGATTCTAGCGTCTTTGCTTTTCCAAAACTTGCTAAGCATCATCTACTGTTTGTTCAAGGACAAAATGGACAACCATAAAAATAATTCATTTGCTGTACTAATAACTAGGATAAGCTCTTATATATATTTTTCTTTTTTGGGGGGAGGGTTCAGCGTTCTTTTTCATCTGCTCTAAAACAAATTTTTAATTGTTAGGGAGGCTTACTAGAAAACTGGACAGTTCACTTGGTCTCCCTGTCGCACTTTTTTTCCCACTAAAACTATAATATCAACAAGAGTAAATAAAGTTGATTTGATTTGATTTTCATTAAATCTTAAATCGCCTTTAAATTGACGATGATCGTAATTCTAGAACGAAGCATTGTGTATACCAGGGACCCGTAAGTAGGGGCGTTCCTCTGCTATATATTCTTGATAAGGCGTTTTGGCAGACCTAGTTATTTTTAGATTGGTATTTACTCTTGTTTCTATGCCGCTGTGGTCACGTTTATTGTAAATAACAATAGCAGAGAACAACAAGAAATCAGTGCTAAGCACGTGCATATCTTGCAAATGTAAAACTACAGATAAAACGAATCTGATTGGCTAATAAAACAAAAGCTTTACAATTTTAGAGCGGTAAAATCGTTCTAAAAATAACTAGGTCTGTCAAAATGCCTTATCAGTGGGGCAATACTAGAGAGGGACGCCCCTATTTATGAGCCCCTGGTATACGCCTTTCAGGAAAAGGTTGCACCGTCACAACTGTGGCCCGCGGTGCCTCATGAGAGAAACTAAGAAGATCGAAATCTCTCGTGTTGACCCAATACAAAATTTCATGCGGGCGATGTATTGTAGAATCATTTGGCATAAGCAGGGTGCAGCTAAGTATGGCTATTTATCCTTATCAAATTCATCCATTATTCAAAGATTGCTTATCCAATCTCTGCACTGGATTCGGATCAGGTGACACTACTTGTATCCCCCGACATGGCTAGGTGTCTGATACAGAATACTAATTGATTTCGATATCAAACTAGTGTCGCGGCAAATCAGGATCGACGTCCTTGGGACACTGATTAACAACAGAGGACTGTAAATGAATTGGAAAATTTCAAGCTGATATCTCGAATTCTAAGCGCGTGGTGCAACGGACAGAACCCAAAAATGCCAAGATTTCTACCCTAAGGTCAGGTAAAGTCAGATAGGCTTGATTCTTTGCATAGAGTATCCTTATACAATAAGAAACAAAATAGAAATGAGTATTTTTTTCTAATTGATCCGTCTTTAAGATATGAGGAGTTACACTTTGGTTGCTGCAGCACTTTTTGACATTTTTTGTTAGAATTGTACAAATTTTGCCATAAAACGGTGCAGTAACCAAAGTTTAGCAGCTGATATCTTAAAGACGGATCAATCAGAAAAAATACTCATTTCTATTTTGTTTCTTATTGTATAAGGTTACTCTATGCAAAGAATCAAGCCTATCTGACTTTACCTGACCTTAGGGTAGAAATCTTGCCATTTTTGGGTTCTGTGGGTGCAACGTTCAATAGTCCAGTTTCGAATTCTCTAATCTACCGTTGAATAAGCATCGGCGGCGCATAAATACATTAGGAGCCTCGGTTTGAAGTAGAAAAAGTTGTGAATACCAACGAGAAACTGATGAACCTTGAATGAAGACAATAGAGAAAACGTTTTGGACTCGTTGGTATACGTTGACATACTCACATAGTCACATAGTTCGAGGGCGATGACTAAGAAGCGATTTGCTGAGCAAATAGCTTCAAAAATGAAATGAAACAGGACTTTTTAACAATAATAAATGAACTTATTTTGAGTTTTTCGTTGCATTTTCAAAGCTAGATACAGCGTTTTAAAATTTCGTGAATGTAGACAATGACGTCACCAAGGATCGGCCACTCATCACTGACACCACAGAGACCCACATACTGTACTTTAATCTTTTCTCTCATCTTTTTGTGTTACAATTTTCTTTTTTTAACCCTGTATAATTGATTAAAGGATAAAACTTGACTGAAACTTCATATAAATTTGGATCAATTTATTCATTTGATGTTCGTCCCGAATAATGAGACACTAATAAAAACAATAGACACAAGTTTGGAATAGACGTTATACTAAGAACTCTGTTACATGAACCTTTGTCGTGTGCTAAACCATCCATTTACCTGTTTATTTACATCATTGACGAAGAGATTACAAATACAAATAGATCTGTATCGTACAGAAAGATACTAGCCCTAATTATGAGCTGTTCAGTCGGAGACTGGGTACGGAATTAATGACGACACTTCATCTACAAGTTTCTGAAAACACAACAGTGCGGAACAAAGTTCCATTCTTCGTACCCTGTACAGAGAATATATTCTTTAGTTTCTTAGAAATATTTCTGCAGCAAATAACATGGATTGAGATATTGTTTGCTAAAGAAAATTAAAACTCGCGTCTCCTGTACAAACTTTCTTGTATCTTACACATCCATAGTGCCGAGAGTTTATAAAGCTTTATTATTATAATTGTTTCAGAGATGCTTCTCAAAAGCTTGCTTTAGCTCTGTTCCTGTTCTCAGCTTTTCGCTTGTGTTTTTTTCTCGATTTCCGCTGAAGTCAAATTTTACACACCCTGATTATTCAGGAAAGTTCAATGTTTATAAGCTAGAGATTTCCTCCGATGTAGTTGTTGTTGAACAGGTTATCTTCGTTGACAACTTCATGCCCATTAATAACCTCAATACACTTGTAATAAATTTCGAGATACTTGTAAATATCATTACACGTTTGGTCGTTGAAAAAGAACTTCGTGCATCTGACTTCACACATGGTTGTGCCCTCACAGGCGTCTTTGACCTTCGTCAAGAATAAAGGAGTGGTAGGACAGTATTTGTTGGCGTATAGATTGCCAGTGTGTTCTGTGCATAGCCCAAAGTTTCGTCGTCCCCAGAAAGCAGATATGATGCTGATGTGCTTGTATTCATTGCATCTAAGCCAAGCAGTGTCCTCTTCGCATTTTACTGTGCCGTTCTGTCAATGAAGACATTTTAAATTTAGCTTGCTAATATACAACTGGGCTGGCTGATTTAACATCTCGTTTTGTTCTTCTAAGGCTGAATGTTCAGCGATACCCAATAAAATAAAGCACATTTTACACGAAGTAAACCTTGTCACGATGTTACGTTTTCAGTGATTTAGACAACGTTAGACATGCACTGAACAATGCTAAACATTGCCCTCAAAAACATTACAAAACAAAACATTATTACCAGGTTTCGTCCAGGTTGTCAGAAATTGTTCATGAATGACACCTATTGTTCTAATAACTGCTTGGGCACACTGGCTTTTGACTGCCCTGACTGGGACCAAATAGGCTCCACGCAGAGGGGAGGGGAGGATTATGACTTTTGACTAAGTGTTTACCTCGGGAAGAGCTCATTCAAATTCTTTAAACATGATTATTGCAACTTTTAAATCTGAGAACTGGGAGGTTTTATGGTTGGTACGGATCCACCAAGAAATAGAAACATCTACAATAGCTTATGTGGATAACTTTGACGTACATGAATATTTTTAAGGAAAAAAAACTACGCATCGGACGAGATTTCGCGTCGTTTGCGAGCTGAGGATACTTACATATCTGATTGGGGTCGGTCCGGGTGCGCCAGGCATACCTGGGGATCCTGGCATACCGGGAGGACCAGGCATTCCACTACCACCAGGCATACCGGCAGGGCCAGGCATACCAGGAGCACCAGGCAATCCATCCAGGCCCGGAGGACCCTGGAAACCAGGAGAACCTGGCAAACCAGGGGGACCAGGCAAACCAGGCATACCATCATCACCCTTGTAACCAGGTGGTCCAGGCATACCCGGAGAACCAGACATACCAGCCTGTCCGTCCAGACGGGTGGTCCTTGCAGACCTTTCAGGATGAAGCCCAACGTGACATTTTGGTCTTTCAGCAGTTTATTAAGAAGAGGAGGTACGGGTGATCCGTATGGTAAAGACGCCTAAAAAATCAACCATCAATTAATCATCTTACATTACTCCTGCGCTCCAGTTCAAGCCAACAACTGCGCAAACTCGCATATTTCACCTTGAATTGTCTAACAGTTTTTAGTATCACCCAACTAGTGGACTATTGCCAATGCTGCATTCTGATTGGCTACGCTACTAGGGGACTATTATCAATAGACCTCTAGTAGCGAAAGCGCCGATTTTGAATATGAAAGCAATGGCGGCCACTTCTCGTTTTGTCGAGGTTTCTGGTGATTTTGTAGACAAATTTTCACTTTTTTTGTCCAACTAGTTGGGTGATACTAAAGTCTAATTGTTGAATAGTCGATTACTGACTAAAACGTTCGTGTACGCGGGGCTAAACATGAACCGCTCCCAATGCAATGAACTTAGACAATAGAGTTTCCTTATTTGCATTAGGAATGGCTCGTGATTAGATCGGCGTGTCCTATAAAAATCAGTCCTGAATGATGTGACACTATTCTACATTTTGCTGCGATCCCCAGTGTTAACCACTGCGCTCTCTCGTAATTTATTGTCATTTGTGTGTAATTTACCGTGGGCGAGAGAAGGGCGAAAAACACCGTTGTTATTACCAAAACCATCGGCGGTTTGGCTTGTCGAAAAAACATCAATCGAAGAACCAATTTCGTCTCAACGTTATTTGAATACTCCTAAAACGCCAGCTTTACTCTTGTTTTCATTCGCGCCAACGCGCCCAGTCTTCGTACCGATTTTTTCAGCTGCATTTGTGAAATTTCGGAGACGCCATTTCAGCTCGTACAACTCAAGAAAGTTGGCGTAATTCTTCCCTTTAAAATTTGTTACGAAAAATTACCAACTACGTGTTGGCATTAAATGATTAATAAGTCGAAGTACGGTTTGGACGGTCGACTTAGACAGTCTTTGGTAAAAACGGGTGTTTTTTGCCATATATGGTACGAAGATCAGCAAAATCAAAACGGTGGTTAGGATTTACTCGAGCGATCAAGGTTCTATTGTGTTTTGTGGAATTCACCAGTTAATCGGTAAATCTGCGTGAAGTTGAACGCTTCTTCCTACGCATGAAAGATTTCAATGCACTTTGTTTGATCAACAAACACTGCGAAACACTCATTCAAACAGAGTCTGATTCAAACGATTCGTTGAAGTGGATGAGACATTTCATGGTTGTGAACAATCAGAAAGGGTTGTTACTGAACCATACTGCCCTCCCGCAACAATTCACCAAGGCGTAACTGATATTGACACAGCACTTACTGAGTTCTTAGTGAGTGTTTAGCGAACACTCACGCCCTCACTGTGGTCAATCACCACATCAAGCATAAAAAGTCCAACAAAATCAACAAAATCAAATACAGCAATGGACTTACCGCATTATGTAAGAGCACCAGGCCTACGAGGACGGATAATCCTACGCAAAAAGTCCTCATGACCTGCAAGGGAAATCATAAGCTTTCAATACCCTTCTTTGACAAATGGGTCGTAAAAAATTGCACTGGTCCGTGACTACGAGCCACCAGTAAAATTGTTTATATATTAGACAACCTGTAAATTAAACATTTATAGTCTTTCTCTAATGATCAAACTATGTAGAAATAACGTAGTGTTGATAGTGTATACAAAGAAGCGCTCTGATTGGTTCGCTACTAGCAACACAGCAGGTTGATTTGTTTGTTTGCTTGTGCCTGGTAACTGACCAATCAAAGGCGACCGTTCCTATAACATTTTCCCGCTTCCTACAAAACTCCTTTTGTAAAAACTTCCCAAAAAACAATTATTAACAACAAGTTCGAATCTACCTTATTTCTCTCGTTTCTTTGTCTATTAAAAGATTAAAAGAAATCCGAGAAAACCACAAGATGTGCAAGATTTCATTCTTCCATCATTGCCAATATTGTTGATGAGCAACCATGTTGTTTATGTTCACACATGAGTAATGATCAGATCTAGGTCGAATAACAGGAAAAATTGAAGAATTGTACATGCAATAGAATAAAATAGCGCCTTTTGTAATGCAGTGCAAAGAATACAACAAATAAATTGATTTTGCAAGTCACTGGAGATATTATTAAGTGTAAATTTTCTTTTTGGACAAGGGCACGCAATTACCCGTGCTAATCCTACTAAGCTTCATACCTTTCATATCAACAAGAATCGGAAACTCACGTTTTATGGTAAAATCCTCGCTAAAGCCAAAATCAAGTATGATTTACAGTCGGGTGTTATCTTAATTTTTCAAATTCAAATTATTTAGGGAAAATGAACGAACATTCAATGATGTAATCAAGCAAAATTTGACAGCAATGGCAATGGCCGCCTTGGCGACAAAATATACATTTTTAAATCTCAGAATACTGCAAAATTCTTTTTCGTAAATGATATGGTGAAAGCCATTTATAAATCGTCAATAAAATTTATATGGTGTGCCCCATAGTTTTGCTTTTGGTCCATGATCTTTTATGTTCCATGATCTCATAAACCAACGGCATGTCTGGGAACATAATTGCCCACTTTCTATATCAAAACAGAAAAGGTTTATTAGGTGAATTTCCGAATACAGATCGCAATTAGTTCCATAGTCAATTTAACAACGTTTCATGAGATCTGTCTATAATATCGCGGAAGACTTAAACGTATCCCTTGTCAAGTAACGAGACCATTGGAATACTTACAAACTTACCGTATAATTTTGACTAAGGAATACAACCTAGTTTTTACCCGTGGTAAATAACGATGAAAAGAAGTTGACTTCACAGTACTTAGACTGATTCCAGGGCAGGTTCTGTAGATACGATGGAAGCCACTGAAGTTCCAGGATATTCTGTATGCTTCCAGCAAATAGAACTCGCAAACTCTATTAAACGTCCAGTTTTTCTATTCGCGCGCATAAGTCCTCGAGTCCTTTAGATCAATCCTTGAATCAATGTTTCTTCTGCACCCAGGACCAAGAATCATCCACACAGTGAACTTATCCAAACTCAATTCACGAGGGGCACCGCCCCTGGTACGAGCAGTGCATTTCACGACCAAAACGTCCTATGAGCTTTCTTCCACCGTATCCTCAAAACCCAGACCTGAACCCCAAAACCAGCCTTGCCGTTTACGTTGAAAAATAATTTGTACCAACCTGCAGGATTCACGGCAAACCTTTCGTTCGCCTGCAGTCACAATATCAAAAACTTGGATCCAAATGGCTACCCAGCTAATGGTTTAAGAATCTGAAGTAAGATAGTTGCTAATGAGCATGCGCAACTTTAGCGGGGACGCCGTGATAAGGTGACGTGGAATTACCTGTGGCCGGACTAGGGTGAACAAATTTAGATTGAATGACGTAATCTAGTGACCCTTGACACCCCATCAACCAATCACAGTTCAGAATTTACATCAACAACCGGTTGTTGGTAAATGAAGAGCAAGTGAACTGCCTTGTGAACCGACATTGTTTTTATCAATAAAGTTTTCAACTTGAGCGCGTTTAAGATACAAATTAGATTTTTGCAGCGGTCTAAGGGGGATTTCTTCAAATCTCTAATTGCTTGCAATTCCAGATAAAATCGTTCGGCCTTTCCTGCTCTCGCCTCTCTTCGCAGATGACATCATTGACCGAATTACGGGCACTTTCTCAGAGTTGCTTACCAAATTTCCCGCGTCGAAAGATCAAGTCACACAAAGATGAAAACTAATCGCATCAAAAAACCCAGCCCTCTGTGTTGATCGAGGTGCTACGGAACAGCAAATTCATACGAATATGGGATACAAGATTCTGTAAATAAGCTGTTGCCAAAAGTTATTAGTTTTTCTATTGTAAACACGTCAAATAAAATTATTCCGACACCTCTCCAAATAACAACTACTAGGACCTCACGAGGAGGTACTTAAAGAGCCCTAGTCAGCCACTCCTTTGTTATTGTTTTCAGTCGATATCAGACAACGAATTACGTGTAGAAATCTTGAAATAGTCTTCTAAACACAAAGTTCTATTATTCATTTATCGAATTCAATCGAAAATATTGCACTACATCCCCTAAAATCAGCCGATGGAAATGGACTGCTTTCTCTGTCTCGGTATGTTGCTAGGCTGACAAAATGGAGGCTGACAGAGGCTCTTTAACGTGGTAGTCTCCATTTCATTTATCTGTTGATGTACTAGAAATCTTATTTATCCTAAGCATTTATTGCAATGTCTATCGCAAGTGAAGTTTATCTAAAGTAATATTATCGTTTTATCTGCTGAATTTCGACTGACTAGAAATCTTATAATAAGCACTTACTGCAATGTCTATCGCTAAAGGTAAATCGCACTTAATTTCAAATGGTTAGTTATGAGCTTACAAAATTTCCAAGTGAAGCTTATCTATATGGCATCGTCGTTTTATCTGCTGAATTCGGACTATTGATGGACTAGAAATCTTATAATAAGGATTTTTTGTAAACGTCTATCACCAAAGAAAAATCTTACTGTACAAAGGGATAGTCATGAGCCTACAAAATCTAAGTTTATCTAAAGTAGATGTTTTATTTACTGCATGTGGACGTCTGACACTGTTCATGGGACAGTTGTTGTTTGTTATCATAGAATGCCTTCTAATTCGGTAAATCCAAAAAGAAACCTTTTTGGTTTTATTCGCGAAGCACTCTTGTAAGAGATCCTAACGCTGATACAGCACTGCAGTCTCGAAGGCAAGCCGTATATTAAACTAGCAATCTGTAACGCCCATTAGATATATTGCCATTGTTTATTTCTTAGTTTTAATCTTATCAAAGTGTTCCCAATTCTGCATGCATGTTCGAACAGTCATATAGATCGCTTGACTTCAGAGTCCTTGTTGTATAACTTTCTCACGACAAGAGTAACTACCAATATTCATATACTAAAAGTGACCTGAGCTGTGGGCGTTTGGAAGAGTAAAATACGAAAAAACCGTTGTGAGGTTATTGGATTAGAAACTACCCGTCAATGTTTTGACAGTTAAGCGTCCTATCGATTAATATTCAAACACAGGTGCACAATAACCTAAGATGAAAAGTGCAAAATCTCACAAACAGATAATGATTAGTTTTATGAACAACTACAATTAAAGAAAAAGTTGCCATAATATGCAACTCGGCCAGGTTACATGGTTGCCATAGTAGCAGATAACCACTGTTACCAAGGTAACTTTAGATAACGAATGTTGATAAGTAAGCTTTAGATAACGGCTGTTGTTAAGGTAACTTCAGATAATGGATGATTGCTAAGGTAATGTAAGATAACAGCTGTTGCTAAGGTAACGTATGATAACGACCGTTGATAAGTAAGCTTTAGACAACGGCCGTTGCTAAGGTAATTTCAGATAATAGATGTTGCTAAGGTAATATGAGATAACAGCTGTTGCTAAGGTAACGTATGATAACGAACGTTGCCAAGGAAACGCAAGATAACAGTTGTTGCTAAGGTAACGTATGATAACGGATATTGCTAAGGTAAAGTAAGTTAAGAGCTGTTGCTAAGGTAACGTATTATAACGGTCGTTGCTAAGGTAACGTTAGATAACGACTGTTACTGAGGCTAAGTTGGTAACCTTTAGGGCGGTATGTTACCAAGGTAACTAAGTTGTTGTTTTGAATGATCTGCCTTGTTATCGTATTACTTTTCCAACTGTCAAATTTACATTACTTGCAAAAAGAGTCGGACAAAAATAATCGTCTGAAATTACTGTTCCGGATCTAACATTCGAGAAGTGACTCTCCAAGCCACCTATTATTATAAGACGACTAACCGGAAGTGATAAAGAAATTTCGATCGGAATTACACGTGGAATGAACTTTATTACAGGTGCAACAGGGCATTATATTCGCATATCGACTCAAGCGCGCTTATTGGTCGAGACGTTCGTCATATTTTGCGATATTCACCTATAGGTGAAAAATCATGACATTGGAAGCATTGGGGATCGCGCGCGTTCCTTTAATATTACGAGAAAAAATACCTAAATACGATATTTTTGTCGAAAACCAAAAGATACTTGACAGACTTGAGTAATTATACTACAAGTATAGTTCTTGTTCTGAATTGCTCACAATAAGAATGTTAGTGGTGATTTTTAAACAACGAATGGTTGTGGTGATTTTAAAGGCAATCTTTAACTAGATGCTTATTTCTAGCTGGCTTTAAAAAAAATATTCCTCTATTTCTCAGATCGTATAAATGCGGCTACACAATTCATCTCTTGCTCACAATAAGAATATTAGTGGTCATTTTGGAAGAATATTAGTGGTCATTTTTAGAAGGCAATCTTCAACTGACCATTTTCTACCAGGCTTCCAAATTTTATTCATCTAATTCTCAGATCGCATAAATACGGCTACGAAATGCCATTCATCTATTGCTCACGTCGCGTAAATACAGCCACTTGCTTGTTTCTTCACGGTTGAATGTTTGACTCCAAAACCATAAAGCAGGTTTCTAGCGGGTAGGTCACACTCCACGGTAAACAGAAAAAACAACAACTCAAAAAATCTAGAACACGGAAAACGCCTGGCAAGATTGTAAGGTCAAAACCTCTTCAACCTATATCACTCTTCTGGCTTGAACCCTCAACCTCTGGCTAAGCAATAGCCTAACCTGTAACGGGGTGATCTCTTAGAGCTTATATTTCTTAGGGTCATAGATTAGAACTATAATAAACGGAATTACCGCTCAACTCAAACAGACACGACTCTGGCCTACTATAAAAAGGCCGCAGATTACACATTTAGAATATGATAAAGAAAGTGCGAGTAGGAATTAGAATGCTGTCATAATAACCTATTGAGTGAGGTGCTTGTTTGAGGTCATACGTCAAGGGGAACAGACGTGTCATGGCGCTTGCTTCCCACTACCACTACACATTCCCGTACCTTAAGTCTTATCGTCAAATAAATACTTGCAAATAAAACTTACGTGGTCGAATAATCTGACACGAACTCCCAACTCCAATATTCTATGATTGTGGCGGCATCCTTAATCAAATGTAATAATTATATGCGGTTTACTACAGGACGCGCTTTTCTTCTGCGCCCTATAATGACTGTCCCAATGATTCTTTTGTTCCCTTTGCTATTCAATACCGGCTTCCCAAAATCCCTTGCGCAGGCCACCTGTTGGTTTCGCTCCTTCTACCCTCTGCCGAGGATGTGATTGGACTGCGCTGCTTGTTTGGGTCAATTTCTACTTAGTTGCGTTAATAATTCAAGAGGCATTTTGAAAGCCGCATTAGATCGCGACCCTTCTTCTTTTAAAGCAAAGTTGTACTTGATCTCAAAGCGATCGCAGCATCTTAGTGCAAGTTTACCATCGTTGATCAGAACTATCTTTGATCAGGAATTGCATTTAACGTCCGTATACATAGACTCCTTTTACGCTACGATGCTAGTTTATTTCTATCTTACTGTCCTTCGGAAATTCACCACTGTGTGTAGCACCGTCGTCATCGATTTTTCATTTCATTTTCCCAGTTACAGAAAAGAAAGATTTTGTATGTGGAGATAATTGTACAAAGTACAAACTATATGAGGGAAACCCTTTTTTCAGTAAGGCCCGGCTTCTGAGCCCCTAAGATCTGAAATACCCACCCCAACTAATACCCATAACGGCTACAAGGTACGATCAGACTAATCTACTACTACCACATGCCTGGGAAAGACTGAGCGGTATAATAGATTTGAAACTACAACGACTAACGTACAACAACAAATGATTATCGACACGGGCCGGAGCCGATGAGCACAAAAACAATAGAAAGCCAAGCGTGCCTGTGACTGGGCGTATTTCCAACCGAAAAATATTCATCCAACCGGAGAGGATCATTTTATCGTGCCAAGAATTTGAAATTGTAGGTATGGTAGGCTCTTCAGCGCCTCTTTCGCAGGGTTGACCTTTACGGGGCGGCTTTCACGGAGGCGCAGGACCATCGAGTTAATGTACAGGAACTATCTAACTTTGTTTTGAGAAATCTCGCAGGATGTTTACTGGAGGAACGCAGTAATCTGTAAAAGAGAGAGGACAGGGGGGCGGGGGTTAGCCTAATCTATGTGCCGTATAGTTTAAGGTGCTAAAACCAATATTGAGAAGACAAGACAACAAGACCATTGTCTTGTCCTGTTTATGTCTGGCCTAAGGGTGGTTACCTCCCAAATAAGACCCCGTCCACGTTTTTTTTGCGCGTGTGTAACGCATGCGAAGTGAGAGTCCGCGAAGGAATCTGACGTCATCGTTTTCGGAAAGTTCTATTTCCATGCGTCCACACGAATACTCTACGGTATCGTTTAAAAAAACAATCAACTTCAAATTTTTGAGCAAATTCGCAAAATATCATTTCGAACACAACTAAGGCTCCAGAGAAAGTTCCTGATGGCGAATTTTTGACCATATTAGCGAGATGCTGTCCGCGTAAGACAACAATTTACGTCGCGGATAGCGTCTGGTAAAATTCTAAAGTTCTCAAAAAGTTCTCGAAAATTTGACGTTTGCGTCGATGTTCATTATGGAAAATCAAAAGCACTTCCTGGAATCAAATTTGGCAAACAAGTAGTTGTATACCTTGGGATGAATTTTGCGGCAAGAGATTTCGCTAGCCTATTTCAAAAGCCAGTAAATATATAATAATCAGAAAGTAAGTGAAAACATTTTAATTTTAAAGGCAAAAAAAGTCGCCTGGAATATCTTGAAATCGGTCGGTGAATTTTCTCTAAACTTCGTATACGTATAGACAATTACCTAAGGATTAGCGCTTGGTGTGTCATTTTAAAAGTTTAGATCGAATTTCACGTGGAACGTTTGCTAATTAAAAAACAGTGACCCCCCTGTTTCGTTGCTATGGAAACTCTGATGACAATAAATCGTGCATCATCTTGAACTTTGATCTTTCTACAGCAAATGGTCTACAGCAAATTTCAAATTCATAGGTAAGTATATTTCAGAATTGTGGTCGCTCAAAGTTGAGAGTCCAAGAAAAACTGTAGGCAGCCTCCTTAACACCTTAGTTTCGAATCTATTCTTTCCGCGCGCCATCTTCGTAAGCTCACTTCTAATTGGCTAGATCATGTTTCGTCGTGACAGCCATGAAATGGCGAATTTAAAGACGAGCATTGTTTCTATAGCAACTACTCCCTTTGACAGTAAAAAACATAAACTCTGACGATCTTCAGTTACATAACTCATATTATGTATGAGTGTCTGTATAATTCCTGTTCAAGAACTCATATTTATAAATGAGTTCTATAACAGTTCTGCATTTGCAGAACCGGCTCTTCGACTAGTCGATCTTTGAAAAAGTTTTCGACATGACAACTACTGTCCTAATCACAAAACCCAAAGTGTCCTGATTGCACACAAATGTACAGCTTCAAAGCGTAAGTTTATACTATTCTGAAAGCCAAGGATATTCTAGACAGTAGCTATGAAATGAGGCAGATACGAGTTAGGACGGAAAACATGTCATACCAGTTTCAAATGAGGATGGATGGGGATCACTAAAGTTAAGTAAGAAAGAAAAAAAGAAATGGTATTCTCCTCGTCGCGTGGAACTCAAGGCGATCAAAGGTACACGACCGCTAGAGAAGGAGCGGTTGGGGGACTGAAGGTGACTCACTCGAAATGCCTTTGCGCGCTCATCTGTGTCCAGGGAGACAATCCTTCTCTTGCATCTACCTTGAATAGGGGTAGACGGGAAAGCAGTCGGGGCCTCGGTTTGTTGTCTCATACGAAAGACTAAACACAGTAGAACTAAGTTCAACCCACTATATGAACCAATCTGGATCACGTTTCGACCAGAAAGAAAATTTCCTCTGGACAACAGCGGTGAGAGACCCAGCACCGTAACAGTGACCCAACCATGTTCCAATGCTGAGTAAGTTGGTAACATGCTCTTTCTTGGGCCCTTCATCCAGATCTGTCTCTAATCCTTCTTACAATTATCAGCAACCTTATTAAAAGAGAAGGGCAAGCAAACAACAATAAAATGGTGAATGTTTTGTTTCACAGCTCAGCTCAGCGAAGTGCAATAAGTTTTTAAACGGATGATAAACCATGAAGCGTCCCGAAGTGCGAGCTTGATCACCCCGTGATCAGTAAACCGAAGATACCCTTCAATGGGCGTTTAATCAATCGCCACTAAAAGTCCATGGGATTTCACGTACTTCTGTATGATGAGCATTCTCTAAGCCTTCCATTCATCAAGATGCCGAAACAGGAAAGAAGCGCAACTTACTTTACTTAAGCCTCTGGTTTATGCGGTTTCAATGTTTAGTCAAAGATATGTCAAAGGAAGAACTCCTAATAAGACCCTGTGAATGTTTTAGACAAAATGATCAAATTAAGGAAGAAGATAGTGCAACTGAAAGGAAAACGGTCGCCTTTTGAAGTTCTTGGAAGAGAACGAAAAACTAGAGGAACCGAAGTGATAGCAAGAGTGCACAACAAGTTTGCTTGCTTCAGACGTTTACAGACTGTAAATATAAATTATACGGTTTTATTTTGGTTGAAATCTTCAGATCAGGTTGACCAATTCAGTGTATAGGTGAAACAGAGTAGCAACCTGCTTGGTTTGACAGGTCGCTGCGTGAAACTTAAAACACCGGAATATTTGTAATCAACCAGATTCATCGAGCCAGTCGAGGGAATGGTATCGGACGACAGGAGCTGTGGATAGAAAGCGAAGGAGTTTTACTGTACTGCAGTTAAGGTATGGGTCAGTCAATCGTGAAATCACGAATAACAAAAAGGTAAACCACGGATGGATATGGGATTTGTGAGGTTTTCATCTAGTGTGTCGCTAATTGTGGGGTCACATTGACCCGAGGGTTTGATCTTTTCTCGAACACTCAACTCGCACTGTGATTGGCTGAAATCGTTCGGATCACGGTCAAACGTGTGGCTCTAGGTTGGTTTCACTAGGCAATTCACGAGAGGTGAGTTTTATTATTAAATAGTTATCCACTTATATCATTATTACCCAAGAGTCACAACGGATCATCACATAGCTATTGTTGGTGTTTCCACTCAGTCGCTTCTCGCGCTCCGATTGGTCGGCTCCAAAACAAGCAAGCTTAGTTTACATTACGTCATACAACATTAAATGTGATCACTTGTAATGCCACGTAAGACAAGCAAAGTGGATTGGCTGTCGGTGTTGCGCAGTCGCACTAACAAAGGCTTGTGCATATTGAAACATTTGTGCTACCGGGTCCGGTCATACCGCCTCTGTGAATCAAAACGAGTGACAACCGGGAATTGAATCGTTGTCACAGGTTTGTTCTATACTACGATAACACTTGGCAATTGATTTATGTGTGGATTTAGCGGGAGTTGGATTGGGTGAAATCGCTAAAGGAATCATTACGGTAAAAAGTTCATTCCTATCGGAGGACAAACAACTTCGCTTCAATGATCACCACACGATCTCTGTTTCTGGTGATCTTTCGCTTTGGTCTTACACAGAACAACTATAGGATGGCAATTTGATGTTTGTTTCAAGCAAATACGTCCGAGGATAATCCAAAGCGCTCATTCCTGTACTTGTTTGCTTGGAGCATTTATGTTATTGATGTTTCTTTGAATTTTTCCAATCTAACCATAGAAATGACGCCATTTATAGGGTAGAAAATCCTAGTGTAGACGATCCCTTAAGAAGATAACAAGACTGTATATAACTATCTAACTAATTATTATAACTCTATTATAACTATATAACTATAGTGCAATCTTTGCTCTAAATCTTTGCTTTATACCAAAATTGTTTGTGCTGACCTGATAATAGGACGACTAGAAGACAACATTAAAAGCAGGCTCCTTAGTAAACGAAGGATTCTTTGAAAAAGGGGAGGCACCGAAACACTAATGCACCTAACACATTCATAGATAAAACTTTGAAATTACCTAGTGATTGCTCGTTTCGAAAACAGAAGATAACTTTTTTCAGCAGTTCTATATGAACTCCGAGACAAAGGACTGACCAAAATAGAGGTCTGACAAGTTTTAGACTGGAAGCTAACCTTAAAACTTTGCAAAAAGTAAATTAATGCAAGTGTTTTAATTATCTTACACTTTAGCGCTTGAAACAATATATAATTTCCTCAATGAGAGTGAATAATTTTCTAGAGAAATTCTGTGAGAATTTGTGTGCTATCAGGTGTATTACAACTTAGCAATAATTAATAAGGTAACTATTGATTGTATTTTTGACTTGATTTCATACTTTCACAACTTGTTTCTGCTTTTTATAGGGCATGGGGCAGTTAGAGGGCGTTCACTGCCTTCTAACTTTATTTTTAGGAGCAGTTTTCCTGCATACCGCGGTAAGTGATAGACAATTTTTAAGGGCGGCAAACATCAGGTTATGTTTTATTAATAGACGAACAACCTGGCAACAATGACAGGCAGCTCGTCCAAACGCTTCAGAGAACCTTTTGAAATATTATCCACATCATTCAAACAAAGGAAAATATCAAAAATCGACTTATGGAAGTTTTTTCTTATCTATTTATTCCTTATCTAAATGAGATTACAGTTCATTTCAAGTTAATCGGCAATATAAGTGTTATTTCTTAACATAACGTTGGCAATGTTTACAAATCTGATTATTTAATATAGATATGAAGCAGTTTAACACAGGTTTGGAAATAACTATTCCCATCCGATTGATGATTATATTTCTTTCATCGTTTTGTTTAACTGTCAAATTTTAAATTGTTTACATGCATATGAAAATAGCGAACCTGACCTTTTTCGTACAACGAAAAGAAAAACTGTGACGGTTTGTTCATCAAAATTTATATTATTCTTGCACGCAGGAAATAATAAAACAGCAATGCGAAACATAATTGAATTCTAAAGACCATATTTATTTTTTCGGGATCTAAAATGTCTCGACTTTAAGGAGTCGCCTGACGTAAACAATTCAGCAGGTTACACCTGTTAAAAACCTGGTAAAGTTTCAGTAGAATTTCTCCCGCAATGTGCCACACACTGACCACTTTCTCGTGTGAATTCCCTGTCAGAGAGGGGCATTAGCGCGTATACTCGAATTTATTTTGCTTTTATACGCAGATCATGGGCAGAGAATGAAAAAAAAACCTATGTTATATGTTAAAGAATGTTATATTCTACCACTGAGGGGTGTGAAACGGAGCTATTTCATTTAATAAATAAAACACGCTTTTTTAAGTCTCAAGACCTCGGAATTTACGTTTCATAAAACTGCTGTGAAGTGTCTATATACTCTATTTGATACTACCGTATCATAATAATTTCGCGTTCTCCGTTGAAAACAAGAGAAAACAAAACAAATCAAAACAAAAACTAAAACGAGCACATACTTAACTACTGAAGAAAAGAGATCATAAACTAAGAATAGTAAAATAGAGTCCAGGAAAGATAGGCTGGACCTGACTGAGTCAGTCGCCTGGAATTCGCTTCTTCGAAACTCGTTCGTTATTGTTTGTATTCGATATAAGAAGACGAATTACGCGTAGAAATTTTCGAAATACCATCTACAAAGTTTTATGATCCTATTAATAAAATTCAATCGAAAATATTACCCTACATCTGATAAATTACCCGATGAAAATGCCGTATACTTTCTCCGCCGGAATCTTTATATTGCTAGGCTGACAAAAAGTGGCCGAGGCGTTTTAACGCTTGCTTTTTCTTCTTCACAGTGGTCACAGTATAATGACCAACAAAGAATTTTGCCTGATTGGCCAAAGATCGGCGACAGAATCACGCAGCCTTTCCTGGATCAACTCATGGTCAGTCAGCTCCTAGAGCAGAACCTGACACTTGGGTTTTTCCTGAAAGGTCTCAACGGTCCCCCAGGGCCTGTTGGTCCCCCTGGTAGCCCTGGGACACCTGGCCCCCCCGGCATGGCAGGACCTCCAGGTGCCCCGGGACATGTTGGAGAAGATGGGGCCCCCGGTTCTCCGGGAGCACCAGGACCTCCGGGAGCCGCAGGCGCTCCTGGAATGCCTGGTGACAAAGGAGAGCCAGGAATGCAAGGAGCACCTGGTGCGGCCGGTCTACCCGGAGCTCCCGGTCTTCCTGGTCCACCTGGTCCAGAAGGAACACCTGGTCCAGAAGCTATTATGCCGGTAAGCTTGGCTCAGATTCAGTTTGTAACTATTTAACGACAATTACTCGCCTTGAATTGCACATCTTGAAGCCTTTTGGACATGTTCACAAAGTTCAGGCTACAGTGGAAAAATTCGACAAGCCTACAATTCGACGTGAAACAGAACCCGAGAGCCGCGAAATAAAGGAAAACAAGTGGCCATCATAGTAGCGACATTTGCATTAGGAACGCTTCACTACTTTACTTTACCTAAAGCAAGGTCGAGCCATATTCGTATCGCGCCAAATGACAATTTTTGAGTTAGTTTCAGCTATTGTCTCGAGCTCATTTGAAACGCCGCGCCAAATTACAATGTTTAAACCTTCCTACTCTCTTGAAATCGGGGATGAGATCATTTTCTTTCGCTACACTGTAGAAATGTTACGTGAAACATCGTGGCAGCATCGCATCGAAATCTGAAACAATAGAACGTTTTGGATTCTCAAGTGTCTTGGGGCAGCGTCGCAACTTTCTCAAACTGTCGTTGCCTTTTGGACGGCACTTTAAATAAAAACCCTACCCGGAGAACTTATTACGAACCCAAACCCTAACCAGTGCGCTTTTAATTAAACTGAAAATAGGAAGTGAATAAAACATATTATTGGTATGACTAGTTTTACGGGAAAACTAGGTGGTCTGCGTCGGCGGAGACGTGAACATGAACAACAACAACCAAAGGTTGAGATTTATGTTAAACGCCGTGAAAAAATGGTGTTTTGCTGACGTTTCGAGCGTTAGCCTTTCGTCGGAGCAAAGACGAAGGGCTAACGCTCGAAACGTCAGCAAAACACCATTTTTTCACGGCGTTTAACATAAATCTCAACCTTTGGTTGTTGTTGTTTATCATCAAAACATATTATTAGTTTCATTTTATGAAACGCGGATTGGAGGCATATGCGTTGTCCGGTCGTTTGGGTGAAGCACACACTTCTTTATTTTTTGGTCCAACCGCGCTGTGCTAAACTCGTTCGTGTTGATCTTATTGGTTGTTTTGTTTCACAGAACTTCACCGTAATCTGCGAAGGAGAGAAAGGATGGATACAGTGCAAACAATACGAATTAATTAAAATCACAAGGTCATTCTGGGGGCGCGACGATCACGTGACGTGTCCCAAGATCCCTGCTGGGCTGACCTCCGATCGACTCTGCGAGGCCTCTTCTGAAAATTGTTTATCAAAAGTCAACGGACAGTGTAAAAACGAACAGGCGTGCGAGGTAGTCGCTTCCAACATCTTCTTTGACGATAACAGCTGTGGAAATGTTTATAAATACCTGAAAGTATGGTACGAGTGTATACCTGACGAGGCCAACGCAGTTGATGTGCTTAAGGACGGTAAAAGACGAAGGCGAAAGAGAAAGAGAGCCGTCAAGGAAAAGAGATCCACGAAAGAATAAAAGACTTTTTAATCAGTTCAATCCTAAATGTAACCGAACGTGTGACGTTCTCTCAAGTTGAGGGTGCTAATTTGAATTCCATCGATATCAGTTTGCTTACTAGATAAGCATTTAACTAACTCTAGTGTGACGTCATGACACACGTGACCACTTGTCAATATGTATGTATATTGCTCTACCATCACTTCATTTGATATGAATATAAATCAGATACTTAAAGTATTTAGCGAGTCCCAGATCATTAGGGAACTGATTTAGGTGTGTTTAAACTCATCGAGAGTTCCTCTCGTATAGTAGAATATTCTTGTAGAGTTTCTTTATTAACGCTCTGTAAAATACTTCGGGAAGAATAAAACAAAACTTGTGAATAGAAGTTCTCGCCATTGTATCACGAAAAATGATAAGTTTGTGCTGAAATAAATAATTATATTGAAAAGAATAATTATATTTAAAAAAATTTCTTTCAATCAAGTGTTCTAAAAAGCCTTTCGGATAGATTTTTGGGGAGGTTTATCATTGTTGTGTAAATTTCCGGCACATGGGCTGAAAGACTTTTCATACTGTCATATGCATGTAATCAGCAACTTTTAGCAAATAAAGACCATTTACAGGAAGGGTATAATACTAACGTACATCGGGTGAGGCAGTGTAAATAAGTGATTTTGAAAAAAAGGTGATTCATTCTGATTTTAGTGGACTGATTTTTATTGTTCCTCATTTTTAGCAATTGTCACTCACTTACTCGCTCCTTCGTTAGCACTACGCTAGTAGCATAATTTAATCTGATGTGATTCTACCGATGTCGATCCCTCGGGACGCCCGCGGGTCATCTGCGGGACCCAGCGCATCCTAAACCTCGTGCAGGGAGATTCATTTCACAATCCAGTTCCATCCGCTCGCATAGCACACGAAAATACTCCAAATTTGTACTTATCTTGTACCTGAAAGGTTATTTAACAAACCTAGGCGGCTATTTTGTTAATTTCTTGTGAATCTGACTGCATTTTAAGCTTCTAAAATAACCCTAAAATCGTGTAAAATCGTGACGGTGCCCCTTTAAAACGATTTCAGTCGAGCGACCAGTAACGCTATATTGCCAGCAGAAAAATATCAAACGCTGTATGATAATATTTGAAAAAGACGTTCGTCTAATAATCATCATTTCCCCAGCAAAACAGGACATTATTCTCCCGAAACTTGAAAACAATTTTCCAAGCAGAACATTGTTCGGGGCTGCGGAACAGTTCGTTTTGTGCCCCTGGATAGAGACAATTTGTCTTTTTTCAAGCCTTATTTAAAATAAATGCTCGTTTATCTTAAGAGCTCATTGAATCCAATTCTCTATATATGAGCAAATCAGGAAAACCAGAAATCCATATAATTTTTAGATGAGTTTGTTTCAATCTACTAGGTAGGTGAATCCATATAATATTACCCTGCTATTTCCACTTTCAAAGTCGCTAGCTCTCAAAGACCAGATATTAAAATTGATGGAGACAAATCATAGGTAGTAAGGGACAGGCCACTCAACTTCTGATGGGTAGGGGCGGCGTTTGTATAGTGCCTCGAGTGTTTCGGCCCATTGCCACCATATTTGTCATGGGCGTAGCCAGGGGGGGGGGGGGGGGGGGGGTCTTGGGTACATGTGACAGAAGGGAAAAACATAAGAAAATGGCCATGTCCTGCAGCATTTGTGATCCCTTTTAAAACTGTCCAACACCTCCTTTTAAAATACTGCAATCCCACCCCAGCAAGCCGTATCTTACAAAATGCCTCCGCTTTTTAGCATGGTGCTCATTTTGCATATTTATTTTCTAAGAACATAATCATGTGGTTTTATTTCTTCTTATATCCCATTTTCACAAGGTGAAATTTACAGGTGTTATTTGCAGATTACGCCACAACAATCGTTTAAAATCTACAATGAACCAGCCTTTTACCACCAGCCAATGAGCGAGCTCCCGCGGGCGCCTTGCGGAGCCCCATAGCTTGAGGAAGGAACAAAACAAAAGTGTATATGCATCGACCGATTCTGTCATGGACTTCCGGTTTGTGCGTTTGTCCGGCGTCACACAGGCAACCCAAACGTCATCAAACGAGAAATGGTTCATATCCATAGGAAGGGATTCAGACAACCAAACTTTGGTGAAAATATCTAAGTGGCAAGGGGGATGCAACTGCGGTCACGTGGTATGACGTTATCGATGACGTATATATCTTGGGAAGGGATGAACCTCAGACAAACTTTGGTGAAAATATCTAAGTGGTAAGGGGAGGTGCGATGGCGTAGTCACGTGGTATAACGTCATCGATGACGCCATCAAACGAGAAAGGTTTATATCTTTGGAAGGGATGAACCCCTGACAACCAAACTTTTCATTAGTGATTTATTATGGTCGTTTACAATGGGTAACGCTTCTCGTCCCCCTCAAGGTGACTCCTCTCAGGGGATTTTCAAAAGTTCATGCCGGTACGCAATGTTGTGTTGAGTCGAAGCCATGCATTTTGGCTTTGGTTTGAGTTTAGTTCGGAATGAATTTTGAGGCCCAAAGGCCTTTGCTTATTTCTCGACACCGCATTGGAGTTATTCACTAAAATTCTGTTTGGCGAAAGTATATCTATTTTTTATACTGCCAGGAAACAGGGAAGGAAAATCTTTGCTGAAAAGTTGGAAATTAAGCAAAGGAATAGAGGATACAAAATTTCAGTTTAGTGAAACAAAACCCTCCATTCAAGCTATCAGAACTTTGTAATGGTCAGTATTCAGCTTGGCGTACTTCCTTGCAAAAACTTCTTTGGGCATCAGGCTTTCAAATACCAGGTACGATAAGAAGACTACAAGTACTCATGTCTAAATATAGCACCAATATTGCGCCCTGCAATAAATGTAAGCATCTGCGCCATCTAGATTTAGTCGAAGTCATCGCGCGCATGCCAAGGGCTCCAATATAAATCTCCTCCGAGCAAATACGTGCAAATATTCGCAAAAATTCCTAAGTTGTCTACAGAGTTTTGCCTTGATACCAACAATTGATAAGCCAACGAGAGTTCGCAATAACTCGGCTACGCTAATTGACAATATTTTTACCAATAAGATTGATGATTATTTTGCTAGTGGGAATGTTGTCTCTGACATTACGGACCACTTTTCTCAATTTCTTATACTTCAATCATTTGTTCAACCGATTCAGCCCCCAAAATTATCTGGCGTGATTATTCTAAATTCTCAGAGGAAACCTTCTTACAAGAATTATCGCAGTTTGACTGGGAGATGTTGTTTACAGGTGATGATATCAATAGGCATTTCTCTACTTTCTATAATAAACTAAATAAATTAACAAATAAGCATGCCCCACTCTGTACATTATCCAAAAGAAAAACCAAGCAGCTGCGCAAGCCCTGGATCACGCAAGGTCTAAAAAAATCAATTAAGATAAAAAATGCGCTCTTTTTTCTGGGGACCAGGACAAATATAAATACTATAGAAATAAGATTACTGTTCTCACGAGAATAAGTAAAAGGAATTATTATCATAATTTTTTTGAGCTTAATATAAATAATATGAAAAAGACCTGGGAAGGCATTAACAATTTAATAAATAGAAAAATTAAATGTAAAACAGTTATTAACAAAATGAAGCGCATAGATAACAATTCAATTTCTTCTGATCACTTTGAAATACCAAATATTTTAAATAAGCACTTCGCCACAGTTGGGCATACTCTTGCAGCTAAAATACCTCCTCCCTCTTCACATTTTTCAAACTATATGCCACCAAGGCTTTCGAGCGCAGGCTCCTTTGTTTTTACACCAGTGTTGCCTTGTGAAATCAAGGATGAAATCTGTTCCCTTCCTCTCAACAAAGCAGCGGGCTTATATTCTACCCCAGTGAGAATTCTTAAGTCTGCTTGTCATCTCCTTTCTTTGCCATTGGCAACAATGATAAATAAGTCTGTTCAAATGGGAATATATCCTGCTAAATTAAAACATGCAAAAATAATACCTGTGTATAAAACAGATGATATTAGTGATCCCAATAATTATAGGCCCATATCTTTATTGTCTATCTTTAACAGAATCTTTGAAAAGATTATGTGTAATCGTCTCCGAGTCTTTCTTGATAAACATGAAATTTTGTATCATTCACAATATGGCTTTCGTAATAACCACTCTACTGAACACGCTCTCATTGATATTGTCTCCAAAATTCAAAGTAACATTGATAAGAAACTGTACTCTTGTGGCGTCTTCATAGATCTAAAGAAAGCCTTCGACACGGTTGACTATGCAATTTTACTGTCCAAACTTGAGCACTATGGCATAAGAGGAATTATCAATACCTGGTTCTTCTCTTACCTCACAAACAGATACCAGACCACTCAAGTAGGATGTGATATATCTAAAAAGGAGCTGTGTCGCTGTGGTGTACCACAAGAATCGGTCATTGGACCACTTCTCTTTCTTATTTATATAAATGATATATATATGACTTCTGACAAATTCTATTTTATTTGTTTGCTGATGACACAAATCTGCTTTATGCAAATAGTAATTTAAAAATTCTTGAAGCAACCGTTAATATCGAACTTTCTAAAGTCAGTACCTGGCTAATGGCAAACAAATTAACTTTAAATGTCCAAAAATCAAATTATGTTATTTTTCATCCCCACCAAAGACATGCTGGCTATAATGTTAAAATAAACATTTTTGATAATAACGTGGGTCATAATGTAATATTAGAAAGAAAAAACTATGCCAAATACCTCGGAGTGCTTATAGACTCTAAACTGACTTGGCAAGACCACATTACTTATATCTCTACTAAAGTTAGTAAAGCAGTTGGCATCATCTCTAGGCTAAGGCATTTTGTTCCCACTAATACCCTTCTTAATATTTATCGTTCTCTAATTCAACCCTATCTTTTATATGGCCTCACTGTGTGGGGACAAGCAGCACAAACTCATTTGGATAAACTTTTGGTCTTACAGAAAAGGGCAATGCGCTCGATTTTCTTTGCTCCTTTTAGGACACATGCTGTTCCATTCTTTCTTTCTTTAAACCTTCTTCCCTTAAATTTCTTGTACTTTAAATCAATATCTTTAATTATGCACGATGTGGCTAATGATGCATTACCTGTAAATATTTCCAGTCTGTTTACAAATTCTTCAAAAACTCATAATTATAATACTAGATTTGCCTCATCTGGCAACTTTCAAATAAAATATTCAAGAACAAATTATGTTTTAAAGTCGATACCTAGAATTGGTGCCAAGGTGTGGAACAGCATTCCTTTAAGCATTCGTTCGCTCCCAAAACAAAAATTTAAAAAAACGCTTCATCTTCAATTAATATCTATTCTTGCTGAGGAGAATAATTATATTGATATGCCAACACTGATAAACAATACGAAAAAATTTTGATGCTTGATTTTACGTAATTCCTACTTTCTCTTTTGAAATACTAAATCCTGTTGTTCAACTCTTTTTTCTCTTTTTATGTGTCTTCCATTTTTCTTTTTTCTCAAATAGTTATTATATATATATATTCCTGCCCGCCTAGATTAGCTTTGCTACCTGCGGGTTTGGTAATGTTAATTGTATTTTGTAAATAGAAATAAACTTGAACTTGAAACTTGAACTCGATTCTGATTTGCTTTCAAAGGCACATCTGTCTGTTGAAAACCAAAAACCTGGGACTTGCCGTGTTTTTATAGAAATAGGAGGCCGTGTTTAATTTATCCCACTTTCTCCATTCACTGATTTCAGGAAATCAGAAAGAAAACGATAACAATAAAAAGCTGAATAGTTGTTTTATTGACTGGCAAAAAAGACAATAATCGGGGAAAGTTTTATAACCAAACTCGGTGTCTAAAACTTCATGTTGTTTTGCCTTTGAATGGGTGTTCCCACCTTAATTCCTTTTGACTTGTTCTCGTGACATTTTATGTACCGGCAGCTTAATCTGAGATTGTGATTAACATTTACTGACAACAAATGTTTTAATGGACTTATAAGGATAAAATCAAAGCTTCACGAGGCTAGATTCCGCAGCGACAAGGGCGATTATCGCCTTTTTGAGTGCTATTTTCGGCGGAATCTACCGACTGAAGATTTGAATATACTTGAATCGTATGATAACTCGTCCTCAATTTCGACCAAAAAAGAGATATCATACGATTCTAAATAATATACTCTCATTCCTTCGCTAAATTAGTACATAAGGCACGAATATCCTTTTCAAAGGATGCTGCTTCATTACACAGTATAATCAAAAACTGTTTTAGAATGATACGGCGCGACTTATCACCTTTCTCGGGATATGGATATGTGTTTCAAGGGGATCCAGGAATGTCAGAAAGGGGGGACCGGATAGTGAAAACATGGGACGAAAATTTGCAAATTTCCTCCAGCAAATACAGTAAATGTATGGGAAAATCTACAGAGAAAATGGGGGCCGCGGCCCCTCCCCCCTCCCCCTGAATCCGCGCCAGTGTTTCGCCGGAGACGCGCGAGGTTAATTTTCTTTGCGAATCTCGTCAGCTTGAGAATTTTTCCATCGATTCTGAATCTGCAGGTAGACTTCAAAATATTGATCTTCATCCAACACTTACTTAACAGCAGCAGGTGGCAGTCCAGTTTACCAGCCACTCGTTAGTTTTGTTTTCAACACATTTAACTTAAATACGAGTAAACAAAAACAACGAAAAATCCCAAGTTGTCCAGGCATGAAATTGCTAAATCTTCAGCGTTCTAATTTCTTTGTTGACTTTCTCCATCGCCAGAGCTATAAATGTCTCTGATCAAGTGTTCTATTCAGTCGATCAAGTGTTCGAATTCGGAAAAAGTACAATGATATGATCACTGAGAAATCAGCCTCCAAGACGAGACCCGGGTCTGCGCGCATGCGCAGTTATGGTTCACTGACCTTGGAAATGACGTAATGTTGCAGATCATCTCAAGTCCATTACCTAACAACCTGGGCGCGCGCGCGAAAAAATTGCCCAACTCCGCTACGCTAAAACTGAAGACTTTTTGAATCCTTAACCCGGATTTTCCACTTCCCTTTGGTTTCAACAAGGTAAGTTTATAGATATTTTAGTATGTTTATTTTGTCTCTGCTAGGGGATGCTCCCGGCTGTTTGTAGCTCAGGAGATCGGTGCTCGCGCTTATTGGAGCGATTAGGAACACCAAATAGAAACTTCAATTTGCCACTGAAATATCTTCTCATTTGAAACAACGGCAGAAAATGTTGCGATGATCAGCTTAAAACATTACTAGCAAAATTGGGAGTTACTTTCAACATAAGGATCGCACCTTAAACACCCTATAACCCAAGTTTTGCAGTAACATTACAAGATTACTAGATTACTATTGCTGGGAGGAATCCGACATTGACATCTCTGACATCTATCTTCAATCATATTCAATCCCATTCATTTAGTCTGGGTTTGTGGTTTTCTACTCAAAACACTTCATGATTGTCGATAAGATACTTCTGCATGTATAAAAGCGACCATGATACATCCCATTTCACCAAATAAATCACAAAATAAGTGCATTTTACGGTTCACATCCCCACACCCGGTTTTATAATTTGTTTGATTGGAGTTGCTTGTCAAAGCAAATGGAACGAAACGAAAAAAGGATGAAATAAGGATATAATTCTTGCAGGTTCTCTTAAAAATCTTCTTTGGTTTTCTGGACACACCATAACAAAAGGCTTAATTCTCGCAACCGTCCATTGGTTGGCTCAGTTTGTTGAGCAACCACCTGGTTTGCTCAGTTGCTTGAGTGCCGATCTGAATCCGTGAGATAAAACCCCGGATGGGCAATCCCAAGGATTTACACCTAAAACCGCTGCATCGCGACCCAGGCATTCATGAAATTATTATTTTATTTTTGGCTTCACTGTTCCGCTAGTCAAACCATCGCAGCCAAATCAGGTTCTTGCCCTGTTTCGTCTAGTGACACTCAACTGGCTTTTCTCTGAAAGAAAACCAGACAACGCCGCAACGGAAGCCAGGCAACTGCACTAGCTGAAACACGACAAGAATCTGATTGGCTCCTAAGGCTTTATACTGGCGGGAAAGTAAAGCCAAAAACGATTCGACGTTGCCGCTAACATGACTTTTCAACGTTATGTGCAGAGAATGAAACCTTCAAGGGGGCTCCTGTGGCTTGCCACTGGATTTTGTCTGGTAGTGCTAACGGTAAGTTATTGGGAATAAGGGATACACCTATCCCGCGTATCACGCGTTTCCCGTGGGTTTCATTCGCGCGGCCAAATCATCGAAACTCTCATGCTTTCGGTCTTTTCTCTGACCCTGAACCCCACGGAAACGCTTCTTACGCAGGCTGATATACCAGGTAAAATGTATTTTTATCATTATCTGACTAATGATTAAATAGAGGATATTACCTGGCCGCGTGGAGATACGAATTTTATCTTCGAGTGTTGAAAATTTGAGTGAGCGCATTCTGTTTATTATATATACATCAGCAAAATACATTTATTTTACAAAAATGTGAAAACTAGAAAGCTATGTGTGTTATCTTTACTGCGAAGAGTGAGGTAAAATATATGTTACCGGCTGGGAGGTGTTGTGACCTTCTCTTGAGCCGGATGAGGTATGGGGAGGTATGAATCACACAACTACCTACAGACACGCACGCAGTACTCATGGTATTCCGCTGAACCAAACTATGCAAAGGTCATAGTATACAATTCAGATAGCACAGGGTACCCAAAAAACTACATCAAAACAAGGTCGATGCCATTTCTCATATTATGGGTCTCTGCTATTGCGCCTTCTGCGCGGTGAGCTCCGCTATAACCATCGCGCTTTTCACGCCACCTCCGAATAAGCTCACCGGCTCCTAGCTAGTCGGAGCAACAGGTGTTTGTATTCGAGTTTTAGCCGAATTTACTTGTTATCCACAGCACTGCACACATGCACGACAAAGTCGCCCAGTTCGCCGCTTAAAAAAGAGAACGCTGTACGGATGGGACGGTTGGGGCCAAACTCAGGCGGCACCTCAATCTAGTCAAGTAACCGACGGGGAGATGCACGCTCTGTTGGACACAGAGACACCTCTTGGCTTTTATGTGAGCAATGGCGGCGGGGGCAGCATGGTGGGACCCCCTGGCCCTCCAGGCCCCCCTGGCCAGGTTGTTATGGCTGGAAGTGGTGGAAGTGGCGCCGGACAATTTATTGCAGGTCCTCCTGGTCCCCCAGGACCGCCCGGGCCTCCCGGATCTCCCGGTATACCCGGGGGCATATATGGCAGTGTAAGTTCATAACGGGTTTTCAAATCAATTAGAAAATAACACCTATTTTATATGGTGAATGTGCGCATTCTGATTGGTTAAAAGGCGTGTTTGTAAGAGACCTGAGAAACACGATTGTGTGTATGTTATTTTCTAAAAGCAATAAAAGTACTTTTCGCGTGCTCTCTGGTTTCTTACAAACACTCGGGGAATGTTGTTTAATCAGTTCTCCCAACATCCCCTCGCACAAATACGTCCTCTAAGTTGTCGACTATGCTGTAGTTCTCGACGATGAGAACGTGCCCTTGATGTTGGACGGGGACGACGATTCCTTTAATTGCGTTGAAATGCTGCTGAGCAGCCAACGCGCGAAAACACAATGATGATGACTCTCTATAACTTCATTGCACACCACAGGGCCCCCAAACAAGTGTTACGTGCCAAGGTGACAGGGACTGGATACAGTGCCCTCCATATCGCCTCATCAATGTACAAAACGCGTTCTGGGGTAGGGATGACGGTACGACTTGTACAAGGAGCGGCATCCAACATGGCTTGGACACGGACAAACACTGCCCACAAGATGAACAGAATACGCTCGCGAAGATTCTCGCTCAGTGCAAAGACGTGAACGCATGTGAAGTATCCGCCAGCCCTGTCTTCTTCGATAGGACAGATTGTACAGGGATCTACAAGTACCTTAGAATTAAGTACGACTGCCTGCCGGAAGAGTCCAGAATCAAGGCCCCGTATAATGGAAAATAAATACCAGCGTACCTCACATTTTGTGAAACCAGAGATGCATTTTAAATTTGATTTGAACCAGCTCAAACTTGCTTTACACTGAGATAAACTATTTGGGAAAATGAACATAGAAAGATCTGCCAACTTCGCCACGCGGTGCGTCACGCCTTGTCACACATTATGCGTCACGCATATTGCATGACCGGCATCGGGTACGGACGTATTCAGTGTCACGCAATGTTGAACAAAGTCTAGCGTGATGTCACGTATTCGACACTAGGCAATATCTCGGCTGAAAGCAATACACCGGCAACTTGAATCCAAATCTAAAATTCATGTCAATTCGTAACGAACACGACACACGAATGTCACGCCTTGTTCCCAAAGATCAAACTAGTGAATCTCCTTGATGAAAGCAATACCTTATCTTACAAGTCAGTTGTGAGAATATGACGTTACATCAATAGATCCCGACTGAGTTGATAAATGTTTCAATTCTCATCACTAGTGACCTGACAATGTATTGATATTATCAGGAGAAATTGCATATTGATCGGTAAATAGTTATTGGGACGCTAAGGTCTTCACTTGGCGGTACTGAGCAATAAGATGGAGATCCAGCCATTATTTTTCAAATATCATCATTTACTGATACTAATTATTCTTTTTGGTTATATGGTTCATTTAGATACATAACCAAAAAACATTTGTTTATGTTGTAAAAATCTACATATACACGAACATGTCACCCTAGTGTAGAAACGCACGTTAAAGCATCTTGTTTAAAGTACAAAAGAACATTTCCTGTTACGCTTTGTTCTTGCTTACATAGTGTATATAATATTATATTAGGTTTGTTGTATGTGAAAGTATTGATTAAATAAAATTACTAATGTACATGTTATATTGTAGCAAAGATTCATGAATACTCACATTTCGGCTTCTTGAATATTCTTTGAGGGACTCTGAAAACCTAAGAAAAAGACAAAATTATACGTCTACGGCGTATAATTTTTCTCGAAGGGGGAGGGGTAGGGAGTTGGCCGGATACTTTCCCCACCAGAGCCCGAAATTAATGCAGGTCAGGGCATTGTCCAATCGAACTCGACAAATGTCTAACGAAAATTGTGATATGGTTTTAGAATGTTTCTTCTTAAATTTTCGGTGGCAAATGAGAATATGGCCTTTGTTCATTGGCTGATTTCATTGTACCCAAATCTCTCCGCCTCGACACCTCGCGGGGGAACTGTGGCGAGATCTCATACAATCTCGTACCCAAAACCCGTCATCTTTTGGCCAGCAGCAAGATTCAGGGCTCTGGGGGAATCCGATTTGTGAGCATGCGTGGTAGGTAAAAAACGTAACGAACTTTCATACAACGTTCAAACCGGAAACCCAGAATCTGGGTTTTAAAAAAAAATCGATTCCCCCAGAGCCCTGAATCTTGCCGCTGGCCAAAAGATGAGGGGCTCTGGGTACGAGATTGGATCTGATACAGAACCGCAGAGAAACAACTTTCTGCGCATGCTCCATCGTTCAAATTCAGCCAATCACGAAGGCCTCAAAGGCACGCCACCAGAGCCTCAGAGCTCTCCGGCTCGTCGCCTCAAGGGGGGGTTCGAGAATAACAGGTTGATTTTGGGGCATCGGCGCAGAAAGTTCTTTTCTCCAGTGGCACTAATTCTCGCGCATGCGTCAACGGCAAAAGTGTGTGAAAAAAACAGAAATGCTCAGAATTTTTAATGATTTTTTGATGCATTGCTTTATTTCTACAGTACTATGATCTTATTTAAGCAATTTTCGTTTTCGAGTGGGAGAATTTTGTTCGCGCGGGAAAGCAGTATGTTTTGTGGTCCCCCGACCGCTGATGTTTCCCGAAGCGGAGCCGAGTCTTGGGTCTTGGGACCACAAAACATACTGTTTCCCTCGGTCCCAGTAAATTTGTGTTAATTATATTACAACAATGCTATCATGTCTTCGTAGTTCGTTTAATCTCTTTGAGTCATAGTTGGGTGGCTTGGAGCCAGCAAATTGTATCAGGGTCAAGTTCAATCAGCCCTTCCAGGCCATGTGTAAACAACCTTTTATGTGCGTGTAATAAGTACGTTTTTTTGTGAAAAAATACGAGACTTCAAATCAAGATCCCACATTTTTTACCATATAGTATAATATATATTTTAAGCTAATAGACTTGCGGGGAAAACCTATTAAGCAGGTGGATTTCACGCGTTTCCCCCTCCCACTTGCTGTTATAAACACGACCAGGAAGGAAAATACTATTACTGGATTGGAAAAATAGACTAGAATAGACTATCTACTCTACTCTAGACTATTAAAGTATGACCTTCTCTCGTTTTTTTTTTTCTTTTCAATTTTTGTCTTGTTATCTATGACCTGCACTTTTACCAGCCCCTTCACCACGCCCTCGCGAATATTTTGGAGAGTATGAAACCGTACCATTAGGTCACCTCTCAGATTAGTGCGATATAATGATCCACTAGCGATAGTCAATTTCCAATTCTACTTCAAGCATTTCATTACTACCAAAGGCTGGCACCGAATTACAGAGTAAGGTAAGAATTTCACCAACTTTCACAAAATCTGCTCGCTTCTCCTTTAACTAAATTGACCTCAAAGAATGAAAATGACGTGCTTTATATTGGCTTTGTTTGTTTGTTTATTGACCTGTAAAAATTATTCGGAGTGACGTTCCGGGTCAAAAACCGCAGTGCCCTTCTCCCTGGAACTGGGTAGGGTAGTGAAGGCGAGACCCCGGTTAACTTTTCTCATCCGAAAGACAATATGAACCAGTTTCGATCACGACTCGAACAAAAAGAACATTCCCTCTGCCTCGAACCCAGATCACAGCGATGAGAAGCCAACGCCGTAACGCTGAGCCAAACATTTAGATTACGAGCGCAAACTTTGATAGATTTTGTAGACACAAACTTTGATAGATTTTGTTGACACAAACTTTGATAGATTTTGTTTACATTTCCGTTTATTCTATCTTTTTGTTTTCGTCTTTTCTTCCCTTGCTAATCTTGTCTACTTTTCACCACTTGCGTTACTAATGTTAATATCTTTTTTTTTCTCTAGAACATGAACACTTTCTACATAGCTCTCTGCTTTTGCCTCATCATTTTATTAGCGGTAAGGAAAAAACTGATGTGTTTTCATTTATTTTTCCGTATTTATCATATTTTGACCACAAGAAAAGTTTAAGTTTAAATATTAGTTATTTTAGTAGACAAGTAATTTAGGTCCGGTAGATCTTAATTCAGTATTTCAAAATCATTTGAATTTTATATTAGATATTAAACACAAATAATTCGAATCGAAGGCAACTCGACTTTAAGAGAGCCATATATGAGCGTTTCAAAGTTGTAATTTATTTCTATACATTAATACATATAATTTAGAAAAGAAAAACAAATTAAATTAAAAGTGTTCAAAGGGAGATTGCGCCCCAGGGGGGACTCCGCTATTTTGGGGGCCGGGGTGCTCGTCGGGAACTTTCGATTTCACCCCTAAAAGGTACGAAAAGGGCGTGGCTTAGTTGATTTTGACCCCTACAAGTGTGATATTAATAAAACCATTGTTGCTTGATTTGCTAGAACGGACACCTAAGAGGTCTATCTAGAATTTTTTTGCCAGTTTTTGAATTTTACCCCCTAAAAGGTACTACTTAACTGAGTGTCGCAAACGTCTTGATGAGTTTGAGAAACGCTATGTTTTCGTTTCTAGGACTGCGCCCCAGCAGCAAAACACAGAAAACCCAAGACAATCAAGTCTGGCCAGTACTGGAATAAGGGTTTACATATGGGAATGACTGTGCATAAACAACACAGATCCCATCACCACGCGGCAAAGGCTCGCGCGCATGCGTCAGGACAGGCCGGAAGTGGCGAGGCTTCTGTGAGGTCGAGTGGTTTTGGGAGCGGAAGTGGAGAGGCTGCAGTGAAATTTCGAATCCTAAGCCACCTTGGGGGCAGTGGCGCAGGCAGTGGTGGCATGTAATAATAATAGTAAATACTGTACATAAAACAACAACGAAAATTACACACACAAAAGGCAATTGTAAGTCAGATGGAGTAAATAAACAGTTGGCACAAGTACTTGCTTGCTTGACTTGTTGGTCATTGTATAAGTTCTCATTCATAGTCACAGGGAATTTCTGCAGAAACCCATCTATTGGAAAAGCTGAATTTCTCATGGTAGAAGCATGGGAAGTGTTCGGATTGCCCAGGGCTATTCCACCTTGGGAAATTCAGCGTTTCCCCATGGATGAGTTTCTGCAGAAATTCCCTTTGAGTGCTACGCAGTATTTATTAATGAAGCCATAATTTAATTTGTATACTATTTGCACTTCGCACGTCTCTCTGTATACCCCCATCTTCACACCGGTTGCTTTATCTTAACATCAGACTATCTTAGGGCCTGAAAACAGGCCTTGTTGGTTTAAAATTGAGAAATATATCAACCACCTCGCTATCGCTTAGTTCACAAAGCGAGAATACCGCGAAAACTACATCGCCACTTGATTTCAGAATAAATGGTCACTTTATTTGCCATGCTAGGATAAATGCGGCTCTTTATCTGTCATAAAATCGTCCCAAGTAAGGAAGTCCAGAAACCAACGTTTTTAGCTTTAGGATCCAGAATAAAGCTATTGGAATCCCGAATCCAGAGGCTCTGAATCCAGCCGGGAATCAGCGCCGTTATAGCAGCGTGCGTTTTTATTCTCCTGTGCATATGGCTAGACCTAGTGGAGTAGATGGTGGCTCCTGTTGATGGGCTCCTGTGCATATGGCTAGACCTAGTGGAGTAGATGGAGACTCCTGTTGATGGGCTCCTGTGCATATGGCTAGACCTAGTGGAGTAGACCGAGGCTCCTGTTGATGGGCTCCCTGTGCATATGGCTAGACCTAGTGGAGTAGATGGAGGCTCCTGTTGATGGGCTCCTGATTCTTCTACTCCTGTGCATATGGCTAGACCTAGTGGAGTAGATGGTGGCTCCTGTTGATGGGCTCCTGTGCATGTGGCTAGACCTAGTGGAGTAGATGGAGACTCCGGGTGATGGGCTCCTGATTCTCCTACTCCTGTGCATATGGAGGCTCCTGTTGTTGGGCTCCTGATTCTTCTACTCCTGTGCATATGGCTAGACCTAGTGGAGTAGATGGTGGCTCCTGTTGATGGGCTCCTGTGCATATGGCTAGACCTAGTGGAGTAGATGGTGGCTCCTGTTGATGGGCTCCTGTGCATATGGCTAGACCTAGTGGAGTAGATGGAGGCTCCTGTTGATGGGCTCCTGATTCTTCTACTCCTGTGCATATGGCTAGACCTAGTGGAGTAGATGGTGGCTCCTGTTGATGGGCTCCTGTGCATATGGCTAGACCTAGTGGAGTAGATGGTGGCTCCTGTTGATGGGCTCCTGTGCATATGGCTAGACCTAGTGGAGTAGATGGAGGCTCCTGTTGATGGGCTCCTGATTCTTCTACTCCTGTGCATATGGCTAGACTAGTGGAGTAGATGGAGTCTCCTGTTGTTGGGCTCCTGATTCTTCTACTCCTGTGCGTATGACTAGACCTAGTGGAGTAGATGGAGTCTCCTGTTGTTGGCTCCTGATTCTTCTACTCCTGTGCATATGGCTAGACCTAGTGGAGTAGATGGAGGCTCCTGTTGATGGGCTCCTGATTCTTCTACTCCTATGCATATGGCTAGACTAGTGGAGTAGATGGAGTCTCCTGTTGTTGGGCTCCTGATTCTTCTACTCCTGTGCGTATGACTAGACCTAGTGGAGTAGATGGAGTCTCCTGTTGTTGGGCTCCTGATTCTTCTACTCCTGTGCATATGGCTAGACTAGTGGAGTAGATGGTGGCTGCTGTTGATGGGCTCCTGATTCTTCTACTCCTGTGCATATGGCTAGACCTAGTGGAGTAGATGGATGCTCCTGTTGATGGGCTCCTGATTCTTCTACTGCTGTGCATACATCTTGGCCATGTGCAGTAGATGGAGGCTTCTGTTGATGGCTCCACACACTTTTACACTTAGGGCGGCCTCAGCCGAGCTGCACAGCTAGAAGTCCAAACACTTCTGTCCAGAATGTATGTCTAGCCAACCATCTATATTCACGAATCACGAGACGAACATGCTGTCAACCACGAATCACGGGCACGATTTACTTCACAAATCACGGAAAGAAATTTACGTTTTCACGAATCATGTTAAATCACGCATCACGGAAAATCTCGTTACCAGTCAGCTATAATTCCATAGCCGTTCCTGTGAGTTTTATTTTAACCGACGCCGGCTAAACAAGGACTACGCAAACTACGACAGGGACAGGGACAGAAGCAAACTATGGATTATGGACTAGAATTGATAGTGTCCGGCTTTCTTTACATTAACATAGTGAAACCCCACGTATAAGAACCTCGAATTTAAGACTTAAAAGGTTCTTATTTGATTTAAAACTACAATAGCCTGCTCTCAGGAGGCGTTGGTGAATAGTTTTTCGGTGCCATCTCGGATTTGGTGACAAAAATGACAAATCCAAGATGGCGGCCACGAGAAAGCAAACTCGGGTTTTTTGACCTAAAAACTACTCTCCAACACCTGCGAGCAGGCTAAAACTACAAGGAAAAATGGGTTGCTGATGGAAAATCTTAAAATCCAGGTTCTTATACGCGTTTTTTTACTGAAACTTTGATTTATGAATTCTAGTGAGGATTCCAGGCTTGTCTTTCTCGTATGAATCTTAATTATTATTGCGCCATCTTGCCATGATTACCCATGATGCAACAGTGAGGGACTGATGGCTGGTGGCAGCAGGTGGCAGTTTGAGAGTAAATTTAGCGGAGAGAAAATCAGCAAGTAGCTTACACGGGTCAACGCCGTATATCAAAACAAGTCTATGGATCAATGAACCAGATAATAAGGTAAACAAAAAGGAACATAATTTCTCTTTGTTGATTGTACAATTTTGTGCCAGGTTCTCGCACATAAAACATACTTGAAACATAGCCGTCATTTGTCATCAAAGATATGTGTTAATAAGAAACAAATTAAAATAGATTTACGATGAAATTATGAACTCTGCAACTGAAAGTATGAAAAACTTTATGTGAAAATCACATGGAAATGCCGAGACCTTGCATTTTTGTTTCGAAACTGGCACGTACAGTTTTAAAAGCACCGAAAAGCAGGGATGCGTGATTTTTTTTTACAAGATTCTTATTGTCACATATTTTCTTCTACTTGACCCGCCCTAAAGTTGCCATTCGTGTGCTCCAGAGGGGTCATCTCCAGTGTAAGAACCATTCCCTGAGGACACCTTTGTGTTTAGTTACTATTTACTCATGATTGGTTCAACCTTCGTTCTACCAAACAAAGAAAGCTTTGTGACGCAGCTGGTGAGTTCTTACACTGGAGATGAGCCCTCCAGAGCTAAAGATTGGGGGGGGGGGGGGGGGCTACACAAATCTCATCTATATTTTCTTTCAGTCAGGCCATGCGACTGACGTTACTTTTGGTCATCTGTTGCCTCGCGACCCTTACGGTATGTTTAACAAGATTTACTGTGGCTCCATGAAGAATATATTTTCTAGAAAAGCATTTCTTAAAGGGAGGCTGTCACGGCATAGCGAAATTTAGCCTTACTTTGAAGAGAGTAGCCAAAATAACTATCTAGGTTTGTAGATGAACCTTTTATCTGTCAAACGAATACAAATTTGGCGTATCTGCTTCTGTTATTGAGCGGATGGAATCGGATTAAAACTTGATGTTTTTCAATCGTTAAGCCTGGTGCACACTTGCGACATAACGACATAAGAAAAATATCACGCGAACACAATTTAGTGGTTTCCAAACGTTGAAGTCGACAAAAAATAACATAAGATTGCTTTGGTGAAGTAATGATGATCCATGGAAAATACTGTTTATTTTAATTATTTTCCCATGCTTTTTTCGTTGCAACATAACGTCCTTATGTCGTTATGTTGCTAGTGTGCACCGAGCTTTACGGATGCCCGTAACGATGCCAGAAAAATTGCTACTTAACGCCCGGGGGGGGGGGGGGGGGGGGACTCCAATATTTTTTTGTCGGGGATGATCGTTGAAAATTTTCAGTTTCACCCCTAAAAGATACCAAACATGGCGGGCCATGGCGTGGCTCAAAAAAATTATTACCCTAAAAGATGAGTTCTTATGTACCAAGTAGGCGCGAAGGACACAGGTAACAGGTGAAAGATACCCATCAAGAAATGTCCGTGTTTTGTTTCTAATTTATCGTCTTCTCGAATCGAATAATCTCTCTTTCTTACACGGTTTTTAGAAGCACCATCATAAGAAAAAGCAATTTGGACACAGTTTCGGCCCTAAAAGATACCAATCTCCCTAAAATTTATTGAAGATCACGATCACCCCTAAAAGAGACCAAAACCATCGTGATTTTAACCCCTAAAAGATACGACGATCATCCCCGACAAAAAAATATGGGAGTTCTCCCCCCGGGACTAAATGAATACAAACTTCAATTATTTTGCTTCTATTGCTTTCTAAAAGTCACATGAAGTATATAAATAGATTTAGGGGTTGTCTGAGAAGACGACGGGTCATATTTTCCAATATTTTGCTTTACCGCGCGTGACAGCCTCCCTTTAAAGTATTGTAAGATTTATTCAGATTTACGAAACCTGCTTAAAAAAGAATAGCCCAAGGAAGAGATATCAATGGCTATTGCGAATTGCGTAACTGTGAAAGGGAGTATTCGGCCTCCAACAAGCTACAGTCAAAGGACTGAAAATTAATTCATCTTGGCGGAAAAAAATCTGACACGCTTATAAAATGATAGCTGCATTGCATTCATGTATCCACAGCTCCCTGGCTCGTCTCCTCGCGGGAGGGGGGGGGGAGGGGCTCTGTGACAGTGAGAAAAAGACCTTTCTGCGCATGCTCAAGCGTTCAAAACCAGCCAATCAGCACAGGCCTGAAATGGATGTCACCAGAGCCTCCTCTGCGAGGTGGCGAGCCGGAGAGCTATTTACAAGAATACTTTTAAAGTAATATACACTAGAGAGCGTGTTTGATCAGGATTTCCAAAGACTGAGAAGTTGGTTGAAAAAAACAAGGCAAAGCCGAGAAAAACCGAGAAAAAGAAGGTATAATATCAAAAATTCTATGCAAGTTAAGATCGGGTATCAAACCCTCCTCCACGTTTGTGATTTTCTTTGTCCAAACTTGATGAATTATTAATGAGTTTGAGAAGAACTGTTACCTTTTCACAGCGATCGGTTCCTGTGCGCCGCAAGGCACGTGCTCGAAGCAGTGACAACTCCATCAATACGTTCTACAAGAACAATGTTCTATCGGTTGGCTTCTTTATTAGCCAGAACAGGGATGGAAACCGAAGACGGCGATCATACGAGACAGCGGCCAGCGGGGCCAGTGGTAGTGGCAGTGGTTCTGGCGGAGGTGGCGGAAGTGACGGCCAAGACAATTGCGACTGCCAAGACAATTGCGACTGCCAGGACAATTGTACAGAAAACAACGAGTACAAGACTAACGGCGAATCAAATTTCGCCTCGCAGGAAAGCCAGAATGAAATCGTTGTCACTGTTCGACGTCGCTGTGGGATAGCGAGGCAGCAAAAGCGAGGGAGGATTCTGAAATTAAAAAACAGAATAAGGAGACTTAAGAGACAGAGAATAAATTAAAGATTGTCAATGGCATGTCCCCGAGGGTAGAGAAGCTTTTCATCACATATATCTCAATGGGTTGTATTACTAGAATGGAGATTCTAAAGAGTTCATTGGGGCGTAGCCAACATTTGGGAAATGGGGGACTTCGAGAAAAAGTTTCGTCCGTCGGGGGGGGGGGGGGGGAACACTCTCAAATGTGGAAGTTATAACATAGTATCTACGTAATGTACACTTGTATCTTTGTATGCAATTTTATGCAAGGCTTTGGCGCAGATAAAACGTAATCGAACAGCCATTATTTATGGGTTAGAGCGTTATTTCAGTTTTCTTTACAAATGGCTTATCTCCGGTGTAATAACCTGTCATTGCTCACGAACTGCGTCACAAAGCTTCCTTTGTTTGGTAGAACGAATCATGACGAAATAAGAATTGAACACAAAGGTGTCCTCTGGGAATGGTTATTACACCGGAGTTAACCCTTACAAATACACGCACGTGATGGCAGCACAATGAACGAGAAATTTGATGTTGCTAGGTAACGGAAACTCACGTGATCAATGTTAACCTAAATGGGATGAGAACAGTGAACGAAGATTGTATATCAATTATCATCAAACTGTCAAAGTTATGCGTTAATACTAATCAAAATTAACAGGAAGGTTGCGATGTAACTATTACACTGTTCAGTCCCGCATCCGGTTTCCTGGATTTCTAGGGCGCGCAAAAGATTTGTGGGATAGTTTTAACAGGGTGCACAAAGAGTTATGGGATATGCGAGAACAGAAAGCGCTTGTCCCACAATTCATTGCGCGCTGTGTCATAGTTCTCATTCCCAGTCCCTACGCCTCCAAGAGAACTCAAAAGACGCAAAAACACGTCTTGGTACGAAACTGGACACACTGTTCAAAACACGTCGTTTATTATCTCAAGTTTATTATTCTCCCAACGCCACATGTAAAATGGTGTAAAGACGGCATGCAGTGACCAGAAGGCACATCCCAGCACGAAACCGCCCGCCCCGGCCCACACTCCGTTTTGGTATCCCGCGGGAAGAGACGAGAAAAAAATATAGCGCTGGATGATCGAGCATGAGGAATCATAAACTTTCCCTGAACTGTGCCTACACGAAAACATGAGTTGGGTGGGCAGTTTTTCATAGTAATGTCGCTTAATTAAAGTGCTATAGTTCAATGTTTATAATAAAAGTAACGTCGTTATTGGAATTAGAGAGGTTTTGAAATTTCACATTTCAGGTCATTGAGTCATATGTGAAACCCACAAAGAAGAACACCCAAGTGTTCCCAAAGTCACTGCCCCTTGTTTCGTCTTTTTTCCCCATCAGTTTGTCGACTAGAATCAATCCGAGCTAGCTAGCGAAGGGACAAATGATCAACGGCAGGTAGAGAGCAGCAGGGTTTTCCCCGTTTGAAGTACGTGCAGTCGACTTTCTATGAGCGACCACTTTCGTAGATTTCCGAACGATTTTTACCTTATACAACAGACAAAATCCCTTTCTAAGGGGAAAATAATAAGCTCTCAAGCACTACAAATACGACATTTTGCCTGAAAAAAAAAATCCTTGAAAACTCCCAAATTCTACTCTCCCGACGGGGAACGAAATATTTCTATATGGCTGGGGTATTAGACAACTTCGACTTTCAACTCATTAAATCGAGGAACTTGATCATCGAGGTCAGTCCTTTAGTTCATTTTCTTGTGTACATTTGGATAATATACCTCAGTCTTGTGGTTCGGCGTATTGTTTTCCAATCAGACGATTTCTGCGCAATCTTGTCGTTTTATTATATACTGGGAATTATTATATGGATGCCATTGTTTTACTGGAAACTCAAACACTCTTGTCGTATTTTCCATATCTTCACTAGTGAAAATATGAAAAAGTTATGTACTGAATGTCCCGGATGTGTACGTTTGCAGTGTTGTTTTTCTCACTTTCGTCTGCAGTGAAAACTCGGTCACTCGAGTTTTAAGCCACAAAACTAGGTTTTGTTCTAGTTCTAAAGAGAAAAACCTTAGGTCAATTATGGCAGAGAAAGCTACAGCAACACAAGGGGAAATAAGTTCTTAACTAATCAGAAAACAATCAGACGGTCTGAGGGAGCACTTCACAAATAAGCACTTTCGACTTTACCAAGTGAGTTGTTCAATTTATTATATTTTGCTATGTCATTTCTTATCCATATAATAAAAAGAACATTACACGGTGGCTTGAAGAAATGGATTTATTTTCTCGTGTCAAAAACAATATTCTACTCACTCGCTGCGCTCGTTCGTAAGATGTTGTTCTTGCCACTCGAAAATAAAACTCATATCTTCGCGCCACCGTATAATATCCTCTATGTATGTCATCTCATACGAAACTACATCCGGGACCTGTGTGGCCTATTTTCCGTATCTCCCCTTTTTCTATGTAATAAAAAGAAAATTTGCGCGAGTGAGTAAACTATTGTTTTTGGCACGAAAAAAAAAATAATTCATATCTTCGCGCCACCAAATAATATCCTCCATCCACCCACAGCGCCGCCTAAATCTGAAATGTCGGGTGTATTGGAAGTCCCAAGCGATTTGTCTCACAGACAAAATATATTCATGCGATTCTGCTTAAGCAATAAAAGTACTTTCCGCGTGCTCTCTGCTTTCTTACAAACACGAGGGGGATGTTGGGAGAACTGATCAAAACTTGAAAGACACGAGCCGACACGCTTTTTAACCAATCAGAATGCGCACATTCACAATACAACATATGTGTTATTTTCTAATTGAAATTATTGCACGTTCATAAGCCTTCATACAAGACAAGAAAGCAGGAAACACCAACTAGTTTTCACTTCACTTCGTCTATAAATACGCTAGCCTTCTTCGTTAGTGTGAACACAACCCCAGTCACAAGAATACAGTATCAACCTGTTGCGTCTAGTGTGAACGCCTACAAGAAAGGAGGAAACACCAACTAAGTTTTACTTCGGTAGACAGTCTAACATTACGCTTGCACAAGTTCACTAGCGAAATTCTCTGTGTTGCGGTTTCTCCCCTAGTAGCAAGTTCGAGTGGTAAGCCTTCTTATCTAGTGTGAGCATAACCTCGGTCACAAGAATACCGCATCAAATGTTTGCGTCTTGTAAATGACTGCAAAAAAAGGAGAAAATACCCACTAAGTTTTCACTTCCGTAGACCGTCTACCATTATGTTTGCATGCACTAGTTCACTAGCGAAGTTCTCTGTGTTGCGGTTAATTCTCCCCTTAGTAGTAAGTTCGGGTGGCTGTTCATCAAGACCCTAACCCGCTCATCATTCTGCAGTCATAAATAATACTTAAGTACTTCGACACGTTAGGGCAAAGTGGCTTTTCAAAGAACAATTCCGATGCCTTTACTTCGCAAAGTGACTGGCTATCACATAAATCCTGCAGTTTCACCAACGGGTACGTGGATTCTTCCGGCCTGCACATATTGGTAGACTTCTTAGGCGCTTGAGAGCCATCAGGAAGGCAGCGTTTTATATCTTCACGACCCCAGAAGGCTGATTTGATTTTAATCCCTTCGTCAGATTCACAATGTAATGTTAGCATGTTGCCTTCACAAGCGAATTCACTTTTGTTTTCTTGTTTGATCACACTAGTTAACTTGCTTACAAATTCAGCCTTAGCAGGAGAGAAGTGTAATACCAGCGAAGTAAGAATAAATAAGCTCTGTGTAAACTGGCGCCATTGGAGGCCTGTTAGTTTATATTCCATTTCGTAAACTTTTCCCAAAGTTTTCACTACCGGTAGATCAATCTGCTAGGATTTGATTAAATAACAAGTTGTTGATCGTAAGAAAAAACATCATCAATTATTAATCATTGACAACCGTGACGAACAATTTAATGGCGCGGAACATGATCTTAGCGACACGGGGTCCTTAGAAACGTGTTAGGAACAAAACTGCCCTAGCAACACCATTGCAATCAGGAACAGAATGTGATACCTAGTTAAAGAGCCTGTGTCAGCCGCCATTTTGTCAGCCTAGCAACATGCCAAGTCCGAGAAAGGATCCATTTCCATCGGTTGATCTAGATTTAGATAACAGCAGTGTTCTCGATTGGATTTGGCAAACTAAATATGAAACTTTGTTTTAGGACGTTTATTAAGATATTTCTACGCGTAACTCGTCTTCTAATATTGCTGGAAAAGGAGTGGCTGACGCAGGCACTTTAACCACATTATATAATATACCTGCTCATCGTTTCTATTGGTAATTGAAAAACTTTTCTCTTGAAGGGAACATCAAATAGCGCCGGAGCTGGTTCCGACATATTGCCGCCGAAGGCGACTACATTTGGGGTTTGGCGACCACACATTGGGCGGTTCCATTTCATATCTGCCCCCCCCCCCTCCCCCCCATTGAGAAACCTGGAATCTCCACAGGGGCATTCATTTTACCCCAGAATGTCCACAGGGAATTCAAGGAATTCATTTACAACTTTAGAATTTCCACAGGTTTACAAGAGAATGAGGAATTTCCACAGGGGTTGCTCCAACTTCCACTGTACAGGAGCCTGGAATTTCCACAGGTCCACAAGAGAATGAGGAATTTCCACAGGAGGTGTACAGGAGCCTGAAATTTCCACAGGGGTAGAGCAATTTTTGATAATTTGGAGTTCCTCGATAAGGGGGGGGGGGGGGGGGGGGGTACGGCTTTTTTGGACACTCCCCTATTTTGGGTCGGGGGTGCTCGTCAGGAACTCTCGATTTTACCCCTAAAAGGTACCAATAAGACGTCTTTTCCCTCGTAATTTTCTCTCGTATTTTTTCACGAGGGAAAATAAGTCTGAAATTCAGGCTACCAACAAGTGTCATTTGGTTGATTTCCACAGGGGACCTCTAACAGGTACCTATCTGGAAAAATTGGTTATTGAATTTTACCCCCTAGGCCCTGATTTTAAACTCTAAAAGGTACGACGAGCAACCTCTACCTAAAGTTATATATTCGATTCCTGAAGCAGGCTTCGCCTCGTGCTCACGCTAATTGCAACTTAAGTTACCCGTAAATTAATTTTCTATCTCAATCCTTGTGTTATCCCAGTAGGGGTGCAATAGTGTTTATATATCGCCTAGATTGACGGTGAACTTTTTCGGCGATTATACCGATTGTCCATAAATCCCAGAACGTGTGTTGTTCAGTCCCGATTTATCGATGGCGTTAGTTCGAGTTCTCCATCGCGAGTCTGCAGTGACCTTACGTCCCTGACAACAGGTGACCGGTTCCAAAATGTCGCGCTCGCAACAGCAATAAAATCACAAGCAATTGATTAAACAACTGGTGCTACACTGATCTCGAATCCTCCACAAACACTCACTAAATACATGGAAAAACCCGAACACTGAGATTCCATTTGAAAATATAACTAAAGGGAATCGTCGCGTGGTCATTTAGAAGTGCGATTTTTCTGATGCGATGTTGGCGCATGCGTAATAGTTGTCTTGAGAGGCCGGACATGCCACAGGTATGAGCTAATCATGTGTTCCGTTCCATTACTTTATGAAAACAGAATCTTGCGAGCGCGGAGGTGTCATGACTCCGAAAATATAGAAAATACTGGAATTTTCAAGCCCCAAATTTCGGTAAGTATCTTAAAAGTATTCCCGATTTGAATATCTGTTTACTGTTGGTGTTTTGGGGGGGTTTAGGGTTAATATAATGGTCCAAAAGCTCCTGTCTGCGCGAGCGAAGATCTCGCTGAATCAACCTGCTGTCTTTGCACGGCTATTGAACTCATGTTTCGTAATGCCATGATCGCGGGAACAACTTCTAAACAGAAAACTGAAAATTTACGACATTTTGTAGCGCGAAATTCTCATATTTTTAACTTAACTGGAGCTGAAAAAAGCACGCCGTTTGTTGTTGATTATTGAGCGGTTGGTGTGTTTTGGAAATGCCGTAGATAAGGTAAAGAGATACCGTAATGTTTGTAATTGGATAATACTTGTCGGATTTTAGGGAATAAGACTTCCAGTAGTACATCTAGGAAAATAGAAGCTTAAGTATATCCCATATTGATTGTTATGTAATATTGAGTATTTCTTGTCCAGTTAGAGGTTCACAAGAAAGGAGAAGTTATTGCTAGTTCCACAACACACGAGCAAGGGTTTAAGACCCTCCCTTTTCCCCGGTAAGTAAGTCATGATTTTAACTTTAAATTGCGTCTGATTTTTTGGTACGCTCGATTGATATGTTGTAATAGAAACATTCCCTTGAATGTTTGTTGTACTGCAAGTTCGCTATAGCTTTTCGCGAGTAAAATATAAGGGAAAAACCAAAAAGTAGACGCATGAATTATTTTGTCTCAAGATATTAATGTGGGTGTTAACGATCGCTAGGCGACATCCGTATTCCCTCTTAAAATGTGCAATTAAATGTTGTAAAATCATGAAATCTCCGTTGGTAATAAAACGAGTACTGTGCATTTTATTGTTAATTTGTTATATCACTATAAGACTAAATTAAAGACATTTTATATAGAATAATAAAGGCAGTTGTAGGTTAACTTTTAAAAGCAATGTCCTACCAGGATTTATCAAAATTATTATGCCGGATCTCAATTTCATTTTGCAAAACGATGCCTCAACACCTTTTTTGGATTTTCTGTCTTCTGGATTTTCGTACTAAACTGATTTGATCCTTTTTCGATGTCATCGTTGACCCGAAAATGAACTGTTGACCCCGCCAACCCACCTTAATCATCTCACACCAGGGAACAACAAAACTTGCTTGATTCCTTATAATGGTTTGCACCAAATCCCTGGAATAAATGTTCCTTTAACCAAATCATACTCCTATGACTCTCTAGTGTCTTTTCAAGTTTTTAAAGCTGGTCGCATGAATAAGATGTTCAAATAAAAATGTGTGTGGGGTGTTACGCCAATAACACTCTATCGATCCTTCTCATCTAAATATCATTACAGATACTTTACTTCGTCTGCTCCTAAACATTTCGTTTAGTAAAATCCTTGTTTCTTATTTCAGACAATGTTGTTTGTTCGGATTGCAATACTAGCTCTACTATGCGTTGTAGAGTGCAAGGTAAGGCTACAATGTGGTCTTTTTTTCAATCGTATATTACACACCCTTTATACAACTACTGCCCGTGGTTAGTGGAATCGAAAACCATAATGGAGGCCAAGAAAAACTTCGTCTTTTGATATTTGAAAGTTTTCAACCAAACTTCCGTATTTGGATCTTCTTACAGCTAAACCTATGTGGAACGAAATTTTCACCAAAGCATTCGAATCCCGCACTTGTGCCACTTCTAAACTGCTTTCTCTTTACTTACATGTTCGTGTTTATCTCTATCCATCAGCTATTTCCCGACGTCCCCGACAATGTACAGCTACGCAAAGACTCCGACATCAACCTAATGAAGGTGTTAGAAAGCTTAGCGCCGGTAGCAGGCGACGAAGTAGCTAGTTTAGAACCTTCACCAGAGGGCGTGGAAAGATATAGAAGACAATTGAAGAGTCCTAACGTGCAGGAAGGGCTTCCTGTAGCGGAGGAAAGCTCCGGGGGCCCTGCCTCTGGAGATGGTGAGCATGATAGTGGTTATGGCACCACGCAAACCGCAGAAGAAAACAAGAGGTCGGAGATCGCGAGTGGAGAGAGTGTCGCAGCTGCTGTGCAGCCCGGTGACGCTCCTATAAGCAGTGACGCGGAGTCCCGGCCAAAACCAGATAACCCCCAGCGTCCTCAATTGTCTAAGACGGAAGGAGCAAACGACAACGTTACAGTAACACCGCCGGGTACGCCGCAATACATCCCTCAACCTCCTGCACCAGCTCCAATGCAACCTCCCGCACCACCTGCGCCCATGCCAGCTGTCATCACAACAAAAATTAAGCAACTACCTATTCCTGTGAAGAAAGCAAGTATCCACCAAACTAGGTTTTCTCAACATCAGAAGGCTGCTAACACAGGTAACGCAAGAAAGGGTTTGTCTGCCGACGAGACGGCATTCATTTCCGCGCTCCATAACGAGAACGAGGCCAAGTCTGAGGCCCCGGTGCAGCAGGTCCTACCTGGTAGTATAGGCGCCGTTAACGATCACGCTGAGGACAATGGATCAGCTGAAGAGGATGTGAGCGGATCCGCCTCGGGCCAGTCTACCGAAGCAGACACGCAAGACGACGCCGCTTCGGGTGCAGAGGACAAAAGAAATGAGATCGAGCTGGAGAGCGGATCTGGAGTTAACTTCATTTCAGGCGCTAACGATGCGGTTGATGCCTCTGACGAGTCATCTGGTGAAGCTGACGACGATTCGCTTCCTGCGAGCGTAGGTGGCGTTAACAACATCGAACAAGACCTGGCCACGGCGGCACAGCAGACGCCAGTTAGCTCAGAGTCCTCAGGATCTGGAGCTGCGTCCCAGGTGCAGGGACTGCAAGCTGTGGGGCAACCACTGGCCGCCGCAGCTCAAATAGTGCCAACAGTCACTGGCACAATGCAAGCAGCAGCAAATCCACAGTTGAATGAAGCGGTTACTCCCACAGTACAGAAGCTGCCTGCTCTTCAGGCCTCAGAGCAGGTAAAGCCTCAGGCAGATTCAGAGGCAGCTGAAGACCCTCTGATGGCACAGGCTACAGCGCCTCTCACTACAGCTGCTCAAGCACCACAGCAGGCTCAACCTCAACCTCAAGCTGAGACTAAGGAGGCAGTCGCTTCTGGTGCAGCGCCAGAGAATTTATTGCGCCTTCTCAAGACACTCTTCCGGGTGGAGTCGGGTCTGATAAAGATATTGAAGAGTTTGAGGGCTCAGCCTTAGCCGCTTCAGCCACGGAACCCCAGCTAACACAGACCACGCCAGAGCAGGGACTAATGCAGGAGGCAAGTCAGCCAGTGACGGTGTCAGGGAGTGCAGTTACTGAGGTGGGGCCTGACTCGGGTTCTGGTGAGGCACAACAACCGGTTGCGTCGCAAGCAAACCCTGTCGAACAGGAAAAACCTGTTGAAAAGCAGGATAAACCTGCACAGGCAAATCCAGTAGTAGACAGGCAGCAGGCAGCTACTGTACAACAAGCGGCTCCCGTTGAAGCGCCTATTCAGGTCACCCCAACTCAAGCAGCTGATAAGCCTAACACTATCCAAGCCGTTCAGCCAGTGCAGGTTACGTCAGAGGGTCAGCTGCAACAGCAGTCCACAGAAGACGCATCGGCAAGCGCATCTGGATCTGGCGCCAGCGATCTTCTTACGGAAGACTCCGAAGAGCAGCTCCCCGGTAGCGTAGGTGGTATCGGCCCTAACCTGATGACCATGAACAACATGGATAACGACGGTAGCTCTGGCGAGGAGAGCTCAGGGTCCTCGGGAGATGCCTCGGGTGACGAGGAGACTACAGATGGAGACAGCGCCAAGAAGGACACCATAGCTAAGGCCGCGAAAAATGCAGTCACCGTTCAGAAGCTCTCCGAGGCCCCAGCTGGGTCAGGCATGGATCTGGGTTTCCCAGAGACTGCGTCCGGTTCTGGTTCCGAGGACCAAGCCGAAATACAACTTCCGGGAAGTGATGGTGACAACGCTAGCAACCTCCAGCTTATGGCGTCGTCTGGTGACGATGCCTCTTCCGGTTCATCGGAAGCTGATTCAGGGACTTCTGGTTCCGGTTCTGGCACTGATGACGCTCTCATCACTTCCGGTGTGGCTTCAGGTGAGGATAACGCCTCCAGTAAGAAGACCATGACACCTTCCGTCACTTCAGCTTACGGTTCTGGGGTCACAGAGTCAAGTGGCGAGGACGAAGCGGCGTCAGGATCAGGGGGCGTGGTATCTGGGGAGGTGCAGTCTGATCAGGTCAGCGTCCAACCAACTGCCGCCAATCAAGCAGTTAACGAGCCCGTACCGACAACCTTAGCTAAGCCAAAGACGCAAGATGTCTCTCAAAAGGCTCTGCCTGGCAGCGTTGGTAAAGACGAGACCATCACATCAGGCGAGACAGAGGATATCGAGAACGCGCTCAGTGATAACTCAGGTAGTGGGTCTGATGACCAGTATGTTCTCCCTGAGATCAAGAAGACGATGACTGAGGAGCCATCAATACAGGAAAATAATCCAGTGACACAGCAGTCGAATGCAGATCAGGTAAAACTAACTTATGCCCCGGTAGGGGCGGGGAGGTAACCGGGGCGCTTAATTACGTGAGAAAATCAAAGAAAGAACTGAACGTGATGATTCCTTCTTCCTGTATCTTCTTCCGTCGCTTACTATCTTCAACCTAAAGGTTACACGGATGTACCTGAGAAAGGCAGTTTGTCTCTTAACACGCAATTGCAAGCCAGCAAAACATTTGCATCAGCGTTCTTTGATTTGTAAGAGTGTACCCTTGTTACGTCTCAGTCTACGGCGGTCTCCGCTGATTTCTCTCGTGTATACCATCAGTCGCATTTTTTAAAGAATAACTACCACTTAAAATGTCGATATAATCATCTACAAACGAAGTTGGATACGTAATTTACCGAACTCATCCAAAAATAGTGCACTATCGTTCCAAAATCAGCCGATGGAAATAGATGCTTTCTTTGACTCGCGTTTGTGCGTTTGTGACTCGCGTTTGTGCGTTTCGAGCTGAAAATGGCGGCTTAGTAAGGTTCAAACGCATTCTCAAACGCATCAGAGCTGGACGATGGGCGTTTTCCTTTTCTCACTTCCCATGGCCAGGCTTTGCAAAAATAGCACAACCTAGGTTCTCTGGCACTCAGTTGTGACATCAAAACCCTGATTACATGTCTACGTTTTTATTCCGAAGGTATCTACCCTGGACAAAGAGTCTGCTCTCAAGGCAGCTTTGGGTACTGCAGGGTTGACCACCATGCCCATGGCGCTGACATCTAGCGGTGGCTCTGGTTTCCAGCTGGATGCCTCCCCCTCAGGTGGTGACATCTCTGGTTCTGGAATTACAGGAACACTCGAGTTTACCCCCGTCTCTAATGCTAACGAGGCCGTACTGGACCTGTTTGGTAACGAGAAGAAGACTGGTGGAGAACCCGAGCTGGAGGGTTCTTCTCAACAACACTTGTCAGGGGAGAACAGGCATGATATCCCGGATTCAGATGACTCCACCGGAAGTGCGGATACCTTACCCACGGAAGTAGTGATGGATGAGGAGGTGGGTAGATAAAATATCGAAAATTGCAAAATGTGAATTTGTAATAGCAGAGCTTTATTTTAAGGGTTCTATGTCAACATCGTCGTTCACTACGTGGAACATACTTGTCCTTTTTGCTATACTTTGTGTCTAACGATATTGGCTTGATACGCACCTACTCGACCTATTTTTCTCTCGTTCTATGTTTTTGTGTGTCTTTTGTTTTGTACTGAGGTTTACAGTCTAACAGAGTAAGAACTTCCGACCACTGCTGCACGACTCAGAAACCGTTCAGAAAAGTTCCAACTCGCACGCGACTCGTAGGCTTAATTCAGCAATGATTGTAATCAGTAGAAAACATCATGTAATGGAAATACTCAAGGCATTGCATCACCACACCATCGTTAATTGACTTGTTTACTTGACAGAAAGAGGAAAATGACGGCTGGATAAAGGTGGGAGACACGGTTGATAAATTCATGCTGGAACACATGGAAGTCAGTCAAATTCTGGAGCAAAACATCTTCTTGTTCTACGGTGGACTCATGGGGCGCTCTGGTCCTATTGGGCCTGTTGGACCTGATGGCCCTGACGGTGAGAGGGGTCCCAGAGGGCGCCCCGGGCCACCAGGGCCTGATGGAGACATTGGAGCACCTGGAGCTGATGGAGAACCTGGACCACCTGGTCCCCCTGGACCACCTGGTTACCCAGGTTACACGGGTATGCAAGGTTTACAAGGGGCACCTGGTATGGCCGGGCCACCAGGACCTCCAGGTATTGCAGGAGGTGTGGGTAGAAGTGGACCCCCTGGCCCTGATGCTCTTATGCCGGTAAGTGGTGTGCTCCTTGGATCAAAATCCGGGACAGTTTTACAGGAGTTGTTTAAGGCAGGGGGTAGCAAGGAAAGCCATCCATCATTCTCGACCGTCCTTTTTCTTTTAAATTCTATACAAATTTCCAATGTGTTAAGCCTATCTTTAAAAAATCAACAACTTAGGCCAATCATAGTATCACCACCGCGATGCAACTGACATGGCAAGACCACAAAGCAATCCTATAGTCACGAATCCTGACGTTACCAAACTCTGAAGAAGAGGACCAATTTGCTTGGGAGGGAGCAGGGCATGTACACTTAAAACTGGTCATATGGCTCCAGATTTGTGTTATTCCTAATTAAATCCTTTGCATGAAATCCTGGCAGGTCCCTAAATGTCTCATTATTATTCTCCCATAGAATTGCTCATATATATGTGAAGGAGAACGGACCTTCCTCGACTGCGGGCCTTATGAGGAGGTCAAGATAAAACGTGCATTTTGGGGGAGAGAAGACGACCAGATTTGCAAAAATTCCCCACGTGGACTTAGCATTAAAAAGCCTTGTGAAGAAGACAATGATGACGTGATGAAGAAAATCTATGAACAGTGTAATCATGAACAAGGCTGCGAGCTAGTCGCTTCAAATGTGTTCTTTGACAACAAAAACTGCAAAAACGCCTTCAAATATCTCAAGGTTTGCTATGAGTGTGCACCGGATGAAAGCCATGCTGTTGATGTCCTAAGAAGTGGTTACAAGAAGCGCAGGAAGCGTGGAACGAAACTAGAGCGCCTTTTAGACAAGATGAAACAGAAAGAGGAGAGAAGAATAATGGATCAACTATGGGCTCGACCGTTCAAAGCTCCAACCTTCTAAGGACGATAGCTCACTAGTATTTGTGTATTTAATGGTGATTGGCCTCATTTACTGCAAAAAATCATTGATAAGGAGCATAAAGTCAAAAACTGTTAATCGATTTTTGAATTGTTATATCCACCAATCAAAAACCTCTCATCACCTTAGTTAATTTTGAGTGTACACTGGGTTTGTAGGTTTCTGAGGAAGGGTTATTTTGACTAGATGTTCGCAGATTGAATGCCTTTTTGCAGTAAAAAGAACTTCAATTTACACTTTGTAAATAGATACAACACACGACTGAATCATCCTCTTTTTTGTGATTCAGTGTTAGGAAGACTGCACACAGATTATCGTCCCATGAGTGATTATTCATATGGGTTCATAATCAAACGTCCAGCACAAAAGACTTTATCAAAACCTGGAGGGAAAAAGTGAATATGAAAAAACCCCAGAGAATGTTGGATCATGAATGTGGAAAAGCTTCTTAGAGCTCTAACTAGTTTGCAATTAACACAACATGGGCATGATAACAGCATCAATTAATACACAAGCCTGTTATTTGACTGGCAAGGTATTATTCAAGAAATGGACTAACTGCACAGATATATGCATCAAACACAAAAAATGTCAGCATTCTCTAATAATAATACAACCATTTCTTGAGAAAAACATTTTGGGAAAACTTCTCAAATAATTAGTTGTATTCTTTGTAAATATTCAGGTAATTATAAGCTGTATTTTAAACAGTGTTCAGTATAAAGACCTCCACTAGGCCCTTTGTTTGGAAGGAATTCACAAATAACAGGATATAGATGTGTAAGTATTGATCCCTGCAGTAGCAACTATGTTAGTTATATAATAGCTTGTTGAGGGTTTGTATCAACGGATTTCTTGGAATAAAGTTTTCTAAGGACTTCATTACATGTACTATCTTGTATTCCTACAGGAACATTCTATGCACAAGGGTTACTTGTTAATTATGTTGCAAGTGCTAGGTACCCTGCTATTTCACTGGGCTGATGTAGCCCAGCAAAAGGGGAAAAAAGGGGCCTCTGCCAGCAGGGTACAAAGACTTCTGATTTTTAATGTACCCTTATAAAGTACATATCACCCCTGAAATGATATTTTGTGTGATGCAGTCTCCACTCTTTGAGGTTTAAAATAAGGTTGACTTGTATTGATTGGAAAAACATAGCTCTTTTTTATTATAGCTACAATATAACATGTGTTCTCATTGGTCCAAATCTACACTCAGTTTTGCTGATAAAACAATAGTTCTTCCCCACTATTCATAAATTAGAGCACAACTTTCTCGCTTTCGGCTTATGATGTTACAACGTTCTTGTGTCTCTCCCAAGATCACATATGCTCTATTTTGCTCATAAAGTCAGAACGTCGCAATATAATGCTTAATTTAAAATGGAGACATAGCAGCTGACGATGCCAATGGCCACATTCAACCTTGTAGCTCAGTCATTCAGCTTTTTATCAAAGTTTGATCATCTGAGGGGTGATATGCACTTCAAAAGACAAGGGCATAGCCAGCATGTAGGAAAGGGGGGTGGGGGTCACAACTGACCACGTTTCTCGGTATTTTTGTTCCAAAAGGGGGTCACAGACACCCTAGGGCCCCCCTAAGCTACACCCCTGAAAGATTACATAAATTAATTCTATCCCTAAAACACCCCCCCCCCCCCCCCCTCCCCCTCACCTGTGCCTGCTGGATAGTCAAGTGATGTTAAAAGTGGTAAACAACAACAACAAGTTTACCCCAAAAATGATTAATTGAATTACCTGTGACCAGGTAGAGTCTCTGTCTTTGAAAATGTCTTTTAAAATAGAGACATACCTATATCAGACTCGTAACATGGTATACAGTAAAAACCCGCATAAAAGAACAAGTGGTTTAAGAACACTCAGGCTGAAATTTGGTCAAAAAGGTACCTTATACATAAGAACACATGCAGCCTGCAAAATGAAAATTGTTCTTGTATAAAAAATTGCTGCCAGTTAGTACAATAACCCACTGTGTGGTAGAGTACCGAGGAGATCAATATAATGTGCTAGACCATAGTTCTACAACAGGAATTAAAGGGTACATGTAGCAATTGTTTTTTAGACTTGACTAATTGTTGTTACTAAATGACTGTCACCTTTCTACCAATCACATTCTTTATTTGACTGTTGTAGTGTATGCAGTATTTGATGTTAAGAAACAAATTACTTTAAGGAGGGTGCCTACAAAAACGAGTATTTTTTTCGTACTTAATGACTATGTGGCATTGAAAGGTAATGTGAAAGGCTATCCATTTCCGATTAAAAAAGGTAGGGTAACCACGCAAGTTTTCGAGATAACCCATCCCCAAACCCTAAAAAAGAAGAATTATCGTTTTTATAGAAATTACGAAAAAAAAAATTTCTCGATAGTTTTATTTAAATTCTACTTTCGCTCGTAAAATCAGCAGCTGTTATTACATTTGTTGGAATCCATAACAAATAAATGTAAATTTCGGCTTTTAAAGGTATTTTAGGGGTTAAAATGTTCTACAGAAGGCCCAAAATCTACCCTGACACCCGCTACTTTATGCGTTAAAAAATAGCCTCAGCATATTTTTCGCACGTTAAAAAATGCAAATACGCTGCGGAGGTTTCATATTTTCGATTGATGTAAAAAAAATATAGGGTAGCCACGCAATTTTTAGAACTATCAAGCATTTTAACAGCAGGTAGAATGGTTAAGTGACAAATCTGCGCACCCCTCCCCTGTGAGTAGAAATTGGCATTCAAAATGGCAACTATTTAAGTAAGAGGGGAAAAGTGGAAAAATCAAGGTAACTACGTGGTACATTGACTAAAAATCATTTAAACATTGATTTTAGACAAAAATGTAGTATATTTGATTCCACAATTAATAACAAGCAGGTCGAGATTATTGAAATTAGCAAGGCGAAGTTACGAAGTCAGGTTCTTTTTCAAACGATAACAACGACGTTTTTGTCATTTACAAAGCGAGTCTTGTGCAAACAATATTGGAGTGAAACTTCATGTACGCCATATAACTTAAAGTATAAATATACATTAAGTTTTCTGATTAATTTGTGGTATTTTTTTGCGTAAGATATCTAGACTTTTAGTATCAAACGGATGGTTACTTCTACTCAGAGAAAAATCCCGATATTTTTACTAAATGTAAACTTTTGTAGGATATTTCCCAAAGAAAGTTCCAACTGAAGGTAATTCACAGAGAAAAACAAAGAAAAAAGAAGGAAAAGGAGAAAAAAGTAAAAAAAAATCCACGGCCCCGAGTGAGTTCCGAACCTGGAATACTTGCTGTCCGTCTAGCGCGCTAAGCACTTGCCCCATCGAAACATAGACGAAAATCTGGTAGAGAAAAATGCTACAAATACAGACATCCATATAGAATGTGCGAGCAGGATGCGCAGTAGCAATTGTAGGCAGAACACCTTAAGAACATTTTCAGGCTGATTTTGCAGAAAACACCCAATATACAAGAACGAAATCAGCCTGATTCCCCAAAACACCTGTTCTTTTATGCGGGGTTTTACTGTATTTGGTTCACACAGATCCCCTATTTTTGGCAGTAATTTTTATCTCTCAGCCCAATTTGTTACCTTTACATCCCTGTTGTTATAAAATTCCTGATCCCTGATTCAGACCTGCAACAACTATTGATCCCCACTCCTACCCTCTTGATCTGAGCCCACTCTGCTTTGAGCCCTGATCCTGACCATATTTTGGGCTTTGACTCCTGAGCCTATATACCATGTTACAAGCGACACATCTTAATAATATTACTAGGCACGAAAGCAATAACACTTACAATTATATTGTTGACTGCTTGCATACTCCGATCTCACCAGTTAGGGGTGGCGAATGGAATGGTTGTTCAGAAAAATGAAAAAACCTCTACATCTACATCTACTTTATTCACTGATAAAACTTTCGCAGCATCACATCAGTATAAGCTTAATTCCGTATAATTTAGAATTCTTGAAATTAAGGAAGTTAATTATTAGGATTCTTAAAATCTCGGATTTTAAGAGAGCTGGGTGTCATTGCCAGATTTGGCAATCTCGTTTTCTGACAAATCATTATTGATTTGTCAGAAAACGAGATCGCCAGCTCAGGCAATGACACCCAGACACAAATGTACAGAGAATTTATGAGTATCAATATTTGATCGTCTCGATCTCGAATTTACCATTCGCAACCCTTGCAGTTGTGTATTGAATCAATAGAGCAGATTTCGTACGACTAGGAAAAATGCGTACCGCGACTACACGATTTCCTCCGTATCTACAGCAGGCCAGGTTCCGTACCGCCACCGCGACACTGTATGGTCGGAGGCAAACAACAACAAAAGCGCGGGAAGGTAGTCTGATTTCTTCTCCGACGTTCGAAGGTCGAACCTTCAAAATCTTCGATTTTGGAAAATCCCTCCGTTACAGTATGTTCTTCAATGAAAATATGAAGTATAAATGTAAACTGCTTACTTACGAATCCTCCCAATGTCGGTGCGCTATCGAAACATAAAGAAACTAAAGAAACTTTGCCAACTTTGCCACCACTGACTACGCGCGGCCACCATCTTGGACGAGTGAAACGAATGAAATTCTGGATCCTGGAAACGAGACCATTTTTTTTCGGGGATCAGGTTGTGCAATAATTTTTTTTTTTTTTACTCGAAGGCCATGTACGAATTTTTTTTTTTCGCAGACACACACAAAATTTATTGTAATAGACGTTATATAATACAAATTAGTATAAACCAACTAATGGTCTATTACAAATCCTGCATTCTGATTGGCTGAGCTACTAATGGTCTATTAGTGATAGACCGTGCCTGGCAAAATCACCACCTTTCTTTGCAAGAAAACTTGATTTTTTCAACATAAAATGATGGAATTCATTGCCAAAACTGACCAACTAGTTGGTTTATACTAAAACAATTAGACCTCTCGTCCTCATGTGCTATGATATCAATAGACCATTCGGCCATCGATTCGGCCTCGAGGTCTAATTGTTAAATATCTTGTAACAGACATTATATAATACATATCGAAACTTGTCAGGGAGGGAAGTATACACAGTGGGGAAAGGATTGAGTGGTAGAGGGTAGACCTGCGCATCGAGCAAGACCTGTTCCCGCGGTGTTCCGTTCCCACAGGCCGTCCAAATCCTATTCCTGTATGTATACGCACCAACAAAAAATTCTTATACTTTATTGTTATGGCGCGAAGGACACAGGTAACAGGGGAAAAATACCAATGAAGACATTTCCGTGTTTGTTTCTAATTCATCGTCTTCTCATCGAATAATCTCTCTTTCTTACACGGTTTTTAGAAGCACCATGAGAAAAAGCAATTTGGACACAGTTTCGGCCCTAAAAGATACTAATCTGCCTAAAATTTATTGAAGATCAAGATCACCCCTAAAAGAGACCAAACCAACGTGATTTTAACCCCTAAAAGATACGACGATCATCCCCGGCCAAAAAATATGGGAGTCCCCCCCTTCCCCCCCCCCCCCCCCCGGGGGGATTTCGCCATCCCCCCGACCCCTATTTGACCTAGTCAGAGCTCAGAGCTTCTGACCTAGTTTTTTTTTGTTCACTAGATCAAACAACTCTGGATGATTTCACGGAGATTTTTGATTGAGTGTTTGAACTACAAGGGCTGCCTTCAAAACACAATTATTCACTGTGTAAAATGCAAACCAAACTCAGAAAACATGCGTGGACTTGACGGCGGAGCCAAAACGCAGTTTGGCATTCGGAAATGTCAAGTTGGAGTTCGCAGAATTATAAAAATCGCAGTAATGTAAGTCTCTGTATGTATTTTCATGTAGTACTGACCATCTCGAAAGCCCCGCTACTATGATGGAATGATGGACTTGTATCATCTTTATTAATTTTTGTTTTGTATTATACAGTCCTTTTGTAATGTAAAATATATATATGTGCTAATAAAATAAACTCTGAACTCTCTGAGATTTTTAGCAATAAATACTACGAAGAACCCCAGTTAGAAAGCGAAAGTGAAAATTGTGTTTCCATAGTAACCGACGGTATGGTGCCTCCTTATCCTTATATTGCGACACATTACGCAATCCCAACAACAACGTGCTTCTCGATCGAACCAAGATGGCGGCCAACACAACAGGACATGTGAAACATCTTGTTGCTGATTCTGCCGCATTTCTCCGAAGAGTTCCCTTGCAAACAATAGCTCAACGAGTTTATACGATCCCAGAGGTTGTATCAGAAATCAAAGATGCTGCTACGAAGCAGAGTTTGGCAGTTTTACCGTACGAAGTTAATTTCAAGCAGCCATCAACAGATGCAATCAGAGCAGGTTAGTGTTGACGGTTTGTCATTTGTTAAGAGAAAGAGTATTTTAGACGGATTTACTGAAACAATAAAGCACTTTTACGTTTCAAGTCGAGGGCGAGAGCATCCTACCATGTTGAGCGTTTGAAATTTCTGTTACAACGTACAAAGGATTCTAGTATTCTGTGAATTCTGTTTTCATATGAAAAAGCCATCTTCCATTGGGAGGGAGCAAATCGAGGAAGGGGCATGGGGAGGAGATGTTTTTCTCTTACTCTGCCTTTATTTTTCCCTCACTCCCAAGAACATGCAAAAATCCAAGATGGAGGCTGCTGTGATGGAAATATTACCAGAATTTTGCATGAAAGCAGCTCTCCACGTTATTTTTTGCATCTTTTGCGGTGATTTCTCCAAATGATTTCTCTATGAACATTGTTTTCGAGCCGTAGGGACTGGGAATGAGTACTAGACACGGCGAGCAATGAATTGTGGGACATGCACTAAAAATATAATGTCTGGCAACAAACCAGATCAGCATGGCCGGCCAAGATGGTGGATGATGTTGTAGTAGGTTTCACAAATCAATAAAGAAAGGCCTTTTCATTGGGCATTTATATCCCTCCTGGCGATTATATTCCCCAATGAGAGATGCAGAGGTAAAACTTGAGTAAAACTTAACGTCGGTGCAATGTACACAAGTGACAGTTTGGACGACCACTTCAGAGCTGAGAGTAGCTCATAAAAGACTACTGAGGAATTGAGCAGTCGGGATTTAGTGAATGCTAGAGTTCTGCTGAGGGGAAACAACTCGCTGAGTTGCCTGGAATTGATCTTGGAATGGTTAAAATCAAAAAAATTATTATGATGCTCTTGGAATTTGAATTGGTTCGCTACATATTTAGTTTGTTTGGATAGTCTAGGTCGACAAGATCACTACAAAAAATTTGATCTAAATGAGGAAATATTATATTTATTTTGAGGTGGAAAGGTTTGATAGGCTCTTTTTGATGATTGAGGATAGAAAACTTACAGAAATTCCAACAAATGTGGTTGTTTCCAAGTTATCCCCTGTTCTAGCAAGATTCTGGACATTTGTTACCAAACAAGTCCTCCTTTTCCTACGCATATCCCATAACTCTCTGCGCATCCCGTTAAAAGTATCCAACAAAGCATTGCGCACCCTAAAAGTCCCTGGAAAGCGCCTGGGTATTAGACTGCTCTCCACTTAAGAACTTAAGCTTACTGCCAGCAGCCAGAAAGAGAATTTAAAAAAGTTTTCTGTTTTTACTGATTTTAGTGACAGAGTTTTCCAAGCTCACTGGGGACTTCAAAGTGCTGTCAACTGTGGATCTCAAGGTGATGGCTTTGGTCTATCAACTAGAGAAGGAGTTTTGTGGGACAGAACATCTGAAGAATGAACCCACACGCAAGGTAAAGGGCCTCCTGCCGCATTGCGGACACCAGGCTATTGTGGACACCCTGCTAATGCAGACAAACAAAAGAAAGAAAGGGTCCCCTAGTGATACACAAATGACTGAAACTCACTCCTGTTACTACATACTCTTTCTTTGATGGACACTAAAGCTTCCTCCCGAGGGTGTCTGCAGTAATGTGAGCCCACTGTAGTGAGTGTGAGTGAGGGACAAATAAGTAAAAGGTGACCTTCCATGGAAAATGTATCTGGAAAGAAATCTTACATTTATATTGCGTTCATAAAGTAGCATGTTTTAACATACAGTAACCTTCATTTTCTTTTCACAGGTCAAGTATTCACAAAATTTCACAGGAAATAAACTTCCTGGATTCTATGTGGAAAAGGTGTGTAACACCAATGTCTTTTTTCTCTGCTTGTGTCTTACCCTGCTATCAGAGGCTTTTCCTTGACATTTCGCTCTCTTGTTTTGTTGTTAGCCAAAAAAAAATTTAATTGCCAAATGATAAGTTTGGTCACCATAATATAAATCTGGTTCCCTTCTTTTTCTCCCGAAATTATAGCTATTGAAGCTAATTTTGAGGAGTGCATTTTTTTTAAATCTACAGACTGGAAAGGTAGTCATCATTTGGCGACTATTATGAAATTTGTGCTCACCAAACACTAAATCTAGTCGCAATTGGCAACCATATGGCAGTTGGTAATATGTCATGCCCTACAGGTCCCCTCTAAGATACAGACTACAGTTTTTACAGTGCAGTTTACAATCATGAGTGGGGTACATACTACATTAAATATCTTGTTTAGTGAGTTCTGTCCCTCATGTCCCTTCTGTCCCTTTGTCCCTCATGATCAGCTTTGGTATAGTGTATTGAGAGATGGGACCTTGGTTTATTGTCTCCTCCTAAAGATGATGATGTGATTTGGGGAACATCAGTTTTAGCCAGTTCTTGTTTCCCTTAATGTATCTGATATTCATGTCTTTTCATAGCCTGACATAGAAAGTGCTGAGTCCACTGAGCATGTTGATGAAGAAATGATGGCAGCACCAGAGAATGATATTGCCAAAGATGACGAGGACCCAGTAGGAGATGAGAGTGGCAAGACGTTAGAAGATGAAATGGATGAGATTGTTGATCTGCCAGGTTGCACCATATCAGATGAACCCAGGCCCTTGGTAACTTCTGTTCAACCAAGCATTGTTGAAAGGTACAATTAAACATGCATACAGCATACTTCATGGGCTGCATTGTACACCATGCAAAAAGGAATCAGACACCATCACAATGATTGACAAATTGTACATTTGAAATAAGCTTTCAACAAGGTATTTTTAAGCATTAGTTTTTAATGTTCAAAGTCAAACAAGGCAAGAAGTTATGGGATGCTAAGTGAAGCAGCACATTCATGTCACCCATTTCCAAGCAACTTCAAATTATGATGCATGGTTCATGATACATGGTTTTACGGAGCATGTTAATAGAAAAAGGTGATGTCCTGCAATAATCATTAATCAGTGTTCTCTTTATTCCAAAAGTTCTCAAGTAGGTGAGGACTTTGCTGAGGCAAGCCCACCAATAGCACAAGCTGGCAACCCTGATGACGACGAGGGATTCGTTGAAGAGGATGAACAAGGCTGGATTACTCCCGAGAATATCCAAAGAATAAGGAGTGAGCTAAATGCTGACAGGCCAGAGTCTATTCCAGCTGATGTTGAGGTTGGATGCTTAACAACAGATTTCGCCATGCAGGTACCTTATTGAAAACAAAGGAGCCAATACAACCTGACCACAATGGACTGCATTGCTGGCATTTTTGATACCAAGGGTTCAAAATAATTTTTCAAAATCTGCTTAAATTTGCCAGCTATGTGGGCACTTTTACAAAATATAGCTTTCACAAAAATGGAAGCAGATAATATTCCAGGGCATTCCCATGTAAACATTGGGGAGGCAGAAGGCAGCAGATTGTAGTCAAGGAATTTGATGAGGTCTGATAAGCTTTGATCAATTGGAAACAAAATACAGCTTAGCCAATAAATATAAATTTGTCAAAAAGTAAATTATAACCAAGAAAGATCAGCATGATTGGTTAGCTTGTAAACAGGATGCAGTGCATTGTGTGTTAAATAGATTCTTCACAATAACACATAAAACTTACCAGTACACTGTTATTCAATCTCTGACCTGTTTAGAATGTTCTCTTGCAAATGGGATTACATGTGGTAGCTGTGGATGGGATGCTTATTCGTGAGGCAAAGAGTTATGTCCTCAAGTGTTATGCTTGCTTTAGGTAAGTAAGTATTTTAAAACAACAAAAGCTTTGACTGTATCATATGAAGGGGTGGCAAATGGGGGCCTGAAATCCGAGTAAGAATATAGTTTCCATTTGTCACCCACATTTGAGCTGCTCCAGGGCTTTCTATTACCTGAAAAATAATGTCATATACAAATAAATTTCTAACTTTGGCAGGTATGGTAGATAACATTACGGTTACTGCAATTTTCATAATGCAAACTCCAACTGCACAGCAACTGGCAAACTGTGGTTTGGCTTCCCTCCATCACACTAGTGAACAGCTCTCTTGGTGACATCACGCAGGCTCTGAGAGTTTTTTGAACTACTGTAGCTAGGCTTTAAAACCAAATTTTCCACTATAAAAATGATGCTAACAATAAAAATCTATACACCTGTCTTGGAAGGTTTATGGACAGAAACCAAACATTTTTGTGGGAGTTAACAGAATTATGAAAATTGCGGTATGGTAGTCCTGCAGCTCACCTTTTAATTGCAACAATTTTTTTCTATTTTCCTCTTCAGAGTCTCCCATGAGTTAAACAAGAATTTTTGCCCATGGTGTGGGAACAAGACGTTAAGTCGCGTTACCATGACAATAGACGAGGACGGTGTCACACATTACAATGTACCCAACAGGAAACGGCCCTTCAACATTCGAGGGAAGAAGGTTAGAGATGTTAGCGTTAGACCAAAAGTGAGGCAAATCGATTCCAACGAGACCGAGATATGGCCCGCATAATTTTCAAACAAATCATTGTATTTTTAGTTCAGTTCATAAAGTTTTGAACTGTGTCTAAAATACAGTGATTTGTTAAATAAAATTATGTATTCTGCGGGCCAAATCTTGGTCGCATTTCAAACGATTCACCTCATTTTTTGAATGCAACGTTCTTTGGAGTTGGTCTTTCATTATTCCGGGGGGGGGGGGGGACTCCCATATTTTTGGGGCGGAGGTGCTCGTCGTACCTTTAAGGGTTTAAAATTAGGCCTCTGGTACCTTTTAGGGGTAAAATTTGAAAAATTGCATTTTTTTTCAGACAGATACCAGTTAAGGGTCCGTTCTAGCAAATCACACTTGTTTGAAGCCTGAATTTCAGACGTATTTTCGCTCGGAAAAAATACTAGAGAAAATTATGAGGAAAATACGTCTTGTTGGTACCTTTTGGGGGTCAAAATCATCAAAGCGACTCCATTTTAGGTACCTTTTAGGGGTAAAATCGAAAGTTCCCACGAGCACCCCCGCCCAAAAAATAGTTGAGTCCCCCCGGGGATTATTTGTGGACTCAAATCTGAAATTCAACATTTTTCCAATTTGTGACGTCACACATATGTTGAAAGGATGACTAGCGAACTCACCTTGATATTATTTTAATTGGCCTACATAACCAATTTTAAAATGTCTCTGACACAAAAGAGACATCCTGAAAATACCATATTTGTAAAATCAAAGATACACGGCAATTGTCAAAAGAATTAAATGAAATATATATTTTTGTTTTTCTTGTTCAGTTCCCGCTGCCGCAACCCCAAGGCGGCCGCTTTGCTCAGAACCCTGTTCTCGTGGAGGACCAGCCTCGTGGTCAGCGGCGTCTCCCGCCAAAACGAGATAAAGTCGACGTGCTGGACCCTGATTTTGTTGCACGGGCCTCCCCGTTTACCTCTAATGACGTCACAAGTCGAGCCGTTCAGCATGGCTTTCACGTGACGGGAAATTACTGGAATAAGAAGAATCCTAATGAGGTGAAAAAGACAAAGGGAAGAAGGAAAAAGAAATGAATAGCAAATGACTTTTATTTATATGGAATCATCAAAAAGAAGAGTTATTAAATTCTTAAAGACGGACGAAGGAATCGACAAATAGGGATAGGAGATTTGTGAGAAATACTTTCTCATTCTTCCCCGTTGATTTCTCATTTTAACCGAAAATATGTTTCCTTGTTGCGCATACGCTGGGGTCAGACCAGTTCAACGTGTTCATTCAGCATTTGTGAAGATTTGTTCAACGTTACTTTTCATGACTCAGCTTTGAGAATCCGACGAAACATGGTGAATATTTTTCAATGTTTGTCCTGCGATATTCTGGAATCTGCATTGTTGAAGTATGTTAACGTTGGCTAACAGGATTATTTTGTCTATACGGGTTGCCTGTGGTCACTGGTGGTCGGCACAAAATCTGGAACATTTTAGCCAATGTGTATATGAATAGAGTTTTAGCTTGTTTTACCAGACTGAGCGCCGCTTGCGGTACGCATTCTTCCCCTTATAAAAGTATTAAAAGAGGAAATGGCAGCATATTGGTTATATACTGTAGCAAATGCACTGCACTTCCCAAATATGTTCATTGCATTCTCGAACCCAGTGCTCCCCGGCTCGTCACCTCGCGGGGGAGGCTCTGGTGACAGCCATTGACGCATGCGCGATATTTGATACAGAGCCGTTGAGAGAAACAACTTTCTGCGCACGCTACAACGTTCAAAATCAGCCAATTGGCGAAGGCCTTCAAATGGATGTCCCCAGAGCCTCCCCTGCGAGCAGACAAGCCGGGGAGCTCTGGGTACGAGAATGTGTTCATTTAAACTCTAATATCTTTCTTCTTCGCATGACACATACAGTATACTGCGACATCAAGAAAAGATACATCGTTACTTAATCAAATAATCTTTATTCAACATGCATATATCCAGTTCGAATAGCTAATAATTGTTTAGAATGCAAGGGGGTGCAAAAGATGATATGTCGTCATCGATACTACAAAACCGATTAAAAGAATAGTCATCAGACATTGACAAATGCAAGACTAGGAATCTCCGATGTGCTGTGGTCCATTTCTTGCTGCTCTGTGATTAGGCAGAATTGTGGCGAAATCCTTGCATATAATACCAACATACAGGAGGGAAACACGAAGAAGCATTACATTCAAGCAAAACCTAAAAGTGATACAACGAAGCACGATTTCATACTAGAGAATCCAGATGAAAGCATTAAAGATGGTTACTAAACTAATGACAAATTGTATGCGACCCGCGCTGCTTGTACTGGCCTGGTCATCTGTCTCCTCTGCTGACAGCTGTAGCTTATCTGATTTAGAGTTTGAAGACCTGAAGCGGCCAGTTACAGAACCTATGTCATGGCGTTTACTGTTTCTATTGACAGCTTTGCTGACTAGCGTGAAATTCACAACAGCGGCACTCCCATCTTCAACAGTCACTGTCTTGACGGCGTTTTTGTACCCTCGCTTTTTGGCCTTTAGTAAATATGTCCCAGGGACTAAAAACCGCCAGAAGTCCCCATCTTGAAAGGAGGACACCTTTTTGGTGCGATCGTCCACAATGATTTTGGCACCTTCCACAGGGTTCCCATCCTGGTCCGTGACGAAGCCCCTTATTCCGGTGGTGTGGACCAAATTGATGTAGCTCAGAAGGGCCTTGCGATTTGCGTACCAGTAGTCCTTGACGTATTTCGTTGGTGGGAATTTACAGCAGCCAAGCTCTAGCGTGATCTCGAAGCAGTTACTATCAAAGAAAATTATGACATAAAATTATGCAAAAATTAGTACATAAAATTATGTCAAAGTAAACGACTAAATCACGGGAATCAAAATAAGCAACGCGTACTTGTTATAGAAGCAAACGTTGCTTTCCACCTGACGGGAGGAGTAGGTTTCGACCCTAGTGGGTCACGGCTTTTTTGTTGTCATATCCGTTCTCATTTTCGGCAAACTTTGCTGTAAAACCAAGTTATTGTAAACGAAAACTTAAAGGAATCAATTCACGCGTAGTGATAAAATTTTCATGTTCGTTGCGTTCGCGATCAATTTGTTTCTCTTGCCTGGCTATTTAGATGCTTTTCTAATATACACGTGAGCCCTTGTTAATACTCTTCTGAGAGCTCTAAAGGCATATGACATTTTATGGGTTATACCTCTTGTAGTAGTTGTAATCCTGCATGCCGCCCGATATTGGGTACCAGGCCGCGCCGTTTGTAATCCCGTCCTTGAATTGCTCCTTCTTATGCACTTGGCATTCTGGGTGACCCTTGGCCATGGTCGCGTGCCCGTACGAGTAAGCCTTGGCGATCTATGATTCAATCAAACCAACGCTGTGGTCAACTCGTGGATGTAGTGACCGAGTCTGCAGGTTGTGATATGAGCTACCCCTAGACTCCTCTGTAGCCCAGCCCCAGCGGTTAGAGCGTTGCTTCTCGCGTGACTCTAATCGTTGGGGCTGCGTTAGGAGTCTAAGCTACCCCTTAAAATAAGCAGTTAGTCTTAGGATCTGGCGCAGACGAGCTTCCGATCCTAGAATCCCCTTTTCGATTGGTTCTGTATACTCAATGTCCAGGGAGCCAATCGGATTCGACACTTGTTCGTTTGCCACCAGAGTATAGTAACGTTTAGGAACTGCGAGGCTCTGGAAACGAAATTGAGTCGTCAGAGACCCTGCATCTACCCAAAGGTTTCCAAGATAACAACAGGAAACCCAATCAAATGGGACGTCTTGTTGTTATGGCGGACATGTTTGATTTACATAACAAAAGAAAACCTTCTCTTTGTTGTCACGCATTTAGTGGCGCCGTGCCGACATGTTTCTATTCCTAAAGGAGTTTCTATTCCCAAAGGAGTTCCCAAAGGAATCGTTGATACTAAAAAATTCTTACCTTGACAAAAACATCATCATCGGGCGAGCCATAGTATACTCTTACGGTGGACCTTTTGAGCTCCGGTGGGATATTATCATAAGGGTAATTCGCCACTAATGTACCCCCGTGTAAATTAGCTGACAAAACAAACGGCTCGCTTTTGATCCAGTTCATAATCGCCTGAACTTCCGGCTGAACTGGGTTGTCTCTGCCTTCGTACGGATCCGGGAAATTCCTGTTAAGATCAACACCATTAGCATTGAATCGCCCCACAACACTCGTGCAGTCTCCCTCTTTGGAGCTATCATAGCCATCTGGGTTCATACTCGGCAATAAGTGCACTCTAGTAGTGTCTAGAAGCTGTGTAATGCCTGGCATTTTCCCGTAAGCTTCGCATAAATGCTCCGCTAAGAGCAAAATCAACTCTCGACCGACGACCTCGTTCCCGTGCATATTTGCAATGTACTTGAATTCTGGTTTTCCTGGGATGTGTTGTCCAGGATTTTTGGTGATTTCTAGGACTCGAAGTTTTTTGCCTTGATACGAAGAACCGATAGTGTATAGTCGGGTAATGTTCGGGAACTTCTCTGCTAAGCTGTCGAGGATGGCGTCCATGGCTGAGTTGTTATGATGCACGAACTGGAGCGGCAGAACCTCGCGTGATGCTGCTCCTTTTGCCAAAAACACCATGGCTGCAAAATGCCAGTAGATTACAAGCACCAATCCTCGACCTTTCTCTCGCATCTTCCCCCTCCGTCTCCAATTGTTTCAACTGTAGAAAGCAGGGAAGGGTTTTGTTAGGCTCTTGAGTTTAAAAAAGCAGTTTTCGGCTTTGTTTGTAGCGGTAGCGCAGTGTAGACAACGTTGCACTAATTAGTAATTGTAACCATGACAACTAATTTTCCTTTTCTTATTTCGTCAAAACTAATCAATGTAACGCGAGTTATGTTAAAATATTTTGTGATTCCGCGATAGCGATGTCTTAGGGCATGTCGATATCACTAGGTTTCTGACATTCTGAATATGATTTCACATTCCCAGTGATAGATAAACAGAATGTATCTGTAATCGCCGTGACTTTTTCTCTCTCCAGTCGGTCAAATCGATGACAACTATGATGCACAGTTTGCTTGTTCATTTTTACTTAGAAAGATCCTGTTTCGAACGCAGCGTCAGCGACCGATATAACAATGTGATATATTCATTCCGTGATAAGATCTACTGTAGATCTCTCGCTTTTCTCCAGCGTAAGACAGGTCACGTGACTCGGAGTAAACCACACCTTGTCCGCGTGCGCGCTTCTCGCGCCATTTTAATTCAATTTGCGAAAAAGTCGCAAATGCTTCAACTTGTTTTGGGGACCGCTGGAAGATTCCTGCCCCTGTTACTTGATCATCATGCTTTGAAAGGAATTGTTCCGAATACTCTTCTGTGTACTCCAATTACTGAGCTCCTCTCAAAGGAGCGCAAAAGGAAACAAACGATACTTTGAGGCCTTACAAAGGTCATTCACATTCTTTTACGTTAAGTTTGCACGTCAAGTCTGTAATTGCACGGAATACGAATAATATTGAAACTGAGCATGTTACTAAGTAAAAAAGATCTTCATTCCCTTCCTTTTCTGATTGGTCATATTTTTGTTCTCATGGGAAACGATTGCAATAAAATTGCGAAGGGATAAATAAAATATAGTTTGGAATTAACTGTCTCCGAGAACTCTGAGAACTTACCTACTGTGCCTTCCGGTGGGGAGATAATATTTATAAGTATCACTCTGTTGCAAGCGGTGACGAATGGATAAATTTGTAGGAGTTACCAGTAAATTCAAGTCTTATTAAACCCGTCTAACTGTCATTGCAGGCTGTACAAACATAGAGAGCTGTGCACTTAAATGATGTGAAATTTTATACCAGCAGATAATACTACCGTCGGTATATTCAAAGCATGTAAGTGTGACCACAATTTTCTGAAGATCGTGACGATCTCAAAATAACAGATTCCCGGTCGGAAATCCCAGATGTCATTGCGATTGTGGTTAGTGTGACAGGAGAACAATAAATTTTTGACGTTCCAGTCAAGGCATTAAAAAAATCGTGCATAAAATGAAAATGCCGGTGCCAAAAAATGAGATTTGATTTTTGTGGTGGGTCTTTCAGACCAGGGAGTTGCAGTAAGACTTATTAGTCGAAGAAAATCGAGTCCTGTGCTCACTGAACCATAATATCAGCTAATGATCTGAAATCTTTTTTTCCAGTTCTCACAAGATGCTTTCAAGCTACCAAGAGTGACTATTTTACTGCAATTTCATGCATACCACAGTTTGGGTCCAACTTATTATTTTGTCTTTTACGTAAAATGCAAATCGCATTTATATTATATTGCGTTGCAATGTTTCAAATAGTAACACATCAAGTGGGTCCTCGAAATGGCAAACGCACCACAAACAGGCCTTTTAAAAATCATTCAGGCATTGCAAATATTCTTGGTGCAAGGGCACCATTTTGCACTCTGTGACCTTTCATTACCTTTTCAAGGATGCATGGTTTAATGTGAAGAATCCCCTGCACCAGTTCAACGACTCTTTTATGCGTGAAGCATTTCACCTATTTATCGCTTCTGGTGACCATATTGTCACTCGAACAGGTCGCGTAAACACCTCCAGGGATTTCTAAAAGTTCAATTACTTCCGTGTCAACTTGATTGTTGGTTATCGGGGGAGTTACATGGAGTTAACGGCTCTTTTCCTGCAACAGTGGTGTTTTACACTTGATCTCCATAAATTTGCTGTCAACAATAAAGTTTAATCTTGGAATTTTGTTTTATCTTGAAGATGAGATAATACTATAAATCTGTCAGTGAGAGCGAGCGAAATTTGCTGTTCTGGAGTGCCACCAGTTGGGTTGTTTAGCACTGCCTTCACTTGACCGTAGCAAACCGCTGTGCTGTCGATTTGGTTATGTGTATGCACTTGACAGTTTTGTTACATTAACTTTTTACATGCCAGTTCTTCAAATTATTGAGATAATGGTCCCCTATATTCATTGGTTCAGTATATTGAGAATCAAAAAATATGCCGAGCGTGGCCACTGAAAATCAGTAAGGCCAAGTAAAAAAAAAAAAAAATACATGTTTATCGTCCCCGCCCGCATCGTTTTTTGGAGCCGCATCCTTTTTTATTTTATTTTTTATTTTCACAAATTGTCTCCAAAACTAAGTCAAACGTCACAAGCGGTTAGAAACTGCTTTGAAATGTGACTTTAATGAGCATTCAAATGCTTTATATGAACATAGATTTTTTTGTACACAAAATATGGCATAAATCAATAAAAAAGGCATAAACAAGGAGCAAAAAGAAATAATAAATAAAAAATAAAAAGGGCCGCATGGACACTTTTTTGAAAAGTTCCGGACGATAAACAAGTTATTTTTTTTACTTGGCCTAATGCTTTAAGCGTTTCTTTTTTCGTCTTCTAAGCTACAGGGATTCCATTAAAGTGAACAGCGCCGTACCTCACAATTCAAAACAATATTACATTGTCCTGGAGAATGTAGAACTCATGTAGTGTTTATGGGACGCTTTGTTCCATGGGCGTTTGTTTGTAAAATGTGAAAAATAATGGTAATGAAGTTTTGATGAAATTTATGGGAAACTATAAATATATTGCTTTATCTCGTATGTTTTTAAGAGTATTTGTATAACTGCACCTCCTAATATTTCGTCAAAATAGGTCTACGTTGTCCAAAGACGGGCTCTCTGGTGAATGCGGCGATTCTATTTCGCGTTTGCTTACTGAAATTTCATTCTTTGAATTTGACTTTGCTAATTATGGCTGTCAGTAGCCTCCTTTTATAACTTCCAATTACGGTATTTAACATAAAATGGGAAGGAACCATGAAACTAACTTCTGACCGGCGCCAGACCACACAGGGAGCCCAGCCACGAAACAATTTCCGCGCGCGCGCCCAGTTTCAAACAAATGGCGCGAAATATGGCGTTGCCTTGCAAACTGAACGAAAACAGTTTGAACAAAAAGTTCAAAATGACATGCGAAGAGAGAATTTTTTTCTGCTGTTCTCGTTTCTTGTTTAAAAAAAAAAGAATGTTCCAAAGCAACGAAAGATGATAAGCTAAAATGCAAACTGCAAAAGAACCACTGAAACCAAGTTCATTAGGCGCATTTAAAGGTGAGTACAGTAGATTTGAGTTGAATGAAGTTTCTCTTGACCAGAAACTATTGTGTCTTTGCCGCATTTGAAAACCTCCTTTATTACAATAATATAACTTCTGAAGCAATTTTATGTTTCTTCGTTTAGAACTCGTAGAGACAATCGAGAGAAACAAATTACAAGATCTGTGTCAAGAGTTTCGTAGCGAAGAAGAGTTGCATAACTTGAAACGAACGAGTTCACTTGTAGCTAAATTCCAAGAGGACGCACTGAACGAGAAACAAAGCCGGGTTTCTGCTGAACTACAAGTACAAGAAAAGGTCGGTTTTGTAAACAAGCGCTGTTATAATTTTTCCATAGCACTTATTATTCTGCCCCAAAACGGCGTTCCTTTAATCCCAAACTCCTATTAGCAGATGCACTTCTTCACCTAGAATTCTGCTACGCCTGTGTTTTGTAAGAAAACACAAACTTTTGTGTCAAAACACAGTCGGAGCAGACTATAGATTAATTCGAAGGGAGCAGTGCTCCTTCTGACCTCCCTATCTGATAATGTTGATGTTTCATTTTAAAATTAAGGTCTATAAGTTAAATATAAAACGGCGAATATAAAAAAAACACGCGTGTTCTTTCCCTGACACGAGAGAAGAGACTTTGTTTTCTTGCGACACCAGCAGAAGTGAGTGGCCTGCTGTTAGAGGGATCAGTTTTCCATTTCACATCAGACGGATTTGTTCGTCTTGAGATGATTTGTTCGTCTTTAGTGTGAAAACGGCCATTCTTGTAGAACCATTTTTTGAATTTTTGTATCGTCCTTTTGTCCCTGCCCATATTTTCTCAGTATGAAACCCAAGAACCCAAGTAGTTGTCATGATTGAAAATTAAGTTTTTCAGAAAAGATGCAACGTCAGTCATTTTGCCAACAGGATCGTCTAGCATCTGATGCTTGGAAAATAATAACAGCCTTGAAAAAGGACAAGTATTCACTGGAGGTATTTGTGAACATTTTTAATTTAAATTTAAGCCTGGCTGCCATTTCAAAATTGATCTTTCACACTTCACTAGTTACAAGTCGAACGGCTGAAGTGTCAGAAGAGCAAGGAGCCTTTGGCTTCTAAAGAGGATCAATCAGCAAGGTAAATAAATTATCGATTCCGCAGCAAGCTATAATAATAGGGTACTCGTGGTATAGACAACTATTCACATATTTGGTATACACGGTCTATTTTAGAAAAGGTTGCACCACCCTCTCTGCTAGTACCCTCTCGCACGGTGCAACCTTTCCTGAAATAAGTGCATATACTAGAATAGATTTTACATGTAAAATGCCTATTGTGTGCATATTGCATCCTGTATCAAAAAGGCATTTCTGGCGAAAATTGAGCGCTCGCGCTAATATGGCTGGATTTGACTTCTTTGTCTGTTAATTTTGAAAAAGTCATAATTCTAATTTTTTGGATTTGCGATCGCACAGTATCTCGTTACTTTTGCGGTTTTATAAAGTTTTCCCTTAATATTAAACATAGGAGACCTATTGCGAGAGATGTAAAGGAACCCGATAGTGAAAACACCAAGCGCTCTGTGGCCCAAACTATGAGAACCAATCGAGAATGCAAGAGAGATGAAGCCAAGGCAATAGACGGTGGTGGTGCCGCAGCTATGTCGAGAGCTCTCGACAGAAAACTCGGAAATAGCTCGAGTGAAGTCGGAGCAAAATCGAGTGTTGTCGGAAATGAATCAAGTGGCGGAGAACCCTGGAAAGGATCTGGACATACGGAAAAAGCTGAAGAACCATGTCAAACGTATCAGAATTCTGACAACAAACTTCCGTATAGGAGAACCGACGGTAAATATCTAAAGAACAGTGCTCGAGAACATTGGATAGAAAGAAAAATCGAAGACCCATCCACCGACACGAGAAACAGAAAACAGTATGGTAAAAGCGAAGGCCCAAGTGATTTGATATCGCTATGGAGTACTAAGCCGCTAAAAGAAAAAGCTGAATCAAGAAATACAAGCGCTAGTTATTATTCTGAGCCATCCCACGGAAACGGGCCTTCGTTTCCTGCTACTAGAAAGCATGTACAGCGTATCAAGGAATCGTTAACGGCTGTTGAGCCTGAGACCCGGGAGAATAAGCGCCTTCTTGTTCATGGGAAAAGTAGTCAAGATCACGTAATAAGAACTCGAGAGAAATTTGAAAGTCTTCCGTCCAGTGGACTAAAGGATGCTGAACCCCAAAGCTACCAACGTCATAACGCAGTTGACTTTATTAGAGATAAAGAAAGATCTGGTAATCATGATACGGCGCGCACGTTAAAAACAAGGGAAGCTATGAAAGAAGTGGAGGAGTCCAATGCTCCGACGGCGAAAGAGGAGAAAGTGGGCGGTGATATGGTGTACACTTTTGGACGCGCTAACGATGAGCTCAAGAAGCCCTCAATCAGGAGATCGTTACCGGTAGAGAAATACGGCAAGCCCAAGTACCGCAGTGGTAGTAAAGATGAATTAACTGACTCCACCAAAGGTAGGATGAATTCCGCTTTGCACGCGAAAGTTATACCATGGCACTCTCGTGGATATCCTTCAGTAAACCCAAAAATAGTGAGTGTTGTCTTCGTAGTTTAGTTTAGCTTGTCATTGTGGCTGGCGAGATTTTTTGCGAACACAAAGGACCCCAAGAATTAAGAGAAGAAGCGGATTCGGGATTGAACTTCCAGTAAGACGCCGCTCACAACACGGGCATAGCTCTGTTGTAGTTGATTCTCCATTGCGCGCCACAATCTAACCACTAATTTCGAAAATTTCCACCGATATTCTTATACTAGTATGCGTTTCAAGATTCGCTCAATATTCGCGCTTGGGTATAGCTAAGCTTGTCATGTAGTCTCATATTAACTGAATATTATTTCCTTAGCTGCCCTTCAGGACATCCTAAGAAGTCACATTATTGACAAGAGGCAAGAAAAACAGGCGTTCGAATGGTCAAAAAAGGTAGGAACATTTTCTACCAAATCTGCACATTGGGTATCGTATAGCTACAAAAATTATAGGCCAATGGAGTAAGAAGCCCGTAGATTGGTACAGAGAGCAAAATGTTGTGTATGCTTTAATAGACTGGTGACTGATTGGAGAGATGGTTAATAAACTGCAATTATTAGCTCTGTTGATTTTCCTTCTAGAAACCTCCGGAGCGCGCAAGTATTGCCGGGGTGGTGAATTCACTCGGAGGCCTGCCTGGTGGTATAGTAGGCAAACGAATCCGAGACTTGTCTAAAAAGCTGAAGATTGGACACAGCACAGCAATCACCAGAGAGGAGCGACGTCTAGTACCCACAGGGAGCGGAGACGCGTTATGTGAAGGTTAGAGCGGATTTCAGATGGATGCCGAAAGTACATCAGACTTGAGTATTCTAAAGGCCCATTTACACGCTGCGACTTGTCGATATTTACGTCTTAATTGTTAAGTAATGTCTCGCACAATTTTCAATTTATACCTGACTTCAGTTCTTTGTATCTCAACTCAGATCTACGAGACCCACGTCCTGGCTTATGTGGCTTGGAGAACCTTGGAAATTCGTGTTTTATGAATGCTGGGCTGCAGTGCCTGTTCGTTGTCAAGCCATTTCACAGGTTCTTCTTAAGTAAGTATCTATAGATGGCGGTATGTTTCATTCTGACAAAGTGCCTGTGCCACGCGTTTTTATTCCACGAGCAGGAACAAGCTTTGTAAGTGTTATGATTCTCAAAGACATTTGTTGGAGCAACGAATACAAAGAACGTTACCCGAAGTCGTCGACGTTGCGCAACCAGTCCCAACAATATTTTCACAACTTGGTCGATATATACTATATAAATAAACTATATCATATAAAATCAACTGTAGGTTTCTTTGATTTACAGGTCGAGGGCATAAAAAAGGTGAAAATGTCACGCCCAAGGACAGTCATGTGAGTTAAACGGCTTTGCCAAGCTGTGTGACACCTTCCTTCCCATCAGCTTTTACCATTACATACAGAACAAATACCAAACAATTCACTTTACTTTTTCGAGGCCCCAAAATCTGGAACTAAATACCAAATTCAATGGACGATTCCAGCTATAACGCACGCGCGCGCTGCATGTCGGTAGATGTGGGACATTTCCCGAACAAACTGTTAAAGCGCGCGCTGCATTCTGGTAGTTGTGGGACACGGCTTGGACATTTCTAAATAAAGAAGAGCGCGCGCGCTTATAGCAGGAATCGTCCATTACATCGTCAACTAGTTTACTGGCTTTCAAATGAGGACCATCACACTACTTTTCTTTTTAACAGAACTCACTGAGCGCGCTGCTGGGACAGCTGATCGAGAAAGTGTGGAGTGGGTGCTACCTGACATGTGAACCGTCTGCGTTGTTCAAGCTAATCCACAAAGAGTTTCCACAGCTTGCAGGCTACACGCAGCACGACTGCCAGGAATTCCTGGCCATTCTCCTGGACGCGCTACATCAAGAGCTCAACACTGCCCCATTGTCAGCCCATCGTAGGAGTCTAACTCTAGGGGATGGGATACATGCAAGAGACGCAGATTCGTGGTGGAGGTGAGTAAATTCAGGTTTTGTCGACACACCCGGGGGATTCCCCTATTCTGGGGTGGGCGTGCTCGTCGTACCTTTTAGGGGTTAAAATCAGGCCTCTGGTACCTTTTAGAGGGTAAAATGTGAAAACTTGAAGTTTTTTCCTAGATATGTACTTCTAGGGGTCCGTTCTAGCAAACCAAGAAACAATGGTTCAATCAATATCACACTTGTTGGTACCTTTTAGGGGTCAAATTCAACTGAGCCACGCCCTTTTTGGTACCTTTTAGTACCTCATACCTCTGTTCGATATGTCACAGACGGAGATACGAATTTCTAAATGATAAACTATTTTCTTAGAATGTTCACACAGAAAAACGAGTCCATCATAGTGGACACCTTCCAGGGACAGTTTAGAAATAAGGTGAGTCCCGCAAAATGATTTCCACAGTATACATTACATTAATGAAGCCAGCCTGTAGCCCAAAGCTCTGACTAAACTAGGACACATGTAGCGCGCAACATTGTAGCCGGACACATGTTCCTTCGTGTTTCCCAATTTAGCCACACGAGAGACATTGTGGCACGCGACAAATTTTGTAGCCGCGACACAAAGAAATGTTTCTTCGCCAGGCAAGAAACACTTGTGTTTCCGAGACACATGCATGCGATATTTCCCTTTCTAGCCACCCGTTGAAACATGCAGGACACAAAATGTTGGGCGCTACATGTGTCCTAGTTTAGCTTTCTTGAGGGTTCGGTTGATCACCATTACGTGCTAATGTCCATGCATCTTTCCGTCTGTTTGGCAGATCACTTGTTTAGCTTGTAGCCACGTGTCCGTGACGTACCAACCATTCTCCTTCCTCTCTCTACCACTGCTCAGTCAACAACTTCAGACATTCAGTAAGTCGGCCTTCAACACCAATATTTACTGCATTTATCCTCTGATTTGCGCTAACGTTTCTTTCCATTTGTTGTTTCTTTTGTAGTTGTAACCCTTGTTGGATTTTCTCCTGAAAAGAGGAATTCAGAGAAACCCCGTGCATTGAGGTAATTTGTTGAAAATGAATGAGAGTGCACGAGAGTTTGCTATCAAACATGCGTGAAAGTAGAAAAACTCGACACGCGAGCGCGCTAAATACTAAATACTCCCAAACACTTCTAGGTTACGAGTTCCAGTCTACAAACCAAGCACAAGCTTACAGCTGAAGCGCAGTCTTGTGGAGTTGTTTTCGGCGGAAGACCGACCGGACTTGGACACACTTATGCTTGGCGTGGTTCGGGATGGTGCTTTGTTGACCTTTCTCGTAAGTCTCGCTCGCCGGGTAATACAATTTCTCATATATTTTCTCAGAGAAAACATTCTTTGGGACATTCTGCCCTATTTCGGAAGAAAGAATGCTGCTTTATGATGACTTTGGCTTGTTCAACCGCGCAAGAAGTAAGCCCAATCCTAAAATATATTGTTATTTATTTTAGCGCGATGAGGAGTGCATTGGTCAGTTCAAAGACATGTGCAACAAATTATACGCGTTTGTCCCTCTACCGCCGCCTCTGTCTTTAGTCGCCGCACAAATAAACAATAACAGAGTCAAAGAAAGTCTCCAACTGCGCCCCAACATCGAGCCTTCTCCTACCAATAACACAGACTATAGCACGAGATTCTCGCACGAGTCACCCGCCAAGACGAAGGCGCAACGAAAAGATTACATCTACAAAGAGGGATCTGATGTCGAGGGAGAGTGGTGGAGGATGGACAAGAGAGCAAACAGAGGTACATACGCATCTGTGTGGCGCAGCCCAATGTTTCTTGGTCAAGAATAAAAGTACGAAAATTTTTCGACCATGCTGTAGCGGCAGCTCTGATATTGAGAGACCTTAGGAAATGTTGTCATGCTTCACGGCCACTTCCAATGGCGTTCTGGCTTCCGTCAATCAAACTTTCGTGTCTAATTTGAGTCTTAGCCGACCGTAAGTTATGCCCTTTGTTTAGAAAAAGATAGTAAAAGATGCTGTGTGTTGGGGCATTTCACTAGGATGGCAAATAACTGAATACTATGTATTCCAAAGAGTTTCAAAATTTGATTGACGGAAGCCAGAAAGCGGTTTGACGGTTGGACATTGATCTCGAGAGTTCGCAGAATACTCAAAACAGCTGTAAAAGTCGTGGGTAAAAAGGCTGTAAGTACGTCTTTGGCGACTTCGGGACATAGTACGTATGCATAGTACGTATACTAGTTTCTCGTTTCGTGAACTTGAAACGTGCTAGCATTGAGAGAGCGCAATATCTGCCTCATGCTGGAGGTTCCTGGCGCTATTGGATCGTCAATCTTGTATCTCTCTTTGCCGACGTGTAATTCAAATATCTGTTTTCCAGAAGAAGGAGAGTGTCACCATTCCAGCAAAGAAAGAAGAAAGAAAGGAAGGGCATCGTTCGGCTATCACCTGACGTTCACGTGTAGTTTGTGCTTAGAGGAGAGATCAAGTGCCATGCTACTCACCCATGATGGCTGTGGAAGGATGTTCTGTAGGCTATGCCTTGAGGTCAGTGACGTTCACATAGTGTGACGTTCACATAGTGTGATGATAATTGCAGCCCGAAGGTTTAAATGCATACAGGGTTTGGGGGACTTGATGGAAAGCATGTGTTGGCAAGCAGCTGACGTTCAAAAGCAGTACATCCGTCTAAAGTATTTAGAGCAGATTTCGTATGACTGTAAAAGTGCCGCGACACGACGCGGCACTGTCGCGGTCGCGGCACGGAACCTGGCCTGCTGTAGATACGAAATGAAATCGCGTAGTCGCGGTACGGTCACGGCACAACTTTGTCGCGGCACTTTTCACAGTCATACGAAATCTGCTCTATCACACGACACAGCTTACCGTGTAATATACGCAGCGTTTCTAGATTGTATGATGGAATGAGAAATATTTTGCGGGCGATGTAGTACAGACCGAGTCTTGGCCCTTTTCGTGCCAATCGCAAACTAATCGGACAGTTTCCCATTTATTTGCAGCTATCAATGAAAGATGACGCACACGACACAAGCTGCCCTGTAAGTGTAAACGCTGTCCTTTCATTAGACTTTTTAGCTCCCTATAAAAGTTGCTTTACAACTCGTGATTTCAAAACAAGAGAGGTTAGAAATATTTTGTTTTTAGATTTGCGCAAGACGATCAAGCACAACCCGAAATTTAAAGCACCGTTTCAGGTACCAATATCATATACTGCATCTCTTGTCAGTTTATTAAGTGCTCGTGTTCTCACTCTAACCATTTTACGTCTGTAGATTCCACAATGTCCCGGTTGTGTTCAGGCATTGCAATCTCTGGAAGATGTAAGTATGCCAGCCAGTTGAACGGGAATCTCATGCATGGCGACGCCGAGCATTTTTATATTAGTAAAGGCGCCCATTTACATTGTGATTATCCTCAGCTCAATTCTTCATCTTTAATGATGGAATGATGCTATGATGCCACAAAGTTTGTTATAGATGACGGCCCCGACGTGCGGTGCTTGTAGTTGTAGTGGTTTAATTTCCACCATTATTCAAGGTGGAGAGGGCTGCCATCTATCCTCCTCCTCAACAATACCCCCTGGAAAAGCTTATCCTCCTCCTCCTCCTCCCCCCTTTGATGACTAACAATACCCCCTGGAAAAGCTTATCCTCCTCCTCCTCCTCTCCTCTTTGCTGACTAACATACCCCCTGGAAAAGCTTTTAAGGAAGGGGATACCTTAGCAAATATTTCTTTACAGGATGACAGCATTGATCTGTTCAGCCACCCTCAAGTAGTCACTTTACCTGCACGTGTAACGGGTCATGACTTGTATGGCCACATGTCTACTCTACTGCCAGTATCAAATTGCACAAGACACGAGGTCAGCTCTCTGCCGTTCACTCTTCATCTCGTCAACTACGAGGCAAGTGTTCTGTGCAACCATACGCCATTTTTTTTGCCAGAAGAAAGTCAGAGAAACCATCCATTTCTATTCCCTCGTGAACTTCAGGGACCCAGCATGGCTGGAAATTATTTTTTTCAGTCGCCCAAGTGCAAACAACTGGTCGCATGAACATACTTTTTGGTCGCCAGGCGGCATCAAGTTTGAAAAGAGTATCAAAATATTTGGTCGCCAGCTGGCGCCTAAGTTCCAATTTTTTGTCGCCTAGCCCTGATTTGTGGTCGCCCAGGCGACCAGCTTGTCGTAATTTCCAGTCCTGTCCAGTGCGTCTCAGCGTCACCTCGTTTCTGTTCGCCGAGACATGGTGTCATATAGTTACTAGCTCGTCCCACTTCTAAGAAGCTGCTTTGTGAAAATGTATTAGAATTTGCAAACAAGAGAATGGAGTAGATTGTAATTTACTGGACTCGATTTCAATGGACTGGTCTGGACTTCACTATATTGGATTTCTTTACTACTACTACTACTACTGCCTATACCTAGAAGAGTAGTCCACTGGTCCCAACAGTTATGACCTCGCAAATAGTTATTTCTACCTAACTCAGTATATTATTTTCGTGCAGGGAAAAACGTGCTCGCGTTGTCCTCGGTCCAAGTACTGCACTGGTTGTTGTATAACCGGAAATGACATCATAGATCTTCAAAGCACCGATCACATTGCGATACAAGTTACTAACCTTACGAGGTTGGAGATCGACAAGGTAATGATTAAATATGTATTCCCATTATCCTACTTTTAGAGGACAATGATAGTCTAATTTGGTTACTTGCTTTTACTGCAGATGAGTCGCTTTTCTGATCATGACTCCATGAGATCAAGGAATTTTGTTTCATGTAAACTTCAACTGCAGGACTGTTTAAGAAGCTTTGTTGACAGGTTAGTGGGCTTAAGAGAGAAACAGCCCTGAGAACACTTATCTCTCCCCTCCCTTTCGTTTGTACTTCACGTTTTGCTACTCACCTTACCGGAGATCCAACTTACAATCTCAGATGCAACGAGAAATTGTGGACCTCTTTTTAGTACATAGTAATACATTACCTGAAGGTTACGTTTTCTTGTTTAGGGAAGAGCTGGAAGATCTGTGGTCATGCCCACAATGTAAGAAGCAAAGAAGCGCAACCAAGTCTCTGGCGGTATGCCGCTACCCTGACACGCTCATCATACACCTAAAGAGGTACATATGTATCTAGAGATGGGAAATGCGCAGGTTGCAGGGCGTCCTTGCACTTGCGCACATGAAGATTATCCGCCTTTTCCTTACTCTTTCAGAGTTCATTCTAGAGATTAATATGTTAATTTTGATTAATATGAGAGTACTGTAGAAGCATAATATTACAAACTTCAATTGAACACACATTATTCTCCATGTGATGCAATCGTATTCTTAAAATTTGTGGACTCATTCCTTATTAGAGTACTTTTCTCCCTCATATCGACACGTATTAAAGAGCTCTTGTCAGCCACTCCTTTGTTATTGCTTTCATTCGGTATTAGAAGACGGAACGTGTAGAAATTTCAGAAAACCATCTACAACCAAGAGTTTAGACTTGATTTACCGAATTAATTCATAATTGGAAATTGATGCTTTTTACGACTTGGTATGTTGCTAGGCTGGCAAAATAGCGGCTGGCCAAGGCCTTTTGAAACATGCGTGAGAACATGTCGGAGGTAATCGATTTATAATTGCTGAGACTGTCTCCAATTTTAGGTACAGACAAACAAGTGAGAAGATCACTGCACCTGTGGAATACCCTCTGGAGGAACTGGACATGCGCGAATACATGCAGGGCTCGAGGTCTCCACGAGATCCCTGTGTTCCACCAGGAGAATCCATGTATGATTTGATTGGGTGTGTTTGTCACGAAGGAGGTTAGTAAGAAGATATGTGCTTCTGAGAGGCTCTCGGATATTGGCTTGCCCATGTCCTTGAAACTACTATTTCTGAAAAAGAAAACTGTTTCTTGGACCATGCATTGTTATGTCGGTCGCAGCCTAATAATACAGTCTCGCTACAGAGCTGGAAATAATTTTTTATTGACCTGACAATGTCCGATCAAACTCCTAGTGTGGCCGGACACATTTGCAAATTGGTCGGACACATCAGAAAATTGAACATAAACTTGCAAACTTTAATTTGAAAGAAATAACAACATGGCGGGAAGTAACGCTTGTTTATTGCGCTTTTTATGAAAATTCTTGCTGATATTAAATTCGTCTTTCATTGTACACCATCTCTTGTTATCTTGAGTATTTGGAAAAATTGTCTGCAGTTGTGTTTGGAGATAAATGGAGAGTTGTTTCTCTGATATTATATTCTCAGTTGTCACCGCAAATTAAACAGAGAAAAAGACCTCGATTGGCCGAACATTGTGACCGACCAAATCACAAATTGGCCGGACATTTGCCGATTTTGATCAGACAATGTCCGATGACGAGCAGTAATTTCCAGCTCTGCACTACGTCGGCGAGGAATTAAACCATAATTGCAACCAGGACTTGGGAAATTTGCTGACATTTGAGCTTTATCTCTCTTCGTCAGAGCAAAGGTTTTCGAACGTTATAGGTTTTCTTCAGCGGTAAAGGGATATCTCTTGTTTCAACTACCCTTGAAGCGCGCGCTGCAACTGGCCACATAGTTCATTGCTTCTTCTGTCATCTATATTCTATAGATTAACATCTATATCCTACAGATTATGACGGCGGGCACTACACTGCCTACACGAGGCATGGTATTAACGCCGACTGGTGCTTGTTTGATGACCACAATGTCACCAAGGTAACGCCCGTTTAATAAAAAAAGTATAAAAAAAACCGGCATAAAGTTTGCGTTTTATCGATTAAAGAGCCTCAGTCAGCCGCCAAGCAACACATTGAGTCGAAGAAAGCATCCATTCCCATCGGCTGATTTAAACCCCGTCCACACTACATCGTTTTCAAACGAAAACGGATACTTTTTGCTCCTTTTTCAAAAAGATATGCGTCCACACTTATCGTTTTCGTATTGTTTTCGCCGTTTTTGGTGATCGTTTTCGGCGTTGTAGTGTGGACGATAGCCGTATCCGGAGCAAAAAGTATCCGTTTTCGTTTGAAAACGGAGTAGTGTGGACGGGGTCTTAGAGAATATAGAGCAATGCTCTCGATTGAATTTGGTAAAGCAAATATGAAACATTGTTTTCAGATGTTTATTAAGATATTTCTACGCGAATTGTGTCTTCTTATATCGAGTGAAAACAATAACAAAGGACTGGCTGACACGGGCTCTTAAAGAGTTCAGTTTTATCCACCTTTTTGAGGATTTTTCGAATATAACATTAGATTAGAACACTTCCCTATAAGATACGAGTAAGCTCACCCGCACTAATAATAAGTTGTCGTTCACTTTTAAGGACTTTCCTGGATCGTCGACGCACAGGACGGTATACCTTCTCTTCTACAACAGACGATCAGGTATAGTACCGACAACCAGTATCAGTTATTACACGCAGATTGTGTTAACGACTGCCAACACTAATACAATCCGCATTCATCATATCATATCCCTTAGCAAATACTATAATTCACGAAGAGATCAAAGGCTAATTGAATTTTATGTCACGGTTTTGCCAGTAAAGTGTTGGTATGGCGTTGTAAAGACCAATAGTTAATTTTTTTTACAAAGAATCAAAGACTATATCGAAATTCGTGTGCCGGTTTTCACAATGAAGTGTGGTGTGGTGTGGTAGAGACCAGACTATATCCTAATAAACTTTATACAATATTATAATGTTGCATTGACTGACTAGAAAACTGAAATGACGAAATAGCTTGGTTTTGTCCTATTTAATTAATTGTTCATTCGTTTGTCTTTTTTGCTTTGTGTAGACGCATCACTGAACAATTCTATCGTCGAGACCGAAATGTAAGTAATTTTGATAGCTTTTAAGACTTAAAAGAGTTAGAGGACGTATTGCAGCCACATTTTGAATTTCACATTTTGAACCCTACAATTGATGAAAAATGTGTTTCCTTTGTTTCACTCCTATTCTAGAGAAATTAAAACAAGCATGAATTCTGACCACGAGCATGAATTCTGACCATGAATTCTATTACACAGGCTTGACTCCATGAAAAAAGGGAAAAACGCCCGTCAAGTAGCGAGGCCAAGACCGTTAACAAAGAGCCGCAATATAAGAGACGGGTAAGTTACAATGTAAAAATTAAATGCCATCTTAGTGACAAAAAAGGGCAAAGTATTATTTGTCAAAATAATTGCACATTAAAAGTTACGCGAGGCAAATGATATACTATGGGAAGACCACTAGGTTAGCCATTGTGTACTTATTGTTCCAGGAAAGCTCAGACATAGATGCAGGGAAGCAAGTACATGTATCAGTTGGATCTCCGCAGCGAAGACATTCGTGGAAAGGTATCATTTAAGAAATAAAACATTTTTTCTGTGCTTTCATAGAGTTTTGAAAACCGGGGCGTTGTTTGGAAGAATTCGAGAGCAGATCATGAAGCACGAGACGAAGTCGAGTGCTTCATGATCTAACTCGAGAATTCTTCCAAACAAAAGCGAGAACAATAATCATACGCGGTAGGAGAAGTTTCAATAGCGCATCTGCCGACTTGCCGCGTTATGGCGTCATTTCTATGACCTTCATAGAGTTTTGAAACACAGCCCCCGACCAATCAAAGCGCGCGAACTATCTCAATTATTTTATAAAGGCATTTAGTCTACGGATTTTAAACTCTGCTACAAAGTCTGTCAATAATTTTGTGAAAAGTAATGCAATGGTCAAATGGTTTTCTTACAGAAATGATTGAGACTAAAACACATTCCACAAGCACACCACTAGAAAGCAGGTACGGTCGAAGTCCTTTTCCTACAACCGCTTACATAAATAGTTTGTCGTGACTCCATTAGGCGTGTTTTCCACGCGTTGCTTATTATGGTTACCTATTTAGGGATCACACAGAGAATCAGAGTCAATGCCATTACAAGAGGAAAGGTAATCATTATTAAGATATATTTTATTGTACATGGCACATGTATGACATCTTGGTATGAATTTGTCTGTCATTGGTCTGACATCGCTTTTTCATTTTACTTTTTATACAGGCCGCGGCAAAGATCCAGTAGATAGAGAATCAGAGATGGGATTTGCTGATCATACCGGCAAACCCGCACAGTGTGATTGCAGTCAGTGTGACTACCTAAGGGGCCTTCAACAGCAGGTAAAATGCAGTAGAGCTCTATTTGTGGGCGTGGCGAAAGACAGCATAATTGCCCAACTTAGCTTTAAGAAACGTTGTTGCGCGCGACACATTTTCTAGCCGGGACACAAAGAAATGTTTCTTCACAAGACAAGAATATTTGATGTGTCTTAGACACACGCGTGCGATGTTTCCAAGTTTAGCCACTCGGGGAAACATGCAGGACAGAAATGTTAGCTTTACATGTAGCTGTACAATGCGCTTTTCTGTTGCCTTCAATTGCTGTCGGCTTGCAATGGTTGATTGCATTTTTAAACCGCACCGGGTGGGTTGAGGACCTATGGAAAATTTTCCAGGGGCGGGTGTATTGGACTCATGGAAATTCCACGAGAGGGGGTGTCTGGCGCTTGAAATTCCAAGGGGAGGGGTAAAAGAGGTGACTTTCCCACAGGGTCATTTTATCCCAAATAGATATTCCAGGGGTATTTTGTCAGAGAAAACGGAAATTCCAGGGGAGGGGGTCCTTTATGGACTGGAAATTCGAGGGGAGGGGGTCTGATTCACGAGTGGAAATTCCAGGGGAGGGGGTATTTTTAAGGAAGGTACTCAACCCCGCCGGTGCGGTTTAAAATCAGCCAATGTAGTTCAAGCTACGAAGTCAGGTTGGTATAACTAATTTGTACAAGTCCTTACTAAGATGAACGTTACTCCTCTAGCTAAAACGCTCTAGGCAACTGGAAGGCGGAGGTGAAATGAGCACCAGACATCATGTGGAACAGAAAGCGATAATCCAAGAATGCCGCAGCGCAACCTACCCAACACGAGCAAGCCATTGGGTGAGAGACGGGCGGAGAGAGCAGGGAACTATGAACAGACTTCAGTGCAAAGCAACAGTGAGCAAAGCAGTGAACACTTACTTGTAAGACGTGCGAGTACATATGAAGCCGAGCGTGTGATGCAGCAAGAGGGGACCGGTCACATAACCAACGCCGAAAACAACAAGAAGAGAACCAAGCAACTCAATACAGAATATGAAGAGACGGTAGGATGCATACTCGGCGGCAGAACAGGTTTGGGTTCAAGATTTCTAATTTTCTTTGATACTTAAAAGAATTGATATTTTGTTACATTCTACCGAGTTTTGTGGCAGAGTAGGATCAGAGCTGTTTTATTTGACCTTGTTTCAGGATGAAGCCGATTCGCCCCCACTAGCCAGTTCAGACAGCCTTGGTAGTGATTTGGATTCAGCGCGCAACACTGCCCAGCAGCGAGGACCACAATCGCCCGTACAACGCGATGGTTACTTCCAGCCGACGAGCTCCAGTTCAGGCGACGAAAGTGTTATAAACCGGCAAACTAGCTTCAAGCGCAGTAGAAATGTCAGTCGAACTCAAAAGGTGCCAAGCACCATTGACGCGCAGACACAGTCTAGTGCTACATCTATAGAGAGTGGGGTACAGTGCAACATGTTGGACCACCAGAACTTGGACCCTACCATAGAAACCCTTCAAGATCTGGACCATAGGCATGCTAAACGCGTGGATAGTGCAGTGCAGGTCTCGATGGATGACTTGGAGAATAGCGACCCTATCGGAAGAGCAGAGAAGGTTGCAAGGGTTACTGATAGTGAGCAATGGTAAATAAAGACATTTGATGACCGCAAATACATTATGTTATGACCACAAATACAAATACATTGCTTATGGTTAGCTCTTAGAACCTTGACGGTAACTCAAATAGAGCAGAATTCGTATGACTGTGAAAAGTTCCGCGACAAAGTTGTGCCGCTCCGCGACCGTGCCGCGACTAAGTGATTTCATTCGGTATCACAGCAGGCCAGGTTCCGTACCGCCACCGCGACAGTACCGCGCCGTGTCACGGCACTTTTCACAGTCATACGAAATCTGCTCTATCTTTGACACGTTAACTTATATATCATGTTTTTATGCAGCATTGAGATCAGTGTTGACAGCGAGACTGCATTGCTGACACAGAAACTCGTCGCTGCCATTGAGAAACAGGACATCAAGTATGTAGAACCTGTGTTCCATTTTCTGGTATTCTGGTACTGTAAGCGCCTTCTGTGGTTTGTCTATAGAGCGCGCGTTTTCCACGTTCATGATGCTGTTGTTTTATATGTTGTTTCAGGCCCGTAGCCAAGGATTTTGGGTGGGGGTGGGGGGTGGGGGGGGGGGGGGTGCTAATCTAGAAAAAGCGGACCAATGTGGTATGAATTTCTTAACCGCTAGTCAAATTTACCCGAAAAAGCAAGTATACGATACTGATGGTATGCCAAAGTGACAGCAGTCTTCTGTTTGGCCCAGTTAGTCACTAAAACGGTAAGTGAGAATTTTTACACTTTATATTTACATATACATGTCGACAAGGTTAGTATGGCTAACCGACGGACTCCTCTAGCTTGGTCTCTTGCGTGATCCGCACATTGGCATCACGCTAGCCCAGTCGCAGCTACAAGTCCCACATGGGTCTTTGCTGTGGTTTAAAGCACTTCGATTTTCGAAGTCGCCTCTGCAGTTGTTTTGCCGATGAAGTTTACTGAGGCAAACACCGGCTATGCCATGCTGATGAGTCCTAACAAGGACGAAACAGCTGTACATGGTTGCCGAACTGCACGGGTAATAGACTGTGCTAGCGTTCCGTCTTGGCCAGACTGGTGCCGATGTGTGTATGCTAGTGTTTTACACTTTATATTTACTAAAACAGTGTTTTGTAAACCCTTAAATGTGGACCTTTTTGTCGCGTGGGGGGGGGGGGGGGGGGGGGGGTGCTGCTCGCGCACCCCTGGAACCCCCCTGGCTACGGGCCTGTGTTTGACCCTCGCCTCGCTTAGAAGCGCTTGCCTGACTGACCAAAACCCATCTTATCCGATACAAATCTGAATTCACAAAATAACTTCTATTTCAACCTAGACGCACCCTGAAACTGATGGAGAGAGGTGCAGATGCGAGCCTGCTGATAGATGGAGTCAGCGCTCTTCACATTGCAGTTTCCATGACATCTTCTCTGGGCTATCACTTCACTCGTTTATTCCTGAACTACGGCACTGACCCAAATGTGAAGTCAGTTGACGGACTGACTCCTGTTCACGTGGCTGCCATGTGGGGCAAGAAGGAATGTCTCAAGCTATTACTCAGCAGGTAATCACGAAAGCTTCTGTCGCATTGCTCTGGCGGGACGTGTCGCGACAGATATAATTTACCCTCGGCTGCACACGTGCGTATCATATATCGTCGGTAATTACTCGGTAATTCGGCGTATGATGGTCGGCCCATTCATCAGATCGGCTGTTCGTCGTCTTTTATTCAAAGAGATCATCGCATGCACCAAGTCAGGGCATAAAACCACGTGCTTCTTTATACTATGGTAACTCAGGGAGGTGATCCTGTGTACGATGAGCGTGACAATGTTATGATCTATAAATTTTCTAAATAGCACCATTAGTTTGCTGTTCTATGACTACATATCATTGAGACCACTATTAGACCCAAGGATCGAAATTATGTAAGACCGATTGAGTTCATTTTTACCGTTGCCTTATTAGCATAGACATTATGGGCTACAAAACTCTATGCCACGCCCATCGGCCACAGGGTCTTTAAATGCAAACCACGCCTAGCTTTTTTACTCTCTCTTAGTGCCTCTTGTATGTCAATGTTTCCGACAGGGGAGGAGACCCGTACGAAGAAGACGATGATGGCCTGACCGCCATAGACCTCGCCAAGGCGTTTGAACACGAGACCAGCGCTGACACTTCAGAGTATCTCCATAAGCTAGACGGGCACTATTCGTCAGCAATCAACACAGATTCCCTCAGTGATAGCGTAGCTGGGCCTGAGCTTTCAACTTCCGAACTCCAGTTCATGCCTTATCTGTATGGTCAGGAGGCTGAAGCTCGAGGAAGGGGAAGAGGTAGGGGTAAGAGGATACCCGATTTTGTGGCGGAAACCCCCGACAATAGGAGTTTAGACCTTAGGATGTGGCTCCTGGACAAGGAAAGCTAGAAGGAGAGTGACACGGAATCGACTGCTGCGCCGTCTGTCTGGGAGCATGCGCAGGACATCAAGTAGCCTGATGCGGAGACTCAGGGTATGGGCGAGTTACTGAGCAGCAGCTCTGGCAGCATCAAAAGGCACTCATCTGGAGATATGATATAAGCTACGTGAAAAAGCGAATGGTATATTATACCCGCTCATTTCGACCGCAGGTTGTAAAATCTGATTTTTACTCCATAGACAAAATAAATAGGTTTTAGCAAAGAGTACGTTGATAGAAAAAACTCTTTATTCTTCTGAACCGGTTCAAATGTGATGAGTGAGATTATGAATGTTGCTACACTTTTGTAGTCATTTGAGTATAAAACTACATTGACGTCTTTGTACTTAATCAAGTTTTAACTCTTTGGAAATAGGTTTCTCCTACTTTCCACATTTCATTAAATTTTGTCTTGGATTGCTTTATTAGCTCTTCTTCTAAAGACACATTTATTTTTAGCATCGCGGGATAATTATGCGCTTTTCATTTTGAACAAGCACATCAAAATTAGACAAAATCGGTTAACGGTGTTAACATCTTGTTTACCACCCTATTCAGATCAAGCGATTATTCGATTCCTTTGGGTAGAAACTTTTCGTAGCTCTGCACATACACTTGTGCACTTGGTCGAGTGAGAACAATTTGACAATTGTAACCACCCAAGGAATCATCACATGATCTGAATTGGGTGACAACAAGATGTAAACACCGTTAGCCGATTTTGTCTATTGTCCAGGGTACCATGTTGTATCACTGGATTAAGTTAGCATTTAACACCTTGTATAAACATTAATATTTTAAATACAAGGTTAACGTGATCTCATTTTGCTTACAATGGAATGGATTCTGAAGATTTCTTTCCATTTAGATTTGTTTTCCGAAAACGAATATAAAGCCCATTACAAGGAGCCCCAAACGCCATTGGCTTATAATTTTGCGAATGAAACGAGCAAACTTGAAAGAACTGTAAAATAAATTTTGCAGGGGCACCATACAATTGTAGAAGTTTGAAATGGCATAATATTTGTGCGATTAAGAGGAAATCCGCGGAGAAATCGAGTAATCTGGACACAGAGTGGAACAATTTTTAGATAGAGTATTACAAAACCAATTTCCTTGTCTCTAGCATTTTATGAAAGGTATTGATAAAATAAAGAATTGGCGATAACACCGAGAAGAAATTCCCAAGGAAACCTGAGAAATAATTTTTCAAAGTTGTGAAGATATGGTGTTGGCTGTTGATGTTCATTTCATAGTGCTGTCAACCTGTAAATTGTATGGATTTGGACAACTTTTAGGATTCATTTTCGATGTTCGGTGTTGTAAGAAATGATTTTTTTTTATCAGATATCAAAAGCAGTAAGACAGAAGTCTACAATAATTTTGTTCCAAGAATTTTTTCAAACGTTACTCGATTTTCAAATGGATTACGTCTCAAGTTCTTAGCTAGTCCGCGGAAATACTTTAATAGCATGGCAAGTACCGAACTTCCATGTAAGCAGTGGATCAATCCTAACTGCACAAAATGTCCGCCCCTTTTTATTTGGCAAACTCCGATACAATACACCAAATCCTTATTGGAGGAATTTTAGGAGTGTCGAAAACTAAACGCAAAGTAAATACACTTAGCCAATCAGGAATAAAACCCATCCAACAACAACTAGAGGAAGCCGATGAGGTTTATGAAGAGTGGTTGGAAATATTGCATAATTCCATGGTAGAGGGTCCTTGTTATAGGCTTATTATGAATGGCAATACTTTTTGACGCTTGTATTAGATACAACAATAATGCTATGTAGCTTACAACTATTTACGCAACGATTCTCCTTTTCACTGGGTTTACAACCCTCAACCCAAATCACTGTCTGAGCTTTCTGTGGCTTGCCTAAGACCCCGTCCACACTAACGCGTTTTCGTTTGAATCCGTATACTTTTTGATACGTTTAGGCCTTCCGTCCACACTAACACACTGATCGTTTTCATCGAATCCGTATAATATAAGTTTGAAAACGCTCTCGAAAGTGAATAAAAACGAATAAAACATATCGTACACACATATCGTGTGGACGGTCGAATCCGGATAAAAATGAAAACGATGACGTCAACTGTACAGTTAATTTGAGACTGTCCTTGCACACGCCAACATCGAATAAAAAGTGATCGCTTTTTGTGAAGCTAAATTTTCCGAATCTCCCGTCCATACTAACACGCTGCGAATCCGTAAAGTTTGAAAACGAACACTTTTGAAACGCGTTAGTGTGGACAGGGCCTAAGGTATGTCAGGAAAATCAGAGAAGCCTTTATTTAGCCAAGGCAACAAGGTTTATAGTAGTCCCTGATGGTGCTATTCTTCTATTCTTCACACAAATTAGAAGTTCTCTCAAGACACATTTGCACAGCTTTAGCTGTCTACACTAAGAGAAGAGGCCAACATTTGTCCAGATACAGCCGATTGCGTTTGAGCGTTTACCCTAACAGTTCGCACGTTACGTTTGAACGTTTGAAAATTGCGTTGTGAGACAAAAGTCGGACGTTTCCAAGAGCAACCGCCATGTGTATTTTTCACTGACCAATCAGAGAGGACAGAACTCTTTGGTTCGCCATAGAAACGTCTCGTTTCATCCTAGAAACGCAACTTTCAAACGTTCAAACATAACGTGCGAACTGTTAGGTAAAACGCTCAAACGCAATCGGCTGTAAGTAAGGATTCCGAGAATGACATTTTATTTTATAAAAAAATTGAACTGAAAAATTTTGCCATGAAAAAAAGACACTTACGGTATCTGAAAATGTAAATGGTATTTTCGTAGCCCTCCAGCTCTAATGAGCTGACAAAGCACTCCTATAAAATTACGATTGTTTTGGCTTCTTGTCAAAATTGCATCAACAGTATTTCTACTTAGTGCCCACTTTACCTATTTAAAAACTGCTATATGTGTCAAAAGTTTAATGATCGTATTAAGCTTCACTGCTGAATATGATTATTATACATGGTGATCATGTGTTCAAATTTCCACACCCCATGTAGTCATTGCATGACATTCCCCCATAATGTCACGTCTCAAATCTCTCACCTTGGCTGGCTGAGACGTCTGCTCTTGGCGATAATGTTCCTGCCTAGTCACTGTCCGTTTCATCTGAGGATCAGGAGGTGAGGTCTGCATTGTAATATCATCTGAGGTCAATGTAGGCAAGGCCCCTAATAACTGACTCTGTGGCGGCAGGCCTGATAGGCCTGATTGTTCGTTCCTCGAAGAGTTTGATGCCTTTGTTTGACGTATTTGCTCTTGTCGAAATGCTGCTGTCTAGTTGTGCTGCGTGTTTGTGTTGTCAGGTGTGTTGCCATGGTGACATCAGTAGTGTTGATTGGAGTAGCTAGGTTCTGTGCTGCCAGGTTTAGTGGGTTGTTGCCACTAATCATTGGTAGTTGTGGTGGGAAAAGTTGGTCTGGTGGAGGGGAGGCCATGGGTTGCTCCGCTGGTGAGGATACAGCTCCCTCTTGAGGAGACTGAGTCAAATTCATGGATGCTGACTCAAGTTGCTCTGTAAGGCTGGAACCTAATGATGGATGACGAGCATTAAAGGGCATTGTCACAATTTTAGTGTTAACTTAGTTGGCTTCCATGAAGCTCAATACACAACAGGTAAGCACAATAATCATGTAGGTTTTTTAATATCCTTTCAACTGCCAAATAAGTACAATTTGTAGTTGTTTGTATGCTATCAAGCGGATGGAATCAGATTGTGAATTGGCCTTTTTGATTTATTACCAGGCTGAACGTTTCCAAACTTGGAAATTTGATAGAGAAAGCTTTTAATTAAATCTTACATATGTAAGAATGCCTAAATAATCCAAATTTCAGTTCCTTTTTCTTTTCCTAGCCTAAGTTTAAGTACAAAATAGGATTCTCAGTTGTTTATGTGTACCACTGGTACATATTGTCACTTCTGATTATGTAATCTGTAGGGTGGAGATTTTCTGGAACTACCCATTTGGAATCAGGGGGAGAGACTCTAAAAGAGAAGGACAATCTAATTACCTCAAGTAACATCTCCTGTAGCAGGCTGTCCACCTTTGCCACACCAAAGAGCCGTGCAAACTGAATTTGTTCCACCATTTGTAGTGCAATTGACTGGAGGGTTGGTAGTATTAGAAGAATCTCACCAAATTTTCCTCTGCATTCATATTGGTGGTCACTGACATAGTCTTCAAGAGTTGTTTGGATTTCAAAACGTAGAGCTTTTTTTTTGTGAGTCACCAAGTCCCTTGGCATCTAAAAAACACAAGTTTAAAGGCAGGATTTAAGTTGCGGTTTCAACTATGCACTTAATAGTTGCTTACTCCCTTACTCCCAATTCAGGTCTCTATCACTTCACTTGTACTGCTTATCAATGACCGCTCCTCTAAACATTTCTTATCTGGGGATGATCGGAGAGCAGTCCTCCCCCCATCTCCCATATAAATAGAAAATTGTTTGATATTTCCCAATTCATATTACAGTTATTCAAGTGTGTTGGACCATTTTGGGTTTTCAGGCCTAATTTATAGGTCATATTTCAGACGAATTTAATTCAGACAAATTTAATTATCACAATTAAATTCATCTGAAATGCGACATGTAAACGAACCTAAAAGGTCGAAATTAAATTCTCCAAGACGTTGTTACGTCGACCCCGGGTGTATACAACATCTGGAGTATGACTTTGTTTTATTTTATTTGTTGTATATGCAACATATAACTAGGCCTCAGAGTTCCAGACTTCACAGATGAACCAAAATCTAGTAATTTAGCACTCCATTCTGATGTATTTTCAGCAGCATTTTGGGGGCTATATTTTGTGAAGTTTCAAAATTGTCCTTGGGGAAAATCCCTCATATCCCATTAGAAAATATAAGTATAAGACATTTTATCTCCCAGAGTGCCTCCCAACAAGCACAAAGGGAGGGGCAAAAGCACAAAGGAAAAGGTGTGTATGCGAGAAAGGGAGTCACATTTGTCCTCTCTCCTCCTCTCCCCCTCTCTAATTGTGCTTCCCAGTCCCTCTCTGTAGCGCACCCTCCCTTTCCCAGTCTCCCTCTCTTACATACTTGCCCCTTTGCTCTCCTTTTTCACTCTCAGCAGCCCAACGCTCTGCTATGCAGTCCACCCCTGCTTTAGATGTTCACTTTTGAAAACAACAATGTAAAAGTACTGGTATTCTCTTACCTGGATTGAAGAATACAATAGCTTTGAGGCATGAATACTCCACATCATCAATATCAGTTGCCGCTGGGAAAACTATCTCATCCAGAATCCTGATAGCTATTCGTCGCACCTCTGCATCCCCTGCATGCCTTGGAATGACAGGTCATTCCCAAGCAACATATGTCCTTTAAATTAAGTGACCTCCGAGCACCCCAAGTACTAAGTTCACTTGCATGTGCCCGTAGTAGTGCAACCTGGTCATCTAGAGGTAGCTCACAGAAACATGGAAGGTGTTTGGCCCATTCTACAAGTATCAGAAGTTGCTGCCTCATTGACTCACAAATGTCACTGTAGTTGGCTTCTTTCTCAAAGCAAATAGAATCTATGGAAATGTAAAATCCCCCAGGAATTAGCTTCATTGGAGATGGGCCCTTGATTTAGTGTATTGTCCTAAAGATGTCAAATAGGAGTCATTCACTTTTGCCTCCTTCATTACTTTATGAGGCCCATTGAGCAGATTTCATTTACTGTAGTAAAACAATTGCATGTGATTAAAACAAGTCTGAAAACCTAACAACTAACAAGCGAACAACATCTGAAATTTATTTTTATGTTTTCTTGTGTTTTTTAGCTATGCAAAAATAGCCTCTGCACCCAAATGTCATTTCCCATTTGCGCATGTGTGAGAAAATGGTGTGGGCTTGTAGAAACTGGTGCAATACAACTCACACAAAATTACTGTCTTATTAAAGAGTCTTTAACTTTCTCTGATAAGCAAAAACACTGATGCCATTCTTGCAAAACCTGCTGAACCAGTCAAGTATGCCTACTATCCAGGGCAAGGTTGTGACATTTGTGTGAAGAGACTGAGGCCACTCAAAACATGGAGCAAGAAATAAGTGGCCTCTGCTAGCAGGAAAAAACTGCTCTACAAAGGATCCTAATTTTTACTAGTCAAGATAAGGTATCCTAGTTGGATACCTGGAGGAGAGGTGCTGGCCTTGATAAGACTTCTGCTGAGAGTAATGATGGGTGGTGAGACCAAAATTTCTCCTCTTTGGGCTTCTTTGATATGGAATCTCTCTCATTCTGCACAGCTGTAAAAACAATAAGCTAGTTAAGGCTAGTATATAATTGAGTGACATTTTGACAGATTCCTCCACCACTCTTTCCATGGCAGCTATAGCAACAAACCATAATATAGTTGGAGCTTAAGCCCATTATGGGCTCGCACCTCCCAGTGTTTCAGATAGCTGATTTACCAGTATATACATTTTATAGAAATGTTTTCACTATGCACTTAAATAAAGGGGTAATTGAACCTAGTGTCATGCAATTTTGGTCTCATATCAACTTGTGATGTCAAATCGAACCACACTTCAATCTTTGAAATCACACTTGTCACACTGATTTTGTACTTTCTAGTAACCAGATTTTTAGCAAAACATTGCTCGAATCACTATGAAATCTGTCTAATAGTTACATAGGGATGTCAAAATACAGCAAAGATATCACAGCACTTTTTAGGAGACTTGCACATGAATGTATGAGTACGAGTTTAGGCATGTACTCCTTCATGAAATATGACTCTTCAAAAACTGTCAATATGGCTGTATGTTTTTGAGATGGAGTATTCGGGAAATAGGGTAACCATGCACTCCCTACATAATCACATATGCATAATAAAGCAACCAGAATTAGTCAGAAAAAAATAAAATAATTATATCATTTTATGAGATTAAAAAAAAAATACAGAAATTATCAATGCTATATTAGCAATTCCAACTATCCTTATTAACATGGTGTCCTCCCAAAAAGCAAGTATAATAACAAATTTAACAAAAAAACATTGCGTGATCCCAACCCAATGATATAATATATATTGTGGTATATTTGTCTTCAATTATTTTTCTAACAGCGGGGGGTGTCGAGAAATGTATTTTACGAGATCTTCAAATATTAACAAATTGGTGACATGAAAACTTTCACATACATAAGCTTACTTTCATTTACATCGAAATAACAACAGGTTGAATACAAAGCCACTTGACTATTAATTCATAACAATCTCAAGTACTGTTAATATATATCATCTTTGCAATCTTTACAACATCTTGATATTTCTTTTGTGCTCACTCCACATGGACAAGAAATCACAGGCGCGAAATGTTGTTATGCAAGTAAGCCTTTTTACATTTCATGTGGGATAAGTGTATTTCAAAATCAAGGTCGCTTGGATAAATATATTTTCTACTTGAGGAGTTCTGATTGTTCAGGAAAGGAAAACAGAGCTCAGTTTTCAGAAACTTTGTTCTTATTGGCATTTTCAGCACATGTGACAAACAACAAAACAATACATTTGTCCAAATACTGTGCCTTGCTTGCATAGCATGCGAATGAAAACGTACAAGCAAAACAATAACAGTGATATTACAGAACTGTTGAGCTTCTAAAATATGATCTACTCTCCGAAAAGTGATATCGATGGAACTCTAGATCCATTGCATTGAGTAAACAATCTTGAGATACATAAAATTGGGGAAAATATGATTTTTTAGGAGGAAAATTTCCCAAGATAAGCTTAAATAAAGTTTAACTTAGCTTACATTCGGACATGTTCTTATGTAATTGCATACTTACCTTCTTTTTTCATTCCAGCTCTGAAGCATTTCTCAGACGGCAGAAACGGCATTGATTTCTTTTATCCTTGTCTATTACACAGCTCGCTGAAATCTGCACGAGTAAACATGATTTTTGCGAACGCTTCTTTGAAGAAGAAACTTTGCAGCCATCGCAGCTCGAAGCACCATAGTGCTTTCCCGTTGCCTTATCCCCACATATCAAGCAAGCTCCGTTAGCTTCTCCATCATCTCCTGGGCAAAAGGAAGAGATAATGCTCCAATAAGTCAACTACAGAGACTTTACGCCCCGCAACTGATACAGAACAGGACACATGAGAGATCAAAACTGTCTAAATTTCCAAACCATCACGAAGCTACCCACCACCTCCGCTCTCTTGTTTGACTCCATTCACAAGTTACCACTCATTGACAAGTCTCACGCTGCAAAATGGACTTTAAACTCAAGCTGGAGATAGAATACTAATACGCAGGTCTTCAAAACTGTATATATTCAAGGGAAATTGCACTTTTGACCCTCCTGGCGAAAATTACGCCTCGCAAAATGGCGCCGCCGAAGTGTGGAACAGAGAGTAGTGGAGCGTATCGTTTGTCATGTGACCGCAGCGAGGCTTGAAAAACACGTCGACACTTCAGAAACACACGACAAAACGGACACAACAAGCAACAGGCAACAACAAGAATAATAGTTCCAGAAAGGAAAATATAGAAAAAAACACAGGTATTCTCTTCTTTCCCCTTCTATATCTTTTTGTTTTTGTCAATTTCAGTACTGCGATTTCACGGATCGACACGGACGAGGTGTCTCCCGGGCTTTCACGGGCTGCTTTCACTCTTCTTTCGGTAAAGAAACTCGCCATGATCGAGGGCCTTTGCGATTTTTTCAGCAGCGAAAAACTTAAGTTTTGTATCCAGACACCAAATACAAAAATGCAACGAAGTGAATTGCTTTTCTTCCATTTTATTTTCATTCCAAGAAATGCCAGCCGCACGGCAGTGAGCAGAAAATCAATCAAGGTCAATGCTAAAAATACACTACAGGTCTTGTTTTCTTTTCACGTGAACTCGGAACTATCTTACTGAACAGTCAAACACTTGCGATAGATTAGCTAAGAAACCGCGAAAAACTAAATACCTCTTCCGTTCTATAGTTGAAGGGGGCGGTTTTGGGGCGTGGCTGTCACGCAATCCTTATTAAACTGGTGCGCGATCATGGGCCCCTATATATCGGCACAGCAAACCGCACAGCCGACAGGTTGTTTCAGTATTCAATCTGAAGGGCTACCCTGAGCCTTATAATTAAATAAAGGTTTCTGTTCTGTTCTCATACCATTAAGTATATAATAGTCCGCAATTACATGGCCATCAGTGTTCTTTGCTTTGTCCAATTTGAATAACAACAGCCAAGGTTCAAGGCACGAGTGCCAAAAAAGTAATATTTAACTGAAGTTAAATATGATAAATAAGCGATATTCAAACTAATGCAGCAAAAATGTCATTCAAGGTCATGATTTGCGCGAGACTACCTATAAATAGTGATAATAACAAGCACTACGGTACCAATAATGGTAATGCATGCGTCTTACCTCGCAAGTGCTTGTGGTTACTTTTCTAACTAATTTTCTGTTGAGTCGTATATCACACGGAAGTAGCGAAAGATGTTGAGCGATCAAATCACCTTGGATGACCTTGAATGTCAAAATTTGCCAAAGAATTATAGTTCGAGGCAAATAAAAAAAATCCGATTAAATAGTCAATTCCAAAAGGAAGCGTGCCCTGTTATCGGAACCGAAGATGGCAGAGTGCCAGGTGGGAAAAAGGCGGTAGTTAAAAATAAACAGTCAGAAACGACAGTTCAATATTGGCGACGCCTGCTCAAGCAAATAAAACAAAACAAGAAGAAAATGACAAAACTGGGTTCATTGAAACCCATGATATCATAGGCTTCCCAGGATCATTGAGCGAACTTTAGAGTTGATAAATTGCAGTTTTATAGTGTCGCTGTGTGAAGTTTGACTGAGTTCGATGAGCGCTAAAATATGAGTACCTACGAAAAATAAAAAAGTTTGAAAAATACCCTTATCTAGTCCTTTAGTACTTTAATAAATCGCTACTAGCATTTATTCGGTCAGAATACACTTTTAAGCGAGTTTTAACCAATTTTATTAAAGTACTAAAGGACTAGATAAGGGTTTTTTCAAACTTTTTTATTTTTCGTAGGTACTCATATTTTAGCGCTCATCGAACTCAGTCAAACTTCAGACAGCGACACTATAAAACTGCAATTTATCAACTCTAAAGTTCGCTTGGTGGTCAGGCGAGGCTAGTACTTCCAAATATGGTACGCTCCCGTCTCTCCGCTTGATCACGGACCACTAAAAATATCTGCGTAGTGACTCCCTTTTTCGGTAGCCATCGATCATTCTCTGTCGCTTATTCGAAACAGACAGCCGCTTTCGAGTATGGGCCTCAGCGCCTTAGCTACCTGTGCTGTGAAACTCCGCGAGAGATTGGTGAGGACATACTTTATCCCCACCCCTCCCCTTCCGTCCCTCCTCAGACAACACGGCTAATGTGACCTCTTCGATGTGTTGTTCTTCTTTTGCAGGTACTTACCTTACCTGGTAAGTCGAAATAATGTGACAGTTTCAGCCAATAGTGTCATAATTTAAAGCTAATGTTATGTGATACTGCGAGTTTTCACTTATTCAGATATCGATTTTGGTATTAAAACAATTAGAAAGTGCTTGCTTGGAATTTCATTAGATTTTAATGGAGAGGCTTCGTCAGTGTGTCAAAAATGACTTTGCATTTGATTTTTTGCAATGAATATTTGATTTTGAGTTGCCTGCAACTTTGGCTGAATATTTCATGTGTAAAATAAACTTTATTGTCCGTACCTTTTGTAAATCAAAAGCTTTATGATGTCTACGTATTCATGTGATCAATGCATCTCGAAGACTATTCTCTCTTAACTAAGCTTAAAAACTTAACTTAAGGTTAAGTAAGTTAAGTAACATTGATTGAAATTTTCAGACAAAATAACTTCAAAATATTTTATTACTAGGAAATTATAATTTCGTGAGCAGAGGGTAGAGAAACTAAATCTTTTTGTTAATAATCTTTGATTTCTTGCTTGACTGATTCTCTAAAAAATGCCAGGTGGCTAAAAGCTTGTCAAGTTTATGGGAAACATTCTTGACTTTTTTCAATTTCATATGTAATGGTTGTCTGCTCCATTTTCTTTATATGCCTATCTAGCAAACTTTTGCTATTAAAGGCTTTTTTCCTGGTCCTGGTAAACCACTGATATGGCAGGCAGGAGCAGTGGTGCGCATATCAAGCTCTCAAATTTTGACACGTTAGAGGCTGTTTTCGAGTAGGCAAATTACCAATGCCATCTTGGACATGTTAATGCATAGGTCCAAGGAGTTCCAGGGTACCCTGGATTCTCACCACAAAAACTGCCTCTAAACCTAACACCTACAAGGTGGTTAAATTGGAGGAGTCAGGGGGTATTTTTGGCTGGGGGATGCTGTTTTTTGCTCACAAGCAGAGCACTAAAATACACAAAATTTAAAGAATGCCTGTCATCTAGCTATAATTTTTTATCATTCTGTTAATCTTGTCATTTATATGCTCACTGAAGATTTTTATGTCAGATCCTGTTGAGCCAAGTTTCTCAACTATGAGTGGCAACGCTGAGGAAGCCTTGCAGCTTGTGGCTGATGAGAGTCATGATGAAGTGCTGGCAGTTTTGGAATTTGCACCAAGTGCTCCTCAAGAAACTAAAGACTGGTTGATTCAGTTTATCAGGGCACCTGGTGAGCAGGGGTTGTAAATGTTAAATGTAAATGTTTGAGCCGAACTTCCTAGACTTGCAACTCAGAAGCTGAGTTATGCTGGATTAACAGCATCACTGGCAGCCAAGCTGCCATAAGCACAGACACTGAGGGTAGTCACTGCTAGAGGGTTTATTAACATTGACTCCTTAGTGGTTCTTTAATGCCCCCTGGAACTGGGTAGGGTAGTGGAGGGAGACACAACCTTTGTTTATTGTCTGATGTGAAACATAGTAGAATGAAGTTCAACTGACAATATGAACCAGTTTCAACCACAACCCAAAGAGAAATAAAATTTCCTCTGCCTCAGCAAGGATTCGAACACAGCTGACCACAGCAGTGAGAGGGCAACACTGTGATGCTTGGCCAACCATTCTAAGGCATGGCAGTGGTGTCCACACAGCACTAACACCTCTGGATTTAGTCCTTCCAGGCATCAACTCATTTTTACAGATTTATAGGGATGTTTAGTTCTTGTTGTAATAGCCATACCCTGATTATATTCCATCCTAGTTACCAGTGGGGGAGCAGGTCTTGAGTGTTGTGTGGAGGAAGATTCTATCAAAAAGTGTGACACCCTCCATGTCTGGGCCTCAACTAAAAGACTTCTTCAAGGAGCAGAAAAACTCAAGTTGCGGAAGAAACACAGGTCTGGTGCCATGATGGACTTCAGTGTCAGCTTTGCAGCTGAGTTTGACAACTTCCATGACAATGGAGATGGCTATTTGACTACTGCAGAGTGTCAGAGGATTGTGTATGCAGCTCTAAATGCAATGAAGAGCTATTCCGATATCACAGTGCCAGGTTACAGTGCTATCTCTATTTTCAAGAACAGGACAATAGGTGAGAGGTCATGCTTTGGCTCAACATGCACTCTGCAATATTGGTGATGTTGATGACAATGCTGCTGTTACTGCTCATGCGGCTGATGATTGGTAATAATGGCAGAGGGTGTGGTGGCATTGGATGTTGATGATGTTGATGATAATGCTGTGAGTGGTGGAGATATTGATGATGATGTTGGTGGTATTGGTGATGGTGCTGACAATAATGGTGGAAGGTGTTTTATTGTGGAAGGTTTTATTATTTATTGTGTTTTTATTCCTGGCCACCATAACTGGTCTGATGCATTCATACTTAGACATTAGTGATAAGAGTGTTGCATGTTACTGCAAGAGATTTGATGGTTTTAATTTCATAAACTGAAAATTTACTGTCTTTTCCAGTCCCAAAGCTGACATCTAAGGGTGTTGTCACCAACATCTATGCTCTTCATGAACCAGACAAGCTGAAAAATCTAGAGAAGAAATGGTTTCTGGAGTTCTCTGGACATTTACCTCTAGGTATGCGACACATGAGAAATGTGACATGTGCCTCTGATGATGGTCGTAGGGTAGCTACCTGTATTCCATCCCTTGCAGAACTACAGTCTAGTGCTTAATAGTGATGATGGGAAGTTTCAGATGTTCAACCCTTCAATGTGTAATTTCCAGATAACATCCAGCCCCCGCCATAGAGGGGATTGTCCTTAAGAACCCCACCACAACCTCTGAAATTAAAATGAAAGTACAGGCAATAAGTGGTGTTTACCTTCACTGCTTTGGAATGTCCATTTCCTTCCATTTTGGGGTACTGTACATGGATCTTTGGAATTGTGTGGTCCAAGAAAATACACCCCCCTCCCCCCAGAAGGGATTGGAATTCCAGAGGGGTGGGGGAGTCAAATTACCTGATTTCTTCAATACCAAATACTGTATTTTCCGAGAAGGGGGGGGGGGGGGGCTTTTCAACACCCTTCTGTGTGTGTCGGTGGGGGGGGGGGGATGGATATTTTCTGGAACTACACATATGAAATATAACTTAATTTTAACTCACTGTATTTTTCAGATGATATCAAGGAATATTTTGGTGAGACCCTTGCAATGTACTTCTCTTTTCTCCACTTCTACTCACTAACTCTGCTGCCCCCTGTCCTCCTCATTGTGGTGTTCGCCCTCTCTAATGCACATGAGCAGACCAAGAACACGGTTTTTGCAGTGCTGAACTTGCTCTGGGCAACCATCTTTCTTGAGCTTGGAAACGACGATGTGCTGAATTGTCATTCAAATGGGGACATTAAAAGGAGGAATAGGTAAACATCTGCTCTATTAACAATTTTCGCCGAAGGAGACATGATTATTGGGGAACAGTCAGAGGGAAGAAGTTTAGGTGACTTTTTGCCGATAATCACAGAGCCTGAGGTGACTAATTGTGTTAGTATAATTGTATCTAGATTTTGCAATCATAACAAAATCGTGCACACATTCCAAATGGTTTGTATATTCAACCTCTGGTCTTGGTCAATATTTACAAGACATCGATCACGGTACATGTATTTCATGATCCTGACCTCCCAGCCGGTAAATACATATATAAACTCTCACACAGAATTTTTTATAGTCAAGAGAGTGAACTGTTACCTCAGGGGTGTAGCCAGGGGGAGATTTTCCATAATTTACTGTATTGCTGGAGGAAATTTGAAAATTTCATCCCATGATTTCACTCTTCCCCCCCCCCCCCCCCCCCCCCCCCCCCCCCCCCCCCCACCCCCCCCCCCCCCCCCCCCCCCCCCCCCCCAACCAAAATTCCTGGCTACGCCCCTGTACCTGCCGACATTCCTGGTGTTGAACACAATTCTTGATCTTGTTGTGTTAGGTTTGGAGGAAGTGGAAGAACCACGCCCTCAATATTGGGGTCCAATCCGGACTAGTCCCATAACTGGACAACCTGAGCAGTATTACTCACCTGTCAAACGTAAACTGAAGACTTATGGCATATCATACCTATCGTCCTCATGTGCATGAAGGTACAGCATGTTGTGTTGTGTAAGTAACGCTCCGTCTAGGAACGATAGCGTGCCTATTGTTTTCGCTATAGTTCTTAGATGGGGCGCTACTTAAAAACTAGTCAGTCCAGTCTTTAGTCATGGACATTGAGCAGGGAATGGTGTTGAAGAATTTTTGGTAGGGGGTGATAGCATGGGCAGATAATTAAGAAACATTCCACCTATGATTTTTGATTTTAAGAAGGCACTAGCAAGCTTTGGATAATCATGGAATGGGGGGGGGGGGGGGGGGGGTAATAGAGCCTCGGTCCCTTCTGCTGTTAAAGAGGCACATGATTTTGCATTCGGAGAACTGACACTAAAGAAGGAGCACAGATACTAATGTTTGACTGCAGCTGTGATGTATTTAGTGCTTTGTGACCACTAGTAGTCAAACTTGCCTGTGGTAATAATATTTACATACTGATCTCCGATGCACTAGCGCCATTAAGCAAATTCTAGTGTAGCACAGCTTATCGTCTCCCACACAAGCACCCTAAAAGATGCCATTTTCTAAGCAAATTTTCTAATTTGATACTAAAGAGTAAAATAAACGTTTGTCTTGTGTCGACAGGTAGCGGCAGTTGTAATGCTGCTGTATTTCAAGTTCCAGTTCTACATGGAGGATAAATATGGCAAAGATGGTGGCATCATCGCCTCGTGATGCTGATGCTTCCCAGTATATTCTACAGCGTGATGATAGCAGTGCTCAATAATCTGTACCACAAGGTGGCTATCTACCTAACTGAATGGGGTAAGGTTATCCATGTTGTCTAGATTAAATTACTCAATCCTAATGATTGTGGGTAATTTTGCACATGGCATATCAATCTCGTACCCAGAGCTGGCCAAAAGATGACGGCTCTGGTACGAGATTGATGGCATATGTATTTGGGGGATGCGGGATGCGCCCCTTCAATGTACATTCGCGCACGGTTTGGATAGTTTTATCACGCGGTTAACGTGCGTAATTCTCCCTCGAATTCTAACGTCTGGGAACGCAAAATTCTAAAACCTGAATCGTAGGATCAAAATTAATCTAATTATCGTTGATCGGCGTTGAAATATTTCTTTTTTTTCACAGAAAATCATCGCCTGGAATCATCATACAACAATCATTTGATTATCAAGCTTGTTCTGGTATGTTAATAATGTCAGGAAATGCCCCATATTAGAAGTTCATTTTGCATTTATTTTGCTTTACATTTTGTGATTGTGCTTCTTTATTTCAGTTCTACTTCGTAAACTGCTTCTACTCTCTTTCTACATCGCATTTTACATGCAAGATTGCACTCCTAAGAACGGTAAGTCTAGAAACGTTTAGCTAAAGAAAGCCTATGGTACAATTATATCATCGCGCTTGAAACATTGTCGCGCATAACAAATGTTCATGTGTCCGAGACACGCGAGTTCGATGTTTTGTAGTTTATGCACTACGGGATACACGGAGGGACACAATGTTGCGCGCTACATGGTCTTAGTTTAGTCGCATCTCAAGTCTTTTTAGACTATGATCCTTCTGCGCTTCCATGATTTTCGGATTTGGTCTATACCAGCATGCATTGCGCTTTTTCTACCAAATAAAGCGTGCGCTCCGTGCGGGCAGAAAAGCAACCAAAGATCTCTTTTACTTCGTCAGCATCTGGCTGCTCTGATGATCACCTCTCAAGTTTCGGCCAGATCACGGAATCCCTCGTGCCCTATTTGATGTTCCGTAGTCGCGTTACCACCGTGACAAAGAGAGGGCAAGAAGATCGTGGTCAAACACGCGGACTTGTCGGACTGCACAGAGAAACAGGGACAACAGGAGGTCTACACGGTAGGAACCCGATAGCCTGTGATCTGGGCTCCCTGTGGGTTTATTCCGAGATTCGGAGTCCCTGTGGCACGCGGTCATTGCCCTTTGTGAACGGTCGATGCCTCTTACAACCGTCGTTTGCCATTTTTAATCCCGCGGGACAATTAGTCGTGATCATTCAATAGCCTCGTTCTATACATGCTAATGAAAGATTCTGCAAATCTGATTAAAAATTGTCTGAAACCAAGCAATTTCACTCGTAGCGCACTGGTAAGGTTAGGTAAGTAAGCAAGTCACATTAGCGTTCGAGATGGGAGAGAATCAACAGGCAACAGGCTGTCCGTAAGTGCCGTCCAAAAGGCAACGACCATTTACGGAAAGAAAAATTGCTGTGCCTGTATGCAGACTAGGAAAGCTATAAAAAGCATTTGCGGAAGTGCAAATGACGGGAGGAATGAACTCCAAGCGGTCAAATATACCGCAAGACAAGAGAGGTTGGAGGACTTATGGGCCGCTTTGGATTGCGCAATCCTGAGGACGAGAGCCATACCATTGCACCGGGGAACAGTGTCTTTAGCGTCCAATTTATACGGAATTATAAGGAAGGCAGACGGGACAGTTGCGACGGTGCAACCTTTTTCTGAAATAAGTGTATAATAATAATAATAATAAAATGTATGTTTGAAAGAAAGATTGAGTTCAAAGTGCATAATATATTTCCCTCCAGAACACGTTCGATGATTACCTGGAACTCTTCCTCCAGTTTGGCTACACCTTTCTCTTCTCCTCTGCCTATCCTATGGCGGCCTTCTGGTCTCTACTCAATAACGTGATCGAGATGCGCACCGACGCCTTCAAAATGTGCCGCATATTCCAGCGGCCTTTCTCGCAACCCGCGTCTTCTATTGGCGCTTGGCAGGTTAGTGGAAACGAAAGTAAGAGGATATCATTAGCAGATTAAGGGGTCCTCAGGGGATCTGGTCCGTCCCCTTTTCGATAGATTTCCACATACATTTACTGTATTTGCTGGACCAAGCTGAACATGAGGGACATCAAAGAACCGCTTGGGCTATTGTAAACTGCACTTGTAAAAAACTGTTGTCCGCATCTTAGAGATCAGAGATCACGCAATTTGTAAAGCTCTGTTTAAAGTCATCCCCTTTTTAAGGGGATGCCCCTAGCACACGTTCTCTTATCGACCCTTGTCAGATTGCCTCATACTCGCTGCTGAGAGCATTTCCCTCGGTCCTTGTTTAGAGTCGGCTGGCTTCCTGTTCTTATGAAAATGCTCTATTTAACTCCCCCTGACGTTAGACCGTTTATAATGTGTCTACAGGCCGCTTTTGAGGCGATGAGTGTGATCGCGGTCATTACGAACTGCGCGTTGATCGGTATGGCGGCGAACAGCGCTCACTGGTTACCGGACCTCACGCCGGCCAACGCGATCCTCATGTTTTGTTGCCATTGAGGTGAGTTGATCATAATTAAGAGTGGATTTCAGACGATTGTCGAAAACTTAATGCATAGTGAATACACTTATATTAGCCAATCAGAAACGCACCCATTTAACAACCCTCCAAAAAAAATTTTCACCAACCAGCCAATCGGGAGGCGAAGTAATCACGACTTGAGTTTAGTCGTGACCCAAGAAAAAAACCTCAGCATGAAGATTGCAAGAGTAAACGCAAGTCATTAGATACAATGTAATGGCAAAGTGGAGGGAGGGCTGAATTTACAGAAAACATGTCCCCCCCCCCCTTTCCGTCTCAGCCGCCCATGCAAGTAATAATTTGTTTGTTTTTTGTTTGCAATCTGTTTGGCTGGGAGAGCAAAGACGTGATGCCAAACCGAAAACGTACAAACAAAATAAGTCTCTCATAACTCCCTGATTTGATATACTCTCGACACTTATTTGAAATTCGCTCTAAAAAGGTATAATTGCAATATTTTTTTTTTTTTCGATTAATGAAACAGAGGGAATAATCTCTTCCTGTGATATATCTGGAAAATGTTATAAGCAATTCAATTTTAGCTCTTCGCCTGGTAGCTTGCCGCGCCGATCATGCGATAACACTGGAAATACCCTCTACATTTCAGCATTTTCTGCTTGGAGTAAAGTTCGTGGTCGCCATGGTGATACCCGACGTGCCACAGTGGGTACAAGATGAAATGGCCAAACAAGATTATCAGGCTAAACTAGCTTTGATGGTAAGTACCATATTTGGGTAAATGAAATGATATCCTCGTCTGGTACCAAAAACAGACAAAACAGAGGGGAACAACCACGCGACCAACGGAATCGAAACGCGCGGCTGTAGTAGACGACGCAAGGGGGGGGGGGGAGATTTATGGAAATAAACCATAGCAGAGGGAGACTAACTAACTATGAATAATCTACCATTTTCTCCGTTGTTCTTCTTAGTTTGCTGCTGCTATAAAGTTGCCGACCTTTTGTTGTTTGAATTAGTGAGCCGCTCTTTTGTTTACATTCGATCCTAGAAGCAGAATAGTCAAGAATAGTCTCCCTCGCAGCCCGCTGTTTGTGACCGACACAAAGAACTGGCTGCGAGGGAGACTAAGAAGTAGAAATCCTTGCAGAAATGTCGAAATAACCAGCATCAAATAAAAACCGAGACTTGATTTGCTGCGCTCAATCAAAAATATTACACCTAATTTTCAAGTGAGTCGATTGAAATGGTTGTTTTCTCTCATGACTCGGAAGTTTTTGGCCGCGAAAAATTACCGGCAGAGTTAAGCCACTGAAGCCGAATAACTTCAGTCAGCTGCTCTTTTGTTATTGTTTTTACTCGATGTTAGAAGTAGAATGCAGACAAACAAAGTTTGATTCTTGATTTACCGAATTCAACCCAAAATATTTCATTATCTTTCCTCAATCATGGCCGATGGAAACAGGTGCTCTGATCTCTGACTCGTTATTTCTCTGGTCAACAAACTGGCGGTTTCTTTGACCATGCGTCGAATGTTTTCAGAGCGCGGCCTCTCACAACAACCCTATGTCCGTGTTTGCCGTGGAATTCAAGGCAAGAGTCAGAAAAATAGTATGATAAAGTCAGGAACAACTAGCGCGCTGGGTGTTCTAGTTATTATTCGTTTTTCCAACACCGGTGCTGTGTAAGCATATTGTCGATGGTTGAAGTGCTCTTTGTGATTATTTTTGTTCAATATTAGAAGACAAATTACGTGTTGATGTTTCGAAATTACAATCTACAAACAAAGTTTTATGTTCGATTTACCGAATTCAAACAAAGATGTCGCACTACATAACCTAAATTAACCGAAGGAAATGGATGTTTTCTCTGACTCGGTATGTTGCTAGGCCGATAAAATGGCGGCTGACTTTCCTTTAACATATGCGAATCATAGAAAACATTAAGCATTGACTTCCACAAATGTGGGGCTCTGAAAAGAGCCGGGGTTTGTAGCAGTGAAGCTCTTACACTTCACCACCGCGGATTCGCCTTGCAATCACGAATCCCATGCACACGTGTTGGGACGCTTCGGTCTTTGGTCTTGCAGCTCCAAAGAGTCGAATCTGGTTTCTCGCTGCTTGGCTTGGTCGATAGTAGCTAACGGGACTCAATCGGCCGTTCATTTTGGGGCTGTCAACACCGTTCCCTGCTCTTCTTGGCTTTGGCTGCTTTCTCGACCTCTTTCGTGTAACAGATCTAGGAGTATACTTTCGGCGTGCCATCTTGGTTGAAGATTATTCGGAGGAAATTTCTGCTCCAGTGAGTCTGTCTTTTCACCGTATGAATGACGCTGCTGAATCGAAGAGCTTTATATGTAGCGCGTCCTTCGCTTTGATTGGAGAAGAATGGCGTGATTTGATTGGATGGAAAAACAGCCAATCAAAAAGGTTATTCCTGCTCTGAAGTGACCAATAAGAACACGGGAATGTCGATCCGCTTTCTGCGCTCGACCTTTCCTAAAACAATTTTGGCAATTTTATCGTTCAGAAGCTCTGGACCTCAGGTTTAGGTAACATTCCTGATGAAAAATGTCTTGAAAATTGCCTTTTTTCTTTTTCTGCTCTTGCGGCTCCCAGAGCTGAGATCCAAAGCACACACAGGTCCAACAGACCAGTTAATGCACGGTAAACTAGTCGGGGAAATCTCTTCGGTTATCTCTGTAGATAATAAACCAACGGACCAGCTGGGCGAAAAATATTGCACTTTATTGTTTGTTCTTCACAAGTGTGTCGCGGAAATGCTGCTGAATGTGTAGCCGGCTGAGTACAGCCGCGTAATCCCAGCTGTTCTTTGTTGTTATTTATTAGAAGAACAACTGCATTGTACCATCTACACACAAAATTAGATCCTCGATTTACCGAATTCAGCTAAAAATATGGCATCTTTTTCCTCAATCAGGTGATGGAAATTGATGTTTCTCTGACTCAGTATTTCTCTGGACAGAACAACAGCAAAGTGGCGGTTGCTTTGACCCTGTATCGCATTGTTTTCAGAGCGCGGCCGCGGTCCGTATGCGTCATGGAAAATAAAGGCGGATTCTTTGTTGATGTTATTTGGCTACCGCCGCGTACCATTGCCGTGTAGGGTGAGCGCGCCACATCGCAAGTATACGCGGGATGGAATCTTCATAAGTTTGATCCTTTGATTTATTTAATACAGGCTTCTGCCATATTCTATAGCAGCTTCGATCAACCTTACAGGTTTTAGAGAGTCTAATGCAAACATTGCGCACATTGATATTGTCTCCTACACAGCCCGCCGTCCTTTGTGTCGGTAACGCAACGCTTCCTTTCCACAAGAACGGTCCGCGTAGGAAACTAACATTATCACACTTCACTGCATTGATACAACGGACAAGTAATGCATGTCCGTCGCAACTAGACAGAAAGCGTAAAGCATTGACTTCCACAAATGTGAGGCTCTGAAAAGAGCCGGGGGTTTTTAGCAGTGAAGCTCTTACACTTCACCACCGCGGATTCGCCTTGCAATCACGAATCCCATGCACACGTGCTGGGACGCTTCAGTCTTTGGTCTTGCTACTCAAACGAGTCGAATCTGGCTTCTCGCTGCTTGGTTTGGTCGATAGTAGCTAACTGGGCTCACTCGACCGTTCATTTTGGGGCTGCCAACACCGTTCATTACTCTTCGTGGCTTTGGCTGCTTTCTTGTTCTCTTTCCAGAATCTGATTTACGAATGCTGTGCTTTCTGCGTGCCATCTTGCTTTAAGTTTATCCGCGATTCCGTGGCTAGGAACCAAATTGATAACATACAGACGAAATGTCTCGATGAAATGACCGTCAAACTTTCTCTATTTATATTGGATCAAAGGCGGATCGAAATTCTCGCGTTCTCATTGGTTTCTTTACTTCAGAAGAAAGCTTCGTGATTGGCTGTGTTACCATCCAATCAAATTGCCAATTTATTATCCAATCAGATTGAAGGACGCTACAAATAAAGGCTGCGCGACCCCAACAGCGCCTTCATACTTTGAAGACAGAATCACTTCAGTATAATTTCCTTTCTGATAATCTTAAGCCAATATGCCGGCACGCCGAAAGCACAGCGCTCGCAAAGCCGTTACAGGAAAGAGAACAAGGAAGCAGTCAAAGCCAAGAAGAGCAGAGAACGGTGTTGGCAGCCCCAAAATGAACGGACAAGTGAGCCGATTTAGCTACTATCGACCAAGCCAAGCAGCGAGAAACCAGATTCGACTCTTTGGAGCTGCAAGACCAAAGACTGAAGCGTCCCAACACGTGATGAGCAAGGGATTCGTGATTGCAAGGCGAATCCGCGGTGGTGAAGTGTAAAAGCTTCACTGCTACAAGTACAAACCCCCGGCTCTTTTCAGAGCCCCACATTTGTGGAAGTCAATGCTTCAAGCTTTTTGTGTAGTTCCATGTTCAGATGGTAGTTCGAAATACTTAGCTACTTTTTCTAGTCCGTTATACATCGGCCTAACAAGAGTCGAAGAAAGCATCCGTTTCCATCGGCTGAATGAGGGAATGTAGTGTGATATTTTCGATTTATCACTCCTTTAAGAGTGATTTTCTATACTGTTCCCTTGTTCTTAAAAAATATGGAGCACAGAAAGTTCGTTTGATGTTGCACTAAACATAACCGTATACTCTTGTGGGAACTCCTCTTGTGTCACTAAGTTTGTTATTCAATGTTAGGTAAATCATGTATAACCCTTTATGTGCAGATGGTTATTTCGAAATTTCCAAAAACTGCTGAGACAAGGAAACGATCGAATTGGGTTCTTTCCTCAACGGCAATATCTTCAATATCGAGTGAAAACAATAACAAGGGAATGCCCGACGAGAACTCTAACCATTTCACACACAATACACTAAAACCCCGCACAAGAATCAGGCAAAAAGTGGATCAGAACGGAAGTGGCTCTAGTTTTCAAAATAACACTAGGCTGCTTTATCTTACAGTACGGCCACGTTTGTTTCTCTTAAAAAAAATTTGCTGTTGACTTTCGAAGAACAAAATTTCTCTTGTGATTTCTAAGTTCTAAGAATTGGTCTAGATGCATGAACATGAAGTTTTTGTTTGATGCATCGTCCAGATCGTCCTAAAACGACGCGACGCAGGAATCAAAACCTATTACTTGGATCGTTAAAGATAACAAAGGGTCGGCATCGGCAATGCTGCGAGCAACCACAATATCAAGAAATTCTGAGCTACAGGGTTAAGAATTGGGCTATGAAATTGCAAATTAACTCAATTCGCTGCTGAAGCAGAATACTTTTCTAGTGCCTACATGTGCGATATTCTAGTTATACAAAATGGCGCGAAGTCGGGCCATGGTCGATGATCCAGCGCATTATACGAAGGAATACGCATTTGTCCCTGATGACAGGCAGCCGAATCAAATTTTGTATATAGTTTTTTGAAAATAAAGAGGGACAAAAAGTATTGGTTGTCTTCCCGGTCACATATTCGGCCTATTCGGTGATGCATATTTGTTCCTTTTCAGGCGAACACTAGGAAAGAACCGCACTTCCTGGCGACTTCTAAAGAGACAACAATATGAATTCCCTTCAATGGATTTACGCACAATAATGACGGCGACCTATATGTTGTAACGATTGTCAAATAAGGTACTACGCAGGATTTCTTACAGTGCATTTTCATAACTATGCTCAAATGAAGACAAGGGACGTGGTGCTCTTAAAAGTCAGGAAGAGTCAAAAAACAACCCAGCTCCGTCACTAGCACACGCCCTTGGAGGGTCAAACATTGGTTAGTAAGGGACACACAGGTACTGCCAGAAATGAGCTACGGTTAGAATCTAATAGTCTGTATGCAGGTGGCTTAAAAGATAGTCTCGATGCGTCCTAAAAGCACGAAGGCGCGTTATTTGCTATAAAAGGAGGCCTTACCATTGAAGAAAATGCGCAAGCAATATCGATGTGCTCAGTGTAGCCTTGTAAACGCGGATTAAGCACCGAGGCTGTGCAGGGACATCTGCCAATCGATGGCCGCTTTTTTCCCGCGTAAATGGTTAATCGCTCTTTTCGAGCGTATTTCATTTTGGCAGTTTTACTGACAAAAATGTATTTGTGAGGTTTATTTGTGACAATGGCTCAGCAAGTGAAGTAACTTTGACTTTAGCTGTGGTTTGACTTCCCGCCCAACACATGTAAAGCAGCGCCGTTTCTTCGACTCGTTACAGATTCACCTGGAAAATTCTGATAAAACTACTTCTACATTAACTAAGGATAAGACATGTATATTTTTCTAAATTAACGTAAAGGAACTAGATTTCTAAGTATTTAAAGTATTGGTAAATATTTTCTCTTCGGAAGTTGTAATGAACAAGGTAAACAATTCGTAAACGCACCAGCTTTTACTACGCGTTTTGTATGGTGTATCATGCATCAAACCGTTGTATAACATACTTGTATGTGTTAATGTATTCAAGGTGTTCTCGGTAGAATAGTCTGAATCGGTAGAATCTCTGTTTTGTGGAAATTGAGGACGAGATATCATACGATTCAAGTATATTCAAAGTCTTCAGTCGCTAGATTCCGTCGCTGCGCGACTCGTGCGATATCGCTTTTTTCGTGCTATTTTCTTAGAGGAATCTAGCCTCCTGAAGCTTTGAATAATCCTATAATATCCCATCTCATTGTCGAATAAAAGGCAATGAGAATATATTTGTATTTCGCTAATATTGTAAAACGAATTTAGTAATAAAACCTAAAATAAGATAAATAAATCACGACTTTTAAACTATCTTTGTATGTATATGTATATATTTATAGGATAGAATTAATATCTACAGGTTATTGCGTGTTTACAGAAAATTGTTTGAACAATTTTAACCCTAAAGGATCTAGACAATCGATATATTTAAATAGATACTAAATATAATCTTTCCTCGGGGTAGGCAAATAAACTGTTCTCCTGACGTAGACTGTTAGTTACCCCTTCTTAGACTACGAACGTCCTACATTGGAAGAAATCAAGCTACTAAGCAAGTTATTTCGTTTGCGGTGTGGAGCTAGTTCTGTACCTAATTCAAAAACTTTCAAACAAATAGCTGGCTTCAAAAAGCGCGCGTACGAAGGAATTGCGACGCATGCGTAAAGAGGGGATCTAACGCGAGATTGACTCGTATTCAGTCGTCAGCAATGAGGGTGTTCGCTGATTGGCTGAACATTTTTCCATGCGCAGAAAGCTTTTCTGTCAACAGCTCATTCTCATACCCAGAGCTCCCCGGCTCGTCTGTCCGCAGGGGGGAGGCTATGGGGACATCCATTTGAGGACCGTCGCTGATTGGCTGATTTTGAGCGTTGGAGCATGCGCTGAAAGGTCTTTCTCTTAGCTCTGTATTAAATCTCGCGCATGCGTCAGTGGCTGTCACCAGAGCTCCTCCCGCGAGGAGACGAGCCGGGGAGCACTGGGTTCGAGAATGTCAACAGCTCTGCATCAAATCTCGCGCATGCGTCAATGGCTGTCACCAGAGCCTCCCCCGCGAGCCTGGGAGGTCTGGTACGAGAATGGTATTGGACGCAGTATACTTGCGGCGAGCTTTTGTGACCGATAAAAAGCTGCTGCTCTGATTCCGCTAAGCATGCGTACACTTCAAAAAAAAAAACATGATGGTACTTTTGTTAAGTGGCGGATTCGATCATAAAGGGATCCTCCCTACAGGGGTACATGCAACTCCCGATCACCCGACGAAACTCCGAACTCACACCAAAATATATCACGGGATGAATCACGTGACTGATTAGCAACATAATGCGACAGATGACGTAGACGTCGGCATGGAGACGCACGCCCTTCAGGACGAATAATATTCTGGAGACCGCCCATGGAATGTATGTGAGCATAAGAACAAGCGTGATCAAGACCATCGCTTTAGTGACTCGCATTTCTGCGAGTTGACGAGTGTTTTGTAGTCGGGTACAAACTCGTACTGATCCGGGTCTGATCCGATTAGCTGAGTGAATTGTTCTGCGAATTTTGATGTGTGAAACTATTACCGAAATTACTGCTATAGTCCCTGTAAGTAGGACAAGGGAATTCGGGGTTCCTAAAGCGAATGATTCGGGTCTCCATATAATGAAACTTTTCTGTCTAAAGAAACCAGTTATTCCAATCGCTACTGATGCTAGCCAAAGAATTGCAAGCAAAATTCGCACTCGTCTGGTCTTGAGCCGATGTCGGTGAGCCCGCAGTAGCGAATCATGGCGGTCAATGCTTAGCAGAATGAGGCATGCGCAGTTGATAAACAAAGCAGGTGTCGTGATCAACACGTGCGTCTTGGATAACACCCTACTCGTCTTCTGATTGGTCGAGAAAACAAAGAGCGCGATGCTTATAGGAATGTTCACACAAGAGCCAATGAGATCCGCTGCCGTTAGGTTGCCTAGGATATGCACCGTCGAGTCCCGTATTCGCAGCTTTATCCGGTGCCGTTTGAAGCTGAATACATAAAATATGACAACATTGCCTGGTATTCCTATTGACAGGAAGAAGAATAAAATAACACCGCTGACAGCTTTGCCGGTGATTGTGGGCTCATCTAGATCAACCAATGATTTGTTGTTTGTTGAGCTGTTGACCCAAGCCATAAGGTACCCCACTACCTCTATATCTGTGGATGAAGTCATTTGAGGACTTTATATAAATCATCTGAAGATGCCTGGAACGAATGAAGTCCTGGGATGCTATCGTTTTGTTTTATGAAAAGCACAACCCATTTCTGGATTGAGCTTTCGTCTGGCACCCTCAATACTGCTCGATAGACCGAAAGCAAATATTTTTTCAGTCCAACCTACGCGAAAATTATTCAGTAGGTGTTTTCTGGGCAAAACGTTCCTTTTCGAGATTATTTTCCTCCCTAGAAGTTTCTACATCTGTCAGTGGATGAAAAAAAGGAACAAATATCCGGAACCCTGACATTATAATTTAAGTGAAAGCAAATACCTTCTAATCGTGAAAAATAGCGTTTATTAGTAATACTACCTTCCCAAAAAGCACGTTCACTTTCCCGAGAAAATTGTTTTTCATGCTTTTATCACTCTATTCTTTTTACCCAAAAACACTAAACAGTGAGTTCAATAAATGCGATAATGTTTTACCCCTAGTACTCAACTTGACATGAGCAACATCAGAATGACAATCTAATGCTATAATTGAACTTACCTTGGTGTCTATAGCTTCAGAAACAAATCTTTTCCCTTACAACACAAAAATGCCCACAAACTTCGCCACTGTCATAAACTTTGCAGATCCTTTTTTTTGTCGGAGGATTTATTCCATCATCCAAGTGTAAAATTGTTAATAGTAGACAGTTGATCACTACACGGCACTTAATGGGAATAGCCTCTTGCTGTTTGGTCTGGTTGCATTTGGGAAGAAAGGTGGTCATTTTCGGCATTATGAAGGGCTTTATTAAAAGCTGATTGGATGGTGTAAGTTCTAATTCCTGATTTGTATACTCGGTGTCTATATTTTGTTTGTTCTTATTTTCGTCAGTTATACAATAAAACGCTAGTGGCACCTGTTCCGGGGAAAGTCAAGAACTGCTGGAAAAAATTCACTTATTTGCTGGGAGCTTCTAAATAACACCCATGTATTTCATTTTCCGAACGTCTTGCGTGTTAGGAACTTTTACTGTAAAATATTTAGTAACTTCTTATGCTTGTGTGAGGATTACAATGTAAACGTGAATCATGTTTGTCGATATTATTTTAATTTTCAACTCATTTGACAATGGACATTATTCACACCATGAGGTGTGCAAAACCCGCCATTTACCGAGATTCTTGACAGGCGTATGTATTTAAGGGCCTGTCCAGGGGCAAATTTAGATTGCCCCAAGGAAAAAATGAAGAACCAGGACAGGCTCTAGATGGTCAAAATTTGGCGCGCTGTTATTAAAATGTAGTAATTATTGCTGCGAGGCCCTCAGGCCGAGCAGCGACACTAATCTTTGTTCCCAGGCATTTTCAAATTTGCCTTTCTTCCCGCCGCTGTTTGTTCCCGCTGTTCACGGGACATCCCGCCAGTCCCGCGGCAAGAATATCCGTGAGCTTTGGTGCGCTCGGTTTGTCGGAGCCACAGCCTCGCTTCCATGCATCACCTTGTGTGTCACCAAAAGTCCACATCTGGCGAGTTTCAGAGGATATCCTGGCTGGAATTCTTACTTCTAAGGATGGAGCACTTAGTGGATATTTTATTGGCTGTTTGTTTTTCAAGGCTTCCTCCGAGAATCAACTTTTGCGAGCTCTCTACAGTTTTACAGCGTATTTGAACCATTTGAAAATTCAAGATGGCGGCAACAACAAGGCGGCGAGTTTACTTCACATCCAAATGATATTTCCAGTGGGGAACGATGCATCAGATACATGAGATTTATTTCGCCGAATTAGTGGAAGGATTTCTTTTGAAAGTAAACTTTAAGTTTATAAAAGGTAAGCGTTTGTTTTTGCAGTTGCATCGACACATGTTATGCAGCTTACTTGGGCTTACTTCAGAGTTTAGGGCCGTTCCACAACTGTTTAAAACTTAAAAGTACTGTTTGGGTGATAGTTTTTAAAAGGCCTCTCTAAGCTCAGATCTTCTTTAGTCAAAGCACTGGACTGGGGTCAAAAAGAAACAGGCTCGGAAATATTGATAGTTTATTCATTATTATCATGAACCATGAAAAAGTCACAAATGTGCTATCACATTTTTTTTCTGTACCCCCCGAATTCTTCAGAGGGGTAGGAGCTCGAAGGTTGAAATAATTCTTGGGGTCAAGGCCTGAAAACGTTCAATTCTTGGGGGTGACTGCTAAATTCTTGGGGGTAACTGCTGATGTGATGGTGAGCAAATTAACTAGTTATTACATTTACATGTAGGTCATAACCCAGGGGTACAAATTTTTTTATGGCAGGGCCTAATGATAATTCCGTTCATTAATCAATAAGAATTGATAGCGAAAATCCAATTGATAACAATCAATAATAATTACTTGGTATCGAGTGTATCAGCTAATTGATAATCATTGATACTCAAAAATTTTCGGCCAATCAACTTATCAATTATTAATGATTGTATAGTGTGAGTACCTTCTAGGCTCCATGCTATGTTCCTTATTGTTATCTTAACTGTGTATACTGGTAGATATGAAATAGCTTTATCATGAAGGCGAATGCAAATAAACAAATGTGTCCTTGTCATGTTGTTAAATTCACGTTTAATGGTGCCTGAAATTTGTGTTAGGGATGGATCTCACTAAGGCCTGTTGTAAACATTGAGCCTATGCAGCACCAAACCAAACAGTTATATGAAACATTGAACAACCGAAAATTGATATTAATTGATGAAATAAATATAATCGATAGCATTGATTGAGAAATCGATTACTCACAGAGATCCCCCTTATAGATTTCAATCAATTTTTGATATAATTTGTTAATTTTGTCATGGTATCTATCATTATTGATTATCCATTTTAACAATTGAACATGCCAGGGATGATAAACAATTATTGGATTAGATTTTTGTGATATCCAGAATAAACAATGTCGAGAGAGGTGGATTCAGTCGAGGCCATAAGGCCTTTGATTGAAGGGGGTGAAACCCTTTTATTTCATGTGTGTTTCATTGCTGTAGGTAGGTTAACTTACTTTCTCTTTCTTAATCCTTCCTTTATTCCTCCCTAATTACATTTTTATTTTATATTTTACAGCTGTGCATCACTATCAATGAATGCAAGAAAAAAACACTCAAAGCTATAACAACTACAAACATTAAAAGGCAATATTATGTCAGTGACTCTATTACGGCTCTAGTGAAATGTGTGGTTCCAGAAATTAAACATACTCCCGCCCCCCAGAGCAATTCTGTTATAACCTTGACAATCTTATACTATCATTCAAAACCATAATTCATCATACGTGTACAGTAAAAGGGCAAATATAAGAAAGAAGCAGAAATCTAGAAACTATTACACCACTTTTTATTAATTATTATTTATTAATTTTTATAAGAATCATGTAATAAAAATGTGAGAATTTTTTTGCATATTGGGCAATTCCAGGAATATATATACCCCGGGGATGGGCGGCATTTGGAAATTCTGAATGGGGGGGGGGGGGGGACTTTCATGCTCGGAATTCTGCCTGGAAGCTAGGCTAGGAATTCTATAAGGGGGGTAAGCTATTGTTAATTCTGGAAGCAGGGGGGCGGGGGGGTTTGGGCATAAACTAGTGCCGCCCATGGTGGGTTCCAGAAAATATCCATACCCGCTCCCCTCCCCTCCCCACCCTCCCCCAACGGAAGAGTGTCGAAAAGTGACCCCCCACCCCTCTGGAATTTCCAAGGAAAAATACAGTATTTGTATGGAAATGATCAAGTAAATTCATCCCCCCCCCCCCCCCACCCCCCAGTTATTCCTCGCAGCACTTCACTTTCTTTTAGAAACTTCTAGTTTATTATATATAATCCATATTGGCAGGGAGAAGTGAATTACAGTGGAGTCAGTATTTAACTGTATAAAAATCTTTGAGTCCTTACAAGAGAAAATGATCCCCTTTTCTCGGCGTATGTTCGAACCCCGATCATTTATGCTCTCACATTATTTCATTGATTTTATGGCGCTTTATGTGTACACGCTGAAAATTTGATTGACTTCAATTTACGTTCACCTGAATGGGAAATGTACTTTTTTCCATTTCAATTCTATGAATAAATTTTCCGAAAATCGGCCAGGCGCTCGCCACCGAAGAGAAGATACCACAGGTATCCCCTTTGCCCAGGTTACCTCGGCCATCCGCCATCGATGTCATTTTACCCACAATCCCTTGGTTTACAAAATCTAAACAAAAATGGCGGCCGAAGGATGAAAAGTCGCATGCAGTTGAATAAAACGTTTTCTGCTCAAAATGGAGTGGGTTAGAGGCTCCGTGAGAGTCGCCGACCAAGAGAGAAGACTTTTATTGGATAGATTCTATCATAGAGGTGAGAAAAAAAGGTTTGATAAGTGTATTATCAGTGATGTATTTATTTGATGAATGTGTCAATGATATCGCCGATGAAGTTTCGAAACACATGCTTTTCAAGTTCTAAAAGAGAAATGTTTTGTTTACTAAGCTATTAAGTCAATGTAGAGACGAAGAAATATGGTGATGAGAACAGTTATTACTATAGTCTTCATTTGATTTTGCACAGACACACACTGCAAGAGGGTGGTGCAGCAAACAACTTCCTTGAAATTGTGATTAGTAAGCTTATTTGGAGAAGGATTATATAGAATAGTTAGTGCAGTTAGTCTGGTTTTGACTGGACTACTTCTCACCAAACAACAGCCTGTGGGAGAGGGGGTGCGAGGGGTTCGAACGAACCCCCTCAGGCCAGAAAAACAAGGCTTTTGCTTAAAAAAACAGCTAGGAAACACGACAAAAATACTATAAATATGTATATAGTGTTTTCTCTGGAAAAATGAAGACAACGAACCCCCTTCAAGGGCGTGAGCTATGGGCCCGAACAATATTAATCAAATACATTTGACTTTTAAAAAATCCAGAAAACTGACAACTTTGGAAATCAGTCCACTTTAAAACCTGTGGTTTAATACAGCCCTGAAGTGTTGCAACATGACCAGTATTCTCAAAACATTGATGTATATTTGATTTATTTTGGGTTTGATGTTCTATTACTCAAAACTTCAGAGCCAATAAGATTCTTGCCCTGTTTCACCTAATGCAGTTGTCTGGTTTTCCTTGGAATGTAAACCAGACAAATGTAGCGTAGACTAAAAATGCCAGGAATCTGATTTGCTTGGAAGGCGTGTTGAAAATACAATTGTTTTAGCTGTAATTGTAACCACATTTGTAAATTGATTGACAGTCAAGAGGCAGATCTTGCAGTACCAAAGTGGCAGTATTGGTTTATTCCCACTCAAGACCCCATCCAGGGACAGCAAAGTCAGAGAGAGCCATGTGCGTGAAAACATCTACTGCGCTATGGCTGCATGGGCTCTAGGACAAGCATACAGGTAAGAGGAGAACGAGAAGCCTGCATTTTGGAGCATGCTGCTTTACAATGTCATCCCCAGAGCCCTTGAGATTGCCTAAATGATGGGGGGCTCTGTAATCAAGATTGACTACACTGTAGAACACCCGAAATTGGGAAGATTATTGGGCAAAATATTACCATTAGGATCCAAGCTACAGTATCAATCATTGATAATTATCGTTAATTATCCTTCCCTGTGTGGTAATAACACTACCGTTGAAGTTGGTCTTTAGCCATTTTCCAAGCACTGCGTAATGCCAAGTCCATTCCCTTGAACTCAATAATAATGTTCTCCAGATCCATCATATCAGGTTGTTTGTGACTGTCCAGGATTGAGGTTCCAGCAGAGAATGGAAAGTTCATGAAAATTAATACGTTTTTTGAAACCTTGCTTATTTTTACCTTCCCTATAGGAAATAAAACAGCTACCATTCCAGCTGATCTTTAGACATGTACTCTCTGATACAAGTTTGGTTTTGGCTATCCAGGCTTGTAGTTTCCATGAGAGAATAAAATTTCATTTTATATTTTGGAGTTAATCTTTAGCTGCAATCCAAGGAGTGCATTTTATGAGTTTAATTTCATCCCAAAATTTTCTGTTGCCATTTGCATAAACAATCCATTCATAATCATGGTCTTTTGTATTCTGAGCTAAACTGAATTATAATGTTTCCAGACATGTTGATGACAACCAGGGGAGAACATATGAGCTACAACAAAGTGCAGTGAAGTGTATGAGGGGGATTCTCTTCTGTTACATGAGGCAGGCTGATAAGGTACTAAATACAATGATTTGTGTAGCAGCTTCAGTGTCATAAGATCTTTTTCAGGGCATCTGCTATGGTGCAGACAAAAAATGAAAATTGTATGCAAATTTTGGAGGAAATTATGAGGAAAAGTTTGTTGACTGTGTGGGAGAAATGACAAATTATTCAGAAATGAATAATGACCTAGTATGAAATCAGCATTTTTTAAAGGAAACGTATGGTGTGCTTCTGCAGTATTTATTCACTTCAAGAAGATGCATAATCAAAGGCACCGAGTGCCTCGGTGAAATCGTGGATACTGTTTATCCCAACTAGTTTTGGACTTTTGGTCCTCTTCCCTTCCTTCCCGAGATATCAATTTTCTAGTTGTGATGACCTAACTTTGGTAACCTAGCGATGTTCCCTTCTCAAAATATTATTTTTTCTAGTTTTCATGACGTCATTGATGACGTAATGTCATGTGACTTTGGTGCCGGATGCCCGTTGTCACTCAGATAACTTTGTCCAAGTTTGGCCACCAAGCGATATTCCGTTCTCGAGATATTAATTTTTCTAGTTTTGATGATGTCATCGATGACGTAATGTCATCTGACTTTGTTGCTGGAATCTCCTTGTCACTAAGATAACTTTGTGCAAGTTTGGTCACCTAGCAATATTTTGTTCTCAAGATATTAATTTTTCTAGTTTTGATTATGTCATCGATGACGTAATGTCATGTGACTTTGTTGCTGGATCCCCCCTCCTTGTCACTAAGATAACTTTGTACAAGCTTGGTCACCTAGCGATGTTTTGTTCTCAAGATATTAATTTTCTAGTTTTGATGACGTCATCGATGAAGTAATGTCATGTGACTTTGTTGCTGGACCCCCCTTGTCACTAAGATAACTTTGTCCAAGTTTTGTCACTCGCTCACTCACTCATAACTCAAGTGTTAGCTCATGACGTCATCTAAACTAAACTAATATCTCGACAAAGATACATCGCTAGGTGACCAAACTACAACAATTCGTGAATACGCATTTAAAAAGTAGACAAGAACCATAATAGACAACATTCTTTGTAGAATAATAGGAAAATCACAAACTAATAACTCACTCCGAACTCTCTCATTTGTTGCCTGCTAGCATAGAACTTTTGGTCACCAGGTGGCATCAATAGTCCAGTTTCGAATTCTCTAATCTACCGGCATCAACGGTGCATAAATACAGTGGGAGCCTTGGTTTGAACCCGAATGTTGGGGCGGGAAGCCTGTGCCCTAGGGGGTCTGGGACTAGCAAGAACACGAGGGAAAAAATGGCGGACTACATGTACGAACAGAGAACGTTGTGTTGAATAAAAATCAGTAACAAACCATCCGCAGTACCATAAGTGGTCCCTCCGAAGCCGGATCTAAGAAGAATAGAGGTAAGACACTGGACTTACAAGTTCCAAAAGCTGAAAGTAGCAAAATGGCAGAGTTCGGCGGTGGAAGAAAGTCAATAAGTGAACGAGCCTATCGAGTGGTGAAACAACCAGAACATCTGAAGGAATTTACAGGAGTCCCACTAATCCGGAGAAAGGATAAACAGGAAAAAGAGGTAGATGATGAAATCTTAAGGTGCAGGCGAGAAAGTCTGAGAGAAAGCCTTGATAGAAAGATTGATTTAATCCTCAATTTGATGAATGGAAATAAGAGTAGTCGAGTTATAGAGTTAGCAATCAAGCAATTAAGAGAGCTATGGAATAAAGTTTCAGAAAACCACGAACTATACAACAGTTCTGATATCGAAGAACAGAAAACAGATGAAATGTGGATGTTAAGCAAAAGGGACAAAATTGAAGAGCTTGAGATTGAGATTAATGACTACCTAGAACAGAGGGGGGAGGGGTCAGTAAAATCAATGACTGTCCTCACAGAATTGTCAACTTCCCCTAAGAAGTCCAAGTCCCCTAAAAGTCCCCATAGCCAAACAACACCAAGTATCTATAGTGAAGTAAATGGGGGTGGTGGGTACAGCTTGGATAAAGCAGGGGAGGGGTGGTTCCAGTCAAAGCCAGTCACCACAGGGATCCCACTCTCCTCAAATAAAGCTGAGTCCCATAGACAAGCAACACCAAGCATTCATAAAAGTATTCACAGTGATTTAAGAGGAGTTGATGGGAATGGGTCAGATCAGAATTGGGAGGGGTCGTTCCAATCAGAGCCAGAAACCACAGGTATCCCAAACCCATCTGAGAAAGCCAAGTCCCAGAAAAGCTCCCTAATTCAGCCAAGAATGAACCCATATAGTGGCGTAAGTGGGGGTGGTAATAGCAACCAGAGTCACAGGGGGAAAGGGTCTGCAAGGTCAAGGTCATCCACAGGGGTCCCATCTGAACATTCATTTGAACAGTCACCTAAAGGGCCCAGATTACTTGGACAGCCAATTCGTGAAAGAAATATGGGTCACAGGGGGGAGGGGTCTGCAAGGTCAAGGTCAAGCACAGGTATCCCATCTAAGCGTTCCATTGAACAGCCACATAACAGGCCCGAAATAATGAGGCAACCAATTACTAGCACCCCTATTGCCCAGGAACAGTCCCCTGTCCAGAAAGTCGAAAAATGGCTGAGAACGCTCCCTATAACCCCAGAATACCCCCCAGAACGTGAAGAAAGGAAACGCCCATCACTCCCAAAAATAAAGTTGCCTACCTTTGATGGGAATCCCCTAAAGTGGCCCGAATGGTATGGTCTCTTTAAGGTTTTAGTGGATGAACAGCGTATTACGCGAGCAGAGAAAATGGTGCATTTAAGATCGGCGCTCACAGGTGCAGCAGAAAGCGCGGTAGCTGGTATGCTAATCGATGGGTCAATGTATGAAAAACACTAGCAGAATTGTACCAGCGGTTCGGAAACCCAGAACTGATTTCTAAGACATTGATTCAGAACTTTCTTAATCTTCCTAAATTGACAAACGAGTCAAAGGATTTGATGCGCGCCTTTGTAGACAAACTTCACACTACGGTTGAAATGCTCCGGTCGTACGGTCATGAAGCCGATCTAAAAGCGAGCACAAACCTGGAACAGGCAGTAAAGAAACTTCCACCAGTGACCGCGGAAAGATGGTGCAGAAGGAGGTTAGAACTTGGCGGAAACGTAGACCTCGATGTGTTCACACTCTGGCTGAAGAAAGAAGTAGAGGTCAAAGAGCTTACATTCAGCCAGGACCTATCAAAATCTCAGGACCAACCAAAGCAACAGAAAAGGCGGAGCCAACAACAACAACAAACACATGCCACTGAAGCCGAGCCCGTCACCACCCCTCCGAAACCTCCGGCTGTTAAGTGTCCAATCTGCGAAGGGAAACACAGCGCCGGGAGCTGCGAGCAGTGGAAGTCGGCTGATGTAGACAAGCGCTGGTCATTGGCTAAGAGACACAAGCTATGCTTCCGTTGTTTGGAGAGCGCGCATACTAGGTGGAAATGCTCTGATAAAGACGCGTGTGGTGTCAATGGATGTAATGGCAGGCATAATCCTCAGTTACACAAGGAAATCCAGAAAACACCGAATGAGAATCCAGCCAAGCCGAAAGGCGTGTCTGACCCTGGCAATCAGAACAGTACAACGTCGCACGTAGTGGACGAAGAATCCTCAAACTCCAGCAAGTCTATCAAGTCCGGGAAGGTAGCGCTTCAGACCATCCCTGTAATACTCGTAGGAAGCAACAATAAGCACGTGAAGGCAAATGCTTTCTTAGATCATGGATCAGGGTCGTCCTACATAACGGAGGATATGGCGAACGCACTAAATCTCGAGGCTACGAAAGAGCCATTGAGGGTGTCTGTGTTTGGCGCCGGAACTGTAGTGACTCAAAGTAGACTAGTACCATTGGAAGTGGTGAGTACAGATGAAGAGACGAGACACGACGTGCGCATGTGGACGACGCCTAAAATATGCCAAATGAAGTCAGTGGATTGGTCAAGACACGCGGCAGCATATGAGCATCTCCGTACTCTAGACATTCAGAAGCCAGTTGGTAACGGTAATGTGGATATACTTATAGGAAGTGATTATTACCGCGAGTTCCTCCTACCATCCGAGCACCGAATTGGGCAACCTGGCGAACCAGTCGCAATGAAGACCCCATTAGGATGGACATTAGTTGGTCGAGTTCCAAACAACGAGGAGTGTGCCGAGTCGAACGTGCATGTCTATACACTTCACACAGTAATATCGCCAGAACAGCGAGCTGATGAAATCATGAAAAAGCTGTGGGACAACGATCTCTTGGAACCAAGCAAGGGACATTCCTTTACTCCAGAAGAAACGATCGCGCTAGAGAAGGCTGAGCAATCGCGGAAATATGTCGGCGACAGATACGAAATCGCTATACCCTGGGTAGAAGAGGAGCCCAAGCTTGGCGATAACTTTGACGTAGCTGAGCGGAGACTAATCTCGCTGGAAAAGTACTTAGCAAGACGTCCACAGGTAGCCGAGAAGTACCGAGAGGTGATGAAAGCAAACGTTGACAAAAGATATGTAAGAAAAATGGAAGCCCATGAAATGGATAGTGGACCCACATGGCACCTAGCCCATTTCCCAGTAGTAAGAGAAGACCGCCAAACCAGTAAAGTTAGGATTGTCTTTGACTCAGCGAGTAAAAGTCAAGGAGTGAGCCTAAATGACGTCATGCTGCCAGGCCCGAAACTGCAACAAGAGGTGTTCGATGTTCTTTTAAGGTTTCGGAAGAATCCAGTAGCGCTGGTCGCTGACTTGACGGAGATGTTTTCTCAGATAGGGATGGCAGAAAAGGACAGACGTTATCATCGTTTTCTCTGGCGAGACCTCGACTCATCTCGACCGCCTGATGTATACGAAGCAGTGAGGCTTACCTTTGGTGATCGAGCATCCCCTTTTCTGGCACAGTACGTTGTCAGACAGCACGCTGAAGAGCACCGACAGGAATTTGGCTTAGCGGTACCTATAGCACTCCAGGATATGTATATGGACGACATCATGACTAGCCTTGAGAATGTAGAAGACGCAGTAAACGCGCGTAAGGAACTGGTCATGATGTTTGAATCAGCAGGATTCAAGATCCGCAAATGGTGTAGCAATGACGTTGACGTACTTGAGGGTATACCCGCAGAAGATTTGGTGTCTAAGGTGAACATTGAAGATTCGGAGCTTCCTGTCATGAAGACGTTGGGAGTGCAGTGGAACGCAGAGCAAGATGCGTTCGAGTTCAAGCTAAATGTACCGGAAGATATCCAGTATACTAAGCGAGGATTTTTGAAGAAATTAGCTACCCTGTTCGATCCACTCCAGATGCTTGCTCCATTCTCGATTAGAGGGAGAATGATTCTGCAAGAGACGTGGCTGCGCGGCTTGGATTGGGACGAGGAGTTCCCGGATGACTTGAGAGAGAAGTGTCACGAATGGTTCAAGCAATTGCCGCAGCTAGCGGGTGTTCAGATACCTCGATGTCTGAGAGAGCCTGACAAGGTGGTGAAGAAAGTGACTTTGCACACGATGACGGATGCCTCTAAGCACGCGTACGCGGCAGTGACGTATGAACGGATCAAGTATGAAGATTCCAGCGTGTCGGTGAGATTTGTTGCGGCGAAAGCCAAGGTGGCGCCTACAAAGGCAGTCAGCATCCCAAGATTAGAGTTGATGGCTGCAGTTTTGGGACAGAGGTTAGCGGAGAAAGTACGGGAAGGACTTGGATTACCTCCTGAAGCATGCTACTATTGGACAGACAGCATGGATGTTTTGTTTTGGATCCAAGGTCGATCGAGGAAGTACAAGCCGTTCGTGGCGAATCGGGTCTCGGACATTCATCAGAAATCTAATCCTAGTCATTGGCGTTATGTACCGACGAAACTGAACTGCGCAGATGACGCGTCACGAGGACTGAATGCCCAGGAGATGGAGCCAGGGCACCGCTGGTTTAGAGGTCCAGAGTTTCTGTACGAAGGAGAAAGCAAGTGGCCGGAGCGCAAGCACGTTAGCGTTGCGGAAAGCACTGAAGACGCTCAGAGCGAGATATCCAAGGAAGGACGAACATTTGCGACAGAGACGACAGAACCATTAATCGACCCGTTGGAGTTTTCAAGCTGGAGCAGACTTCGCAGAGTCACGGCGTGGGTTCTTAGGTTCGTCAGACGTTGTAAGGAGAAGACAAAGAATACGGAAGAGGATAACTTGGGAGCTTCGTTGACAGCGCAGGAAACCAGAGAAGCAGAAGAATTCTGGGTGAAGTACGCGCAGAGCGAGAGGTACTCGGAGGAGAAAGTCAGTCTCAAGTTGGGAGAACCAATAGCCAAGAGTAGCACATTGAAGTCCCTTACTCCGTTTCTAGACAAGGAGGAAGTATTACGTGTCGGAGGAAGACTAGTGCGAGCTGAACTACCGTACGATGTTCGACACCCTATCATATTACCCAAGAAACACCACATTACTGGATTGATAGTCTCAGAGGTCCATCAACGCTGTCATCACATGGGTGTGAACTATGTTCTAGCAGAAGTAAGACAGAGTTACTGGGTGATCGATGGTAGGGAAGAAGTAAAGAGGTGCGACAGAAGATGTTTGAAGTGCGAGCGAAGAAGAGTAAAGCCTGCAAGTCAAATTATGGCCCCGCTACCCGTGACACGACTCGGAGAGTCTATGAGGGCTTTTTCTAGCTGCTGTGTTGACTATGCCGGCCCGTTCATTACCAAGTTAACAAGGCGTGTCACCGCAAAGCGATATTTATGCTTGTTCACTTGCTCGGCGACAAGAGCAGTGCACCTGGAAATGGCAAACTCATTGAGTGCTACGGATTTCCTGCAAGCCTTCAGTAGAATGGTAGCAACGAGGGGGAAACCGGAAGAGGTCACAAGTGACAATGGGACAAACTTTGTGGGCGGTGAGAGGGAGCTTCGGGAATTGTTTGAGGAAGCAGAGAAGGAGAAGATTAACGACTACGCCGCAGATCGTGGTATCAAGTGGAACTGGAACCCACCACTAGGATCCCATTTTGGAGGGATATTTGAGTCGCTGGTGAAGGTTGCAAAGAGAGCCCTGAAAGCTATAGTCGGTGATGCTGGTCTAACTGATGATGAACTGAACACAGCTATCAAAGAAGCCGAAGGATTGATGAACTCCAGACCGCTGACTCATGAGGGTACGGACCCAAGAGATGAACCAGCGTTGACACCCAATCACTTCCTTATAGGGCAGTTGGGTGGCCAACTGGCTCCGAGAGGATCGGACGATATCGCCTTCAATCCGAGGAATAGATGGAGGCTGATACAAAGTTTTGTGAGCAGTTTCTGGAGACGCTGGCGTAAGGAGTTCCTCGCAAGTCTCAACACCAGGAAGAAGTGGACAGAACAACGGAAGAACCTGAAGACTGGAGACGTTGTGCTTGTCGTGGAGCAAAATGCGCCAAGAGGAGAGTGGCCGATTGGTCGCATTGTTGACGTGTTTCCAGACAAAGAAGGACATGTGCGAGTAGTCAAAGTCAAGTTCAAGGGGAACACTTATATTAGGCCCATAGTAAGGGTGTGTCCCCTGGACATTATCAATAACTAAGTTAGTAAGAGCTATCCCGGAACCGCTCTTAAAGGGGGTAGAATGTTGGGGCGGGAAGCCTGTGCCCTAGGGGGTCTGGGACTAGCAAGAACACGAGGGAAAAAATGGCGGACTACATGTACGAACAGAGAACGTTGTGTTGAATAAAAATCAGTAACAAACCATCCGCAGTACCACCGAAAGTTGCGAATACCAATGAGTCCAAAAAGTTTTTTCTGTTGTCTCCATTCAAGCTTCATCAGTTTCTTGTTGGTATTCACAACTTTTTCTACTTCAAACCGAGGCTCCCACTGTATTTATGCGCTGCCGATGCCTATTCAGCGGTAGATTAGAGAATTCAAAACTGGACTATTGGTCGCCAGCTGGCGCCTAAGTTTTTTTAGTTGCCTACCGTACCCCTGATTTGTGGTTGCTCAGGTGATCACATGGTCGCAAATTCCAGCCCTGTTGCTACTCTTTCTTGAAGACACCCTCACCTACTAAATTTTATTTTTTCCCACACCAGGTTGAGTTGTTCAAACGTAATCAGCTGAGTGAGAATTCCCTACATGTGATATTTGACTACAATACTGGCGACCCTATATACCGTGCAGATGTCGAATACTTCCACCTACAGGTAATTAAATTATTTGTTATATTTATTTAAACTTCAACACAGATACTGACCTATTGTGCCGGATACAGGGGTAAATACAATTGTTTAACTTTGGCGGTGTTTTCAGTAGATTATTATTGTGCCTAAATAATGTTGGTAAACAGCTCTGATCATTTCTTTATTTTGAGCCCTGTCACATGGAATAGAGATCAACCTAATACAATCAAGAAACATAACACACAAAAGACATTTTCCATATCTTTTTAGGCTTTTTATAAAATTTGAATTAAGTGATGCAAGCAAAACCCTCTTTAAGTTGCTACATTTTAACTAGTTTTTGACATTATTGAGATGACACCCTTCTGTGATTTTATGGCAGCACTCAACTTCTGGATGCCTATTATTATTAATTAAAAATAACCTATTATTTATTATTATAATTATTTCTGTAAATAAAACATAGTATGACAGTGGTTGTACCATATTATTATTGTTATATTTTTAGCATATACAAATTCTGTCCCCATTTTAAAGATTTGTAGAAGAACTCTAGGCTCAGATTTCCCACTTCATTCAAATCTTCCGTAGTACACTGTTAAAGTAGGAAGTGTAGTTATATCTGCAATTAAAACACAAACATATTTTTCATGTGTAACATTTTGCAAAACTCTAATCAATAGGAGTCACATTAGACCCTTTATAGTGAATGAAAACTTATTACTTGTTTGAAAAAAGTTCCAAATAATATTGAAAAAAACCTAATACAGAATGAGTTACAACTGTCCCAAATTTTTCACCTGAAAAACATCTGAAAAACCTAGGAGAAAAGCAATGGAAAGTTTTTGGGAAAAGCTGCTCTCCCGATTTTTTCATCGATTTGAGGGTTTGAAATAATGAAATAAAAACTTCATTTTTTGAAACATAAATACAATAAGAATCCACAAACAGGAAGGTCTAGACTATTTAAAATAAGCAGGGTAGAAAATATGAATCACAAATGTATTAAAATTGCAAAATAAGCTTTTTAGGCATGAGAGAATTCAAGGGTGTTTGGAGAAACAGGTCCCAATCTACGTCTTTTGGATGAGACAATTATAAACCGAGGTCCCGTCTCTCTGAGCCCACTACAGAATGATGTATCGAGCAACCACTCATGATAGTAAACTGCATTGTATAAATCTCAGTCGGCATTTAGGGATCAGACATGTCCGTATCTGTAAACCGCATTTGAACATATCCATATGATAATTTATGGTATACAAGTGCATACATTTCATTTCATCTACTTACCCATACAGATCTGTGTATGCAGTATCCACTCTGTACTTATCTCCATGTACCCTCATGAATGATTTGTAGTGATTAAGCGTCCATGAGGCCCTACAGTAGCGAACTCTATGTAGGGATACAATCCATACCCTGACCTGGAATTCATCTCTGGGTTGGTGTCCTCGACCACTATGCAGTCACCTGACTGGGTGTGTCTGTCAAAATGCTCAAGGACACCCTTTAGATTGGCATGTGCATCTTCTATGAAAAGCCATGGGTGAGAGAGATCCTTAGAAGAAAAAAAAGGCTGTTTTTTAAACAGTTAGAATATACCAGAAGTAGAACTTCAGCAGTTAGACACAGATTGAAACAATTGTATAAAGCTTCAACCTGTTTCATAGTCGAAGCTTTATGGCCGTAATGGAATCAAGTATTCATATCACTGGTGGATCTATGGGAGGGGCCAGGGAGTAAATTTATAGGAAATGCATGAGCATTTCAGATGTTAGATTTTTTTTATATAATGGTGCCCCCTCTTCCCATCGGTCATGTGCCCCTCCCTCAGTTTCTTGATCCACCACTGCATGTCCAAAACATCAACTTTCTAACCTTCAGAAAATCTGGTGTGAATGTTTCCTCTATTTTGTGTGAGTTTCCCTTATGTCATCTCGTTTCTCCTTTGCTATTGGACTCAAGTAATCAAATGAGATATCCATAGAATATACATGCGAATGAACACCATGGAGCTTCATCAGGTCTGCCATCCAAAGGGCACTTCCACCATTGAACGTTCCTGTCTCAATAATTGTTGGTGGTTTCAGCTCTTGCAATAAGAGCTGCATCAGCATAAAATCTACGGGACATTTTAGGAGCACAACACCTCTCCACTGAGTTAGGTATTTTCCTGTGTGAAATTGAGGAACACTAGTTATTAAATGAGGATAAAGATGAAGTTGAAGATTAAGTGGAGGTTGAGATGAAGGTAGAGGTAGAAGTGACGTTGATGGAGGAAGTAAAGGGGGAGGCGGACAGGGGGGATTCCCCTATTTTTGGGGTGGGGGTGCTAGTCAGGAACTTTCGATTTTACCCCTAAAAGGTACCAAACAGGGCGTGGCTTATTTGATTTTGACCCCTAAAAGTGTGATACTGATTGCCATTCTCCCTTTCAAACTTCAAAAGTGGTTAAATAAAGTACATATGATCTCATAACAGTGCTTTCTAATTATGATACCCTCTCTCATTTTATAAGAGCATGTTTTATTTATCAGGCTGAACTGGTTCTTATAGATAAGGTGCTTTATTTGCACAATTTCAGCCTTGTATGCGGGTGTTTACTGTACTCTCTTGATGAATAGACCTTTACTTTGGCCATAATGTTGTCCCATTTCAAATCACTTGGCATTCATTTGAATAATCTTTCTTTGTTTGGGCTGCTTCCATATTCATATATCCTTCGGTGCATAGCAGAAAAGAATACTCATAGGAATGCCACGTGATCTGAAATGGGACAACATTACGCCAAAGGTAAAGAGGTCTGTTTAGCTTACGATGAAGCTAACCTGAAGCCATTCGTTTATAATCATCTGCTGTCAGGTCCGATCGGTCCTCACGATCCTCAAACCTGACAAACCTGTCATCGGTGGGTTTAGGATTTAATCTCCCTTGAAATGTTTCTGTAATCTTTCCCAAGAAGTCCACATAATCTTCCTTTTCTTGGGTAATATAATCCTTGTTTGCCATCGTGCCAGGCTTCTACATAGGAGAACGCAATGGAAATTAACAAAATCAGTAATGATTTATGTAGTTATTACTATTGATCTTCTTTTTGACGTTTAATTTAAATACAATCTATTTATTATTTATTATTTTATATTATTGATTTATTTATTATTTATTCATATTATTAACTTGTAAATATGTACATATCCTTGCCTTATATATTATAGTGTTTATAATATAGCTACGATATAACACGCGCTCTGATTGGTCCAAATGCATGCTCTATCTCACCGATAAAGTAATGGTTTTTCCCCGCTATATCATACTCGCCTGCGGCTCGTGATTTTACAACGTTCTCGTGTCTCTTCCAACATCACGCGTGCTCTTACGCCGATAAAGTCATAAAAAGTTCTGCTCTAATGCTTAAAAATCCTGGAACTCGTAAAGCAAACACACTGCTCTTTTGTTTGCGGCCCCAAAGCCCCCCCCCCCCCCCATCCCCGGGCGTAGCAATCGTTTCCGTTTCCTGGGTCAAAGAAAAGCCTGAAAGTACGAGATTTTCGATGATTGTTTTGGCCACGCGAAAATGTAAACAAGTCTGACCCGATATCAAAGAATCTGTGTTGATATTACTGTGATATTAGGCCCAAATGGTACAAACCCGAATATGTTTCATTGCAGAACAGATCTTTAAAACCACGCACATGAAATTCATTATTCATACCTTGTAAACCGTGATTAAACACTACACAACAAGGGCAAAAAGTCTAATATGTTGCCGTTGCCTTGCACCAAAGATTACCCTGGGTACCAGAGTCTCCAGTCTTCACTCGTTTAGACGCATAATTAATTACTGACACGACTATCGAAGCGAGGAGCCTCTGGGCTCACGACCTTGTCAAGGAGATGCCAGTCACGCGTGGTTTCAAATTTATTTGTCTCAGCTGTCAATGTTTGATTTTTACAAAATACGCTTCGACGATTATGAAAGCTTCAGGGGCCAACCATTTAACTTTTGAGGGGAGGGGGGGGGACTAAAACCTTCTTTCTTATTTGAAAAAAATTATCACCTCATAAGAACAGAGGAATACAAATATCTTGCATGGAACAAAACGCCCCACCGCTCCTCTCAAAAGTGTACTGGTCAAACCCTTACTCAAACTGCACTAGAACCACGACAAAAAACATCTTTTCGTTTGAGAAACTTAAATAGGACCATTTTTGGTCTTTCTTTGAGGTTTTTAGTTCAAAAATCTGAAAATGTAGATTATAAGGATGACGTGCTGTCCACTCACGAACCAGAAAGCGCCTTCCGTGGATTAGAAACAACCAGTCAATTAGCTCCTAGTGAACAAGTGAACCCAGACGTTATTTTTTTGGGGTCTCGTGGTGATTTCTCCAATCGGGTTTGGAGCCGTATGGACTGGGAATGAGTTCTAGACACGGCGCGCAATGAATTGTGGGACATGCGCTAACTACGCATATCCCATAACTGTCTGCGCGCCCTGTAAAATCTATCCCATAAACCATTGCGTACCCTAGAAACCCAGGAAAGCATCTTGGTACGAGACTGTCTAAGATGCAGGAGTGACACCATGACTCAGTGACTGTGTTTTCGACCGCTTGGCGCCATGAGAACCAGCATATTTCAGCTTATGGGATGCAAGTGGTCTGGAGTATCGGTCGCTACACCTTTACATTTACACATTCGCATTATTTTACATTTGCAATAATTTTGCCCTGTTTGTTTCAGATCGATGTAGTATCTCTCTATATCATCACTCTAGCCCAGATGATATCCTCTGGCCTCCAGGTACTGTACTCAACATACTCTTAAAGGAACGGTGTCACGATTGTAGCACACTTTTGGTGATGTATAAAATATCCAAGTAACTGCTAGAATACTAGTTTCTATTTATTAAATAGTCCTTTAACTACAAACAGTAACATATAAGTTCATAAGTTATATGTTTTTGCTACAAAGCGATCACAACTGTAGGCTTGTGCACTTGCTCTTGAGGTGCACTCTTGCTAGACAAAACTGTTCATCTGTTTGTTATTATCTTTTAGATAATCTACACCAGTGACGAAGTTAGTTTTATCCAAAATTTGGTTTACTACATCGAGAGAGCGTATCGCACCCCTGACTATGGAATGTGGGAACGAGGTAGCAAGGAAAATATCGCGCACAAGGAACTGAATGCTACGTATGTTTGCCATTTCTAACATGATTTTTAGGCTAAACGGTTTATCTCTTCTTGGTTTGTTGATGCCAAGGACCAGAAAGTAAAATGAACTTGTCAAATGTATCATGTAAATGTAATTATACCACAACGCGCGCGTTTCTCGTATTCTGATTGTCTCTCAGCCATGGGTACATAAAAGTACAGTACCACCAGTTCTGCTGTGGCCCATTTAACAATTTAAAGTCGCTTTGCTTTCATATTTCAAGATTGTAACAGGGGAGTTTTTAATTTCGACTCGGTCGTGACGGTTATTTCCAAAAACACATCAGCCCATGGAAAAAGGAATGCAGACCAAAACATGAGCCCGAGCGGGCAGAATCGTAGACGTTTTTTCTTTCGAGGCGCACCACTGTTTGGTGAAATCCGTAGTACGTCCTCAGGGTTCTATCCCCCCCCCCCCCCTGCAACTGGGTAGGGTAGTGAAGGCGAGACTGGACCGCTGTTTGTATCATCCGAAAGACGTGAAACAGTTCAACGAGTTCAACTTGCAATATAAACCAGTTTCGACCACGGTCATTTCCGACAGAAAGAAAATGTCCTGCGTCCCTTTCTGTGACGTAACGAGATGATGGTGCAATATGAATGAAATGCTTTTTCAGAAAAAATATTAATTTAATTTCTTCTTTTAACAGGTCTATAGGCATGGCAAAAGCTGCTCTGGAAACAATCAATGGGTTCAACCTCTATGGTGGTCAGGTGTGTTTTAAAAGCAAAGGATACCCAGAACCCCCAGGAGCTTATTACCTAGGAGTGTCCATCTCCCTTGTTTTCACATTGTAACAGCATATTGAAGAATGAAGCCTGGATGAAGATACTTTTAGCTTTAATTAGTGGCGTATGCTTTGTTCAGAGAAGCTTATTCAAGCAACAAATCTTCTAAAATAACTTTTTAGACCTGCTTCATTTACCAATAGTCCAGTTTCGAATTCTCTACTCTGCCGCTGAATAGGCATCAACGGCGCATAAATACAGTGGGAGCCTCAATTTGAAGCCGAAAGTAAAGTTTCCTCAAGTTTGTCTGTTGTATAATTCAAGCTTCGTCAGTTTTTCGTCGGTATTCACAACTTTTCGACTTCAAACTGAGGCTCCCACTGTATTTATGCGCCGTCGATGCCTATTCAGCGGCAGAGTAGAGAATTCGAAACTGGACTATTCGGCGTTACCTTCCTACCCCAAAAGTGTTAAAAAGTGCGCGCTTCATTCTGGTAGTTGTCGGCATTCTGAATAAAGAAGAGCGCGCGCGCTTAAAGTTAGAATCGTCCATTGGGGGTATCGCATCCTCGCGCGCCAGGGTCCTTCCCTCACCTTCCCCCAGGGAGGTGTCCCCTGGGGGGAGGTGAGGGAAGGACCCTTGGCGCGCGAGGATGGGGGTATCAGAGCTCATTTTCTCTCTAACATGCAGGGCACATCGTCTTCCGTGATCTATGTTGATCCCGATGCCCATAATCGTAACAGCACCATCCTTCACTCCATGCTGCCGGTAGCCTCATCATCCAAGGTGACGGACGCCTCCCTCCTCATGATCACAGGCTTCCCAGCATTTGCTGTCGATGATGACAATCTACGAAAACAGACCCAGGCTCTTGTACTGGAAAACCTCGAGGTATGGCATAGAAAAAATATTTTGTCGAAGAGCATGAGATCAGTAATGTGCTCCCCAGATGTAAAGCCTGGAAAATACGATGCACAAAATCCCTCCTAAAATCCATTGTTGCGTTGCAAGTTGATGATCGATGCTGCGCTTTTTTCACGCCACAACTTGTCACGCAACAAAAACATTTGTTTCAAGTTGTAAAAACTTGTTGCACGAAGTAGATCTACTTTGAGCCACAATTTCTGGCTTTGTTGCTCGTTTTTCATCAAACACAACATGTCGCGCAACATTTTGCCTGGCCTATGCAATTGTTTGATTAGTCAATAGAAATGAGGTGCTAAGGAGCAAAATCCGCCTTGGGCCTGCATGTGTGATCATCAAAACGAAACGTTGCACGACAAGTTGTAATTTGATGAAAAACGAGCAACAAACATTAGACTTGCAACGCAGCAATGTTGCACAACAAGTTGAGGGATTTTGTGCCTCGTATTTCCCGGCTTAAGCTGGATCCGATAAAATGTCATTTCTTGACCCTTTCCCTGTAGGGCCGATACGGGCTAAAACGCTTCATGCGAGATGGATACAAATGCGTCCTGGAAGACAAGAACAGGAAATACTATGAAAAACGAGAATTGGAGGTAACTAAAAATGTTTTTATTTGAAGGACATCTAAAATGAGAAAACAAGGCTTGGATTAGTTATTTGCAATATCTATGATTTGGTATGTAAACAGTGTGAGTTTTCAAGCAACGCAATATGCTCGACGGGATTGCCTTAAAGAGCCTGTGTCAGCCGCCATTTTGTCAGCCTAGCAACATACAGAGTCAGAGAAAGCATCCGTTTCCATCGGCTGATTTAGAGAGTATAGAGCATTTTTTTCGATTGAATTTGGTAAATCAAATCTGAAACTTTGTTTTTAGATGTTGATTTAGAGATTTATACACGTAATTCGTCTTCTAAATAATATCGAACGAAAACAATAACAAAGTGTGGCTGACACGGGCTCTTTAAAGTTAAAGTGATGACATAGCTTGGGATGTTCCGAAACTATGGGATGTTCCGTAACTATACTCAAGCCTCATTCTGATCAAGAGGGATTGTTCTTTGAATACGTGTTTTGATTCCCATTTGTTTCAGTATTTTCATGGCATTGAGTGCGAATGGCCAGTCTTCTTTTGTTATCTCGCTAGATACTCAAGCCTCATTCCGATCAAGAGGGATTGTTCTTTGAATACTTGTTTTGATTCCCATTTGTTTCAGTATTTTCATGGCATTGAATGCGAGTGGCCTGTCTTCTTTTGTTATCTCGCTATCGAAGGTAAGGAAAAGAAAGAAACGGAGAAAAATACAGAGCCTCTGTCATCCGCCATTTTGACAGCCTAGCAACATACCGAGTCAGAGAAAGAATCCATTCCCATTGGCTGATTTAATTTCTATCTAGATGTATTTTAGCCCTTTTGTACATCGTTAGAATTCGTCATCGGACATTGTCCGATCAAAATCGCCAATTTTCAGATATTTCCGGTCAATTTGTTTTGAGAGACAACCAATAATTTTTGGGTATATTTAATGGGTATATGTCCGATCAAGTAAGAAAAGTTATTTCTAACTCTGAAGCGGGTACTTTTTACAGTTGTAATGATTGCGACGCACTCACCAAGTAAATCAGCTCTCGAACATGTGTGTGACGCGGTCACCCTGTGCTGTTGGACTGTAGCGGCCATGTTGTTTGTCAAATGCATGGTGGGAAATCAATCATAAAATGTTGGGGACGAAGTAAGTTGTTGAAGATCAAATGATTTGAATCCTTAATCACGTGATCATTGTCTCGTTACCAGCCCTCTTCCGCCATGACGGCGACACAGCGAACCACTATGTCAAGCTACTTCAAGACGGACTGCTGTACAGCAACGAGAGTGGAGACAGACTGCCACATTATTACTACGTGCCTAAGATCTACATCGATGCCGAGCGGCGTAAACCTCATTCACAGGTTCGGAAATAAGGAATTAACCTTATGTGCATGCTAAGTGCTAATGTATCCCATGTGTGCTTGTGAGCGTTAGCCCAAGTAAGCGGAGAAAGAGAAAAAAAACATCTCACCCCGAAAAGGGATTCAAACCCACGATCTCCGGAATGTGCGTCCGATGCTCTACCAGCTGAGCTATCAGGTCAGACGGAGAGCCGGTCGGGGTATATCAGATATTGTTATGTTGTGGCAGTGAACAAAAATGGCCAGGCAAGCTTGTGTCCGCCTTGCACTAGATACAGAAATTGAAATAAGGAAAATACCCTTATGTGTAAGCTTCATGTGTGCTTCTGATTGTAGCCCTAGTAAGCGGAGAAACAGGGGCGTAGCCAGGAATTTTGTCCGACATTCGTGTCCAAATCGTGTCCAAATTGATAAAAAAAGCTACATTGAATTTCTTCGACTTGATAGCACCGCGGAAACATACCGAGGTTATAGCAAAATTACCATTACCAATAAAATATGTCTATGTCTATGTACCAAATTGGTACATTCGTCCAAATTGGCCTCGGGCAGAAAAAAGGACGCACTAAATGATCATATCATATGGTTTCAAAATCGGCATAATTATGAGCTCTTGCTAGAAATTGTTAGTTTCTGTCATCCAAAAAGAGAGAATAAAAATATACAGGTAAAATAATCTGGGAAAGGGAGGGGGGCCCGGGCTCCCTGTCCCCCCCCCCCTCCCCACCCTGGCTATGCCCCTGAGAAAGAGCAAAACATCTCTAACCCTAATTCACAGGTTCGCCTGCCTGCAGATGGCGAGGACCTGTACCTGTGGGGTCAGTCCATGCTAATAATGATGGAACTACTTGGTGAGTAAAAACGAAACAAGATTTAGTTCAGACTAGTTCCTGGCATTGTGAGAGGGTTCCCTGTGGAAATGAGCTCAGTGGGTTTCCGGTGGAGATGAGCCTAACGGGTTTCCTGTGGAGATGAGCCCAACGGGTTTCCTGTGGAAATGAGCCCAGCGGATCCCCTTTAGAGATGAGCCGAGAGGAAACGTGAGAACTTGGTGGAGCTCTCTTGCAGAGGCTGTCGGGTGACGTCATATCTCCTACCTACCACAGGAAGCCCGCCCTAAACAATCGGGAGTAGTCTGGATTTAGTCATTTGTTGGCAGACAGTGGAGAATCACTTTGCAATTACTTCAATTAAGCAATAAAAGTACTTTCCGCGTGCTCTCTGCTTTCTTACAAACACGAGGGGAATGTTGGGAGAACTGAAGAACTGAAGTGTCTTTCAAGTTTTATCAGTTCGACCAACATTCCCGAGTGTTTGTAAGAAACCAGAGAGCACGCAGAAAGTATTTTTATTGCTTTTAGAAAATAACATACACACGCGCAACAGCGTTGCGTGACAATCGTGTTTCTCAGGTCTCTTACAGACACGCTTTTTAACCAATCAGAATGCGCACATTCACAATACAACATAGGTGTTATTTTCTAATATGTTTTGCATACAACTAATATAATTAATTTGCTTCTGGATTGACTATCAAACGCAAAAAGAATGCTCTGATCAACATATTTTTCATTTGTTATCTTGTTAGTTGAAGATCTACTGGATATTAACGAGATCGATCCCATTGGCCGTCACCTCATCCCATCTGCTAAAGTCAGACACGGCAACTTTAACTACAGATACTCTTCTTTCACGGTGAGCCATTTTATTATAGCGACTGTGGAGCCGTATTACACTGTAGCAAACCGGTTACGAACCGGTTTTGCGTGTGCATTTGAATGGCTTCCATTCTCGTACCCAGACCTCCCCGGCTCGTCACATCGCAGGGGAGGCTCTGTTGGCGGACATTTGAGGGCCTTCGCTGATTGGCTGATTTTGAACATGGGAGCATGCGCTGAAAGAACTTTCTCTCAACGGTCAAATCTCGCGCATGCGTCAATGGCTGTCACCAGAGCTTCCCCGCGAGGTCACGAGCTGGGGAGCTCTGGGTTCGAGAATGAATGGCGATCATGTGCGAGTCAAAACATGTACTTTTTCTGGTGAATTTTGAAACGAAAAGAATATTTATTTTCGTCTCATAATAAATAACTCACTAGATCTTTTGTTTTGCAATACTATAGGACATTTACTCGTTGCTCGCAACGCGTCAAATATCCGCCCATGAAAAAAAAAACATCTAATTAGATACATGCATTGCACCAATAAACCGAGGCTAAACAAAGCTGAAATTTGTTCTATTTTGCCGGTTCAACTTTTTGAAGCAATCAGGTTCTTGCTCTGTTTTGCCTAGTGCAGTTTGCTGGATTCCGACGTGACGGAAGCCACGCGGGCTGTAAAGGAAGGCTCTGTGCCTAATCTTGTTACAACACTGAACGTTCTTCTGTCGACCCGTAGGTTTCCGAGACCGACCTTGTGGTGCAGGTAGCGCTGATCTCCGAAAGCAGAAAGTGAGTATTAGTATGGTATGAAGGGAAGGGATAGCTGACCCAAGTTATGGTCCCTGTCCAATATCAGAAAATTCAACTCAATAGAGCAAATTTCAAATGACTGTTATACGACCAAATACATGACAGGCCAATAGAGCAGATTTCGTATGACATTGAAAAGTGCCGCGACACGGCGCGGCACTGTCGCTGTCGCGGCACGGAACCTGGCGTGCTGTACGTACACAATGAAACCGTGTAGTCGTGGCACGGTCGCGGTCGCGGCGCGGCACAAACTTTGTCTAATGAACGAGAGAACATACACAAGTAGTTGCTGAATGGCTTCCTCGTCAGTCAATCACATGCCAAGTGAAATCACTATCACGCGTGAGCACGTAATTACCCTCTACACAGCTGCGTTTAATTCAAAATGTTTGGTTGACAGAAATGAGGGGCCAATGAGAATGCAAAAGAAACGCAAATACAAACAATTGTAGAGGCACTCACTAGAAACCCACTCTAAACGTTAATGTTTTACACTGTTACAGTTTGCAGTCGATCTTGGCAACGTTTGGTATAGAAACACAGACACCTCAACAAATCGAACCCCTCCAGATCTGGCCACCTCTACAGCTCATACAGGTACTGATAATTTAGCGTATTATGCGACTGTGACGTCATTTTACCGTATCACGATGGAAAACTATTTCTTGTTACAAATATGTTTAGGTCTAACAGTAGATTGACGGGGCTAGGTGGTTTTCTATGTAGCGATTTTACTTGCAGACGAGTTGAATCATGTAAGTTCAACTTGAATGTTTCTTTCCTTTTTATCTGACAGGCATATGAACGGCTTGGGGTTAATCGGAAGTTAGGCCTGATGGGAAGGCCTTCTCGTCCAATAGGCGCCCTGGGGACCAGTAAAGTAAGTAGTGTAGGTTTTCATTTTATATTTGACAACTGTCCAGATTGGGTTGGATTGGACTTTCCAGATTGGATTGGATTCCCGTTCCAAATCGGCCGTTTAATGGCTTCTTGTAACTTGCTACTACTGAATGGCTTCTCACTGTACTTTTCATAATGTGAATTGCTACTGAATGGCTTCTCTGTCACACTATAACGCTGAGGCCTGTTGTTCGATGATTCCTGTTCCAAATCTTGCTAAATCCCCCCCCCCCTCCAGAACTGCGACGCTTTTCCTGAAAAAGCGTCATGTCGTTATTCCCTCTTGCGCAGAAATTCTAGCTTTTTATGTATATTGTGTTTGTTTCGTTTCCCAGATATATCGAATTCTTGGCAAAACAGTTGTCACGTACCCCAAACTTCTGGACGAGTTGGATTTCTACATGTCTTGGGATATGTTCCTAGTAATCGATGAAATTAAGGTAGCTATGAAGGCACAGAAAATGTGATTGGCAATAAGAGTGGGCGATTGGGTATTCGTTGTCTGCGACTTAGCCAGCTTCTTATGATAGTAGCTTGAGGTGACTGTTTATCTACTAAAGGAAATGGTCATAAAAAAAGTGAAATCGACCAAGTCAGGGCGCGACATTGTGACTATCTGTTGGCCAATGGTGGCTAGACTAAGGGTTTGGGGAGCAAAAATCCCAACCTAGTCGCCAAATGGGGACTTATCTTTCAAATCTGTTGGTTTAAAAAAAAAATACCCTTCTCAGAATTAATTCCAACGGCATTAATAGGCCACTTGCACTAAGTGGTCGCGTGACCCCAACTTCCTCTTAACGGTCATGCTTTGTCAAAATCGATTTCAGAAATACAAAGAAGTAGTTGATATTAGTCAGAAACTGAAGTTTCAGCATAAAATCTCTAACCTGGAGCAAATGGCAGCGAGTTGAATTTTCACGATTTTACTAAGAATGTATTGGATTTTGGTCACGTGACCCAGTTAGTGCAAGTGGCCTATTCCCTGCCAAGACAAAATCGGGATCAACCGACCCTTTCACCCTTTGTTTGTTTCCAGTCGGTGCTATCATTTGTACGTAACAACTGGAGCATGCGCGGTAGACCCACCGTGTGCTTCTTGTTACGAGAGAACAACCTCCGAGGAAAACACTTCCATGAGATGCTTGACCTGCTGGCTTCATTCAAGAGTGGCGAGTGCACAGGCGTCAAAGTACGACTTGGAAAACTACAGGTACATCTCGACATATTTTCCATTGTACCTTTCATGAGATACGGCTTCTGCCTCGTACTCAAGCGGAAAGCGATTAAGTGTTGCGCTCAAAGGTTTCTGGGAAAGTTAAGCGTCGGCGCAAAGGACCAAGGGAAGGGTCAACCTTCCCATGATACCTCGCGCTCTCCCAAAACTCCCATGATGCCTCAACTCGCGCTCGCCCCAAAACTCGTACCAGTCACATTCGGCCCGACAAAGCGAAGAAGCGCCTGGATACAAGGCAGCGTTTTTTTTTCTTGCTTCTATGACATCATCGAACACGTCACTGTCCACGTGACTGAGCTGTCATCCCCTTGACGACTAGTTGATGCGTTAGCCTTTTTCTCATGCTCAGGCTAGCGACGCGTAAGCTGAGCTCGAGGATCTTTTTGATTGGCTGGAGGCGATAAACCCATTTCAGACAGCATATAATAGTGCAGGTTGTATGTGTTCTCTCCCACGGAAGAATTCGTGTCAACTATTATTTTTATTACTGGAACTTTTCCTTTGCACCGTCGCTATGACTTTGTCCTTTTCATCTCAACCTAGACACTTGTGTCGATCGGCTGTATCGAGCACCTGGATTTTGTCCAACCAGAAGACGAGTTTAGGTAAGCATAAAATAACAGCCCTCCCTTCTCTCTCGATCGTAACGCTCTTTGCGAAAGGAAACGTCAGAATTCACCACTAGATTTTCTCGAGACAATCTAGTGGTGTACTTGATTTTCTATACAAATTAGAAGAAATAACTCCAAAGCACTAATAACCTTTATTATTATTCAGCCATGCCACTATCTCGATTCTGATTGGCTAAGAGTACGCAGCGAAATTGTGTTGGCGCGCAGTGCGTGACGTCATACTACAGACATTAGGATTGATGCACTCTAATGACATCATCACGCAAGCCAATAGGTTTGGCCGCCATCTTGGTTTTCATTTCGGAAGCGAAAGCCAATTTTGCCAATATTCTCGTTGAATCTGTTACGATTTTTGCCAAGAGATCATTGCTCAGGATATCTAAACCTCAACTATGGCTATTTGAATTGAATACGAAGAGGAAAATACCAATAAATGTAAGCTAAAGTTCAAAAACCGTTTCGCCGAGCAAGGCCTCATCGTCGACGTCACTTAGAGGTAAGAATGGCTGGTTGCTGAATAATAAAACAATTATTGAATTCGGTTTTCGCATGATAGTGAGATTTGCCAACGCCTCGAGTTAGTGTTATCCGCCTCAGCTTCGCTTCGGCAGATAACACAAACCTCGGCAAATCTCACTATCATGCTCAACCTCATCCAATAAGTGTTAACTGTCACGCCCTCCTAGCAACATCCGCTCGGAGACAGAAGAGATGGAATACGAGCGCAAGCGAATCATGGAAGTCGACTCTGCGGAGACCAGCCCTTCAATGTCTGCGAAAAGCGTGCGCTTCAAGCGCCTCAGTCGGAGCATGACGATCAATGACGAAACTGAGGAGCAATCCTCCTCGGACGAGGAGGACGGCAGGGAACTGGTTACGAAGTCACGTGAGGCTTTGGTAGCCGAGCTACGTGGAACCAAAACACATGGAAGGTACATATATTCAAATGTGGTTTACAGATGTGACATGTCTGATCTCTAAGATTTGGACAGCAGTTTTTTATTTGAAATTTTGTGCGCCAAAAAAAATATCCGAAAAAAACAAATGGAGAGCTAGCTCGTAGGTTACTGCTCAGTTCCCTATATATCTGGGATCGAGCGTAATATTAGCAAAATCTGTGTTCCCAGTAGCTTCTTCCACTATACGTCTTATTTGACTAATGTATTTCTGTCAATACAGGCAAATGCTGATTCTACAAGAGCTTCTAAAGCGAGAGGGCCGTGATTTCAACGTGGATGAAGGCACGGTTGTGGAACGTATAGAGGCTGTATATCGCCAGGCTGGTTACGAGAGAAACTGGTCTGTGGTACGGAGGGGCGCGGGAATGCTGGGTAAATTGGCTGACAGCTTGGCGCCCGGGATCACCACCATACTGGTCAGCGGTAAAGTGGTGAGTACAGCTTTTCTTTTGCCGCACGTGTCATGTTTCGTCTTACAAATGAAATGCTTAACAATTTTATACGAATGTCGGTCGGCCTCAACAAGCCTTCGTTAAATATATTTAAACCCGAAAGCCCTCTGCAATGCGAGGGAACGTTTATTTAGTATATAAAGAATGCGTTCTCATGAGAAAAAATCTAAAAAAAACAATTCGCTGGCAGAAATGGCGCTTGATAATATAATTTGAAACCATGATAACTAATTCTCGCGGAAAATCTTTAATCTAAACATAGATTCGTGTCTGCTCCTGTGCTTCGGCCGCCATGACTGGTCTTGTTCATATTCCTTTTAAGGTAACAATCGGCATGTACGGACACGAGGAGAAAGTGATTTATGAGCCCATCACGCCAGCAGCTATACAGGTACGTACTTAAAACAGGGAAAGCGTACTGCGCATGCTTACAGCGCTGCCCACACGAAGCGCGCAAAGTTATTACTGTACCATTGTTATAATAATTACCTTAGAAAGCAGGGAGATATTCTATTAGGGCTTACATGTGCGGTTTCCCTTCACGACTTTCTAATGGAGCTATCAGTAAATCATAGATGGTATCACTGCAAAAGTCAAACTTTGGAGAATCAAAGAACGAACTAGTTGCAGGGTTTACAATTTTAGCCCCCCCCCCCCCCCCCCCCCCCCACCCCGAAGTGATTTTTCTATAAATATACCTTTTGTTATTCCCCATTTCAGAAAATTCTGTATACCTATTGCTATCCCCATGATGTTCGAGAAGCAGTGTTGCAACAAGAGGTGAGCTTGTAGGATACGCCATGAACGTTCTTTATACTGTCGCCAAGTGGCGACTTATATTCTTAAAGTTGTCGCCGACTGAGAAAAATTGCCGCTAAGTTGTCGCCAGCTAAAAAAATGTTGAAGGCGCTACTTATGCCACCAGGGCCTCGCTTGTTGCCTTTCGTAGGTCTCGCTGGTGCTCGTTCCACACGGGAACATTTTCACATGGTTAACTACTTGTCTTACTACATAAGTGTTGCTGTCCTTTTTAGATGGTTCTGTACCTGGCTTCATACGTGGCTACCATGCCTGAGGCCTTTACGGGGATGTTAAAAATTAGGATTGGGTAAGTAAGCGCCATTCTGTCAGCCTAGCAAGATACCGAGTCAGAGAAAGCATCCATTCCCATCGGCTGATTAAGCGATTGTAGTGCGATAGTTTCGATTGAATTCGGTAGATTAAGTGTAAAGCTTTGTTTGTAGATGGTTATTTCGAGATTTCTACACGTTATATCGAATGGAAACTATCCCAAAGAGTGACTAAGTTGGACTCATTTGGAAACATCAGGGCACTTATCCTGATTCCAGTAGAGTCTGTCTTCACCCACAAGGCTCATGTACATTGTAAACAGTAAAAGTAAACAGTAGTTTCTTTCAAAATATTTGTTTTCGTTTCTTTAGATGGATAATCCAAGCGATGAGGCATCTACTCAGCTATGGGCCCAACCTGGGTGTAAGTACATGTTTCTTTTTAAGGCCGGTTCACACGTGCGATTTTTCTCGTGCGATTTGTAAATCCAGCTCGCTAATGGAAATCCGCTGCCATTTCTCTGCTTTCGCGTGTTCAAAAGTTACGAAATTTTGTTCTGCGTCATTTGTCTATGAAATCTAATCTAAGCTCGAGGGATAAATCTTGTATTTGCATAGTTACACGTTTGTTATTCTTATTTCAGTCGCTGTATGCACAGCCACCCAGTGGAATCAAGAAACTGCTCAAGATTGTGCTGAAATCACGTGGCAAGTTACACGGACAAGATCTAGCTCCCAAGTAAGCTCGCATGTAATTGACCTATTCGGCATTTTATGCAATTTGCAGCGTAGTTGATAGAAACAAATATATTCATTTGTTTGCGATCTGGACGCTGGACAAGAAACTGCTCAAGATTGTGCTGAAATCACGTGGCAAGTTACACGGACAAGATTGACCTATTCGGCATTTTATGCAAGTTGCAGCGTAGTTGATAGGAACAAAATATATTCATTTGTTTGCGATCTGGACGCGTACGGCCACTTCCGACAACGGTTTTGAAAAAGTTGACAATCACACCAACTGCCGTGTAACAGAGACTATCGTTTCTTCCTTAGAAATCCTCTACAAATTCGGCAGTTGGACGGGGCCGTCCACAGAGTTCCCCCAGGCTTCTACGACAAAGGTAAACTTAACGGCGAAGCGAAAGCTTGTTAGCGTTGCTTATGTGCTTTCTACTACTCTGTTCCATAAAGAGCAAGTAGAGTACTCATGGCAGCTGGATTAGGCCACTAGGGATTTACCACTCTGGATGCTTCCAAGAAATCCTTGCGGTTTGCATATTTACCAAAGACAAGGGTCAGTTTGTCAAGGAAATGAAGAACAAAACTTTCTTGATTTTACCATATTAATTCACTATGATCTCGGTCTATGGCATTTCTACGGTGGCTCTGAAGGGCCATACCACTTTTTCTTAAATTTCTTTTTAAATGTCTTTTTTTTTCAAACTTCTACTTTGTTTTTCAAGGTGTAACTTTTTCCGGAACGTCAACTTTTTTTCAAGGTGTATCTTTTTTTTTTGAAGGTAGACTTTTTCAAGGTGTAACTATTTTTTTCAAGGTGCAACTTTTTTTGAAGGTAGACTTTTTTTCAAGGTGTAACTTTTTTTTTTGAAGGTAGACTTTTTTTCAAGGTGTAACTTTTTTTCAAGGTGGACTTTTTTTCAAGGTGTAACTTTTTTTTGAAGGGTAGACTTTTTTTTCAAGGTGTAACTTTTTTGAAGGGTAGACTTTTTTTGAAGGTGTAACATTTTTTTGAAGGGTAGACTTTTTTCAAGGGTGAGACTTTTTTTCAAGGTGTAACTTTTTTCAAGGGTAGACTTTTTTTCAAGGTGTAACTTTTTTTGAAGGGTAGACTTTTTTTTCAAGGTGTAACTTTTTTTTGAAGGGTAGACTTTTTTGAAGGTGTAACATTTTTTTGAAGGGTAGACTTTTTTTCAAGGGTAGACTTTTTTTCAAGGTGTAACTTTTTTTTCAAGGGTAGACTTTTTCATAAATATGCAAGATGGCGATGATGCCGATCATTCCGGCTTCAAATGATAACGCCGAAGGATTGACTAGAAATGAGCTTATTACTCGCTACTTCGACCTAGGTTTTAGCTCAAGGGAAATTCTTGCGTTTTTAAACAACATTCATGGGACACCCTTTCTTTGCGGCATCTAAAGCGCATCTTAAGTCAGCTTAACATTGGACGACGAAGGAATTACAGTGATCTACAGGATGTGGCCGAAGCCTTCGAACGTGAGTTGACGGGGAGTGGAAGTCTTTTAGGCTACAGGGCTATGCATCAACGCTTGATTACACTGATCAAACTGTCCATGGCGGCCATGTTCACTGGAAAGCACGTGCAGCCATTCATGAGCCCGCGATCACGTTTCACTCGAAAAAAGTCTACCTTCCAAAAAAAGTTACACCTTGAAAAAAAGTCTACCCTTGAAAAAAAGTTACACCTTGAAAAAAAGTCTACCCTTGAAAAAAGTTCCACCTTGAAAAAAAAGTCTCACCCTTGAAAAAAGTCTACCCTTCAAAAAATGTTACACCTTCAAAAAAAGTCTACCCTTCAAAAAAAGTTACACCTTGAAAAAAAAGTCTACCCTTCAAAAAAAAGTTACACCTTGAAAAAAAGTCCACCTTGAAAAAAAGTTACACCTTGAAAAAAGTCTACCTTCAAAAAAAAAAGTTACACCTTGAAAAAAAGTCTACCTTCAAAAAAAGTTGCACCTTGAAAAAAATAGTTACACCTTGAAAAAGTCTACCTTCAAAAAAAAAGATACACCTTGAAAAAAAGTTGACGTTCCGGAAAAAGTTACACCTTGAAAAAACAAAGTAGAAGTTTGAAAAAAAAAGACAAACTTTGCAAAAACAAAGTAGAAATTTAAGAAAAAGTGGTATGGCCCTTCAGAGCCACCGTACATTTCAGTACTTGTGTAGGAATGAAAAAAGATACAAGAGACAGCAATTCAATAGGACTCGAACACGGCGATTTGAACCCTCATCTGTTCGACCAGAAGCCTTTGCAATCATCGAGTAAATGGAAATTTACCTTAAATACGCTAAATAACATCACCTAGTCGCAGTTTGCTGCTTCATTACAGAGAAAACTTACAAAACTCAATCACAAATACTTCACTAGTCTCAATTGAAGAAATACGGGCCATAATTCAAGTATTTATGTTCATCTTAAATACAGACTCACAGGCTGTTCCGCATCACTTCATCTGGCAAATTACAGGCCCCAAGTGAGAACACGCGAGTTTACTAAAATACAGATTTGAGCTGCTAGTTCGCCCGCTAGATACAAATTCTTACCTAGTTAACTTAGTAGAAGACTACAGCAATCGTAGGCATAAAAATCCAAACTGATTGATTCAAATAAGCCCATAGTTTGCCACATTTATCAAACAGATCCTTTTCGTCCCCGGAAACCCCCCGCTAGATCTTTTTGAGGAATGCACAAAGAAAAAATACTAAATCTTTGTCGATTCCCTCGAGTTTGGTGTCGTTGAAATCATGAGAATATACGCTTCCTTCCCTGCTATTTTTAAATTTGTTATCCATTAACCTACGCCTGCGCGAGCGAGTTGAAGTCCGCTGAGGGTAAAATTTGGGTGCCGATATCCATTGCGTGACGGGGAAAAGCGGTGTCATTTTCACTCCAGGTCACTAATCTCCAAATCGCCGTGGAATTCCAGGACTGCTATGTCTCCCCTCCCCTCCCTGCTGAATAACCAATACGCAATTGCCTGGAGTCTAGAACCTGGGGGTCGTTTCTCGAAACGCCCGAAAACTTTTTGAGCACGATAAATTACCCGAAAAGCGTGCAGATGACGAATTTTGCGTTTCTCGAAACTCCCGAGTTTTTCGCGCCCGATAAAATTGCGTCATTTTCGCCCCTTGATAAGGAGAGAAGGGTTTCTCCCCTAAACTTTTTCGGGTTTCCGAAAATTCTCAGAGTAGGGAAGAAAAACAGCAAAATTAACTAAGATTTTTCACTCCTCTGTGACTTTATTTATCCCTCTAGTACCAGCGAAGTTGAATTTCCCAGAAAATGCATGTTTCTTCTCGTAAAACAGACATTTATGAATAGAATGTGTCTTGCTTTGTTTCCAAAATTTTCTTTCTTTGCTGCGAAATGGTTTCCCGGTAACTCTCCCGAGTTGCTTTTACCGCCATCCTGATAAAATACATCAATCAGGTGCAAGCATCTCGCTTCTTGGCCAATCAAATTCATTCTCTTTCTTGACAGCTCGCCTGTCAAATTTGAGAGCGATGTTGTAAACAAAGTACCAATGCATCTACAAGAATTCGGTGCAAAATGCTTGCTTTTTCGCACATTTTATCTAATTTCTTGGCATTTATCGATGGAAATACCAACATGGCGATACACTTTGTCCCCTGACGGCGACGAATCAATAAGTTTCCTATGTTTTCATTGTTTATTTATGCAAAGTATTCGCAAAGTTTGGAAATTATAATTTTGATTTTGGGTTCCCGATAATTATCGGGGGGTTTTGGGAGTTTCGAGAAACACTTTTCGTGACTCCTAAATCTCGCCCGAAAAACCACCCGAAAAGTTTATCGGGCCCGAAAATATCGGGCGATTTCGAGAAACGACCCCCAGGTCTCTGTGTAACGCGAGTCTTTTAGTTGGGGTAGTTTTAGTTTTCTTTGACTGACTGGAGTTTCTCGTGTTTAGTGTGGAACATCCTGTGTAGTTCACCTGGAGGCATCAAAGTTAGTAACCACCATCTACCCCAGGTGAGAAAACCAAAGGGATACCGAATACGTGTATACACAGAGCTAGAAATAATAGACCTTTTCCGCTTGAGCGGGGGGCCTGTGGTTTGTAACATGTTCAATGTGAGAAATGAATTATATGAAGTTACAAATGATAAGATGCCGGCTACACGGCCTCAACTTTACGTTGGTTCTTATATAAACTTCACTTCGCCGTGTGACCTGCTCCCAGGTGACTATAGCTCAGTCGGGAGAACATTGGCACATTTTATCATAACTTCTCAATTCATTATTCGCCGTTATACGAAATCGGCTCTAGCACCATGTGAACACGGTACTATAAGGTGATTATGGTGACAGTTACGATGACACTGTTGACGTCGCTGCTACTGCTGATGTCGATAACGATGATCATGTGTAAGTTGCTGATAATGATGACTGCGATGACGACGGCGATAATGAAGACGGACGAAAGAAACCTCTGTTACCAGGGTATTATGTGGTAAATTTAACATAAATGTTTTTTCAGCACATAACTTGTGTGAATTGGTTGTTTTAGTTGCCAACAATCTCAGACATGTCCAAGCAGGAGAGGAATTTCCAGCTGAAAATAGAAGAGCTGTTGAGCGACATATCAAACCCTGAATATCGCCAACTAGTGGTAGAGGTAAGAAGTTTCTAACGAGGTTCGTATGGCTTCTAGAAAACCTGGCAAGTCCTGGATTATTGTACTCCTGGAAAGTCCTTGAATCCAGAACAAACTCCTGAGAAAAACCCCTGGAAATTAGGGTTATTTCATCATCCACAAAAACAAAAATAATTTGTAATCATCGATAGATTCATAAAAAAACATTCATCTACTCCTGTACTTCGGATTTCCACCAATACAATAGGCGATGGAGACTCCTGTAGATTTGCTCCTGGAAGTGTTTGTTTTATCTTGGCAGTTGCTGGTTGTGTTGGCCACGATATTGGAGCGAAATCCGGAAGTTGACTTCGAAGACTGCATTGATCTCGACAGTGTGAGTATATCGTAAAAAATCTTATATTATAATCCTTAGCGTCTGTCAGAGGAACGTTCCTGATTGGCTGATTTTTTCCCCGCCATTTTTTGCGCGCGTGCGTGCAACACAGGAATCCCGCAACGTAAATATTTTGCTGAGCTGCGAATTTGAAGATTACGGAGTCTTCTCTCCATTTATTGTCAGTGAGAAATTTTCCGGAAGTAAATAATTTAAAAAAACGTTTTCGTCACAAGGTGAAGGATTATTTTCTGCCGAAAATTGAAAAGGAACCTGGAAGTTTACCAAGTTTCCTGCGAAATGTTGTAAATTGATGAGGCAGCAGGCTCGGGAATTTGTGGAGTCCGTGCGAGTGAAAACGTGAGAGTATTGACGAAACAAATCTCGATTTCTCAGGGAAGTCGCTATGAAATTTTTGCAATTTTTCAAGTGCTCTGTTCAGTGGTGTAGGTAACTTTTCGTCAATTCGCTGATTTCGAAAGATCGAGAAACCGAGGAAGGGTTTATTGTGATTTTCATAATTTCATAGCACTTGCTAATTAGCCAATCAGAGAACAGGAGTAATATTGTTCTTCTCTTTCAGTTCTTGGGAGAAGCGATCAAGTTATACGTGTTTGACCAGCCGTTAGCGGTGAGTGAAACTAGAGTACTCTTGTTTTCACATACACTCTTCAGGTTACTATTAGGGGGGACCAAAACAGACAGGGAGTTGCGTCCTGTCAAATGATTCTATTCTGAAAGGCACTTGTCGGCCCGTAAAAATTAAGAATATGTCCTGCCGATTTCAGCAGGGGCGACAGGTGCGCCCATATAAATTTTACAGTAAACTAATATAGTATTTCACCCTGAGGGACTGTCAGTGATGCAAATGGGATACTCCTTGGATTTGTCATTATTCATTAGAGTGATGAGTGAATCCCTTCTGTATTGTTTTAGAGCGCCGAGGGCTTTTTCAATATCCCACCGGATGGCAAAGGAGGGACTACGACTTATCTGACAAGGGCCGTGGTCAATCGACTCCTCGCCGAGGGCATGGATGTGTCCTCTTGTAGTATTAGCTGATAATGGACCTCAAACATGGACCTACGGCTACCTATCAAGTACATGCGGTAGGATTACATCTTATGAACAATAATATCGAAGGCTAATAACACCACGAGGACTGGACATGGAATGAACGTTAACGGCTAGGACAACACCCTATCAAATAGGGACCTTTCATTAAGTATGGTATCCGGTAGACTATCCAGCCTAGTCCTGAGCGGGTGCCCTGTCTTAGGATAGCCGAGTAAAAGCGTGAACGCTGGGTCGAGCTCACAGTCTCTCGGGCGACGTCACATATCCTACATAACACAGGAAGCCCGCGCATAACGCCCGGGACTAGGCCGAGGGCCATCGGTATTAGGTTACAAAATTAGTCCTTATCTCTTGCCTGCGATGGAACCGAGAGTATCCGAAATTAATTTCAGATAGTAGTATTTTATATAAAGTATTTTGTAGCGTGAGGCACGTTATAGCTTTCGCATATCATCTTTTATCAAGTCACATATCGGGGTATTTTTGATCTTAGAGATCCCACAAAGGCGGCAGAAATGAGTCATTAAGTTATAGTTAAAACATGGGACGAAAATGTTCAATTTCCTCCAGCAAATACAGTAAATGTGTGGGAAATCTCCCGAGAAAGGGTGGGGGCGCCCCCCCCCCCCCCCCCCTTCCTCTGGCTACACCCCTGTCGCATTTGGAGAGGCGAAGTGTTCCTGTTTGGGGGAGGGGAGGGGAAGTAGAAGGGAGGGGAGGGAGAGGGGACGTTTTTCTCCTTTTACCTGCCAAAGGCCACAGCTGAAATAAGGAGTAGTATAAAACTATACCATTAAATAATTAAAAAAAACTTTTAAGTTGCTCATTGAATTGTAAATGAATATTGTGTCTAAAAATTATCTAAACGCGTGGTTGAATTGTTGAAAGGCTACAAAATCTACAAATAAACACGTTTTCATTGTCATGTCCCAGTGCCAAACACTTCTACGCGTGGGAATGGGGCTCCTGTGGAATTTTCGATTAGCATTTTAGACTTTTAACCTCGCGACGAAAGAATTACTGTGGAATGCTTTCAACAAATCTAGTTTAGTGTGACATTAACAAGTATTGTTGCGGGGTTTGTATGTGGGGTAACTTCGAACCTTCTTGCTAGTTCCATGGTTCAAGGCTTTCAACAAGTCTTGTTTCGCGTGACGTGGGTATCTTGCGTCTTCGTTTTGTTAAATACGTTTCACGCTTGTAGGGCCTGATGATAAAGCACTCCCAGCTCGTCTTGTTTCGGTCGCGAAACACGCCGTTCCTCTCTGCGAAGGAGGTAAAGCGCAAGTTGAAAACGGTCGTGATTAGCAAAGGGTGGTGACCTGGAGAGTAAGGCAAATACGAGCACGTCTGCTAACTAGAAGCACGAATTTGGAAAATGGTTTCCAGATTTCACCTTTTTAGTAACCACGTTACTGCAATTTTTATACATCTGCGAACTCAATCCCGACTAAGAATCAGTGGTTTGGCTTCCGTCAATCAAGCGGAACTAATAAATACTAGCCAGGCAACATTTTCCGTCATAAAATGCAAACGAAACTTAGAAAAAGTAAATGCGCCTGTCTTAAAAAGTTGGATGGACGGAAGGCAAAACACAGTTTGGTGTTCGTTCAGTGTTAAGTGGGAGTTTGCAGAATGATTAAAATTGCAGTAAGATATTGGATAAGGGAAAATCAGGATTCTTTCAGTTGTTCTTTATGAAACGTAAAAAAGAAACTTGGTTGAGCCAAGGCTAAAAGGGCCGAAAGCATGAGTGTTCTAGGGTTCTGTATGGGGACATTGTTTTGCCAAATCTCAGTTCTCAACTTGTCGATTGGATCTCAGGCACTCAGGGCACTGTGAAAGGACATCCTTCCTTGCTATTCCCATGATTGGTGTTTTTCCTCTTGATCAGTCATCTCTCTGATATGTATACGTTGTGAAAAGGGTTTTCCGTTTTGCCTACAAATATAACCTAACCTTCAAGTTCCGTTGCAGTTATAAAAACCGCATGTTGTGATTTAGTGAAACACTTGAAACGAGGCGCAACCCACATTGGTTTTCCGTCCGTCCGGAATGATTCAGTATCGGAACTGGGCTTAAACCCAAGTGAAGTTTAGGAGGGAAGTCCCTAGGGCAATACATATCCCTTTACACCCCACGGCACGTCATGAGCCATGATATTAACAAGCAAAGGTTCCAAGGTTTCTTATAGTTTGACGTTAACAACGAGAAGCAACAACCGCTCCGTGATAAAATCTGCGGCAGAAAATCAGTGTCCACTCGTACCTACAAGCAAAAGTAAGTATTCCGCTAAAGTATTCGTTTTGGTTTTCTGAAATCAAGTCAGTTTTATATAATAGCTGAACTACTTTATTCATTTTTTTCTGGAATACTAGTGTATTGATGGGAAATTTTGTATGGCATATGAAAATTACAGAACGCGCAACGGCGAAAAAGGGGTCCCGAAAGCGACATATCAAATTGAACGATTATTTCCAAACCCTACATTACACAAACGTCGTGTTTACATGCGCAATCTTAATTCTCGTTGCCAATGAAAGGATACTACTGGAACCTATAACCGCAGCTACGAAATTAGTGAAATTATATACCACTTAATTTTGTAATACTGATACTTGTGTTGATTGCTACCACTTGTGGCGCGTGTGCTTTAGCTTGACTTCACGACTGTGATCCGGTTTACTTGGAAGCTCTTGGTGTGATTTCAAACAACAGCGAACCTTCAATGTTATCCTTTGACGCAAGCATAGTTGCAAGTACTAGGGAAGGACTGTGGATATAATTTATTGTGAGCTGCACCAAGTCTTTAGATTTGCGCTAAGGTTTTGCATTTGCGTCGCTGTTCGTTTCGGGCTAGGCGCAGTACCGCAATGGAAGATGGCCGCGAAACAAATGTAGCAAGCGATATCTTTTCTGGGGGTTCACTGTTGACTGAGAAATCAAAGGGAGCATGCAAGGTTTCTTTCTTTGTGTCTCTTGCTCCTTCTCTTGTACGTCTTGCTCGTCCACTTGCGCTTTGTTTCTAAGGGAGAAAAATATAATTATTTAACTTGTGTTATCTTAATCTTACAGTGAAGTTAATGGCGTTTAGTATCATTCTTTGTGCAATGTCACTCTGCCTCCTGTCCCACGCCGCGCCGCACCGCTTCCCCCCGGATCCCCAAAGCCAGGATGCCAGGACAAGGAGGGGAGGTACCGCCCCGTGGGGACGGTGTTCAGCTGTGAACGATCCAGATGGAGATTCGGCTACCGATGCTCTGGAAGTTACTGTCGTGCTGATGGTCACGTGACAGCATGGGATAACTGGAGTTGTGGGAATGCAGGCGACGACCCTTGTACTCATTTTCCCGCTGAAGTCTTTAAGGTTCTCGGAGAAAGACGGCGAAACTGATCCAATTGGATGTGAACTTAAGATGCGTCAGAGTAGTTAACAGTGTTATGGCTATGGAAGGCAGAGTACGACATGCAATGCAAAATGACGTAGTTAGGCTGACGGACTCGCAACCCGGAGATACCGTGTTCGAGTTCCTACTCTAGCCCCGCGGGGTGATTTATTTGTACATAGCCCCAACTGTTTCAGCCTGTTCTTTGTTTATTGTGTCTCCAATTAGCTCTACGAGCTAAATATATGATACTTCTCTTTTTTACGAGAAAGCAGAACATAGCTTACAGCATCCTGAAGGGCATGTTATTTTGTACAATTTTTTTTGGGTCTGAGGACAAAATATCTGCTGGATCGAGTCTCCGTGTACATTGAAAAACTTACACCTTCGCAAATGTTCTGCGCATTCACTGAGCTCATCTTTTATGAACATTTTAAGAACAATTGAGGCTCAAATTGCCAAAAAAATTAAGAACAATTGGAATTTTCCAGCCTCCAACAAAATTTAACGTTAAGAAATCTGTAAGGGAAGAGGAGAAATCAATCAAACCCGCTAAACTGCTTCAATAAATGGATTGGCTATCGTTTCTCCTATATTCCGCACTTGACGCTTTCTAAACACTTGTATTTATTCGTTCTCAACTTATCAATTATGTTTTTACTAGTTGCTCTTGATGTTGTAAATAAATACTGAACTAATATAATCGTTGTACTTGACTTATAAGTAGATTAAGGTTTAGGAAGCCGATAGGAAGGAAAGGATGAAGAGGACCGAATTACGTTTCGATTACCCTCCCACTCATAAATTCTTTCCAGCTTGAACACGCGTTTTAAATACATATCGTATTTCCTCCCTCCCCTCTCATACTTAATTAAGGTGTTCTGTGGGGGAATAAGAAATCGGCCGAACGAATTCCCTAGCTATCGTTCCATATCCCTGCGAGCACTTGTTCACCGCAAATACCATATGGATTTCAAATGCGGTTTAAAGATGTGAGATCTCTGATTTCTAAGATGCGTACTGCAGTTTAAAAGCAAACCGGAATATTGTCTCCCCCGCGACCGTACCCCATTTCTAAGTCAGGTGTAGTGGACCCGAGCGGCAGATCCCCTCGCCTATTGTCTCCTCAAGACGTGACACACGAGAATTGGCAAACGATTTCAAGTTCCAATTATCTTTTTCTAAAATTTCTTGTATTCGATTATTATCTCCCGGTGCAATGACCTGGCTAGAGGCATATTTACTGTAAAACAGCCTTCGGATTAGACTTGTAAGCAGCGCGGCAGCAAAAATCTGTAGCCTCCAGCCTCTCCTTGTCTAGCAGCCATGTACTTTCCGCCACTTGCAGCCGGTCAATATGAAAATCTTTATATTATTTTATTTTATTTAGCAGTTTTTCCTCCCCTCAGACTTTCAGTGAAGCCACCTGGGGATCGAATGACAAGCTCCGGTTAACGCCTTTCCTGAACTATAGTCCCTGCCCGTACATAGCTATTTTTAGAAAATCATCAGTGCCTACAACCTCGTTCCCAGAGTTTTCTGGGCAATTTTCAAGATGGCGGTTCGTCCGAGGAAGGAGGTTCAAATAAAACCTCCTTGGTCCGAGTGACCGGCCAATGAAAATTATCCAGAAGACCCTTGAATGAGGTTGCATTGCCAACTGTTGAAACTTGCCCCGATGATTCTGTGCCATTTATATTTTAATTAAAGGATTGGGTATCAAAATTATTCCATGCTGAGTCATGAAGTTGACTAAATGCCAAAACAAGTGATCACCTGCTAGCTGTATATTCATACGCTATAAACATAGTAGATATATCTTGTCTGGAATTCGGAATTTGTCTGTGCAAACACGTCTCGCTAATCTGCAGGTGGATTTACTGTGGTCTGCAAGTACTGCATGACTTGGCATGGCGCACAGAGAAAGGCTGACAAGAATTATGAATAAAAAGTTATGCCGTCGTAAAAAAAAACACTGAAAGCTTGCAAATTCAGAAGCTGATTGGCATACGTTATTTTACATGACATTTATGTACATTTGCAATTTGTAAACTAGTAAGGCACATGGTACCTCATATAGTCCTTATAGCAAGCCATCAATTTTTTTAATTTATCTGGGGGGTGGGGAGCATGTAGCATTTGTGGCCTTTCTCAGTTTTTTCTCAGTTTGTTTCTAGTGAGCTCTTTTTTTCTCCCTTTTTTTGTTTCTTGTCTTTGTTTCCTTCTTTCTTTTGTTTGTTTCTCCCTTTCTTAAGTTTCTTTGTTTCTTATTTTGTTTGTTTCTTATTTTGTTTGTTTCTTTTTTTTTTTTTTCGGGTACTCACAAATGAACAAAATTAAGGAAATCCTTGGTTCTAAGCAGGGTTCTAAGACTTGGAGGCACTTCTAAATTACATCCCTCTTTACGATTTGCAAAATAGTCTTGAAACACTGCAGCGCCTATGCTAATTATTTTTTGAAGATTAGCAGCAGTCAAGTGTATTTCTAAAGTACAGAATATCGTCAACATCGTCAAGTCCTGCCAATGAGCTGACAGCTTTGTCATAATCTGCCCTCGTGTATTAGCTCACACCCTTCAAATCGCCATGGCAACAACACAATGAACTTACTCCATTGGCTGACTTTGAAATACTGGAAATTAGGGACAATCTTAGAGACAATTGTTTTGTAGAGTCTTGCATTTGGAAAATGCCAAAAACCGGAAACATGAACATCTGTTTTGAAAGAGTAAGAAATACCTTTTCCTATTTAATATTCGCTTTAAAGTACGCTTAACTGTTTGAGTTATTCGACAATTTACGGCTTTCCAAGGATTTACGTAACAAGCATTTCGCCGGCTTTGTTCGGGAGCAACAAATTAGAAAATTTGCATTTAAGACCGGATGTTTCTATCGCATTTTTCTCGGAGTAAGTTGCTCATTTATTTTTGTTATCGTTTTAATATCTGTCAGAACCGCAGCCCAAGAAGATTTAAAGACGTCGCTAAAATGTAACTATAACTTTGACATGTAAAAAAGCTGCGATATTTTTTCTTGCTGTGAAAAATTATAAACACTCGAGGAGCAATCACAATGGAGGATTTGTTAAGGTAAAATGAGAAAACCTAACTCAGGATCACATTTTGCTATAAAATCATCGAGTACCGCACTTAACGAATAATATGCAGAAGATGGGGAATATATCCAGCTAAAGCTGCGCTTATTTGTCTCTTCTTCCTGGCGACAAAGATATTCTTCGAGTTGAACCTGTCAGCGAGCGGAGAACGAAATGTTCGGCGATTGCTGGCCTTGCTTGTAAGTATACAAACAGCTCTATTAACTACATTATAAATGCAAAGTTCCTTTGAAACACCGATTATCCTTTTCCGTATATTAAGGCGTTTACGAGAGAGAATTTCGTGTCAATTTTGTACTTCCGCAAGGGAAAATATTCGCTTAGAAAAGAAGAGGCAAAATATGCAGTAATATATTATAACAAAAACGCATTGCCGTCATTGTTTTGTTTCTTCGTATTTTGTGCAATTTTTTTTTTACAAGAAGAACCTTTTAAAGGTATCAATTTATTATAACAGTATAATGAACACCTGACATCCACATTTATTCCATTTCAACTCAATTGAATTTTCCATTGATGTGCATTTAGCAGTGAGCTCCCGCTGGAAAGCTGTATTTGTTTTTCCAATACAACCAACTCTGTCACTGAATGAAAAAATACAACACCCTAATGGAGACCTATGGTTTGGGATGTAATAAAGTAAACTTAGAATTTTAACTTCACCCTTGATGATTTCATTTTCGTGTCACTTAATATTAGGGGTGGACCATTAGAAATTGGGGGAGGGGGGTGGCAATTTTTTTGCGCATGAATTTTTTTTTCGGGGATGAGGTAGTGCAAGATTTTTTTTTTCTGAATTTGTATCATTTTTTACTAGCTTGGATCCCTGCAAGATTTTTATTTTGGAAGGATTGGCCTTGCTCGAATTTTTTTTGGGAATTGCCCCCCCCCCCCCCCCCAATTTCTAATGGTCCACCCCTTAAAGATACATTGTTGGACAGAGCACAAAAGGAACTATCAGTTTTAAGAAAATCATCTAGCTAATTTACTCGCTGGAGTCTGCTTGTCCTTATGGCATACTGTTCACCAGTTCACCATAATCTTCGCATTTTTCCCAAGCTAGTTCGGACAAATATCTAACATTGCTTAATATTAATATTTACTGTTACTATTCTAACAAAGCTTGCGCTAAGAAGTCGGAATACATGATTCGTGCAAGACTACACAACTTTGCGCGATGCCCCTGTTGACGTCATTAGCTGCACGCATTGTGCACACAACACTTTTTGGACGGTTCTATAATCACACGTCTTTTTAAGATGCTTAATATAATGTATATCGCCGCCGACTAATAGGTATACTTTGCAAAATTTTTCAAGATATGCACCGGCCATAATATTTTCAAAACTAAAATGCTTATCGTGTCCAAGATTCACAAGTTTTATACTGACCCTGCACAAATGCATCAATTCTCATAAATAAAGTTCTATAGCTTTTCATGCCTTTCATTTCAAAAAATCCAAACTTCATAGTATTTCAAAATCAGGATGTTCCATACAAAGCAAGGCACGAAAATCCATGATTGATTCAAAAAGACTCGATACCAGGTAGAAAAACAGTTCAAAAAGGAATTAAAATCGCCAAGAGCGTTCCAAACAGATTCTATTGCAATTGAGCATCAAAACTTCAGAGAATCTTGCCTTATATCAATGATAAACTGGGTTTGACTTGTACCGTCATTTAATCTAGTTTTTGCTTCCCAAAACTAAAATTCTGTCGCTGGAACTTGGAACGTTTCGTTTTTGACAAACAGTCCTTTGCGCGCCGTCAGGTAAGATCAGCTGACCGTGTCTGTGTATTTTTTCTGGGATCCTTCTGTCACTGGCGCTTTGTGATTGGCTGACAAGTTCACCAATCCGCCCTGAGCATTACGATTTAAAAATCATAGAGTGTCATATCATGGACATATTAAAAATACGTTCTTCGTGGTCACGCGAAATGGCGAAAGATATTACTTCCCGGGGATTGCGAGGATGCAAGGATAAATCCAGCTGAGAAAGGCCACACAGGCCCCCCATACTCCCTCCTGAGGTCTGCCATTACATTTGGGGAGTTTAACAATTGGTAATATTCTTAAGTAAATCCGTTTCTTTATCCTCTAGCTCCAAAAAAGCCGGTGCTTTAATAGGTTTCTCTTTCTCAAAAAGCACGAGCGATCAATCTTAGTTTATTTTATATTCCTTCTGGCAGGTTTGATTCTCCTAAAAGCTGTTACATATAAGTCCTTCATATCCATTTAGTTTGGCTAGGAGCCTATCGTACGTTTTGCCTATTTTATACCATGTCACTGCGCAAATTAATATCAATTAAAATTCATTTTGTCTAACTGGAGCACAAGAAAACTGATATATTATACATATGTTTTTCTTCTTCGTGTTAGAAAGTGGACTGTGTGAATTGTTTTGAATAATTGTAATATATAGTTATATGCAGGTGGAAGTCATTTAAAATGTAAAATTATTATACTAGACAAGACTTCTTAACTTGAATATAGAGCATTGAGTATCTGAAAGTCTCCTACACACATTGGACAGCGGCGTAGCCATGAATTTCTAAAGGGGGGGCGGATAGTGAAAACATGGGACGAAAATGTTCAAATTTCCTTCAGCAAATACAGTAAATGTATGGGAAAATCTCCCGAGAAAGTCCCCCCCCCCCTTGGCTACGCCCCTGTTGGAATGCCATGGCCAGAACAGAAACCATTCTGATACTTTCTAGCTGGTAATCAAACAAAAAAATCGTTCTATTACATAAGTGCTATTCCAGAGATATTATTTGAAAAATATTGCGATTTTATCTCGAAATTTGACAGCCCAATCCTGCCGCAGAGCCGGCGGCCCAGAGATAGCGGAGACGGAATATTCTTCAAACAGGTTTATTGAGGGGAAAATGAACAAAATTGCTTATTTCACAAAAAAATACAGGAAGCATTAAATTGTATATCTCAGAAAATTAAACATGAAAAACTCTTGCAAATATTATTGAACCCAGTATAATTATCACTGGAGCTCTGCGGTTTATTTTGAGTGAATGAGCCTTTTACTTTATCTTTGAAGTAGAAATTGTGTCTCAAGAGTTCACAAAAACCTAGGGTTCGCTAGATACGAAGCCAGCATGACACTAGATGCTTTCACTCGAGTCACCTGCACTCCGGAAACTATGGAAACTCAATAAGTTAGCTGTACCCTCTTCACATGACAATGCCACCAGTTTTAGGAAAAAATTGAGTCATAGAAATTCCATGTGGCATTTATCTAGAGCAGAAATAAGGTATTTCCCTAAAGCTATCGAGTAGAAACAAGATTATCGTTATGGATATTTGAAGGTATTTTGTAATTTAAAATATAGGGCATATAGTGCTGTTTCGACCGCAGCTGGACTCCAAATTGGGCAAGTGTATTCGTAGTGATGTTTAGCTAATTATCATTCATTCATTCAATGGAATTGTGTTATCACTTTTAGCACCACAAAAATCGCTATCGACTGCTGGAACTCGCCAATGGGTTATTCATGCCATGGATGATAATAGATTAAGCGCAAGTTTGCAAACGAGAAATAACAACCTCGCTGCTTGAGTAATTATTTTAGCCAATGAGGCGTTATTCTTCGGCGAAGTATTTAGACAAGTTCGCGTTTGATTTAAGTTTAGATATTTCGCTAGTGCTGGATGGGAAGTGGTAGAAAACACGTTAGAAATAGCATGTAATGAGGATAGAGTGAAGTGATCAAATGCAAATCGCAGGAACTGGAAGCAGGAGAAATGGATACAATGGAGCGCGCGAGGAAAAAAAAACAAGGAAAAGTGAAATAATGGAAAAACGTGAATGCTAAATTCTCCTGTTCACTCGATTTAGGGCCTATCTCACCTCCGATAAGAATGCTGCTCACAAGAAAGGGAAAAATTTAAGCGGAGTTTCGATGAGTATCTGGGACAAAGTCAAGAAACGCTTGGGCACTGAAAACCAAAGTGGAGAGTCATGCAGCACGTACTCGATCAATCCTGAAGCAGCGTTCGCCGAGGATTACTACACAAGGTTAGTTACTTGCCAGTCTTGCCGTAATATCCTTCATTTCCCATGTTTTATCTTCAACAGACATGTATACGCTTAGAACAGTTAGAATTATTTCCGGATCAAATAATTATAGTAGGATATAACACAGCCACTGATGAAAATGTTTTTATTCTAGATCTTTATTTATTTCAAGCGTTTATGAAAAATTCTATGAAAATGCTCTTGAATATAGCTTGGTTTGATGTCTCTTGTTACAGACTAAAGGACTAAACCCTTTTAAAAGCTTAGTGAATTTATGGTTTTCTATCGTGAAATAGAATGAATTGTGAATGGTGTTTTGAAACCACAATTTTTAGCGGATTTTTAAATCAGTTATCTACTACCAGTCACGGAAAATCTTGATCTTAGGGAAAAAGGAGTGAAACATATTGTGTGCACAGGACTGAGCTACGCAATTTAAACTTCTACCTTCATTTTGCCACTTTATTGAAATTTGTAAAGTGTCGTCTAAAAGCTCTGTAAATATTTCCGCGCGCGCACGGTTAGGAAACTGGGCTCTAGGAGGGATGTTGTTTTCAAGATGGCGGACTTGTCGTCCACTAGTTCGTGTGGCTTTGAGAACCATAGCGCGAGAACTGAAGCCCAGGAGAGGTAAAATACTTTTAAATCAGCTCAGAATAGCTTAGCTGTTACTGTTCTTTACAGCTGGCCAGGATACATTATTATTTATGAGTCGGCGTTATTTTTATTCAAGGTACATGAATCGTGCCAGGCAGCTGATCTGATGTATTTTGCAGATTTCATTTCGATGTCTAGATTCTCACGCGCCTTAGAATATATTACACACAATCTCTAGCATTTCCCATTAATAGTAAACCTGTCAGAATCCTCTTAGTTCTCTAAGTGGTTTCCATTATTAAGATCCGTGTGCTTGCTAGTTAGAAGGGCTGAATTCTGTAAAGATTAAGTTATATTTTCTCGGCCTTTTTGTTTGTGTTTTTTAAATGAAAGGAAATCTTCACGAAATCTGAAAGTTGTTTATCTATTTTATGATAATTCACAGATAGCATATATATTTAGACACAACATAGACAGTTTTAGGGCAGAATGTTCCCTAATAAGACTCTAATTCTCAAATCTTTTAGTGTACGTTTTTTGGGAGACTAATCTCGTATTTTGATGTTTTGAAGTGATCATCTCTGATCATGACAATTATCCTCCTAATTTTATTCTTTTGTACCAGAAACATATAAGTGAGTTGAAACGTGTAACAGCGCGACAACCTGCGAACAACTCGCGATCAATAAACACCATATTTGGAAAGCAACAGATTTATCGCTTAGCCAATCAGCAACGGGAGATGTTATTCGTCATGTTTTCTAAAAATAACGCGCGCGAACTCCCCACAACAGAAGCACAAATGAGTTGAGAAATGTTTCTTTTCCATGCTCAAAATCCATCAAAAATCAGGCTTAAAAGCACCACGAAGAAGAACAAATGAAAATCTAAAGACAACAATTTATAAAGAAATAAAATCGATAAGTTAATTTATAAACTAAACGTTTTTAAAATTCACTACTGAAAGAAAAAAACAACCACATTTTTTGTCGAGCCTTACTTGTTTGTTTTAGCTTGATTGGATCCTTCGTTCTTTCTTTGACATCTCATTTTCCAGTACAAATTCAACGACAAGTTTATAACTAAGAGCACTGGAGAACTACTCTAATTTCCCTTCTTCTGTGTTTGTTGTTTCAAGAACGGATCCCTTGCAAATAGCCGAGCTGTTTTTCTCCTTCGTTCCTACGTGTAAATTAGTTCCTTTTCGATCAACAGAATCCAGCCGACGTTGAAATTCATTTCTCCCGTTCTGGTTATTTCTACAATAGTTTCTCAGAGTTCCTAGCCATGAAAACTCTGCTTGGCCAACTTCTTTTTCTTGAAGTCCCGAAACTGACAGAGTGGTGTGAGTTTACTTTGCAAAATATGCTCAATTCCTGAGTTATTTTTCTCCTTCTGAGAAATTTATGCCTTTTGGTTGAGCTTGGAAGTTCTTCTTACAAAGTTAATTGGTTTTCCAGCAGGAAATCTCGTAGAAAAGCAGGTAAGCCTTCCAAAAATCTGCAAGCATCGATGAATCAGAATGTAGCTTTGCAAAACGAGCACCGAATCCTGCCGTGTGCAGTGAAAAGTCACATCTGAATTTTGATTGGCTGCATGCAAGGACATTGTTTTCCAAATATGGTGTTTATTGATCGCGAGTTGTTCGCAGGTTGTCACATCAGATTCATTCGTCTGTTACACGTTTCAACTCACTTATATGTTTCTGTTTGTACTTGATTCCTATTATCGAGATACTGTAATGATATTCATGGAAAATGATACAACAAATGTATTTTATTTTCGCAAGTGTTTGGTTTTCACACTGCTAGGAGTGAAATTTATAATATTAATTTGAAATTATTCTTTTGTGGACCAGCAGTTGTATAAAGAGGCTAATTTCTGATCTGTAAAACCCACTATTAGCTTTTTGTATTTTGAAAATAACAAATAGGAAGTTTCTATTCAATGTTCCTCTTTTTTTGGAAAATGCAGGAACTTAACTGTATGGATACAAACTGTATAAATTATTTTTGTTTATGAAATGAATGTAAAAACCTTTTTTGCAGGTTTTCACTGCTACTCCTAGAACCTGGAGAGATATATTTTGAAGATTATAGTGTGTTTTATTATCCAAGTGAAGTGCCAGAAGATGAAGCTATTAAAAGGTATTTTGAAGTACAGAGTTCAGGCCCATAAGGAAGGGGGATTTTGAAGGGTTTGAACGAATCCCCTCAAACCAAAAAGTTTTACATTATTGCCTCTTAAACTTAAACCAAGAACCTAAAATGATTGTGTCAAAAGCCAGGAAAAAGTGAGGGAAAAAAAACCCTGTAAAAGCAAGGAAAATGAACCCCTTCAAAAGATTCCAGCTATGGGCCTGGAGTTCTTGTTAAGAGTTGGTGCAAGGGGGCACAGATTTTTCTGGAATGTGTAATTCCAGAAATGACCCTACCCTACCATGGAGGGCATTTACCTGATCCCCTCCCCCTCCCTAGTGAAATAACAGGTGTATTGACCTGGAGGGAATTTTCAACTTCCTCACCTCTGTATTTGGGTTATTGATCTTTTCTGAAATTACAATGAACAATCACGCATCAGAGATGACTGTCCATGTAACACCCCCTTCCCCTGGAATTTGAGAGGAAGTGATCCCTAGCTTACACTTCTGGGATTCTCAGCACTTCACTGGTTTAGTGATGGACATGGACTTAGATGCTGAAAATGATTTCTTGTTTTGTTTTCAGAAAGCAAAGGGGGAGGTTAAAAATGTGCTCAAAGTCCATCTTGTTTGATCCAATTGACACATCATTACCTATACTCAAGGTGGGTAATAAAAAAAGAATCAAAGGTAACAAAGACTATGAATGCTACCACATGAAGTTATGCTCAAGGAAGCATGCAACACACATTACCATATTCACAAGTGATATTAATATGCTTATGATCCCTTCTTTGACTTGCCAGGTAGGGACAATGAGTGTGTTTGTCTTCGATTGAGCCCTGCATGCTGAACAATATGTTACATTAGCTCTTAAAAGGAGAACCTGTACATTAATTTGTAAGCTGTACAGTATCACATTGTGTAATTTAGAAGTAAAAATCGTACTCCTGTCAGAAGAAGAACTTGGTTGGGAGGTGAATTTGCAAGATTTGCAAGAAATCAGATCACATTTCCATTCATACTGCAAACAGATAAGCTGCATACAGTTAATCAGATCCTGTTTCCATTCATACTGCATACAGATAAGCTGATTTATACCTGTTGTTTATTGTACTAGTTTCCACTTAGAGAGTGTCTCAAGATAGCGCAATGGACAGGGCCACTAATGTCCAGGTGAGTTTGAATAATTTTCTTTTTATAACAGGTTCAAATTTGGTATCTAGTGAGGGTCATATTGATGTCCCATTTGATAACCAAAATTGAGTCCGAATGTCCACCAAACCAATTATAATATGTTGCTTGGCAATGTTTGATGTTAGAGCTTGAAATAATATAAAAATGAGGCATAATGTTTGCCCAGATTATCAGTAAAACTATGTGTCTTACGAAGCATGACTGACCATAAACATATTATTCTAAATTTCCTATTACCATTATTTGTGCACTTTGTATCAGCGTCCCTCAGTGGTTAAAGTTAATTATTAAGTTCTCTGTCATTTTGTGCTAGGATTGATACCAAAGGAGATGTCTTAGTCATTGAGTCAAAACAAGTTGTACTGATGAAGGACAGTAATATAGTTGCACCATACACTTTTATTAGGGTAAGTTAGATTTAGAATTATGCTATGAAAACTGCATGCTATTAAATGCAAGAACCTAAGCAGGGGCGGACCCCCCTTTCTTGGGAGATTTTCCCATACATTCACTGTATTTGCTGGAGGTAATTTGAAAATTTTCGTCCCATGTTTTCACTATCTGCCCCCCCCTCCCTCCCCTTTCTGAATTTCCTGGCTCCGCCCCTGCTAAGAGTCTGCCAAATATGCAGAGTTTCTGAAATGATTGGAACTAAATTTAGAGGTTGGATTTGGGTTACTCAGCAACCACAAAATGAGCACTCTTCTCTAAAAGGTAATTTTAATTGGCACAAATTAATGTAAACAACAGTTTGGGAGCTGAACCTTGGTTATCCACTGATAACTCATTCCTTGCTTTACATATTCATGAGTCACAGAGAAAGTTTATTTTTATCTATTAACCTTAACCCAGGAGCCAAAGGGGTAAAGGCTCTTATCTTGCTTCTGAGTAATGTGAGATTCCAGAAAACACCCCACAACCCACCCCAGAAGGGGTTGAGAAATTCCATCCCTGGAATTTCAATTTAAAAATGGCATCTGAGTCCGCTAACCCTATGGAATTTCTAAATCTCTTCCATGGGGGAGGTATGGATTTTTTTTGTAGAATCACACAATGCTGGGAAGGTCTCTCCCCTGCTTAGTACATTTTTATTATTATCACTCACATAAGTTCTCTCTCTTTATTTACAGGAAAGGAAGAAATATTTATTTTCATTTAATTTTGTAGCACTGAGTTCTGTACTCCCTCAGCTTGAGCAGGTATGAACTTGACAGATAACACTTTATTAGAGGGCAAAGAAATCCAAGAATGTTTATATTCCTAAGTGCAGTAGCTTAGCACAGCCATACGGTTTTGATTCCACTTGTTTTGAATTCTTCCATGATGTTACATAATTATTCTACTAGAGACAGGACTTCTGGCAGGTCGCGGAAAAAAAAGGGCAAATTTCGCGTGATTTTTAGGTTCAAATTCGTGGAAAAAACAGTCAATTTAGTGGGAAAATTTGCAGAAAACGGACGATTTGGCGGGAAAATGACTGATTTTGCGGGATTTTTAGGTTCAAATTCGGAGAAAAAACAGTCAATTTTGCAGAAAATGGCCAATTTCTCAGGAAAAAGGACCGACTTCATGGGATTTTTTAGGTTCAAATTGGTGGGAAAAAATGGCAGATTTTCGCTGGTTGAATTCGTGTGAAAAAAATTGTCAGGGAAAATGGTCGCATGATAGATTTTAAATTTAATTAACGTTTTAATGAAAAAACAGCAATGTACTACGTAGTCTCTTTGTCGCGCATAGTCACTTATTTAAAATAGTCACTTACTTAAAAATTGTCAGGGAAAATGGTCGCATGATAGATTTTAAATTTAATTAACGTTTTACTGCGGTTTTCGTAATTCTGCGAGCTCTCGCTATTGATTTCTAACCGTAAAACCGCCTTCTGGCTTCCGTCAATCAAGCTCCCGAGTCTTTTCGTCGTTACTCTTTGTGCTTTTTCATTGGCCAGCTCCTAAGCAGTGCTAAAATGGCTTCCTGTCGCGACAGCAACGTTACGTGCTGGCCAATCAAAAGCACTAAGAGTAACGACGAAAAGACTCGGGAGTTTGATTGACGGAAGCCAGAAGGCGGTTTGACGGTTGGAAATCGTTAGCGAGAGTTCGCAGAATTATGAAAACCGCAGTAATGGAAAAACAACAATGTACTACGTAGTCTCTTTGTCGTGCGTAGGCACTCATTTTCCTAGGGTCACATTTTGCAAGCTCGAGCAGAACACCCTACCCAACTTTGGGTTGAGTACCCCTTTCTCTCCTGGATGAAACTACATAATACTACTACAGACAAACACATGACTCCTGTGCAAACCACTTTACGACAGAAGCTGAATTCACTGTGCTAGATGAAACTATACAGGGTCTGATTGGCTCACTCAGTTTGATTGACAACACAGAAAAACCCTGACAAGAGCCCACTCAATTTTGAACGAAGTGGGTCACATGCTACATGAAACAGCTGTAAGAATAGGATATTAAGTTAAGAAAATCATCAATACAATTATCAAGAATGTGAATGTGCTATAATGATATTTTTCAGCTTAACAGAGCATCTACTTTGTCTCCTGCTGATCAACTGGTTATGGTAAGATATGCAGTTTTTAGATCACTTTGATTTTCGGCGTAGCCATGGGTAAATCCGAGACTTGCTGAGACACTGAGACCCGCATTTCAGAATCTGAGCCTGAGACTTATCAGAGTCTGATGTTTAAGGTGGCTGGTTAGAGGCACACATAGTTATCATGTGTTATCCAGTCGTATCATCTGATGGTCTCGTGCTTTGCTTACAAGTAAAAAATAAATATAAAAACCTGGGACTCCAAGGCTGCAATAGAACAAATTGAGACTCCGAGACGGCCAAAATTTTGAAAAAATTAGACTCCGAGATGTGCGAAAAAACACTGAGATTTTTACAATATTTTACCGAGACTTTCGAAATTTTAAGGTACCCGTCACTACCCCTGATTTTATAATATACATTTATTTAATAAACAATTAGTATAATTACACTCTCACTTTTTTTTTTCTATTCAATTTCAAGGTAAATACAATAGTCCAGTCCAGGCAAGCAAGGGTTAGCTTTAATACAAGTTGGTAAGTCAAACCATTGTAAATAATAGAACCCCATGTTAATTGATATACCAAATTCTTGACACATTGAAAATTAACCAATGGTTGGTGACACCCTGTTTTTCAGGCTAGAAGATTTATATGAAAAGATAGTAATGGAAACAACAGGTATTGTTCAATTATATGTAGCATACAACCTTCACCTTTTATCTAATTCATTAAATGCAAAAAAAGAGCAGGCTGGGGAATATCAGCTGGACTTTGATCCACACTTTCACCTTTTTCAGAGTTTTTTTTTATAAAAAATTATTTATTATTTTTTTAATAGCTTTTTTATTATTAATTTTTCGTGTATTCTGCTTACATTTGTTACATTACATAGAGATATTACTTATTCTTACAACTGCAGAAATAATAATTTGAAAGAAAAAAAAATAGAGAAAATACCAACCGTTGAAACTGGGCCATAGAGTGCTTAAAGGCTATATCCCCCCCCCCCCCACAAGAAAAAAAACACAATAGCAGTGAAAAAAAAAACACAGTAGAGCCCCAGCCATTCTAACCTGCAGAGCATTCAGCAAATATTTATATTCATTGGTATCACATATCACATTAGATCGACAGCACTAACCTGTAACTCAGCCCGTAGCCAGAGTTTTTTATATTGTTCATTCATTCTCTATATAATGAACCTCATCTACATTTCCCCATAAAACTCTCTTTTAATGAGCCAATCCCTCCCCCCTCCCACACACAAGAGAAATAATCATAAAAAACATAATGTTATGGGAAAACTTCAATGCTTCTGTCACAATATTCCAGTCTGCAATAGCCCAGGTTCGAATTACGCTCCAATGCCCACAAGACAAAAGCTTCAAATCGAGGCTTTCTCCAAGTTCTAATACATTTACAGTAATTTCAGAAGAGAGCCTCGTCTTGAGGTTATTGTTTGTAGGCATTGGAGCGTAATTCGAACATGGCCTATTCATGATCTGGTGGGCAAACTTTGAAGTTCAGCTGTCAAAACTTTTGATTTTCAGATGGAGGGTGTGTAGACAGGTAACCATGAATTTCATCTTTTCATTTTCAGCAAAAAGAATAACTCCTCTTGTTTGTAATCCTGGTCGAGTGATGTTGACCTCATCCAGATTATACTTCCAGCCCTTCAATAATGCTGACCCGGTATGTCTGCTTGAAGTTTATTCTCTCAAGGTTGTGATAGGGGTCGGTGTGGCTGTTGGTGGCCTTAGTGATTTTTCTATTCTCACTGTCTCAATTGTGTGAAATACAAAGCACTGAGTAAATAATTATTATAAGCATATTTTGTCATTTGCTCTCTCTCCTTGCACAAGCAAGGTGTTTCTACCATCCTGTTAGTCCCTTTGGGTGTGTTTTATCTCTCTGTGCTCCTGGGCTCTGGCAGCACCCTTTTCGCTTTAACCCATCCCCCACCCCCTTCATTCTTCCAAGATCACTGGGCTCACTACCAGGTCTCCTTGCACAATGAGATCAGTGAGAATATAATCCTATTTTATTCAATTTTTTCATTGTTTATTTTGCATTTGAAAATTCAAGAGGGATAAGGGTCCCATCTTGTCCTTCTTCTGGGCCTGTGCCCCCATTATTGGATAGATTTCCCTAAACATTTACTGTATTTGCTGGAGCAGGGTCACATGCCACCTCCCCCTGCCCCCCATCCACCCCCCCTTTCTGGAGATCCTGGATCTGCTGCTCAGCATTATTGAACCATTAGGCAGAAAAATTGGACTAATGCTTACAATGCTTATTTATCAATAATATTTTATTTATTTCAGTGTCCTGTTGTCAAGTGTAAATTGTCAAAAATAAACAGAGTTGTAAAAAGAAGATATCTTTTACGTCATGTGGTAAGCAGATACTTGTTTTTTTTTAATCCTCTTACTGCATGATTGCAAAGTGCAGACAAATGGTTATTGTTTTTTTTTGTATCCCATAAGATTTTATAATATCCCAATTGCATTTCTCATTTTGTGCAGAGTGCTTTTGGGGCTTGCCTTCGAATCGTCTATTACCAGTACTGTTATTTTAATAGTCTACTACCAGTGAAAAGTGTCAGGTTTGGAGCCTCCAAACTAGCAATAATGACCATGCAGCTGCAAAACATGCTTTTGGCTAAAAACAACTTAACCTTCTAGTTGGATCTGCAAAACATTGAGACCATTTGGACTAAAATAACATCTTATTTTGGCATGTGCAAATCCTCAATGCATGTTTCTTTTTACTTGTAGGGAATAGAAATATTTTCTAAAGATGGTTCGCAGATGTATCTGATTTAAATTCACAAAATGATAGAAATCAATTTTATGATGAGCTTCTAGCCCAAACAGGTAGGAATCAATGATCATTCATTTCTAAATAGAAATTATTAATTTATTATAAGTTTTATTCCCAATTATATTTTTCAAATGCCCTGATATGTCTCTTATTTGAAGAAAATATTTTATAGTTGTTTATTTCCATCTGTAAACTAGTCTTTTGTTCTCAATATGGAGAGTCTGGATCAGATGGTGATGAGAGAACAACTCTGCTCACATGTTTGACCACACATACTCTCATGAACTGTTATTCACTTTCAAATAAAAATATTCAAATTCGACATGACATTTGTATAGCTGTCAACCCCCAGCAGAGCACAGAAATGTTGAGATGTTGTAGAAAATGCATTAAAAAAGTCCAAGTATATTATACAGGAGAAATACAGTAAAATATGAATGAAGAAAAATCTAAAACCTCTCTAGACAATGCTCAAAATCTTGAGACTCCACGTGATGCAAGAGAGTTGACAGCTATGACAATCAACCCTCATCTTTAATCTTATCAAAGACCAGGTCGTGACCCAGCCGCCAAATTTGTGGTTGAGATTTTTTAAAACCCTAAGAAGATTACTGAGATTTTCCTATTCCGTTGCAGATGTGGTTTTAGAAGAATCTGGTCAAGAGAATATGACCTTAAGATGGCAGAATGGCGCCATTTCTAATTTTGACTATTTAATGTATTTGAATCGGTAAGTTGGGCCTAAGATATATTATTGTTTTACTTTTTGCATGTCATTGATGGCTTGTGAAATGAGCTGTAAAGCATTCCTTTTTATAACATGTGCATTAAACAATCGTATACTTGACTGACTAGCCTGTATAGTGGCTCTAAAGTGGAGTCGAGAACCAGCGAAAATCGAGCGAACATTTTTTATGCGTGATTGCATACCGATAATATACTGTCTATATCATATCACGAGCAAGCTCAACCTTTAGAGGTGCTATACAGGCTAGAACTTAATTTTTTGTTTGCTTGGTGCAGAAATTATGTAATCTTGTCTTTTTGCTTTCTTCTTTCTAGCTTAGCTGATAGAAGTTTTAATGACTTGACCCAATACCCCATATTTCCTTGGGTCTTACAAGACTACACAAGTTCACAACTTGGTGAGTTTATTTCTCGAGTTCGTCTAACAGTAAATATTCGTCCTGCAAGAAATTATTTTAATGATCGCGGATATTGAACATGTTGTCTTTACAGACCTTCGAGATCCGCTGACGTTTCGGGATCTGGCAAAACCGATAGGCGCATTGAATCCTACGAGATTGCATCAATTAAAGGTATCGTTGCTCTAGTCGTAAACAATCAGTCACATGTTTGTTACTTGTTGCTTGTAAATGTTGTTTTGGGGCCGAATTTTTTGAAATATACAGCTCTGCTCTTTACATAACCATGCTTATCCCTCCATTTGTCACGCAACGTTGCTGCGCGGTTGCACGTTTCTGGTCGATGTTGCGGAATTGTCAACTTCAACTTCAAACCTGTCGCACAACAAATACTTTGTTTCTCACAGTAGACCTGACCCGTGCTCTACTTCGTTCAAAAAGCACACGCAATCTGCAGCAATGTTGCGCGACAAGTTGAGAAGTAATATTTAAAAGCCGACTATGAGGACTTGACGGGATTTCAAAGTCCGCGCAATTAGTTCCAGTCCGAGGCGAAGCCGAGCGAAGCCCTAATTGCGTGGGCTTTGAAATCCCGTCAAGTCCGAATAGGAGGCTTTTGAATTACTTCAAATACTCAATAATTATTCATGACCTAATTAGCCAACACAGAGGGAAAACGATCAATGTTGAAACATCTCCATTTATTTATTTTTAATTCCTTGGTCATTTGAAATACTCAGCCTGTGACATAATCTTCAATCACCAACCCCTCTGTACCCTACCCAAAGAGGATTTATCAATATAATCATATTTTTTTTACTTGTAAAACTTGAATTACGTCACTAGTCATGCGCACAAATGAAAAAGGTCAAGATTGTTTCCACAAAGCCTGTCCCACATGAAAGTTGGCGGCGCACATGCATATTGTCTGGAACAAGATCCTTTCTATTGTACATTTCCGAGAGAGGAGACCTATGTGTTCTCACGGAACGTTTCTACAGTCTGCCTTTGTAGGGCGTAGACTGAATAGTACAAAAAAATTCGACGGGGAGAGGACCTTGGAATTATAAACTTGGATTGCGTCACTAGTCATGCGCAGAAGTGAAAAGATTAAGAGTGTTCCAAAAACCCTGTCCCACATGGAGGTTGGCGGCGCTCATTCATATAGTCTGGAACAAGATCCTTTGTATTTAATTCTCCGATAGGAGACGCGTGTCTTCTCACGGAACAGTTTCTACAGTCTGCCATTGCAGGGCGCAAAGACTGACTAGTACAAAAACATTTCGATGGAGAGTGCCTTGAAATTATGAAAATTATGAACTTGGATTGCGTCACTAGTCATGCGCAGAAGTGAAAAGATCAAGAGTGTTTCCATAAAGCCTGTCCCACATGGAGATTGGCGGCGCACAAGCATATAGTCTCCAACCAAAATTCTTTGTATTGACTTCTCCGAGAGAGGAGACTTTTGTCTTCTCACGGAGTGGTTCCTACGGTCTGCCTTTGCACTGCGCAAAGACTGACTAGTAGAAAAACTTTTCGAGGGTGAGGACCTTGAAATTATGAATATTCATAGTTCAAAGGTCCTTGGATCTAGAAAACATTTCTAGATCCAAGGACCTTTGAACTATGAATATTCATAGTTCAAAGGTCCTTGGACCTTGAAAAGTTTTCAAGTCCCACTTGCAGTATCTTCCTGGGATTTCAAGGTACTGCACGTGGTACAAAATGAGAGCTCTGGTTGGCTGATTAGGTCATGAATAATTAATGAGTATTTGAAGGGATTTTTCGTCTCGTATTTCTCCCACTTTGGCACTAGGTGATCAATAACCAATTCTATCTGTTCTATAGGAGCGATGCAAGGAAATGCCAGACCCCAAGTTTTTGTACGGATCACATTACTCAACGCCCGGATATGTACTGTACTATTTAGTTAGAGTGGGTAAGTTTGGCTCTCCGCCAGTTGATTAAATCATTAAATGAAAGCTCTGCAAATGATTCTTAATGATTTATTTTCTTTCCAACACAGCTCCAGAATTCATGTTATGTCTTCAAGGAGGGAAATTCGATCAACCGGACAGACTATTCAATAGGTAACCAAACCAAGTTCTGCTGCTGTCGAGTCGGAACATAGTTGTAAGGACACTGGTGTCTCTGTTGTTTTGGCGCGAACGCGAAAATTTCGCGCGAGTGCGAGTCAAGGCAAACTAACAAGACTAACTCAAAAGTTCAACCCGCTTCCCTTCCCGACCCATAAAAAATGGTCACTAGAGCACTCTTGAGATATGGGATCCATCCTCTTGTAGAAAAATACAGTTGTCATTTGTTATTTTTTTGCAGTATTTCAGAAACTTGGGAAAACGTTCTTACAGGCCATGCTGATGTTAAAGAGGTAACTATAAAGCGCTGAAACTGCAACGCAAGTCACCCTTCAACGCATCGCAATAGAACCGAATACACGACTCCATTACAGAGCGCGTGCGTAAACTGCTAACGAACTTGGGATAAAGCCCCGCGGATCAACACGAAGCGCTTTCAACTCCTCGTTTTTTCTCGTGTGCCACATTCCTGCAGGTTTCCGTCCTGATTCTGCGCACGTTAAGAAAATAGGGGAAGTCCTTTCTATCTATTTCAGGTGCGGTCGGTGTGTGAAACGTATTCATGAAGCTCTCTTTGGACGATTCCAGCTATAAACTCTTTGCTTTAGAAATCTTTGAAATAAAGCACAACTAGCAGGATGCAACGCGTGCATACTAGGCACTTGGTTCGTGATATCTACCACAGCGTACCCGCAGCAAGCGCATTCATTACTAGTAGAAGTCGTCCATTGCTTGCAGTGCATCGCATGGTAATATTTCCTTGTTTTCCCTCTCACAGCTAATCCCCGAGTTCTTCCAGTCTTCGGGTGAGTTTCTGATCAATGGTCAGAACCTTCCCTTTGGAATGAAGCAAGACAAGACCAAGGTCACCGATGTGGAGCTTCCGCCGTGGGCTACAGGTATGAACGCACTGGCCAAACGAGACGCAAGTCAACGCAAGTTGTGTCTGCGCGGATTTGCGTTTACTTGCGTTGAGGTGGCCAATTGAGACGCAAGTTGTGTCTGCGCGGATTTGCGTTTACTTGCGTTGAGGTGGCCAAATGAGACGCAAGTTGTGTCTGCGCGGATCTGCGTTTACTTGCGTTGAGGTGGCCAAATGAGACGCAAGTTGTGTCTGCGCGGATTTGCGTTTACTTGCGTTGAGGTGGCCAAATGAGACGCAAGTTGTGTCTGCGCGGATCTGCGTTTACTTGCGTTGAGGTGGCCAAATGAGACGCAAGTTGTGTCTGCGCGGATTTGCGTTTACTTGCGTTGAGGTGGCCAATTGAGACGCAAGTTGTGTCTGCGCGGATTTGCGTTTACTTGCGTTGAGGTGGCCAAATGAGACGCAAGTTGTGTCTGCGCGGATTTGCGTTTACTTGCGTTGAGGTGGCCAATTGAGACGCAAGTTGTGTCTGCGCGGATATGCGTTTACTTGCGTTGAGGTGGCCAAATGAGACGCAAGTTGTGTCTGCGCGGATCTGCGTTTACTTGCGTTGAGGTGGCCAAATGAGACGCAAGTTGTGTCTGCGCGGATTTGCGTTTACTTGCGTTGAGGTGGCCAATTGAGACGCAAGTTGTGTCTGCGCGGATTTGCGTTTACTTGCGTTGAGGTGGCCAAATGAGACGCAAGTTGTGTCTGCGCGGATCTGCGTTTACTTGCGTTGAGGTGGCCAAATGAGACGCAAGTTGTGTCTGCGCGGATCTGCGTTTACTTGCGTTGAGGTGGCCAAATGAGATGCAAGTTTTGATACACGTTGAGCGTTTTCCTCCCTTGCGCGCGCTAATGACCCCAACGTTTCGTTTTTATTTAGATGGTGAAGATTTTATTGGTAAGAACCGTGAAGCCCTGGAATGCCCGTTTGTGTCGGAAAGACTGAACCACTGGATCGACCTGATCTTTGGCTACAAACAGAGAGGACACGAAGCGTGGGACGCAGACAATGGTGAGTAGTTCTCGCGGCTCCAGTGCCTCAAAAACAGGGCAGGTGATCGAAGGAGAGAAGTTTTAACATGCCCTGAAAGGCTGTAGTCTCATTAGCCCACTTTCTTGGAGGCATGCACATGCGCAAGTCCTGTTTGTGACCAGGCAAAGGCAGTGCTTGATTCTGGAGTATGGATACTTTTGAGCCTTTGAACAAATCGTAAACGTGGCCACTCTTTATAGCTGTCCTTGTTTCATTGCAGTGTTTTATTATCTCACGTACGAAGGAGCGGTCGACCTTGACAGGTGAGACACGTGTTGCTTATGTACATTGTTCAGTAGTGTAGCAGCTGCTTGTAAGATCTAACGCCATTGGCTTTGATGCACCTCATTCTATTGTATTCTCGTTCTATTATCTTGTTCCCATTGTTTTGGCTGAGGTGCGTCAATCCAATAGGGTGAGATCTGCTGATAGCTGATATACCACCCACTCACATATTTGTAACGAGTTATTTCGAGGAAGATCATATCCATATCAATTTTCAATGCGATTTTCAATTTGCGATTTTTCAATTTAGTGCAGATTTCGTATACCTGTGAAGTGCCGCGACACGGCGCGGCACTGTCGCGGTCGCGGCACGGAACCTGGCCTGCTGTAGATACGGAATGAAATCGCGTAGTCGCGGCACGGTCACGGTCGCGGCGCAGCACAACTTTGTAGCAGCACTTCTCACAGTCATACGAAATCTGCTCTAGTGCTTTAAACAACGCAGTTTACAATCATGAGTGGGGTTATATATCATTGGTGTAGTACGCTCTGTCACTGAGAATAGCCTTCGACGAAGCCCAGCGGTTCTTTGACATCCCGCATATATAGGTTAGGTGTAGTAGAATGAGAGAAGTGACCTCGGTTTATTGTCGAATCCGATACATCGCGGCAACATTTCAAAATAGAAGTATTGCGCTGACAAGAAAGCCTGGCTGTTGACGTGTACGTTTCTCAACAGTATAACAGACCCAAACGAGCGAGCATCTTTAGAGGCGCAGATCCTGGAGTTTGGTCAAACGCCCAAACAGCTCTTTACAAGTCCACACCCACAGCGACTGGTAAGAGTTCCAATCAGTTACTCTTCATTCAAGACATCGCATGTTCCTGCGATGTTTATAATTCTGTGGAATTTCAGTCAAGCGCTAACTAACCGACGAACACCGTCTTGACTTCTGCCAGTCATACTCCCGGAAATTGCCATGATTGTTTTCGTGCTGTAAACAACAGTAACATTGACTTATAATGTCTAGAATTATTTTCATCAAGTAAACCGTTTCTAGGGCATTCCCTTGCCGAGATCTGTGTTCGAAAGTTTGATTGACGGAAGTCATTTGGCGGCGAAACCTTACTTATGTGCCTGATTTGTCTTTTTTGTGACGGAGGTTGAAAAGCTAATCACAAACAAACAAAATTGTTCTCAGTCCTGACCAGCGCATCTTTCTATCCTTTAGTTTTTCTTCATTTCATTCTTTTTTTCTTCATCAGGTGACTAGTGCGCCGCCCCCAAGCATTAACGGCCCTCTTCCAGGACCCGATTTTGTCAACGGCACAAATGGCCAAGAACCGGACGGTTTACCGGACACTAGCAACCACGACTCGATACCTGTTGTGAATGTCCATGGTAAGAGACTGGTAACTAGTAGGAGTCCCAACAGACAGCGCCTGCGATCTGAGAGGGGTTCCGATCCCTGTGTTGGCAGAGTCTCCTTGCTGAAGCTGGGGCGAGCTCGGGTGACGTCACAACTTTCATCTGAGCACAACGGCAGGGAAAATGGGCTCAACAAATTTCATATTTTGGTATTTGAAGCTGCGGTTTTTGTTCTTTTTTTATAGTGGACTTTGATGGCGGAAATAATGATATTAATCACTGGACACACATGGAAAACTTAGAAAGAGGATCTGGCCATAAACTACACAAAGAGTGAGTGCTTTTTTTGTTTCTTGGAATAGCACGGCCTACTCTGGGACCTGAACTTATCATCTTATTAACTCACCTTGTCATGTCTTAACTTTGTCTCGCCTTATCACGCAACAACTGCAGGGATCAACCTCGGCTAGTTACGTCATTCTGGAGGTCCCTTTTCCCCATATTGACTAGTTACAATGAGATCGTGTTATTTATCTCGCCTAGCAGCGATTTAGGGTCCCAGCGTTGTCGACTCAATATTTGTTCTGGTGCTACGCGCTAGGGCTTGGCCTGAAACGGACCTGCATTTTCCTTTCGCATTTCACTTACATAGCCTTTTAGAACGGCCATTGCCAGAAATGTATTTGCCATTGTTTTATTCCGTTATGGACAATTATTATTCAGCACACCGATGCACTGCCCAAATATGGTCATTGGAACCCCAATAGCTGTCTTCTGTACATGACAGATATCCTACGATATCCGTCTTTGAGGGAAATATGATGTATTGAGCTCGTAAATAATACACAAAAGTAATGTTTTTCAGGGTTTTTTGTGCTATCAATGTGCTGAATAATAAAACCATTATCCTGCTCGAGTTTTGCAGAATATCGACTGATTTAGCCAACTCGGGACTGCGTGCCTCGTCGGCTAAGTATCAGACGATATTCTGCGCAATCTCGCAGGATAATGGTTAATAAGTCGTAAGACACACACCGGTCGTAAGAGCCCTCTAAAATGCCACGACCATTTACGACAGGGAAAATTGAGGCTTTACTGGCTGATCGAGCTCTTACCCCGGGGTTTCTAGCCATAAAAACAGCTTTCCGCCACTCGCAGGCCGGCTATCCTATCTGAAACTGAACCTTTAACGTATAATCCCCACTAAGCCCTTGCATGGAAATGAAGTCTTCTTTTCCTTTTCCGCCATCTTTGTCTTCCTTCCTGATCTTCCCTCCTCTCGCATTACACCACAGGGACAGTTTGCGTGCTGAAGTGAACGTTAACATAGTCAACAATCGTGTCGTCAGACACAAAAGGTCTGTCAACTATAAAATGCATGTACTCATAAACCGCTCGTAGCCTGCGTAGCCAACTCAATTCTGCGTCCTCAGAAATCCATCGACAATTTTTTAAGGGGTACACAGGAATTTCTGCAGAAACCCATCCATGGGAAAAGCTGAATTTCCCATGGCACACGCATGGGAAGTTTTCGAAAATCACATGGATGGCCATGGGAAGCCGAACGTTTCCCATTCTTCTACCATGGGAAATTCAGCTTTTCCCATGGATGGGTTTCTGCAGAAATTCCCTGTGGTAGTGTCACAATTTCAGGGTCAATTTAGTTACTTAATTCACAAGAAATAAGCAAACTAACCGTGTAGGTTTGTTAAGTAACCTTTCAACCGCCAGATAAGCACATCTTTGGAGTATTTTGATGTGTTATCGAGCGGATGGAAATGGATTGCGAATTGCCCTGTGCCAGGGTCCTCCCCTCACCTCCCCCCTGGGGAAGGAGGAAAAGGTGAGGGGAGGGCCCTGGCGCGCGAGGATGTGAAGACAACTGGTCTAGTTTTATCAATTTTCTGATAACAACCGTGAAAAAGCCCCCTTCATTTCGTACGTACGTTTAACCTACGCACATGTCACGTGCTATGCAGGCTATTTTTAAATCGTGTTTGTAATTGTTATAAATCCGACAGCAATATATCGTGAGCCTTGTCCCAGGCGTGTTGACCGGGCTTCCTGTGGTCGGAGATGAACCGTGAGGACGCTCGAGGGCCGATCTCGTGACGTCACATCTCCAACGTAACCACAGGGAGCCCGCCAGGACCCCAGGGACTAGACTGATCATGTTCATAATCATACGCTAATGATCAACATAATAATTAAAAGGTTTTAAAAGTAAAATGATAAAGGTTGATTTTAAATTGAATCGTGTTAATAAAAATAAAATGTTAACGATTTTTTTTACAATAACCCATTTAGTAATTCGAATAAAAAAAGACTAACAAGAATGTTACGTTAACACTCATCCGTCTCCTAACCTGTTTTTCAAAGTGTCAGCGTTCACATCCGTTTTCAAAAGTTTTCCTTCGTTTATACCGGTAGCCTCTTTTGCAGCCGCTGGCGTGTCGCTTGTTTCACTTTGGAGAAAGTGAAACGAGCGACACGCCAGCGGCTGCAAAGGAGGCTATTATACCGGCAGCGTTTTTGAAAATCTCCGTTTTTAGTGTGTTGTAGTGTGGATAGGAGACCAAAGCCCGGCGTTTTCGGAAATTTTCGGCGTGGTGTGAACGCAGTCTAACATTTATAACAGCGGATTTCAGATGAGTGTCGAAAAGTATTTGCTTTTTTACAAGGAAGCCATTCAGCAGCAACTTGTATTTTTTTCTCCTTCGTGATTGGCTTGGTCTTGCTGTCATCTGAAATTCGCTCTAACAAATACGTATGCGCTATAACGATGCGCGCTTGATTTGAAAATCAATGACCGCACGATTTCTTTTATTCTCTCTTTTTCTCTCGCTAATTTCTATAATCTCATAACCTTGGCGTCTGGCTGTTGTATACACTGGTTCACGTAGTGCCACTCTCTTTTGAATACAGCTATTTCACTTACCTTTTTCCTCTAGCGCCAAAATCTACACGTTTAAGCAAAAATCGCGCCGGGGCTTCTTAAGACTGCGTATAATTGACCAGTTCACGTGTTGTTGTCTTCAGTACTGTGACGTCAGTGCGTCTGTCGAGAGACTGTAGAAGCGTCTTCTCCGTCTCACAAGGTGAGTGACTGCGCATGCGCCGCTTTGCTGTATTTGTATCCAGTAAACCTCCATTTTCGTACCCAGAGCTCGTCTGCTCGCGGGGAGGCTCTGGTGACATCCATTTGGGGGTCGTTGCTGATTGGCTAATTTTGAGCGTTGGAGCATGCGCTGAAAGGTCTTTCTCTCAACGGCTTTGTATCAAATCTCGCGCATGCGTCAGTGCTGCTACCAGAGCCTCCCCCGTGATGTCACGAGCCGGGGAGCTCTGGGTACGAGAATGTATATAGCCTCGCGCATGTGCTGAGTAATTTTCTACGTAAGGAGCCTGGATATGAAACATATGGCTAGAGGAAATCGTAGAGGCGATTTGGGGGAAGGGGCGTAGAGTGAAGACCCCCTCCCCTTATCCAAAACAGCGAATAGTTCGCTTTAGGTCTTTTTGTGCACTACATCCCGCGCTTCCTGGCAGGCTAGAGTTGCAAAGAAGCAGTAAAAACACAACGCCGAGAGAAATGACTGATGAATTAGAATTGTGCGTCAAAAAAATATCATTCAATTACAGACACCCAGCTAAAGATGTATTCCATAGAAGACAAACAGCAAGTCCGTAGCATCAATCTCTCGTCCATGGTAAGAGTAGAGTATGTATGTTTGGATCATGATGCACAAATATTTGTTTTATTCCCCTGAGCCTCGTATCCAAGTTAGAATTTCGAGATATCGAAATTGGTCTATTGGGTTCCTCAAATGTTTGCTCGAGTATTTTGCGCTCAAATGCTGTACTGATATGACCGTGGAAACCTAAAACATGGAGTTGACTTCTCGGGCTATGAAGTCTCAGTCCAGAAAACACTCACAATAAGCGACCCCATGCGACCCTATATGTGGTAGATGTTTAGTGTTTTCCTTGCTATTCCAGGCGCTGTCTTCCTGTGCTATCATGCCAGATGCCAAGACTATCATCGTTGGCTCATGGGACAACAAAATGTACGAAGACAAAACGGCTTACACTTGTACCGGTATCTCTCTTTTTAGCGGCTCATTGTGTTCTAGTTCAGTGGAGTGGGGTGTCAGTGTCTTGTCTTGTGTGCGCTTTGCGTGGACGGCTGATAAGGGGCAATCTAAGGCAAAGGTGGAGCTGAGTTTACAGAAAACACATGAAACCTGCTGAAAGTGGAATGAAAATAAAATGCGACGCCGCTGCCAAATGGTGCCATTGCGATTTTATTTCATTCCATGCGTGAAAATGGGCATTGATTGTTGTCCCTCTCTTGTTCTCCTATAGTTATATCTACTCCGTGGAGTATGGCCGAGTCCTGGACACAAAAACTGGACACGATGATGCCAGTAAGTCACATCATGACACCAAACCTTAATACTAACATTATTTTACCTTTCTTCATCAAATCCTATTAAAACCCTTATGGCTAGAATAGCGTCAATATTTATTGTCAATTTATTTATTGTCAATATTTATTGTGATGTCTATTTGCAGTTTCGTGTTTGTGCTGGAACGATGGTATCCTCGTGACGGCTTCTTGGGATTCCACCGTCAAGGTAGACTGACAGCAACTTAATTTACTCCATCTTTAGAACGAATTACATTCAAAGAAGAAGAGAAAATATCTAGATCAGGGGCAGTGGCTCCCAAAGATAAACGAGCCAGAGACAGATATTAGATATATTGAAATGTGGCTTCGATATGCGGAAGCACGCGTATGGAAGCACGCAATGAACTTGAACTCTGGGTCCAGTTGCTCGGTTTAGCTCTAATCCAGGATTAATTACCATGATGACTCAGAACTAAACCTGGATGAAATTTAACCCCCATATTTGAATCTTTGGGCAACCTGCGCCTAAATATCTTTGAATGAATCGATAGTAGAGCTTGTTGCAGACTAACCGCGTGACTTGCCCTATTTCCCTTGGTGGTAAACAGAGTAATGACGAAATTGATGATATTTCAAAATAGAGTGATATTATTCAAACACTATGTATGTTATTTTCATTGCTGTTGATATTTTGTTTTCGTGTAGGTGTGGAAGTTTGTACCTGAGCCTGAAGGAAGGAAGCCTGCTCCACCTTCAATTCTGGTATGGTGAACATCAGTAACTTACTATTAATCTAAAACAAGAAAACAGCCCGTCACTTCGTGACGCTAGAAGACCCAACCTAAGTTCCCCCTTCCATAAACTGCTGATTTACATTACTAATGACCTCCCTTTTTATGTGTTTGTTTTGCACTGGTCTCCTTGATTTTGGTGGAGAAAATGACGCACGTGTATGTGTCTTGGTGAGTCAGTCCGGGTCTCAAATCTGTCTAAGAACCCGCTAAAATTGAAAACGCAGCCTATTACAGAAAAACATTTGACTTCGGAATTGTTTGTATAATGCTTATCAGTAAGGCACGAGAAGAAACAGGTAAAGTTAAACTGTTCTAAGAAATTTCTTAGTTTATCATAGGAATATTTAGAGAATATCATTCATGACTTAGCGCGCAGTGCCAGGTGTAAGTTTGTTCAAACTTGAATGAAATTTTTCTAAGTTAAAATCTTTCTCGAATTAGAGTTATCCCTACACACAAATGTAAGTAATCTGTAATAGAACCATTTAAGTTTGAATGTCTATGGTGCTATCGGCTAAGGGAACTGTGTTCTTTTTTAGTTTATGTTGGATATTTCAACATGGCCGCGATGGCGGCTTTGTCCCTCGCTGAAAAAATCGCTTGAATTAGAATTAGCCAAAGGTGAATCTTTTCCAACAAAAACACGCCCACTGGAGAGATTTCCTCTTTCTCTTCTGGTTTGTGTCCTTTGTTTTGCGATACAGCGTCAGGATTTATACTTTGAAAATATTATTCATGGCTTTGTGGCATTTCGCCTTAGCGTGCTTCCAGAAAGCAAGGCGGTGTACGGCGGTGTACGTTTGTTCAAACTTGAATGAAAATTTTTCTCAGCATAAAGCTTTCGAATAATAATTAGCCCTGCACATTCCTGCAAGTAATCTGTGACAGAACCATTTAGGTTTAGATGACTATGGTGATTTCGGCTGTGCGAACTGAGTTCTTTTTTAGTTTCTGTGGGAGATTTCAAAATGGCGGCGATGGCAGCTTTGTCCCTCGCTTAAGAAATCGCTTGAATTAGAACTTAGCCCAGGGTGAATCTTTTCCAACCAAAACACGCCCACTGTGGAGATATCCACTTTCTCTTCAGGTTTGTGAACTTCGTTTGGCGACACAGCTTCAGGGCCAAGCGGAATGAGTGCGGACGATTTAGCCAATCAGAAACGTTTGCGCAGACAACCCGATTATAATAGTATAGATAACGTATCATTTAAAGAAATCACGATCTGACTTTATTATCCTGAGTAGTTACTTTGAAGATACCTAATGAGACTTTAGATTTTCGTGTTCCCCGTGTAGTGTTTTCTTGTGATAGTGTTCTTGTTTTAAAATGTAATTAGAATGAAAGTCTCCGTTTGCCCTCCTGCCTCAGCTGATTAGGGACGGACCATAAGAAAAGTGATGGAGAGGGGGGAATTTTTTGACTCGCTCGAATTTGTCTTTGGGTGTCCCAGCTCTGCAGGATATTTTTTTAGCCTTTTATGGCTTTTTTCCTTCCTAATAATAATAATAACCACTAGCTCTGCTATCTTTTTATACCAAAGGGCGGATCAAATTCCATGAGATTTAAACGTACTGAGTTCACTACTTTATTTTACCTCATTAACATAGACTCATTGGACACAGGGTCTCTAACCACACAACTACAAGTTCGTCACACCTTTTATGCGATTTTATCATTTCAGGCGGAACTTGATCATGATACAGAGGTGAGTAACAACAAGTAAAATTAAATAGATAAATTCGACGATATTCACATGGAACCTGAGGCGCCTGTTGGTTTTAGTATAATTGATTCTGTGGTGTGATGTACTAGAGGTGTTTTCTGTTGCCAGGTGAACTCTGTGGATCTTGACCCCACGAACACACTCGTGGTTACCGGGACTATGGATGGTGAGTATTTAGTTACCTTCTTGCAAACACTCGCACATTCCGATTATTAAATCTCTTGTTCCGTTGAACACCAACGCACAGTATCAAACTGACGCATTGGACGTATGAAGCCCACACTAGAACACAAGTGCAAACCAACAAAATCAAACCGCTTAGTTTGTCTCGTTGCGCATGGCCATGCGAAGTGTAAAGTAAACAACCACACTTTCTCGTACCCAGACAGAGCTCCGCGGCTCGTTCTCTCGCTGGGGAGGCTCTGGTGACAGCCTTTTGAGGGCATTCGCTGATTGGCTACGCATGGCGCGCATGCACAGATCTCACTTTATCTGGTTAAATATCTCCAATATTTGTTTACTAGTCGTCTTTTCATCCCATGCCTTCTACTTCTGCGCTCTACAAGTAAGGCATAAAAGGTCACTTTCTTGCGCGGCCAGAGAAGCGAGGAGACTGGTGCCTGGTAAATTCACTTCTCATTTGTCAAAGTCTTTGACTTTTTTGTTTCCAGGAAGTGTGTTGCTTTGGAATATTGACCAGCAAACCATCATAAGCCAGCACCCAGGTAATACATTTGTCGGTTTTCTCTTTTTCGTGACAACATGATGTGTTTGTAATTTTTTGACCATTCTTCTGGCTTTCTTAGTCCACAAAGAGACGGTGAACGGCGTTCTCTTTAGTCCAGGTATGTATGTGTGTTTTCTTCTCTCTCTTCCCACCGTTCATCGTTGTTTTTATTTGATTTGATTTGGTTCTGCGTTCGTCAAATCGTATACTACCATGATTTGCGCTGTTGGTGTGTACTGATCCATACTTTCTATACAATACTAAGACAACAAAAGTTTGCTGATTGCAGAATCGGGAGTAACCACAGAAACAATTCAGTCCTAGTCTAAGCATCGCTCGATATTTTGGGCGCCGTCCTTGGAATTAAATAATTTCATCTCAAGACAAAGGCCTAGCCAGTCTTGTCCAGTCCATTGATGAAGTTCATATTTCTCACGCACTCTTTCAGATGGCCAGCGCATACTATCGTGTGGAGCAGACCACTTCATGCGTGTTATTGACGTTCACACGGGGACGGAAGTGTTTTCCAAGGATGCCGGTGAAGAGATCAGGTAAGAACTGGGCTATCAGGCATTTGCAACTAAGAAAGTCGCGCATGCATATTCTGTAGTGTTCCCAACAACGTGCTGCCATTCTCGTATGATATCATCAATATCAAGCGCGCAAGGGAGAGCGTAGCCTGACTTCTTGAAGAGGAACGTGCCGAGGACTGCAAGAAAATTGTGCTTGCAGAAAAATAAACAAATCATTGATAATTGTGATTGTCATGTCTTGTTTGTTGTAGATGTGCGGTGTGGGATGGTTAGATGGTGCTGGTAGTGTAGTTCCCTAACTTGTGGTTGTCATGTCTTGTTTGTTGTAGATGTGCGGTGTGGGATGGTCAGATGGTGCTGGTAGTGTAGTTCCCTAACTTGTGATTGTCATGTCTTGTTTGTTGTAGATGTGCGGTGTGGGATGGTCAGATGGTGCTTGTAGTGTAGTTCCCTAACTTGTGGTTGTCATGTCTTGTTTGTTGTAGATGTGCGGTGTAGGATGATCAGATGGTGCTGGTAGTGTAGTTCCCTAACTTGTGGTTGTCATGTCTTGTTTGTTGTAGATGTGCGGTGTGGGATGGTCAGATGGTGCTGGTAGTGTAGTTCCCTAACTTGTGGTTGTCATGTCTTGTTTGTTGTAGATGTGCGGTGTGGGATGGTCAGATGGTGCTGGTAGTGTAGTTCCCTAACTTGTGATTGTCATGTCTTGTTTGTTGTAGATGTGCGGTGTGGGATGGTCAGATGGTGCTGGCAGTGTAGTTCCCTAACTTGTGATTGTCATGTCTTGTTTGTTGTAGATGTGCGGTGTGGGATGGTTAGATGGTGCTGGTAGTGTAGTTCCCTAACTTGTGGTTGTCATGTCTTGTTTGTTGTAGATGTGCGGTGTGGGATGGTCAGATGGTGCTGGTAGTGTAGTTCCCTAACTTGTGATTGTCATGTCTTGTTTGTTGTAGATGTGCGGTGTGGGATGGTCAGATGGTGCTGGTAGTGTAGTTCCCTAACTTGTGGTTGTCATGTCTTGTTTGTTGTAGATGTGCGGTGTGGGATGGTCAGATGGTGCTGGTAGTGTAGTTCCCTAACTTGTGATTGTCATGTCTTGTTTGTTGTAGATGTGCGGTGTGGGATGGTCAGATGGTGCTGGCAGTGTAGTTCCCTAACTTGTGGTTGTCATGTCTTGTTTGTTGTAGATGTGCGGTGTGGGATGGTTAGATGGTGCTGGTAGTGTAGTTCCCTAACTTGTGATTGTCATGTCTTGTTTGTTGTAGATGTGCGGTGTGGGATGGTCAGATGGTGCTGATAGTGTAGTTCCCTAACTTGTGATTGTCATGTCTTGTTTGTTGTAGATGTGCGGTGTGGGATGGTTAGATGGTGCTGGTAGTGTAGTTCCCTAACTTGTGGTTGTCATGTCTTGTTTGTTGTAGATGTGCGGTGTGGGATGGTCAGATGGTGCTGGTAGTGTAGTTCCCTAACTTGTGGTTGTCATGTCTTGTTTGTTGTAGATGTGCGGTGTGGGATGGTCAGATGGTGCTGGTAGTGTAGTTCCCTAACTTGTGGTTGTCATGTCTTGTTTGTTGTAGATGTGCGGTGTGGGATGGTCAGATGGTGCTGGCAGTGTAGTTCCCTAACTTGTGGTTGTCATGTCTTGTTTGTTGTAGATGTGCGGTGTGGGATGGTTAGATGGTGCTGGTAGTGTAGTTCCCTAACTTGTGATTGTCATGTCTTGTTTGTTGTAGATGTGCGGTGTGGGATGGTCAGATGGTGCTGGTAGTGTAGTTCCCTAACTTGTGGTTGTCATGTCTTGTTTGTTGTAGATGTGCGGTGTGGGATGGTCAGATGGTGCTGGTAGTGTAGTTCCCTAACTTGTGGTTGTCATGTCTTGTTTGTTGTAGATGTGCGGTGTGGGATGGTCAGATGGTGCTGGTAGTGTAGTTCCCTAACTTGTGGTTGTCATGTCTTGTTTGTTGTAGATGTGCGGTGTGGGATGGTCAGATGGTGCTTGTAGTGTAGTTCCCTAACTTGTGATTGTCATGTCTTGTTTGTTGTAGATGTGCGGTGTGGGATGGTCAGATGGTGCTGGTAGTGTAGTTCCCTAACTTGTGATTGTCATGTCTTGTTTGTTGTAGATGTGCGGTGTGGGATGGTCAGATGGTGCTGGTAGTGTAGTTCCCTAACTTGTGGTTGTCATGTCTTGTTTGTTGTAGATGTGCGGTGTGGGATGGTCAGATGGTGCTGGCAGTGTAGTTCCCTAACTTGTGGTTGTCATGTCTTGTTTGTTGTAGATGTGCGGTGTGGGATGGTTAGATGGTGCTGGTAGTGTAGTTCCCTAACTTGTGATTGTCATGTCTTGTTTGTTGTAGATGTGCGGTGTGGGATGGTCAGATGGTGCTGGTAGTGTAGTTCCCTAACTTGTGATTGTCATGTCTTGTTTGTTGTAGATGTGCGGTGTGGGATGGTCAGATGGTGCTGGTAGTGTAGTTCCCTAACTTGTGATTGTCATGTCTTGTTTGTTGTAGATGTGCGACGTGGGATGGTCAGATGGTGCTGATAGTGTAGTTCCCTAACTTGTGATTGTCATGTCTTGTTTGTTGTAGATGTGCGGTGTGGGATGGGATGGTTAGATGGTGCTGGTAGTGTAGTTCCCTAACTTGTGGTTGTCATGTCTTGTTTGTTGTAGATGTGCGGTGTGGGATGGTTAGATGGTGCTTGTAGTGTAGTTCCCTAACTTGTGATTGTCATGTCTTGTTTGTTGTAGATGTGCGGTGTGGGATGGTCAGATGGTGCTGGTAGTGTAGTTCCCTAACTTGTGGTTGTCATGTCTTGTTTGTTGTAGATGTGCGGTGTGGGATGGTCAGATGGTGCTGGTAGTGTAGTTCCCTAACTTGTGGTTGTCATGTCTTGTTTGTTGTAGATGTGCGGTGTGGGATGGTCAGATGGTGCTGGTAGTGTAGTTCCCTAACTTGTGATTGTCATGTCTTGTTTGTTGTAGATGTGCGGTGTGGGATGGTTAGATGGTGCTGGTAGTGTAGTTCCCTAACTTGTGATTGTCATGTCTTGTTTGTTGTAGATGTGCGGTGTGGGATGGTCAGATGGTGCTGGTAGTGTAGTTCCCTAACTTGTGGTTGTCATGTCTTGTTTGTTGTAGATGTGCGGTGTGGGATGGTCAGATGGTGCTGGTAGTGTAGTTCCCTAACTTGTGATTGTCATGTCTTGTTTGTTGTAGATGTGCGGTGTGGGATGGTCAGATGGTGCTGGTAGTGTAGTTCCCTAACGTGTGGTTGTCATGTCTTGTTTGTTGTAGATGTGCGGTGTGGGATGGTCAGATGGTGCTTGTAGTGTAGTTCCCTAACTTGTGGTTGTCATGTCTTGTTTATTGTAGATGTGCGGTGTGGGATGGTTAGATGGTGCTGGTAGTGTAGTTCCCTAACTTGTGGTTGTCATGTCTTGTTTGTTGTAGATGTGCGGTGTGGGATGGTTAGATGGTGCTGGTAGTGTAGTTCCCTAACTTGTGGTTGTCATGTCTTGTTTGTTGTAGATGTGCGGTGTGGGATGGTCAGATGGTGCTGGTAGTGTAGTTCCCTAACTTGTGGTTGTCATGTCTTGTTTGTTGTAGATGTGCGGTGTGGGATGGTCAGATGGTGCTGATAGTGTAGTTCCCTAACTTGTGATTGTCATGTCTTGTTTGTTGTAGATGTGCGGTGTGGGATGGTCAGATGGTGCTGGTAGTGTAGTTCCCTAACTTGTGGTTGTCATGTCTTGTTTGTTGTAGATGTGCGGTGTGGGATGGTTAGATGGTGCTGGTAGTGTAGTTCCCTAACTTGTGGTTGTCATGTCTTGTTTGTTGTAGATGTGCGGTGTGGGATGGTCAGATGGTGCTGGTAGTGTAGTTCCCTAACTTGTGGTTGTCATGTCTTGTTTGTTGTAGATGTGCGGTGTGGGATGGTCAGATGGTGCTGGTAGTGTAGTTCCCTAACTTGTGATTGTCATGTCTTGTTTGTTGTAGATGTGCGGTGTGGGATGGTTAGATGGTGCTTGTAGTGTAGTTCCCTAACTTGTGCTTGTCATGTCTTGTTTGTTGTAGATGTGCGGTGTGGGATGGTTAGATGGTGCTGGTAGTGTAGTTCCCTAACTTGTGATTGTCATGTCTTGTTTGTTGTAGATGTGCGGTGTGGGATGGTCAGATGGTGCTTGTAGTGTAGTTCCCTAACTTGTGATTGTCATGTCTTGTTTGTTGTAGATGTGCGGCGTGGGATGGTTAGATGGTGCTTGTAGTGTAGTTCCCTAACTTGTGGTTGTCATGTCTTGTTTGTTGTAGATGTGCGGTGTGGGATGGTCAGATGGTGCTGGTAGTGTAGTTCCCTAACTTGTGGTTGTCATGTCTTGTTTGTTGTAGATGTGCGGTGTGGGATGGTCAGATGGTGCTGGTAGTGTAGTTCCCTAACTTGTGATTGTCATGTCTTGTTTGTTGTAGATGTGCGGTGTGGGATGGTCAGATGGTGCTGGTAGTGTAGTTCCCTAACTTGTGGTTGTCATGTCTTGTTTGTTGTAGATGTGCGGTGTGGGATGGTCAGATGGTGCTGGTAGTGTAGTTCCCTAACTTGTGATTGTCATGTCTTGTTTGTTGTAGATGTGCGGTGTGGGATGGTTAGATGGTGCTGGTAGTGTAGTTCCCTAACTTGTGATTGTCATGTCTTGTTTGTTGTAGATGTGCGGTGTGGGATGGTCAGATGGTGCTGGTAGTGTAGTTCCCTAACTTGTGATTGTCATGTCTTGTTTGTTGTAGATGTGCGGTGTGGGATGGTCAGATGGTGCTGGCAGTGTAGTTCCCTAACTTGTGGTTGTCATGTCTTGTTTGTTGTAGATGTGCGGTGTGGGATGGTTAGATGGTGCTGGTAGTGTAGTTCCCTAACTTGTGATTGTCATGTCTTGTTTGTTGTAGATGTGCGGTGTGGGATGGTCAGATGGTGCTGGTAGTGTAGTTCCCTAACTTGTGGTTGTCATGTCTTGTTTGTTGTAGATGTGCGGTGTGGGATGGTTAGATGGTGCTGGTAGTGTAGTTCCCTAACTTGTGGTTGTCATGTCTTGTTTGTTGTAGATGTGCGGTGTGGGATGGTCAGATGGTGCTGGTAGTGTAGTTCCCTAACTTGTGGTTGTCATGTCTTGTTTGTTGTAGATGTGCGGTGTGGGATGGTCAGATGGTGCTGGTAGTGTAGTTCCCTAACTTGTGATTGTCATGTCTTGTTTGTTGTAGATGTGCGGTGTGGGATGGTTAGATGGTGCTTGTAGTGTAGTTCCCTAACTTGTGATTGTCATGTCTTGTTTGTTGTAGATGTGCGGTGTGGGATGGTTAGATGGTGCTGGTAGTGTAGTTCCCTAACTTGTGATTGTCATGTCTTGTTTGTTGTAGATGTGCGGTGTGGGATGGTTAGATGGTGCTTGTAGTGTAGTTCCCTAACTTGTGGTTGTCATGTCTTGTTTGTTGTAGATGTGCGGTGTGGGATGGTCAGATGGTGCTGGTAGTGTAGTTCCCTAACTTGTGGTTGTCATGTCTTGTTTGTTGTAGATGTGCGGTGTGGGATGGTTAGATGGTGCTGGTAGTGTAGTTCCCTAACTTGTGATTGTCATGTCTTGTTTGTTGTAGATGTGCGGTGTGGGATGGTTAGATGGTGCTGGTAGTGTAGTTCCCTAACTTGTGATTGTCATGTCTTGTTTATTGTAGATGTGCGGTGTGGGATGGTCAGATGGTGCTGGTAGTGTAGTTCCCTAACTTGTGGTTGTCATGTCTTGTTTGTTGTAGATGTGCGGTGTGGGATGGTTAGATGGTGCTTGTAGTGTAGTTCCCTAACTTGTGGTTGTCATGTCTTGTTTGTTGTAGATGTGCGGTGTGGGATGGTCAGATGGTGCTGGTAGTGTAGTTCCCTAACTTGTGGTTGTCATGTCTTGTTTGTTGTAGATGTGCGGTGTGGGATGGTTAGATGGTGCTGGTAGTGTAGTTCCCTAACTTGTGATTGTCATGTCTTGTTTGTTGTAGATGTGCGGTGTGGGATGGTTAGATGGTGCTGGTAGTGTAGTTCCCTAACTTGTGATTGTCATGTCTTGTTTGTTGTAGATGTGCGGTGTGGGATGGTTAGATGGTGCTGGTAGTGTAGTTCCCTAACTTGTGATTGTCATGTCTTGTTTGTTGTAGATGTGCGGTGTGGGATGGTCAGATGGTGCTGGTAGTGTAGTTCCCTAACTTGTGATTGTCATGTCTTGTTTGTTGTAGATGTGCGGTGTGGGATGGTTAGATGGTGCTGGTAGTGTAGTTCCCTAACTTGTGGTTGTCATGTCTTGTTTGTTGTAGTTGTGCGGTGTGGGATGGTCAGATGGTGCTTGTAGTGTAGTTCCCTAACTTGTGATTGTCATGTCTTGTTTGTTGTAGATGTGCGGTGTGGGATGGTTAGATGGTGCTGGTAGTGTAGTTCCCTAACTTGTGATTGTCATGTCTTGTTTGTTGTAGATGTGCGGTGTGGGATGGTCAGATGGTGCTGGCAGGAGGAGAGACTGGTGTTCTCCAGGTCTGGGATCTCTTCCACGTGCAACAGATTACAAAGATCAAGGCACATCAAGGTAGGAAGGACACAGGGATCCCGGCCGCTAGGATTGATAACACAGGGGGACCAGCTATCTGGACTCAGTATAATATTTTGTAGGATCTACAAAGTAAATATAATTAGGTTAATATATATATCGCGCAGAACCAGATGACATTCAGCGTTGTAGAGATGGCCATTTATCTGAAAATTTTGCCCATTGTGATGAGTGAATATTTCTATTCCAGGTGCGATCCGATGTATCGACGTGTCAGGTGATGGCTGTACGGTAGTGACGGGCGGCGAAGATGGCCAAGTCATCCTGTGGAAAATAGTTGTATAGGCCTATCCGTCGGTGGGACATAACAAACTCGCCTGTGCTTGCAAGACTCGCCCAGTCCGTAGCGAGTTCATGGCAAGCTCGCTGTACAGAGATGCCGGCCTTACGGACGATTACTTGTGCAGCCATGACAGTCTGCGTGATTGGCGTGTTATTAGGTGACAAGTCTGCGTGATTGGCGTGTTATTAGGTGACAAGTCTGCGTGATTGCCGCGTTATTAGGAACGATTACATGTGCAGCTATAACAAGTCTATGCGATTGTCGCGTTAACTTGTGGACAATTGTCGTATTCGACGGACATAACAAGTTTGTAACCTAGAGACACGAGAACAATGCCTACAGACGTTTTACGTTCTGTGTGTTTACGCCAACCTTGTTTCTCAGAGTCTTTATCCTCGTGAAATCTACGCAGCATGTAGTTTTACCAGGGTCGTTCCAATGAGGACTGACATCTTAGATTGTCGCCAAGGCGCACTATGACAGAAGCTGCTAGCTTCATAGCGCATGCTCAGTAGTTTTACCAGGGTCGTTCCAATGAGGACTGACATCTTAGATTGTCGCCAAGACGCACTATGACAGAAGCTGCTAGCTTCATAGCGCATGCTCAGTAGTTTTACCAGGGTCGTCCCAATGAGGACTGCCATCTTAGATTGTCGCCAAGACGAACTATGACAGAAGCTGCTAGCTTCATAGCGCATGCTCAGTAGTTTGCGAAACCTCAGATATCGAGTTAAAATAAAAGAACTTGCGACAGATACATGCGCCACGTAGCTAGCGAAAAGTGATGTTTAATTAGACTGACATGGTATATGTACTCATCACTGAGTCCAGGATATTCTATGGAATCATTACTGGGTTTTGGTTATATAGTAGCGACCTGGTTTTACGTGTGATTTCGCAAGGACAAAGATTACGCAAAGATATAGCCATAACAGGACATATGGGGACTACCAAAACTGATAAAACAAATCGGCTCCGAAAAAAGTCTTCTGTCTGCAACTGAAACGTTGGGCGCACGTTATTACTTTCCACATCACAGTCACGTTCAACGTTGCAGTATATTTTCCCATTTCTGTTCGAAATGTAAGTTTAGGACCATAAGCTCGAGTTATTTCTTCATAAAAAATATTGACCTCTTATTTGAGGAAATCCTCTGGGCCGAGTTTGCCTTTGAAAAATTCAAAGCAGTGAAATAAATGCTTGGGCGATATTTGTATAATTTGGAATTTTCAGACAGACGACACGCGTGTCTTGAAGCCAAATGCCACTCTACCTGTTAGGGTAGTGACATCTGTCAAATTTTAAATCGATTTCTCCAGCTTGATATATGGAGGATTCTAACTAGACCTTGTGGCTGTGTCGTGTGCCAAAGTGATAATCAAAATTATTGTTGTAAATCCATTTGAGGGAAGTTTTATATATTAATGTAAAGAGTTCAAAATTTGGTGACGTATCCTTCAGCCCTTACTCTCACAACGTCAATATCATCCGTTAGCTATCTTACTGTAGGATGTGGTGTAGCTCCTACTATATTATCCCGATAGTGGTCTATTATCGATGCTGCATTCTGATTGGTTGAGCTTTTGGTAGACTATACGTTACAACCTACTCCCAATGAAAAGTGTCGAGGGTTTGGAGCTTCCTCGACCAATCAGAATACGGCATTCATACCACTTGTGGGATTTCACTGAACAGCTTATGCTCTGGCCAGCCTATCCCGGGTCCTAAGATCGCCGTAATCTTGGGCGATCTTGGGATTTTTTCTATATTTCATGTTGCGATCTTGGGCGATCTTAGGCGATCTTGGGATTTTTTCTATATTTCATGTTGCGATCTTGGGATTTTTTCTATATTTCATGTTGCGATCTTGGGCGATCTTAGGACCCGGAGTAGGCCTTCTGGTGATGCGTCCTGTCGAACTGGATAGAAGTGGTTTCTACGGGAGTATTAAAGAACTATTGTTTATAGAATAAATACTCAGAAATTTGAAATGGAGCAAGAGCGTCATCGTTAGCTCAATAAAGCAAAGCTTTACAATGTATTGCGTATAGTTTCAGTGCATCACTCCGAGTAAACCACCTCAAAAAATACATTTATAGGGAAGATTTATCCCGTTTCTAGCCTGTCAGGTGGATATGAATCTGTTATACCACGTTTATACGCCACAGAAAATACAGCCAATCAGAATGCAGGAATGGCTTGTATACAGCTATTTAAAGAAACGTCGGTAAAGCGCTCAAGCGTACGCGTCCAGACCGCTAGGGAATATGGGTAAAACACCTTACGTAGCAATTAAACATATTCTTGGTATCGCAAAGCACTCGTTTACTACCTTATTCTCGAGTCTATTTCTTATTCTCTCACATTCTTATACCATTATTCCTTTAGTGTGGTCGCGTTTTCTCCGACAACGTTTGTTGAAATAGCTGTTCGGTGGTATCCCACTCAATCTTCCTGTCCTTCACTGCATTTACTGGAGGGGGGGGGATTCCTAAAACAGCAAGCCGCTTTTCATGTGACCCACTCTCATTCATTTGCCACAATAATAAATCCCCCCCCCCCCTTAAATCCAAGACCAAATATAGATGACCCACCCCCAGTAGCTACTGGTTGCCCTGGCTCCCCTGTCTCTCTGTTTGAACCTGGGGTGTTTTAAATAGTATGCTTTTGTATAACCGTTGAGTTGGGAGATGAGTACAGTGACTGATTTATTATTGAACAAAAAACATTGTTCCCCCTGACCCCTATTTGACCTAGTAAGACAATTTACAGATAGAGTGGATTGCATTTTTCTTACGTTGCGCGCGAAGCGCGCCCGAATTTTGATAAACGCATTTCATCAAGCCTCAGAGAAAGTGTAGATTCCGGGTTTTTTTCTATAGTAAACAAACCCTGTAGGTCTTATATTCATGCGTGCAATTGCGCGTCGATATGACGAAATTATTATTATTCACGTGAAGCGCGGCCCAAATAACGATTTTGTATGCTGTAACATCGAACTCCTCTTCTTTCGAACAGAATAGGCCTATCACTGCTGCAGGGCGTGTTGTGGCTAAAATGATAATGCTTTACTTCCATTGTAAAAACAAATAAGGGGGGCGCCATTTTCTTCACAACCTGTGGTTAAATCCACGTCGACTGCCTGGATAGGCACTTCCACTGCAAAAACAAACAAATAAGGAATAAATGAAACAAGACCATACATCCAGGACATAATCTCGTCGAGAGCTGGCTGACTGTACGGTGCATGGCTGACTGTACGGTGTGACCCGCCAGAGGTTTCGGCCCGCCCCGGCAGGTGCTATCCTTTGGGAATTTCTGTCAAATGCACAGACCTGAATATATAACACTGGGCATCCTTAGAAAAACTCTCAGGGGATCCATGATCCTCTCTGTACAAGGAAAATCAAATTAGACGAGATGACGTGATGCACATGCGCAAAAAAAAAAAAGAAACTCATTCTCGTATCCATATAATGCATACTATTGGATTATGATGAATAAAACACAAACGGCAATTGTGAGAAAGATTTCTGATAGATAATCTTTAGGTAAAGAAAATTGTCGAGTGATTTTCCAAAAAGAAATCTGTCCCACATGGATCTCTAACACACTCAACAGACCTATAAATACGTTGGTGAAGCATACTAATTAGTTGATTGTTCACTAACGGTACAAGGGGCGTCCTTATATGGTCTGGTGGCCGGGCGTTCTCTCACCCATAGGTATTTCGCTACTGAGCAATTCAACACCAGGATAGCGACTGTCAGGGCCGAAATCTCTGGCGTGGGCGTAAGAACCGTAAGGTCACCATACGACGCTTCAGCTCTTTGTCTGGAAGTATGGTCCTTTCTTTTTCTTTTTCCTCAAGTCTGTCAAGTCGTAAATATGCCCTTGAAGTGGAAAAGGTCGTCGCGCGACAACCGATTTTTTCCTGAGAGCCTGGGAACGAATCGTATTTCGTCTCCCGCGAAATCGTGGGCAGCGGTTAAACCATTAGAGTTAATCCAAGATGGCGGACATGTGAGTATTTTCAAGTTTGCTACTTTTTCGTGCACTTTTGGCAGAAAATAATAATGTGCTTGTTTATTCCAGTGCCAAAATAAAAAGAGAGTCCCAGATGAAGGCATCTATCAATCAAGCTTTAGTCGAATCTGGCGAGAGGAAAGGTGAGCGAATGTGACAACCGGTCGAGTCACATGCCATGCTTGTCTTTTTAGTTGAAATTCCTTTCTAACTGTAGAATACCAGTCCACTTTTTTCACAGGCTTCCCAGGATCATTGAGCGAACTTTAGAGTTGATAGTTTGCAGTTTTATAGTGTCGCTGTGTGAAGTTTGACTGAGTTCGATAAGCGCTAAAATATGAGTATCTACGAAAATAAAAAAGTTTGAAAAATACCCTTATCTAGTCCTTTAGTACTTCAATAAATCACTACTTGCGTTTATTCGGTCAGAAATACACTTTTAAGCGAGTTTTAGCCAATTTTATTGTCACCTCTTACTCTTACTATATGTTCTGGAAGGCCGCAAACTGCAAAATTCAGAACGCTCAGCGATCCAAAAATTCCCTCGATTTTTCCCCAAAAATCACCGTCGCTTGCTCAAACAAACCTCGCATAATAAAAGTAAAACTATTCAGCTTTGTTGTTTACCTTTCTCGTGGAAATCAAACCCTCTCTGGCTGATATAAATGGCGAATCTTTTCAGCCTCGTCCATTCGTCCTGAGAGCAATGGCCGCCCCGGCAGTAAAGTCTGTCCCCAAAACACAAACCGTTGAGACATTTTTTCTCCAGTCGAGGGGTGGGCCAGACATTGTCTCAGGCTCTCCGCACTTCCCGTCCTAGACCCGGTAAAATATTTTTGCGCGTGATCATTGGATTTGAATCAATCAAGTCTGTCTCGCCGGTCACGCATTCGCGCGCAAAAATATTTTACCGGGTCTAGCAAGTAGTGATTTATTGAAGTACTAAAGGACTAGATAAGGGTATTTTTCAAACTTTTTTATTTTCGTAGATACTCATATTTTAGCGCTTATCGAACTCAGTCAAACTTCACACAGCGACACTATAAAACTGCAAACTATCAACTCTAAAGTTCGCTCAATGATCCTGGGAAGCCTGTGCTTTTTTAAGCCACTTCGTAACTGAAACAACTGACGCATTGTGGTTCGCAGTCCGTTGTTCAATTGGTCAACAGTTCCGTAGTCGATTTGTTGATTTATGGCATGGAACAACTTGAGTGCCACCGCGATCCGCAGTCCTGTCTGTAGTCGGTTTGTTGAATATTTGTTGAACACGTTCACGTAGTACACGTTCTTTGTAAGAACAGTTCCGCATTGGAACGACCTCCCAGCGGAGGCGGCGGATGCCGACAGTTGAGCCGCCTTTAGAGCAGCAAGGTAGTGGGTCACGCTGACCCCATTGCAATATTAGCATTATGCTAAGTGCAATTAAAGATTAAAAAACGAGGAAAACGCGCAACTAAGGTGCTATCACGGTCTTCAGTCGATTTGTTGAATATATATAAAATGGTTTGGATTTGATACAATTTATAAGTTCATACTGAATGTTCCAACAACTCGTGCATGACTGCACCTGCCCAGAGCTATCAGAATGTTTTGAAGAAGCCAGCTTCTAAAAAGAACGTAGCCAGCTGCAAAAGAAAAACTGACAGCCGACATGCAAATTTTGTAGCTTCCTAACCAATTCTGGCACAGGTGTGGAGCTGGGAGATTTTTAAGAGGAACTACAATTTAAAGGGGCTCTCACACAGTCACCGGCTACAAGCAAATAGCTCAAATCGCAATCCAATTCAATCCTCTTGATAACAGGTCAAAACAACTAGAATTGCATTTGTCTAACACTTGAAAGGTTTTTCTATTAATCTGGAGGATTATTTGATTACTACAGGCAAATGTACACATGTTTTCATGATTACAATTTTACTTATTTTATGTCCACGGCGAGAGCCCCTTTAAGGATTCCAGTTTTTATTTTATTTACACAAACAATGAGGTGAACTTCAGGCTGTAGTTCTGTGGTTCGAACTTTTTTGTGTCTCACATTCAGTAAAAAGTAGCTGGCGATAAAATGTGAAGTAGCCACCAAAGCTTGTTCTGGCAGCTGAGAGACAGGACCTGGGTTAATGTCCTTCTCCAAAAATCAGCAAAGGAAGCAACTTCTACTCAATCATTTACTCCACATTCTCCTGCTCATCAGACTGGCGCTCCATGAACTAACCAGGAGACAGTCATAAGTTTGTCTAATTGCATAATTTCCATTCAATTAAACCTCAACATCTTAGAAAGCTGTAGGGACTGACCATGCAGTTTATGACTGAATCTGGGCTTTGTTACATGTTTCTATGGCTACTGCCAGTACTTCACCAAAGAAAATGACCAATATGTGTTATGTGAACTTATGTCCATCTTTTTGCCAAGGCTGAAAGAATTGCTGCGAACTAAGCTAATAGAATGTGGTTGGAGGGATCAGTTGAAAGATTATTGCAAAGGTAAATAGTTAGAATACCATGCAAAATTACTGTGGAAACAGCTGTCATTATGCACCTGTGGGGAGCTGTTTATTGAGCTGTCCATCACCATAGTGATATCAAGTGAATTAAACTAATTCCACTCTTGAGACAGCAATAATGCAAAATAGTTAGGAGGGAATATTTTCCGTACTGGCAGAGTCATGCAGCAATGAAAAATATTTTCTTCCAGTGCCATCAATATCATAATAGGGTTTGTATCACAATTCTTTAATTTCTCTAAAGAAATCTGAAAATTGTTGCTCATTTTTATTGATCAAAACAGCTTTTAGGACATGCTCAAGTACTTTTCTGTTCAATTGATATATTAACCTTTTCTATCCAATTTTATATAAAGAAAATACCTTGGTTTCAAACATATTATCACTCATTTACTATCTGTTTCACCTAAGTTTACACCTTAAGCAGTTGCATGGTTGGTCAGTAGGAGTTCAACTATTATTTTGTAGTAAATGACTTCTGTATTTTTCCATTCAACAGAAATCATAAAGCAAAAGGGACTAGACAATGTCACAGTTGAAGACTTAGTAAAGAAAATTACTCCCAAGGGGAGAGGTGAGAATAAAATGGATTAACATTTGGAAATTTCCTCCAGTGATTCAGTAGAAATAGAATGTTGTCACCAGATGCAAAATTTTGATGCAGTACATTTCTTTACTGCATTTTTCATAATAAACTCTCACTGTCTATTTCCAGTCTTGCATTTTGGTTGAGGGACAAAGCTTGGATAATGTTTGACCACTGTGTGGTAGTTTTTGAGGAATCATCAAAGTTTGATTTGCAGCAGTCAGAAGGTGCTATGGTTTAACATGTGGGGCAAAACCTGCTTGCACCCACCCAGCAAAAACAAAGGATGACCAAGGCTTGCAACCCCCCCCCCCCCTGACAAAAATTTCTAGCTATGGCCTTACACACATTTAATTTTCTGTTTCCTTACAGCCTTAGTACCTGATGAGGTCAAGAGAGATCTATTACAGAGGATCAGAAGCTTCTTAGCTGAAAATCAGTAGATTACATGCTTAGTTCATTCCTAGAAATGTATTATACATTGTAAAAACGTATCTGATTATATAAGTGGCCCATACTATACATGCAACAAATTATTAGTCATATGAAAAACGTCTAAATTCCGTAGGGGGGGGAATATTTTTGGGTCGGGGATGATCGTCGTATCTTTTAGGGGTTAAAATCGGGGAGATAGGTACCTTTTAGGGACAAATTGTTTTGTCTCATGATGGTGCTTCTAACAACCGTGTAAGAAAGAGAGATAACTTGATGAGAAGATGATAAATTAGACAATGGTAAGGCAGTATTTTAGTCAAACACAGAAATTTCTTGATGGGTATCTTTTACCTGTTACCTGACTCCTTCTCGCCTACTTGGCACATAAGGCCTCATCTTTTAGAGTAACAAATTATTTGAGCCATGCCATGTTTAGTATCTTTTAGGGGTGAAACTGAAATTTCTGACGATAAGACATAGATCTTTTCCATAATCCCTGATCAAAAAATATGGGAGTCCCCCCCCCTCCCTGGTTCTAGCTACGGTCGTTACTTATAAGTGAACAAGATGAAAATCTAGGCTTACAAGACTTAGCTATAATGTAGTTTGGTAGCAATTGACTGAACCCTGTTTGAAAAATACACCAATGACAGCTTTCTACTTGTACATAAGCAAGTCTAGTATAACCATTTGCTACACCTTCCTTACAATGAACAGTTTTATGTTTTGTTGAATGTTGTTTACTTTCAATGTACATTTTTTCACTGTATAGTTTTGTAGTACCACACTCTAATAAATGTATTATTTAACTATCTCTGTTGCATTTTATTTCCATGGTATGGCTAAACGGGTAACATCCTCGTGCGCCAGGCTCCTTCCCTCACTTCCCCCTGGGGGAAGAGGGCAGGACCCTTGCTTGCGAGGATGACCACGGGTACATGCATGCACGTGAAATGTTGCCATGTGTGACATGTCTCTATGACGCTTAAGATTATTCTCAAGATTATCGGGGGGGGGGTTGTTTTAATAAAGGCGGGGAAATACAAGGTTGCGTTTTTTGATCGATCTGGTGCGGTTTTTCAGGCCCCAAACCTGACACTCAACAAAAAATTATTTCTCAATGTAGGCACGCGCTCTGCGTCGCGCATCGAGTTCGATCAACTTGCAACACATGTTTTTGTTGCTTGTGTTATAGTCACCTTGCATAACTTATTGCAAGCGTGTAATAGCCTCCAGTGTCGCTACTGCGTAGGAGGCTACACTGCAACTTTCAATGTTTTGATTCGCCATCATTTTTGCGAGCAGCAAGAAACATTTCATGAATTCTTTACACAAAAAGGGGACAAGTGCGCGCGCGAATGCTGTGAATATGACGTCATAGTTAGACAACGAAAATCGAATTAGTCAGCTTGTTCGCAAAGCGGCCCGCGTCGCACATCACACCAGAAGCATGAAAAGACGAAAAAAGCCGAAGGTGAAATATCCCCCAGAGTACGCTATGCATTGTACGGGGCTGCGCTGCTCCTGGCTTTAGCTGTGATGGATTATGCCATGCGCTCACTACTCAAATTAGGTAAGAAGCACACAAACAAATTGCTCCTCTCTCGCGTTGCAAGCCTTAAAGGCTGGTTTATACACGAACGGAAGCGCAGGACGCAAGCGCAAGGCAGGTGTACATCGAAATCAACACTTGCGCTTGCGTTCGCTTGATTTAATTACACTAGACGCAAGTGCAAGCACAAGGGAACGCAACGTCTCGATTTCCTTGCGTTTGCGTTGAAGCGTAAAACCATGTAAGGGAAATGTATGACTTTGATATCCTTGCGTCTGCGATTGTGTTCGTGTGTCGCATCTGTCGCGGCAAGTTTTCTTACACAAGTCTGTATTCCAAATCGATAGAGTTGACTAGAGTAAACTGCAAAATCGGTGCGATTTTATTTGAAATCTTTGTTTTTGTATAGCCAGGCGTATAGCATGTATTGAGCCACGATATTTCAACAATGTGAGAAACTTGCAGTTTTGAAATCTAATTTAAACACATTATCTCATTCCAGTCCCTGCCCCGTACTACTGGCTCACAGTGAAAACAATCGCGGTGTTATCGATAGCCGTCGTGTTCTCTTTTGCATTGTTTATCTTGTTCCTCTGGGCCCTCAATGACGATTTCTGGAGGTAAGTTACGAGCGGGATACCTGTTTAGGATGTTTCGTTACCCATACTGATCCGGTCTGGGAATTTATTGAAATAGCTGTATTTGTAGAACAGTTCCCTTTCCTTTTTTTTCCCTCGCATTTTTCTCGATCGAGACTGAGTTCGCGAACTGAAACGTTCTGTTTTGACTTTTCTAGCTTTGAAACCTGGAAGGAACGCACGAGAGATGAAAGACGACAATATTTCACGAAGAAATATGGATACTTTGTACCCACTTAAACACTTCAAGAAAATTTGTAAAGTTGTAATATAAATAAAATACCCTTTTTTATAGCCCAATCTCATCGATAATTATTAGTTTTCTACTGCGATAAATGTATATTCAAAATATCGCAGTGGAGTATATTAAACCCTGATTCTAAGACCCCGTCCACACTAAGCCGTTTTCGTTCGAATCCGGTTTTCCTTTTTGATACGTTTTTACTACTGTCAAGTGTTTTTACCCTCTTTAAATAAAGCCTATTATTATTATTATTATTATTATTATTATACGTTTAGGCCTTCCGTCCACACTAACACGCTGATCGTTTTCATCGAAACCGTATAAGTTTGAAAACGCTCTCGAAAGTGAATAAAAACGAATCCGTATACAGCTCGTTTTAGTGTGGACGGTCGAATCCGGATAAAAATGAAAACGATGACGTCAAATGTACCACTTAATTTGGTATTGATTTAACTATCCTCGCACACGACAACATCAACTAAAAACTGATACGCATCGAATCCGTATAAGTTTGAAAACGAATACTTTTTGAAAACGCGTTAGTGTGGACAAGGCCTAAAACTACGGCTAAACTAGGACTAGACACATGTAGCGCGCAACATTTGTGTCCTGCATGTTTCCCCGAGTGGCTAAACTAGGAAACATCGCACGTTGTCACGTTTGTGAGTCTCGGACACATAAAATGTTTCTTGTCTTGTGTCCGGCTACAAAATTTGCTGCGCGCGACAATGTTTCCCACGCGGCTACACATGGAAACATGAAGGAAACGTGTCCCGCTACAATGTTGCGCGCTACATAAGCTCTCGGAAAGTAGCTCCTGCTAACCGGCTCTTTTCTGTGTGTGTTTTTAATTTTTCTCCCCTCCTCTTGATTTATTGCGTGCCACTGGAATTCTGGGTCTGCATTCAACACGCGTTCATGCTACGTCGCAAGCGTTCTCGTGCGTTTCAGTGAACTAGGATTCAAAGAGAATCAGCTGGAGAAATAGCGGCGAGAAATTCGACAAGCGAGTTTTTTTGCCGCGCGAACTTCTCGCCGCTTTCTCCTGAATTCTCTGCGGCAGGCTAGGACAAACCCACTGGAGAGCGTGGCTTAGTAGCAGGCCACTCGGAAAGTGTATCCGGGATTCTCGCGATGGCTTGATCTAACTTTGTGACACCAGCTAAAACGCGATAGCTTGCAGTAACTCGCGACGCGATGTTTTATCTTGCCTCATGGTATTAATCGAGTATAAAATAAAGTTACAAGTTATAAGTTACATGCGTCATTGGAACAAATAGGTACCAGATAACAAAATGAAATAATTGACACAGTTTTTAGGATAAATAGCCAAACTTACCACACTGTTTATGCCAACAATGTAATCTCGCCCCTCCCCCAACCCGGGCATGTGCTGGGTATTTGCCTTAGTTTCAGTGCCCGGACAATGCAAGCTTTCACTCCCTTGACCCGGGGGCACCAAACTTCCGATATTACGTTTACTGCAGTCCCCGGTGACATATTGGGGATTACACCTCATTTTCACTTTGGTTCCCCAGTGATCGGGGGATGCACTCCATTACGACTTCGCTCTTCAACACGCAGAATGGATGTAGCGGGGCCACCGCTCTTGTGGGGACAACTTTATAGTGATATTTTGCTTTTCCTGAATTAGTGATTTTTTAGTTTCGCTGGTAATAAGATTTGCAAAGCTGTATTTATTTTCCTAAAAGAGGGCGGAGCTTTCACTGCCTTTGACCGAGACGAGTCCGGGGCTTTAAAATAACTGGTGCATTAGTTTCTTCCCCGGGAGGGGGACTCCCATATTTTTGGGGCGGGGTGCTCGTCGTACCTTTTAGGGTTTAAAATCAGCCTCTGGTACCTCTTAGGGGTAAAATTCGAAAACTTGCAATTTTTTCGAGATAGGTACCTGTTAGATGGCCGTAAAAGCAAATCGAGCGAATCACACTTGTTGGTGGCCTGAATTCGGACGTATTTGCCCTCGTAAAAAAATACGAGAAAATTACGAGGGAATGCGTCTTTTTGGTACCTTTTAGGGGTCAAAACAAACTAAGTGACGCCATGTTTGGTACCTTTTAGGGGTAAAATCGAAAGTTCCCGACGAGCACCCCCGCCCCAAAAATAAGGGAGTCCCCCCCCCCCCCCGGGGGTTTCTTCCATGACGCACTGCAGGCTAATTAACAATTATTCCTCGAGCCCGAATGGGCTCTGAGTCAATAGCCCATGAGGCCGAAGGCCGAAGGGCGAGGGCGAGAGGAATAATTGTTTTAGTCAAATCACACTAGTAGGTCAATTTGTATTGTCAAAAAAATGTTTTTGATCTGGTCATTTGCCATTTTCTGGCTTTCAAATCCGACACTTTTCGCTACTAGTAGGCTATAACTTATAGCCTACTAGTAGCTCAACCAATCAGAACGCAGCATTGATAATAGACACCACTAGTGTGATTTGACTAAACAGCTATACAGACTGTGACGGCGCAACTTTTTCTAAACAGGTGTCGCATAGTCGTATAAAGATCGTCCAGTCATATGAGAGCTGACCTATATTATATAATTCAGCTCTTACTTCACTTTACCTTAATACAATGTGGGGACTAGTGCAAGGGCTTGCAATATAAAATACAGATTAGAGTGCAGATCGCATGTGAAATTACTTAGATCGACGGGAGTCTATAAACTACCATGGGCTTACGCTCCTGAACAGGATTCTTGTTGTTCTCATGAAAAGTGGCATAAAATGTTAATGAATATTCCCTCTCAACGGAGGATAGAAACTGAAAAATCCGAGAGAAAATCCCTTACAAATCGCGCGAGACTGGAACTAATAGCGCGAAAATTTAAAATGCAAATTATTCGCTTGGTCACGAGATAGAAATGGCGGCCATGTTCGATTCTTTGAGCCAAGAAACACGACAAACTCACCAACTTCACGGCTCGAAACCCTGTTTATAGCTCAAAGTTTAGGCAGTGATCAAGGTATGTATGACTCTTTCATCGACTTTGAAGTGTTTAGAAACTTTTGACTCCAGATACCTGGTTTATTGAGGAGCTGGTCTTGAAGCTTGATGACAACATGGTTTATACAATTTACGGTACTTGCTCTTAGTTGATGTTATCCCTGTTGCAGTCACGGAGCTTCAAGAACTTAACTCAACTTCTTCACCCTTACATACTACAGAGGGAGACAAGAAAGAACTGGTAACTTGTAGTGCGTTCAAACTCATCAAATGAACATATTTCATTTATGTTCAGAACTCAATAACCTGAATAACGCCCTAGTACAGACGTAAGGGCGTCCCTATTTAACTTGCAGAATGGGCGTTCCATTTTTCCGGACCGAAACACCACCCCATACAATCGTTCTCTTTCTCATTCCCCATTACAAACACTGAGTTTCGCATGTAGTGCTGTGAGATAGAGGTTTGGGATACCCCAAATTATAAAAAAAGGTTTCAGCTTAATTTTGTAATTCAAAATCTCCAACATAAGTAGGAATTCTGACACCCATGAATGATCTGTGAATGAATCTTGGATTTTCCCTGATATTTATTTTTTACCATACCACAGTTAGCCCTACAGTCCATCTAATCAACAAGACCAGAGCCCTCCAGTCCATCAGCCAGACCATAGTGAGCCCTTCAGTCCATCACCCAGACCACAGTGAGCCCTCCAGTCCACCAGCCAGACCACAGTGTGCCCTCCAGTCCTCCAGCCAAACCACAGTGAGCCCTCCAGTCCTCCAGCCAAACCACAGCAGCCCTCCAGTCAGACCACAGTGAACCCTCCAGTCCACCAGCCAAACCACAGTGAGCCCTCCAGTCCTCCAGTCAAACCACAGTGAGCCCTCCAGTCCTCCAGCCAGACCACAGTGAGCCCTCCAGTCCACCAGCCAAACCACAGTGAGCCCTCCAGTCCTCCAGCCAAACCACAGTGAGCCCACCAGTCCTCCAGCCAAACCACAGTGAGCCCACCAGTCCATCTAATCAGCCAGACCACAGTGAGCCCTCCAGTCCACCAGCCAGACCAGAACCCTCCAGTCCATCAGCCAAACCACAGTGAACCCTCCAGTCCTCCAGCCAAACCACAGTGAGCCCTCCAGTCCACCAGCCAAACCACAGTGAGCCCTCCAGCCAAACCACAGTGAGCCCTCCAGTCCATCTAATCAGTCAGACCACAGTGAGCCCTTCAGTCCTCCAGCCAGACCACAGTGACTTCTCCAGCCAGACCACAGTGTGCCCTCCAGTCCATCATCTAGACCACAGTGAGCCCGCCAGACCATAGTGAGCCCTCCAGTCCATCAGCCAGACCACAGTGAACCTACCAGTCCATCAGCCAGACCACAGTGATGCCTCCATTCCTCCAGCCAGACCACAGTGAGCTCTCCAGTCCATCAGCCAGACCACAGTGAGCCCTCCAGTCCATCAGCCAGACCATAGTGAGCCCTTCAGTCCTCCAGCCAGACCAGTGAGTCCTCCAGCCAGACCACAGTGTGCCCTCCAGTCCATCAGCCAGACCACAGTGAGCCCTCCAGTCCACCAGCCAAACCACAGTGAGTCCTCCAGTCCTCCAGCCAAACCACAGTGAGCCCACCAGTCCATCTAATCAGTCAGATCACAGTGAGCCCTCCGGTCCACCAGCCAGACCAGAACCCTCCAGTCCTCCAGCCAAACCACAGTGAACCCTCCAGTCCTCCAGCCAAACCACAGTGAGCCCTCCAGTCAAACCACAGTGAGCCCTCCAGTCCACCAGCCAAACCACAGTGAGCCCTCCAGTCCATCAGCCAGACCACAGTGAGCCCTCCAGTCCATCAGCCAGACCACAGTGTGCCCTCCAGTCCATCAGCCAGACCACAGTGAGCCCTCCAGTCCATCAGTCAGACCATAATGAGCCCTCCAGTCCATCAGTCAGACCACAGTGAGCCCTCCAGTCCATCTAATCAGTCAGACCACAGTGAGACCCTCCAGTCCATCTAATCAGCCAAACCACAGTGAACCCTCCAGTCCTCCAGCCAAACCACAGTGAGCCCTCCAGCCAAACCACAGTGAGCCCTCCAGTCAATCAGCCAGACCACAGTGAGCCCTCCAGTCCATCAGCCAGACCACAGTGTGCCCTCCAGTCCATCAGCCAGACCACAGTGAGCCCTCCAGTCCATCAGTCAGACCATAATGAGCCCTCCAGTCCATCAGTCAGACCACAGTGAGCCCTCCAGTCCATCTAATCAGTCAGACCACAGTGAGACCCTCCAGTCCATCTAATCAGCCAAACCACAGTGAACCCTCCAGTCCTCCAGCCAAACCACAGTGAGCCTCCAGTCCACCAGCCAAACCACAGTGAGCCCTCCAGTTAATCAGCCAGACCACAGTGAGCCCTCCAGTCCATCAGCCAGACCACAGTGTGCCCTCCAGTCCATCAGCCAGACCACAGTGAGCCCTCCAGTCCATCAGACCATAATGAGCCCTCCAGTCCATCAGTCAGACCACAGTGAGCCCTCCAGTTCATCTAATCAGTCAGACCACAGTGAGACCCTCCAGTCCATCTAATCAGCCAAACCACAGTGAACCCTCCAGTCCTCCAGCCAAACCACAGTGAGCCCTCCAGTCCACCAGCCAAACCACAGTGAGCCCTCCAGTCAATCAGCCAAACCACAGTGAGCCCTCCAGTCCATCAGCCAGACCACAGTGTGCCCTCCAGTCCATCAGCCAAACCACAGTGAACCCTCCAGTCCTCCAGCCAAACCACAGTGAGCCCTCCAGCCAGACCACAGTGAGCCCTCCAGTCCATCAGCCAGACCACAGTGTGCCCTCCAGTCCATCAGCCAGACCACAGTGAGCCCTCCAGTCCATCAGTCAGACCATAATGAGCCCTCCAGTCCATCAGTCAGACCACAGTGAGCCCTCCAGTCCATCTAATCAGTCAGACCACAGTGAGACCCTCCAGTCCATCTAATCAGCCAAACCACAGTGAACCCTCCAGTCCTCCAGCCAAACCACAGTGAGCCCTCCAGCCAAACCACAGTGAGCCCTCCAGTCAATCAGCCAGACCACAGTGAGCCCTCCAGTCCATCAGCCAGACCACAGTGTGCCCTCCAGTCCATCAGCCAGACCACAGTGAGCCCTCCAGTCCATCAGTCAGACCATAATGAGCCCTCCAGTCCATCAGTCAGACCACAGTGAGCCCTCCAGTCCATCTAATCAGTCAGACCACAGTGAGACCCTCCAGTCCATCTAATCAGCCAAACCACAGTGAACCCTCCAGTCCTCCAGCCAAACCACAGTGAGCCCTCCAGTCCACCAGCCAAACCACAGTGAGCCCTCCAGTTAATCAGCCAGACCACAGTGAGCCCTCCAGTCCATCAGCCAGACCACAGTGTGCCCTCCAGTCCATCAGCCAGACCACAGTGAGCCCTCCAGTCCATCAGACCATAATGAGCCCTCCAGTCCATCAGTCAGACCACAGTGAGCCCTCCAGTTCATCTAATCAGTCAGACCACAGTGAGACCCTCCAGTCCATCTAATCAGCCAAACCACAGTGAACCCTCCAGTCCTCCAGCCAAACCACAGTGAGCCCTCCAGTCCACCAGCCAAACCACAGTGAGCCCTCCAGTCAATCAGCCAAACCACAGTGAGCCCTCCAGTCCATCAGCCAGACCACAGTGTGCCCTCCAGTCCATCAGCCAAACCACAGTGAACCCTCCAGTCCTCCAGCCAAACCACAGTGAGCCCTCCAGCCAAACCACAGTGAGCCCTCCAGTCAATCAGCCAGACCACAGTGAGCCCTCCAGTCCATCAGCCAGACCACAGTGTGCCCTCCAGTCCATCAGCCAGACCACAGTGAGCCCTCCAGTCCATCAGTCAGACCATAATGAGCCCTCCAGTCCATCAGACCATAATGAGCCCTCCAGTCCATCAGTCAGACCACAGTGAGACCCTCCAGTCCATCTAATCAGCCAAACCACAGTGAACCCTCCAGTCCTCCAGCCAAACCACAGTGAGCCCTCCAGTCCACCAGCCAAACCACAGTGAGCCCTCCAGTTAATCAGCCAGACCACAGTGAGCCCTCCAGTCCATCAGCCAGACCACAGTGTGCCCTCCAGTCCATCAGCCAGACCACAGTGAGCCCTCCAGTCCATCAGACCATAATGAGCCCTCCAGTCCATCAGTCAGACCACAGTGAGCCCTCCAGTCCATCTAATCAGTCAGACCACAGTGAGACCCTCCAGTCCATCTAATCAGCCAAACCACAGTGAACCCTCCAGTCCTCCAGCCAAACCAGTGAGCCCTCCAGTCCACCAGCCAAACCACAGTGAGCCCTCCAGTCAATCAGCCAGACCACAGTGAGCCCTCCAGTCCATCAGCCAGACCACAGTGTGCCCTCCAGTCCATCAGCCAGACCACAGTGAGCCCTCCAGTCCATCAGTCAGACCATAATGAGCCCTCCAGTCCATCAGTCAGACCACAGTGAGCCCTCCAGTCCATCTAATCAGTCAGACCACAGTGAGACCCTCCAGTCCATCTAATCAGCCAAACCACAGTGAACCCTCCAGTCCTCCAGCCAAACCACAGTGAGCCCTCCAGTCCACCAGCCAAACCACAGTCCACCCTCCAGTCAATCAGCCAGACCACAGTGAGCCCTCCAGTCCATCAGCCAGACCACAGTGTGCCCTCCAGTCCATCAGCCAGACCACAGTGAGCCCTCCAGTCCATCAGTCAGACCATAATGAGCCCTCCAGTCCATCAGTCAGACCACAGTGAGCCCTCCAGTCCATCTAATCAGTCAGACCACAGTGAGACCCTCCAGTCCATCTAATCAGCCAAACCACAGTGAACCCTCCAGTCCTCCAGCCAAACCAGTGAGCCCTCCAGTCCACCAGCCAAACCACAGTGAGCCCTCCAGTCAATCAGCCAGACCACAGTGAGCCCTCCAGTCCATCAGCCAGACCACAGTGTGCCCACCAGTCCATCAGCCAGACCACAGTGAGCCCTCCAGTCCATCAGTCAGACCATAATAAGCCCTCCAGTCCATCAGTCAGACCACAGTGAGCCCTCCAGTCCATCTAATCAGTCAGACCACAGTGAGACCCTCCAGTCCATCTAATCAGCCAAACCACAGTGAACCCTCCAGTCCTCCAGCCAAACCACAGTGAGCCCTCCAGTCCACCAGCCAAACCACAGTGAGCCCTCCAGTCAATCAGCCAGACCACAGTGAGCCCTCCAGTCCATCAGCCAGACCACAGTGTGCCCTCCAGTCCATCAGCCAGACCACAGTGAGCCCTCCAGTCCACCAGCCAAACCACAGTGAGCCCTCCAGTCCATCAGTCAGACCACAGTGAGCCCTCCAGCCAAACCACAGTGAGTCCACCAGCCAGACCACAATGAGCCCTTCACACCACCAGCCAGATCAGTGATCCCTCCAGTCCACCAGCCAAACCACAACAAGCCCTCCAGCCAAACCACAGTGAGCCCTCCAGTCCACCAGCCAGACCACAATGAGCCCTTCACACCACCAGCCAGATCAGTGATCCCTCCAGTCCACCAGCCAAACCACAAGCCCTCCAGTCCTCCAGCCAAACCACAGTGAGCCCTCCAGTCCACCAGCCAGACCAGTTAGCCCTTCAGACCATCAGCCAGAGCAGTGAGCCCTTCACACCATCAACCAGAGCACAGTCAGCCCTTCACACCACCAGCCAGATCACAGTGATCCCTCCAGTCCACCAGCCAAACCACAACAAGCCCTCCAGCCAAACCACAGTGAGCCCTCCAGTCCACCAGCCAAACCACAGTGAGCCCTCCAGTCCACCAGCCAGACCACAGTGATCCCTTCAGACCATCAGCCAGAGCAGTGAGCCCTTCACACCATCAACCAGAGCACAGTCAGCCCTTCACACCACCAGCCGGACCACAGTGAGCCCTTCAGACCATCAGCCAGAGCACAGTGAGCCATTCACACCATCAACCAGAGCACAGTCAGCCCTTCACACCACTCAGCCAGACCAAAGTGAGCCCTGCAGACCACCAGCCAGGCCACAGTGAGCCCTTCAGACCATCAGCCAGAGCACAGTAAGCCCTTCAGACCATCAGCCAGGCCAGATTGCGCCTTTGACACCATCAGCCAGATGACAGGAAACTCATACTGCAGCTATTCTCAATAGACCCTCAACACCATCAGGCAGACCACAACCAACTGTTCACATCATCAGCTACATGATCAGCGAGCCCTTTGGAAATCTGGCACTAAACTGATAAAACCTGCCATTAGCATAACTACCAGCAATTGCACAAATGATTCACACACCCTGACAAGGATGTCTAGATTTCCAGGGTTGGCAATCCTAGAGCACCATGTGATTCTGGGGTGGGACCCAATTAGCAAAGTACAATTCCAGGGTGGGTAGAAATTTTTTTTAAATTGGAAATCTGAGGTGGTCATGAAAAAAAATCAGGGAGTTATGAAGTTCCAGAGTGGGGAATTATATTTTTCCTGGGATACCCTTTATTAACAGTAAAATTCCAGGAAGGAGATATTCACAAAATATGGAATTGAAGAGTAGGTAACCATAATCTGCAGGGGGGTCATGAAGAAATTAATTCAAATCCAGGGTGATTGGAAAAGTCCAAATTTCCAGGGTAGTTTAAGGTGAGAAAGGGTTCTCAACAGAGGTGTGTGGATTGTTTGTGGCCCATTTTGCATCCATCCATGAAGTGTGAAATTTTTCACATAGGTGGTCATAATCCTACTTTTGACCAATGACCCATTGTTTTATGAATTTATTTTTGTGACAGTTCTAGAATTTCACTTTAAATTGCTCTGACCTGTGACCAGTAATGGGTTTATAAAGAAATTTCCTATCAAGGATAACTCCAAAATGCTAATTAAGTATGTTGAGTGGAAAAATATTGTCCATCTAAAGAACTATTGAATCTGAAACGATAAAACAATAAAGTGAAAAGATGGTCACACTTCATGGATAGATGAAAAATACAGCATGGATATAGAAAACTTGTAACTGAATAATTTTTCATTGTGTTACTCCAGAAATGATCCATATCCATACCACAGAGTGAATTTGCCTACTTTAAAAGCACTCCCAACCCCAGTGGAATATTTCCAGTGAAAAATACTGATATGTGGAATAACAGGTGTATTTCATTGAACCTCAAACTCCCTGGAATTTGCAATTTCCTCTGTGATAGGGGTATGTATCTTTTCTGGAATTATACATCTGAAAAGGCTCTAATGTGCTTAATCTAGGCTCTAGTTTGCAGTTTACTATGTCATTCAACATCTTTAGTTTCGTCCAGAAGTTCCACGAGACTTTTTCTATTTCCAAAATATAAACTATTGAAAAGCTGCCTCACACTTACAGTAGTTTAAGAGTTTGATACCATTTTTAGCTCAAATGTTAGAGCCTTTTCACTTTTTCACCCTTTTGTTTTGTGCCTCAGTAGTTAAGCCAGACATTTTTTTATACATGAGAAACATGTAGGGAGTCTGTTTGGGAGCTGAGAACGTTTAAAAGTTGCCCAGCTGTACAGCCCGCTCACACAATGGATCAAGGATGGAGTTTCTGGAAGCCATGATTTTATTAGGTGATTTAAATTACGATCTTTTAGGCAAGAGGAATCACCAAGAAGCATCTGGACTTTTTTTTAGCAGGATGCTGGCTCAACTACTGTTGGACAACATTTGTTGTAGTGTGTAATTACAGAAAATATCCATGGCCCTCCCAGGGTAAGGGGTTGAAATATGACCCTCTCCCCCTACTACTCTTGAATTTTAAGTAAAAAAATATAGGTGAATAGATGGGAGAAACAGGCACTCAATCCCTTCCATTGGGGGGAGGGCAAGGATGTTTTTCTGTAATCACACAATACACAATATTTTGTTCTACTTGTTATTGTAGGGAACACAAATGTATGCATTGTAAAGAAAACAAAGTCCCACAAGGCCCTGAAGGCTCCAGTTGAAAATGATGCTCCAGATGTCAAAACTGGTAGGTGTGTCAACTTGCTACACTCAGTACTGAGGCTTCAAACTCCTAACTGCTCACCAGGCAGTATCTCCTCAGCTCCCAAGGCCACAGCTCTAGTGCAACAGGGTGATGCTGTTCACATATACCAGGTATCTTGCATGGTTGATGTTGCCATGATGGTAGGTACAAATGCATGCAGTACATGACTGATCACATTCAGATCAAGGTAGCATGCCAGAGCAAATCAAACATATTTAGCGTCGGTGGGTTATTATTCAAAATACTTTTGGAACATGTAAGGCATCCTAATATGATCTAAGTCCTTGGCGGGCTCGGATGAGAAGCTCTGCTACTAAAATGAGTAATGCTGATGGAATAACGGATGGTTTGCACACTTTTTAGGTGATAAAAATAACCAATAAACACTGTAAGATTTAGTTTTAGGAATTCCACAGTTAAATTTTGCATATAAAGGAAAAGAATATTGTCAAAAGATATAATTTTAATATTAAAATATAATATAAATATGATACTCATCATCATCATTAATGATCTATAAAAGGATTTTGTTTTCTAAGAGGGCATGAGTAGCGAATGGTTCATAGACCATTTTCTTATCTCTGACCTACAATGGTCACGGTAACCGTTTGCGACTGCTTGTTTTCATAAAAAACATACATGTATTTTGACACAGGATTATTTCCTGTATACTGATGTCAAATTTCCAATATTTTCTAAAAGGCAATTTTGATGTTTTCAGAGTTAATTGAGAATTTCCTTATGTAACCCTCAGACTTTTGAGTCTTCAATTAAAAAGTGATGATATGATAAGAAACATTCACAACTTTTACATTTTGAAGTTTTCATGCTGGACTGGACTTTGTAGGAAACATCCCAGGGCTCCAAATAAAATAAAAATCAATAAATAAACAAACTATAAATTAATATAATATAACATCCCAGGGCTAAAATGCCACTAGAATGAAATTTAAAGCTGAGCCTTTGGCCTGACTGGCCTCACCAAAATGTTGTGAATCAGATTTTGTTTGTTGTGATTATCTAATAAAAAACACATAAATCGATAAATAAACAACAAACTAGAAATTACTATGTACCCAACTTTAGCATTTCTACAGAAAATACATCCAGCAATATAACAGGTGACTACGGTATTTAACAAAATAATCATGGAGTCTAAAGCAACTAATTATATAGCCAGCTCGAAATCCCATTGTGCCGGCAGATCGATTTTTCTTGAATCGTCCAATTATTTTTTAATTGGATCGCGCGCGCTCTAATTGGACAGTTCGCGCTAAAATTGGACAGTTTGGGTTTGAACATGGATGTTATATAATTAATAAATAACAGGACTCCATGCTTGTCCAATTAAGAAAAAAATGGATGATTCCTCGGAACTCCAAATTGGACTCGGCCTGCGGTCTCGTCCAATTTTGGAGTTCCTCTGAATAATCCAATTTTTTCTTAATTGGACAGCATGGAGTCCTATTATATATACTAATTCTTTTAGTATAATTGCTCAAGTGATTCATATTTTTTTAGACAAAAATTGTTTTTTGTTGGAGTTTTTCAAGATCATAACAAAACTTGCATGCACACTCCTGGTAGGTGAGAACAAAAAATCAGAAAAATCAGTGCACAGAAATTCCTATTATCACTTGAGTAATTAAAAACTAATTGTTTTATATTTAAATCTCAACCAGTCATCAGCATGGCAGAATGTTCATAAGTTTCTAACTCTCTGTACTAATCATATTGATAACTAATTAAAATAAACATTAAAAATTGTATGATTCCATGAAAAAAAAAAGACATTTCGACATTGGATTAGTCTAGAGAGTGGGGAGGGTCTCTCTCCCCATCTCCTAGTTTTGTAATGGGCAAAAGTGATTTGTTCCATCAATATTCAAAATTTTGCATTTAGTAGGGAAGGAGTTACATTGTACATGAGGGTGGTGGTCTTTAATATTTTCTGGAATCATACATTCATCATAAATTTTGGATTTGCAGCTCGACCTGCTTACATTATTTCTGAACTGGAGATATAAACCCATAGTTTGCCATAAAAGTATAAGCTTTACAAGCTTTACAACAATAATTTTTCAATTGCATCCAAAAACTGTCAGTAACTTTCAAAATATTATCTACATTGTAGTTTTGTACATATTTTTCTTCTAAATTCTGCAAATAAACTTCTCTTGTTAAATTTCTGTAAGTACAGTAAAAAACCGCATATAAGAATCTAAAATTTTAGCCTAAAACAGGTTCTTATTTGATTTGAAAATACAAGGAAACATGGGGTTCACATGGGTAATTCTAGCCTAACAGGTTCTTAAAATCCAGGTTCTTATATGCGGGTTTTTACTGTAGTTACCTTTAACTTAAAGATAAAACAAACAAACAAATGCTTGCAGTGTGCAGTTTGGCATTCAGTTTGGCAGAGTCATGGACATTCCAGCCCTAATTGTGGGGGAAGTTAGGATGTCTGTTTCAAAAGTTGGATAATCCCACAGGGGGAGAGATATATATGGATTGATTTGATCTCTGGCATGCTACCTTAATAACAGAATGTTATCAGACGGTCTAAATAACATATTGTACTGCATGCATTTGTATCTATCGTCATGACAACATCAATCATGTGAGAGGCCTGGTGTGTGTGAAGGGCAAGACCCTGTAGCCCTAGAGTTGCAGCCTTGAGAGCTGAGGAGGTACTCTCTGATGAGCAGTTTGGAGCTTGGAGTCTCAGTACTGAGTGTAGTGAGCTGGCACGCCACTAGTGCTGACAGGAGCATCAGCAGCTGGGGTCTGATGGGCCAAGTGGGACTTTTTTTTTTAATTCAGAATAAAGGTACTTACATACCATCTAAACTTGGAATAAATATGAATCACTCTTATATCACATTCTTATTTCATTGCTTTATTTACAAAGTATCCATAAACCAAGCCAATACATTATATTGTTCTGTCACACCTGGCTGGGTAACCCACAGGGCTTACAGGAGCATGGGCATGCTGTTTAAAATGGTCTCTTTTTTGAAGAAAATGTTTCAGCACTTGAAATCAAATTAAAGATTACCTGCTATTTGTTTATCTGGTGATTTACCTGTCTTCTCAAAAGCACTTTTAGAGCATGAAATCCAAGGAGTGTAGTTCCACAGTGAAGTAGCCTGAGTTAACAGATGCCCACTCAAAATCCAAGATTTTGAGTGAGAACGTAGACCTGAGCAATATTGCCAGATGTCACATACTGAGTGGTATGACACTGCACAGATCTGGATAGTGATTCTGATTGGTGGGCATGCTATGTCTGTGTTGCTTTTACCTTCGTGAGTTCAAGTTGGCTTTGACAGCAAGCAAAGCTGTAGATTGATCAATTTGTGGCCCACAGGTAATTATTTTCAAAAATACCATAATTTTGAAACCATGTTTTATGCCCTTGGAAACAACCGACCGACCTGATGTCAAATGCATATAATCAATGCTTCTAGTGTATGAATATTAAAACAGATAACAGATATTTATAATAGAGAGGTGCGATGCACATGCAAATCAAACCTCATTTTGGGGTTTTGGGTACAATTTCAACAGATGCAAGCTCCCAATTCAACAATACGTTTGTCAGATGAGAGTTCAATTAACAATGACCACATACACGCAGAATGTAGTGGTTTGCAACTCTAGTTTTTTGAGAAATTGTACCGAAAACACCAAAACGAGGTTTTGTTTGCACGTGCATCGCACCTCCCTAATTATAAATATAAACTAGAAGCATCAATGATTATATGCATTTCAGATCAGTCAGATGCTTCTAAGGCCTAGTACATACGCCACTCTTATCATGAGCCGATCCAACCTGTTGCCTTGAAATACGCGAAAATCGGGATTATATATTACCGGTATGATTTAGAATAGTCTAGGTGACAGGCAGACCATGATAAGAGCGGCGTATGTACTAGGCATAAGGGGCTTAAACCATGGTTTCAAAATGAAGGTATTTTTGAAAATAATTACCCACAGGCAACCTTAAAATCTCCCAAAGAAGTGGTTTTATCTCATTGCAAGCACTTATAAAGTTGAGAATTTATATGAAGACCAGTTGCAAGCACTTTATATTTCTATGCGGACAAGAAACCTACATGGTCAGGAAAGTCAATCATTGGCTCTTACTTGGTGTTGCAAGGCACCAAACTTATTCCTCTCAATACCTTCTCCTCTGGTCCCTACTCATCTTTAACCATTTGAAGCAAGTTGACACCAAGAAGCCATTTCAGTCCCTTGCACCAATGCACCAAAGCATCAAAGTCTATATTTCACTGACCCGGGACACCGGGCCACTAAACTCTGTCATACAGTACTGAGTGGGACACCGGGCCACTGGGTCACCAAATTCTATATTTCACTGCCCCACTGACCCGGGACACCGGGCCACTAAACTGTATGATACAACATTGCAATAGTCATTCTGTACTGAGTGGGACACCGGGACAGCGGGCCACTGGGTCACCAAGTGGCCCGCTGTCCCGGTGTCCCACTCGGTACAGAATGACTATTGCAATGTTGTATCATACAGTTTAGTGGCCCAGTGTCCCGGGTCAGTGGGCAGTGAAATATAGAATTTGGCGACCCAGTGTCCCGGTGTCCCACTCAGTACAGATTGACTATTGCAATGTTGTATGACAGAGTTTAGTGGCCCGGTGTCCCGGGTCAGTGAAATATAGACTTTGGTGCTTTGGTGCTTTGGTGCAAGGGACTGAAATGGCTTCTTGGTGTCAACTTGCTTCAAATGGTTAAAGATGAGTAGGGACCAGAGGAGAAGGTATTGAGGGGAATAAGTTTGGTGCCTTGTGTGACCAGATCACTTTTCAGTGATTTTAAGTTCGCAAAACTCAGAAAGAGGACTTTAGAATTATTACTTTTTTGTATCAGCACAAGGGAGAAGTAGGCGTTGTTATCTTCTTCCGTTGTATGCGCAGTCTGCTGTGTAATGGTTGCCGCTAATTTCCTAATTGCGCGATTTGCCGCTAAGTAGGTAAATAGTTCCTTTGTTGACCGGAAATCTAGCAAGGGCGGAACCCGTGTTTAAGTTTTGTTTCATTAATTTCTATTACAAGCTCGTTAGTGATAGCTGGTATAAATACGCAGATTTAGGTTGTTAGAGAGAGAGATTGAAGAAGAGCAAAGCTGGGAAGTCGCAAAGCAGAGACAGTCAACAAGAGTCGGGGCTTTGCCCCCGGCCGGCTAAAGTCTTGAGTGTAAGCTGTGCTCTGTTCTCCGTTGTAAGTATTTTCGGAAAGATAGATTAGCTTTAGGATTTCAATTATTCGTAGAGAGTTTTCGAACAAGATTTTGTGCGCAACAAGTGTTTCTGAGTAAGAATGTTTAGAGTCGTTTTGGAATTGTGACACAATAGTTTTCAGAAGAGTTTTTGATATTTCGCTAGAGTTGCGTGAGAGTTTTGACGGCGTTTAGTAGTTTTGGTTAGAATTGTTTAAAGAGTTTCGCCTTATAGAATTTCACATGTATCGTAACAGTTTTGTAATATGTTCGTAAGTTCCGTAATAAATCTCTTATAAGTCCACTCCTTGCATCCATCATTTGTTCTCACGTTGCCTTCGCTCGCGGATCCTGATAAGTTTTATGTTCAGTTAATTTCAGTTTAAGTTTCAGGCGCGTCCTTATGTTAGCGCCAAACATTTCATTTCGCTTCTTTTTAGTTTTAGTTTCTTAACCGCGTGGATCGACGGCGCTTCCCGAGATTCGGGGAGTCGTCGCGCGTTTTCGCCGGTTACATTTTGGTACCAGGAGTGGGGTGCAAGTGTTCTTGTGGCTTAGGTTTTTATTAGGATTTAGATTTCCATTTAGGTTAGGTTTCTTACAACGGGAGAGAACACACGCTTAACATGAAAGGCACGACGAGACACGCTGATTCGTGTGACCAATAATGCACGACCAACCGGACCAAGACAGGAATGATACGTGAAGCTCAAACGAGACAGACAACAGTCGGAGAATCTGGACACGATTACAGCTCTGAAGTTTTGGGACACCCTTGTATGATCGGGACCAAGAAAAGCGATGGCAAACGCCACCTTCATGTTCCTGATGGCGATACAAGCGACTTGAGTGGAAGAAGTACGGGAATGATGGCTGTGAGAGGGTCTACGGAGATAGCACTCGTCCATTGGGGTTAAAATGGCGAGTCACTCACACGAGGTCTCGTTTCGTATAGTAGTAGCACCTCTGCCGACGGCAAGATTTCCCTGGGAGAAGTACCTATTCCACTGGTTGTTTCAAGACGGCGGGAGAGAGCTGGTTTTGCATGGTAAAGCAGGAGTCTAGCTGTGGTATTTGGTAGTTAGCAGGGGTCTAACTATATAGTGTTCTAGGATTCGCCAGGGCCCGGTGAATTCCTAAAGTAGCCACTAGAGAATGTGTGCTAAGAGACGTCCAGGACCGAGCTGCTGTCACAAGTATGATTCACAAAAGGACTTGACGTTTAATTTTGAGGGGATGGCGCGATCGAGTATCAAGGAGACTGCGAGGAACTGAATGGCGTGGTGGCGTGCGTTCCAATAAGAGTTGTGGTGTTCTAAACGGAACCACTGGCGGACAAGGCCGCACTTTATTGATGAACAATTTCGTCGTAAGCCGAGTAAAGAGAGAAGTCAAGGCACAGATCAAGAGTGGGACTACGTGTGGTGCGGGTAAAAGTGCAGGGGAGTTACACGACATCAAACAAAGAACTGTACCGATGGTATGATGCTATATGATGCGGGAGTTAGATAAACAAGGACTTGACATTTTAGTTTCCTTTATAGCTGGACTTTGACTCATATATTGTTTAGTTCGCTCGAGGACGAGTCGAACAAAAGAGATGGCGAATGTGACCAGATCACTTTTCAGTGATTTTAAGTTCGCAAAACTCAGAAAGAGGACTTTAGAATTATTACTTTTTTGTATCAGCACAAGGGAGAAGTAGGCGTTGTTATCTTCTTCCGTTGTATGCGCAGTCTGCTGTGTAATGGTTGCCGCTAATTTCCTAATTGCGCGATTTGCCGCTAAGTAGGTAAATAGTTCCTTTGTTGACCGGAAATCTAGCAAGGGCGGAACCCGTGTTTAAGTTTTGTTTCATTAATTTCTATTACAAGCTCGTTAGTGATAGCTGGTATAAATACGCAGATTTAGGTTGTTAGAGAGAGAGATTGAAGAAGAGCAAAGCTGGGAAATCGCAAAGCAGAGACAGTCAACAAGAGTCGGGGCTTTGCCCCCGGCCGGCTAAAGTATTGAGTGTAAGCTGTGCTCTGTTCTCCGTTGTAAGTATTTTCGGAAAGATAGATTAGCTTTAGGATTTCAATTATTCGTAGAGAGTTTTCGAACAAGATTTTGTGCGCAACAAGTGTTTCTGAGTAAGAATGTTTAGAGTCGTTTTGGAATTGTGACACAATAGTTTTCAGAAGAGTTTTTGATATTTCGCTAGAGTTGCGTGAGAGTTTTGACGGCGTTTAGTAGTTTTGGTTAGAATTGTTTAAAGAGTTTCGCCTTATAGAATTTCACATGTATCGTAACAGTTTTGTAATATGTTCGTAAGTTCCGTAATAAATCTCTTATAAGTCCACTCCTTGCATCCATCATTTGTTCTCACGTTGCCTTCGCTCGCGGATCCTGATAAGTTTTATGTTCAGTTAATTTCAGTTTAAGTTTCAGGCGCGTCCTTATGTTAGCGCCAAACATTTCATTTCGCTTCTTTTTAGTTTTAGTTTCTTAACCGCGTGGATCGACGGCGCTTCCCGAGATTCGGGGAGTCGTCGCGCGTTTTCGCCGGTTACATTTTGGTACCAGGAGTGGGGTGCAAGTGTTCTTGTGGCTTAGGTTTTTATTAGTTTCAGGTTTAAGTTTCAGGCGCGTCCTTATGTTAGCGCCAAACATTTCATTTCGCTTCTTTTTAGTTTTAGTTTCTTAACCGCGTGGATCGACGGCGCTTCCCGAGATTCGGGGAGTCGTCGCGCGTTTTCGCCGGTTACACTTGCAACACCAAGTAAGAGCCCAATCATTATTCAAATTGTACCACTTTTACAAAATGGAGCTGGCCTGTGCTCATGATGGCTTCAGAAAGCAATCAATGTTGGTAATGAGTCAATTGGTCTCTCTTATGAAGCACCAGGCTAGCCACTTGAATATGGGATGTTAAAGGGGCTCTCACACGCTTGCTGGCCACTTCTCTGAGTCTGACAAGAAAATAGCTCAATTCGCAATCCAATTCCATCCTCTTGATAACAGGTCAAAACAACCTAGAATTGCATTTGGTCTAACACTTGAAAGGTTTTTCTATTAATCTGGAGGATTATTTTGATTTCTATGGGCAAATGTACATGTGTTTTCATGGTTACAATTTTACTTATTTTATATCCACAGTGGACGAATATTAAGCATGCGAGAGCCCCTTTAAACTCCAACTCAACACTCCTCAAAAGTGGACATTGACATTGGAGACATATAAATAAAAACCACCAAATTAAAATATCTATCCCGTATCTGTTTCAAGACAGACTCTTTTTGGTCTGCAGCAATGTTATCTATAAGCTTCATTCGTTTACTAGATGCATAATGAGTCTCCAAGCTTCACTCATTTACTACATGAAATGAATGTAATGCAGCACTAAAACCAAGCTTGGCTAACCTGGTCAACAAACACATCTGTACAGTGCTGCAACTGATCTCTGTTTAAATTCTAAACATAAAAATGCTTGCAACAAGATAAAAACACTTCTCTGAGAGGTTTCAAATCAACTGTTGCTGCCAAAGCCATATGATACTCACAAAGATAAATATGACACAGACAAAACGTGCTGTCCAATCAGAATCACTACCCAAACCTGTGCAGTGTCGTCCAGTATGTGACATCTGGCTGTATTGCTCAGACATCTCACTCAAATCGTTTGATTGGGTGTCTGTTAACTCAGGCTATCTACTAGGGGGCATAATGCACCAGTCAAAGTACCCCCCCCCCCCAGTTTTCTTGTCTAAAGTCTAAAACGCAGACTGGAAAATGCATACTGGGTCTCTTCTCTCTGAAAACTCGAAAGAACAGTTATTTCATCATGTACATCAATTCATAAGAAGATTGACAAACTGCAGTAAAAGGCAGAAATGTGCAGTTAACTGTCAAGCATGCCATTTTGTAGGCAGTTGTTTTATCTTTTACATCTCAAGGGGGTATTATTTTCTCAGATCTTAACGCAAATTTCAGAAATTTTTCATTAACATAAGAAAGCTACAACTACAATCAATATGTTATAGGTGTGCTTTTGATACAAAATATCAATATCTATCGGGAATACAGCAGAGCTGTCAAAACAAGCCAGCGACCGCCGGAGCTCCATTGGGTTTGCCGAATGTGAGAGTTTTCTATTGAGTGAGCCAGAAAGCACATAGGAGTCCAGTTTATTACACAGAGTTTGATGAAAGTAGAATGATGAAGAGAAGCCATCCCATGTATTACCGTGTGGATTCCTCACTAGTACAGTCTTTGGCTTTGAATGACTGATCAATAATAACAATGCAGTATCTCTTGGGCTGCTTCAGGGGGTGGGGGATTTCCTGCTATCTAGCCCATAAAACGTGTCCCCACATGGTGGGGAATTTGTAAGTTTTAGTACCAATTTCAGTCTAATGCCCCCACATATCCCAGGGTGGGGGGTCTCAGGGTTTACTTTGACTGGTGCATAACTACATTTTCAAAACTTGAAAATGACTCTTAAAGGCCCATGTCACAGTTGCATTGCATGCCATGTTGTATATATTTGGTTTTGAAAACAAAACAAAACAAAAATAACTGTTCAAAAACTTAAATTAATCTACCATCGATTTCATCTAAGCAAATACACTTGAAAAGAAAACCGCCACTAATTAGAGGCAGTACTTCAAGTTTTTGCACGTGAAACTTTGTGGTTTTGGCATGTAAACATTACGGTAAATTTTCCAAACCGTTAAAATTTGCGCCAGATTCGGCAGGGAAAACATATGATGATTCGCACCAAATGCTTTTGGACATAATTGTAAACCGAAGCTTGAATCACTTGAAGCTTTTCTTGGCAAATGTCAAAGTTTGATGCGCCAAACGTCAAAGTTTAAAGCGCCAAACTGTCTAATTTTAGACATCAAAACTTTGAGGTACCGCCCCTAATTAGTGGCGTTTTTCTTTTCAAGTGTATTCGCTTAGATGAAATCGATGGTATCAACTGCCTCTTGATCTGTTTTTTTTTTTGTTTAGATGTCAAGGATGTCAAGGACATGAGAGGTTTTCATATGACTGTAGTGAGTAATTACAAATTACTCGGTAATTGTGATTGCTTTGGGTTGTGATTGGTCACAGGCAAGATCTTTGATCCTTCAGCCAATCAGATCGCATAGAGAAAACAATCACACAGTTACTTGTGATTACTTTGCTTGCAAAAAGGAGATTGGGAATCACCTAGCTCTCTGATTGGTTTGTTGTTGAATTACTATATCGCATTTGAGTGAATTACTCATGAATTGCTTTCACAACAGCCATGTAAAAAAACACTCTAAACAATTAACATGGCATGCAATGCATTATTGAACAGTAGTGGCATGGGCCTTTAAAAGAAGAAGATAAAAACTAAGCAGCAATAGGCCCTTTGCAGCTGAACTGTCATGTTATTTCACTATGAGCCTGGAATAGGCATTTAGTTAGATTTCGTAGAGTAAATCAAACTGGAAGAGCATACATCAAAATTTTCAGCTCACTTGTTTACAAAATTGCAAAGAAATTTGATTGAGTCTGCATATTCTAATTGATTTAACCAAGTGTTTTTACCAGCTGGTAAAAAGAATACAGATCAACTACTTTTCAATTTTTGCTATCCAATACAACCATGTGAAAGCCAAACTGCAAAGGGCCTATTACTTCATGCTGGAACATTTTCAATAGTACTACGGATCTCACCGAACTGTCGTGTTGCGTTCATGCTGCTACCACGCCCACTTGAGCATCTACAAGTTGCCTCCATTCCTTTGCTCACATAAATTTCAATGACACGCAGATTTCACAGGATTTTCTTGGAATGCTGCAAAAGAGAAAATGGAGCTTGGAGAAACTGGTTGATCAAGTTTGTGCGCAAGCAAGAAAATATCAATTTATCTGCTCTACAACACACACAAAAACACTTTTTGTGGCCTTTAGATGGCTCGTTTACCTTTGAGAATTTGTGGGGAATCGTTTTATTTTCTATCAAACTTTGAGCAAAATGTTGTGTATTGGTCATTGAACAATATATCACTTGTGAAAGCGTGCACTGTTCATGAATTTTTTACTAGCAAAAACACGGATGCTGTTGTTGTAAATCCAGCCAAATCAGTCAAGTTGGTATACAAGATCCTAGACGAGGTTGTGACATTTGTGTGCAGAGGCCTCTCTTCAAAGCAGAGAAAAAAATTGAAATTGACTCTGCTAGCAAGGTATGCTGAACCACATTTAATTTAATAATTTTTTCACTATAACACATTCTCTGAAATAGTTATATTTTACATAAATAGCAGTGCTATCAGTGGAAGTTTTTGCCAACGTTCTCTGTGTGATTCCATGCTGTGTGGGATAAACTGTGATAATGGACCGTACACTGAGCTGCTAAATCATGACTTCGACCCAAGTTAACTAATACAAACTCTTACAAAATAATGCCCGATCAACTCAATTACTAATCGTTAAGGCTACTAATCTCTAATATTTTATACCCTGCGAGCAGTGGTTTCCTTTGGCCTAGGAGAAGAGGAAACCGCTGCGCATCTCGACGCTTCACTTTGGGTCCTTTGAAGTATTTTCATTCTGGTGTAATTTACGTTAGCGAGCTTAAATCTGCAAACGTACGTAATGAATTAAGAAAATTGTATCTTACTTGATAAGTAGTAGTCGTCCTGTGCTGTAAAACCAACGCGTTTTCTACTTGAAACGAGAAGAAAATCGAGTCGAGGAGTCGAGTGGGAAGCGTGGAAGGCGCCATTTTGACCATACCACAGGCCTCCCACCAACGAAGGTAGCTGCGATTAAAATATGCGAATAATGGAATGGGTAATTTTAGTTAGTAGAAACCCACTCGCATACTATCACGAATCCTGCATTCTGATTGGCTCCGCTACTTATTATCTACCACGCAATATATAGTGAGTAGCGAAAACGCTAGCGCAAAACTTTCTAAAACATAAATACGTATTAGCACAAAAACTCGAAGGTAGTTTATATGCTAGTAGACTAAAATATGAAAATCCGCGAACGAGGTATTTTGCCAAGCTGGATCCTGATAAACGGACCTGTCAACCAGTTGAACTGAGAAAAATATATATAATGAAAGGTCGACGAACAGCTTAAACGATGATTATTTAATACGATATTTCAATCGGCCATTACCGATCTTCTTCAGGTTTTGAATGGAGATATTTACATTGCATGCAATGTAAATATCTCCATTCAAAACCTGAAGAAGATCGGTAATGGCCGATTGAAATATCGTATTAAATAATCATCGTTTAAGCTGTTCGTCGACCTTTCATTATATATATTATATGCTAGTGGATTTCTGCTAGAGTGGTTTTCATCCGACTGTGAAATAGATACGAGCCAAATAGGCACTACTATACACTACGAAAGTCATTTGAATTGTATTCTCCTTTGTAATTATGACTAGTAGACACTATTAAACACTGACTATTAGTTTTTGTTTCACAGCCGGATGAAAACCACTCTAAAACAATTAGACTACTCGTTCTCGTTTCTCTATGAGTCTGTCAATAGCACCAGCAAGTTAAAGTGACAAAAGGCAGGTTTCATTCACCACAGTACTTTTAATCAACAATGGCGGCCATGGGACGGATCTACCCAAAGAGGTATAGCAATGGATAGGGATGGATAGCAATGGATGGCAATGGATAAGTGATGGATAGCAATGGATAGGGACTGATACAGAAGATATAACCAGGACACTATAGTGTACCATATATGACGGATCTACCCAAAGAGGTAGCTGACCACAAGGTTGGCACAATCTAACCTAGCCATAATTACACTATATGGCGTAGTCAACTCGGCGCTATGCACCTCGTTAACTATCTATTGGCTGATTGCATTTTAAACCGCACCGGGGGGTCGAGGACCTCTTTTAAAAAGACCCCCTCCCCTGGAATTTCCACTCGTGAAACAGACCCCCTCCGCTGGAATTTCCAACCTCATAAAGGACCCCCTCCCCTGGAATTTCCATTTTTTCTGGCAAAATACCCCTGGAAAATCTATTTTAGGATAAAATGTCCCTGGAAAGTCACCTTTTTTACCCCTCCCCCCTGGAATTTCCAATCTCCAGACACACCCCCTCCCGTGGAATTTCCAGAGTCCAAAACAACCCCCCTGGAAAATGTTCCATAGGTCCTCAACCCCCCCGGTGCGGATTAAAAATGCAATCAGCCATTGACTCATAGAAAACTCGAACATGCGACTTATTAGTTGGTCGTAATCATATAGTTTTTAGAATAGTATTTAATAACAATTTTACATATCAATTTCTAAAATATATTTATATTTACTAGAAATATCTGAAAGATATGGGAATGCTCGGAGCTATGGCAGTAAAATCAGACAATGAGGTATCGTTGAAATGTTGTAAACTGTAAAAGTGCAGTTTCTTTAGCCGGAAATGTTTTTTTTCTTCTACAAATATTGAATTTCTCTCGGGCGCCAGAGATCTAGTTCAGAACGGTTTGGTTGACAGCTGTAAGAGCTGGGTTTTGTTCTAAGCTAAATAGAATATGACGGTTGCTCACTTGCTCAGCTAAGTTATCGGTCTCACAAATTTACGGGCATCACTTTGAGTGGTCTCGAGAGGTTTGGATAAAAGCTAAATCTTGCATTGACTAGGTGTAGCTCCCGCTAAGTGCCAACGTCTGCATGAACAGAAATGTAAGCAAAGTATCTCAAAGTAAGACTTCAATATTTCTTGACCTACTTGACCTACTATGGAACTAGCGCTAACACAAATTGTGAACCTTGTCCTTTAATAATTTTCACAATTTTCACTTGTTTGCTTGACCAACTGGAAACCCGCGAGCCTAATGAGCACCCTAGCTGAATTCTGATAAACATTGCTCGACCGTAATTAAAACTACGTGTCAGTTATCGAAAACGCGAACTCTGAGGTCAAATGTCATTTGAACAACGTCAAGAATGCATATGGACATGAACATTGCTACCGGACATGAAAATTGTCTATAATAACATCTCGCGCATGTACGGCGCATATTTTGACCGCTGACCTCACTTTTGAGAGGGGGTAGATGATTTTGTGGACATGAAAAAGACATGAAAAATCACCTCTCACGCATGTAACGGCAAGAATAGACTTGCTCTCCGCTCGCTAAGCTCGCTCCGAGCAATTATTATTATTGTAATCTTTAAGTATATTTCAGCCTTTTGGGCTGCAATGTTTATTGAATAATAAACTATCTATCTATCTTACTATCTATCTTTGCTAAATTTGTTAAAATAGAAAATCATTAGAAAATCAGCAACAAGGTAAGGTACTCTACGGTAAAAATATTTATTTGCATTAGTATTTAAAATGGCGCCATTCTAGGGGGTAGCCCTAATATAGGGCATTTAAAATAATAGCATGTCGAGAACATAATGGTGCCGAATTCAATCCTTTGTAATCGAATTCGCGATTCTCTTGCTAATGCTCCGCTACAACGCGTACAGGAGAGAGACTTTGATCTATCTGCGTTTATACAGACTCGGGATTCAGCACGTCCGACCCTTTTTGAAAATTCACTGGTCAGCGCGCGCTTCTTGAGATTTGTCTCATTCTCGATTGTCGCACGCGTTTCTTTAGGTCTGTCCTATTTTCGCTTGTCGCGCGAACGTTTTGAAGTCCATCTATAATAGTAAATTTATATTCGCGCGATGGAAGACGGGAAGAATGATCTTGCGCGGAGGACGACGAAACTACGCCTGAATCTCGGCGATTAGGAACAGATAATAAATTTAGATCTCCGCCCATGCCTTCTTAAGTCCAGGCGTCGCACCACCCTTGATTTTGAACATCCCATGCAAGGAGTACGCCAGGGGGACCTCTATCACGGCACGTGCGAGCTCCTTGAAGCTCTTGGCGTCCAGGAAAAGGAGAAAAGAAGGTTTGTCCCGAGTGCCGATCACAGCGGACAGGACCACGCCCTCATCCTCCTCTTGTGTCTGTGGGGAGGGGATAAACACGGGTTCTGACGGGTAACAGTTGTCCTCGTGCCAGAATTTTGCGTTCTTTGCCAGTACGTCCACCTGGAATCAGAAAAATACATTATGTGGGCGAAAACATCATTGTGATCAAGTCACAACGGACGCAGCAAATGAAAAAAGAAGAAAATACAAATGATGCGTGGTATAGGGTTCTTCCATCAAAGACTGTTGCCCGAGAAATTTGATGCTCACAATGAATAGCTCGAGAGTGTAGCTCAAGACCTTATATGAAGTTTTGAAATCAAATTTCAGAGGGAAAACTATCACATAATGCCCGAGAAAAGAGCGACTAAGACATAACAGGTAAAATGCGGGCACTTTACATGTCATGATCACTCTAGACCAATCAAAATGCGCCAAAATGTAGCGTTGTACTAGAATTAACAAGGCGACCCCTGAGGCGTCTAATTGCTTTAGTATAATGACTAAATGACTTTTGAGAGTTTCAGCGACAAAAAAAATCACGTTAGGGGTATTATAATTTCTCGCAATAAAATGCGCGCGTGATCCCCAATGCTTCACCTATAGGTGGGATAACAAATCATGACGAACATCTCGACCAATCAGCGCGCGGAATAGCTTGAGTAATTATACTTATCCGCGATATACAACTTACGACGGCGCTTGGCAATCATTGGAGCCGTGAGATCAAGCGTAATTCAGACCCCGTTCACACGAGACCGGTACAAAACCGGACCGGTACAATTCTCGTACGGTATACCGTCGCGCGTTCACACGGGAACTGCGGTACCAGACTGATTTTGGCACGGCTAGGCGCGCACGGTCCCGTGTGAACATTGCTGCAAAACGTGCCAGAATTGTACCGGTACCGTATGAACAGGCAGTGTACGAGAATTGTAGCGGTCTGGTTTTGCACCGGTCTCGTGTGAACGGGTCTCAGTTACGGGCTGCAAGCCTGTATTCAGGCTTTCTACATTTCACGTTTCACATTTATATATAACATAGTGTCTCACCTTGATAATCTGATTAAGGAAGTCTCCCCTGTGTCGTGGCCCCACCCCATATACATAGCGATATGGTTTGCCGTTAGCGAACTGGTAATTAATCCTCGGCAGCTCAATCCCGTAATACAGCAGCTTATAGTCTCGGTCATCTGCGTACTTAGGCATCTGGTCGTGGTGCACCGTCTTCTTCTTCTTTTTGCGTTTTCCAAACCGTGGCGCGTGGCTTGTCGGGATTGGTATGCGATACCTATCGGTGAAAAATAGTGAGATGAATATAGGGCCACGAATGGACCTTGACGAGCATCTGTGCGAGACCGAGCACTTTGATTTTGAAGCAAATACGAGCAGCGATCACATAGGAAACTTTCGATCACTTTTTGCGAGCCATCGAGCACCGAGTAATACTCCTCGTGCAAGCGAGCACCGAATAATACTCTGCGAGCAAGCGAGCATCACCGAAATCATCCCTGCGCGAGCTGCGAGCATGTGTCCGGCTACAATGTTGCGCGCTACATGTGTCCTAGTTTAGCCAGGGCTTAATCGCGATTGTAAAAAGGAATCTCAATGGACGATAAGTGCACCTGTTCTCTTTTCATGAGAATACCCTTGCTTTGTAATACTAGGAAACAAAAGTGCGCATATAAGACATTTGGTACGTGAAATCTATATAACTACCGACATGCAGTGCGCATGACCCAACGTTACAAATATTGTAGCCGCCCTGAAGAAGAGCCGAAGTCAATTACGCTCAAAACGTTGGCTACATCTGTTTCAGTCACTTCTCTGTCGTCAGGTACAAATCTTCGCCAAGTATTGACCGTGTCAGAAGCTCATAAGTAGGAGCGTGCATCCCCTAATGGGTGGTTCTCACATGTGTTTTATAGCTTGGGCTATTTTTAGATTTTCGCGCGCGAAAAATCAACCAATCAGAGAGAAGTAAATAATTACGTCATACATGCAGCAGGCACACGAAATACGAAATCTTCCTCTGACACGACAAGGACGGCTTTTACTTTATCCCTTTGCCAAAATGAAGCAAATATTTTAATAGTCTTGTGATGTAGAGCCAGGGTGCAAAAATAGCAAAGCACACAATGAAGTGTCAAACTAGCAGGCGTGCATATCCACGAAGTGTTAAAAGTGTTATGATTGTTAGCGAACAGCAGCAAATGAATAGGCAAATAAAAAGACCAAAGCAGTACGCTACTAGAGGAACATCGACACTTAATAAGCTAACTTCTGCCCCAGACTGACTGGTTGTGAAGCCCAGATGCCATGATCTTCGACTGCCATGTATTTCATGAAAACAAAGTGCTCCGTTGGCCGACAATTTAGAAAATGCTTTTTGTTTCCTGTCGATTCGTGCCATCATGCAGTGCATACACCTTTCGCACCGGTACCATTCATTTTGTTTCAAATAGTTTATAGAATGTAGGCAATAAACTTTTGTCGTTTATAGTATGCCATTTAATAAACGCCTGATCAACTCTTTCAAGTCGTGTTCAAGTACAAGCTCAACGCTACCGACTCCAGTTCTCGCAAACAAAAAAACAAACTTGACAAATTCGTGCATCAAAAAAATAATTTCACACAAATGAAAACAAAAAGAAGAAACTAAAAAAGTCCGACTTAGGAATTGAAAAAGTACATATAGTCACGGCTTACCGAGTTGTATATATGTTCAGTTTTTTTCGGCGAACACGTTGTAAAGTTTTTGACAAATAAAGTTTTTGACAAACTTTCACTCTCGCCTTCCTGCTTATCGTTTGTATGTAGCGAACTTCATCTCATTGTCAGTGTACCAATTAGAAATCAAATCATCCACATAGTCCTGGTACTTCGTTGTAAATCCTTTATGCTTCCCTAACCATCCGTAGCCACCAATTCATCAGCTTTAGTGCATAAATGTATAGTCCTTCATGAACGTTTGCTGTGCGAGAACCGTGAGAAGAAGCGGCGAGGCCGCGGTTCTTTTCTGCTTTCCTTAGTCGTTTAGATTATGTCTGAAGCCATCTGTTATCTGTTTTAGTTTACTGAACTTGTACAGTCAGAAACCATGCAAAGAGATACCATTTTCACCCGGTTTTCCATCTCGAAAAGAACTGCAAGTAAAAGTAGATCTAGCCACTGGCTAAAAGCAGAGCTCCATCTGAATTTTTGACGAGGCGTGACGTCAAATGTAAGGAAGCATTCTGATTGGCTAATTTTTCCCGCGCAACTGTTTCTAAAAATAGCTCAAGCTATAAAACACATGTGAGACCCACCCATTTCGTAGGATGCACGCTCCTACTTATGAGCTTCTGCCCGTGTATTAGTCTATTAAATCCCAGACTGAACAGAACTTTTAATTGAAATCTTTGGTGAAATTGTGATGTTCATCCAATGACAGAACGACACTATATCTTACACAAACACATGGAAATATATTCGAATAAATGGACAGAAAATAGTATGAAAGTATAACACTGGACATCCTTAGATGAGCTTTCGAATGATTAATGGTTGTCTGTTCACGGAAAATATAATTTCGCCGAAATGACGTGTCTGCGCATGCGCAAACGGAAAACTAAAAGGAAACTCGTTCTCGTGACACTGTAATGTGTAATGTTGGATTATGATGAATAAAACATGCTAAACGGCAACTGTGAGAAAGATTTCTGCATTTCCGTTAGATAAGCTAGTTTAAAAAGAGACCTGTCCCACATGGATCTCTTACACATTAACCAGACCTATAAATATGTTGGTGATGTATATTAATTAGTTGATTGTTCACTAACGGTACAAGGGGCGTCCTTATATGGTCTGGTGGCCGGGCGTACTCTCACCATAGGTATCTAGCTACTGAGCAATTCAACTACAGGATAGCGACTGTCAGGGCCGAAATCTCTGGCGTGGGCGTAAGAACCGTACGGTCGCCATACGACGCTTCAGCTCTTTGTCTGGAAGTATGGTCCTATTTTTCTTTTTCCTGAAGCCGAGTAAATATGCCGAATTCGCATTAGCGTGTTCATTGAGCGCGTAAAGGACAGGCAGAACAATATATTACTTGCACGACTCACAAAATGCATTTCATACGACCGTAAAATCAAGCTGACATATCAAGAAAATTTCGCCAAAAGCTGTCGTTTTGCCGACGTTGCAAAACTTCTTATTAGGAAATCCCCCTTACCTTATTTGGAAGGTCTGTAAGTACTTTTCCTCATATCATAGCGAAAAAATCAGGAAAATTGACCAAAACTTGCAGATACTCGAGAAACATCCTTCTCTTGGTCGCCATTTTATTTTACCCCCCGCCGAGGGGCCTGAGTCACGTTTTGAACACCACAGGCAACCCGCGCTGTTTGGCATAAAACGACAGCACTTTCTTGATATGCCAACGACACTAATTACCGGCAATAAATTATCCAATCTGTAACCAATGCGACAAAGCATAAAAAAGAGAACGGCCTACCCCTGCCCTCAATGACCTGGTAGGGTAATCACCTTATTACAAATGGCTGACTGGCCCTTATATTCACTCAAGCTCAAAGACAAAAGATACTTTCATGAGATTGAGGCCACATGGAACAAAAAGTCGCCATTTTGAAATAACGTGTATATACCTTCTCGGCTTGGGTGTAATGTTTTCCCTTTTCAGATTACGTGCCATTCATTTGAAGAATTTTTCTTTGTTTGGGATGCTTCCACATTCATATATCCTTCGGTGCGTAGCAGAAGAAGAAAGAAAGAATACTCATATGGGAATGCCATGTGATCTGAAATGGGAAAACATTACGCCCAAAGCGGAGGAGGTCTATGCACATTTCAAAATGGCGCCTTTTTGTTCCATTGGTCCTTGTGGCCTCACTATGTTATACCTTCGTAATGCAGGATCGGCAAATCCCTTGGAGATCTCGTGTTCTGGTTTGGTGCGCAGATGGTGTAGGTAGTACTGATAGACGATCTTAGCGTCAGGGTAGCACACGATATCCACAAACACATTTGAGTCACTCTCAAACGCATTCACGTGATGGAAGCTGAGAAAAGAAAGAGAAAGGTTTAAAAACACAGCCACAAAACGGACCCGTTCCACCTCAGAAAACCTGTTCCTCACCCCCTTGCACAGTAAGATATTCACGGGCACACAACGGACCTGTTCCTTACCCCCTTTCGCTACTGGCTGGCAAAATGGCAATAAATCTTTTGCTGGCAATATTCTCTGTATTCACCGTTGCTAGCAGAAAATTTTAGAAATGATGTTAAGTTTAATCCCTTTTTCGAACTGCTTATTACTACAAATTTCTTGCTGCGCTTTTTACGTTCTTTCCTGGACGTCTATTGCCGGAACTTCGACCTTGTTGACTGGGAAAAATTAAGCAGTTTTACCCAGTCAGCAAGGTCGAAGTTTTTCAACTTCACTGCTGGCAAAGGAAACAGGTCTGTTAACTATAACTATATGCTGCCATACCTGAAGAAGTTCTCAGCTTCGTATCGCGCAACCAGCTTCCGGACTTTCGCTCGATCAAGTAGAACCGTGATGGCTGCTTCGTATCCCACTTCATACACTCGTGGAAGGAACGCCCTGCGTTCAAATCAACGAAAATGTCTTTTATAACACAGAATATTTCGAAATCACCTCAGAGACTTACAACCTGAAGTTACTCTGGTTGGCATATAATACTTCGAGAATTAGGGTGATTTCCATATGGAATCAAAGCCAGAATCCTCTCTTGAGTTTCTCATGAGTCGGTCGATCCTAAATGGAGGAATGTCCTGCCCTAGATTGGCAATGATTAGGGATATGACGCACACACCACAGGCCGATAGCTCGATTGGTAGAGCCGCTGTCTTGTAACCCAAAAGTCGTGGGTTCAGCTTGCTTGTATGCGCGGTTGTGCGCGCGTCCAAGATGGCTGCCGCGATCTGTGCGCGTTTTGTGCGCGCGTCCAAGATCACGCGAACTGAAATTTTTCCGCCGTAACAACACCCACAAACTACCTACAAACAGGCTGGCGTAGGTTCGAAGCCCACTCAGCCAGGATATTTTTTCCCTTTTTTATTCTAACACAGGAAGCCCTACCTTTAATTTTCATCGTCAGCAGCGCCCACACGTTCACCACGAAAGGATTCTCAATGAACACAAAGTAGTTCGGCGTCATGGCAAAACTGTGGTAGTAGCACAAGCGATTTTTCGGAGCGAAACGTTGACAAGATCTTTACATCTTTCAGTGGATTGGTAGAGCTGCAAATAGGGTCGCTATGCATCAGCATAAGACACGTTTCTCAAAATTCCGTGAACTGGGGAACATGAAGGAAACGTGCGCTGTATAACATTTTCTAGCCTGAGTATCTACGGATAGCTCTACAAAAATGTGACCTTTATAGATATCCATATATATATCTTTATAAATCAACCACCATTGTGGCTGAGCTAAGTTGCAACATGTGCAACATATAAGCTGAACGTGAAGCTGAACGGTCGTGCCCCTTTCAGCTCTCGATAAATCTCATCCAAATTGACTGGAAAACATATTATTTGCTTGCAATTTCCTCATAAATTGTCTTGATCGGAATATATCTTTATTAAGATGACTCGAACGAGTAAAACCAAAGACAAGACGACTCCTAAATCCAAGCTGGTCGACGACGCCATTCCTGAAAGCACACAAGACGCCATTGATCTCGATTCTTTCTCGGCAGATCGGGCTAACACCGTGCATGACTCAGCCGTCGAACCTAGCGTTAAAGAAAAAGCGAGCGAATTTGTCACTAAAGATGAATTGTGCAAGCTCAAGGCTGAGCTTCTCGACTATTTCAAAGAAGGTTTTAAATCTCCCCCCAAACATCACAACGAGACTGAAGCCGGCCTTCAAAGGGAAAATGAGAACCTTCGAGCCGAGTGTGACCATCTCAGACGTGAAATGAAAGTTCTACAAGATGAAAATAAAAGTCTCGTGACAGCGATGAGATTAGTTATGAGTGATAGCGAAGCCACAAGAGGTGCCGCTCAAGTCTCAAGATCATCGAAATGTCAAGATCCTGCAGTTTCACCGGAGGTCTCGTGGCAAAACTGTAGCACCGAAGCAACGCGGTTGGGCCGTAAAGTCAACTGAAAGCCAACCATCTACATCTGGTTCAAAAACCCAACCCCAGCGAGGAAACCTGCAGTAGAAGAGCAATCATAATCGCCGGTGACTCAATTATCAAACATGTACAGGGTCGAAAAATGTCGAAGACGCACAATGTCAAAGTCAGCTCATTTGCAGGCGCTACGGTCGAAGACATGAGGGACTACGTAAAGCCGCTACTCAGGAAAAAGTGTAATAAGCTGATCCTTCATGTCGGGACAAACTCTTTATCTACAGCAGAGCCGAGGCAGGTTTGCTGAACAGATCGTTGATCTGGCCAGGGAAATATCGACATCTCATCCTGACACCAAAGTCTCCATATCTGCTCTAACAACTCGAACTGACAAGTTTACGGATAAAATCCCCGAGGCGAACAAGATCTTGCGATCTTTTTGCCGCGATAATGAATGGCAGTTCATCGCCAACAACAATGTGAAAAGCTCCATGCTTAACCGGGAGGACTACATCTTACCGCTGAAGGAACCAAGCAACTAGCGAGAAACTTCATAATGTTATTAGGGATAGAGAGGAGGAATAGATGATTGCCGCCTGTGAGTCCGGTAACAGCCCTCAATCACAGGTAACAAGCAGGTCCCACTCTCTAAATGGTAAGACTAGCAATGATAATGAAAAAAAGAGTTACACTAGTTTTTCCAAAAAAGGCCTTGTCATGGCCTGTCTAAATATCAACCGACTAACCACTCATATCGATGAGCTTAGGTTATATCTATCCGAACAGAAAATAGATATTCTGTCAATCAACGAAACAAAACTCGATGAATCAATTAAAGATCACGAAATTTCTCTACCTGGCTACGAGGTCATTAGAAAAGATCGCACTATAAATGGTGGTGGAGTCTGTTTTTATGTGCGTAGCAACCTCAATTACAAAATCCGCAGTGATCTTGCACACGAAAAACTTGAGTTTTTTGCAATCGAAATCTCAAATCCGCACTCAAAACCATTTGTAGTATCGACATGGTATCGACCACAAAGGACTCCTTGGCCAGTTTCAGAAATATTCAGTGCTTTAGAAGAAATTATCGCTAAAATCGATTCCCAAAGTCACGACTTCTACTTGACTGGCGACTGTAATGCAAATTTACTCCCAGGTTCTCTTGATTACGTTTCGCACTCATTGTTGAATGTGTTACAAATATATACCGTTTCCGGGATAAGTTGTCACTGGAAAAAGCAACAAAGCTTGGTGCGCTAGGGAGTATGGGTAAATATTTATTTGACTTACTGTAAAATATTAGAAATAAACATGCTTAGAAATATGCTGAAATTTAATGATTTTACCTATGGTTGCGAAAACTGTCTGAATTCAGATCAACCAGTAGCTATTTAGATGCCCCCATTATCCTTTGCGCTCCAAGCTTACAGGCTTTTTGGGTGACTACGTTTCCCGGAAACGGTATATGGCCTTAGCCAACTGATCACCAAGCCTACCAGGGTGACCGAAACAACAAAATCGCTGATCGATTTATGCATTACAAATTCGCCTAACACAATTGTGGATTCCAATGTCGTGCATTTGGGTATTAGCGACCACTCACTTGTCTACATGACAAGAAAAATTCATTATCTTAACAAAAGCGCAACCAAAACAATAGAAAAGCGCTCTCTCAAAAATTTCAATGAAGTCAATTTTATTAACGATTTAAAACTCAATGACTGGAGTAAAATTGCATTGTTGACTGATCCTGACGAAATGTGGGAAGAATTTAAATTGCTCTTTATGAAATGCTTAGACAAGCACGCTCCGCTGCGCCATAAAAGAATAGGCAAAAAACAATCGCCATGGATCAATAGTGATCTAATAGGAAAAATGCGTAGGCGCGACTATCTAAAGAAAAGAGCTGAACAATCAAATGATTCAACAATATGGAGCGATTACAGAAAAGAAAGGAATTCAGTCAACAACGCTATAAAGAAGGCAAAACGCCAATACTTTGTTAGTAACCTCGAAAAATCAAAAGACGACATGCGCAAAACCTGGTCTATTATCAACGAGCTAAATTCTCGCGAGAAAAAATCAACTGAAATTTCTGAACTTAAAATAGAAGGCACCAGCATAACTTCCCCTGCCGCTATGGCAGAAGCCTTAAACTCACATTTCTCTACAATTGGCGAGAAATTGGCCAGCGGTATCACGGACACTGCGATTGAGCCCGAGTCATATTTAACGCAAACTGAGAAATCATTTTCGCTAAGCGTAACAACAGAAGCTGAGGTACGCAAGTTAATAAACAAACTAGATAAAAATAAAGCGACAGCATTAGATAAGATTCCATGTAGACTATTGAAAATGGCAGTCGATGTTGTGTCTCCTTACTTGACATGCATTTTCAATCGCTCTATTACTAGCGGGATTTTTCCATCGGAATGGAAATTAGCAAAAGTCTCGCCCATTTTCAAGAAGGGCTCGAAAACGGACCCTGATAATTATCGACCAATATCTGTACTGCCAGTAGTCGCGAAAATCTTTGAAAAAATAGTTCACAATCAACTCTATAATTACTTAAATGATAATAAATTGCTATCAAATCAACAGTCAGGCTTCAGATCACTCCATAGTACCCTAACAGCTCTGCTCGAAGCCACTGACAGTTGGTCAGTTAATATTGATAAAGGCCTACTCAATGGTGTAATCTTTATTGATTTAAAAAAGGCTTTCGATACGATAAACCACGAGATCTTATTGAGCAAGTTGGGATACTATGGGGTGACAAATGACAGCCAAAAGTGGTTCAAGTCGTATTTAAGCAACCGTAAACAGAGGTGTAACGTCAATGGACACTTGTCCGGTAACTCTAACCTGACAGGTGGGGTACCCCAAGGGTCCATAATTGGCCCACTTCTGTTTCTATTGTACATCAATGATCTATCTAGTTGCTTAAGCACCTCTTGCCCACGAATGTATGCAGACGACACAAATCTAAGCATATCAGCTCCGGCCATTGAAGAACTCGAGATGCAAATCAACCTTGAGCTCTCAAAACTAAATCAATGGCTAAAAGCCAATAAGTTAAGCCTAAACGTGGCCAAAACTGAATTCATGATTATGGGCTCTAGACAAAGGTTAAGTGCCAGAGCTGATGGTCGTCCTATAAACATAAACATTGAGGGAAAAAAGATCAAAAGGGTTGATGAAACAAAATCATTGGGCGTATTTATCGACAAAAATCTGTGTTGGGACAAACACATAAATGAGATATCGAAAAAAATTTCATCTGGCATTGGCGCCCTGAAACGGATTAGGCCGTTTGTCACCTTGGACACTGCTGTCAAAATCTATAAAGCGCTCATTGAGCCACATTTCGATTACTGCAGTCCAGTGTGGCATGGAATAAACAGCAAACTCAATGATAAATTGCAAAAATTACAAAACCGCGCTGCCAGAGTCTTAACAAAATCGCCCTTTGACACTAGCTCAGCTCTTCTCCGTAATCTTCTTGGTTGGGACGACGTGTCCACAAGAAGAAACAAACACCTAGGTGTTGCAATGTATAAAACCCTCAATGGTCTTTTTCCCTCATATTTACGGGATCTGTTTGTTTCCTGTGATTCTCATTATAATCTAAGAAACCAGGATAATAAGTTGGCACTACCGATGCCGAAAACAAACTACCGAAAACGGTGTTTCAGTTACAACGGGGCCAAACTTTGGAATAGTCTACCGGAAGAACTGAGACAATCAGATTCACTGGGGAAATTTAAGAAGGGTATCACCCAATTTTTGTAGTTACCGAACTCACACACGGCAATCATGGAAAACAGTTACATGTAATCATTTTATCTATATGTTTGTATGTTATACTGATGATTTTTAACCGTGTATAAATAAATGTGTGTATGTATGTATCAGGACCCTCCTCCTCCTCCTCGAAAACAAAAAATGAGGGAAGGATTTTCTCATTTTCTCACAGAATAATTAAATTCCGCCTGATACTCAGGCTAAACATTTTCGGGAATTAATACTCCAGTTGTTTATACACTAACAGCAACGGCCTAATCAAAGCCAATATGACGATATGACCGTCGAAAAAATGAATGAGACGTCAAACTCAAATTGTTATGTTTGAACGTTGCGTTTCTAGAATGGAACGAGACATTTCTATGGAGAATCAAAGAGTTCTGCCCTCCCTGATTGGTCAGTGAAAAATAAACATGGCGGTTGCCCTTGGAACCGTCTCACTTTTTGTCTCACAACGTTTCAAACGTTCAAACGTAACGTGCGAACTGTTTGGGTTAAACAGTCAAACGCAATCGGCTGTATTTGGTGAAAATACAAAATACTGGATCGCAGTTCACCCTGAAATATACGACGGGTTAACACCCTGTGACAGAGCCCCCCCCCCCCCCCCCCCCCCCCCCCTCTCCATACCTGAAACGGAATTCCAGTCACACAATCGCTTTGTAGAAAAGTCGAGGTACGCAGGGGGTTCTGGAAGGGTTAGCAAGGCGCGCAATGCATTTTGGCCTGCCAAAAGAAGAATGCATTGCGCACCTCGCTAATCCTTCCCACAAATCCCGCGCGCGTTCCTCGGGGCGACTGGGTTTGAGTGTGAGGTGTGTCCGTATAAGCCAGGTCATGCATACCTGCCAGGTAGACGCGGGTTGGGGTTAGCCGCGACCTTCATGATATTGAACTTGGTCTCTTTACCCAGGGACACGGCTACATTATACACATTACCGTCCTCGTCTTCATGGGGATGAGGTGTCATAGAGAACATCCGGATTGGACCTGGAAGGAAAGTGGAAACTGCGGATTGCAAACCTGCGAGTGGCTATAACGATAACATTACATCATGGCACATGCGTGGTAAATATTTCTTTTCTTTTCTTTTTTTTTATTATCTGAATCTGGAACCGGGATCTAAACAAGTCCTACGAAAATTACCAGACAATGGACCAAAAGAGAATGAATGCTTCGCGCGCTGTGATCATGGTGATTAGTCCACTTATATATTTTATCGCGTTTCGGAATGTACACTTGTGTTGTGTCCCTAGGGATGTTAGTTCAGTATTTAAAGGAGCTTAATGTATGTTAAGTCATTCGAAGCGTCTTTTTCTCTTGTTGAGCTTTTCCGTTAATTTTCTTGTGGCATGGGAAAGCGAGATTCTTAATAGTGAACCTAAAAATCAAACTGTTTCTTGTATCACTAGGCAATTTTCTACAGTATATCAGTCAGTACAGCCAATTTTGGCGTCTTCTTCCACAACTTTCCTTGGCATAAATTTTGGATTTATTTTCAAGGACTACGAAGACGCCAAATTTAACGAGAAATATAATGATTTCAAACGTGGTCTGGAGGAAATAGAGAAAGAACACCAAGTTCATATAAAAACTAAAAATCAAATGTTTAAAGGCAACGAAATCCAGTTTCGAGTTTAATAACTTTATTTTAAAAGGCCTTGAGAAAATTTTCCAATGTATTCTTCTGCGGTTATTTGTGGCCTTGGCGATTACTGAAACCGATTATTTGACAATTCTTATAAATAAGAGGAATAAGTTAATCCGCTTACAGATTAAAGTCCAGGTGGCTGGACGGCGGCCGAAGAATATGAGTCTGACGAGTTTGCTGAAGATTCCAAAGACGAGAAGTAACTCAGAGCAGCCGAACGTCGCGCTATGGTCAGGATACGAGTTTCCAAGACATACAAGAAGCCAGGTTTTCAGTCAGAGTTCCAGTTGCAGTCTCAGTTGCAATCCCAGTCGCAGTATGGATTTTCACGAAACAAATATTTTCGAGGGTATAGACGAAAACCAAAACCAACTGATATAAGTATTTTAGCTGTTGGTGGCTTTGGGCACTGGTCCATTAATTTAAACCTGCCCAAACTAAACCAGCTGGCGGACGTACCACCCTTAATGTCGAAACCAGTACTTCTGAAGGAAAGTATAAAGCACCACTGTCAAGACATGGTAAAGATAAGTATGTTATTGATCATGTTGAAAACTGAAAGTTTTGAACTTTCGTTAGAATCTTTGTGTAATTCTGGTTTTGCAGAGAGATGAGTAAATGACTAGATTGAAAGGCCGACTGCGGTCAAGTTGCAAATCTATCGATATTCCTGATAATTTTACTTGAGACAGTATTCCCTTTATATCTACGCCGCCTCCTGCTTTTTCACGGAAATATTAAGTCTACCTTGTTGTTTAGTGATTATGTTACATGTGCCATTCAAGAGTTGCTTCAAGCTCTCTGATATGTGACTGTAGTTGGCATGTTGGTATCATAGATTTAAGTGAAATGGGGCAAGTGTTTTTGGATGCGCAATGACAAAATGGTTATAAAAAAAAAAAAAAATTGTGGATCTCACTTGTTCGTAATAAGTTCGTAAGTGCAAAGTTCAATCTGAGGATGCCAAATCTATGTTTCACTGTTTATTATTGCGTTTATTGGATCACCCTGCAAATTGGTTCTGTCATTATAACGTCAAAATCTGACACCAAGAGTTTTTCGGGTTTTTTCTTTGGTTATCTATGATGTTTTGTTCTGCCATTTGTTTCATCCACTGGCCCTTTATATTTACTAAATTATTAAATGAGATTTTTGGTAAAGCACTGGCGCAGTAAAGCATTCACTATTGTCGTGGGACGATGGTTTGGGATGTCCGAAGGACAGAAACGAGTTATACTCAGAGGACTAAAATGGCGTTGTCGTTAGCACGGCCAAAAGGGTCTGAAAACTAGATTTCGGCTGCGCCCGCGATCTCTTACCACAGGAAACCCATCAAGATCCCGAATGGTCTTGACAAGCAATAGACTAGGCTAGCCAAAGGGCCTCCAAGTTTTCTTATATTAGTATTAAATTCAAGATAATGTGTACGTCACTGATGATCAGTTTTAACTTTGTGCATTGACTGCAAAAAGAGTACAATCAAGAGTTCATAATTATGAGCTCTTGGTACAATATAGTATTATAGTTGATGGCTCACCACTACGGGTTCGTCATTGCGGCGCTTTGATTCCATTCTTGTGTCACTCACGATTTGCCAATCAACCGTCTTTTGGCAAATATACTAAAGTGCAACAGTGGTCTCCTTCTTTAGTTTACTAAGGGGCTTGGTTTACATTGAAATTCTGAAAAGAAGCCGCTCACTGTTTCGTAGGAGAAAATCATTGAAAGACTGCTTTCAATAATTGATGATATGAGGCACTGGCCTCTGCAAGGGTGTCAGCTTGGCTCGTATCACGGGATTAATTATTTCCAGTAACATGCTTTTGTGTTTGGTAATTGTAAATTGATGACAAAATTACTGCATCGTAAAATTGAGACTAAAGTAATTGGGCGTAAATTCCTGTTTTGGACGAGGAATGTATACATGAGTGTATTGTCAATTTTAGCGTGATATACAATTGTGTATTCCGATGCCAGCAACACTGGTTGCGCTGCCTATATCACAATGAATGACACACCTGTGTCTTATAAAATGAAGTTGGAATATGGTTTATATTTTGAAGCACTTGTTTTTCAGAAATAATGTGGTTAACTCTGGTTTACTGATAATGAAGCAGTTTGAAATCATTGTTCAGTCAGGAAGCGCAAAGTTACATTTGCATAAGTTGACCCTAAAAATTTCCAATTTTGGCATGTGAAAACGAACTTAGTAATACTTCTTTTCACAATGGATACACTATGAGAATTGAATGGAAGAGCTGATTATCTGTTATTGTATTAAATTATGAAGACTAGAGAGTCACAGATTTGTACTTTAAAGTCACATCCCGCTGGGGCCATTGCACTGCCGACTGTGTTCCGAATGTGGAGAACAAGGTTCCTATAAGGGGATATATAGTTCCAAACTTTTACAACCCTGATTGTCTTACAATGAATTCATTGGTTTTCAGTTGGGAGGAAGAGATGCTGTCTAGCTCCTCCCATTTAGTTTCCTAGAGTTATCAATCATTTCTGTGCGAGCCGATGGAAGGCTGTCCTAGTGGTTCCTGTACGGTGCTCAAATTGTTTGTTGGCCATTTTTAATACATTATGATCGCATAATTAAATTTATCATTGATTTTCTCTATGATGGGAATGGAAGAGAGTTTTTGAGCATGGTGCAAAAAAGCAGTCTATTTGGTTCTCAGAATGTTATAATGCTTCTGTCAATTTTCTTCTCGTGTATTCTCGTTATCTCTAAATTAAAAATGTGAAAATAGAAATGTAGAGAATTAAAAAAAAAAAAAAAAAATGATGACACAGGAAGTTGTCATATCTTCGACATTTGACATCTTACAGATTTAGTGCGCATGAATTATTAGCTGTCAATGTTAGATTATGTCATGCACAGGATTCAATATGAGTTGAGATCAGTTGAGATGATCATATGCTTTTGCCGTAAATGTGGTGGGAGTGCTTTGCTCACCACTGGGCTCAGTAAAGATTAATACTATTATCGTGTTATTTTTCTTTCATTGCAGGGAAATGCTGCATGGGAGTCTGGCTGCTTCAGCTGGTATTTGGTTCGGCTATTCCAGAATAGTTCAAAGAATTTGCCGTTACGTTCTGTAAAGGCGACAAGTATATACTACATATAGATATTATTGAGATAATCATATACTTTTGCCTTAAAAATATGGGAGTCTAAATTTTGTTAAATTCAACTTTTGCAAGCTAATGTCGACAGACTGATTCTGATACATTTGAATTATGCATAGTAAAAGCAAAATGGATGTGTTGAACCCCTATATCTCGTTCGATATGAATGAATGAATGGATGATGGAATGAATGATGGTTTAATCAAGACCGTTGCAGCGGTAGACGATAATTTCACACGATATATGTACAATTACCTTAAATTGGTCTTTCGATCACCAATTTTCAGAGGTTTATATTATTGCAGTTGGTTTGATAAACCATTACGTAATTTTTGTTATCACAAGTCACAGTTTGGTGTTAGTCATAGTCTCAGGAGCGGTAGTAGCGCAAAAACAACAACTAATGCTGGAGCGCCTATTTAAAAAGGTCATGTTAGATGAAGTCTGACCGTGCAAAAGATGGCTACGTTAAAGATAACCTTCATACGCTCTGCAGTTTCGCGCAGTTTAAATAATTGACCGCTTTTTTCGGCTTTCTTTATCTTCGAAGGTGAGCTATCAATAAAGAGACGCTCACTCCTAATTGGTATTGTGTTATTAATGTAGATTAGAGATAAAATATTTTATACTCGTTCAGAAAGTAAGAGTATAAATATATTTTATCGCGTTTCGGAATGTACACTTGTGTTGTGTCCCTAGGGATGTTAGTTCAGTATTTAAAGGAGCTTAATGTATGTTAAGTCATTCGAAGCGTCTTTTTCTCTTGTTGAGCTTTTCCGTTAATTTTCATTTACAATATATTGCCTTCCTAACTTATTGTGTCTGAAATCGCTTGTTGCGTGTTATACCACGCTCACGTTATGATCTATTGTCTATATACATGCCACATCAGCTATCAATAAAGAGACGCTCACTCCTAATTGGTATTGTGTTATTAATGTAGATTAGAGATAAAATATTTTATACTCGTTCAGAAAGTAAGAGTATAAATACATTTATCTATATCTATATCTGGCACGTTTTTTTTAACGTTTTTTATTTTTATTATGTATTCAGCTTTTTATTATATAGACACATTTATGACATATTTTCCATCCTTCCATATCCTTACTAATTTGGAATATTTTTTTCATGTTTGTCTATATAATAAAAAGAAAACTACACGGTGGCTTGTGAAGATATGAGTTTTATTTTGATATTCTCATGTCAAAAACAATATATTACTCATTCGCTGCATTCGTAAAATATTGTTATTGCCACTCGAAAATAAAACTCATATATCTTCGCGCCACCGTGTAATATCCTCTATATTTGTCCGTAGTGAGTCGTTTGTTTTAGAAGAATATTATATAACTAAAATAATTTTTCCCCTTGCACTCCGTGAATTTTTCACGGGCATCAGCTACTGCAGCTAGTCAACTGCTATAACAATGCCTAATCCCCAGAAAAGAAAAGAATCCCCGTTGTCATTGTAACGGTGATATAGCAGTAAATGAAGCGTTTATAATACATCTGAATACTTATCGAAGAGGACGCGTAGGCCTAACCATTTGCAGATCATCAGATCAAAGGCAGCACCTTCCCAGGTGATTTGAAAAAGACCTTGACTGTTGGTCCTACCCGGAGCTGAACCTTCTGACCAACAAACAGGCGCTTTCTCACTTTGAACTAGCCGGGCCAGTCCTACGCACGAGTAGCCATCGCCCCGAGGCAATATGACGTGTTCAACGGTTATAACGGCATTAGCTGTTTATCTCAACCTTCGCGTTCTACCGCGAATTTGAAGGGATGTTATAAACATCAGAACTGTCTTTAGAATTTCAAAATGTATATTGTAATTCTCAGAGATGTTTCAGTTGGGTTTTGAGCATTAGAATATTCGCAGGTAAGTCTTTGCTATTCTAGATATTTGCATTCAATTAGGATAAAACAAGCGAAAACAATTGTAACTTGCGAAACTTTACGTTTAACTGACAGTAAATCTCTAAGTTAATTTGAAGCTAAAATATTCCGAATTGTCTGAAGTGGATCAACTCGTTTTAAAAGGAAAAGGCTGTAGTGCTTGCGAATTCAAGTGCCATTTCACACAAGAAAGCTTTCTGAATAATCGCGTCAATTATAGTTTTTTTTACGCTTTACTTGATTTCATGGCCTATAAAACTGCGTTAACGACACAGGTGTTAATTTATATAACTGTGCACGGGTTTTCGCGACTTTTACGAGGCTATATATGCAGTTTTAGGTTATGGTGTCGAGCGAGTTTAGCTTGTTTTCCTTGAGTGAAAATTTGCATTTCGTCTTGTGCTTTCTCACAGTGGGGGTGGTTTGAGTTGCCGTTATACAGTCTTGTTGAAATTTTAGAAACTTTTTATTCCATTTCATTATTGCATTTACCATTTTTGGAGAATGGTATGTTTGTCTGTCTCTGTTTCTTTGTTTGTCTGTAAGTATTGTTTTTCAACCAAAGAGATCGTATTTAATATTATGAAAATACTGGCCCGTCTCTTGTGACGAAATATTTTGAAACCTGCTAATGAACAATAAAGCTCTTGCACAGAAGCCAATCAACAGTAGCCTTCATCACATATTCGTGGGCCGCCATAGCACAACAGTAGACGAATCCATTTTTGCAATTGTAGAGTCTTGTGATATAATTACTTGTCGTATTTACACTATATACCGTCTGTCAAAAGTTAGATGGCTAAGATCAATATTCTCACTGTCAAAATACCATTTCCCCGTTTGAATCCACAGTCTAAATATAAACTCTTCTAGTCCTCCAGGGACGGCGGAGTCGGTGGAGGGGGCTTTAGTCCCCCCACATTTCTCCCAGTTTTCATACATTTTCACTATAAAACTTAGCGCCTCCTTGCCATACAATCTTAACTAATGCGCCCCACTTTGAAAACTGTTCCTAGCAGTTAGCTCCCAGCCCATATCTGGAGGCTCCTGTTGATGGTCTCCTGACTTGCATGTCATTTGAAAGTCGGAGTAGAGGTTGAAGTAGGCAAAATATTTGATGTGGGTTTCCTGTGTTGTCAGGGCAAGCCAAAAACCAGGGAAAATCAGGCATGGCTCAACCACTCCTTGTTATTGTTTCGTTCGATATTAGAAGACGAATTTCGTGTAGAAATCTCTTAATAAACATCTAAAAACAAAGTTTCAGATTTGATTAACCAAATTCAATCGAGAACATTGCTCTTAATTATTCTCTAAATCAGCCGATGGAAATGGATGCTTTCTCCGACTTAGTATGTTGCCATGCATGTTTGAAATCTCCGCGACAAGGCGGAAAACGAGTCAAAATGTCTTCGTAAGCATAGACACATAACGAGTTGTTTGGCAAGTTTGACAAAAAAAAACAGAATTGATTAATACTTCATCTTTTTTATTCAGAAATGATGGTATGAATTCCAACAACGACAAGCCGTGCGAGGAACATCGCAATTCTGTCATGAAGTTCCACTGTTCTCCAGGCAAGGATTTTTATAGGGTCTTATTAAGAAGATTCGCCATACTCCATCTCCTTATTTTCCTCGTGCTGCTATGTAGTATTCCTTTCCAATGCTCCACATTAATAAGCTATGGGATCAGCTATGCAAAGTTCTTAGTAGAATTCGTTGGCAAGGACGCTTCAAGACGAGCTTATAGTACGGATATGGTGGCACAAACCGAGTGGGATCACTATGTCCTTCAAGTAAAATACATGAAGGAAATATGCCGGGAGAAAAATATATCTAAGAGAACGGATCTTTCATGGATAACAGCATTGGTTAATGATCAATATGTAATACCTGCAGTGGTTTTAGGATACAGTATACAAGCACTTTCTTGCGTTAAAAACATGCTTGTGCTCATCTCCAAAGACGTCAGTCAGGCTGGCGTGACGGCGCTCAAGAAGAGTGGATGGAATGTTAAAGTTGTAACCGCGATGGATTGTAAATGGCTGGAAACAAAGCAAGGGCGGGTATCCTCTGGTAATGGAATCCTGGGGACTCACACCCGATTTCATGCTTGGAACTATACGCAGTACAGGAAAATGATCTATGTCGATCCAGACTATATGCTGCTGAGCAATATTGATGAATTATTTGACATCAGTGAGGACTTAGCTGCAGCGTACGGTTCGCGGCCTGGAATAATTGATCCGTGCTTTAATGCAGGTTTATTAGTGTTTAAACCAAGCGCGAAAGACTACAAACAGATAATGGATACGTGGGAACGTAGAACGGCCTCTGAATCATGTCCTAATGACCAAGTTTTATTATGGCATCATTACACGGCCAATGGGAGATGGAAACCACTTCCGTACAGTTATAATGTGCGTAGGGTTATTTACCACCCTATGAAAGCTTTCCATTTTACATGCTGTCCACCAGAAAAGCCCTGGATAGACGTCTGCCGACCGAGTAGAAGAGAAGCAATGTTTTTTCAGGGGCCAATAACAAAAATTGAGCACACGTCTGTTATGTTTTGGAAAAACTTTTACGCTGCGCTTCATAAGTTTGAATTGGAGAGCTGGTGGAGAGACAACAAAGCCTTTAAGCATGACCTGGAATTTGGTGGAACTTTGTACAGTGAGTGTTTGAACAAAGTTTGAAGAGAAGTAAGAACTCAAAGTTGGCCAAGAAAATAATTCCCTAAACTGCAATCGTCTAATGTCCACTGACGCATGCGCGAGATTTAATACAGAGCCGTTGAGAGAAAGACCTTTCAGCTCATGCTCCAACGCTCAAAATCAGCCAATCAGCGACGGCCCTCAAATGGATGTCCCCAGCGCTTCCTCTGCGAGCAGACGAGCCGGGGAGCTCTGGGGACGAGAATGTGCAGATGATCGTTTTGTGCGCGAATTTCTGTCACAAACAAAAAAAAAAAAAAAACAGGGACGTGTGAGAATTGAAACAAGTATATTACGCGGTCGTGACATTAAACGCCACAGCAAGTGTCCCACATGGATCTAACTTACCACTTGGCGGTGTATAAATATGTCAGAGAAATGTAAAATATCCCGTAATGTTCACTACTCGTACAAGGTGCGTCTAGCTATGGTCTGGTGGGCGGGCGTTCCCTCGCCCTTAGGTATCAGTCCGGTGTGTTTTTGTCCTTAGTTGGTGTATATTGTTTGTAAAGATTGCATGTGAAGACTAGCTTTGAAATAAATCCATGTAACCAAATGAAAAAAATGTATATAGGGGAATAAGAAAACAACAACAATAACAAAAATGTATTATATGCACCTAAGGAATAAGAAACTGTAAAAAAGGGAGACAGGATGTAAAAATACCAGTCATCACATGAATAAAAAAGTTAATAAAAAAAAAGGTATTGGGTATGGGCCGCTAATGAGCAATCAACGGGATAGCGACTGTCAGGGCCGAAATCTCTGGCGTGGGCGTAAGAACCGTCCATCGGTCGCTATACGACGCTCAGCTTTGATGTCTTGATGTATGATAAATAATTTTGATTTGACAAAAAGGGACCAACATACATAGGTAGCCATAGCACGCATGTAGTTAGTTTCGCGGTAACATAAGTAACGCTCCGTTGTGGCCTTCAGGGGTGGATCCAGGAATTTCAGAAAGGGGGGGCCGGATAGTGAAAACATGGGACGAAAATTTTCAAATTTCCTCCAACAAATACAGTAAAAATGAATGGGAAAATCTCCCAAGAAAGGGGGGAGCCCGGGGGGGGGGGGGAGCGGCCCCCTCGTCCCCTCTAAACCCGCCCCTGGCCTTATTGGCCTCACTGAGAAAATCTGTTTTTAATTGGTAAATTGACTTGGGATCGGAAAAGGGGGTGGGAGTGGAATGTTGAAACAATTATCTGAAAATCAATTTTCAACTTCCTTCCCTTTAAAGTTACTTATATATACCGTTTCCGGGATACGTTGTCACCCAAAAAGCCTAAAGCTTGGTGCGCTAGGGAGTATGGGTAAATATTTATTTAAATTTCTGTAAAATATTAGAAACAAACATGCTTGGAAATGTCCTGAAATTTAATCATTTCACCTGTGTTTGCGATAACTGTCTGAATTCAGATCAAACAGTAGCAGTTTAAATGCCCCCATCATCCTTTGCGCTTCAAGCTTATAGGCTTTTTGGGTGACAACGTTTCCCGGAAACGGTATATATTAGGTTTTGTTTCTTTTGGTTTGTTTGTTTTTAGTCGTGGGCTATTTGCACCATTTGAAACGCCCATAAAAAAGAATCCAAGCTCTTAATACTTGTCTAAGTCCTCAAAGCGTCTAAAAGTTTTAACACTTTTGCTCGCTGGAAAAAAGTATTTACGTGTAGTATTTCACGCTTGCATGCACTGTAACGCTACGATTCCAGTCGGCCGGCATATTCATACAAATGGCTGTGTGTGTTTGCCAATGACGGCAGAATATCAAGGAGGCGTGAGCGGACCTATCACCAGCCTCTGACGTCACAACGTCCTTTAGTTTCCTGTCGAGAGTGCCCCTTAGTCGGCTTGAACACACAACAGGGACATGCGATCGGCGCGAGAGGTCGTACCCTAAGGGACAAGAGCCGACAGAAATAATGCGTTCGGCGCTCCGACTGGAACCTTGTTAACAAGTTTATACCAATGTGAAGTTTTAATGGTGGAAACCTTTCCCTTTGTCTCTGAATATACTGGATTTATGCCCGGTATAGGTTTAGGTAGTTTTACTAAATTTGAAACTGACGCGAGAATTCAGATTTAGTATTATATATTGGATTAAACTCTATGTGCCCTAACGGGTCAATAGGGATAAAAAAAATCCGGCTTTCGATCCGATTCATTTTTGCAGCGGAATTTTTTTTTTATTAATCGCTCTATAACGAGCTTCTTTTAAATTTAAAACTGACCCCAAAAAATCTCCACCGATTCATTTTTTGGGGAAAAATCAAATCACTCTATTCGTTATAATCATGACAATGAGCTTGTCGGGATTGATTGTCTGTGAATTCCTTTAATCCCCTCTATAAGCTTGTTTTTAAATCTTATCATATAATAATTTTAATTAGAAGAAAATCATGTAAGCTGTCGCAATGCTTTCCTCACAAAGTTGCATTTCGAGTCGGAATACCTGAATTTAGGAGATAAGTAATTATACGTTGCACGTAATGCTATTTCCAGCTGGTCACTGTAGTGCCAAATCGCCACAGTATTTGTATAGGTGTTATTATTGCTATCTTACTAACATTTTGACACTAAACGACAAATATTAAGAACATTTAAGGATAAAATGTATTAGAAAGAGTGCAAGAAAGCAATAAAAGAAATGACGCAATCTTATTTTTAGGATTAGGCTTTACCTTTAGGCTTTGTAACGTAACGGAAAACAGGGAAACCATTCATGTGGGAAGCCATTTGACAGTAAGGAAAACCTTTCCGGAGCAAATAAAGTTTTGCGATATTTAATGAAAAAACTACGAATTGCAATCTCACCTTCAAAGTCGTTCCTCATATTGTAGGATCCAATAGCTTCTAAGGTGTTCTCGTCAATCTCAATAAGAAACGGTGAATCACTGGCTGCATAAACATTTCCCTTCATGCTGACAATGCTAACTGAACAGTTATCCGTTCTTTCAGGTTTTACGAAATAAGAGAAAAATCGTGCAAAGATATTCTTGCATGGGTCGGGCGGTACAGGCGTACCGAATTCAGCATACGCAATCCCTTTCTTAGCGTTCCCTTCAACAAAAGCTTGACTTTGTAGATAACGGCTGTTGTACAAAACTTTACCGTCTTCTACCATATAGTTATGCAACACTGCAAGCCCATCAAACCAGTGATTATATTTATGACTTCCCATTTCGTAAATCGCTGGGCCATTTCTCAGCAGATTCCCTTTAATCCATGTTGGCACTGAACCGCTTATTCTTGCTTCTTCAGGCTCGAGCTGCTCGGGAACTGTTCGGTAAACTTCCTCCATCGTTGGGCTCTATTTTCTAATCTTTTATTAATTCTTTACTAGTTTTACTCTTTGCCGGAGCAGCTCCCACTTCTTAAATCTGGAGCAAAGTTGCCCCGTCGGGGTTTTATATAGCGGATATCAGTTCCCCGCTATCAGCGCAACCCCCCAACTGGGCGGTGACAGTTTTAACAGCAGCTGTCAAGACTCGGCAGACCGCATAATCGTCAGGATACCATTACAAATCATAGCTATCACTTTGCCTTTATTCCTAATACACAAAAAATATCAAAATATTTTTTTAATTAGGTACTTAGTTTGTTTTACTTTAATTAACAAATAATTTTCAACACTTAGCTTCAATAAAAGAGGATGGAAATAGTTTCTGCGGTTACGTTATTTCCGTGCGACGTCAGCATTTTTTCGCGCGTGGTTTTTGCTTCCGCCATGTTTTCAGCGTAGGCTGGTGTGTAATTCAGTCAAGCACCCGCAATGTCCGATTCGCCCAAGCAGGAGCAGGCAAGTTACATTAAAAGCTGCTTATAATTTGATGAGGAAATCCTATAGAGATTTCACTTGTTAGCGCACTTGTTAAGATATAAGCACCATATGTATAACCATGTGTGATTCACCCGCGACAGCCGAGCCACACTCACTGTTATCTCTCGCGCGCTCTCTCGCAACATTGATAGGGTTGATCGACAATATGAAGCAATTTAGATGGCATAATCGGGAAAGTTTGCCTGACTTAGTCTGATAAAGGATACCCTGGTTACCAGAGGCTCGAAGCTTTACTCGTTTCGACACGCTAAGCCAAGACGCCGCGATAAATTATGCGTTTTGTAAAGGAGTGAAGCTTGGAGACTCTGGTACCCAGGGTAGATAAAGGAGTTTTCCATGTCATAATTAAGAAAAATATTTTACTGATGTGCAAAGACATCACTTGATTGACTATTACCTTTTTGTCAAGAAAATGCGCGCTTATTTATCGTTGCAAGGCTTTTTAACCCTAACCTTTTTGTGAAGATGTGTCAAAACGGGTTGACAAAAGCGTTCTTTGCTACCGCTGTGTTCGTGACTGTTGAACATAACATGCACTTGAACCGCTACGCCGAATGAAGTTGATTTCCTATTGAAGATAGCGCCGTTCCATCAGCAATTTAAAGTTTATTGGCATCGATAAATGAACTTTAATTAAAATTCTTAATGGGGATTAACAAACGAGCCGTCCTTCGGACGTCACTGTACCCTGCAAGCAGTGATTTCCTCTGTTCTTAGGCCGCCTAATAAGAGAGGAGGAAATCACTGCTCGCAGGTTATAACGTCACTGATGACTCGATAGGGGCATTATGTCCATTTGATAATACTTGAATTGACGGGTGGCTGAAAGCAGTGATCGCCCAATGTAAGGGTATCCCGAGCCATTTGAACTTTCCGGATTCATACTGTCTTGGAATCCGGTAAAGAGAGGCCACGGATTCTGGATTTCAAGAGACTGTATTCCAATAGCTGGATTCGGGATTGAAAGGCCCTCTTTTTGCCCAGATTTTTAAAGAAATTTATTCACCAAATGCCCTCCACTAAACCAGTAAAGCCTGCTTGCAGGCAGTTCCGTTCGGTGATTAGCCGCCATCACCATCGGTCCCCTACCCTGGGCACCAGCTCGAAGCTTTCACTCGTTTACTGGAAACGAGTGAAGCTTGGAGACTTTGCCAGGGTATCGGTCCCCGGGGGCGAGCGCAAAAATCGCACGAAGGGTTCTGAGGGTTGGGGGAGAGAACAATCAGCGAATGGACCGGGTTTTCAGAGATAAAAACACCCAGTTACCGCTTGCAAAGCAGGCTAAACCACCAGTAGGGCCCTATATTTAGTAGTAGGGCCCTATATTTAGGAGTAGGGCCAGTAGCGCCCTATATTTATTTCTTGCGAGGTCGCAACTTCCAGCTGATCTCGCTTCACGTGCGCAAAGGGTTGTTTGTAAAAACGAGACGTTCCTAGGTCCAGCGAGAGATCCCGAATTTTCGCAGTTTTTGGAAGCAAAAACTAGATTTTACCATCGAACAAGTCAAACCGAGTTTTCATTTGACATAAGGCAAGATTTCCTGAGAGGATGGAAACGTTTTTATGCTTGGTTGCAATACTTTTTAGAATCTGTAACTTAAAATCGTTCTGATTGGCTAATTTGAGAGCAAGGAATCAGCTGGTTATGTTCGTGATGTTTCATATGTACTGTTTGCTATGATTTTCGAACGTCATAAAAACGTAGAATTTACGAAATGTTTGGCATAATTTACACGTTGAAAGGCCGCTAGAATATTTGGGCATCGGAAAACCCAACGCCGAATAATCCTTTGACTTTCATTTTAGCGAATAAAAATGTACCTGTTTGTCGTTTCAATGCGCTAGTTTCTCTGGTTTGATCTGGTTGTTGGTTTGTGCGTTTTTAGGTCGCATCAGCTGATAAATCTTCAACGGATTCCAGAGCGCCCGCGCTCTCTTCTTCAGAAATGTGCGCGCATTCACTATAACTGGAATCGTCCATTACCCCATTCCACGAATGAAACACACACTCGTATCACTAAGTTGCTGATAAATTAATTTTAATTAATTTAATTGAACGTCAATTTGCAGACCATTGTGAACTGATAAACACAGGTGAAAATAGATATGCTTTCTGCAAATACAAAACACTTCTGTACATATTTCTGTGGATATTTTTCTTGATTTGTATATAACTATATAATAATACAACTGTGCTATCTGATATAACCATTTATGAGACCTCGGCCCTTCTCTGGGACACCCAGGCATTAAATACAATTCTGAAAGAGAAAACAAATAGTATTAGCAGTGCTGTAGCTAGCGGGGAGCGAAGCAAAATTTTTAGTGTCAACATGTGGGGAAAACCTGCTGCCCCCCCCCCCCCCCCCCCCCAGCAAAAACAGAGGATGACCAAGGCTTGCCCCCCTCTCCCCTTTAAAAAAAAATTCTAGCTACGGCCTTGATTAGTACCAATCACTAATGGCGGCCTCGACCGAGCATCAATCTTCTCTGTCAGACATGCATGTTGGGAGCTTTACGACGCAGTCATTGTCGACATTGTGTCGATTTAAGTAGAGAAGGGAGGGGCAAAATCTACTCTCCCTACAGAAGACCTCCAGAATTTCATGCAACTTGCAACGCAATATTTGCCCAAGTGTATATTAGAGTGCCCCACTTCCTTCTCTGACTATCCAAGTGTATACTCGAGTGACCTCCCTGGTTGGGGCGGTGTAGCCTGCTCGTAGGCGTTGGAGAGTAGTTTTAGGTCAAGAAACGCGAGTTTGCTTTCGCGTGGCGGCCATCTTGGATTTGTCACACACATTTTGTCACAAATCCAAGATGGCGGCCACTCGCGTATCTCGACGTAAAACTACTCTCCAACACCTGCGAGCAGGCTAGGCGCGGTGTACTGGGGAGCATTAGTTAACGATTTCCATTTGTACCTGCAGTGTTTGACTGTACATTCATTGCTGCAGTACTGAGTCCCTCGATCTTTAGTTGTCCGTGCAGGCATGTTACATCCGTCTCGTATGCATACTCTCTGCGCGATCGGGTTTATGGCCATCTTTGACTTCTGAAATAAACACGACTAAATATCAAGACTACTAGCGCTGTGTGCACTCGCTCTCTGCGTGCCGCATCCAACGACCCCTAAGTGTCGCCCCCTAAGTGTCACCCCCTAAGTGTCACCCCATAAGTGTCACCTTCTAAGTGTCACCCCATAAGTGTCACCCCCTAAGTGTCACCCCATAAGTGTCACCCCCTAAGTGTCACCCCATAAGTGTCACCCCCTAAGTGTCACCCACAACGACCAGTACAAGTGTCGCCCCCGACGCCACTTAGTGTCGCCCCCTAAGTGTCACCCACGACGCCCCCTAAGTGTCGCCCCCAACGCCCCCTTAGTGTCACCCCCAACGCCCCCTTAGTGTCGCCCCCTAAGTGTCACCCACAACGCACCTAAAGGCTGGTTTCCATATAGTCTTATCAGTCGTATCTGTCTCATCAGTCGACCGTGAAACAATAGAAATTGGAATTATTCTTTTGTTTCATGGTTGACTGATGCGACAGATACGACTATATGGAAACCAGCCTTTAGTGTCGCCCCCTGAGTGTCAACCACAACGCACCCTAAGTGTCGCCCCCAACGCCCCCTTAGTGTCGCCCGCTAAGTGTCACCCACAACGCACCTTAAGCGTCGCCCCCTAAGTGTCGCTCCCAACGCTCCCTAAGTAGTCTAGTCGGTACAGGGGGTTTACGAGCACCCTCCGGAACCATTATCGAAACATACATTTTAAGAATCCTTAGGAAGTCAGGAAACTGGTTCTGAATGTTAACAGCTCGAAGACGTGTCCCACGATTTCCATTTTGACACGTGGCAAAAGGACATCGTGGGACACTCGTTGCCTTCCAATCCTATAGGTGAATATAGCAAAATATGACGAACGTCTCGACCAATCAGTTTTATTTCCATAGAAGGCGTCGGTTCAGGGTAGGCATGCCCAGAACCACAAGAAATGCATGGGATTTCCAGAAGGTTTATCCCCAAAGGAATACATATTATTTGGAAAGGTAGGGAAACTTGTTCTCTACCTCTAGTTTACTAAGGGAAACTTTCCTGCTCTTGTTCTTACCTTTTTGGGTGGGGCTGCTGCACTAGACAGACTATTTGCAGATGAGACCTTGGAACCAACGGACGAAACACTGGACGGCTTGCTCGGTTTGCTACTAGCCACGCCCTCAGATTTATCCACTGAGCTAACAGCAGTCTTTGGGATCTTGATCTTAATACCTTCACCTTTCGAACTTTCCTCCTCGGTTTCCATTCTAGAGTTCTCTTTCATGGTAGAGCCTTTTGAAGAGTCCTTCACTTCTTTTACGGCTGGAAATCTCAGCGAATCTTTCGTCTTTCTAGCGCCAGGGGCTTTCAGAGCTTCTTTCCCCTCTTTAACGGCAGGGATTTTAAGAGCATCCTTGACAGGAGCTGCTACTGCTGATGTCCCGTAAAATTTAGGAGTTGGGATTTTTTGGGCATCACTTAGAGAGGAAGCACCTTCAAGCTTGCGAATTTTGGCAGCTGTTGCTTCCTGGAATCGAGAACAGATATTCGCGACATCGAAAAAGCGTGGTGTGAGTATGAAATGTTGTTGAAGAACTAAAGGGTTACTAATAAAAATTCACAATCACAAAAAATCACAAAACTTCTACAAATAATACTATAAAATAATTGAAACAGTTCGCACGCTTGGATTGGTCGAGAGCTGTGTTTCAAAACTCGACTTCGTCTCGTGCTTCATGATCTGCTTTCGAATTCTCCCAAACAACGCCTCGGTTTTCAAAACTCTATGAAGGCTTTTTAAATAATAAGAGATTATTAAACAAGCGCGAGGTCTGTACGGGAAATATCAGACCGAGGTCTGATATTTCCCGTACAGACCGAGCAAGCGAGGTTAATAATTCGTTTATTATATGGCTCAATTAAATTTGAATTTTTGCTTTGTCTTCATCCGGGACACGGGGCTAAATACGCAAAATATAGCCCGTGGGCAATACGCAAAATACAGCCCGTGCGCCAGCCAATCAGAGCACAGGAAACTGTCAAGCCATATAATAATAATCTTTATTTGATCATAATGTTAAATGACATAATGCTTTTGATACCTGCTGCAATTTGAGTTCATCTACAGCTTTTTGATATTCAGCTTTCTCTTTCTCGTGCTTTGACACATAAACCTGGAAGAGATAAGCAATCATTAATGATTTCTCTCGTGTCCCGCGTAATCAACCATCACTGAGGTGAGGATGTGAGAACACGCCCTTAGTGCAATGCCACAAGAGGACTTTTGCGTCAACCTTCGTGCTGTTTTCAGTTGCAATGGGCTCATTGAGGATCTCCAAGTTCTCTGTGACCGCTGTGGGATTTCCAAAGTTCTAAATGAATACCCTGTGGAAATTCTGGTGTAAAATTATAGCCCAGTGGAAATCCCAGGATCAAATACAACGCCCCCTGTGGAAATTCCAGGTTCTTCAGATAAAAGTTCATACCTTTCTCTGGTCTTCTGGGAGATTTTCCCACATCTGCCCCACGATTTTTGCGATTTCACCAAACTGGGCCTGTGAAGGATATTATTAAATATATTTTTTTTTCCTCGAGGGCAGGGTAACGAATTCTGCATTGATTGGTTCTCAGAGCACTCGCGCGGGGCAATATTTTCCTATCTCTGACCTAGGTCACGGTAACCATTTGCACGCGCTTAAAAAAATCAAATTTAAGAGTTGGGAAAAAATAATTAAGTTACTTTCCTGGCTTTAGGTCGGTCTGTATATGTAAAAACTGTGACCTCGGCCTGGAAAATGTTGGCCGAACATTTTCCAGCCCTCGGTCACAGTTTTTCCCTATATGGACCTCCCAGCTAGTAAATAACATATATTTATTAGATGCAACCAATGATGGTATTTATTTATATCAGATGATATCTGCACAGGATTATGATTGCTTAGTCCACTCATGCACACGTTTCTCAAACAATAGACCAAATCGGCTAATGGTGTTTACATCTTGTTGCCAACAAATTTAGATCATGTGATGATTCCTTTGGGTGGTTACAATTGACCAATTTTTCTCACTCGACCGAACTAACAAAAGTATCCGCCCAAAGGAATCATCACATGATCTAAATTTGTTGGCAACAAGATCCGGTTTGGCCTATTATTACCCCAAACATTATACCCCAAACAATATTAATATTATACTCACAGCAGGGTTCTGCTGCCTTATTGCAGCTTGACTTTCTTTAAAAAAAGCTGGTATGCTGACAAAGGCCTGAAGAAAATAAAAATAATGAAAAGATGTGAGCTACTCTGAAGTATCCAATGAGTGAAGTATTTGTATGAGATGTGTCCAAATGGCAAAGTAGCTATTTCAAATCAATGGTGGTAGAGAATGTTTCAATTGACATTGAGGAAAAAGGAAGGAAATGGCTGACTGATCTGACACAAAATCAGGAAAAGCAGCAGGTCACGCAGGTGCAGTAGATTTACCAGAATGGGCAGTAATAAGAAACACACACCATTTGTTGAAGGTTTCTGGAATTCCAGGAAGGGTGGGTAGTGTTAGTACAGTCTCAAATTCCGGGAGGGCAGACAAATTCTAGAGGGGTAATGGATAAAAAATTGACCAGAGCAGAAAATTACTGCCAGTCATCGGACATTGTCCAATCAATCAAATTTGTGATTTGGTCAGTCACAATGTACGGGCAAACAGGTTTTTTTTTCTGATTAAATTTACGGTGACCTATTATGAGAATATCAGAAAAATAATGTAAAAATCTCCATTTATCTGCAAACAGTAGCAGGCTATTTTTCAAAATACTCACTACACACTGTACAAATCAATCCAAATCACCCATTAGGTATTATTGATTAAGTATCACACTGAATTGAACAACAGCTAATTGTGAGGAGAGGTTGGAGCAAATTAAGGAAACTTAACTCTCTAGGATGGGTAGCTGAAACAGGGGTCCTCATTAAGACCCTGTCCACACTACACCGTTTTCAAACGAAAACGTTTAGTTCTTGCTCCAGATATGGCTATCGTCCACACTACAACGCCGAAAACGATCACCAAAAACAATATGAAAACGATAAGTGTGGACGCCAATTTTTTTGAAAACAGAGCAAAAAGTATCCATTTTCGTTTGAAAACGGTGTAGTGTGGACGGGGTATAAAAGAGTAACAAAGCAGTATTTGAATGTCATTTGCTGATCACAATCGCACACTATTTGAAAGTCATTTTACTGAGACTCAGAATTTACCATACAATAACTTACTTTGGTAGCTCAGCAATCAGCTTGTCCTTCTTCTTTCTTTTCTCGCCCTTCTTTTTCTTTTTCTTTTTCTTCTCATCACCATTTTTCTTGAGAGTCTCTGCAAGCTCTGCTAGTGGTGTATCACTATCATTATCATCACCTTTTTTGACAGCTTTTTGTGGCTGCATAGTAGCTGTAACTCTTGGTGCATCTATAGAGCTAGTGTGATTCTGAAAATGGCCTTTGAAATTACCACCGTGGCTACTGTCATCTCCAGAACTAGCCATATATTGTCTAACTCCAGTAGACTCATTTACAAATGTAATTTGTGTCGTGCCAGCAGTTTGTATGTGTCCTACAGTTGCAGGGTTAGAAGGTCCACTAACAGGCACCATGAGCATGCCTGGAACTTGAGATCCAGCAGACGCTGATCCCCCTATATTCAAAGGGACAGAGGGTCTTGGTTGAGTAAACGCAGGGCTTATGCTGCCAGTAAAACCCTCAGGTTCTTGACCTGTTGACATGATAGTTGAGCCATTCGACATGGTGCTCATAGGTACAGTTGACATGACAATGTTATTATTTCCAACATTTTTGACAACTGAAGCAACAGGAGTCTTTAATGAACCAATTCCAACAGGTTTTATTGTAGAAATCCCACCTGATGAGAGAGTCTGTGTTAATGGCACACTTGCGGCAGCATCCACTGGTGGTGCAACTTGTTTATTTACAGTAACTGGAGTCTTGGCATTGATAACAATCATCTTTAACGACTGACCTGAAGTGCTAGCTGTTCCTGACACTTTAGAACTTGCCCCTGTGTTTACCGTTGAACCTTTAGGAAGAACATAATAAATAACCTGTCCTTTAGAAGTTGATACACTTACTGGTTGACCAGTTGTAATTGTCTGGCTTGCACTACTAGACACAGCAGCCTGTAATAACATGGCCTGTTTGAGAAGATTCGCATTAGGGCTATTGGCAGGCAATTGAACAGCTTGTATGGGCTGACTTCCACCTTGTTTTAGAGTCAGTGGAATGAAATTTGCTCCCTTGAGAGAGCCTAGTCCTTTGAGTATATTCTGTGCAGTTGCACTGTCTATTGTAGGTCTGGTGACAGTGCTTGTAGTCAGTATTTTTGACTGGCTTGCTTTGGTTGTGTGACCAGCAATTTGGGCACTAGACTTTGTTGCTGGTGCCTGACTTGTATTTGCAACTTTTGGAATAGCAGTCTTTGCTTGTGCAGGTTTAGAAGCCTTTGAAGATCCTGGTTTTGTGGGCATAGTTGAGATAAGCTTTTGCATGGGTTTCCCTCCAGAGACAGGCATGACAGTGGACTGAGTACGAGGAGTTGCAGTGATTTGTGAAACTTTAGATGCTGACGGAGCTTGATGAGGTCTACAGGACACCTTTGAATGCTCCTCAGTTCCACCCTGACTTATACCTGCCTGAGCTTGCATTTTAGCCACATCTTTTCCTTTTGATACAACTTGATTTCCCTGTCGCAGCCCTGGAGATGGTTGCTGTGGAGGGTGTGACATTTGAGGAGAAAGCTGCTGTGGTGGTCTAGTTGTCTGTGGGGATGGAATATTCATTGGTGACTGGACAGGTGACTGCGGCATCTGCATATTGCCCATGGGTGATGCAGGTGGCATTTTTAATGGTGACATCTGAGACATTGGAGACAGCACATTGGGTGTGGGAGGACCTGAGCTCTGAGATACTGAAGGACTCATGATGTTACCCATATGCTGAGGGCTTCTTTGTGGCACTGATCTTGGACTTGGCAAAGGTCCTGATGTCATTTGCCTGGTGTTCTGAAGTGCTCCCATGGTATTATTTTGTTGCACTGGTCTTGGACTTTGGACTTGGACTGAGCTTATCCCAATGCCAGCATTCTGTGGTGATGGCCTTGGGCTCTGAACTTGCCCAGATGGGAGAACAACTCCAGCGTTCTGAGGTGAAAGTCTGGGGCTTTGCACTGACCCTGAACTTAACCCTACTGGCACACTCTGTGGGTGTGGTCGAGGACTTTGGACCTGGGGTGATGACATGCCCATAGGACTCTGGACCTGTCCTGTTGGCATTCCCATTTGCATGGTCTGAGGTGATGCTGGTTTTGATTGTGATGGCAGTTTCATTGCAGGTTTAGGAGCATTTGTCAAAGCCACAGTAGATTTATGTTGTTGTATCACCCCTCCTTGTGGGATCTGAGGGCTTGGTACCTTGACTGGCTGATTAGCAGCATGTGGGCTTGCTGGTTTCTGTCCTAGAGGGCTACTGGCAAGAGGGCTTGGGCTGCACAATGACACCCCTCCTCCCCTTGAGGTGCTACCACCCATGGGGCTTCCATGTCCTATAGACTGGCTCGTAACAGGGCTGTGCACCATTGGCATCATGGGACTGCTTGAACTCTGAATCACTTGCCCCATTTGACGTGGCATGTGCTGGTTGCCTAGCGACATGGGCTGTGATTCTTGGTGAAACACAATGGGGTCCCCTAACCCTTGGGGCAAGTCTCTGTCCACAATGTCCTCAATCAGCTTATCAATGGAGCCATCATCTCCCTCCTCCCCAATCCCTGCTGCCAGGGTCTCATCCACAGGCATACTGGGTAATGGTGTCGGCAAGCTTGGCTGGTGAAAGCCTTGAATCCCTGAATGCATTGCTTGATGAGGGGGGATGCTGTGCACTAACTGAGAAGCTCTACCCACTTGACTGGTATGCCTTGGCATAAAGCTCATAGAGCCAGGCCCAGACGTCCGTATCAGAGAATGGGGATGAGTTAGTGGTGGCAGGTCAAATGTTTCTGAGGGAAATGTAGGGGAGATGGTTGTTCTTCTTTGGGTAGCATTGGATGAGCTGCCAAGCTCTCGTCGAATGTCAGTAATAATACAGCCGGCATCTTGAGGGAACACTGGGTTAAGAACAGATGTATGTGCGGGCTGGAAAAAATAAAAACAAAGAAGAAATAAAGAAGAAGCATAATGTAAGTATTGGATTCTAGTTGTTTAGAGAGCTTCTGTTAGCCACCATTTTGTCAGCTTAGCAAAATACCAAGTCAGAGAAAGCATCCACTTCCATTGGCTGATTAACAGATTATGATGTACTGTAGTTTTTTTTTTTAAACCGAATTTGGTATTTAAATTTTGCTTGAAGATGAAGAGTTTGAGATTTTTTCTTGTAATGGGCTGTTCCATTTTAGATCTAGTACCCCATATCAAGGAACCTTTAGGGGTTCTTGTGTTTGACACTGGAAATTCATTAAATAAGGTGGGGTTTTTTCGACCCTGGAATTTCCACAGGGTATTCATTTGCAACTTTGGAATTTCCACAGAGGACAAAATAGAACATGGAATTTCTACAGGGATTACTTCAAATCTCCACTGATAGGGGTTGTACAGAAGCCTGGAGTTTCCACAGGGGTAAAGCATTTATTGAAAATTTGGAATTCCTTGATAGGGGGTACACAGCTATTTCTTAGAACAGCCCAATTCATTTTCTAATGCAGTGTTGAATTTTATATTTAAGCATCAATGGCACTTCTCAAAAAAAGTTAATGCTGGGCCCTGAATACAGAGAGTGCTTTGTGGGAGTGCTAAATATACTAAGAGATTGTGGCAGAAACCTTGTAGTTTCTCAGGACATTTACTCAACACAAACAGTTTGTACAAGAGCAAAAAGAGAACGAGGAGCTTCTAAACTAAGTCATGTGATCTATATAACAATCAATTGTCCAATAGGATGCTAGTAAGAGTCTGTAATTTACATATTATGACATTAGCACATTTCCAACAAGGGAGATAACATCATTAACAAACTAGAGTCTTACAAACCAGGGCTTGAAATTGTGCCTGATACAGGTGTTAATATGGCTGAATTTTTTTTTAGACATGTGTAAAATAACAACTGTGTTTTCAGTTTCTACAGTGTTCTCCTAGTGGATTTACGCCTAGATTTTTTTATGAACTTCACCTATAATGTTGATTCAATGCATAAAATTACAACTGATTATTTCTTACTTTCGAGCCCTGCATACATGTACCTGTGACATCCCAATTATGCCAGTAGATTGGTCCTGACCCTGCTGATGGGTTACCTGTGGATGACGAGGGGTCAACACCTGGGGTCTCATCATCACACCACCACCATGATTGACAGATGTGGGTGTAGTCGGCACTGCTGCTGGTGCACTGGTGGGGACATCAGTGGGCAGGTCTAGGTCAGGAAGCTGCTGAAACTCAAGATTCTGTGAAAAGAAGAAAATATTAGGTGGCTCATTCATAATCACAACTTCTGAAAGTCTTATTGGCATCTATGTTAGACCCTAATTTAAATCAAGTTTAAAGCACAAATAAACAAATATTTTCTATATGGATCAGAAATTATTACTGCCACATATGTAACAAATATTTGTTTTATAAACAGTTACTGATATTTTGAATATATGGGCAAATAAATGCATTAACTTTAATTCTAAGCTCTGAAAATCTGAGTTGAAAATCTGAGTGCATTATACTTTCAGAATAATATAGACTTTACTTTCAGAATAATTTTCTTAAATTTGTTGACGAAAAAAAAAGACAGAAAATAAAATCAGTCAGACAAAACAAACTTGTATTTTTTACAAAGAACAACTTTTGTTGACATGGCTTTAATTTCACATCTTATTTTTGATAACAATAATATTATTATATTATTTTCATAAGCTTATATAAAAAAATCAGCAATACAGCAAAAAAAAAAAGAAATTTGAAGAGAATTTTAATCAAGCTCCATATAGAAAAATTTTAAACCATAAAATTTATAAAAACATTTTTTTTTCCATTTCTCAAGCCATATCTTTCAAATAATAAAGATCATTATTTTTAGAAAATGTGCCATTAATATGATTTTTCTGGGATAAAAATAGCATTGAACACGGGTGATAATCCTTGAGGTCAAATAACACCTGGTTTGTTGATTAAATTTCACCATAAAAGGACATGCCTCTTGATCCAGCCTGCGTAATTAGGAGAGCGATCCACGCAAGCGAATAGTACATTAGTAAACTATGGTGAACATTTGACTTGTTCTGGTAATACTACCACTTGAACAGCCCCCAACTTATCTCCATTCCTGTTTGACAATTTTTCGTGGGGAAATTTAATCGATAAAGGACTAAAAATAACAAACAAATTCTGAATTCACATTAATTTGCCAATACGTTTGGGCACGTCATTAGCATAAGGTTCAGGTTGCACTTCAAGAATACCAACGTTTTCTAAAAGTAAAACTCCCTTATCTTACAACTGTTTTAAACTCAATAATACTGTAATAATCTGCAATACAAGAACCACCTTTTACCCGGACAAACCGCATCAAATATAAATGATTAGTTTTTCTGTAGACAAAAACACGAATGCCATGGTTCGCATAATTTATGCTGTTCTCAATCATTACGGCTCCGCCCGACGGAAAATAGTAGAAGCTTCCCACTGTGAAGCTCAAACCTTCCCAGTTTCGCTACCTTCGGTGGAATCCAGTAGGAACTATGAAGCATTTTCTTCCGTATTCTCAATGCTTTCTCGGTGTACATTCTCGTCAAAATAAAATACGACTTCGAAAGCAAGTACGCTATGCGATAACTGGTGCCAGATTTCACATTCCGTGGTCACACATTAGTAAACAAGCTAAGAATTTAGCTACGAGAACCTTCTTCTGTGTCGAGACAAAATAAACCTAGCCTACGCGGTTGAAAATTGCCTTATCCTAAACTAATTTCAGTTGTTGCCGAGTTTTGAGGCGAACTGATCAAATTTTTAGCGAGTACACTCGGACGTGTCGAAGGAGGGCATTTGCATATCCAGCGTTTGTTCGAGGCTGGCATTCCTTTGTGACAATTCACGCTATAGTTTAGACGCTTCACGGGCCTTGCGAGTGCGTGAAAATCACACAAAGGGCTACGGAACCTCATGAGCACCTCATTATGCCCTCAGAAGCCGAACTGAGAGTCTGGCAACCGTTGGTTATAACCGCTTTCAAACCTTTCATGTTCCCACTTGGCCGACCGTTCGGCTCCCTCGACAGTTTTTGCCCCGGAGCGAGCAACTGCTTTAGTCGCTTTGTATGGGCTTATTCTCGGGTAAAAGGTGGCTGTTTTCGGTCACAAAAGACCTTGATATCTTAGCTAACAGACCTTTGAAGCGTAATTGTGCTCATCCCAATTTATAACTTGCTCTATATCAAAATCGTCGAGATTATTTGAGCCAGGATCCGCCGCCATTATACAGCTTTGAAGGGCAATATTGCGAAAAACGCATGCGCAGTTAGTTCCGCTGAAGCTATTCTGAGCCCGCGGTATGAAATAGCCTCGTTCCTGTGCTGACCGATGCTTGGCTAGCTCGATCCAGGTCCTCTCGACATTTGGAAGCTTCATCATTTCCGCTTCTCTGAGTTCTTCTGTTCTATGACGGAAGTTCAAATTCAGAAGTCAATTCTTGCTTTCTTCTTCATAACAACTCGTGAGTTATTATCCCGATTAGTGTCACTGTAGCTTTGGTCATGGTCTCCATTCCATTGTTCATCTACAAACTGACTGTTCTCAATGATGATTGGGCTTCTCATAAATTTCTTTTCACGTTTTTTTTTTCGGAGTTTGCTCAACCTTGAAACTCAGAATAGAAAAAAAATCGAAATATATTATTCTCCTTCGTTCCAATTCAAGCAATTCGTTTTTCCGAGTCTTTCTAGTTCTTCAACTAGGCGATTCTGTCAAAAGATCTTCTGAGACAAAACACTGTCCACGCACACTCGCATTATTTTTGTTTGTCATATAAACTGGCACGTACTCCTAAACTTGTAACACGTCAATGTTAATGAACAGCGAATGACGCTTGACTTTTACTCGCCAACTGCCTTTTATTATTGCGTAACGAAACGCGGATCAAGCTGTCACTCTCAACCATTCCCTTTATCACTAATTTATCTGCTAGTCGCACGACTACGCTAAATCGCGCGTGGGTTACCAAAAAAGTATCGCGGCGTCTTGGGTTAGGGTGTCAGCAAACTAGTGCGAGCCGGTCTGGTAACCAGGGTACCAAAAAAGCCACTCAATGATGAGCAAATATGGCAATTTTGAGAATTTCCGTCATCTCAGTCTTCCTAATGTACTTTTGTTGATCAAAGTGACCGTACTGATTTTCATACTTTAACTATTGCATATTTTACACTTTTCTATTGTTTTCTTTTCGAAGGGGAAATTCTTGACAGATATATTTGAGTTCTATTTTCATTAGAGACCTTGTGTATACAAATTATGCACAAGTTAGAAGTTCCTCACAGATGCACCTGCACAGCACTGTTGTTTCATACATCAATAGCACTTCTGGAAAATGACTGACATCATGTATGCTATTTTTCTTAGTCAAAATTGGCAAAACATAATTGAAAAGAAAGGTTCTTGTATGCCTAACCGAAAAAACTCAAGGACTTCTTCTGTATTTTTATCAGTCTAAATGTAACCGGATATTTCCGAAAAATCGCCTCCAGTCCGTTCATACACACGTCGGCGTTCGTATACACTTATCTATATATATCATTGCATTGCCGCAGTCCGTTGTGCCATATTTTAAAAATAGCCTCCAAACTGAAGAGCATAATAGTAAATACTTAATTCATCCCAATCTCTGGATCGAGGTTTTTTTTTTAAAATTAAACATAGTGACTTCCCTGATAATCTGTAATTTGCTTTTATAGAGAACATAATAATAATATGTTTCTCGCGGTTATTTATTTACTTTTTGATTATATTTTTCTAATGTTTTCTGTTTTACGTAAATCACCGGATTCATGTAAATTTGTCCCGTGTGTGTGACGTGCGATCAAGGGTAGATCCAGTTGATTGTGATTATAGTATCATTTAGTAACTGAAAATCAGTGTGAGCCAATTAGAAATTATAGTTCCACTTCTTACAAATGAGGACACTTTATTAACACTGTTTGATCGCGATCAATCTCGTACCCAGAGCCCATCATCTTTTGGCCAGCGGCAAAGATTCAGGGCTCTGGGGGAATCGATTTTTTTAAAACCCAGATTCTGGGTTTCCGGTTTGATTGTTGTATGAAAGTTCGTTACGTTTTTGACCTACTACGCATGCTCACAAATCGGATTCCCCCAGGGCCCTGAATCTTGCCGCTGGCCAACAGATGACGGGCTCTGGGTACGAGGTTGGATCGCGATCCGCTATTCGTTGGATGGCGCGCATGCGCAGGTAAAATGTCAGTTTTGTGTCTGAAAAAAGAAACCCTCCTTTTTGATTACAAATTGCGCGAAAACGAATAAAGATGCCTCCACTTTTTATTTTATGTCGACATTTTTCGGGGGAATGAGCATTCTGGAACACAGAGCTTCCCGGCTTGTCTTCGCGAGCATAGTTTATAGAAAATGGTTAGGAAGACCGGCAAACTTCAAAGGAACAACACAATAGCGTGGGTTGGATGTTCAGAGGGGCTATCACGTGACATTGAGAGTGCACAATCTTTTGTTTCAAGCTCATATGATGTGCGTAGGTGAAAGTACACTTGCATCTTATTGGCTGGATTTTGGTACTCATGTACCGTGACAGTGCACAGACAAAAGGATTCCACAGAAAACTGAACAAAGAGATAGTACAATAACAGTGTGTCAGGTTTCCTAACCATTCCACTCGATTAACTTTGTCGCGAGGGAGGCTCTGATGACAACCGCTGACGCATGCGCGAGATTTTGATACAGAGCCGCAACCTCGTCCCCAGGGTCTTCTCGGTCGTTTTTCAAAATGGCGGTTGACTCGGGAGAAGACCCTGGGGGAGGTTGAGTCACATAACCGTTTCGAAACAAAGGTCAAACCTCGTTCCCATGTTTTCAAACAGTGGTCTTAGTGGTCATGTGACTCAGCCTCCCCCAGGGTCTTCTCCCGAGCTAACCGCCATTTTGAAAAACGACCGAGAAGACCCTGGGGACGAGGTTGAGAGAAACAACTTTCTACGCATGTGAAGGCTTTGAAATGGATGTCCCCAGAGCCTCCCCCGCGAGCCAATTGCGCGAGCAGACAAGCCGGGGGCTCTGGGTACGAGAATGCGGCTGTATCAAATCTTGCGCATGCGTCAGTGGAAGCTCTTGGTATCATTCTCGTACCCAGAGCTCCCCGGCTCGTCACTTCGCCTTTAAATGTGACTCATGTTTTACTTCTGTATAAAGGGTGGTTTACACGTGCGGTTTTTGTCGCATTTGTCGCGGAATAGTCGTCACTTCGGAGATTGTAGGCCAAGCGCAAACGCAGAATTTCAGCCGAGCTTTTCTTCTACTTTATGAATAGACAAAATCGGCTAACGGTGTTTACATCTTGTTACCACCCAATTCAGATCACGTAATGATTCCGTTGGGTGGATATTTTTGTTAGTTCTGCACGTTCTTGCACTCGGTCGAGTAAGAAAAATTGTACAATTGTAACCACCCAAAGGACACATGATCTCAATTGGGTGGCATCAAGAAAGCCGATTTGGTCAATAGGCTGGAATATGGAAAGCAAATCTTATATTTGAAAACTGTACCAAAAGTAAGAGGTGGAATGTTAATAAACTGTTTAATAACTTATAAAGCAGAATTAGAACATTTAAATTAAGAGGTCATGCAATTATTTAAAATTCAAGCGCATTCACCGATATGCCGGTCTGGAAGTTTATTGGTGCCATTAGTGACTCGACGTGCAGAAAATGAAATGAATGTGTTAAAATATTTGAAATATTTCTTGGAATTCTATGAATTCCTAGTATTTTATTGTTTGGGTAATATGAATTATTTGAGTGACTTTTCGTGGGATTCTATGAATCCCGGACTGCTTTCTTGGAATTCTCTGAATCCTTGGAATCTACGAATCCCTGCCATTGCGTTTTTTTTTCTATGATATAATTCATTTCTACAGCCAGCCACATACAGACACGAGTATCCAGAGGCTTCTATAATTCATCCTTGTCCTGAAACAGTAAAGAAACAATCTACATCAGCAATCAAATTCATGAAAATAAAAAGACATGGGAAAAAAACACGACTAGCAGGAGGGACGTGAACTTTTCAACGATAATACAGCACAGGTAGCCCAAGCAAATTTTGTGTCTATAGGGAAATAATTTCAATGTTTTTTCTTCAAATAAAGAAGTAGTATATCCGGTATTAATCAAATACCACCACCCCTCAGAACCCTCCCGCGAGCCGGCACGGTCCCAGGCGATGGTCCCCAAGCGCAGATAAATACCACCGTGCCGATTTGTTGGAGGGTTCCAAGGGGTGGTGGTGTTTGGTTAATACCGGATAAACTTACTAGGAGTGACCGCAAAAGTAACTTTTGTCTTCTATGTTCTTTTGTGTCATTTTCGCATTAACTGATACTTCGCACGAGCTCCTACTCCCATAGAGCGAGTTCCTATATGAATAAATAAAAATGTTAGGGTTCTCACCTTGCTTATCCTATGGCATCGACATTGACTGTCTCGGTCCTTCGGCTGTGGGATGAACTCCATACCTTCGTGTTTGACTGGCTTCGTTGTTTGTCTCTTGGCATATTCCTGACAGAAATAGAAATTGAAACTAAAAGTAATGCCATTCGGTGTAGTCACTACCACCCCTCCCCCAACCCCCTACTGAAATACTACCCTATCTGAGACCAAACAAGCGAAAAGCGATACCCTACGGCAGACCTCAGGAACCCAAAATCCAAGCGGCACATACCCGCATACTATATATGATTGATATGAGGGAGTGCACAAACACCCTCCCCCCCCCCCCCTTTCCGGTTTGTGTTTTGAGCCGTGACGTAGTTGAGTTGAAAACTTGGGCCCGACACGAAAGAATAGTATGTTGCGTCTTCATAGAGTTTTAAGACACCGAATAAAACCCAGACGAAATCAGCCCGGTAAATCGCAGGGTACAGGGTCTGTTTTTTGTATTTGTTTTCTCCAGCAACTTGTAGGTTTTCTCTGTTTTACAACCAAAGGAAAAAGAAACAAGATAAAGAAACTTTTCATTCCATTGTGTTCTGCTATGGTTCTTCTACATTTACTTTGCAATAGATAAAGTGTCTCAACTAAACAGCAAATTAAGTTTCTAACAATTAGACCCGACGCGGCAAAGAACGAATTAACAGGCCTAAACTAGGCATTAGAAAAATCCTAGGCTTAGATCAGGGACTTGCTTTACACATTTGGATCAGTTGATGACGTAATTCCGTGGTAAACAGGAAGACCACGAAAAATCAGAAGAAATTTGTTAAATTGAAAAGTATCAATTTAAAAGATAAATCCGATCTATTTACCTTAAACAAAACCCAGTGATAGCAGAACACGTCCCTCGCTTGTAAATTTTCCCGCGCAAATTGTTGAGCCTGATGCGCTATAGCTTGAGCCTGTAAAAAAAAAAAACACAGAATGAACAGAGGGGAATTCAGATTTGCGGCGAAAACTGAGCGCAAAGTAAACACACTTATCAATCAGAAACGAGACAAATTCAACAACTGACCAATCAGGAGACAAAGCAAGTACGACTTAGCCAGTCAGAAACGAGACAAATTCAACAACTGACCAATCGGAGACCAAGCAAGTACAACTTAGCCAATCAGAAACGAGACAAATTCAACAACTGATCAATCAGGAGACAAAGCAAGTACGACTTAGCCAATCAGAAACGAGACAATTCAACAACTGACCAATCAGAAGGCAAAGCAAGTACGACTAAGCCAATCAGAAACGAGACAAATTCAACAACTGACCAATCAAGGGACAAAGGAGGTACGACTTGCGTTTAGTCGTGACCAAATAAAACAAGAGGCACTACACTGCGTTTTCCTGTAAACCACATTGAACATTGATATGGATATTGCAGTGTACAGGTGCTTTCAATATTCTCCGCATCGGATTGGCTGACAAAAAAAAGGCACAAAATATCAACCAATAGGAACGCATGCGGAAAACACAAGTCTGATTTGAACCGCAAATTTTCATATGGATATGTTCAAATGCGGTTTACAGATGTGGACATGTCTGATCCCTAGATGTGGACTGCGATTTATACAATGCAGTTTACAATCATGAGTGGTTGTTAGATATATCATTCTGTAGTGAGCACTGGGGTTGTTTAACGTCCCTCGCATAGTGATTAAGTGTAGTGGGCTGAGAGACGGGACCTCAGTAAACTGCCTCATCCGAAAGACGTGAAAGACAGGAGAAATGACGAATCACTTCAACCCACGATGAGCACAAGGTTCGAAACAGCAGAGAAAAATCCCAACTGGATTCGAACCCGGTGCACAGAGATGAGAGGCAAACGCTTTACACGCTGCGCCACTTTCGACAGCCATCTGAAATCCGGTCTAATGTCAAAATCCTTACAGTTAAAACTAAGCACTATATTCTCTTCTAGTTCCCTTACCTTTTCATCGTTAGCTATGGCCCATTGAAGTTTTTCTTCCAAGTCGCTAATATCTCTTTTAAATGGTATATAATGCACCCAGGGCTTCAGATCCTTATAAAAATGTTCATAATAGGGACTGTCTTGTTTCAAAACCACGGCATCGCCAGCTAGTAAATATGGGAAGCGGTAAGCAGCTACTGTACCATCGATGTTGATTTGATACTTCCACTGAAAGGGAATAAACTAGGTCAAGACATGCCTCAAGTCCACAAGGGGAAAATTCCCATCTCGAAAAGAAGCCCCCTCTCCCTCCCCCCAAAAACTCCTCCTCCAAACAAAAAAAAAAAAATGGGCCATCCTGTTTTTAAACAGAGAAAGGCATCCAATCACCCCCCCCCCCCCGAGCGCCCTTATATTTAAATAGTAAATATCGGCGAATAGTCACCGAGACGAAGCCTGAGGTGACTAATTGTTTTAGTATAATTACTCAAGCGACAAAAAAAAAAAAAAAAATCGCGTTTAGGGTACTTTTTTAGTTCTCGTAGTAAGGTGCGCGCGCGATCCCCAATGATTTCAATGCTAAGCAAAATATGGCAAACGTCTCGACCAATCATCGCGCGGAATCGCTTGAGTAATTATATTAAAGGCGCATTCTTTAGAAATTAATATAATGGTACAATATTAGCTATCAGTCTGAAAACGTTCTGATTCTATGCGTTACTTTTAAAAACAAATGAAGGACAAAATAAATCTTTTTCTTCTTATTTGTGTCATGCAAATGAGCGAAAATTTAAACAAATTACGTCCGCTCATTCTCTTACGCAGAGCTCCCCGGCTCGTCTCCTCGCGGGGGAGGCACTGGTGACAGCCACTGACGCATGCATGAGATTTGATACAGAGCCGTTGAGAGAAAGATCTTTCTGCGCATGCATCAACGTTTAAAACCAGCCAATCAGCGAAGGTCCTCAAATGGAGGTCACCAGAGCCTCCCCTGCGAGGAGACGAGCCGGGGAGCTCTGGGTACGAGAATGACGTCAGCTGGAATCGGCCTAAAGCAAACCTTGAAAAAGTCGAAGAACGAGATATGCTGTTGTTTCGGTCCGTATTTCTTCTCATCATAAGGGAAGAAGAAGAAATTCGTCAAAGCTACATCATACAGTTCGGGTTTCTTCCTGCCGTTCACGACAAGGTTTAACCGCTCCTCTCTACTGTCTCGACCTCGCCAGAACGCCTTGGGAATCTTGTCTTTCCACGTGGGGCCTGTGTTGGCTTGCACTGACAGCATATCAAGGGTTACTCTTAGGAAATAAAGCAAAGAAAACCCGGGTCAGATAAAAATGTTCACTATTTTCATCACTTGCGTACCCAAGGGGGATCCTGAAGGTGCCCGTGACCCCCGTGACCCCCTTCCTAGTAAACAAAGCATAGAAAACCCGGGTCAGATGAACATGTTCATCAGGTATGTCCTTAGGGAGGTCCTGAAGGTGCCCCCAACCTTCCCCCCTTAGAAAATAAAACATAGATTTAACGAACATTTTCAACAGGAGCGTGTTTAAGGAGGGTCCTGAAGGTGCCCGCTACCCTCCCCCATTAGAAAACAAAACATAGAAAAATCGAGTCAGATGGATATGTTCATAGCCACAGGGGACGAGAAATCTCTTGTTTACCCTGCGAGCAGTGGTTTCCATGATACATAATTATTATAGTCTAAAAGTGGGCAAAGAACTATTGATCTATCAAAAGATGAGGATCACGTCAGATCACGTACTATAAGCTTTTAAAACCGAGCGAGACTTAGGAGATCTGGCAGAGATCTGGCATTAAAGGACATGGAAAATGATTTTGCATTGACGTAAAAACTAGAGCAGATTGTTTTCTAGAATTCTTCACGGATCAATACAGAATGGAAGCGAACAAGACACTATCCACTTCTCTCTACTTAAATTCCACTGCGAAATTTGATGTGTCGAGCTCGTAAAAGTGCGCAAAAGTAAATCTTTTCTGGGAACTTTTTGTGCTATCATTGCATTGAATAATAAAACCATTATCCTAGTCCTGCAGAAATTTTTAAGTTTAAATTTAAAAAGGCCGGTTTACACTTTTTTGCGCGATTTTTGTTGCATTTGTCGTGCGATTTTTCTCACGCCAGCTGCAATTCAACTCTCTTGTGTATACGAGATGCAAATCTAGTGCCATTTCTGTGCTTTTCTTCAAATCACATCAAGTTGCAAAGAGTTTCGAACATGTTTGAAATCTCCGCGACATCACGCAACAAAAATCGCGGCAGATCGCGACTTGCGCGACAAAAATAGCAGCAAAATTTGCAAGTGTAGGTCTTAAGCAGCCCATGAGGAAAGTCCAAGTTCTCGTGTTACCCATGTGGAGTTTGCAAGGTTGCACATAAATATTCTGGAATAGGCCCTGTGGAAATTCCCAGGTCAAACTAGGAGACCCTAGTTCCTCGATAGGGACGTAACAGATATTAAAGGAGCGGTGTCATGATTTTAACACACTTTTGGTGATGTAAAAACATCCAAATAACTGATGGATAGCGAAAATACTAGTCTAGGTTTATTAAATAACCCTTTAACTACAAAGCGATCATGATTGTATGCTTCATGGACCTATTATAGAACAGATGGAAACGGATTGCAACAATGAGTTTTGAAATGTTGTCAGGATGAACAGTTTTCAAAAATTTGCTTGTCAATCGGCAGCATTACAGACAAACTTACCTGCATTGTTTATTAGGCTAATATCAAGTATTAGTATAAACCAACTAATGGTCTATTACAAATCCTGCATTCTGATTGGCTGAGCTACTAATGGTCTATTAGTGATAGACCGTGCCTGGCAAAACCACTACCTTTCTTTGCAAGAAAACTTGATTTTTTCAACATAAAACAATGGAATTCATTGCCAAAACTGACCAACTAGTTGGTTTATACTAAAACAATTAGACCTCTCGTCCTCATGTGCTATGATATCAATAGACCATTCGGCCTTCGGCCTTGAGGTCTAATTGTTAAATATAAGTGATTTGGAGATGACTACTGTATTTACGAATTTATTCAAATCACACAGCCCCTTTAATAAATGCACAATACAAATCTTTACCTTCCCATGTTTTCCAACGCAGCCTCTGTTAAGTCATAGGTTGGCATGACAATGTCAGCAGTGTCCTCTGATCCGCACCAGGACAAGATGGGGATGGCATTCTGTTTTTTCTTTACTAGAGGCCAATCACCAAGATTTACAAAGAACTCCATGTCTGGCAGCCGTACCTGGAATAGCGACACACCAAATACAAATACTTCAGCAGGGCTTAAAATAGCACTTTTCACTTTCAACATGTGGCACCCAGTTTCAATTTTTTGTTGCCAGCTGAAGGTATTGGTCATCAATCCTGTTCCTATCTTTTAACATTCCTTGGCTACAGGCTAGTTGTTAAGCATTTGAGAGAAGAGGACCTCAACTTGGAAGATTTAAAGGTCTAACAATTTGACGATGTAATAATAATAAATAATAATAATTTATTAAACTCATATTAGGCACATATCAATGCAAAATATTTTAAATTGCACATTGCAATATATACAAGCAAAAACTATGTATAATAATTCTCCTCATCTTTTTAGAAAAGACAGCTACGTGATGGTCTGGCAGCATTATGACAGGAATTTTGACTGAGCTAATCACCCAAGGAGTGACTAGAACATACCTTTCTGGCCAGTGAATGTATAATCGCATCAGAAAACATAGAAAATCCTACATGCTCTCCATGACTCTTTCTGTACACCTGTAAAATATATTAAAGGCAAAAAAAAATAATGTAGAATAAAAAAATAATAATAAAAAAATAATGTAGAATAATATTCTCTCCAGGCAAAATCAACTTATGGATGCAAAAGACAAATCATCAGTCGTGCCTATTCACTTAGGGGTTCCAAAAATGATTTATAGAGGTCACCTCCCAGGGGGTTCAAAATGGTAGAGATGACTGCTGGAAATCCTGAAACGGAACCTACATATTGTACAAAATACCAGATACAGACATTTTCTAAAGTTTTCTTGGGGGGGGGGGGGGGGTCTGTCAACTAAAAAAGGAAGTACACTATGGATGGAATTTACCACAGGCCCCCATCCACTGAGATTTCCTTTTTCCGCCATGGTAGGCAGTAGCCCAGATCTTTTCTGGAAATACACAATGTCATTAAGATCAATCTTATGAGCCCATCTGGATTGTACCTTGTTATTGATAATGGAGTAATGACACAAGGCATGGTGCACACCAAATTGTTCCACTGCCACTTTAGCCAGTCTTCTCAAGTTAATCTTGGGGAATCGTTCCAAGTCTCTGTCTATCTGAGAGTAGTTTTGAGGGCACTCCAGAGCCTCCTCCCACCTCTCTGGGTTTGTCTCTGGGCAGTAGCAATCCTCATGATAGACACCTCCTAGGGCAAACATTGCAGTAGTACAGTGGCGGATCCAGGACTTTTTCAAAGGGGGGGGGGGGGAAATTTCGCCATTTAATGGCTGTCTCAAGACCTGGGGTTGTTGTCCTTGCCTCCCTCCAGGGTACTTTTCTGCATTAATTACCTTTTATCTTGTAAGGAGATTGAGCAACCTGCTTATCATCTTTCAGCACTTCGATCTTCAATTCCTGGTAACTATCAAAGAGCCTGTATCGTACTATAAATGACCCATCATGTCTGTCCAATGACTGAACCCATGCTCTCACACGTCCCTCTGGGCTGGTGACTCTTATCCCAAAGGTGTTTTCACCAGGTGATTCTGTCAAACTAAGTATGAAAATAAGATGCTTTGGTAACATTTATTGATTACACAAAATATATGCCACAAGTATAAACTAACAAATGGTACTGTACAACAAAATATCTCCCTTCTGATAAAGGGTTACAACTAAATAACATATTTTGGGCATGGATACTGAAACGCGGGTCTCAGCATCTCAGATTTACCTATCACTACCCCTTCTTTGATAGGAAATGAATTGATTATTCTTGGCTTTTTTAGTTTGTATGGCATTATGAGTCTTTCACATACCCCTCCTCTCGAAATCATTCATGAAGAAAGTTATCAACTGGTGCACATGAAAAATATTATGCAATTAAACTTAAAGATATTACTTTTGACAAAAGAAAATCTTAAAAATTACTTCTTTTTAAAATTCAATACACAGGGGCTTTAATGTGTGGGAAAAACAATTTATGTAAATTAAACAGCTGATTAAACAAAGAGGGACTGATATTGAAATCAGAATTAAATTTGAATGAACACAATCTTAATTGAAAATTACTATTGTATACTTTTGCCCCAAGGTCAGCTACAGCGAATCTTTGCCGTAACATGGGGGGAAAAAGAAAGAAATTTTAAATTAATTAAAATCAATTCTGGCAATCAATATGAGAGATGAAGCATGGAGTTCCTCACAATAATCAATCCTAAAAATACACCACAGAGTATTCAACGGAAATCAGGAAATCATGATAAACTAAACTTGCAAACAATTATCAAATTATATTTTAACTAATTTAAAATGTTGAAAGTGAAAATATGAGAAACTGCAAGTGGCTGCATGAGATTTCGTGCATATTACAAATGGAAAGGTTTAAGTTAATACGTAACAACAAAATAAATTTAAATTACAATGTTAATAACCAAAAGGCATCTAGGAAGCTTCCTTCTCCATTACAGTGTATTAGGTTTCTTTTAATGTACTTAATTGTATAAGTGATTGAGATCCTATGCACAAACAAATGAGAAATAGAAACATAATTTAAAACTTGTTAAATGTCATGAATCTATATAGAACACACCATATCACTTTACAATAAGTACCTCAATTACATAGGTTACATTGTTAATCGTTAAAATAAATTCTTAACGGTAATTTCTGACTACAAAGCCTTACTTGTTTCCTTTCGTATCCACGGCTTGGATGAAGAAATATCGAGCCGGCAAAGTTGCGCCTTGTCGCAAACCCGGACCCCAGATAATACTCTTTTTACGGCTAATTTTCGCTGCCTCGGCCAGAAAGCAGCTTAGGAATATAAATACTAGGAAAATAAGTCTAAATGAAGAGGACATATTTGATAAATTAGAGAATAATTTGCTATAAAGACATGTTGTTTGGAGTTGTTGTGCGTCGTCCCGGCGTCTGCGCTTGGAAAGTTGGGACGGGAAACTGGGAACTAGTGTCGCTGCTCGCATAAGACTGGGAACTAGCAGCTCTGAGTGTAAACTGTCAGTCCTCTTCACTATGTTTGGCGGGAGAAGGATGAACTCGACAACAATAAGCTTTTAGAGACTTCCAACAAAGATAAGGAGTTAATCTTGTATTCTGTTCTGGTTATAGCCGACGCGGAAATAAAGTGCGCACTTAGTATCGTTTTCGCCCTTCCACGCTACACTACAACGCGTATCCGTACTCGTGAAAACGCAATCTCGTACCCAGAGCCCGTCATCTTTTGGCCAGCGGCAAGATTGCTAGTCTTTTTCCAGAGCCTAACCCAAAGACTAACCCAAAGCCTAACCCAAAGCCTAACCCCAAAGCCTAACCCCAAAACCTAACCCAAGGCAAGACTAGGGTTTTGGCAAGTCAGAAGATTGATGATAATCGTCAATTTGAAGGCAATTAAGATATGATGATAATCATCAATTCGTTTTATTGACCATGTTGGCTTTCAGTGGGTATGCTCAAACAAGCTCAACGCATGCGCATTTCGATCTGTTGGCCCGCGAAATTGATCGGGTTTGCTGTGGTGACGTCATCGTTTTCACATAGCATCGTTTTCACACGTCCACACCAGAAAACAGCGTTTTCAAACAGCTCCGTTTTCAAATCGCTTTCGTATGCCGTGAAAAGTGCCACACTACGACGCGGCGCGGCACGGAACCTGGCCTGCTAGTAGCTAGAACAATGCTTTCGAGTTATATACCATACACTTAATGACTGCTCTCGAGGGAAACAGCGAGTTTTGTTTTCCCTCGAATCTCGATGTTTCCCTAGACGAAGTCGAGGAAGCAGTCATTAAGTGTGTTATTATATAGCAAAGAAAATACGGTAAAAATAGTCCGCCGAAATTTCTCGCTCTAGCGATGTCGCCCGCGCGCGCAACAATTTTTTACTTCCGTGCGGGCTACATTGAATTTGTAGCCCGCCACGTGACCATGATAGAACCAATCAGAGCGCGCGCTTTGTTTGAATAAACACAGTCATTAAGTGTTTTATTATATAGCAAAAAGAAAATACATGGTTAAAATAGTTTATGTTTTTATTTTTATTTTCCCACTCTAGTAGATATGTAAGAAAGAATAAAAACTTGAATGGTTGATTAACAGCTTATAATTTTCATTTACACGATATTTCGGTCAGCCAGTACCGACCTTCTTCATGTTTTTATTGAGTTTGTACTTTACCACGTGACCATGATAGATCCAATCAGAGCGCGCGCTTTGATCGAATAAACTGGAGCCATTATAATAATGCAGAATATCTCACGCGTCACTTGTATTTCCTGGTATACACACGAGCCTTCACTGGCGAGGGTCTCAGGTACCCACCCCCCTAAACTGATACTTATAAAGTACCGTTTTTGACCTCTTCCCTATAACTATTTTATACCACGCTACAGGAAATGAAAGGCAATGTTTTACGTACATGCAGTTCACGATGGGAAGGTTAAGTGGAATTAATAGCGCCGAATATACAACGCCATTCCTACTCTGATTGGCTGTATTAATCTGTGTCGAACCAGTATAAATATAAACGATATATGAAATTGCGTAGTCGCAGAGTCAGGGCAGCGCCGGCACGGTCACGGCGCGGCACATCTTCGTCGTGGCACTTTTCGCAGTCATACGAAATCTGCTCTATTGATAGGAAACCGTGTTGCGCCAAGAGTGATTGCATCGCCTAAAAGCAAAAGCTCGTGTGCATGATTTTCCGTGGTGTTTTTAGATAGCGCTGCGGTATTAGGCCATCAAGTGGTAAATATGGCCATGGGCTCAGTTGGCTGTTTCTCGTGAACTCACGACATAGAGTAAAAGAGTAAAAGATCAAAAGGTAACACGAGCTCCAATATTAATATCAGTTTTTGCTCTTTTAACCCTAAGGAAATTAATACAGGCCAAGATCACCTCACCATGGATTAATATAAATTAGAAAATAACACCTATGTTGTATTGTGAATGTGCGCATTCTGATTGGTTAAAAAGCGTGTTTGTAAGAGACCTGAAAACACGATTGTCACGCAACGCTGTCGCGCGTGTGTATGTTATTTTCTAAAAGCAATAAAAATACTTTCTGCGTGCTCTCTGGTTTCTTACAAACACTCGGGGAATGTTGGTCGAACTGATAAAACTTGAAAGACACTCGCCTTCGGCTCGTGTCTTTCAAGTTTTGATCAGTTCTCCCAACATCCCCCTCGTGTTTGTAAGAAAGCAGAGAGCACGCGTAAAGTACTTTTATTGCTTAATTATTATATAGCTCGTGTTTATTCGATCAAAGCGCGCGCTCTGATTGGTTCTATCATGGTCACGTGGCGGGCTACAAATTCAATGTAGCCCGCGCGGGCTACAATTAAAAATTATTGCCCGCGCGGGCGACATCGCTAGAGCGAGAAATTTCGGCGGACTATTTTACCCATGTTTACCGTATTTTCTTTTTGCGATATAATAAAACACTTAATGACTGCACCCTCGATCGGGAAACAGCGAGTTTTGTTTTCCCTCGAATCTCGATGTTTCCCGAGACGAAGTCGAGGGAAACATCGAGATTCGAGGGAAAACAAAACTCGCTGTTTCCCTCGGAAGCAGTCATTAAGTGTATAATATACAACGAGCAACACAGGCCAGACGCTCGGCATATGTTATATATACCGTCAACAGGCACAAAACGCTCTCATTTCACCGCTGGCTTTGTAGCGTCTCGCTAACCCTATGGAAATAAATTTCACCGCGGATTTTTTTAAACCCATAGATTAAATTCTCCTACCGGTTCTTTGTTAACTTTTTGGCGAAAGGGACAGGAATGGGCTGAGGACGAGGCTGAAACACATTTGATTACGATTAAGGTGGCCCATTGCGTGCCTATGACCCTGGAGATAACAACGAGATACTGATTCTCTATAATGTATCCAAATTGTTTTTTCCTCACTGCCAGAGCTCGGAACTTTCACACGTCGTTCGGCCAAGACACTGCTGTGGGGCTATGTAAGCGTTTGGTGTCGTCGATCATCCCACACTTGTAATCGGTTTAGTTTCATTTGCATCGATTTATAGGCGATGCAAGGACATAGTGACGTCACACGCTCAAATAAAATCTGGCAGTGCATTTCCGTTTGGGTTAAACTCTCCGCCCAATGAATGCCTGAGTTGCCATTAACCCATATAACATTAGCTGCACAATAGTGATGCGGTCACCGTCAATTTAGGTCTTATCTCATTTTTAAACCCTGTGAATTTGTCTGAGGGGCTTAATTGACTTTTCGGCAAGAAAAAAGCAAACAGCAATCAGACATGGCTTAAATTTTTGAACAGACTCGAGTCAAAAGAACGCGAGGTCAATTTCTATAACAGTTGCGTATAAACAATTTCAATATCAATCTGCTGGTGGATACGTGTTGACCATATAGTTAACATAAGAAGCCATAGACAGCGCAAGAGCTTAGCGTATGGCCCTTCAGTAATTCCACTGCGGATCGATATAAAGCTATGCCGAAAAACTTAAAGCGCTGCCAATTTCTCTTTCCAGCTTGGGCGCCGCAAAGTTCACAATGCCTTGGATTCTTTATTCTCCCTCTAACTGGAGTATTCGTTGGTTGGAGTCTGTTTCTGTACAGTAGTTTGATAGCATCTACGTTTCTGATTCTGTGCTCCTTGGTGATTTTCTCAAGCTCTCTGCTGCTTTTCGTTGCGTTGGGCAATTTCGGAATGACAATGGGTATAGATTTTCAGCGTTATAGTAACGGACCGAGGAATGGACTGAGGACTTCGATCTGAATAACACTCAACAGAGCTAAAAACGAAATAATCATGAAATAATTGATTGAAGTAGAAAATGGAGCCCAAGAACAGGAGAAAAGCGAGACCAGTTGGACTGAAAAGTTGGATAACTGGCTTATGCCTAACTCAACGTTCTTTCTCGTCGGGGAATTTGCTCCATATCCTGATGGTTTCGTCCTTATAGAAATTCTACAACAGACATTTATCAACGTGATAAGATAACAGCTTTGACATCAAAACGCAATAACCTATCAATGGCAAGCTCCCCAAGCGAGATAAACAACACTGAAAACCAACCCCGGCTTTGCGAGTGGAAAAAATTAATTATTTATGCATTTCATTTTTATGCGTATGACAAAACGTCGCAGAGTTTATACACCTTGGATGTTCATTTCGGAAATCAAGCATGATGCACTAAATATGCTTCCTTTTCGTGAACTTTGTCTTGTGGTTTACATTGTGTTGACCGATCTATGAGCTAAGTGCACATGAAGTGGCTGAGAGAAATTCGTGATATAGAATTAGAATCTTATCTATTATTGATAACTTCCAGCTTTCATAGACGTGCGTCGTTGCAATGATCACTTTTAACTTTTTAACATAAATTTTTAAACATTTTCCCAGTTAGGGAGACAAAGAGAATTACATTTTCTCAGGACCTTGAGAAGTCCTCAAGGCGACATTTCAGCACTAGAAACGAAATACTGCTGAGCTTCTTCTGCCGAGAGGCACGAATGCCAAATGGTACATATCTGTAGGCCACGAATGCCAAATGGTACATATCTGTAGGCCAGCAAATGTAAGATTTGCGGTATATTGTGACGTTTACCGTTCGTTCTGATTATCAGTATACCATAAATTAATGCTGTATATTATAATACCATTTTCTTGCTCTTGGAGCTCCGCTTTTGGGCACTACAATGCTTTAACAACTGAAAGTGCTCATTGAGATTGAGTCTATTAGCATGTCTGCGAGGCATGAATTAAAAGCCAACCCTAATGTAGTAGGGTGGCAAAGGAAGCGATGAGGAAGGGTTGAAAAAAAAATTCTGACGCCACTAGATCAACTGCTGCGTTAGAAATGAATCATTGCCTTTTTTGTCCGCTTTTGTCCGCTTAAAGTGCATACATTTATATTTATGTAAAGCTTTTGCAGGAGCCCATGATTATGATAGGAGCTCTCACACTGGATTGGTCATTTTTACAGTCCAGCTATTTTTAGAAACAATGCGTGCTTTTTTCTCAACCCTAGTTATCTTATAGCTCACGAAACATTTATCATAGGGTTGGCGAATGGTAAATGCAAGATTTTTTTACTGTGCGACTACGTCAACCGGGCCATCCCGTAAAAAGTTTGTTTGAGATTCAAACCATTTTAAGCAAATTTAATACCTGCAATACATCTGACGATGAGTGATTAAGTGTTTTGAAGTTATTTCTGCCCATAATTTCCACAATTTTTACGAGAAAAGCGATATTTCGGTGTCTCAGATCTCAGGAAAGTCGAGAGCCTTTGTTCTGTACTCGCTTTCTGATTGGCTAACTTCTTACAAAATGGCCAGGTTGACGTAGCCGCACAGTAAAACGTCGAGGGTATCAACCTATTTTTAGGGGTTAAAATCGACCCCAGGTGCTATCTCTTATGGGTGCTCCAAGTCATCACTTAAGGGTGCCGCCTAAAGTAGTTCTTGCTATCTCTGAGGGTAAAGTTTATAAGAGGCGCCCATATTGATATCTTTTAGGGGTGATTCGTTTTTTCCTGTCGAACAACCTTAATGTTTTTTACATGGGAGTCCCATACCAGGTGGTTAAGTTTCAGATCGCTAAACGTTAAGTCTTTCGCTATGGATAATCTTTAATGACCCATTTGACAGTCTTGTTTTTTCTACATTATTTATTTTAGGCAACATATATGGTTTTCTTATATAACTCGCGTGATGCTAACGATGGCGTTTGCCATTATTGCGCCACCAGCCTCCTCCTCCTCCTCCTCCTCCTCCTTCTCCTCCTCCGCCGCCGCCGCCGCCTCCTCCTCCACTGCGGCAAGTGTTCCCTCTGTCAAATCGCCCTCGCTCCACATTCTGTCTGTACTGCCCGCGCCAGTTCCCCGGTTTTCGGTAGCGCCCTACCACGTAGGTGCAGCCATTGTTAGCCTTAGCTCTGCCGATTCCCAGCTCTGTGCTCGCCTTCCAGACAACTTGGGTGAAATGTCCCGTCTTGCCACTGAATCCCCCTCTGTTAAAGTTGTAGTCGCATACTTCTTTGTACCTGAATTGCACGGCGTGGAAATGCATCGTCAGTTGTCAGTGATCAGACTAATAACCCTGGAACATTCGAGGTTTAATATAATTTCTATATTATAAATTTCCGATGTGTCTCTGCAGGGAACGTTTCTGATTGGCTGATTTTTGCCGCACATGCGTACGACAAAGGAAGCCCAACATAAATATTTTGCTATTGTGTAATTAGTCTCTTTCGGCCGCTTTTAAAATACTCGTCACAAGCCAAGGTGACGGGTTCTTTTCTGGTTATAGTCAGTTATAAAGTGATAGAAGGTCTGTTTTTTATATGAATCTCAGCAAAAATGGCAAAAAGATAACGGTGCAATTTTGAATAAAAATTACAGAGACTCGAGATATCGATCTGTCCACCATAATTTTTGGCTTGACAGCCACCCCAGATAACCGAGGCCAGCCCGCACGCGACTCGAACCGCCAGTGCACTTGACAAAAACGACAGTCATTTATTGAGGCAAGTCATCATTATGAAAAGAAAAGACAATAAATGTGCGTTGTTTTTTTTCGTACCACATATCTGTTGCATCAGCCGACGAGAACTCCCTTCCGCAGTACATGGCCAGATTCTCGCCCTGGTCACGGTTACTCGAGTGCACGAGTCTGCCAATGCGTGCGAGATACTGCGCGTATTTCTCGGCTTGTTGCTGGAGGTCCGTATTCAATGTCATAGCAGGGGTGTTGTGGATGGTTCTGTATTCGTTGTGTCTTGCTAGTCCGCCATCGGCGTCCACATTTCCGCTGCCTCCACCACCGCCTCCTTCGCCACCGTTTCCTCCACCGCCATCTCCGCCTAAGTAAAGATTCTATAAACTTCTATTTTGATTCAATCTATTGACAATACAAGTTGATGCTCTATCTAAGGATCGATCTAATGTCGGGTTTTCCGCCAATGCCGGGCGACTTTCATAACTTGTAAAACTCGCACGGGAATTTCTGCAGAAACTCATGCACGGGAAAAGCTGAATTTCCCATGGCACGAGCATGAGAAGTGTTCAAATTCACATGTTTGTCCATTCCCCTGTCAATCCCATGTAGCTCTAACATACTATGGATGTATGCAATACAAAATCTTGCCCCAAAATAATAATTTGGTGAAATGTTGTCGATGCCTGAGACATGTGCAACACAATATTGGAGTTTTGAGCAGGTAGTTTTATTGGAGCTTACACCAGTTTATTGTAACCATGGTAACTATAGCCGATCACATCAAATAAAAGGAAAGATCAAATAACTGCAGTAAGGCTTGTAGCCAATCAAAAGCGTTATATTTCCGTATCAGCCAATCGAAAGCCAAATAAAATCACTATCGTTGATCGAACACAGAACACTTGACTGGTTTCTTTGTTAGTCACCCCCACGCATATGCAGTTGGGTTCAGTGCTCAAAATTTGATTGGTGAGATCATTGGCGACCAATGCCCTTGCAAAGATACGCAAATACAAAAAGCAATAAGATCTGTCAGTAATAGCAACAGATCATCAGGCTTAGCAAACTCACCATCACCCCGCCTCCACAGAAATCACAGGTCCGTTTACAGTTCTTCTTCATGTAATTACGATAGCCATCACTGCTACAGTAACCTTGTTGCTTCCAGTAATCACAGCTCGGGTTTAAATCGTTGCAATTTTCTGCGAAATTTTCAGGATGATTATCATTATTTATTTTGGCATTACATAGTGGAACAAACGTTTCTAACTAATTCGTCACTTTTTCGACGAATTTGTTCCGCCAGTCAAATCATCAAGTTGTTGCTTTGTATCCCTATGCATTGGGCTGGCGAAACAGGCAAGGCTTTGATTGACCCGCAGATGGATAGATACATCCCTGGGTTAATGGACGATTCCAGCTATAACACACGCGCGCCCTGCATGTCGCTAGATGTGGGACATTTGTCGAGAACAAACTGTCAAAAAAGCGCGCGCTCTATTTCTGAATAAAGAATAATTAACAATTATTCGCCGAAGGCGAAGTGAATAGTGGCGGTCGAGGGGACTATTCGCCACTATTCACGGAGCCTGAGGAGAATAATTGTTTTAGTATATACTACACGGGAACACTCCAAAAAATATCCGACTAACGACACTAAATGTGGCATTTGCCGACATTTTGTAGCCTCTATCTGTATGCGTGACGTTTGTCACGCACACGACATTACGTCAGACTTCACTACAATACACTTGGTGGAAACTTGCTGCTGTTTTAGAGAAGCAAAAACGCTAGAAAACACTTTTTTTAAAACCTTAATATCGACTACGATAAATGATTTAAGTTTGTAGAAGAATGCAAGGATGGATTCGAGGGATAAATTCGCATTTTGCGCCTTGGATTATCGATTGTGAACTGCAGAGTTGCTTCGCTGAAAACACTTTGCCTTTGGTCGCCATTTTCACCACCGATAGATGACTATATTTTTCAACTTCAACCCGCTGGCAGAGAAATTCAAGATTCGATTGGAATATTCAAACAGAATTTGGGAAATTAACCTCTTCAAGCTCTGGGACAATGAGGAAGACCTTGTTCATAAAAAGAGATACCACTTTAAATACGTTTGATGTCGGATGGCTCGTGATCAAGCGAATCAACATGGCGACGGTAAGCTTAAGGTTATTCCCCTGTTTTGCACGGCGCACGCTGTTCTGCGCATGGACGCGCGATCAATTTGTTCGAAAATGACGCAATCGAGCGCGCGCGCGCAAGCTAAAGATCCCCATTTGAGCGAGAAACACCAAGAAAAAGTCACTTTTTGGGATATTGCGCGAAAACAAGATTGGGCACCCCCATTTTTTATTTTACCATTTTGATAAAACTATCATTCCCCTGTTATAAAAAAAGTTTAAAGAAATTTCCACGACAAGTTTTTGAGCTATCGTCATAAAAAGCCCCAAAATGAGACACCAAAGACTCTCAAATTATCACGAGCGGTGCGCACATTTTTGCACATTTTCCAGAGTAGCGTCAACATACATAGAAAATTAAACATTCCAATGTTCGTCCTAGGTAGTGAAGCATCCAACAGTTCTGTTGAAACTTGCAAGCGAACTGGATTGCTTCATTAGTGAGCATTTTATCACAATTTTCTTGTTTCGCGTATTCCTTCACAAAATAGCCCTCAGGCACTAAAAATGGGGTATGTTTGCGCCATCACAGTTTCTAAACGAGCATGGGCACCCCTCTTTTTATTTCATATTTTCATTCCTTATATACTAATTAGTAAATAGACAAATTAAGAAAAAATTCTACGACAAGTTTTATTTCAGGGGAATTACCTTAACTGAAATTCTCTCTCAATGAATGGCTTCTACGATTTACTGTGCCTTTCAACCTACAGGTAAATGTTCGGCAAAGTAGATTAAGAGTTTCTTGTGATATGTTTTCGACAAAATTGCCTTAATTTAGTATGTTGTTGTGAATGTAATTTGTCTCTCAAAAGTGCCGTGAACGAATCATCGATCTCTGATTCCGAAGAAGTTCAAGAAATAAATTCTCTCTCTGATTCACCTTGAAAACTAAAGAGACAACATAAGTTAATTGAGAAGGATTTTAGTTGCATTTCGAATCAGATAGTTCCTTTAGAAAGTAAAAATATCCGAACCACTTGCACTCGGGCTTCTCAATCTCGGGATAATTAGTCTAGTCGCCAGAGGGGGTTCACGTGCACCCCCGGAACATTTATGGGGACATATATTTTTAGAACCCTTAGGGTGTCTAGAATCTGGTTTGAGGTGTCCCCAGCCCGAAAAAGTGTCCCACGGCCACTTTTTGGGCCGGTTTTTGTTTTTTAATTATATTCTTTTGTTATTAAATGAGATTCCATGAGCCAATTTTATAGATTGTAGCACTGTACAAAAAAGCTCTTTAGATTCTAAAACTATACTTTTACGATCTTGGGAATACTCTGATCACATGTAGACTAGTTAAATTGCTGTCTCAGCCTTTTCCCGTCACATATGCATATCGTTTTGATATTTCCTAATAGAAATACAAAGGCTGACAGAGTCTTAGAAAGTATATATCAGTAAGGAACATAACATTTATAAAATGGGCATGTAAATTGTACATATGTGTTCAGTCTATTAATGACACTATAATAGCGTACGTGGTAAGACTGGAATGCTTTTCTGAACAGTGCTACAGTCCATAAAATTGCCTCATTGAATCTCATTAAATAACAAAAGAATATAATTAAAAACAAAAATCGGCCCAAAAAGTGGCCTTGGGACACTTTTTGGGCCGTGGGACATCTAAAACCAGTTTCTTGATATCCTAAGGGTTCCAAGAAAGTATGCCTCGTTACTAGTTCCGGGGGGTGCACGTGAACCCCCTCTGGCGACTAGACTAAATGCTTTCGATCTCGGAATATTGTGGCAATATCCCGAGATAGCGAACCAATCAAAACGCGCGATCTATGGAGGTTCCCGTGTAGTATATACTAAACTATATTATTATTCAGCCGTGCCACTATCTCGGTTCTGATTGGCTAAGAGTACGCAGCGAAACTTGTTGGCGCGCAGTGCCTGACGTCATACTACAGACATTAGGATTGATGCACTCTAATGACGTCATAACGCAAGCCAATAGGTTTGGCCGCCATCTTGGTTTTCATTTCCGAATTGAAAGCCGGTTTTGCGAATATTCTCGTTGAATCTGTTATGATTTTTGCCAAGAGATCATTGCTTGTTGCTCAGGATATCTAAACATCAACTATGGCTATTTGAATTGAATACAAAAGGAAAATACCAATGGACGTAAGATGAAGTTGAAAAACCGTGTCGCCGTGCACGGCCTCATCGCTGACTTCGTTTAGCTAGGTAAGAATTCTTGGTTGCTGAATAATAAAACAATTATTGAATTCGGTTTTCGCACGATAGTGAGATTTGTCAACGCCTCGGGTTAGTGTTATCCGCCTCAGCTTCGCTTCGGCAGATAACACAAACCTCGGCGTTGCCAAATCTCACTATCATGCTCAACCTCATCCAATAAGTGTTAATTATTTTAAATCTTGTTTTCGCCCTTATTTTACCTGACAATAAATTGGACACTCGCGCGCGCGAATTTAACCTGACTGGGTATGTTGCTCTTTATAGATCATTCCTTGTCGCATACCTGGGGGATTCGTATTTGGTGGTGGTGGTTTCTGAGCCCCCGGTAGTCCACCCGGGCAGGGGTTCCCCTTTTTGCTGCAGTACCTCCGATCAAAGCATCCCTTTACCACGTTCTGTTCGAATGCTCCCATCATGTTTCCAGCCTTTCTGTATCGCCCTACGACAAAGTAACAGATTCCTCCCCAGTTACTTTTCTTGGACGCGATGCCAATACCTAATTCAGTACTTCCTTTCCAAACTACTTGTGTGAAGTGTCCAGTGGCGCCACTGAAACCGGGTCTGTTAAAGTTATACTTGCAGACCTCTTCATACCTAGGGGAGAACGACAGATTACCATGAGGTGGCCCAGGGCTAGTGGCTAGATTGCATACAGACACAAGTGTTTCGTCTGCTTTGCGCGCGAATCGCGGACTAGGAAATACACCTGCGCGCCAACGAATCACCGAATAGAACAACAAAAGAGCCCGTTTATAGGTTAGCCCAAGTCTTAGCTACAGGAAAGCACAGTCTAAAATCACACTAAAGCGGAAAATTCGGGCACTACTGTGAGCTTTTTCTTAGCGTTTTTTTCCGTCATCCTTTCGGCGTTTCGGCGTTACTGTATGTCGTACCCCTTTTCAACTGTTTTTAATAAATCCCGTTTCACGGTTACTTGAAGAAATTCGTAAATACGGCTCTAAAGTTGTGTTATCATCCCCAGATTACTTGTATCGCTTGATACTAACCTAATAAGCAATGTAGGTAGGTTTTATGATATAACTTCAACCGGCGTTGAAAGCTGTTCATCCTAACAAGATTTCAAAAACTTATAACTGCAATCCGTTTCTATCTGCTCTGTAATAGATCCATGAAACCTATAGCTGTGATCGCTTTGTGGTGGAGGGACTATCTAACAAACCTCTAGTATCTTGGCTTTTCATCCGTTTTGTTTTTTGGATGTTTTTTTACATCACCAAAAGTGTTCTAACCAATCAATACCCACCACATATCAACCGCCGTAGCCCCACTAAAGTCTCTTTGGCATGTCATGGCCAGGTTCTCACCCTGACCAGGCCTTTCATTTGAGCTTGAATGCTGGAGGCTACCCATCCTCGCTAATTTCTCGGCGTACGCCTGCGCAGAACGGGACATCGCTGAATCCAGGGTCATCATGGGAGCATTGTGGGCGCGCCTGTAGTAGTTATGACGCTCAAGGGCTTCCTGCTCTGTTGAAGCTGTAAACGTAAAGCATTGCGATCATATGGTCGCCAATAGCGACTTAATTTGGAGGCTTGGCGACCAAAATTTTAGAGCTAGTCACCAAATGGCCACCCATCCTTCTAAGTTCAGCTGAGATCCATGTTAATGTGGCGACTGAATATAGTGTTTTTTGGCGACTAAATATTGGTATTAAATAATGTCGGGCTCTGGTAGAAGTCCCTGAGGATGACTAGCGGAGAACAACGATAGTCGTATTTATTACTATGATAGAGCAGATTTCGTATGAACTGTGAAACGTACCGTGACACGGCGCGGTACTGTCGCGGTGGCGGTACGGTGTTGAGGCCACATTTGTAATAACCTGCCACATTTGTAATAACTGCCACATTTGTAATAACATTGTGCCACATTTGTAATAACTGCCACATTTGTAATAACATTGTGCCACATTTGTAATAACTGCCACATTTGTAATAACATTGTGCCACATTTGTAATAAGTGCCACATTTGTAATACCACTGTGCCACAGTGTAATAGCGGAGCTCCTTAGCGGCCTAAGGTTCGTAGAGCGGAGCACCATAGCTATCGCAGGAAGAATGCAATAACTCAAACTAGAACTCAGGTATACGATCGACTTTCTTATGGTTCAGCGGTATTCCCATATGGGTATCACGGGCGCGTCCGTGCGTGCCTGCGCGCCCACAGGTAACCAAGACCCTTCTCCGTATAAATCATATCTCAGGAAGGGATGAAGCCAGACAACCTGGGTGGGGGTGGGGGTGCCAGTGGCAAGGGGATGCAATTACCTGGTCACGTGGTATGACGTCATCGATGACGTCATCGAGGAAAAGAATATATCTCTGTAAGGGTTTACCCTCAGACAACCAAGCTTTGGTGAAATTGTCTAAGGTCACGTGGTATGACGTCATCGTTGAGGTCATCGTTGAGGTCATCATAGAATAAACAATATATGTCGGGGAGGGATGAACCTCAAGCAACCAAACTTGGGTTTAAATTGTCTAGTTGACAAGAGAAGCACAGCGAAGTGGTCATGTGCCGTGACATCATCGATGGCATCATTAAAGTTTGAAAATTCATATCTCGTGAAGGGTCGTAGCAAGGAATTTTGGTTGTGGGGGGGGGGGGGGGGGGGGGGGGTGGCGGATACTGAGAACATAGGACGAAAATTTCCTCCAGTAAATACAGTAGAATGCATGGGAAAATATCCCGAGAAAGGTGGGGGGACGGCCCCTTGTGCCCCCCCCCCCCCCCCCCTCCCCCGGCTACGCCCCTGAAAATGATACATTTTCACAAACCTGACGTATCTAGCCGAACGTTCGGGAAAGACTCAATCAAATCCCATTCGTTCGATTGAGTTTGATTGGGTTCAGTAATCACCATAACTCTCCAAAAATGTTTGCAATCAAACGTTCGAGTGCTAAATTTGTTTTCAATCGAACACATTCGAACTTCAAGTGAAAAACAGCAACACACAAAAAGCCAAAAACATTCTGTGCTGTTTGGCGAGCAAAAATACTAAATGAACTGTAAAGTCTGTGTAGTGTAGTGTGTAATCATAGTGTTTTTCGTTGACACAAAGATAATATATAGATTGGGGCACTACCTAAAAGTGGAGCTCGAATCAATACATATTGTCATCGATGTGTCGACTTTTCTACATTTGATGACGTCATTGATGACGTAATGCTACGTGATCTGGCAGTGCACCCCCTTGCCTCTAAAAAAAACTTAACACAAGTATGGTCACCTAGCGATATTGCCTTCTTGAGATATTGACTTTTCTAGTTTGATGACGTCATCGATCACATGACCATTTTGTTGCGATTCTCTACTCACCTTTACAAGATTTTGTCCAAGTTTGGTTGTCTTGGATTCTTCCCTTCTCGAGGTATGATGTTTTTCCACTTTGATGACGTCATTGATGACGTAATGTACCTCCCCCTTACTTTCCACTAGTTATGAAGTTATTACAAATGTGACACAATGGTGTTACAAATGTGGCACTTATTACAAATGTGGCACAATGTTATTACAAATGTGGCACAATGTTATTACAAATGTGGCACAATGTTATTACAAATGTGGCAGTTATTACAAATGTGGCACAATGTTATTACAAATGTGGCAGTTATTACAAATGTGGCAGGTTATTACAAATGTGGCCTCAACATACGGAACCTGGCCTGCTGTAGATACCGAACGAAATCGTGTAGTCGCGGTACGGTCACGGTCGCGGCGCGGTACAACTCTTTCGCGGCACTTTTCACAGTCATACGAAATCTGCTCTATCCCAACTTTTCCGTTATTGTTTTCATAATAAAAAGACGTGTTTGATCGAAACTTTTTTTTTATTCGTTGTCTAATTAGCCAGAGTTCCCTGGCTACTTCAAACATTCAAACTTACCTAGAGTAGTCATAATCAACCCTAGAAATGGAAAGCAAATGACAGTAAGAAGTGAATAGATGTAAAAGGTTATAAAAACTTGACTTCAAGACAACTTTTGGAATAAAGCAATTTAGGTTTTAATTGGCCATCACCTCCCTTCCATTTAGCCAGCAGCTAAGTTTAGGGCAAAAAGCGGAAATTTTCTCCTGTTTTTAATTCAATTGAGAACTGACCACACCTTGCGTTGCCTTTTTGCAACGACGGAAAAAAAAAACAAGAGTCAGCTACTCGAAAATGATTCAGCAATGGTAAGTCCCATCAACAGTTATCTACTTATCTATGTTAGTGTGAGTTACAATATGAGCTGACTTATGAGCTGTGTACCTGATTAAAAAACTCTTACTATGAAAGAATAAGGAAGGTTGGATAATAAGCTACAACAAATCCTTGATGGTAATCGTTCTTAGGAAAAATAAAACAGACACCATTTACTTACCAAGAAAGAGAACAAAGCATCCTAGATGCAAACACGCCATTGTGTTTTTGAAGTTCTTTTGAAGTTGCTCAGGCAGTTTCAAAGATGAGTTTAATTCTAAACACGATGTCTAATGGGATACGCCCGTTTTTATATGCACGTCCCTCTTCACATGTGAGAAGCACTGAGCATGCGCGTGCTTTGCCAGCTTGCCAGCTTGTTAATTGTGCATAGAGCAATCACACAGCTGATGCGCCTGTGCTTGTCCCACATGGACAATTCAAGAGGTTGGAACAACCCAATGGGGTTGATATTTGACAGGTCAGTCAAATCCTCGACGTTATGACATACGGAATCATTTGGTTTTCTTTTGATCGATAGCCGCCGATTTTTTACCAGTCCCATCATTGGTAATCCCAGCGTATCAGATGAAACTAAAAAATCCCATTCCATTTTCTATTGTTCACAAGTCTTCAAAAAGCCCGGTCCCAGTCCCAGTACGTAACCAAATCCCATTTCCCTAACCTAAATAAGGCAAATCTCCGATCCACTTCCATTTACCACGTTTCTGCTTTTTTTGCAATAGCAGTTATGGTACGGTTCACGGTTTGGCAAGACTTTTTCGCGCTTAGTTCCGTGCGACGGGCAAATGATGACACACGATAATAAACACCTTTTCTAAACTTATGAAATTCCCGTAAAATCGTTCTACAAACGGCTTTTCAAATATTATCATTCAGCAGATGTACACCCTGCTGGCTGGGAAAAAACTGGAGCTCAGACTTATCTCCTGGGTGCATATCACTCAAGGTGCCTCCTGAGAAAATGGAACACATACGTTTTTCTTAGCATTTTTCTTTGAAATTCATAACAAAAGAGAGAAACACCTGCAAACAGCAAAATAGGCCGTTTAGACGTATTTTAGGAGCTAGGGGTGCTCGTTGTATGGCCCCGAACTTTGCCGTTGGAACTTCAATCTGTTGCGCTTATGTTCGCAGAGCCTTTTTCACCGACTGCAAAATAGTATAATTTAGACTGCTAGTGCTAACTGATCTCTCGAGTGTGGTTTAACCCGACCTCCAACATGGAAACCCATGAAGAATAATGTAATATCAGGGGCGGATCCAGGAAATTTAGAAAGGGGGGAGGGGGGAGGGGGGGAGGGAAGACGGAAAGTGGAAAAATGGAACGAAAATGTTCAAATATCCTACAGCAAATACAGTAAATGTATGGGAAATCTCCCGAGAAAGAAATCATCTGACATGTTGTATATGCTGATTGTGATCCCACTGTTTTTTGGAAGCCTTGTATTTTCTATTGGCGCCAATGCGACAAAGTGATTGCTAGCCGTCAAAATCTGCATATTTACTTGAATTGAGGTAAAAGAAACAAAAACAGGACCATACTTCCAGACAAAGAGCTGAAGCGTCGTATGGCGACCGTACGGTTCTTACGCCCACGCCAGAGATTTCGGCCCTGACAGTCGCTATCCTGGTGTTGAATTGCCCAGTAGCTAGATACCTATGGGTGAGAGTACGCCCGGCCACCAGACCATATCAGGACGCCCCTTGTACCGTTAGTGAACAATCAACTAATTAATATGCATCATGAACGTATTTATAGGTCTGGTTAGAGCCTGAGAGATCCATGTGGGACATATTGTTGGTTCTTTAAAACTTGCTTATCTAACAGTAATGCTGAAATCTTTCTCACAGTTGCCGTTTGACATGTTTATTCATATAAATCAAAATTGCGCATTTTATGTGCACGAGAATGAATTTATTTTTAGTGTTTCGTTTGCGCATGCGCATATACGTAATCGCGTCTGATTTTATTTTCCGTAAACAGAGGACCATTGATCCCCTGAGAGCTCTTCCAAGGATGACAAGTGTTATAATTACAGCTTCTTAAATATTATTCTCAGTCCATTTATTTTGATATATTTCCATTGGTGTTTGATCGTGTTGGTGTGTCGTTCTGTCATTAGATGAACATCACATTTGCACCTAGATTTTTGCTTGAAAATTGGGTTATTTCTAGGATTAAATAAATAAAAAATACATGCACGTGTAAGCCGGTGCTTACACGGCTTAAAGACAGATACGCACCTGCTCTGAGGGGCTTCTTAAGAAAGCATTATTCTTATCTAATTATTAATGATTAAGACAAAGTGAAAAAGCAGAAGTGCATAAAGGGTATAATCAAAATTCTGAAAACACAGGAAAAGGGAGCAGTAGCTCTGAATCTGCGTATTTTTGCGCTCGCGTCATAGACCATGCATTTTCAATTTCGAGAAAGTCACCGTGAAACGTTCCGCCTAGTCCCTGGGCGTTCACAGTGGGCTTCCTGTGCTCAGCCGCGAGGAAGCGCGCGAGGGCTGGACCGAGGTGACGGGGAGAGGGTCTTGGGTGACGTTACATCTCCTAGTGCTAACCACAGGAAGTATTTATATATATACATATATTCTTGTTTTTTATCTTCACATTTATTGGAACTAATGCCTATGTATTTTTCTTTTTTACAGACCACACTAGTGGTCTGTAAGTTATAAGTTATAGCCTACTAGTAGCAAAAAGTGTTAGATTTGAAAGTCAGAAAATCGCAAATAACAGACCAGAAAACGTTTTTTTGCTACATACATTGACCTACTAGTGTGATTGACTAAAGCAATCCTCTCGCCCTCATGGCCTCTGAGTCAATAGCGAGCCCATTCGGGCTCGAGGAATAATTGTTACACGGCACCAATATTATATTCTTGCATGCTTTTCACAGGTGCACAAAACGGATCTGTTCCGCAAAATATATGTTCCGCAGCCCCTTCCTTAGCTGGCTGGGCAAAATTGGACAAACAGATCTGCTGGAAAAAATTTTTTGACAATGATCTGCTGGGGAAGTATTTTTCAAGTTTTTTGAAGAAAAACAATCCAATTGTCGATAGTGTTCTGCTATGAATTCCTCGTTGCTGGGAAAATATTTTCTTCTTCCTTTTTCCGTGGTTATTTTCGTCAAATGACGACCTACAATTCCAATATTAATTCCTGGCTGGGAAAAATGGATTGGAGTTGAGGTTGTGCTGGGAAAATATCACTGGACGTGCCTCCTGGGAAAAGGAACAGATAAATGGTATGACTAGTTTTACGGGAAAACTAGGTGGTCTGCGTCGGCGGAGACGTGAACATGAACAACAACAACCAAAGGGTGGAAAAATGGTGTTTTGCTGACGTTTCGAGCGTTAGCCCTTCGTCGGAGCAGCAATGCCTTACATTTACACATGTTTACAATGAAGCTTTAGCACAGCAGGCTGCAAACAGATAGAATTAATAAATTTCTAAATATAAGAATGTTTATTTTAAGTTGTTGAGTACAACGACGAAGGGCTAACGCTCGAAACGTCAGCAAAACACCATTTTTCCACGGCGTTTAACATAAATCTCAACCTTTGGTTGTTGTTGTTCAGGAACAGATAAATGTTTTCCAGCAACTTTTAAATCTTATTTTTATGAACAGAAACACCAGCAATCACCAAAATAAACCATTTAAACACATTTAAGGAGGGGGTGCTCGTTGTGTGCCCCCGTTTTCAAACAGGAGCCCGTCGTTAACATTTACACATGTTTTACAATGAAGCTTTAGCACAGCAGGCTGCAAACAGATAGAATTAATAAATTTCTAAATATAAGAATGTTATTTTAAGTTGTTGAGTACAATTGTTTATGAGTACAAGAAATTCACTGCAATAACGTCTACCGATCCACGTTTTTCATTCCTTTTGGCATACAAATATTACAATTACATTTTGCTTTTCAGTATTTAATCTGCTCTAACAGCACACCTTGATCCTGTAGTAATGTACATACTGAACTACACGAATAAAGTCTAGACTAATATGCTCCTTATATATAATTTTAGGTAAGTTCGTGGAGCGCAATGTGTTTTTCATGCACTTATTAAAATTGAAATCAGGGTTAAGATTAAGCAATTTACTACCGAGAAGCCCATTACATTCAAGGCATTGCTGCTGATGCCTTCTTGTTTTATTATCAACTCCTTTTTACCACACATTTTGGAAACGGAGACGCATCTTCTCGACACGATTAATAGGCCATCTCTTCTCCGGTTGTCCAACCGGGCAGGGGCTGCTTCCCTTCTTTTTGCAGTAACTCCGATCAAAGCATCCCTTCACCACATTCTGTTCGAATGCTCCCATCGTGTTTCCTGCCTTTCTGTATCGCCCCACGACATAGTAACAGGTTCCTTTCCCACGCTTCATGGACGCGATGCCAATACCTAATTCAGTACTGTCCTTCCAGACTACTTGTGTGAAGTGTCCAGTGGCGCCACTAAATCCAGGTTTGTCAAAGTTATACTTGCAGACTTCATTGTACCTAGTGGAGAACGAGAGATTACCATAAGTTGGTTCAGGGCTAGAATACGTACAGTCGCTGATATGCGTGGGAAGCGGACCTGGAAATACACGGCTGCCACGGAATGGGCAGTTGCATTTAATCCGCACTGCCCCTGTTGAAGATCTCGTAATTCCAGGGTGGGTGTTCATCAAAAAGCACTGGGGGTGGGTACTCTGGTGCTGGAGCAAAATTCCAGGGTGGGTATCCAAAAGGATTTCCAGGGTGGGTGGGGAAAACCTAAATTACGACCAGGGTGGGTAGCTGAACCTGAGGTCCTCGACAGGGGCAGCAGATTATGTTTGCGACTGCCCACTGGACATACATGAAAGAGAGCCTGCTTATAGGTTGTGTAGGTTACATATACAGAATAGGAATACACAAAATCAAATCATTTCAAGCGCTGAGCCTTGTATGTTGTTTTTTGGTGTTTCTAGACTACTATATTTCGGAAGCCCTTTCGACTGTATACGTGACTGTAATCAAATCTAATCTTCTCAGCTATTTTTAAAAACCACCACATATCAACGGCTGTAGCCCCAGTGAAGCCTTTCTGACATGCCATGGCCAAGTTTTCACCCTGCCCAGGCCTCTCATTTGCTTTTGTATGCAGCATTTTCCCCATACTCGCTATTTTCTCGGCGTACGCCTGCGCAGAACGGGACATCGCTGAATCCAGGGTCATCATGGGAGCATTGTGGGCGCGTCTGTAGAAATTATGACGCTCAAGGGCTTCTTGCTCCTTTGAAGCTGATAAGAAAAAAATATTGCAGCGCTAGTTCTAGTCTGGTGAATAATCTGTTATCTAATAGTGTACGCCAAACTATTACTACCGAAACCGGTAGACTGTTTATCGGGCTCGACAAAAAGCACTCGTCTCACAAAAAAACCTTGACGAGTCTGCTTGCATTCCTTCACGCGAAATCATTCATGCGTTGTGTCTCTGGCAAACAAAAACTTAAAGTTTCGGGAAATAATACACTGATTTGTGTTTCTTTACCCCATAAAATTATTAGAACACAAGCAGATGGCTTTTCTTGTGTTTTTTTAGTTCGAAAAATTGCCAAATAAAATATTTGACTTGCACGCATCGCTGACCTCAACAAAGGAATTCAAACTACATCGTGAATGTTTTTGTCTGGAGACGAGTGCTTTTTCTCGAGCCGAAAAAGCAGTCTACCGGTTTGGTAGTATACACTTAATGACTGCTCCCGAGGGAAACATCAGTTTTGTTTCCCGAGAATCTCGATGTTTCCCGAGACGAAGTCGAGGGAAACATCGCCGATTCGAGGGAAACAAAACTGGTGTTTCCCGAGGGAGTAGTCATTAAGTGTTTTGTTATATAGCAGAAAATGTACTGCAATTATTAAGTCAAAACAAATGTATTTCAAGAATGAAAAGAGAAGTTACAAAGTTTGCGCGCGACTGCATCATGTAAAGGGAAAACACTCATAAACAACACAATTTTCTTGCATTAGCGAAAACTTATCAAAATTAGCAAAGGTTTTTAAAAAGACTCGCGTGTTTGCAATAAACTTTCTCTTTTTTCCCGCTCTCAAACGCGACGCTTGAAAGCAATATTCCCCGATCAGTCAATAATTTTTCGAAATATTGACTGATCGGGGAATATTTGATTTGTTCTTCACCACGTGACCTTGATTAAGCCAATAAGAGCGCGCGCTCGGTTGGAGTGAGCACTCGCTATATAACAAACAGCATTCTTACTCGACAGCCCGAGATTATTCTTTTTGATCGAAGGCCCTTCGAAAACGCATAGAAATGACTAAATACGCTGTTGCAGGCTTATTTTTGCGAGGGGAGTTGTGCCCATGACTCGTTTACATAACAAACACAGAGAAGGGTAGACTAGCTGTGGTGCCACAGAGGCAAATATAGGGTAAACGGATTCAAACTTACCGAGAGTAGTCTTCATCAAGCCTGGAAATGGGAAAATACACGTGAACGATTAGAAACTTGTGAATACATCTAAATAGATACTCAAGTATATTCACTTCTATTCGAAATTAGTATAAACCAACTAATGGTCTATTACAAATCCTGCATTCTGATTGGCTGAGCTACTAATGGTATATTAGTGATAGACCGTGCCTGGCAAAACCACCACCTTTCTTTGCAAGAAAACTTGATTTTTTCAACATAAAATAATGGAATTCATTTCCAAAACCGACCAACTAGTTGGTTTATACTAAAACAATTAGACCCTCGTCCTCATGTGCTATGATATCAATAGACCATTCGGCCTTCGGCCTCATGGTCTATTCACCATAGCACATTCGGCCTCGAGGTCTAATTGTTAAATAATGCTAAAGGATGCTAACCTAATATGTTATGGATAGATTTTAGTGCTTTTCGTCCGCAAATCACATCAATTGATTATATTTATTTAAATGGGCTCGAGACAACTGTTGAAAGTAAACAAAATTATTTGTTGCAAGTTCAAGCTACACTTTCGAGAGGGGGTTGTCTTATTTAGGCCAACAATCCGATATTATAGGATTATTCAAAGCTTCAAGAGGCTAGATCCTTGCGTTGGCTTTTATAAAGGGAGAAACACAAGTTAACTCCATCACAGATTCAAGAATACTTGGCGAGTTTCTTCATTCACTTTTCTGCGCATAAAAGTATATGTAGAAAATGTTCGAAAACCCTACACCGATCCCCTACACCGAGGGACAATAAAATAACGAATTAAGGCACGCAGGTTTACTTACCAAGGAAGAGAACAAAATAAATGAGCTGTCCACAAGCCATCGTGTTTCTAACTTTTCTCTCGATGTTCCTCGGGCTGTTTGAAAGATGGGTTTCTAAACCTCTTTAGCTGCACACTGTCCCAATGGAGATACGCCTGTTTATATATGCTAGCACTTTCACGTGTGAAGCCTACTGCGCATGCGCGCGCTTCGCCAGTTTCCCAGCGGCTTTAATGGTGCATAGAGTAATTACACATTCGATGGGTCTCTCCCACATGGACAGATTCAAGAGGGTGGAACAACCATGTGGGGGAAGATCTCATGTTTAACTAGCGTGGGGACACTGTGCGAGGAAAACCTGAGAAACGAGCAGAACATTCCATTCTGATGACGTAGAAACTGCATCAACTAAAATGAGCACACGCTTAGATTTTCTAGATAACAAGAAGTAACAAGCTACTGATTTAAAGGCGGTTAAGAGGAAGGAAGGAATATTTTCCAGCAGTTCTTCGGTAACGTAACACGTCGCTCGCGATCGTGAAATCACACGACTAACCCATGAGCCGGAATCGGTGCGACTCTGGACGCCTGTTTTCTCGGGCTAATATTTGACATACCATACCAGATCGTGTTGGGAAATTCATCGAAGTTATGACATATTCAGATAGTGTACCCCTTAGATTTGTCCTTTACAAAAAACATCTCGGCGCAATAAGTGGATGTAGCTTCATAGTCGTAATTTATTTGTCAAAGCCCGTTTCTCTCCGAATATGCCCTGTGCAATTCGTTGTCACATGGTTGTACCGGAGAGCAAAAAACTGAAGCACAGTTGATCTGTAATATTTTTATCTGCTGGTAAAAACGCTTGGTCAAATCAATTCGAATATGCCGGACTATCTCAATCAAATTTCTTCGCGATTTCGTAAACAAGTCAACTAAAAGGTTTGTTTACCCATAGTCATGCTCTGATGATTTACTTGGGAATGAATAATAATAATAATAATAATTTATTAACTTATATTGCGCAAATTAGCAAATAATTTGATCAGATGCGCATTACAACATTTTAAAATAGTAAGAAGAGGTCTGTCCATTAGCGAAATAACATGCACATGACTGCTCCGCTGAGCATATAGCCTAGTTCAAAATTTCACATCAGCTATGCAAAGATTCGCGAATTAGTGGCCACATTGTCTTAAGTTTGAACATTCCATTTTTGATTCCCTTTCCTTCACCAGCTTTTCATTGCACACGACGGCACCCCGGGCACATGATCACAAGCGCGACAGAACCCTCATACTTTTTGGCGAATTCCCCTTAAAGAAACCCTTTGTTTTTTACTGCGATTTTCATAATTCTTCGAACTCTACACCGGATCAACAAACCGCGGTTTGGCTTCCGTCAATCAAACGAGTGAACAGCTCTGGGTGATTTCACGGAGATTTGATAGATCTTGTGATCTCAGGGATTAGCTAGGCTTCAAATCACAATTTTTCACCGTAAAATGTAAAATGCAAGCCAAACTCAGAAAACATGCGTGTGGACTTGACTTTAAAGGTTTGATTGAGGGAAGCCAAACCGCAGTTTGGTGTTCGAAAATGTCAAGTGGGAGTTCGCAGAATTATGAAAATCGCAGTAATTGATCTGAGGAGCTGGAAATCGTTTTGCTATGATGTTGCAGCCGATTTCACGATCACAATAAGAACATAAAAATGCAAAATTCAGTAGCGACATCCCCTCCCCTCGTACCAGCTGATCTCGGCTCACGGTGCGCAAAGGGTTGTTCGTCAAACGTGACGTCGTTGCCAGCCATGTTGGTGTACAGGAACAAAAGTAAGTTCTTTGTTCTGTAAACCAACATGGCCGCCGCGCTTTTGTGATTTTATTCCCATAGGAATGAGTGCAAATCAAGAATAGACAGCGAATTTTCACAGTTTTGGAAGGCAAAGACTAGATCTAGATTAACTCATTGTGCAATTGCAACCCAGTTTACATTTGATAAAAGGCTTAATTTATTGTATTTTTAGAATCTATTTGAACGCTTGGCGATGCAACAGAAATCGGTTTTGATTGGTTAATTTGAGAGCGAGAAATCCGCTGGTAGTCACTGTGTCTCGTCACACCTTTCTAGATCGGGCGCACTCGCAGTCCATTCATTCGGATGTCAACAGCGAGACCCATCATATCGATAAGCTGAGTGATCAAAATCAAGTTTACTTCAAACTTCTATTGCACATATCTTTAAGGATTGCTGCCTTAAGGTGGCGCAGACACATGGACGTCGCCTTAGCCACCTTAAAACTTAAAACTCGCCTCTGGAACTGCGGTGCTTCAATGATCTTTTAAAATGTTTAGTAATTAGCGACACAATGACTAAAGAGAAAGCCAGTATCATGGCGATGCACAACAGTTTCATTTATCCGATCTAGCGTGAAGACAATATGCCACTTGAATCACATGTTGGATTTTTGTGAGTGGATGTAATCAGTTCGTCTCGCCTTTTACAAACAGCGTAAACTCTGAAATTGTACGGAATTGAATTTCTATGTCTTGTTTATATCTACTTGCTCAAAACCCAGCGAAGGCATGTACATCGCTGGGGGAAATGATTTAATCCAATTTTAATGGCTGAATTCAATGCACAGCTGAGCTAACGTAAGACCCCCTATGCAGATATAATCACGAAATGGGTTTATACTTAGAAAATAAATCAACCCAAGCCGTGGGAACTCGTTCCTTTGCGTCATATGGATTTGCGCCCTTGAGAAGAAATTATCGAGTGTGTCGTTCTGTTTCGTGTGCTTCGCGACCTTCGCTACCTTGGACCGAGTGATTTGCTTCACGCCTGTTTCGAGAGAGAGAGAGAGCTTTGATATTTGTTCTTTCAACAAATCAAGCTAATACGATGTCAGTGATACTGTACATCCTACATCAGTGGCCATAAAGGATACATTGAAAAGAATATAATTTATTGAAGTGTGTTCGTCTCGAGTCAGTAATTCTTTGTATAGTACCTTGCGCAAGGCAATGTTCGTCTCATTGATCATCTCATTGATCATCATCTCATATTTAACTAGAAAGGCAGTGCACTTTTCAATTCACATGTCTGCAACCACATCAATTACTGCTGTGCAGTTTGGGATAGCTGCAATAACACTCTAGCCACCAAATTTCGAAAGCTTCAAAATAGAGCAGCTAGAGTTTTAACTCATTCAATCTATGACGCTAATGCCGATCCTCTTATCGAAAGGCTTGGGTGGAAAAATCTCGAATCTCAGCAAAACGTCCATGGTATATATAAAAAAAAAAACTGGTCCTTGGGAACTCAAACTTAACGTGGGGAAGATTTAATGAAGAAAGATTAATAATATCTTGGTTAATTTCCAAACACTCTTATAATGAACAAGTGAGCATTCTCGTCCCCAGAGCTCTCCGGCTCGTCTCCTCGCGGGGGAGGCTGACGCATGCGTGAGATTTGCACAGAGCCGTTGAGAGAAATATCTTTCTGCGCATGCTCTAACGCTCAAAACCAACCAATCAGCATTCTCGTACCCAGAGCTCCCCGGCTCGTCTGCTCGCAGAGGAGGCTCTGGTGACATCCATTTGAGGACCTTGCTGATTGGCTGGTTTTGAACGTTGGTGCATGCGCAGAAAGATCTTTCTCTCAACTCCATGTAGTCTCATAACCATGCACAAAAATAGCCTTATCCTTCCTCCTATTATTGAGGAACTCCAAATTTTCAAACATTGCTCCTCTGTGGAAATTTAAGGCCCCTGTACAACCCCTGTGGAAATTCAAAGCAACCCCTCAGGAAATTACACATTCTAAATGCTCTGTGGAAATTCTTGGGTAAAAAGAAAGGCCCTATGGAAATTCCGGGTCAAACTGAAAGTCCAGGCTCGATAGGGGGTAGCATTTCCTTCTGAAACCATGATCTAAATTAATCGACATCAGCACAACACCAAAGAAACCTCTGTATCTGCATTTGTTATATTAATAAAAATCATGTTATCATATTCAAGTTTAATTCAAAAGTGTAATGCTTTGTTCAATAAAAAAGTTCATGAAACATTTGAAAACGAACAGGAACTGTAGAAATAATGAATTTAAGTGCCCTATTTTTATAAGGGTCCAATATTACACTCTCAGAATGTGAGCTCAAGTCTCTTTTAAGTCTGTTGACTGACTCTATTAGTCTACTGACTCTACAGGCGTTCCTCGTCTGGCGGGTTAGCTCACGTGGCAGCACAATTGAGATTTTTGTAGTCCTAACGCCCTTGGCTGAGCAAACGTCTCGTTACCGCCAGGCCACACAGATCGCGCTGATTTTAACGCTTATTTCGTTTGTCTTAAAAGTGAGCTACAATCGTGCTGCATTATGCTCCACTGATTCTCGACGCCGCGCCTCTATTTCGCTCCGCTCTCAAGCTGAGCTCCCGTTCGCTGCATCTGTCAGCAAAGCATTTCACCACAACTGGTTGGCGTCCGTGTCGTTTAGACCACAATTAAGAGCCATGTCGCTTGCACTTGATAGATACACACTGCCATCCTACGAATTAAAATTGAACTTTTGGAGCTTAAGTTGAAATCATAACACCAAATAACTAAAGAAACAGGGCGGGGTGATTTTACCACTAACTAGACCTAGCACGTGATACGGGGGTCCCATATAAAAAGGTCGGAGTGCTCCACAATAACGATGTAATTAGATCCTAACAGATAGCAATCGGGGCGTGTTTTTCGGAAAAGCGGCACTAAGAGATAGCAAAGACAAAGCTATGCAACATTAATCTTGTAGTTCGCCTTCCCGGGGTGGGGGGGTGGGGGGGGGGGGGGGGGGGGGTGGACTCCCATTTTCAATTTCACCCCTAAAAGATACCAAACATGGCGTGGCTCAAATAATTAGTTACCCTAAAAGCCCTAAAAGATACCCTAAAAGATGCGGCCTTATATGCCATGTAGGCGCGAAGGAGACAGGTAACAGGTAAAAGATACCCATCATGAAATTTCCGTGTTTGACTAAAATGCTGCCTTCTAATTTATCGTCTTCTCATCGAGTAATCACAGTTTTTAGAAACACCATCATGAGAGAAAACAATTTGGACACATATTTCGGCCCTAAAAGATACCAATCTCCATAAAATTCATTGAAGATCACGATCACCCCTAAATGAGACCAAACCCCCATGATTTTAACCCCTAAAAGATACGACGATCATCGATCCCCGACAAAAAAATATGGGAGCCCCCTCCCATACCCTATCAGCGAACAAATAAGCGAAAAACGATACCCTACCGTAGACCTCAGGAGCCCAAAAACCATACCCTATAGGGCGGCGCATACCCGTATACCATATATGAGGGAGTACCTTCCCCCCCTCCCTCCCGGGGGTACGTACGCTTGATCGCTCTACTGACACCTGCTGTAAAATATTTTCCGTACCTCGTTCCTGGCACCAGCAAGTGTCCTGTTTACATCTTGCAGAGTCGAAGAAAATGAGAAATCGGCAATGTTCTTATCTGAAATATTGACAAAGACAAGTCAGGAAACGTCCACTAATCTCGCAAAACAGCACTCAAGTCATGAATCATAAATATTTCACCATGTCCGGTAGCCTGCTCGCAGGTGTTAGAGCGCAGTTTTAGGTCGAGAAACGCGAGTTTGCTTTCGCTTGGCCGCCATCTTGGATTTGTGACCTACGCTCTAACGCCTGCGAGCAGGCTACATGTCGGTGAAAATAGCTCTCAACTAGATGTCAAGGCAGTCTTGTTATATGGAGCAGAGACCTGGCGAATGACAGTGAAGACAATGAAGAAACTACAAACATTCACCAATCATTGCCTTCGCAGGATTCTTAAGATACACTGGACAGACAAGGTCACAAATGAGGAGCATTGGGATAGAGCAAACCAACTACCAATCGTGACGCAGGTGAGGAAGCGCAAGTGGACCTGGTTGGGTCACACCCTTAGACGTCCCCCAGGCAGTATCACCAGACAAGCCCTGCGGTGGAATCCTCAAGGCAAGAGGGGAAGGGGTCGCCCTAGAAACACCTGGAGGAGGGATACGGAGAAAGAGATGAAGAAACTAGGATTGAATTGGAGGGAGATGGAACACCTGGCTAAGAATAGGAGACAATGGAGGAATTTTGTCAATGGCCCATGCTCCAACTTGGAGCTAAGGGCTTAAGTAAGTAAGTAGTAGATAGCCCATATTCCTGACATGCGCAGTGAGACTAGGTGCAGTTCTTCCCTTTCCCTCCTTTACTTCCCCATGCGCGCGCCAGCCCCTAATTTGTCGCCCCTCTTGCCCCATGCCAGGAATCCGGAATCCAGTTGGAATCCGGAATCCGGTCTCTGGAATCCAGAATCAAGATACGATCGTTTCTCTTTGATTCGTAAAGCTCTTAGATTTCCTCATGTGGCAATCCCTCATCCAAGGTACGCAGTAGTTTGCGTTTGTATAAACCCCATCCCAGGGGCTTAGAGGTGGTGTCTCCTAATTTATGGACTACAAACTTACCAGATGTTTGATTATGATGAAGAATATCACTGACTTCTGATTGTTGTTGTTGAACTTTCCCGAGTCGACTTGTCGCTTCTGTATCAAAGTCATCAGTGGTTAATTTCAATGTTCTAGAATTACTTATGTTCTTTACTCTCTCCTCCTCTTCTCCCTCGCTCAGGATTCTTTCCACGTCGTCGACGCTAATTCTAGGCAGACTTGGAAACGACGTAAGTTGGGAACTCCAGGCTTCCCCTCTTGAATGTCTATTGTCTCCAACTTCATCGTCCCAAAACGGTCGATAATAAGATCCTTTGTCCCGGCGGGGGCCATTAGAATATTCACTACTTTGCAGATATTGATTGAAGTTGAAAATGATTGGCAAGTTATTGTTAAAGTCATTAGCTGTGTAACCATGTTGATAGTTATACGGTGCATTGAGCCGCACTGCAGCAGCCCCCTCAAGAAACATTTTCTCATAACTCGGATTGTCCATCACATCTGCTCCGTTGCCAAGGTAACCTGATTGACAACTGTCAGTCGACTCAATGCCAAGAAGACTAGAATCAGAATACGGACCGGGAATGTCATATTCATGTTATATAGCATCGAAGTCTGTGAAGAGGTAGATTGTGACGACATCACAAAACAATTTTCTCGTCGAAGAATTTTCTGGTCGTCGATGCCTTTGTCGTTATTACCGCTAGCATGCTGGGAAGGCAAGGGGAGTGGGTGTTGGGTGTCTTGCGAGCTGTCGCTGCTGGAGGATGGCAGGCTCAGTCTACGTCTTCCGTTTCGTGCTTGCCTGTCGTTCGCTGTAGAATCAAAGCAAGCCCTTAGTCAAATTGTGAATAAACTCACGACTCACGCGACTCGAGTTTAAGTTTGTACAAGAGTGGTGTGTTATAAAAATGTTCTTGATATTGGTCCCTTTCATTTACAGCCGACTCAACCAATTATGCAACGAGTCAATTCCAGCGGTGACCATGCCCCCTCCCCTTCCCCAGCCACCTAAAAACTTCGATAACTGAAGAAAATGATCAATCAAATGTCCTTCTTTCCTGATGTATTGTAATTTTGCGTCATGACATTTTAGGCGTCACTGATTTGCATCGCTTCGTTTCTAAACAATAGCAGTTTCTGAGCAGTTTCCGACTTCGATGGAAATAAGCAAAAGTAACGCAGATGTTGTGTTTTTTGCCAAATACTGGGGCCCTTGGAGTGAGTATTGCGGGCTTCCTGTGGCGACTTTGATCCCATAATGCAAAGCCGGCAGGTAAAATCAAATGGCAGATTGCGAAACCCTGCAAGTTTTCACCAAAAATATGCCTGTTTTCGAGCATGTGTTGTTCAAATTTGTAATTAGATAGAGATCCACAGTGCCTTCTTCATTGGTTAGTGATACCAAATTTGGTTTGACAGTGAGCGCTCCAAAAATCGATAGTTTTCTAATGCATTGTTTGATTTTTTTTTTACGGTGTTTGAAAGTTACTTCCTTATTTTGTGCAGCAACACGTGCGTCTCATAGCGAAAGGGTTCGAAAGCGTAAATGGACGGTTCGTTAGTGTCCCTTCTATTATTCTTTTGTATTTAACACGAAGAAAAATAACATTTGACAGAAAAAAATTACCAAGATTGTGCCCAAATGGTTCGGTCCACGATTAAAAGATTAGATAAAGCCATCAGAAAAAATTTTTGGAAACGGATCTTTCAAAAGCCACGTGTAGATTTAACAAACGTGAAAGCGCTCCAATTTGTCGCCGATAAATCGTGCGTTTCACAGCAGGGAATTTTCAGCTCTTTTAAAAATCATTTAGGGTAAAGATTTTTAATTTCTTTTTTTGTAACTCGTTTTGAACAGTCAAAACAACTTATAGAGAAACAACGCTGGAAATGAGACACTTAACTTTTAATTGTTTTTAAAACACATGTTTTGTTCAGTATGGTTGCTGGGCAAAACGAATTCCTGCAAAAGCTATTAGGAAAACTGCTCATTTAAAGACGAAAATAATATCGAATTCATTCAAGATCCTGACAAGCACGAAATGCCCGGGCACGCTTTTTGGAAGGTCGGCGCTCAGTCGTTTTTTTTTTCTTTCTCCCGCAACAAGTGTGGGTAGAGAGAAAAGAAGGCCTTGAAAATTAAGGCTAGGACAAGAGGCATGAATCCGACAACAAAACATGAGTTATTTCTCTTTGTTTTTCTACTTGAATACTTGAGACAGATCAAGAATCTAGGTCTAGCCATTGTTTCTTAATGGGACGGGTAATTTCACTACACCCGTAGCGGAGAACGGGCCATATAACTACTATACGCTACAAAAAAAAGTGTTAAAAGTAGAACGCGAAGCGGAACTAACTTACTTTTTCATTTTCTGTCTATCACATAATTCACTTTTTCTTTCATTTCTCAACTCCTTCAAATTGGTTTTGTTATTATGAGAGTTTTTTTTGTTTTTTTTATTTCTTTTCATACGCTTAAAGTACACATTCCATTAGTTTTACTGCATTGTTTTTATCAAACTTCTTCCTTTCATATCCTTCTTTCTTAATATTTGAAAACATTTGAGGCCTGGCCCTTCTGATCGCAGAGCTAATCGAGAGAAGAAAGTAGAGCTATAAATAGATAAAACTGAGTTGACGTGGCTTGCGGTTATAAATACCTTTAAAAAATACATTTAGCAATAGATTAACTACTTTATCTGCCTTTATTAATGGATTCAGGAACCTCGATTCCTCATTCCAAACAAGTTATAAAAGTTTTTTTTAAACTGCACTTGAATAAGTTCGGTGTATCAAAAATCTGATAAAAAGCTTTGAAGTTAAAATTGGGGTTCCCTGCTATTTCGACGCAAATTTTGCAAAATAGACAAATATATAAATGCGAAAAAACTGTCCATGTATGAAAAACATATGACAATAGAAAAAAACAAACAAGCCATGTTTTAACAAACAAGGAAGTAAAAGACATGGCGATTTGAATTAAAAAAAGGACCAGGCTTTCAATCCAACGAAAACACAAATGCCATGGTTCTAGTGCCAAAAAATACAGGCTATAATAGCAATTCAACAAATATATATATATATATATATATACTGTATATGTGAATATACAGTATATAATATATATATACTGTATATGTCAATATTTTGTGAACAACAAGTTTAACTTTGTAGAGAAGGAAGAGTGCCGGTGGAGTCTCTAAAAAAAAAAAAGATAATCGGGGTTGCCGTTTTGCATGCGGTAACGAAACAAATATATATAGGCCGACCTAGCTTGGTTTCGAGAGTTGTCTATCCAGGGAGCAAGGACGGGAAAGATCAGGTGGGTGTTTTGGTGTATCGTAATTCCATTTTCTATCTCAGTGAAGTCGCTAATCACAGTCCTAGATTTATGAGCTGTTCCGAATTCCGCGACAAAGAAAAGAAAAGAAAGTTCCATTTTAACGAGGAAAATAAAGTGAATCTCAACTCTTGTTACCCTTCATGTCTCTACTTATGTTCCACAATCAACCATTCAGAGAGAATACGAATGAAAGTCGGATAAGTACTAAAATCGACTAGATTTTCGTTCTTGTTTCATGTGAGGTATGTATTGCTCATTCTAAGTAGGCCATTATCACCTATACTTTCGAGTAGATTACTGCTTCTGATTTCGGTTCTTCTCCTTTTCCCACACACCCAACCGGAACCAATGGCATTTCTCAAAGGAATGCTGTAATTTTTTTGCGAGCTGCTATCTTTTGAAGAAACCCTGTACCCGTCCGACTCGAAAGGTGCCTTTTTTTTCTTGATATTGAATAGTTCTTCATCTTTCGTAAATCATTGTTTTGATAATGGCAAGAAAATGACGGTGCTTACACAAATACCGTTCGAATTATATTGTTTTATCAATTCTTGGCAAATAGTCACTGGAAGTCGCGTCGCAAATTTATTGACCAAATTTTAAAAGGATGCCATGGTGAGTAACCACAGGGAATCTGGCACTAAAGTGACTGAAACTATAAAGCAGATATTTAGATAGTCGCATGCTCTAATAAAAGACATTTCAGCACTTTTATAGGAAGTTTTTGATAGCCTACCTTCTCGGAATCTAAACACCCTGTAAGGCTGATTCCCATCTTTTTCTTCCAAGCTGTTAGGAACCTTGACTTCGACTATATCAGCCATTTTCCGTATAGCACATCTAAACCTTGTTTTCCAGACGCTGGGGTCTGCTCTTTCGCCTTTTCGAAAACGCCCCGTAAACTCAGCCCACAATTGAAAAACTACGGCATGTTTGTTCAAATCGAACTCAGGACTATCTACTCTCATCCAAGGAATTCGAAAAGTTGTCTTATCAGTGTCTAGCCACCTTAAGCCTTCAACTTCGCCACTGTCGACGCGCTCGCGAAGCCAGACCTGGAATCGCTTTCTAGAAAGCTTTCGAGCTTGTCTCGACATAATCATAGCGGGAAGAGTTTCGTTGACGAAGTTTCGACACTTTTAAGGAGTTTTAGACTGAACTTAAATCAACAAAACTGGATCTTTTTTTCAGTTAAAAGCTTCGAGAGCAATAGCCCATTTTAACCAGTGTTTCAAACTCTGTTATCTCATCTGACAAGGCAGTTATCTGAGCTATACATGCACCTTTTATACTCTAATCAACTTGGGCAACTTTAAGGCACCTCCCCTGGCACCTCTACATACCAGCCAGGGACCCTCTGTGATTTTGGTTGCAATTACGTCATTGTTTACACTGATGTTACCAGCACGTTTGTTACTTATTTCCGTATACATATTGTATATTGTGACGAAGACAACAAGTTATTTCCTTTTGGCTTATTAAAAAACAATATGTCGATTTTCCGCTTTTCGTGGAAAAAAGCTCCCATACAACTTCCTTCCGGCAGAGTTGGCTTAATTAATACCGAGCTTAGAAAAGCATGTTTTACTGTTGTTTGTATGTTTGTATCAGACATTTTTTAGAGATATAGAATTAAATGCACTTCTACAAAAATACAACAGATACTAAACCTGTCCTTAGAACAAATTCTGACGAAACTTTTGGCAAAATGCATAGACATTTTTGTGCCGATAATTCCCTAATAACCACAGCATCCCCAAAAAGTCACCGCGTGAGATATTGAAAAAAACGGTGTCAGCTGTTTTGAAGGCACTTGAACTGCTTGAACACAGTAAGACCGCAGAGATAGAAACGGAAGAAATGGTTTATTTTATAAACATTTACTAAACAAGTTAAATTACTGAAACGCGCTTGTATGCGGACATAGTGATTAGAGTGCACAAGTGTGTGACCCTGGTTATACGTAACACAAGAACCGAAGCAGGCATGAATATTTAAAATATCGTGGAGCTAACTTCTGCTTGCCTTGCCATATAGACTCCACTATAAGCCACGGCGATGCAAACCCTGGTTCAGGTATCCTAACTCTTAACAGGTCTTAGCAACATGTCCAACATACTAGGAGGCCTAGCGCTCTCTGTGGGGTAGTCCTTAACTATACCGCCCTTTCAGACGGAAAAAGTAGCAGACATTTGTGTTGTCTGACGTTTGGGGGAATTTCCAGTTTCTTTTTTAAGTTACGGTATTTCAGGGACGGCGGAACAGTTTTCAAAGTGGTGGGGCACATTAGTAAGATTGTATGGAAAGGTGGCGGGGCTGAGTCTAGTGGAACTGTATCAAAACTTTGCGAAATTTGGGGGCTTAAGGTCCGCCGTCCCTGTATTTTTGAGGATTAAAATTTACTCGGATATTCCATTCGGGGTTATATACAACTATCGGAAGGGAAGGCTAATTACCAGTAGCTACCAGTATAAATATATAAAAAAGTAATGTGCTTTCTTTGGTTATTAAGGAATTTCCTATCCTGGTATTTTGATTAAAGCTCCGCTGACAGATCCATCACTCATAATGTCATTTGATAAAAATTTCAATTCTCCTTACAAGCGCGCGCTTTCCGGGTGTGCTCGTTAAGCAATTCTCCTTTCACATTTTCTGTCTCTTTCCGACAAAAAATATTACTAAAAACCTAGCTAGCTATAAAATGTTATTTCTAACTATAGACAACTAAATCAGTGAAAGACGAGAATTCGGGCTAGCACCATAACATATTGGACAACTCACGACAAAACAAAGCGCTATTCGGGGGTCGTCTTCTTCCTTTTTCCGCCTATTTAGATCGGGCACCTATTTTTTTTTTTTCAAATTATATCGGGCCATCCATCTGCGTCTCAAGCTGCCATTTCTTTGAGTACAACCACGTGTATATAGTTGGACTGAATTAGGGGAAGGTCATGTTTTTGGAATTTTACGGTACTTAGGTATCCCGGCAGCGTGTTGGGGATCACCCTTTCCTCGCTTTCCAACATGTGCCATCTTATAAAGTGGCACGTTGTGGTATCCTAAGGCGAAGATGAAACTATTTTCTCTTGTCCTTATAAAACTCCCAACTATCTATTACAAAAACATTCGCCACAATGGTTAAATATCTTTTATTTGTAGAATCAAGTTTTTGCCATTGTTTGCCATTGGGCCCCGCCAAGCGAAAACGGCACTTTGTCAAATCCCTGTTATGAAGAGTTTTAGGGAGCTAATTTATGTATCTAAACACGGAGCATATATATTGGTCATCCAAATTTCGGCACGATAAAGTAGAGATTTGGCAGGTTAAATTATGTTCAATTTTACAAGAGTGTATGGGAATTCTTTCATTCTGCCACTTCTCTCGTGTACCTTTTACTTATTTTTAAAACTGTAGAAGGGGTTTCAATTATCACTTCCATCCAATCGTTGTAGTTGATTTGAAGAAATAACCTTGGCTCAATATTCGATCTTCTCTCTTTCAAAGAAAGTGTTTGTTCACTTTAAACACGTGTTTATTAATCTACATATTAAAACTTTTATAAGACTGTGCACATTTTTGCATTTCATGAAAAGTTCCATTATCTAAGTGAACAGTAGCAAAAGAAAAATGTGTTTTGCGCGCGACGTGATACACCATTTGCATAGTCCATCGATCCATGAAGCAGGGGCAGATCCAGGAAATTCAGAAAGGGGGGGGGGGGGGGGGCGGATAGCGAAAAAATGGGACGAAAATTTTCAAATTTCCTCCAGCAAATAAATACATTAAATGTATGGGAAAATCTCCCGAGAGAGACTGTTCTACTGGATAATGGTCTTTTTGATTAAAATGTGGTTGAAAAAACCCGGGGAGATAACTTATCATCGGGCTTCCTGTGGCTTTATAAGAGGATTGGTAACGAATCTAAACTGTCATGGCGGACGGCGAGCTCGAAAACTCGAACTCGCACACATATTTGTCGTTTGCTGAGCGATACCAAAGTGATTTGGAGATTATTTACCAAAAGGTGGTTTTCAGTAATTATCCTTTGCTATTATGGTGTTAAAAACGGGCTTGGATGAGAAATTGGAGCAAATTTTTCCGTGATGAAAATTCCCGCCAAAATGTCTTCACTTCTTCTGGAATCTAAAGCAGTGTTTTACGCTAATACGATTGAAAGCACAATAGGGACGGAAGCACAAGCCTTGTTTGTGTGCATAGATTAGCATAGAAGGAGAATTGGCACCCAGTGTATGCAAAGTTTCTACCTTTTTGAGTCAAGATTGGCTCTGTCTCCTTATAAGACCTTATAAGAATGTGTTCCAGTAAATCAAGTTTACAATAAAATATAATAACTAAGTTAATTTTGGTATATACCATAATTTATAGGTCCAAAACACCCCAACTCCAGCATTCTGGCAGCTGACATCTCTTTGAATAACTTGCAGGCTGTTCTGATGCTTCTCACTCTACCTAAAACAAAACAACATATGTTGTCAGGGAAACTCCTCTAAAAGAATATACACAGTATATTTCTACATTTGTCAGAAAAATGCATTGCTCTAACAGGAAATATAGCAACTCTCTTATTATTTGCAGTATGAGCACAACTTTGACAACTGTACTGTCGAATCAGAGGGGATATTGTTAAGTACTATCTGTGATGAGGGTAAGTTGATTAGGTTGAAATCTCTAATTTGTTCATCATCATCATCAGCTAGCGACCCTGGGGACCGGGATAAAGTCCACTACCCGCCGCCACACCTTGCGGTCTGCCATGGCCACAGGAAAGTCTTCTTTCTCCACCCCCACATCCCTAGTGATGGTATCAGGGTATGTGAGGGCTCTGTAACGGACAGGGCCACAAGGCCTCCACACCAATACATGATGTATTATTTCCTCAGTGGCCCTGTGGCAGTGCCCAGTGAGCGACAGCCTCCGCTAAATGACCATATGTGACAGGGGCGGGATATCTCCATATATAGGCTCGAGGGTGGCATGCTCCGACCATTGAATGTTTTGGATGCGTCTGAGCATGTTACAGTGTGATAATTAATTTGCATGCTTTCGCCTGCTTAGCCAATAACAGGTGGTGATTGTTAGTGAGACCGCAGAACTGCTTAAGTCACGATACAGCAGATTGCGTTTGACTGTTTAACCCCAACAGTTTGCACGTTATGTTTGAACATTGCAACGTTGCGTTTCTAGGATGGAACAAGACGTTTCTATGGAGAACTGAAATGTTCTGCCCTCTCTGATTGGTCAGTGAAAAATAAACATGGCGGTTGCCCTTGGAAACGTCTCACTTTTTGTCTCACAACGCAACTTTCAAACGTTCAAAGGTAACGCGCGAACTGTTTGGGTTAAACAGTCAAATGCAATCGGCTGTAAGTGTTCACTTCATGAAAACAAAATATAAAACTCACTAGTCAGCCCTAAAATACAGCGAAAATTTCTCGATTACAATGAACAGGAAAATTGGCTCCGGTTGACAACAGGAATGTGTAATGTCAAGTGAACAGCCACTGTTAAGGATTGGTATAACTGAAAAGTGATTCTCAAGGGAAATTACATGTAACAATTAGAAATCCAAGAATCTATTGTCATATTCTTTGTTTTGACAAAACCATGACTCATGGTGATGTGAGATCAGCTGATTATACCTATGTATCTATTCATTAGGATCAATTGAGCCATGGCTGAAGGGATTTCTAGAATGTAAGTGAACAAAAATGATTTGTTTTAACTACTCTTGACAACCACTCGATTCTAGTCTATAATGAATGCATGTGCTATATAGAGCAGAATTCATATGACTGTGAAAAGTGCTGTGAAAGAGTTGTGCCGCGCCACGACTAAGTGATTTCATTCCATATCTACAGCAGGCCAGGTTCCGTACCGCCACCGCGACAGTACCGTGCCGTGCCATGGCACTTTTCACAGTCATCCGAAATCTGATCTATCAGTAGTTGTGTTACATTTCAGTGCATAGAATGTGCATGTTGCACCCTGGATGTTGTGTTACATTATGAAGGCATTTCTAAAGAAAAGAGAGAAGTGCACATGCTTATAGCTTGAATTGTCCATTGACAAGAAGGTGTTTCTTTTGCTCTAACCTCTGCAAGTAGGCTGCATTTAAAAGAAAAAGTAAGAAGTTTTCATTCTCAAGTCAGGTTTTCTAGAGCCTGGTTTGTATTGTAAGCTGATTTAACGTCATCTTGAATTTCAATATGAAAAATTAAGCGTGCGAGTGCCCCTTTAAAACACTATATTTGGAAAACATTGCTCTTGCGCTAAAGCCTGGTGCACACTAGCGACATAACGACATAAGGACGTTATGTTGCAACGAAAAAAGTACAGGAAAATAATTAAAACAATCAATATTTTCCATGGATCTTTATTAGATTACTTCACCAAAGCAATCTTATGTTATTTTTTGACGACTTCAACTTCTTGAAACCACTAAATTTTGTTTGCGTGACATTTTTCTTATGTCGTTATGTCGCAAGTGTGCACCAGGCTTAAGCCAATCAAAATACAGATGTGACATTTCACTGCATAGCCACTCAAGTTCAGCTGCCCTGCAGAGCCTTTGGTCCTTTTTCTCCATTGGCAAAGCTACACTGCTGATTGACACTGGTCCATTGATCATGCTTGAAGGTTTTTGTATCTTTATCTTTTCGGATAGACATTCATCCTTTTAAAGCCTTGCTGGCCTTTTTGCAAGATTTCTTGCTGAAAAATGATCGAAATTTGTAGGAAGAACTTGCAAGTACAATAAAAGTGCATAAATTTGTCAGAAAGAGATTGAAAATTAATTAAGGAATTGAGCATATTTTGCAAAGTTTAAAAAAAAAACACCATTCACAGTTTTTAAACTGAGACTTCAAGAGGGATTTTGCCGAAAAAAGAGTTGGGAAACAAAGCATTTATGGCTGGGGACTCAGAAACAATTGAAGAACTAATCACAACAAGGAAGAGGATATACTGGTCACATCAACAATTGTGTTGACCGAAAGGAACTTACAGGTACGAACAAAGCAGAAAAATAGCTCAGCAATTTTTTCGGCCCAAAGTAACCAACATTTACATTTTATCAGTTTATCGGCTTTATTTTTGGTACCTACCAAAACTCCCTCCTCACAAGAAAATCTCATGTCTGGACTACACCCCTGGGAGTGGGGTGGAGTTCTCATTTTATCATTTTATTATGTTGCTCTACAGCTCAACATGGGATTACAACAGAAGAAGAGGATGTTGAGGAAGACGATGATGAAGGTTGGGAGTCAGATTCAAGTGGGCCTTCCATCTTGCAGGATGCTACAGCATCTGAACTGAGTGATAATGAGGTAGTACCCCACCCTAGCAGCGTACTCTCTGGCAGCCAAGCTGTTGCATTATCAAAAAAGAAATGCAACTATAATACAATAAGATCAGAGAAAGGGGACCAAGATTTGAAATCCCCAGAACGCCCATGGACTGGCCAGGGCAATAATGTTACAGAGGAAAACAATCACCTTTTCCTGTTGCAATCCACAAAAAAGCCCCAGAAGAAATCCCTGTGAGACCCCCAGTGGGAACGCCTGGATCTGCAAAGGATGATTACAAGGTGTCAAGTACAGGATGCTCTCGCAAGGCATTGACCTCTCCAGCACCCCTTAGTTCTTTCCTATCGGGAATCAGAAATTCTAACGTGCTTACTAGCACACAAATAGAATTGTCTCCAACTTCAAGACCAGATGGTGTCTTTAAGTTTGGAGATCAGGACGAGCAACACAAGATATCTAGTTTACCTGACATGCAAAAGGAAGACGCAGCAGTGGCTGATAGTGATACCAGAAACGAAAAGACTTGTGAGGTAGTTCCTATCAGGCAGGCAACTAATTCCGCACCCAATCTTGCTCAAGCTATTCTGAACTCACGGAACCGCATAGCAAGTGTTCTTTTTAAAGCAGTTTCAAAGAAGGGGAACAGTTCTCAATCAGTTATTCAAAGAAGCAGTGCTTTTGATTCCATGTCATCCAAAGGTAGCTTCTCTACCTCAACATCGTTTCTTCCAGACAAACTTTTGAAAGGATTTAATAGCCTTTTGACAGCGGAAATGAAGCCCCCCACTAATATTCCGCGGCACTTGCGTCTACCAAATAACACCGCTCAAGAAATTTCGCGAGGCTCAGAGGTAAAGAGCTCCAAGCGACTCGTAATTACTGGAGTGAACACCAACTCCAGCCACGGGAAAGTCACCTTAGTTGCAAGTCGCAAAACGGTGAAGTTGAACCCGCAAAAGTCGCGCGCTTGTTTAAAGGAAATCGAGGAGGGCCCTTCGGAAATACAGCGAAGAAAAAGTACGGAGCCTGCAGAGCACAAAGTTAAGATTGTGGGTAAAGCTGTATGCGTATTTGGAAATACAGCAGCAGCAGATAGCATGCGACATGCAAAGAAGTCTTTTGAAAGTTTGTCAAGAGAAGCTACTTTGAAAATGTCTAGACCGTTGAGAAGTCAGGAGACTGTGAAACTACTTAATATTGATATTGCTGATACACCCAGACAGAGTGCGCGAAGAGTTAGTAGTTCAGGGAACAGCATTGCGATAACTAAGAGGGAGGGGCCGCAAGTTATCGACTTCACCCAAGATAGTGGTATCAGTGTCCCACATAGTGACATTGCTGAAGTTTGTACTCCAGGACGAAATTGTTTAGCTGTAACGGAACAAGAATTGCATCGACACACGATTCGGAAAAGAGAGATGTTCCATGAAGGAGAAAGCAAGTCTCGAAAGCGACGACTCAGCGACGTTAGAATTTTATCGCCAAAAGTGAAGAAACCATGCACAGAAAATCTGATGGAGAGTCGTTTGTTAAGCACCGAGGAAGGACGATACAGCGAAAGAGAAACGACATCCAAGAGGCGCAAAAGCTGTGGCAGTCAAACTAGTGGGAAGGCTCATCAAGAATCACGTACAAGCCCCCAGGATGGCCGGTTATCTGATCAAAAACCTCATCCATCACCTCATGGATCAAGATCTTTGGAAGAACCGCTTGTGACACGACGTACCAAAAATCCGGCTTGAAGGAGCAACATTGTAGGTCTGGCAACCAAAAGAGTGTGGAAGATAAGAAAACAAAGACTCTTCAGTGCCCTGGTGATTACCGTGTTATGTCGTCGAAGAAGACCCCGAACGCTCAAGTTAAGAACAATGGTGATTGTGAAGGTCGCACAAAGCGGAAGCGCATTGTTTCCAGTAATGAAATAAAGAATGACGCGCAAGATAGCAGAGAGCAAATAGAGGATATGCATGTGTTCTCAGCTGAGAAGATGACATATGGTCGAAGTACAGGTCGTAATGTTGACGGCGGTGCGAGTCGTGAAAATAAGCATGCAGAGATTCGAGATACGGGTGGTTGTGATTATAAGATTAAAGATTGCAGAGTTACGGGACGAAAGAATAAGACTGCAGATGGTCGACATATAGGTCGTGAAAAAAGGATTGACGATGGTGGGAGTCTAGGTGGTGCGAGTGAATTGTCAGACGATCGAGGTACAGGCCGTGAAGACAGGATTGCAGATGGAGGAGGTACAGGCCGTGAAGACAGGATTGCAGATGGAGGAGGTACAGGCCGTGAAGACAGGATTGCAGATGGAGGAGGTACAGGCCGTGAAGACAGGATTGCAGATGGAGGAGGTACAGGCCGTGAAGACAGGATTGCAGATGGAGGAGGTACAGGCCGTGAAAGACGTTTTGGAATAGACACGAAGAGATCATCGGGGCAATTCCGCGCATCCAAGGATCGATCGAGAGAAGACACGGAAGGGGCATTTTCTGATACGAGAACTCCATTTCGGAATCCGAAAATGGCAGGTCGTCGGAAAATCTCAAGCCCTTGGGAGCTCCCTTGCAAGGTGGAGTCTTCTTCAAGAGACAGTCGATTGATGCTGTTTCCGGATAAAGGTCAAACGAAGTGCGAAAGGTTAGATGTTGAGAGTCGCAATCTAGACCGATTATCTAAGCAATCACGTTTATTGACTCAAACAGATTCCTCGGAAGAAGACGAGGGCACGTCCCATAGAACAAAGCAACGACAGAGATGGGTTGAAAGTGGCAGAAGTCCAAATGCCCAAGCATCAGGGCCTCGCAGAGTATCAACAAACCGTAGAATGTCGATTGATGGATTAGGAACAGGTGCGAACAGAGTCATCAAAGACAGAGAAACGAACAGAAAGGTTCAAAGTTCATTTTCCGTCAAGTGTTACAAAGAGCCAACTGAGAGATATGATGAATACGATATCTCAGGTGAGGATATTCTATCAGTCGAATCACTGACGAAAAGTTCAGACAAACGACGTCGCGTTTCGGGCATTCAGGACAGCAGACACCGGACGCGTCATTCCTCTAGACCGACTGGAAGAGTGATGAGATCAAAGAACTCGCAGGGCAGCGAAGGCACGGATAGGGAGTCTAGCTCGGCATACGAGTCGTGGGATGAGTCTGGGGCTTGTGAGGGACCTGGGAGGTGTACTAAGCACGTGTGTATAGACTGTGGGAGCTTTTATTTGAATAGAAGGTGAATAATCCAGGGGCGTAGCCAGGAATTTTGTTGGGGGGGGGGGGGGTAGTGAAAACATGGGACGAAAATGTTCAAATTTCCTCCAGCAAATACAGTACATGTATGGGAAAATCTCCCAAGAAAGGGGGCCGCGGCCTCCTGTGCTCCCCCCCCCATCCCCCCTGGCTACGCCCCTGTAATCTGGGTAAAGCATTCTACATCTGGGATATTACAATGCTACGCGCCGATCCGTTGTCACAAGGATAAACTTTTTGATTATTTTGGCGCCAAGCCTGACCTAGTAGCAAACAGGTTTCTTTGAAAGGCGGGGTTCAAGTAGCTCTGTTTGTCTCGCCTTTTGATGCAATCTGTTCTCTAATTGGCCAGGCGGGGCGCCAAACGTGCCAAAGCAAACAAAGCAATGGTTCGGCTGTAATATAAGTGTTCATTTTTCTTTTAATCGCTATTTGTCACTTTCCATTTTGTATCTTGGGACTACCACAGGAGCGAACGACAAGTGGGCATTTAAAAACACCCCTAGTTTTAGTTACCCACCCTGGAAATTTGTTTTATGCTTACCCACCCTGGAATACCACTAAATTGTTGATAGGGGCCGACCATTTAACTCTGAGGGGGGGGGGGGCTTTTTTGAAAAAAATTTCTCTAACAGAGGTATAAAAAAATCTTGCACCGACAAAAAAAGCCACCCCCAGTCTAAAAGATCGACTTGTTCGCTACTGGTGGTCGCTTTGGGATCGCTACGAGTCATATTTGACACAAAATAATTGTATTTTTGATTGTCAATTTTTATGAAACATTGCCATTTTAGGAGACATTTTAAATGTTAATTAATGTATTAAAATTATTTAATAAAGAAAACATATTGTAGGCGATGTATGACTGAAGTCACTTTGTGATTTCCATATTCTGAATTTTGTTTTAAAATAACCAATCAGCGAGCAGAAAATCAATTGAGTGGACTTGTTTAATTAAAATCGAATCCCAACAGCGAATAGAAAATAAGTGGACATTGCACTTTCGGATCAACAATAAACGTGGGAAAAAAGAAACATGCATAAGAAGCCTCTATTCAACAAGCCTGACAAACATGTCTTCGTAAATAAATAAGTGGTGACCTTGCCAAAAAATGCATGTTTGTTGCCCTTGGACAAACAGCTGTGTAAAGAAAGCCCTTCTAGTGAGGCAATACGACTCGAAATATGCAGCCACAGAAGTAGAGCGTCATTACGAAAAAGCGATATTGACAATGTTATTGTCTTGCGTCTAAACTATGCCGCGAAACGGAAAATGCAATTAAGGATTTGCTTTAGATCCGACCCGTGGATCCCGGGTCCCTTACTCTGGATCCCCACCTCTAGATCCCGGATCCCACATTCTGGAGCCCGGATCCCATACTCTGGATCCCGGATCCAAAACCTCAAAATTAGCTGGATTCCGGATCCCTTAACATGGGCCTAAACTTTAGATGTTGTAAACCTGCTGAGGCGTGACTGTCAGTTTTCTAAGGATCCACATTTTGCAAATCAAAACTATGGCCGAGATTCTTTCTTTCACATTTAGCGCATCGCATACTGCTTTTGAAAACTTGGCGAAAATCCCCACTTGTTACATGCAGGATTACCGGATTGACGCACGCGTGACTGAAGGACACCATTTTTGTCAACCCCTCCACGTATTCAATGTATTTCCAGGTAGCGTATTCCGGACTTGCGTATTCCAAGACTATGTGGACATTAATTGGGGTAATTAATATCAGAAAAAGAATAATAAACGCTTTTAAAGTCCTTATCATTTTGATATTGCGTCTGCCGCGCAAGTTTTGCACCACTCGCGAACCCAACACCCCGTTAGCAATCAAGTCGTTTTGAAGTCGCTTATTGATTTCCACACAAGCCCAGCTAAATACAAGACTGGGCAATATTAGCACCATCAAAGGTTGCCATACTGTTGTAAATAACTTGATATCAGTACGAATTGCGTCGCAGAGTAGAATGCCTTTGACATCTGTTAACCCAAACAGAAATGACAAAGGCAGATCCATGAGAATTAGCGCCGCCACCCAGATGAGGGGAATCAGTATTTTAGTCTGACGTTTTGTTATCCTCGCTGAAAATGGCTTGCTGATGCTCTATATCGCTCTAAGTTTATCGCCACCAAAGCCAGAATCGATGTAGCTTGTAGCGCATTGGGGATAGGCCGAATAAATCGACACAAAAAAACTACCAAAAGGCCAGGAGATGCACTCGCTGAAAACCAACAAAGGGACAGACAGAAGCAATCGGCAGAGATCGGCACAAGCAACGTTTAGGATAAGAAAGTTGAACGGCGTCTGTAGGGACTTAGTCCTGCCAACCGCTGAAATAACCAGGCAATTCCCGAAGATTCCGAAAATGAAGAAAATCCGTAGACCGTATATGTGGAATGTCGATGGAAAATACACAGATGGCTGGGTCCGAGTTGTTTGAGCGAGTGACGGCCATTGGGAGACCCATCTCTTCGTCCTGCATGTCAAAGCTTTTCAGACTCCTTTCTTAGATTAACTTGGTTCACACGAAGCTTTCTCGGGGTGAAAATGCTATTCGTAATCCACTACCACAACTGATTTCACGATTTATATTATTGATGTTTTGCGATAACATAATATTGAAAATTTGGACCATACTAGATTTGTATCCAAGGTGATCATAAGAGTCAACAGCATTTTAAAGATGATCTCATCCAGTTGCACCCAACTATATTTACACAACATCTGTCATTTACACTACTTCGCAAACGGGCACTGGTTCGTAATATTAAAAGCTGCTCTTTGCGCTTTTGGTGTCAGCAATGGGATGGCTTTTTATAACACAAATAGAGGGTCTTGTTGCGAAATATTATTAATCCCAAGTTTATTAACATATATATGAATTTAATAGTACTAGAGTATTATCTCTTTTTGTATTTTGGTGAAATGATAAGAAAATATACAACTCTTCCATGAAATATTAATTCTCACTCCGTTCCTTTAATGAACTTTAATATGGAAACAGCCTTGTAGTTGTTGCCTCAGGAAAAGGTTTTAAAAATCTCTGCGTATTGATGGAACCATGTTTCACTGGGAAGAAATATAATGCATTTACCAGAGTGGAATTTGGAAGCTTATCCAGTTTTATACAGGAAATCGGGGCTCGTTTCACTCTGCGAGTTAAAACTAATATTGCTTATGTAAACAAGTTTTTAAGAGAGATTTTTTAGAACTTCGAGCAATTTTGCCAGAAAGCGGCAAAATTTTTTTTTACTCGAAATAAAAAAAAGTTGTTGCTTTGAATTTAGTCTCATTTCAAAGGTCTTCATGGTAGTGTTCGTGTATTATCGCCACGGTAAAAAATGTCCAGAGGAAGCTGAGAAAATAAATTTTAGTTTTTACAGATAGACGTATTTATCGCACCTAAAATGGTGATGTCAATCACAGCCTATATAGATTCTAAAGAATTTTTTCATTTTTGAACGCTTATTTCTGTGGCGGCGCGAACCCAGCCCTCTGCCTTTTGTGATATTTCGAAATGTGGACCACAGATCTACAAATTAGGATAGAAATCATTGAGTAACAGTATTTTTGGCCAAACGTTGCTCGAAGTTGTAAAATAACCTGTCTTAATAAGATGTTCTTGAAATTAACCCGTACCCAACGGAAACTACATTATTTATGAGACAGTGAAACTACAGGACACTATAATATTTTACTGAGTAAGTATGAAGGTGAAGGTTTTCTCTCAAAGTAACGAGGTTTACTTAATATTTTTTCTGTGGTTTTGTTTCCATGGAAACGGGACATGATTTCGTTCTTGCTTTTGTTATGGCAGCCGTTGACATAGGGCTTTCTCGATCGTTTAACACCTTTTTTATTGGAAACTTTTTTCCCTTTAAATGAATTAAAGAAGATATTAGTAAATATTATAGACGTTTTACATAAGCCGCTTCATTGAAACTTTACAGAGCACCTCATACTATGGCGAATATTGTAGTGGGGCAAAAGAAAAACAAACATAAAAACAGTACTCCTGCAGGATACAGCCATTAATATTTATAAAGTCTTTATTTTAAATATTTCTTGAAGACATGCAAACGCAAGGAGTAACACAGACGAGGGGAGGAGTCGACCCAAAGTGCTCCAGGAATTGTCCTGAAACATGAACTATTTAAAAAACGTCTTTGAATTAAACCAGTTTTATAGTGCTTTCATCAAATCCGAAAACAGGAAAAGAAACCAACGTAGAACTCCATACAGGTGATGTAATACGATGCCGTATTACATATAATAATACGATAAAACTGTAATTGTGCCAGAGAATATCTTACACACTCTCTAGAGGACCAGTCGCTCTCATTAGGGCCATTCCATTTTTTAGCCGCACCCCCCCTACGGAAGAAGTTTCCTAGGGGGTATAGCAAAATGGCCATTTCCGAGGGGTCAAACCGAAAGAAAGGCTCTTCCGTGGGTTTTTCCGAGGGGGTACAATAAGAAAAAGCCTCTTCCGTGGGTATTTCCGAGGGGGTGGAATAAAAAATAGCCTCTTCCGTGGTCTTTTTCCGAGGGGGAGCAATCCAAAACAGGCCCTTTTTCCGAGAGGGTTACTAAAGAAAATGAGCTCTTCCGTAGGGGGGGTTCGGCTTAAAATGGAATGGCCCTTAGTCCCGTGGAATTTGCTTCCGTGAGTTTTACGTCAAAATTTCACACTAGGGGACTTATCCCACGACAGCACTCCTTAAAGAGCACGTGTCAGCCACTCCTTTGTTATTGTTTTCTTTCAATATTAGAAGACCAATTTCGTGCGTGTCAGATTTGACTTCAATCAAATTCAATTAAGAACATTGCTATATATTCTTTAAATGGAAATGGATGCTTTCTCTGAGTTGGTAAGTGTTGCTAGGCTGACAAAATGGCGGTCGACACAGGCTCTTTAACCCAATAACCTATCTCTAATGTTCCTATAGTAGTCTTATCCATATTCCTTCACATTTCTAATGCTTCGTGCCAAACCACTGGTTGATGAAAACCTTGCGGATGTGAAACAGGACTCTGATCACCATGATTCGATCAACTTCAGGATCCTATGATTGAGACGATATGAGATCAGTGTTCCTTGTCTGGGTGCATGGCCTTGCCTGACTACCCGGACAAGGTTGTTGAGTCCCTCCAGACGAATAAAGCGTTTCCTATGCTTATGAATGATCAACTGCTTGTATAGTTAGTGTTATACTTTGTTGACGGATTGCTTACCACAATTGTAATTAAGACATATTTTATCAGGATTTCGAGCAATTTTGACAAAAAGTGGCCAAAAATCCTGTTACTCAAAAGTCTTTGGCTTGATTTTGGCTCATGGAAAGCGGAGAAATAAATTTCAAAGTTACCCACCTTACGAAAACTCCAATGTCAAGTGATATTCTATACACATTCCGTAGTAGTCTAGACTATATATATTGTATGTAAACTTCGAAGTGTATTTTCATAGGTTGCCTTCAAGATTTCTTGACGGAACTAACTCGAGTTACTTCTTGCATGCAAATCTTTCAAAAGATCCTAAACTAAAGCCACTAGGTTTCATACTTTCTTGTAGCCTGATTTTTGGCCACACGTTGCTCGAATCACTAAAACAATCTGTCTGAAGTATTAACTGCGAAATGTGTGAATGATCAACATATATAGTTGATGGTACAATGAGGCCATCTGGTGTAAAAAGGCCGGTTGGGGCCCCCTTAACAGCTCGCTACTACTCACCCAGACCAAGTCTATATGGACCATTCCTTTATCATCACTGTAATCGATGGTATATTTTTGGCCATTCTCAGAGTAATCGACTGCGGAAGATACACCGAGAGGTTAGTGTGGGTAGAAGGTAGGGAAGCTTTTTCTATACACGTCTAGAAGGCGAGTGCTCATTTTTTAGTGTCGCCCGACTGAACATTGTGGTGTCGCAAATGACATCTATTCGTCTGTACCTTTAAACCTACTGTCTGTCATTAACGACAAGTGGCGAAATTTTAGTCGCTCCCGGCCCAGACTTGTGAAAACTATCAACAGTTATAACTATTATACTATTTTATTGATATACATGTCAAACACTATTCTCACCATCTGGTTGTGGATTCAATATGACGGCCGCGAGGGAGCTGTTAAATAAAAAAATCACACCAATCAGATAACAGGACGCGCGTGGTTTCAAAATGGCTAGTTTACATAGTTAAAGAGGTTGTTCAAAAATGAAGTCGCCAGATGGTAAATGGAGATGAAAAGTTATACACAACGCGCGCGTTTCTTGAATTCTGATTGGCTCGTATGAAAAGTTATACACAACGCGCGCGTTTCTTGAATTCTGATTGGCTCGTATGAAAAGTTATACACAACGCGCGCGTTTCTTGAATTCTGATTGGCTCGTATGAAAAGTTATACACAATGCGCGCGTTTCTTGAATTCTGATTGGCTCGTAGTATATACCACGGAACGCGCCACCATCAGCGCGCGCGCATAAAAGAACCAATGAAAACACCGTTTGGCTACTTGCTGCTCCTACGTCATTCCGTGGTATATATGAGGTCATACCACGGAAAATCAGCGGTCATTTGTTAATTAGTCGCCAGATATAAACATCTACACTCAGGGACAAAAACAGCTGAGACTCTTTCTTACTGTACACGAAAAATAGTATAGAGAATTCGTTAAAACTCACTTTAAACATACTCAGCCCTCTCCCCCCTCTTCAATGTTGGAGGACAACAATTGTTCTGGAACAACACTGATATGGGGGAGGGGGACAGCTGGTGAAGGGCTCTGTAAAAGGGATGTTGTAGGTGTTTAAGCGGGGCATTATTTTATTTTAACCGTAACTTGCCTAGGGGGTCTTAGCTATTTTGTCCCGGAGTGTAGTCAGATTGACTTACCTGACACACCAGAATGGCTTCTTGTGCTCATCAACTATTCGCAAATCCAGGAGACAGGCATTCTGGGGAATAAAAAAAAGGACTTGTAAATGTAAATGTATAGTGACAGACTCTCCAGACTTGCAGCCCGTAAGCTGTATTATGCTGGATCTCACGGCGACAATGGCTGCCAAGTGGTCGTAAGCACAGTCAGTGAACCTAGTGGTTCTTTGGCGTGCATGTCACTCCTAGTAATGGACTAATGGATTCAGTCAGTGCTCTTAAAGAGCCTGTGTCAGCCGCCATTTTGACAGCATAGCAACAAACCAAGTCGGAGAAAGCATCCATTTCCATCGGCTGATTCAGAGAATATAGAGCAATGTTCTCAATTGAATTGGTAAATCAAATCTGAAACTTTGTTTTTAGATGTTTATTAATAGATTTCTACACGTAATTCGTCTTCTAATATCGAACGAAAACAATAACAAAGGAGTGGCTGACACGGGCTCTTTAATGGCTTCCAACGTGACAGTTGGGTAGTCCAGTACCCTTCTTGGGCCACCTATGGTGTCACTACCACAGGTAGCCCGGAACCACGGATGAAACGCACCTTAAGGGTTCCGCTGAACAGTTCAGTTTTCCACGGTAAAACAGGCTTGTAACCAGGCATGGGGTGAAGCCAACTGCCAAGTGGTGCGCCGATATCACCAAGTACTATACAATCGCCCGACATATAACCTGAAATCCAAGGCAAACAAAGCAACACTGAGATCTTTGTTTTATCCAGACTGTACCGAGTAAAGTGATCACATAATTACTCGGTGTGTTCGAGTTGTGATTGCTCAAGCACACTGGGTCATCTCTTTTCTAAAAGCCAATCAGATTGCGTATATCAAACAATTACACATTTACTTGTGACTACCGATAGAGCAGTCTCCTCCCGCGCAGCCCGTCCTGTGTCGGTCACGCAACGCTTCCCTTCGTGTATTGGTCGCAATTTCGGGCCCTGCTTTGATGTTGACACAACGCACAATACCAACAATGACGCTATCATACTCGTCACAGCACGAACCATACTTGCGTGACATGACGCATGTTGGTGTCACGTCACGACCTTCAGAGATTTAGTATGGTGTCACCGAGTTAAAAGGCTTGCTTACCACGATCGAGTGCTCTGTAATGCTGCGACCAGAACGGGCAGGCGTTGTCCCTGAGGTGAATATCAGCGACGTAACCATGGAGACCTGAATATAAATAGTCTTCCGTCAAAACAACATTAAAGACTGTGTTTAAGAGATACAAGATGGGGTTGTGAGATGACGTCACACATAAAATATGTAAATATATTTTACAACTAATGCCTGTCCATATGATAGTCTCCCTTCCCATGCGTCTTTGTGCACCTCCAATCACCTTCCCAGATTCCTTTGCAAGTTACGGCAATTCCCCCCCCCCCCCCCCCGCCCATGCGCCTTTCACTTCTTTCCCAGATTTAGCAAAGTGTGTGAGTCCATGTAGTTACTATGGTCCATGCAAAATAGAATATATCGTTACCATATCTAGGGTCTATATCATCATAGTAAGGCTTGTGTGACGGCTCTCGATATATTCTGTTGAGAACAAAAGTGTTTACACACGAACACAAGCGAAGGACACAAGTGTAGGAGTGTGAATCACAGTTACGCAAGCGCAAGCTAATTAAGAACTGGTCTACACAAAAGCGCAAACGCATGACGCAAGCTCAACGCAAGTATAAATCATGGCGACAAAAGCGCAAGCCTAAAATCAACATTGATTAGTTTGCTTGCGCTTGCGTTCACTTGATTCACACTAGACGCAAGTGCAAGGGAACGCAATATCTCGATTTTCTTGCGCTTAATGCGTTCTAGTGTGAGCCACAAAAGAGAAATGTATGAGTTTGATGTCCTTGCGCTTGCGTTCCAGTGAGAACCAGCCTTAATGAGCGTTTGCTTGCGCCTGCGTTCGCTTGATCTACACTCAACCACACGGGGACGCAACGTCTGATTTTCTTGCACTTGCGTCTGCGTTCTAGTGTGAACCACAGTCTCGTACCCAGACGTCATGTTTTTGCGTCTCTTGCAGTATTTCTACGCATATCCCATAACACTCTGCGCGCCCTGTTAAAACTATCCCACAAACCATTGCGCACCTTTAAAAAACGAAACTCTCCGTGCAAATGAAAACTTGCCACACAAATGGCTACATTGGCCGAAACAGTAGAAACTAAACATTAGCTTGGGTACTCACTGTCTATACGAGGCAAGAAGAATTCTGTTGATTAGATTGTAATGAGGAATGTTGATGTTCACATATGCCAACTCTCCGCCATCCTGTCAAATAAAATGGTTTCGCAAACGCTAAACGTCTCAGGGCCGTTTCAAACGTCGTTAACTTTTGAACTTTATTTTACAGTAAATACATTAGCATAAGACTAACCTAGGTGGGTATAAAGGTGAAAATAAACTTAATAAATCGAGAAAAGACGTGCTCTAACAAAAGCGCGGTTTTATCCATTTCATAAGGGAAAAGAAGATTCACCCATAATGTGTTATCTAATTTTGACCATATATTTACATGTTGCACTCGCCAGTTCTGATTCTCTGACAACCACAACTATCACTTTTAACCTTTCAGCCTATTTATTATGTAATACTCAAGTAATGAATATATAGGGCCGTGACTTTTTATAACCACAACGCGCGCGTTTTCTGAATTCTGATTGGCTCTCAGCCATGGGTACATAAAATTATACACCAGGAACTCGCCATCATCAGCGCGCACGCTAAAAAGAACCAATGACCTCGACAAATACCAATGACAGGCATCATAACTTGGACAACCCTTTTATTGCCTCACCTTCCAAGATGCTTTCCAAATTGCTAAGATTGTCCCCTGGGGGAGAATGTGAGTAGTGATCATGTCATCTTCAGCCACGGCAGAGTTCTGCTTGACAACATTTTCTGAAGTAAATAAGAGAATGGCTCAAAAGGGATTGTATAAGCCAGAGTTGTTTATAACAACTTTTCTTTCTTTTTGTGACACACTTTCCAACTGCCACCATAAGTGAAACATTAAAAAGTTTAGAAAGTGGATGCCACATTAGATCTGCATTGCCTGCAAAATTACTTTGAAATAGCCCACTCTATTGAGAAAGGAGATGCAAATATTAAGCATAATATGTGAATATTAAGATGATGTAATTCGAAAGCATACCTGATGATTTCATATTGTGCTCCATAATAAGATGTCTAGTAGTGGCACTAAGACAAACAATGCACAAATAAGACGTTTTACTTGACTATCTCTATTTTTAAAAAACTTTACAGGGTTTGGTTATCATACAAATGCATTGAGCAATACTTATACATGGTACTTTTACCATAACTGCACATAGTGTAATGTGCCATAATTGCAGAGGAACACTATTAAATTATTGTGATGATACAGATCACTATCTTTTGCTTCATCCTCTTTTCGTACTGGCCCCAACACTGTGGATGTTAGGATGAACAGTTCTACAGTTTTGTAACAATATGCATCATACCCATGGGGTACTCCCATACGTTGGGGGTAGGGACATCCCCCTGGAATCATACAGGGGGGACATCCCCTGTCTACACCATCACAGTCAGAGTAGTGCAAGGCCATAGCTAGAAATGTTTGTCTGGGGGGGGGGGGAAGGGGGCAAGCCTTGGTCATCGTTTGTTTTTGCTAGGGGGGGGGGGGGGGCAAGCAGGTTTTTCCTCACATGTTGACACTAAAAATATTACTTGGGGGGGGACTGCCCCCGCCAGCTACGGCACTGCAGTGGATGCATAAGAACACCTTCCACTTATAATACCTTCTGACATGGGGCTTGCTCCATCCTTTGTTAAAAAACACAGGAACAAATGCAAAAAGTCTCATTGTCTTTATTCTTGGCAAAGGTGGCAGATCAAGTGATAACCAATGGAGAGACACAGAAGAGAAAAAGTACAACATTTTGCCACCAGAAACCCAATGTTCACTTCCACTTGTATCAACAAAACAAAGTTTCCACCTTGTCGCTAGAAACCTGAGAAGACAAGACACGTACATATCAATTGATACCCAGGAGTCTCAAGATTTTTCGCTTCGTCTCCCAGGAAAAATTCAAGACAGTTCTGCTATACATTACTGTATTTATCCAGGAGAATTTATGAAATGGTGAAATTTTATTTTAAAGAATGGTGAAATTAAAAGGCAGTCTCCAGATTTTTGAAGTCCTGGGTTTGATGTCCCTGCATATAATAGACGTCATAACCTTAATACCAAGCTGAATAAATAATGAACTCTAAAATGGCTTTCAAGACTTACTTGAAGTGTCCTTGTGGGTCTGGCATCCCATAATATACAGGTGGCCTTTTTATATGGCCATATACTATGTTATTTCTTGCCTTTATGTTCCTGAGAAAAAGAAAGGTCAAACATGAGGTTTTACTGTTTCTAAATAGTAGACTTTATCGCATTTTGGTACTAAATAAATCTCAGTTTTGTTAGGCTATTCAGTTGGTGCTGTGATGGTAGATTTGTGAAGGTACTGGTAATATAACGGTTATGATTATGTTATGGTATTGGTGATGAAAATGTAAGGTATGCAGAACATACTTTGAAGTGAGGGGGGGGGGGGGGGGGGTGATAAAAAAGAATGCTTAGCAATACATGACAAGGGTTGAGTACTAGGAAATGCTCTTCTCAATAGACTATTTAGCATGAAGTGATCAATGAAGCTGATGATGGTGTTGGTGAATCAAGTTCACAGGGTTTGTATGCATCCTGGAATATCCTCTGCATTTTCATTTCCTTCCTGGAAAGTCCATGAAAGTCCTGGAATTTTAAGGAAAATCATGGAAAAATGTTTCACTGCAAATGTGGTTGAATCAGTCAGTTTCGTGAATCTGATTTTTGACTGCAGATTTTGACATCCTGGAGCCCTTTTTGGAAAAATAACTAAAGACTTCCTGGAAAATCCTGGATTTTTGTCATTCAGAAAGTGTATGAACCCTGAGTTCAGCTAATGTCACTGTTGTTGTTGTTGATGTTAATGATGGTTGCAGGCATTGGTATGGTGTTTGGTTAATCATTGTTTCCTAGTGAGAGCAGTGGCAATGGCATGACTATGAGTTTATCATATCAACTATCAGTTTTACCTTTGAATCATTTCTTTTCTCCAGTTAAAACCCTCCTTTCTTGTCTCTTCAAACTTGAACAGCTTCCTGACATCTTGAGGGATGTGTGGAAAGATTCCTTCCCATAGTGAACTTCAATATATTTTCATAATAATGAGGCAATATCATTGAATAATGTTAATATAACAAAATATAGTTGATGTTTGCAGGTGTAAATATGTTTTGGGCCCGACTCAGGCTTTTCATAGCCCGAGCACAGCAAGCGTTTATACTATTTCCAATGTGGCCTGTGCTCAAAATCTTTCTTTTCAAAACCCTATTTTTCTTGTACTTATAATTGGTAAGAGTGTTGCTGTTGTTAAAAAGTAAGTCTTACCTATCAGTTGTGAGAATGGCCCAACGATGGCAAACTTGAGCACAAATTAGAAGCTGAGAGGGGCTCAGGAACTTTAGAATGGTAATTAGGAGCTCATCAGGAAGCCTAGGAGAGGTTTTAATAAATCATGAAACTATTTAACAAATTAGACTACGAGTTTGTGTTTTCTATGAGTCAATAGATAGTTAACAAGGCGCGTAGCACTGAGTTGACTATTTGACTCATAGTAAACAAGAATGAGTAGTCCAATTGTTTTCAGTAGAAACCCACTAGCCTACTATCTTTGAGTTGTTGCTTAAACATATTTATTTTCATGGTTTTAAAAAGTAATGTACCTGGCGTTTTCGCTACTCACTATCTATTACGTGATAGATAGTGAGTAACAGAGCCAATCAGATTGCACGATTCATGATAGTATGCGAGTGGGTTTCTATTAATACTGGTACAGGGCCCGACATTAACTTCTTTCGCTAGGCGCCATTGCGAGTAATTAAAAAAATTTAGTTGCCAAAATGCAAAGATTTAGTCGCCACATAAATGTGGTTCTCAGCTGAACTCAGAAAGATGGGGTGCCATTTGGCGACTAGCTCTAAAATGTTGGTCGCCAAGCCCCCACATGTAGTCGCCATTGGCAACCATATGGTCGCAGTGTCAGGCCCTGTGGTATAGTACTCTTTTGGATGGAATGAAAACCCTGAGATTTTTAGAGTTGGCTAACTCAGTCCTCATATGGCAGATCTCATTTGCAGGTCACAAGTTGAAGGCCAATGAAAAAATTGTTTCTACCAATTTTTGCTATCATTTTTTGCAACCTATGACCTGCAAGATAGAACTGCCACTCCTCACAACTGGTTGTCTTCGAATTTCCAGAGCTACCCTCAAAAATGAAGTTTATAGATCTTTGATGCTTCTAACAAAATGTCCAGAATAAAAGTAGATGTAGATGTAGAAGCAACACTATAAATTGCACTTTCATTTTTACCTCAACATTCTTCACACAAGCATTTTGTACCTGTTCAGACTCTGAGCATGAGAGGATCTAGATCTTGTCACTATGCCATCTCTAGTGTGTGAAGCTTGACCATGTGGCTTTGAAAGATTTAGTCGGTTTGGGCTTTTCCCTTGTAATTTAGAAGATTTGTTTGACAAACTATTAAAGAGAATAAAAATGACATTAAAAACTGCCTTTGCCTGTGCTCCACTATATGATCAGTAATGGTCATGAAGGAAGCAGCTGTGGTGTACTGGTCAAAAATGAAGATATGAATGAAGAACCTGCTACCATGGTGCCATCTATTTTAGAGCGTGTGTGTATGGGAGGGGGGAGGCAGGGACGTCAACTCTCCCGGTTTTGCCAGGAGTCTCAAGATTTTTCACTTCGTCTCCCGGGATAAATTTACGATGACTGCAATACATTTACTGTATTTCTCCTACACCATGCACGATTTAGGGGATACCACGGTAAATAATTTGTGCATTTCATCGGTCGTGATGGGTTGTGAGCTCTCACAATTATGTACCGTGTTACCATTCCCCCTAAATCGAGCATCAGATGATATTTCGAGCCTTTTTCTAATACATTTAAGTTACTGTGTTTCCCCCGCATATTAAACATCATTGGAGGAGACAAGATCTCAAGTCCAAGACCTACCGACTAGCAGGAGAAGTCTTGACTGGACTTTCTTTCTTGGATTTTAAATATGAAGATAAATGTTTCTGATGTCTCTGATCACTGGACATATCGGCTACGGATTACTGTTGCACTATCATGTTTGCATGCATTTCATGTTGTTCATGTTTTTGCCGCCATTTTGTATCTAAGAAGAGAGTTAGACCCAGTCTCCACTGGTACGGTCTAGTGGGTACCCTGTGGCCTGAGAGGGCGAGAGTGGGCTGGGTCGCTTGGCATCCAAAGCTTGTGCGAAGAACAGGAGAAAAGATGGCGGATATCAAAATCAAGACCGACTCTGAAAACCCAGAAAACCTGCAAGATCTCACTGGATTTGTATCCTTTTCTAGAAAATTACTGATAACTATCAGTTCTTTATATATCTGCAATTTTGTGTCGCGAGCTTTCTTCTCTCTTGAGATATTTTTAAGTACGTCGTGTTTTACCGGAAACGAACAAAATGTTTATCGAACGCTGAAACGAACATTTCTAAAATCTTTGATGATAGCTGAGTTTCCTTGACAAATATTGCTAAAAACCAGGTTCAGACGCTGCTTACACAAATGGTAAGCCATCAACTTTGTTAAATTCTGATCTTACAGCCTTCTAAGCGTTCGCTACAGCCATTTGATCCATATTTGCTAACTCGTTTTCGTACACAAATTTTGTTCTTTTGCAGCAAGACAAGTTCCAAAACATGTCAGACCAGATTATCACAAGAAATATCCTTTAAACTTGATTGTGCTGTATTTTGTGGTGTATTGGATTAGTGCAGATAATTGTAGTGCAAGCAACTGATTTTTCCGAGCTTGGCGTCTATGGTGTGTTTGTTGACACTCTTTGTGGATTTAACTCACTGGGACGCTGACATTCTCATCAAATCTGGTTCCGATGTCAATATTTGCCTCTCAGCGGACGCTTCACATAAACTCTTTGTTGTTGTAGAGTGTAAATTGATATCTAATGGCAAAAGCTTATTAATTTATGAGGTGTTTACGAGGCTACAATGTTTATGATATCATAAACAAAGAAAAAATGTTTTCAGTAACTGAATAAGGCCATTCATTTGCATCTCAATATAAATCCAAACGTGACTCACATATTACGCCCTACTTATGATGTATTTTCCTGAATATAAAGGAGTGGTCATTATGGGAAGGGGGCATAGGTTGGGGCTAAAAAAGTTTTAGGTGTGGAAATTGGAGGAGGAGGGAAGGAAGTCTTTGGAAAATTCTATGGTGTTGTGAGGGGAAACAAATTGTACTACCATTTTCATTCAACCCTGAATCTTGACGATTTTTTCACGTAGGTTTACGTTTCAAATGTGCACGTTTTGCCAAGAAGTTTTCATGTTTCTGGCTCACTGATTGGCTGAAAAAATGGTGGTCAAACAGCAGCCAATCAGCGAGCAAGAAACACAACAACTTCTCGACAAAACTTGCATGTTTGAAACGTGAACCTACGCGAAAAAATCGTCACGCTTCAGGGTTGAACGAAAATGGTAGTATTTTTAATTTGTAGTTTTCAACAGCAATAAACACATAATTTGAATGCATTTTCTGGCAATCCTGTGAGCTTGAATTTTTAAAATTTTCTTCCAGTCTCCCTAAAAATTTTTCTAAACCAATCCTGTGAGCTTGGAGTTGACAAAGTTTTCAAAATTTGTCTTTCATATTTACCAAACTGCCCAGCCACATGGTCATTACTACTGAAAAGTTATGATGAATCTTACCATTTTGAGTAACAACAACAACAACAACAATTCAAATTTACATATGTATTTTATTCATTTTCCTGTGCTGTAAAAGATCAATATTCATGTACCATAGAACCCTCATAATTAGGGTTTAAAGTTAGCTAGTTATCTACTGTTAGCATTTGATTTAGGAAAATGTGACCTGGGAAACAGAATTTGTTATAATTTAGTACAGCTTTCTGTAGATGAATGTCCAAGTGATTCCTTTTCCTTAATTAACATACTCGATGAAATGAGCAACAGAATTGATGACTTGGAGAAAAACATAGGAGAGCTGATGAACCAAGCTGGAGTTGATGAACCAGAGAAATAAAGCCTTTGGTCCTCCTGTGGTGTGTTGTAGCATAACTTGGATCCCCTGTGGTACTACCAGCTGGATGATGAATGTGTATAAAGAGGCTAATTGATCAGAAAAATACGTTCCTGTAGAAGTGCTTTTAGTTATCTTATTTTATAAAAAATATAGTGTCCATTGTCAAGAAGAGATGGCATTTTATACAACATAATGTATGTAAAAATATTCCAAACCTGAACTTGACTTAGTAGTGTTGTGCATGAAACATGTGTTTGTATATAAAACTTGGACAGAAATCAACAAAATCATAGTGACCTGTAAACATTTTCTCCAAATGAAAGTTATCAGCTCAGACTTGCGATCAAGAGATTATGAGTGTCAATGTATTTTCTATGTTCATTTAGAAATAATAGAGGTTTTTTATTAAAAAGATCAATCCACTGGAGCTTATAGTTGTTGTGCTTCTTCTGTCTACCAAACCAGCAGTGTAAAAGGCACAAGCACAATCATGAGGAGTCCTATAATTGTGGTGATAACTTCCAAAAGAGGGGCAAGAAATTTGCCTGGGAGATATACAGTAAATAATGGGAAGTTTCAATTTTTTTCCAGGAGACTAAGGGTAACTGTGAGTCTCCCATGAAATCCGGAAGAGTTGGCAGGTATGCATCTGTCCGTCCATAGTTGACCCCATGGCACTAGGATATTGTTAAATGTAATCATTGTGGTAACTCAGAAAAATATCCAAAGCTGAATGGGTGATTTCAGAAACATATAAGTATGTTTCCGGTTAGCGCAGTGGTAGAGCGCCGGGCTTATGTTCGGGAGGTTGGGAGTTCAAACCCTGGCCGGGCCAACACTCAGGGTCTTTTTCTAATAATTGAGGAGAAGGTGCTGCCTTTGCTCTAACATCTGCAAATTGTTAGACCTTCGCGTCTTCTCGGATAAGGACGTTAAACCGTAGGCCCCGTCTCTCACATACACTACACTAACCTGAACCAGAGGGACGTTAAAGAACCACGAGGACCGTCGGAAGTTGCCCAACCTCAGTGTCACAGAACTCACAATACTAACACACACTCATGTTTATAAAGCTGGTTCTTATAGGATGAGTTATCCATTAATGTAAAGCGCTTTGAGCCGCGAGGATAAGCGCTATATAAGCACGTTATTATTATTATATTATTATTCTGGTGATTTGCATGCACCAATATAATCATAACATTTAGTACCACTGTGCATGATGTGAAATAAAATAAAAATAGCACAGATGAGGTCAAACACGAAGCAGACGGGAGGTTTTCACGAAATTTTACTAACACAAGTCCAGAAATGTTTCTGCACAAGTCCTAATGCCCTTGTGTCTGTATCTTGACGGGTACCCTGTGTGTAATCTGTTCGCTGGCTCACAAAACATGGCGGACGTAAAGAGACCAAAGCAGTTGCTGCATTGTCTTGCACAAATCTTAGCAGAGGAAAGGGTTTGTTAATCGTATTACAGGTAATTTTTATGTGGAAAGGAGTGGAAGGTCTTACGAAGGCATGAACCAGCCCAGCAGTATATCAGACGGTCAGTATATTTAGCTAGGAATTTATCGGTTTGTCTTTTCGGGGTGTCAGTGTGCTATCGACATCGTCTCGTCATTCGATCTCTTTATAAAGTTTACATTACAGTCTTCGGCTTGTAGCATATATAAACCATTGTTATTTGTTAACTTGCAGCCTCACTTTACAGTGAGCTTCCGCTGCATGTCAAACATGAGAAAGGACGATTGGGAATGAAGGTAAGAAAACATTTTATACTACTGCTTGGAATAAGCTGACCTTTACAATTCATTGTGTAGATTGTTTAAGACTTTATACTAGGGTCAGTAATATAGCATATGAGCGTTATGTATGGCCCCGCTTTAGTGCCTTTTTACTATTCTCTAATGTTCTTCACAAGAGTGCTATTTCTATCTTTATGAAACCAATGGTTATAGCAAGTTTGCACTATGTTTGTCAATGGTATATTTTTACATTTTCAAGCCTCTCAACTGCTCATCCAAAGAATATGTGGCCACCTTTCTCAGTCAAACTGTCAAGAAAAATAATGCTGGTACAGAACTTGAAGAGAAGTTGGAGCGTAAGCCCCTAATGTTGGACAGTCTGAAGATTCCAAAGAATAGGAACACTCAGAAATCCAAGACCATGTCTGCCAAACTGAGGAAAGCAAGAAAATCTATGATTTAGCTCCTAAGAATCAAAGTATGTACATACACTTATCATATGTTACATGGTCCATGGTCTACACTCAAATGCAAGCAGCTGTAAAACTGGTTTATACTGTAAATCATCATATTGATAGAAGGATAAACATTTTCAGGTTTCAGATGTACCTGCCATTACACAAGCTGTGGAAAGAGTACATGCAAGACACTCTGGAATTGCAGCCTCATAGGTAATGGGCACTAATCCATTGCCATGACTCTCTTGCCTTTTCACATATACTAGAATTTAAAACTCTCCTGTGCAATAGACATCCAAATGCTTATCCTTCATCCCTTCACAATCTCAATCAAGAAGGAACAGATTGAGGAATTTGTGATTCCAGAAAAAATCTTATAATTACAACTGAGACCCAAATAGTTCCCTGCTAGGAAACCCCTGCTAGCAGAGGTCTCTTTTCTCTGCATTTTGCTGGCTGAGGGTCGTGAGGAAAAGAGACAGCGGAAAAACAAAATGAGTTTGACCCATGGCAGATGTCTTCTCCTCGTGACCCTTAGCCAATGAAATGCAGAGAAAAGAGGCCTCTGCTAGCAGGGAACCCAAATAGAGGAATAGTCAAGAAACCTGTCTCCTGCAGGAACCCTATAGAATGACTTTACCCTCCAGTCGACAAAATCATTTTATGTTCTATGTATTTTATGTAAATTTCAGCAATTTAAAGACCATATATCCAAGGCTTTTGAAGGCAGACTATCATGGGTGCTTGTTAACAGGTGAAATAATATTCTAGGGTCTAGATTAATGAGTTTTAAAATCCACTAGCTTTGCAGATACTAACCTACAATTGAATGGAACAAGAACAAAAACTATTTTACCCCAGCTGCAGTTATGTAATGCTTAGTAAATAGAGTAGATAGTAAAGAATCTTCACACAATCATTTCTGTGCAGTGTAACTTGATGGAATTCATGATGTTTTTTTTTTTTCAGTGTGTCGATCAAAATGCCCTTCCCTTATTGGTACCACAGGGATCCTGCTGCAGGAAACAAAACATGTTTTCAAAATAATTACAAAGGATGACAAACTGAAGAGTAAGTTAGAAAACTAAATCAATCTGAAGGGAGCTAATTTCCATAGAAGGGGAATGAGAAATAATTGAACCATTTCCTCCATGGGACACGAGCCACGCCTATTTTGTGCCTATTTTGTAAAACACAGGCAACTAAGCAAGTTCAAGTAATTTTTTTCAGTTAGCATGTTTCACATCTTCTCATCCTGAAAATAAGTACATATTCTCTAATCCCAAGAATTCTCTTGCAACTAAAACTCTATCATTCAACCCTCGTTGTGCACTGTTTTCGAGTTTCTTTGCTCTGAGGGTTTTTGTGCTCTGTTTTCAGAGAAGACCAGCATGAATGATTGTCTTGCTTCTTTGATTTCAGCTATCCCTAAAACAAACAGCGTCTTTTCGTTCGAGCTGATGGGCTTTATGTTCAAGATCTACGGAAATCAGTTCAGATTCAAGTCGAGTGAACGATCTGGAAGGAAATTCAAAGCTAAGGCTACCGTGGACTTATGAGCACCGCACAGCCTCGATAAACTGAACGGAAGAAGAAAGAAGATGGAAGAAGTCCGTAGAAAGATTGCAAGTTAAAAACTGCCGCAATATGTGCTAAAGGCGGCAAAGGGTGTTCATATGTCGCGACTGAAAAGAAAATGATTTTTTTTGTAATAAGAAAAACCCAAAAGAAAAATACAAGTATGTAGATAGATAGATAGATAACTTTATTAAAGTGTCAAAAAAACCGTCTAGCGTGGGAGAAATCCCACACTAATATGGGGACACAACAAAAAGGAATAAAAAAAAAAATAGAAAAAATGAAAGCTGTAAATACTAAACAAAACAAGTGGAATGTAAATAAAGATTGTGATTGATAGTGATAACAAGTGTTTCCGTTGAAAAACACCGCGCAGGAATACCCCGCTAGCCTGTGTTACCGTGTGCTTTCAGGGAAAATAAATCCATAGAAACAGAGGAAAAGCGGTGAGAAGTTCGACGAGCGAGGTTTTGGCCGCGCGACCCAAAATCTCATTCAAGTTTCTCTCGTCCTGAAAACTCCACGGCAGAGCTTGCTACGCAGGCTAATAATACCCTGCTAGCAGAGGTAGCAGAACGCTTACTTTTTCTAATACAGCCTACCCCTCGCAACGAGGATTACTGGCTGGGGGGTCAGCTAAGTATATAGAGATAATTACATAGTAAGAACTTGGTATCGTTTTTATTCACGAGTTTTCGTGTCGTAGCGCGAACGAGCGAGTCTTCGAGCGAGTGTCATAATTTGTTTATTATATACTCTGAGTCTGGTAAAATAGCAAAAAAATAAAGAAAAATTGCATTTTATTCGTGCCGTGAATGATATCGTATCATTCACTGATACGATTTTATTCACAGGTGTTATCACATGATTTCTGGTCAAAGTATATATAATAAATATACAAACTAAGTCTAATAGAAAAGGAAAAATAAATAAACGAACATCAATTAACCTGGATTGGCCCATCTGGTTTCTAAAAGAGTCTAATGAGCAGTTTTCACAAAAATAAGGCGGGCAGGGTAGCGCAAAAATGTGGGCGAGCGAAAAATGGAGAGGGGTTACAAGGAGGGTACAGAACCCAAAATATCTTGATTTTGGACGTGAGCGTAGAAAACCCCTCGTAGTTTCAGTTTGTCTGGTCAATCTGTAAGGATTTACAGGCTAATAGAGAGGTGCCCCCCCGAATGCCCCTGTCCAACGCGTGCGCGAATGGCTGAAAAGTGCGCGCATGATCTGTGGCGGAGAGATGGGATTTACCAAGAGGCCTACACCAGCGCTTAAGCGAGATGAAAGTCGACTGATTTTCCAGGCGTGCCTTATTTTGCATGACAGGTAAGAATAATAGATCTGAAAACGTTGGTTAAAAACATGGATTCGAGGCTTGGGACGCAACAGGTTTTGGGATACGCCGTCAACGGATGAAATTAAAATAGTCGTAGGGGAGCGTGAAAAAATGTGTTAGCCTGCTAGAAGGCTGTTATGCGTTTGTAGGCGCCTGAGGTCTAAGGCGTAAATTTATTTTTCCGTGGGGAAATGAGGGAGGAAAAAAATGCGTTGCATGTTTGCGTTGGTTTGGAAATAATTTTGTAAATAAAAACGAAAAAGTGCCGTTCCTAAGGCCCTTGAGAAAACCTGTCCAGCGGTTTTGCGCTTGGACATCACATCGAGGTTCGTGGTGCAAGAAAATGTGGTTTTGTTCACTTCACGTGCAGAGAAACCCCAAAACAAAGTGTATCTCTAAGTGTATTCTGAGTGTGGTGCAATTCGGTGACACATAACGCTAGGGATTCCCTCATTTCTGGACAGAAGAACTTCTGAATATTTTGATGATCTTGGCATGGCTGTGAGAGCTCAATTCGAAAACAGTAACGAAGTTGGAGTGTTCTCCAAACTCACAAATTCATACTGTTTGGTGGCCATTGGAGCCTCTGAAAACTTTTTCAGGTCAGTAAGCAATTAGTTATTAAAACCCTTAGTAAGCTTAAATTAAGAAATTCCTTGTGTAGTCAGTTTTCTAACAGAGGCAAGCTCCTCCTTGTGTGTTTGTCATCTCAAATACCGTTGTGTTCCAGCAGAAGTAGCTGACCCATAGCAGATTTCTCAGAAATGCCTTTTATACAATACATATGTAAACTTACATACCAGTAGTTGTGATGACGGTGCTCCTGCCCTAGCATAATATAACAATATAGTTGATGTTCGCGGGCGTAAATATGTTTTGGGCTGGACTTGCTGTGCTCGGGATAAAATGAGCACTGAGAAGGGCCCAAAACATTACACCCAAGAATATCAACTCCATAACTATTATTGTGTGTTTCCAAAAAATCCCCCCCCCCCCCCCCCCCCTACGGAAGGGATTGGAAATTCCAGAGGGGTGGGGGGGTCAATTTACCTGATCTTTTCCATACAAACACTGTATTTTTCTTCGGAAATTCCAGAGGGGAGGGGGGGGGGGGGGGGGGTCATTTCTCAACACCCTTCCGTGGGGGAGGTATGGATATTTTTTGGAAACACACATTATAACTTCGGAGAGCATAGAGTACAAAACAAGAATTCATGGTAAACATCAGAGCGGCAGGCTCTAATGTATTAGAGCCCCTCAAAATGTTCATTGTGTGTTTCCAAAAAGGGATTGGAAATTTCAGAGGGGTGGGAGGTCAATTTACCTGATCTTTTCCATACAAATACTGTATTTTTCTTCTGAAATTCCAGAGGGGTGGGGGGGGGGGGTCATTTCTCAACACCCTTCCATGGGGGGTGGTATGGATGTTTTTTGGAAACACACATTAGAGCCCAGATAATATGCCACAATGCTTGCCAAAGTTATTATAATATGGAAGAGCATTCAAGCTTGGTCAAATGCTAAGCAACTTTTTTGATATGTTTATGTATATGTTTAGCAGCCCCCCCCCCTGCTCCTAGGGTAAAAAAAACTTTAAAGGTAAAACTCAGAATTGTCAAGTACTGCATACAAGGACACCAGCTTTGCCTGTACTATTCATATGGCAAGTATGTCATGCATAACTAAGACAGTTTTTTCTTTCTATGTACAGTGTGTTTGAGGGTGAGCTTGCAGATATCATTCCAGTAGTAAGAACATCAATAGCGGGCTGCAGGATTATTGGAAGATTAACAGTTGGTAGGTGACTTTTCTACATCCTGAGCTATATATAACTCTATAGGCTTGAAATATTTCTACATAACTTACAGCGGAGAGTCTTCAGAGAACAATCTGAATTACACCAGATTTAAAGGCCCACCACCAACCGAGAGCACCTGAAAACATGGATCAATTTGAAAACAAAAGAAAACAGGGCGCAAAGGCTCCCGGTTGGTGATGGATCTTTAAGTGCTGCCACTGAAAAATCATGTTTGCATGCTTTACAGGCCCTGAAGGTCAGCTGATCTATCTGTTGAAAATTGACATTGTACATTGAAATTTTGCTTACATCATATTGGAGCCTCAATTCCATGTGAGAGCTCGACTCGTGGTACTGTTTTACAGTTTCTGTACTAGCCATTTTTGTTCTGTTGCTTTACACTGACTTTACAGCGAATTTTTGATTTCTTCATTAAACTCAAGAAAAACCAACACTATCAAGCTCCCATATTGAGATGGAAGTACACAAAGAAGATCATCTTTCATTAGAGTTAATAAAGGAGAATAATGTTCATTCATTAATTATATAGCCAGCTCGAAATCCCATTGTGCCGGCAGATCGATTTTTCTTGAATCGTCCATTAGTTTTTAATTGGATCGCGCGCGCTCTAATTGGACAGTTTGCGCTAAAATTGGACAGTTTGGGTTTGAACATGGATGTTATATAATTAATAAATAACAGGACTCCATGCCTGTCCAATTAAGAAAAAAATGGATGATTCCTCGGAACTCCAAATTGGACTCGGCCTGCGGCCTCGTCCAATTTTGGAGTTCCTCTGAATCATCCATTTTTTTCTTAATTGGACAGCATGGAGTCCTATTATATATACTAATTGAGAATGTGAATTTAATTGAATTTATTTGTCTTTTTTCCTATAAAGGAAATAGACATGGTCTTCTAGTTCCAAGTACAACTACAGATCAGGTAAGTCATGTAAAATTTATAACAAATTGCATTTGAGTTACAAGCAGCTGGGTTTAATGCATGTCATTGATATCTAAAATGCACATTTTTTTTTTGTATTTATTTCCAGGAACTGCAGCAGCTAAGGAATTGTCTTCCACCATCCGTGAAAATACAAAGAGTTGAGGAAAGATTATCAGCACTTGGGAATGTTGTTGTCTGTAATGATTATGTTGCACTTGTTCATCCTGACTTAGACAAGGTAAGAGAAATACAGTTACAGCTGTATGGGTTCATGCTGCAAAGTAGTCTTGATAGGAGGTCTTGACTTGGTCAGCTTACAAGAGCTACTTTTTAACTACTGGATATTACAAAGCTTTAAACAAAGCTCTGTTTTGTAGAATTTAGCAACCAGGCTAAAAAAGTATCATCAAAATAGGACATTTTATTTCTACCCATACTGCCTTTTGGTCTGATGCAAAAGCGTGCTCAGAATCCTGGCAACCTTTATTAAAAAAGTTGTATATTTTCTAGTTATCAGTTAACCTGGTAAATAATCTCATTGACTGATGTCACACATAAAAATACTGTTAGGTTCTTACACACAGGTTTTTACTTTATTTTCTGTGTAATGCACATTGATCACCTTCTCATCTTGTGAGTTTGCGCACAAAATAAATTGTTTATTATTATTATTAATACAGGAGACTGAAGAGATTCTAGCTGATACCTTAAAAGTGGAGGTGTTCAGGCAGACTCTTGCTAAAAATGTTCTTGTTGGTAGCTACTGTGCCCTCAGCAACCAGGGAGGACTGGTGAGTGAAGCTTGCTTTTTGTTATTCAGGAGAGAGAGTGCAGTTTGTTCACAGCCTACTAGTCCTTTAATGGTAATGCAGCCATCTGGCCACAAGACTGTACCAAGCCTTGTTTTATGTCCAGCATATGAGACTAACCATTCCGATAAACTTTTGCACAGACAGGCAAATTTTCTTCTGTTTGTATCAGAAAGTTGGGTTGCTCTCTTGTCTCAAGTTCAGATTAGTGAATTCCAGGGGCAGATCCAGGATCTCCAAAAAGGGGGGGCCCAAAGTAAAAAAATACAGTAAATGTATGGGGAAATCTATCAAAAAGGGGGGCCCAGGTCCCCTGAGCTCCCCCCCCTCAAAAAACATTTTCCTCAAATTATCCACTCCAGATAGTTATAAACAACTCTATGTTATGTTGCATCAGGTTCATCCTCATACATCAATTGAAGATCAAGATGAACTTTCCTCTCTCCTTCAAGTCCCCTTGTGGTAAGTTAAAAGCCACAGTGCTTGAGCTCTGAAATAATCGAATCCGCCTTCTTTCAGCCTCGTTTTGATGTATGGATGGCTATGCAGGGTCCATTCTAGGAATTTCTGGTCATTGTGTTAATTCCAGGGCCCGTGGTTTGATGCGCTGGTGCGGAAACGCATAATTTGACTTTCTCCGCATAATGCGCATAATCCGTCAAATCCCGCATAATCGCGCATAATTTCCCAAAATTTTGCGAAAAACATCAAAAAGGCATCATAACTTGGTGAATTTCAAACTTTCTTTCATATTTTTTTCTCACAAAAGTGATACATTTCTTCTGAAATCGTCTGTCCAACTCGAAAAAAATGAGAATAACAAGGCGTTCTATGCTAATAGCGTCGCGCTGGGAACTGATATCGAAAAGCAATAAAACGTGCGGCCAACTAACTAATATTTCCAGCTGAGCAAGATAGACTCAAACACATGTTTGCGCTTTGGATATTTTACAAAGTAAAATCAAGGCGGAACAAACGCTAACCGTGATAAAAACGGTCGGGTTTATGCAGTTCACATTGATCACCTGACATTATGCTTTTTTATGGATCTTTGTTATTGTTACCGTCAACAATTTCATTTCACAAACAACAACGCGAAAAATACCAAGCTCCCTCGATAACAAAAAAACACTGACTGAATAACGTGGCACTTTTCCGGTTTTATAAAAGCTCTTACATTTCCTCCGACGATGGTGCCGCTCGCTCTCGGGATCAGGATTAATTTTGATAATTACGCACAGAACGACGGCAAACAAGCGCAACGATGTTTGTGATAATGAGAGATCGTAACGATAGCTCTGTTAGTCTGCGTATAGCTCTTGTGACCGTTTAGTTCATGGTTGGATAGGAGTGCGTTGCTACGATCCTTGCGGTATGAAAAAAGTGTGCCTTGGTCTGAGACAAGTACACGAAAGAAGACCAAACTTACTAATCTTTACTACCGTGTAACGGAAGTTACCGGCAGTTGGTAACAGTTGGTAAGAAAGTAATAAGCCTTATTAAAAGCGAAAACACACGTCTCCCTGGAAGAAAACGTAGCGTCATAACGTTAGTAAAGCAAAGCAATTGGAACTCATCACAGAGCATTTTATAGACAAACAAAAGTTGTTAAAGTTAAATAGCAGCTATATCCATGTAACAAAACAGACGAAAAGAGGAAAATATGTTACGGCACCTGTAAAAAAATATTGCGCAATCCCGCATAATTTCGTATTTTTATCGCATAATTTCGAATTTTTAGCGCATAATTTCAGAAAAAATCCCGCATAATTTCAGAAAAAATCCCGCATCAAACCACGGGCCCTGTAATTCATCCATAACCTCAAGAATCAATGGGTGAATTTGAAGCTTTTGGCCAAGTTCCCATTGAAGACCAAAACAATGTCAACATAGACCCTTATCACACTAATATGACTTAATGATATCTTATAGTAATTGAGCATCCAGTATTCAATTCAGCACATCCGTATTAGTAAAAATGCAAAGTTTGGTGAAGATTGGTTGAATACTGACCAAGATATGAGTTTTATAAATTGATGATGTTTACAATAAAATGTATGGTGGTAGCGCATCGATGCGCTACAAGCCTCGTTTTGATGTTTTTGTCCATACATTTCTTTGTAAAAAAAATAGGCCAGAAAGCTAACCTTTTGAAATTCATATCTCAGCCAGTTTTTAAGTAATTCTTCCCAAACTTTGTAGCTTTTCTAATACGGATGTGCTGATTTAATTTATTGACTTCGTTTCCTGATAACTATAAGATATTATTAATCCATATTAACGTGATAAGGGTCTATTGCATCAAGTTTTCACTTTGTGTTATTGTTGCAAATGGATAATATCCCTGACTATGAAAATTGCCAGTGACAGTAACAAGTCCCTATTCAGTTTTGATTAAGTTGCTTGTTTATCTGTAGGCAGGGACAGTAAACCGTGGGAGTGACGTTATAGGAGCAGGAATGGTTGTCAATGATTGGAGTGCCTTTTGTGGCTTGGACACGACCAGTACTGAACTGTCCGTAGTGGAGAGCGTATTCAAACTCGGCGATGCACAGCAGCAGTCAACAATGGCTACTTCTATGCGTGCATCACTTGTAGAAAGGTAAGAAAAGCTTTTTGTGGGTTTGTGAGTATAACGTTTTCTGTAGAATGCCCCCTTCCTGCTTGCATTTTTCATACTAATAAATCTGGCAACACAGTTACACAGTCACGGCCTTCAGCAACTTCATATGTCTTTTTTTACCAAGAACTGTGGGCGTGAGAAAGTGAAAACATTTCTCATTTTTTCTCAACTTTATTTTTGTTGTTTATTCTTTGCAGCATGACATAACATGGCAACCAGAAGTGATTAGTTGAAATAATCCAGTCGTCGACCTGACAAGAGAAAGTGTATTCTCAGTTATCTACTTTTTATGAATTGCTCATCAATGACAAAATACCGCTATCTAGTAAAATTAAACCCTTCAAATGTCTATGAAGCGCATGCAAACAGTATTTCCCTGTAGCGCGTTTTTTTTTTAAAATAGTAACTTTCGAAAAGATTTTGCTGGGTCAAGTCATCATCATGCCCGAGGATCCTGCAGCTCGCGGGAAGGGTATTTCATGGCGAGAAAAAAAAACAGCGGTGCTGGATGTTCGGGCATGTCAAGTAATAGGAAGGGCGGGTGATTAGGAAAATGCACATTGGATGTACCTTATAATGTGATTATAAACATTTCAAATAACTTAATTGTCGGTAACTTTTGTACAAGCTCCAGCCTCAAACAAGCTCCTTTCAGGAGCAAATACCAGGAGTGATTGATCTGCTACTATGTTCGCTGCTATCACAGTAGAATTGTGCTATTTATAGAATCCCATTACATAGCGAAGCTCTTTTGGTTTTTCAAGCTAAAACAATCTTACAGCAATAATTTAGATTTTGTTATAAAGCACGGAGTATTGATGCTAAAAATATCACAATTCTACATTGATGTCCGCAGTACAAAAATCTTTACTCCGGCTTGAAACTTGCAGTAGCTCAGTACCGAAACTGATAGTAATAATAAATACATTTAAAAAAAGGCGTTATGATCATCATTTTAACCTCCTTGACGATAAAACGTCGGTCTATATCGTTCTTGTGTACTCTTCTTGGCTACTATCAGAGGTCCTGCCACGTGTAATATTTCAGGAAAAAACACACTAAAAAATGGGCCTCCCCCTAACCAACTAACCAATTTGAACCCTCCAAAGTCTTCATTGAAAAATGGTCCCCTCCCTCTACTAGTTGTTAACTGGTAGGTAGAGGATCCTCGAGTAGTGCTACAGGATTTTGGAAAATCTTCAGATGCGATAAGTCCTGTGTTGGCCTGTGTTGAAAGCGACGATAGATAAATCCTCAAAATTAAGGAAACAATTCGTATCACACCAAAGCGGAACCCAATTCGAATCCAAACCTTCATCACGTTTGTGATTAAATCTCAGATAAAGGCCTCTAATATCCTCTAGATCCACAGTAAGGATTTATGTCCTGTACCCAAGGATTTCTCCCCGGGGGGGGGGGGGGTTCTTCACATGTCGACCTGATAGGGGTGCTCGTCGTATTTTTAGGGGTCAAAATCGACTCTTAGGTATTTTTAGGGGTTATCGGAGAAACATTGTGGCTTTCACTAATAAATTGTATTTTTTAGGGGTACGCAAATGAATGACAGGGTCACAAACCAAGCAAAACGTTTTTTTTTCTTTCTTTGTTCATTTATAGCTCTAAACTAAGCTAGTTTTGAGATGAAAAACAATAAACAATAACAATAAAGGTTTATTGTTGGTATTTTTTAGGGGTCTTTTGTTTTATAAGGTATTTTTTAGGGGGTGGATTTTTTATGTCCTGGTATTTTTTAGGGTATATTTTCCGATGTCCGACGAGCACCCCTATCACTCTTACATGGGAGAACCCCCCCCGGGATTTCTCGCGTATCTGATCCATTCAATTGTAGAAGCAGGGAGGTCAGTGAATCGAGCCAAGAGTGTCAATACAGCATGGTGGGGTATGTGGGCTCGGGGACAATGGCCCAAAATGTCCGGGGTCAGGACTATTTTAATGAGAAGCGGGCTAGTGATCTAACGGGAAGGAGATTGTGACGCAGTGCCGCGACACGGAACCTGCTGGCGTCTGCTATGTAGCCACGGTCGCGACACGGCACCAACTTTGTCGCGGCATTTTTCGAAATCCGCTCTACTCTACTAGTTGCACAGGGGCAAGTAATTAAAGTTGCACTTTGAGGTCCGGAATCCGGATCTCAGGGTCAGAATTTTTAGTTAGTTAATGAGAACACGGATTAAAGGTATCAAACGGGCTCATATATCATCAGAAGTACGCCAATAATAAGGGATTTGTGTGAGTCTCCCGTTTTACATTGTAGAAAGCGACAAAAAAAGTTTTATGATACTTGGTCTTCCCATAGTTCAGCATAGTTAGTAGAGGGGACTCGCCTCTACTATGAGCCCCTGCCTCTACTAACTATGGTCAGTATGGTCTTCCTTGTCCACCAAAAGAGAGTTGAGCCTGGTTTATAGATCAAAGTGCGCATGTGCAGTCCAGAGTCGCAATGCTTTCTGGGTAGGCAGTGGTTCAAATGGCGTTTCGTAACGTTGCCGGTCGGTCTTTCCGGCATTTACGGCAAGTTTTTAAGGTAAGATGTAGCTAATAAAGTTTGCAGTATGATTTAATAGAAAGCTAGTGTGATATATTTGCATTATCTCCGCTAACGGAGCTCCTAATGATGTGTGTTTAGATTGCATAACATTTCGCTGATCAAGAACAGCTCTCACCAAATCGACACGCTCTTGCTACAATTTCGGAAATTTTTTAGTGTTATATTTAAGTTATATTGAAGTTCATTGTATTGATTAAGTCATATCTCAAACTTCTGGCCATCGTGTACTTAAATAGTATCACTTGGGAATCGTAGTCATTTTCCATATTCGTTTATTCGCCATAAGCCGGTCATTCTCTGACCGTCTTGAGTTCTACAAATATAAATTCTAAAGACGGAATTCTATGTTGTGAAACCAGTCTCAAAGTTACACCAATCTGAATTAAACCTGTCCATTAAAATGATCTAATGGACAATTTCAGCTATAAATGTATTCACAAGCTGCATGTTTCCCTGCTAGCAGATGCCTCTTTCTCTGCATTTTGCTGGCTGAGGTTCGCAAGGAAAAGAGACTCTGCACTGGGTCGAAACTTGCTTTGTTTTGCAGCCGTCGACAACCTTGGACGGTTTCCTGACCATTTCCTGAGCCCACTATATGCGCACGCATATCTACAGACGTTTTCCGCTGATATTATTTGAGCCAGCGGAAAACGTTTGTAGATATGGGTGCACATATTGTGGGCTCAAGAAACGGTCAGCAAACCGTCCAGGGTTGTGGACGGCGGCAAAACAAAGAGAGTTTCGACCCAGCGCAGAGGTCTCTTTTCCTCACGAACCTCAGCCAGCGAAATGCAGAGAAAAGAGGCCTCTGCTAGCAGGGAAGCTGCATGTCAGCAGATAAGGGGCATTGGTAAACAAAGTCTAAAGAAAATGTGCTTTGTATCCTGGTAGTTGTGGGACATGTTACCTGGTTACCTGGCTCCTTCGTGCCAAGAAGCACATAAGGCCCCGGTGGGACATTTAACACTTATTGGATGAGGTTGAGCATGATAGTGAGATTTGTCAACGCTGAGGTTCGGCGGATAACGCTAACTCAAGGCGTTGACAAATCTCACTATCATGAGAAAACGGAATTCAATAATTGTTTTATTATTCAGCAATCAGGAATTCCATTCACTTGTTTTATTATGTTGTAAATATCTCTTATTTGAGGGCCACGCATACATTATCAATTGTGATATCTAGTGAAACCCTCCTTAAATAAAGTAATATCTATCTATCTATCTATCTATCTATCTTACCTAATAGCTAAATGAAGTCAACCATGAGGCTTGCACGGGAAAATGTTTTTTTAACTTCAGCTTACGTCCATTGGTATTTTCCTTTTCATATTCAATTCAAATAGCCATAGTTGATGTTCAGATATCCTGAGCAATGATCTCTTCGCAAAAATCATAACAGATAAAATGAGAATATTAGCAAAACCAGCTTTCACTCCCGAAATGAAACCAAGATGGCAGCCAAACCTATTGGCTTGTGATATGACGTCATTAGAGTGCATCAATCCTAATGTCTGGAGTATGATGTCACGCACTGCATGCCAACAAGGTTTCGCTGCATACTCTTAGCCAATCAGAACCGAGTGGCATGGCTGAATAATAATAACAATTATCCTACAAGATTGCTCAGAATATGGTCTGACACTTAGCTGACAAGGGACACAGTCCCAAGTTGGCAAAATCAGACAACATTCTGCAAAATCAGCAGAATAATGGTTTTATTATTCAGCACATCGATAGCACAAAAAAACCTGGAAAAACATTACTTTGCATATTTTTCATGAGCTCAACACATCACATTTCCCTCAGATGACGGATATCGCAGGATATATGTCAAGACAGATAACAGCTATTGGCATTTCAATTATGTGTTGAATAATAATTGCAAATTGTTGAAGTGATGATGTTATAATAAACACTTTCCAATGCCTCAAATTTTATTACACAATGTTGATATGAATCCCAGTTGTTGATACAAAGCAAAACAGTATTAACAGGGCTTGAAATACACCTAAAATGTTCCTTTTACGCCTAACTTTTTAGACTTAGGCATAAAATAACAGCTGTATTTTCAGTTTCTACAGTGTTCTCCTAGTGGATTTAAGCCTAGATCTTTGATTAGTTGACGACTGATTGTTTCTTAATTTCAAGCCCTGATTAAATAAAACATGTTACAAAAGTGATAACATCAAAGTTGTTGAAAAACAGATTGTTTAGAATACCCCCTGAGTCACTTCTCTTATTGCAAATCTTTGTCCCCTTAGAGGTTTTATTTGAAAACAATAATGACATTAACTTTCATATGTTTTAAGATCCCAGGTAGATTTTCCACAACTGCTGTAGCAGAAAATGAAAAAACCAAGGTGAGATAAAGTTGAATTTAATTTTTGAGGTGCCAGTGATCTGATATGAACAACAATAACCAAAGGTTGAGATTTATGTTAAACGCTGTGGAAAAATGGTGTTTTGCTGACGTTTCGAGCATTAGCCCTTTGTCGGAGCAACCTTTTTTTGGTTGTTGTTGTTCATGTTCACGTCTCTGCCAACGCAGACCACCTAGTTTTCCTGTATAACTAGTCATACCAGTAATCTGATAGAGGAATGGTCTTGATCTGTAGCCATTGCAGTGAAGTCTTGTCAGTTAGCCTGAATTTCAGCTGTCCATTTACTTGTGATTATACCTCTCTTTGCAAAAGGAAACCTCTAAATTTACCATGAGATTTTCTCATCCATAAATAAAATACATGTTTATATCTTATATTGGATCAAGTAAGAAAAAATATTCCCAGCTCTTACTGATGCAGTCAGACATGCAGATGCACTTCCAAGTCAGATACGCAGTTGCCACAGCTTGGAAACAATGAAAAATGAGACTTTACTTGGCAGTAATTACATATAATATTATTGTAAGTAAATTCCCTAATTAATTCCTGTGCATATGTACAAAAACATTTGTGTGAAACTTGTAGCAGACAGTACAACATGTATTTCCTTTCACAAAGTGAGGTACACAATTCTAATATTCAGGCTAATATACAGTCTGTCATGACAAGCAATCACTATTTCACCAATGCTTCATTTTTGTGGTCATCATCTGTTGATTACTCTAACATCATCCATTGCATTATTGTGATAATATTCACTGTACTGAACATATAGAGGATATTACATGGCCGCGCGGGAAATGCCAAATTCTAATTTTATTTGAGTTAAGCTTAAAAATCGAGCATTGAGCAAAGGCAAGTGTGATATCTTCATGTGTGAAAATATCATGTTTTTTTCACGTGTGAAGATATCAAGTTTTCGCGCGGGAGATCACCCGGTATTTCATTGGTGTTTATATAATAAATCTGTGTATTAAATGTTTTTGTACAGAGCTTGGGTTGGATAGCAGGATTTGGAGCCCTAGCAACAGGAGGATTAATCACTGGATATATGTTACAACCTGATGTGCATGCTGAAGAATTAGAGTTGCACCCTCCCAATTTTCCCTGGTCACATAATGGACTTTTTAAAGCTATTGATCATGCTGGGTTAGTATAATGCTGTCTGATAAAAAGAAATATAATAATAAGGGTTTGTACCAGCCTTGAAAATGCTTTTATTTGAAAATAAAATTCCACGGCACTTGCATGAAAGTGCTTAATTTTTGAAAAAAGGCTATGTGCCAGGAGTCCCAGGACTCATCAGTTAACCTTGATATCTAAATCTAACTCCTAGAATTCGTCGTGGGTTTGAAGTCTATCGGCAAGTATGTGCAGCATGCCATAGTATCAACAGGATAGCCTTTCGTCACCTAGTGGGTGTGTGTTACACAGAGGAGGAGATGAAAGCCATTGCAGCTGAGGTACAGTGCTGTTTACAATTAAAACAATTTCTTTGTTGATACAATAGAGCAGATTAGTACAAAAACGTTATGGTGAGCTGTGTCTGCACTGTAATGGAATTGTGCCATGATATGTGTTGTCATGTGTGCAGGTATGGCATGTCTGGTTATTTCGCAGGCCTCAAATCTGACACTTTTTGGTACCAGTAGGCTATTAAAGCATTCAAGCACAACTTTCTATGACTTTATCAGCGAAATAGAGCACATGCAATGTTGTGAGAGACACGAGGACGTTGCGGCAAGTGATTTTAAAATGTTTCGAGTGGCTCTCCCAAGATCACAAGTGCTCTATTTTTCCAATAAAGTCATAGAATGTTGTGCTCTTACTAATGCTTTTATAATATAGCGGGGGAGAACCATTACTTAGCAGTGAAAGAGAGCATAGATTGGACCAATCAGAGCATGTGTTTTATCATAGCTATATTATAAAAGCTTCCAGTAGTAGCTCAACCAGTCAGTTGCAGCATAGATAATAGTCCACCAGTGGGATTGGACTAATTCTGAATATTATTTAATGCAGTATGATATTGAAGATGGTCCAGATGAGGAGGGACATATGTTCACCAGGCCAGGAAAGGCAAGTATCCATTTTAAAGTACATATCACCTCTTATTTTGACAAGAACTGGATGAAATCTATAGGCTTAGGGATTCAAATGATTATTAATAATATATAAGCAAATCAAATATTAAACATCACTGCTCAGAGCATGCAGCCCAAAAATTACAGTTTTTTAGGACAAGCTACAGGGACTCACTGTAGTGACCTGTCCGGAGGTATTCAAGTCTATTGTTGTTGTCGACTGTTGCATGAAAATTTCTCACTTTGCTAGCTACATTGTTTGAGAAAGATTGGCCATGTATCAATATTTTGTTACCACTTTAGACTGACTATAGAATCAATTGATACCCTATGCTCACAAATGTTTGACTTACTGCTTTTCACTTAAAATTAGCTTTCAGACACGCTTCCTGACCCATATCCCAATGAGGAAGCAGCAAGAGCAGCAAATGCAGGTAATGTTCATCGGGTAATGCATTTTGTAGTTCATGGGTACCTAATGCATTTTGTAGTGTCATTTTGCCAGGTAGCCCTGCTAACATTAAACATGCTGTTTCACAGGCGCTTATCCCCCAGATCTCAGCTTGATTAACTTGGCTAGACATGGAAATGAGTTTGTGGAGCTCTTAAATCATTGTTATCGTTATAATCTCTTCTTCTTTATTCCCATCGCCTATTTCTTTTTCATCCACCATTTTAACAATGTGTGGTTCCAAAAAATATCCATACCCCCCCGACGGAAGGGTGTTGAAAAGTGACCCCCCCACCCCTCTGGAATTTCCGAAGAAAAATACAGTATTTGATGGAAAAGATCAGGTAAATTGACCCCCCCCACCCCTCCGGAATTTCCAATCCCTTCCGTAGGGGGTGTATGGATAATTTCTGGAAACACACAATATACCTCAAGGCTGAATGGGGGTGCAAACACACCCCCTTTGTGAGCCAAAAATTGTTTAAAATGGCAAAATGCAGGCCTAAAGCAAAGGTTTTAGTAGTCAAAATAACAAATCCGGCTTTTCAGACCAAAAATGCACCCCCTTTTCAAAAACCTGAATCTGCCCCTGGCTTTTAAGCACTAACATTGATAGTTAAAAGTTGATAGCTCTCAACTGAAAATAAAAACGCACTCACACAGAGAAATAATTATTCCTTCCCTCCAAGTTTTTTGTTCATATCTCACTACGATTGTGATTTTTTTTTTCAGGACTATGTATTCTCCATTTTGACGGGCTATGCTGACCCCCCTGCTGGTATTGAGTTGCGAGAGGACTTGTATTTTAATGCTTACTTCCCAGGGCAAGCTATTGCTATGGCTCAAGCTCTCTACAATGAGATCATAGAATATGAAGATGGTGAGCAAGGCTATATATTATTATATGACTAAAATTGTTTAAAATGACTAAAATTGTTTTAAATAACGTGAAGATGAAACGTTGAGTTGTCTTTACCGTACTATTATTACTTAAATTAGCTCCCCCGTGTTGAGCACTCTTCGACAAAGGACATTCGCCCATGATTTTCTATTATTATATGACTATTGATTGCGACTACACAGAAACATTATAACTTATATGTTCTGGACTACATTAACGAATGCCATATTTTCAACCAGTTTTTATAGACCTTTTTGGTAACAATTATTTGCATAAAAATGACAATTGTATTGCAGATGTCTTTTAATCTCCCAACATGGGAAATTCGTAGCCCTTTGTAAACTCCCTATTTTGATATTTTGTCTTTGTGACAGCCATCTTGCATGGCAACGATTGACATCCAAGATGGCCACCACTAAGACAAGCTATTACCAGTATGGAGTTTGCATTGTGCTTTGGATTTCCCTTGCTATGTTATACAACGTTTTACTGTTTGTTCTCAGGTACTCCGGCAACAACAAGCCAATTGGCCAAAGATGTCTGCACATTCCTCAAATGGTCCGCAGGTACGTTTGCTAACTCTGTAACTAAGTAATTGTTTTTGTTGCTATATTTTCTTACAGAGGATTCATTGCTGTATTCTCGCCATTGAAATTATTGTCTTTTGATGCAAGCATATAAGGAAATGCACAGTAGTGCAGCATGTTTGATAATTACTGCAACATTTTTTTTTACAGAACCTGAACATGACGATAGGAAAAGGATGGGAATGAAGGTAAAGCGCTGTTTCTTTGCAAATGAAGAGTGCTTGCTGTACCCTCACGTGCTCCCTTAAAGGTCGCTCATCTCTAGCCTATGTAATAAGCCTTTCTCGTGGACCTTCTCAGAAACCCAGAGAAACTGAGAAGAGTGTTAGAGTTAAAATCAGTATGTTAAGTCTTTCTGTCCAGTTTTGCATCTCCTCTCATTTTCGCTATGTCTCCGGGATTCCTTGCTCTGGAAAACGCTGGGAATGCTTGCTATACAGCTTTAGTAAAATCACACTCGCACACTATCACGAATCCTGCATTCTGATTGGCTCAAAACTCACTGACTATTGAGTCATAGATAGCGAGTTTTGAAAAGGCCAGCGTTTTGAAGAAAAACAAACATTTTTCTTTAAATAAAAAGTTTTATTATTCGAAGGTAGTGTCTGAGTGTGATTTTACTAAAACAATTAGATTACTCGCTCTCGATTTCCATGAGCGTTGACTCGTCGAAGACTCCTCTTCAACGATCAGCTCATAGAAATCTCGAGCTCGTAACCTAATTGTTAAATAGAGGCATTGATACTGTTATTTGCAGCAAGTATTTTTGGTGTTGTTTTGGCCCTGTAAAATTGTGTTCCAAAACCGCGGCATTTTGAACGCGTGTTTTCTTTTCTATCTCGCCTCGAACGATGCGGGAAAAAGTTTCTGTTCACTGATTTCGAGATAACAATCTTCCAGGATAAGTTTTCGACTATGTATCTCCAACGTATCCCTCTTCACCGCTGTTGTATCATCAACATCATCATTTGTTACGTTATCATCATACCCATCACCTGCCTAACTTAACCTTAGCACCCTTCTCTTACTAGGCTTTAGTGATTTTGTCCCTGGTCATGGTGGCTTCTTATTACTACAAGAGACACAAATGGACGGTGCTGAAGAGCCGTAAGATCGCCTACCATCCTTCTCCACACTCGTAACCAAGGCTTACAGTAGTAGTAGCAGTACTCACTAATAATGTATAAAGATTGAAAAAATTTTCTTGCTGGCAGAGTCGCGCTGGCGTCTTGTTTGCTTTTGCCAGTAAACATTGTTGGACTTTTTAAAAAATATCTAATACAGCTATAGTAAAACATCAATTTACCATCATGAGCGGTATTTATGATTTGTGGAATGTGAGCTTACTTGTAATTAAAGTCTACCAAATATAATCAGTTGAAGTGTTGTAAAACGATTTTGAAAAGATGATTCCTTTGTATTGCATGTCACGCAACACCTGCAAACTCCCCATTCAAACTACGACTTTACTAAAACAGTATTACCAAATCAAGTGTTAGAAATTTATTTTTCGCTGATGCTTTTAATTCTTAGTGGCAGATAACAGGGAACCCTAGAAATATTAGGTTGCACCCCGGAAATAATGTTTACCCTCCTTGGAAATCCTCATTTTGGTGATACCCGCCCAGGAATTTTGCTCAAGTACCTGGGTACCCACCCTGGAATTCCAATGCTTTTTGATGACCACCCACCCTGGAATTCTGTATTGCTAGAAATGCGAATTCTATTCGCGCATCCACTAAGTAAACCCATTAACTATGGTGGCACAAACGAGCACGGTGACCCCCTCTTTATTGCATTTTTATTGCCTTTTATTAGCATAGATAAACCTTTTAGTTGGAGTTTACATCCTGAAGCTATTTATACTGCCCCTAGATCGAATGTAAGTCCCACGGCAAACGTACCAGAGTCGCGCCGTTCCAATCAAAAACAATAGAAAGTTTACTGACATCCTCTGAAAAAGGAAAAGCTCGACAGACGAAGTTAGACGTTCGCGCTAGGCCTTAACATTTACTGCCAAGCTAGATACCAAAACAATGCCCAGTTTGGAAAAACAACTAGGCAACCAAAAGGAAATGCATGCGTGCCTAATAAATTACTATCACGCAGGGAATTAATCACAGATCGTTGTACAGTTTCTATAGTAACAGTTGTTAGAGTAGCTACATCCATGTGGTCTTCGGAGGACTGTATAATATTATGTGCAAGACACATAAGGAACAACAGAGCAGGAGGAGAGGCCAGGAGAAGGAGAGTCAGTTGGAATAGGCGACGTAATCTGAAAACAGACAAATCAAACTTGTTATACCCGTAATATTAACTGATAATTAACTACATGGTGCCGCCAGACTAACAAGCCGGTGACGTGACGAAATTAATGCTCGCTCATAAACGTCCCGTCTTGTATAAACTATCTTGCATATAACCGCACCCCCTGTTAGGGACCCCAGGTTGAGCTACCCACCCTGGAGTTCCAGTGGATTTTCACAAAGAAAGAAGAGCCGCGGCCGGGGTCCCTGTGCTAATTAAGGCGTGACGCCATAGGAACAGTGAGCTCGATCCAGTACGAAGCCTGTCCAGGAGGACATAGACTGCTAGCAGCCTACTTTGGCGCATCCCCAGAGAAGCGCGAAGAGCCCCCGATGAACGCCAGAGTAGCGCCAAAAGGTGCGACGATGGCGTGGCGTTCGTCGGAGGCTTTTCGCGTTTCTCTGGGGGACGCGCCAAAGTAGGCTGCTAACAGTCTAAGACACCGTTTTCAAACGAAAACGGATACTTTTTGCTCCGTTTTCAAAAAGATATGCGTCCACACTTATCGTTTTCGTATTGTTTTCGCCGTTTTCGGTGATCGTTTTCGGCGTTGTAGTGTGGACGATAGCCGTATCCGGAGCAAAAAGTATCCGTTTTCGTTTGAAAACGGACGGTGTAGTGTGGACAAGGTCTAAGAAGGTCAGGGACCAGGCTAGGCTACGCCTACAGATTACCTGTTTGTCGTTGGAAAGGCCAATGAATAAGCAGGGATGGTCAACAAAGCCATGAAAAACGCCAGCGAGAAATTGATAGCGGCAATACAAGCCAGCATGACTGATTGGAGAATAAGAGCCGTGCACTTCAGGATGCAGGAATCCTCCGGTTTGAGTGTACTAGAGGAGGTCAACCTGAAAATACATATCAAGCAAATATCATCAAAAGAAGGCAGGGACCGCAGAGGTACAACAGGACGTAGGCACATAATAACCATAATCAAGTTGATGATGCAACCGAATCAAGGCACACAATTCAGAATTGCAAAAATTGTACGTACCTTAGTCCGAAAGGAATTAGCAGCATGAAGGCAGTTGTAGAAACAAAGCAACTCATAGCGGTTACTAACGGATCACTTTCCAATGCCAGGCCCAATTCGTAGCTTATGTAAGGGCTGTAGTACAAGATAAAACCGCAAAGGTGGGTTGCCATGACGACGGGAAGGACGTTGCCAACACGAGGTGGCATACGAGTAAAGGCAATCTAAAACGAGGCAAAACACGAGCAGGTCTCAATAACTGCGATGTTCAATATTCTGCGAACTAGCAGACTGCGTTTTAGTTTTCGTCCATCAATCCTTTTTAGGACGGGCGCGTCAGTGGAGTTCTTCTAAGTTACGTTTGCATTTTATGGTGGTAAATTTGGTTTTAAAGCCTAGCTTGTCCTTATTAGTTGAAAAAAAAAAAAAAAACTTAAAAAGCCTCGTGAAATCACCCAGGGCTCGCTCGTTTGATTGACGGAAGCCAAACCGCGGTTTGCTAGTTGTGGCGTACAGTTTTCAGAATGCTTCTTGAGCTCTGAGATGGTGTCCAGCTCCCAGTTCAGATCAGTCAGATCGAAAGGGTTTAAGATGCTTTATACATCTATTTTTGCGGTCGTGATAGTCATTTTTGTAATAAAACAATGCTTATTATGGCGCATTTCAATTGGCTGAGAGTGATCACGTGACATGGAAGTGCCCGTTTTTGCGGGCAACAGTCAGCCAATGGTGCAGGCCTGTTCCACATAAAATTTAGTGTTGTTCAATACAAAACAATTAAATAGGGCTCTTCTGTCTCGGGCACTTTTTTTGGATAGGTTTCCGGCCTCTCATTTGATGTTCAAATTTCACATTATTTGTTGTGAACATCAAATATCCTCGGGTACTGTAGAACTTCCTCTCACCCTGGTATGCCCCTGCTATCAAAAGCCAATGTAGCAACTTCTGATGTAGCTACCTTTTGCTTGGAAGCCTCTTCGGGTGTTTCCACTCCTGCCTGTTTAGTTTGGTCATCATTACCAACCCCTGTGGAATGATCAGGGTCACCAGATAGGCACCATAATACGATGGCGCTAAGCATGGGGCACAAGAGGAGCAGGCACATAGCTGGCATGTACAAACCAATGGACACATATCGGGAGGGGGCTGGCAGAAGGTAGAAGAAAAAGGACTGGTGAAAACGCTCCAAAAGGTTGTTCAGGCTACGATAAATCCCTTCCACAGCTCTGAAATGAAACAAAAGATTTTTAAAAGAAAATCTAAAACAAGCAGTAACCATCATGATCACTACAGTAACCATCGCAATGCAGGAGCGGCGGAAGAAATATTGTGTTGGGGGGCACTCTTGTGATAAATGTCTTGTCCTTCCTACTTTTGCAGGGGGTTTGGGGTCATACTCCCCAAAGGACAATTTTGAAATGCTAGGCTTCAAAACGACCGGAAATGCAATATGACAGAGTATAGGCTCCACTTTCTACCTCCACTTCTGATCAAATTCACGCGATGGGAAGTTCTGGATGAGAATCATGGGCCAATCAGAACAAAGATTTCATTTTCTCCAACTACTATCAGCCACTTAGAATAAATTTTGGGGATTCAAGGGAGAATGAGAATCAGACAAAGGCCAGAGTTTGGCTAGTATATATTTTTTTGCTTAAAAAATGTAGAACCTTTTATTTGATCATCTTTATTATCATCATCATCAGTGGCCTACCTCCCCATTTCACTGAACCCATGCCGGTAGTACCCACCATCCTCTACCCCTCGTAAGGTGACTGCCTCCACTCTGAACTTGTGAAACAACCCATGATTTGCTGTTGGCAACCCAGAGGCTTGATTGAGCATCATTCTTGCCATGGAAACTAACTCATGAGCAGGGGAACCAAAGTCACTGAATGCATGATCTCGTTGCTGTAGTAGAAAGTAAGTTAAATAGTATTGCTATGGTTAATTACTGTTTGGTGAAGAAGAAGATGGTTTACAGTATTGATTTGCATATCCAAAGTGAGGTTAGAATGTTTTATTTCTAAATCCTGAGTGATGATGCATTGAAAAACAGAATTTAGTAAAGTTACCAGGAACTCCAAAGCCATATGGTTATTATCAAGCCTTCAGTCTGGCTAGTATAAATGGCCATGCAGAAGTTGGTTGGTTTTATGCATGATGGGGCAACGGTGCAATCATCCAATGTGCTTGTAGCTGCTGTACATTTTGCTCCCACCTCTATCAAGAAGGAGTATGGCATATACTTTCCACTGAGAAATCAGTGTGATTGGTGCCAGGGTACACCCGTGACGTTGTGCCATGGGGACATTCTCACCACTGCTGCTGGCTGCAATTGCTGCAACCCCTCATCCCATAAATTGATGAGCAAGTAATTCACCATTACCTGGGTGTGTAATGCTGCAGGCATACCCTGTTTACCAAGAACTCTCATGACCATATTAATAAGGTCCAGGTTTGGTAGCTGGCCATTTAACCCTTCGGCCAGCACATCCACACGGCTGAGTGAGTCTGATGATATTTCCAGGTTAATGGCAGACTGGAGGGAGCCTGAATGACTTTCTATGGGAGAGGACTGTATGTCTGAATATCAAAGGTTAAAAAACATAGTGAATTTTCACTAAAAATTCCAGACGCAGAGATGCCAACCCAATTGAATAGAAAAGTGGGAGATTCTAGCTAAAAGCAGGAGAGTCGGCATCTCTTTAACAACTTTATCACCTGAGAGTCTGAGAGTCCCCGGGCATATCACATTATCTTGGTGAGTCTGTTTCAGATAACTTACAGGTGTTTGGCAAGGTATAGTAGGCCTCTACCCAAGCTTGCATCCCTAGGAGACCTTCTTCTGTTACCAGGAATATTATGTCCTTTGACCAGTAACTATAGCCTGAAAGTGTACAAAGTACAAAACAATAACTTTCAAGACTTGCGTTTTTCTTTGAAGCTAAAAAATCTAATTTACTAGTCAGAGAATGTAGCACAAAGGCTTATATGAAGTTTGGACATCAAATTTCCAATGACTGTAGAGCTCTAGGGTATTGTTTTTATATTGTACGACACTAAATTTTGAGTGAAACAGGCACCATTGTCTGATAGTTGGCAACAAAAAAGTGGTCACCATCAGCTATGTCATGTGATCACTCTCAATGAAAATGCCCTGGCCAAAATTTAGCATTGTACTATAATGTATATGATAGCCAATTACATATGGCTCAAAGAAGGGTTAATTAATCATCACATGTACTCCAACAGTCTACATGTACCAAGAGTTATACTCACGTCTACAGTGATCAGCAAAAGACAGCATCAATGCCAATGCCCCCATGTTGTTACCAGTCAAATAAGGGGCACTAAGGACCACTGATTCAGTGCTTGCTATTCTTGGTGCCTTCAGGACCCCATACAGATTGGTTCCTTGGATTGACTTGGGACCCTTTAGTGATGGAAATGGGATCTGGACTGTGAAATTTTGTCTGTAAGTGTGAAGACCAAACTCTTTCATCTTTTCTTCCATCCATGTCAATGGGATCCTGGAAAGAATTGAAACGATTTGTGGAATGAACTCATCTCTGTAATAGGATTATCAATCACAAAGAGCCCTGGCTACTAGCAATTACTTGATGAAGTTGTGTGTTGCTGTTGTTTTTATACCAAAAAGCAGTGGTGGAACCAGACAATTTATACCTACAAGAGTGGTGACTTTTACAAATGTTTTGCCATATTAGCAGGAAATAGGGAGCTGGGCTAATAACCAAATAATATAAGAAATTTTGGTCAAAAGGGGGACCTTTTTCCACTCTTAAATCTGCCCTAAATCCAAAAAGAGAAAGACTAGACATTCTAGGTGGAGGGCTTGGGTCTAGGTATGGAAAAATCTATAGAGTGAATAGGCCCCTCTGGGTTGCAAGATGAGAGACGAGACAGACCTGAAGACTCTGACTGAGATAGACAGACTCATATGCATTTTTCTTCTTTCTCTTTGTTCAGACACAAACATTTTCCTATTTCATTTTTGCCCTTGATACAAGTATCTATAATTCTGATATTCTTACCTCTTCTTATAATCCAAGCCACTAAGTTCATGATACAACTGGTTTGCCAGCTTGTGATTATGATAATCATCATTTACCATTCCAGGAAGGAGAGCATTCTCAGAGAAGTATGTCCTGTTATTTAGCTGACTGTCTGACAAGGCACACAACCACACAACTCCAGCCAAATAACTTAAAATGCTGCAGAGATTATACATGTCACAGAGTTAATTGTACAAAATATGGCCATTAAGACAAGGTGATTTATTTGATTCTCCAAAGGGAAACCTGGCTGACCTTAAATACTGTATGAAATGAAGTACTGTTATTATTCTTGTGGTTTTCATGATATTATGACCTCCAACTTTTAATGTCCATTGTGTGATTCCAGAAAAAAACCAATACCCTCACAAGGCAAGGGATTGGAAATTCCAGGGGGTGGAGGGGTGGAGGGCTCAATTTCCCTTCTATTTCCCATACAATCACTGTATTTTTTCACTGGATATTCCAGAGGGGCTGAGGATGAAATGGAATGGCCCTGAATCAGGCAAGTCAAGTTGGAGACCCCTGGCCCTGAGACCACTTCATTTACACCCTCTTAGCAACTATACATTTTGGGGCTAAGTGATTTAAATGTTGAGGACCACAGACTTTTTAATAATATGGGCATGGCCCGTGACAAGGAGGGTATTTTTGAAGTTTTGACTTTATGCATATCGAGGTTCAGTTCTTACCATAGTTTCACATAATGCTTGGATAACACATTCAGGACTTGCTTCCTTCCCTTTGTATCAGAAAGTAGTCCCATCTCTGTAATCGCCCATCAAATAAAGACACAAACCGGGAAAATAGTTCAAAGTCTCAAACAAGCTGCATCGAGCGCCATCTTGAAAATATACCCACAGGGCATTGCGATCGCGCTTAGACTTCGGTAACCACAGGGTGACCGGTTTTAGTTTCCCGACTCTTCAAAGAGTTCGCACGCTCCTCCGCTTCTCCGCCAAATGTCGACTTCTCTCTCGAAAGTTTGGCAATCTTTCAGTGAAATAAGGCGAGTTCTTCGCAGGAATATAGCACTTCTGGGTCTCATGATGTTCACGCTGACATACCATATTATTTCTGTGGAATTTCTTGTGAAGGAGCAGTTGTTTAGGTGCAATTTTACTGGTGAGTTTACGCTAACTATGGTTTACGTGACCTCAACCAACAAATCCCCATTGACATTTCCGTTTAGACTAGACAAGCGTTGTTTTGAGTTTCAAACACAGTGTAAAATCGTGTAAAAGTTATCGCTTTTGTCTTTTGTTTAGATATAATTTTAATACATTTACTACTCTGTTATAGTTTCACCACCTTTAAAGCGGTCATTAAGTTTTCACACTTTAAAAAACAGTTTCAAATATTGCATGGTCAAACTCCAAAGGTCATAGGAGCACGAAAGCGAAGCACGTAACTTAACTTATTATCAGGAATTTCTGGGATTGAACAATTTAAACCTTGCATACTTTAACCTTGTATATAAGCACGTATTAGCAGAGAAATACTGAAAGGCAGGCATTATTATGTACATTTGTAAAATGGCTGCTGACTGTTAGATAAGCAAACCTATGTATTTGTAATATAGACCCAAGCCTCTCATGCCGAAAATTTTGTTGGTAAGGGATGAAAGTCTTGGCCGAATAACAAAATGTTGAACAAAGAGAGAGAGAGAGCCATGTTGCTTGTCTTAAGTGTTGAAACTTTGAAGGATGCCAAATGATTATCTAATGTCTATCCACATATATAGAGAGTCCTAAAGAGATGACATCACAAAAAGCAAATTTTCGATTTAGCAATAATATTTGTCCCTTGATTGCGAAAGGGCACATCAAATGAAAGCTACACACCAAACATGAGGCAAAAGATATGGCCTGCTGAATGAATACTTTTCTTAAACAAATCACTGTATTTTTGGTTCAGTTACAAACAGTATAGAACTGAGTCCAAAATAGAGTGATTTGTTAAAGAAAATTATGTATTCAGTAGGCCATATCTTGGTTGAGTTTCAACCAATTCACCTCACGTTTTTGTGACGTCACACTTTAGGACTCTATTTGGAAAATGGCATTGAGCATAAAACATGTTGAGTGAGGATGCCAAATGAACAACACTGGATGCCAGCATCCAGATCAGACAACGGCGGACAACAAGGAATTGCTTGAACAATACTGCTGATATTAATATGGCATCTGAATTCCTCATTGTTTGAATTGTTTTCATTATTGTAGTTCCCTGTAGCAGGATTAGCAAAGGAAGTGTAGGGAATGGAAGCATTAATATACAACCACATCTAGAGGTGAGGAGACTAGATTATTCGAGAGTTTGTATTCCATTGCAGAGTAAGAATTCATTCCAGTTTGGGGTGGATTTGTCCAGGATGGGGGTATACCTTATGTTTTGGATCTGTGAGAGAGGTGGTGTGGATGACAAAAAAAAATCCCCATGACCAAAATTGAAACCCCCCAAAATCCCATATGATGACCAAAATGGACAATAATATTTATTCTTACTTTAATAATAAAATAATTTTTCTCTCTCCTAAATCCATGCATTTAGTCATGTTCCATTTTATGTTTTAGGTCGACTTTATAGACTCAGGTACACTTCTGATGACCTGCCACTATATTAGCATGATGCTTGGGGTGTTAATCCTTGGGGGTGTGGCAGATAAGTATGGTCGACGACGAGTCCTCTTCTGCTGTCTCACAATCGCCTTCTGCTCAAGTTTGCTGGGTTCAGTGCTGTTGGAGAAAATCCCAGCATTTATTCCATTTATGATTATCACCGGCTTCACCTCAGGTATGACATAATATGCCTGTGAGGGTGGGGGAGGAGTTGAAAATGTCAGTCCTTTTGGTGCCTAAAATGTCAGCAGTTATAATTTATCCGAGGTGATCATTCCTGAGATTGTTGAAAATATCACTTATCCAAGGGATGCAATTGTCAGCAAGAGAAAGAGGGGTAGTGAATGGTCCCTAAAAATATCACTCAAGAGTCTCACCAAATTTTAGCAGGGAGCCTCAGAATCTCGGAATTTTTAACATGCATCTTGGAACCTCTGATTTTCACTCTCAAACTTCTAAATACAGTAAATATATGAGCTGAATTTTTCTGTTCAGTCTCGGGCTCAGATTTTAAACTGCAAGTCTCAGCATCTCGGCAAGTCTCGGATATACCATTTACTATCCCTAGAAAGGGGATGTTGTGATGTTTTGTACCCAGCTGCAAGCAGAGCCTTTGGAAAGCCTTTTGGACGAAAAGGTTAACAAAGGTTAACCTAATTTCTATTGCAAAAAAAACTATATCACTAATTAAAGCAACCTTGATGTGGTACAATTCCAGTCTTGTATGCTGTAGGTGACTGCTTATAATGCTTCTTGCTTTTCCAGGGTTTCCGTGTTGATAGTGTTTATAATGGTGGCGGAGTATGTCAATCCAGGAAGACGTCCAGTTGTACTGGCAGCAATATGGATGTTATCAACACTCTCCTGCATATCGTTTGCTGGACTAGCATATGTAGTGGAGAGCAGGAAAGTTCTGCTAGTGATCATGGCACTTCCACTTCTACCAATGGTACTACTCTACATGTAAGTCTTTTGCTTCTTATTGTAGTTGACTATTAAATGCAAATTGGATAGGTAGTGAGAAAAGACTGTTTTCCTTAAAGGAAAGGAGGCCGTAGGTAGCAGTTAATTGATATCATGGTAATGAAGAAGTCGTTCATTATGCTTGTGACTGTTTATCAAGAAGCAAAGAACCCACAATGGCAGCAATCCAAGTTTATGGTAGTTTTGAATTAAACCTTTTATACTGGCGTGTTGGATACTAATATGCATGGTCAATCACAAAGTGTGAACATTGGGCAAGGACCTGATAAAACGTGGATAAAGCTGAAGAAGTCAACAGAGGGCAATGATGTGGTCATTTGCAGATTTGACATCATAGCAACATCATTAAAGTTTAAGAAAATCATATCTTGAATAAAAGAACAACAGCAGACAACCAGACTCATCCAAAGCTGTATTTTAAGAATGGGCACAATTTGATGTTGTGATATGAAATAATTAGAATCTAAAATGGCATTCACAAATTGGCCAATCACAATATGCTTTCATTTTTGCCAGAGTCATCCCTGAGTCCCCACGTTGGGTGTTTCTCCAGAACACTAATTCCAAAGACCCAGTGAGTGATGAGTCAGAGAATCTTCTCAAGAGATTTGTCAGTGTGGAGCAGTCGCATGCAAACAAGAGTAGCATTTGGCAATGTGGTGGCCAGGGAATTTGTTGCTTTCAGTTCCTAAAGAAAAAGGAGCCAAGAAGGACTGCCATTGTAGTGTTTCAGGCATGGTACTGAATCCTCATCAACATCCCTTCTTTCTTACTTGGTTTAAAACATTTATCATGCCAAGACGGCATCCCGGCTCTGCTGCCATTTGAGCACCATTGCTGAAATTGAATGTTAGAGCTATAATGCATTGAAACTTCTTTCTCAGTGGCACTAATAAAATCCCACACATGGATCAGTGGCTGTTATCAGAGCACAAGCCTCCCTAGTCCAGTCCCTGAATTCTCCTTTGCAGCTCCATTGTTGCCTGTGGTCGCTGAAAGGACAGTCCAGAAACCTTTGCATGTGCATGTGCTAGGTTTGGCCAACAATGCTCTATCTGAGCAATAACTTGTTTGTTTTTTTGCATGATCCAAATACCGCTGTTGGAGATGTATGTTGAATTTTCATGGAAACTGGATGGACAAATTCATGATGCCAACCAATCTTCAACAGCGGTATTTGGATCATGCACACTAACAGATCTAACACATGCGCATGCAAAAGTTTCGGGACTCTCCTTTCATTGACCACAGGCAACAACAGAGGGACTGAACTATAGCCTCCCTGCAAAATGACATGCCAGGGCCACTTACCTCTGGGTATGAGAATGATCATGATGTGGTGATATGATGATACTGATGATGCTAACAGCTTCTGTTTCTTGTCCAGGTTCTCAATTGGGATGCTCTATCATGCGCTAAATGCATCTTCAGTTCAACTACTCAATAACTTCTACTCCAACTATGCAGTTCGGGAACTGATAAACATCCCTGCTTTCGCATGCAATGTCATATTTGTTTCTTGGTATGTAATTTCAGTAAAATGCAACAAAGAGCTTAAGTGTCTGGTATTTCTGAACCACGCTAAAATAGACATGTAAACAACCTCTCAGCAAGCATGGATCAGGCACAGTGCATTAGGCACTTTGCCTCTCATCTCTGTTCCCCAGGTTCAATTCCCAGTCTGGATTTTTGTCTGCTGTTTCGAACCTTGTGTTAACTGTGGTTGAAGTGATTCATCGTCATTTCTCCTGTGTTTCACGTCTGTGCCAATAAACCGAGGTCCCATCTCTTAATACACTACACTGAAGCTGATAATGAGGGACACCAAAGAACCACTGGACTGCTCAGTGACAGAACTCACAACACTACAATAAATATGATACTTAACCCCACTATATGATACTTAACTGCAGTCTGCATCTTAGAGATCAGACATCTTGCAATTTGTAAAGCGCTTAGAGCCTATATATGTATATCCTTATGTTACCCAATTGTGGGAATCAGGCTTATTCCATGAATTCCTTTCCAGTGCTGGCCGCCGTTTTACAACACTGCTTAGCATGGTGTTCAGTGGTGTACTGTGTCTAGTCTTCGCTGCTGCCTCAGATGGCTTCTTTTTATCAGGTATTCTTTCTTATGAAAATGCTGTTCATCATTCAGTGAGCAGCTAAATCCAACCAAGTTAAATATGTTATTTGGTATTCCTTCCACAGAGTACCAGACTGCAACATTAGTGATTCAATTGCTTGGTCGATTCTTTGTTGTATTGTCAATGACGTCTTTAGGTATCTACTCAATTGAGCTTTTCCCCACAGCTGCAAGGTAAGACAATTTTGTGTCCTCACTTTTTTCTTATCTCAATTAATGATTCTCTCTCTCCCCTTTCCATGACTCTTTGTATGATATTTTTAAAAAGAGGACTGCTGAGTCAAAATTTAGTGTTAAGGATAAAATAGATGTGTCTGCTTGACAGTAATCTTTTCACTAGCTCACTAGTAATAATTTTCACCAAGTATGTGAACTTTATGCCTGCTGTCTTCATTACAGCCTTCTGACTCTGGCTAGATGTAACTTCTGCTGCAAGTTTCGCATACTTCGTCCCATGCAAGTTTCGCAAGTTCAAACTGAAACTTTGCATCGAATTTTCAACTGCATTTTATTCTTTTGTGCCTGCAATGCGGCTTGGGTGCTGATGGGCCTTTAAATCCTTGTCAGAACAGGCTAAACCTGTTTTACTTATCATACCAGGATAAACCTGTTTTACCTCATCACAGGTGCAGTGCTGTTGGACTAGTTGTCTCGGCCAGTTTTCTGGGGCAGCAGCTGCCCCCTTATTCATGCTTCTACAGTCAGTAAACCCTTTAGTGCCTCTAGGAATCATTGGCTTCTTTAGTCTTCTGTCTGGCGTGATACTAAGGCTGTTCCTACCAGAAACTAAAGGATCTATGACGCTAGGTAAGGGTTATTCTATTGATTGGCAAGCAGAGCTTCAAGTCCAACTTGTAATGTCAGCTCTAAACCCCCATTACAACACAAAAACAAGAGACATTCATGGCACGACACGACACGCCTTCTCGTGAACATTCAGCTGAAATGATCGATCAACCAATCAAAATGCTTTGACACATCACACTACTATTAGGCCACGGACACTGCATGCAATACGGCATAACACTTTCACAGTTGTACGAATTTTGCTCTAATAATATTAACCATTTAATTGTGGGTAGAGCCAAATCGTATCTGTGCCAAAGTGGTGTGTTATCATTGATGCATTCTGATTGGTGGACCTACTAGTTGGCTACAGGTTCTAGTCTACGTACTAGCAATAATGTATCACTCAATTCCAGCGGTGACCATGCCCCCCCCCCCCCCCCCGGGCTTTTGGTCATTTCTAAAAATAAAACTGAAAATTCCCCGCCCCCGGGCTAGCAAAAATGCAGAATACCCCACGGCGGGGAACACAAAAAGCGGGAAAATGCCCCACCCCCGGGACGAGAAAAAGACGGTAATTCTGCGTGACAAAGCTTCACAACAAAAACTTCAACTCCATTTATACTCTCCGAGCATTTACAATTCGTTTTTAAATGTACTTAAGTTTTCTCGTCTTTGAACGAGTTCTCATTTCACTGAAAGTGAGACAAAATATAAATAAAAAAGTGACATTCCTAGGCCATTCGCGGTTGTAGCCATTTAGCTGCATCTCTCAATGCGAAATTTAGCTTTATTCTATTTCGCAGTTATGTTACTTGACTTTTTGCGAAATTGGACCTCTGTTTATAGTGTCAATTCATTTTTATGTTTTTCCACTGAGACGAAATTGCGAAATCTGTTTCTTTTCTATAGAAGACAAATGTGCAAATGTGTCAGTCTCCAAACGTGGTGTATACGGGCCATGCTCTGCATTACATTTTATATGGCGTTATTTTCTGTAACTGGGTTGTAGTTCGCAAAACCCGACGCGCTTGAGATGAGAAAAACAAAATTCCCCACCCCCCTCCCCCGGGGAAAAACAATTCCCGACCCCGGGGCCAGCAAAATTTTCAAAATTCCCCACCCCAGGGAAGGCACTGGTGTGCAAATGCCCCACGGTGTCCGGGGGGGATGGTCACCGCTGGAATTGACTGATACATAAGTTTGGGTTTGAAGCTCTAAAATGGAAAGTGACCTTTCTTTTCACTCACAAAAGTTGATCTACTAGTTTTCATTCCACAGAAACCTTAGACGATACATTGACAGGAAGGACAGACTTAACAAGCCATGGAGCCCAAAGGTACACATGAAAAAGGCACGAAACGAGGATGAGCCCAGAGAAGACGGGTCCTTGGGGAGTTATGAAGCTACACCTGCGATCCCCGCGAGCCCCCCTGAAAATGAAGAAAGTACTGACGATTACAAGGTTAGTCCAAAGGCAACCAAACCATAGTTCCTTAACAGTACATCTGGCTGCATGGCGTGGCGCCCGAACTCTGAGGTTCTCAAACCAGATACCGGCTGAATTATTGTAGCTCATAAAGCAGTCTGCTGCCAAATAAATGTTATAGTGTGACTAAACGATTGCACATGTGCGGGCCTCATGGCAAAAATAATTGCATCATAGGGAGAAATGCGCTCATCTCAAGTACTGAGAGTAATATGTACACCTTGATAATAATTATTGGTTGCTTTTATTTGAAGAGTCCTTGTAATATGTTGTTTATCAATGTTTCAGGATCTGGGACAAAGCTGGGAAGTGTCGTTTAACCGAGCATCATATTCATCTAAATGGGAGGTGGGCAGGTCTCAATAGCAGTGTGTAATTCTGTCGTTAGTAATACGATTCCCATGCTGGCACGCAGCTTATGGCCAAAGCTGTGTTCGTATCACACCTGCATTGTTTAATGATGATACATTGGCGTTTCTGCCGTGGTGCCTTACTTGGAGAGTTTTCTTGATAGCGTTTCTTCTTTTCTTTTTTACAGTGGCTGTCTTACGAGGATGCACAACGAAAGTAGGTGGAATTTCACGCGCCCCAATTTTGGCACTGCACACTTTGAAATTGCTACAAGCTTTGTCGCTAGTGCTCCTAAAATGCCCGCGGCAAATTTTTTTAACTTATATCCTGGCGACCTAAATTTCATGTTATCTACTAACATGAAATGGTGACTATCGATAATTTTGTACACTTGGTCGTAATTTCAAGCCCTGGGCTGATGTCAGTGCGAACAAGATTTTAGTTTCGCAGCACTAGATGAGTGTCGAAAACGTAACGCAAAGTAAATACGCTTAGCCTATCAAAAACGCGAAACCCGTTCAACAAACAACAAATCAGGAAACGATGTAAGTACGACTTGCATTTCTAGTTGTGACCCAAGAAAACACTGACGATTGCAGGACTAAACGCAAGCAATCGTTTGTTTCTTTGTTTGAAATCCGATTGGCTTGTAGAGCAAAGTCGCGATGCTCAGACAATCGAAAGCGCGAAGGGAACGCAAAAACAAATTAAACCTGATTCGACACTCATCTGGAGTCTGCTCTTATCTTTTTAAGCCAGCTTGATACGTAACGTCAGTCGTAAGTAGAAATAATTCCAAGTCTGTTTTTGTTCAGATTGCCTTCTTTGGATATCGAGCTGAGTTTGAAAGATGAGTCACATATACTAGATGAGAGTGACTTGGAAAAGGTAGGTTACACCTAAGATTGCTGTATCTGTGTTATGTTCCTTTCCACTGTGATGTGTAAGGGTTTATCCGTGCCTTTTGGTGTCTTGTTAAGGGCGGTCTTTAATTTTTGTACAATTAGCTGTACGGAAATCCAATTCTAAACGGTTCATACCATCAAATGCCATCTTGTACCGCGATTCTTCTGTTGCGTCTGTGGGTATTGCGTCGGTGGGTGTTGCGTCGGTGGGTGTTGCGTCTGCGGATGTTGCGTCTGCGGGTGTTGCGTCTGTGGATGTTGGTCTGTGGTTGTTGCATCTGCAGGTGTAGCGTCTGTAGGTGTTGCGTTTTCGGGTGTTGGGCGTGCGGGTTTTGCGTCTGCGGGTGTTGCGTCTGTGACTAACTATGATTCGGCTGTTTTGTTTCCTATGGAGCCTCATCATACTTGCTACAAAAGAACTTGTTATTTGTTTGTAAAAAGAAAAAAAATAAATTTTGGCTACGATGATGCACGCGCTTTCCTTTTGGAAAAGAACTACACTCGCCGGCATGCTTTGCGCGCATAGCTCGGCCTTATCTAGTCCCGCCCCCCCACCCCTCGTTTTGTCACTCGCCCCATTGTCACTCGGCCAAAAAATCCAAGATGGCGCTCGCGACTACGAACTCCGGGTTTTCGCCAATAAAACAGCCTCCAACGCCTGCTAGCAGGCTAGGCCTTATCCAAATGACGCGCGCTGCAGGTCAGTAGGTTTGGGAAAAGGTGGCATGACTGTCGCTCTATGTTTGTTAAAAGAATAGAGCGGATTTCAGATTACTGTCGAAACTATCAGAATTCACTTGTGCGTTCTTCACGTTCCTATTGGTTGAGGTCTTGGGTCTTTGTTTAGTCAGCCAATCAGAATCCGCAGAAAAAACAAAACACACGTTCCTATTGGTTGAGGTCTTGAGTCTTTGTTTAGTCAGCCAATCAGAATCCGCAGAAAAATAAAAGTCGCAGTGACTCTTGTTTTCTTGCGTCACGACTAAACGCACGTCGTACTTCGTTTTTTGGTTTGCTAAGTGTATTTTCTCTTTGTTTAGTTTTCGACAATCATTTGAAATTCTCTCCAATGCATTTACAAGGTCATTTTCCATAACATTTTTCTACAATGTCTAGTTTAACATAGACAATCCGGAGACCGAGGCCAACACGCCTTTTGAACTCGAGCTGTAGACAGTTGGACTCTAACCGCGATTTTCGTCATCGTCCCCTTCGTTGCCATTGTTGTTTGATATACTTTTTTTTCCTGTCTTTCCAGTTATTAGTGCATGTGCCTGGTAATACCTGGATCCTTCTGTACAGTACATACACACACGGTATCAGTTTGACCACTCTCTATCATCGCCTGGAAGATGTGCAGACGCCCGTACTACTCGCCATCAAAGATAATAAAAGCTATGTAAGTCCGGTAAAACTCCGACCTGAACATCGCTAGCTCACTTTTAACAGAGCTTACCGTGTTGCGCTAAGGTCGCGCTAACGGAACATGGATAAAACTTTTCAGTACAAGATAATAAGAACGGGGAATTGATATCCCAGGAAGATTTTCAGCCCTGCTGCTGACGTTGACTCTCGTGGGAAAGTTGTTTAGGTGTATGCTGATTCATATTATTCTCCTAAACAACAAATTTCATATGACCATGAAAACATTTGCCACTGTTACGGCGCCACGCGGTTACGACACTTCGCAGGGTGCACGGCATGCCGGGGATACCGCGGTTTGGGAGCGCACGGAACACCGTGCCGTAATTTTAAAGCCATACGAAATTTGCTCTATGTTGTTGACTAGCGTTACCCGCGCTGTTAGTTCCGTTTAAAATATATATCCTTTCTTTTTCTCTAGATATTTGGTGTGTATAGTCCTACCGCACCTCAAGTACACCCTGGGTTCTATGGCTATGGCAAATCGTTTTTCTTCACCTGTAAACCCCGATATAAGGTGGGCGCATGAATTGCAGATAAAAAAAATTGTTGTTTGCCTGTGGAAATGGACCGTAGAGCGTCACACAAATTTGAGACAGTGCGCACATTATGGACCTTCTAGCCGGGATTATCTCTCATGTTTTAACGAGGCGCCTAGCCTAGTGAAAATTTAAGCGGTTATTAACGAAAGCGAATATCTTGGGAATCATTAGCTCTCATCAACTCTCATCACCGTTTGATCGCGCCTTTACATGGAAATGATCGCATCTTTTCTTTACGATGTTCAAACTGTTATTTACAAGTTCGAGTTCTTAATTTTGGAATGAGTGATGTTCAAATGTTGATGTTTTCGGTGACCATCCATCTCTATTTGTAGGTTTATCCGTGCAGCGGCAAGAATGAGTTTTACCTCAATTGCAACGTGGACAGCCTGGCTTTCGGCTGTAGCGAGTGAGTACATGATCATGTTAGTTTACCCAGGATTTCGTAAAAATTCCTAACTAGCAGCCGAGAACTCCGGCAGGGGTGGATCTCCTATAGGGATGTACTTTCTGTATTTACATTTAACGAATCCATACTAATTTATGTGTGTTTTTCTTCAGCGGTCTGTTTGGCTTGTGGCTTGATAGTGAGTTATACAGGGGGCGCAGCACTGCATGCGAGACCTATAACAGCGACATACTCTCTGCCTCGGAGGACTTTATATGCATCGGACTTGAAGCTTGGACATTCGCATGAACAGTACGATTGCATCCTCCGCGAGGATGATGAATGAAATGGCATTCATAGAAATTCTGAATGACAGACTAAAGTAGCAGTCTAAAGTAGTTGTTTTTCGCAAATCTTGGAACTAAGTACGATTTAGTTTTAGTGAACTCCAAAGTTCAAGGTTAGGGCCAAATTAAAGAGCTCTTTCGAGAAATTTCGAAATAACCATCACTGGACCCCCTCTTCGCATGAAAGAGGTCAGCTTTATTGACATAATTACTGCATTATATAGAACTAATTTCAGATTGCTGTCGAAAGTAAATCAGTAAATCAGACTTACGTTTTCTACGCGTGCCTACTGGTGGTCAGGACGTCTGGACGTCTTAAGTCAGCCAATCAGAATGCGAAGAAAAACCAAAAACACGTGTCTCTTGTTTCTTACGTCACGACTAAACGCAAGTCGTGTTTAAACCGACCAACAAACCACGGTTTGGCTTCCGTCAATCAAACGAGTGAACACCTCTGGTTGATTTCACGGAGGCTTTGATAGGCTTGTTATCTCATAGGGGCTAGCTAGCCTTCCAAACAGATTTTTCACTGGAAAATGCAATCCAAACTCAGAAAACTTACCACCGTATGCATTGCTACGCAACCTCAAAATTCACTGTTGCGATTGGCGATTCTCAGCAAAGTAACTGTAATGTCAATTTTCTTGAGCCAGAAAGTTAATAATTCTAGCCCAGAAAGCCAAAGGATAGCTTACAATAATTTTAGTTGATTTTGCAATCAATGTCGATCCATTGAAGTAGCCGAATCCAAAGTTTTGGTTTTGATTGATAGCTAAAAATCGCCCATCGCCCATCGCAACAGTGAGTTTTGAGGTCGCGTAGCAATGCATACAGTAAAAGGTTTGATTGACGAAAGCCAAACCGCAGTTTGGTGTTCGGAAATCGCAGTAAATCCGCTCATCGGGTGTTCTGATAATTATTCGCCTGGCAAGCCTTTGATAAGTCGATGGACATGTTGCTAGGGCGACAAAAGTGGCGACCGACAGAGGCTCTTTTTAAGGACAAAGGTTGCTAAAACCTGTTATGATGCTAAAAACTAATTCCGGACTGTGAAAACATAGATAGGAAGCCTATCACAAAAGAATATAAAACAATTGTATATATTTAATTAATATAAATTAATTATGTAAATTGAATTGAATAGGTATTTAATGAATAAACTAGACATGCGGGCTTCAAGGCCTGTCTTGGAGATGCAGTGCATGGTCTGTGTTTATTTGGTTGAAGTGTCGCAACGCAGTTTTGTGTGGGATGTCTATCATGTGCGGACACAACAACAACAACAAATCAAAAAATACAGGGCTCTGGGAACGATAGCAAGCTTGGAGACTTGGGGGGGGGGGGGGGGGGTTCTCCCATGTAAGAGTGATAGGGGTGCTCGTCGGGACACCGGAAAATATACCCTAAAAAATACCAGGACACAAAAAATCCAGCCCCTAAAAAATACCTTATAAAACAAAATGACCCCTAAAAAATACCAAAAATAAACCTTTCTTGTTATTGTTTATTGTTTCTCATCTCAAAACAAGCTTATTTTAGAGCTATAAATGGAGGAAGAAAGGAAGAAAACGTTTTACTGGGTTTGTGACCCTTTCATTCATTTGCGTACCCCTAAAAATACCATTAACTTTTTTCTCCGATACCCCCTAAAAAATACCTGGAACGCGATTTTGACCCCTAAAAATACGACGAGCACCCCTATCAGATCGACATGTGAAGAACCCCCCCCCCCCCCCCCCCCCGGGCCTCTCGCCCTCATGGCCTCTGAGTCAAAGCCCATTCGGCCTCATGGGCTATTGACTCAGAGCCCATTCGGGCTCGAGGAATAATTGTTAATTAGTATAATTACTCGAGCGATTCCGCGCGCTGATTGGTCGAGATGTTCGCCATATTTCGCTATATTCACCTATTGGTGAATCTAACATTGAAAGCATTGGGGAACGCGCGCGCACCTCATAATACGAGAAACTAAAAAGTCGAAAATCTTTTACAGCGCGAGAAGCCCAAGTATGGCCACTCGATAATTAATTCGCATACTTTCGCCCGCGTTAGCCAATCACAGGCGTTTTTTTTTTTTTTTACAAGTGAGCCGGGCTTAAAAACCACAAAACTGCTCGAGTCACGATGAGTGTTCAAGTCATGAAATACAGCGGAACTTCCTAGGCTTTCTATTTGCTCTGAGCGGCTAAAAGTTATCTAAGCTGATGTCCGTTTTCTGGCGGGTCAAGCACGAAAAGCCGTCGACTGAGTTTGTCTCTCCGCTAGTCGGAGGTCAATCATTCGCCCGCATTTCCCATTTATACTCGGCACTAAACCTGCAGGCATCGATACATGTAATAATTTATATAATTTAGAAATGAGCTTAGAATCTTACAAATTATAATGTTCAAATAGCAATTTACTTTTCAGATCCTGGGATGATAAATAAACTCACATTGCGATCTCACGTCGCTTTCAGAGCGGAAATTTAGTTCTAGATTCATGGGAAGAACGCTGTACCAATTGGATCGCGGACGGGCTCGTTGCTCGTAGCAACGCTCTCAGCTGATTTGATGTCCCCTCGGGAAAGAATAGCGATTGTTTTAGAACCAATGAAAAAAGCCCTAGAAAGCAGAGAATGACACTGAGAGGACGGAAACATGGCGGACATGGTTGGAGCTTGTGAAGTTTATCGAAAACACGAAGAAAATCGATACAATACTCGAGATTTGGGACTTCGATGTGAAACCTATATTTTTACCCGGGAATCGAACGAGCTTCTAGTCGCTCTGGAATGTGTAATTTCTTGCAAAGCACGAAGTTTTCACAGCATTTTAGCTACTACAGAAGCAACAAACTATGGCTAAACAACAAGAATCGATGGGAAGTGTTACTGGAGGAATTCGCTGATGCGATCTAACTACTTCCAAGTTGGAGCATTCGGATGGCAACCCGATCGCCATTTTTAATGTGATGTGTTTCTTTCTCGTCACGAGAGGCTGTTTTCTAGCACGTTTAGGCACTACACGGGGTGGTTAAACATGCCTTCTAACAGTATAAAGGCCGGGATAACCTGATACAGGTAAGTTAGCTTTTTTAATATACTCGAAGAAGTGAATTTTGCTATTTAAAAGTGCACAAAGAAGTAATTGCGACTTGCTCATCGTACACAAAATATTTAAGCTTATCTGCTGAAAACCGAAATTTATTGTTGTTGTTGTTTCCTTTTCAGATTTATTATTTGCTCGGTTTGCTGCATGCTTTGAAGAAATAAAAGTCTCCCTGCATTACCACGAGTGTACAACCGGGTAGTGCTCTTCAAGGATGTTTTTCTGGTGAACATGGCCTTCTGATGTGGACTAGCTTGGGCTACTAGTCTGGAAATGTCTGCTCCTCAATCAAATGAGACAAAATTTGCAACTATAAACAGATAAATGTGATTTAATGTGGCATTTAAGTTATGTTGTATGTGAAGTGAAGCATTTTACCATGGTGTAAGACCAAGAATGATTTGCATTACATTATCCAACTATCATGAGGGTGGGAGGAAGGGTATGACTAAAAACACAAACACATGTTCTAGTCTACAGCAGTATGTGTTATGCAAAAAAAGGAGAGCGATAGAGAGGGTCTGACTTATTTTATATGCATGCAAAATTTACTTCTTTGTCTTACAAAAACTCAAATTCCAGGAAACCTGTCCTGTGATAGCAAATAAACCACAAGTTTGAGTCTACGGGAATGATTAAAATGAGACAAGGTGCAAACCTTGATCTTATTATGTGATCACATACCTAGTTCTTGTATTTCTTCATTTATTACTTTTGCAACATTGTATTTAAAGTGGACCTTGCCAGACAATGAGAACAGATTGGGATACTTATCGTGTACAGTGTGGGATTTTTCCAGCAGCTGGGGACAGGTTTTTCTAGTAAAAGAAGGCACTTGCCATGTTTTGGGTATGTTTCCAGGCTATTAAACGAAAATACTCATAATAATAATTTTATAAACATTTTATGAACATTTTACAACGTTTGAGTCAAAATGTTTTGTTTGTGAGTCAAACGAAAAGTAATAGTAAAATCTTGCATTTAATGCGAACCTCTTACAACTGTGTAGGGCAGCTTTTAAAACAAGCACCAGAAGGATTCCTCGAGGGTACGTTCTGCGGCAGCTTCTTGTTTTTAGAAAGAATTAATAATGTGATCAACGACTGCACGAGACTAAAGTTGTTGTGCAAGCGAGAAAAGATAAATATAATAAATGATGATAACTCATTTTCGGGGTTTTCCTCGAGAGCCATTACTCTTTTACAAAATCGGGCGGGTAGATTTCACGATTGACTTTTCAATATCGACTTGAAAATGCTCCTTGAACAGTTGTGCAAAGGTGTCGCAGGATTTGCTCCGATCGAAACTGGCTTTCGACTTTATTAGGAATTGCCCCATAAACTCGATAAAGCGTCTGTGGCGTAGCCTTATGCCTCTCAGGCCGGGACTGAAAATGTCCTTGGAATTGACAAGGGCAAATCCTAAGAACAATGACCGTGAAAAAAGACTTCACGCAGCTGTTGGTCACTCAATTTCCATCCGCCAAGCAGCTGCACCCCAAGGCCGACCTCGTGCCACGAGGGCAAATACGATGATGATGATGTTCTCCGCGCACTCCGCCATATTGAGTAGCGAAGCGCGTTATCAAACGATATTGAAAATCTCTAGTGTGTTGTTTAGCGAATTCCTCCATAAAAGGCGAGCCTCACAGTAAACTAAGAAAGGGTTGTTGATATGTTTAGACTTTATGTTGAATACATGAAAACTTCGTGGAACATGCAGTTTATGTATAAAGATGCTTTATTTCGTTGCAACAAACCGGAGAGAACACGACGCGATGGAAAGGTTCTGTTTCTGGTGATTGCATTACCTAAGCATTCTAAATATGTTGTTTGCGCATAAATATCTTTCAACACTCTCTTCTGAGCATCACGTTTTCAGTATGAAGTCGAGCACTGCGTTACGAAGCCCGGCGCGCGAGTTAGACATTAACTGACAGGTTAAGGGCCGGATATTAATTAACTATCGGATTACGCGACCTCAACTAAATTTCCGCTCAGAGGCCATTGAAAGCGACGTGATCTAAACTTGCAAGAACCCGCCTACTGAGTTGTCTATCAGATGTCAAACTATTCGCGAACAAGAAACTATTCTCTTTCGGAAAATGGTCGATATGTTTTTCGAAAAGGAAATTTCTCAATTCATTTCTAAATTATATAAATTGTTATCGATGCAGGTTTAGTGCCAAGAATAAATGGAAAATGCGGGCGAATAATTTGACCTCCGACTAGCGGAGAGACAAACTCAGTCGACGGCTTTTCTCGCGCGCTTTGATTTACGACTACACCTGTTTACTTTGTCTTTCTCCCGGGGGGGGGACTCCCTATATTCGAATGCTAGGGGTGACCGTCGTATTTTTTAGGGGTTGAAATCGGTGATCTGGTATTTTTTAGGGGTTCGAAAATAAAAAACGGTATAGTAAGAAAAATAGGTATTTTTTAGGGGGTTCTCACGCAAATAAGGTAGTGTTTTTGAAAGTCGAGAGGATACATTTGATGTATATTAAATAAACGGCCAGAATAAATTTAATCTGTCAAAATTGTTGGTATTTTTTAGGGTATTTTCAGACTGAGGGGTATTTTTTAGGGTGGAAATTTTTTCCGACCAGGTATTTTTTAGGGTCAAAATTCGAGTTTCCCGACGGTCACCCCTAGCATTTTAACCTTAGAGTCCCCCCCCCCCGGGTCTTTCTAGTACTTTTGACCCGCAAGAAAACGGACATTTTATATTTGATTTCAGCTTGGATAACTTTTATCCGTTCAGAGCAAATACAGCAAATAGAAAACCAAGGAAGTTTCGCTGTATTTCATGACTGAACACTTATCGTGACTCGAGCAGTTTTGCGGTTTGAGCCCGGCTCACTTGTAATAACCCCCGCCTGTGATTGGCTAACGCGAAAGTATGCGAATTAATTACCGGGTGGCCATACTTGGGCTTCTCGCGCTGTAAGTCGCTTGAGTAATTATACTAAAACAGAAGCAAATAAGTATGAGCTTCTGACTAAAACAATTAGTCGCCTCAGGCTCCGTAAATATCGGCGAATAGTCGCCGATAATTCGCCGATATTCATGTCGCCTTCGGGTTAACTATCTCTCCTAAAAGGCACGGCCCCGTATTAGAGCCCGCGGGATACGGGTCGATCCTTTGGTTGTTTATCTGGCCTAGTCTCTGTCGGCCGAAAAAGGAACGCCTGATCATTTGTTTCTTCCTCCTTCATTTTCGTGCGTGGCGGGGAGTGTAGACGATGCCTCAAGAGATGCTGGCTTGAGAAATGGATACGAAGCCAAAGAAGTGGACAGCTATAGTTCTGACTTGTCAGAGTAAAGCTAGTTCTTACGCTTTCCACAGAGGTATGTTACATTCTTTTAAGAAAGTCCCAACCGAAGTTTGCTGTCATTCATCGATATCTTGTTCACAAACCAACACGAGGCACAACTTAAGCAACTAAGTACAATAGGCTACACATTGAAAGAAAAATATTTGAAGAATTATAAACCTGTACTTTCGAAGATGTCAGTAATAATAAAAAAATAAATATTGTATTAACTGGGGAAGACGACTGGTCGTCCCGTTACAGTGACACAGGTGACGTAACCCAAGCTGAGTATTTGTAAACTACACACCATTTCCTCTTGCTTAAGTTATATGATGGTGAAGTTGAGAACTCCGTGCGTGTAATAAGAACAATATCAGCTAACAGCAAGGCATGAAGTTTCATGGATTGGCTGGGGTGAATAATATCAGACAAGTTTGCATGCTGGTCTGTGTCCCATGTTTGGGGTTGCAAAGATTATCCATACTCCTCCTACAGCTCTGTGAGCCTTGTGTCTTTTGATCAGTAACCTTAATACATGGACACAGAACAGATTTTGAAGTGGGGGGCACATTACAAACAATGTATGACAAAGTAGGGACTGAGTTACAGAAAACATCTGAAAATTTGCTCAAAGTGGGGAGGCTGCCCGGGTGGGGGGGTCTTCAAATGTCGACCTGATAGGGGTGCTCGTCATATTTTTTAGGGGTCAAAATCGACTCTCCGGTATTTTTTAGGAGGTATCGGATAAACATTGTATTTTCACTAATAAATGATATTTTTTAGGGGTAGGTAGGCAAATGAATGAAAGGGTCACAACCAAGCAAAACGTTTTCTGGCTTTCTTTATTCATTTATAGCTCTAAAAATGGCTTGTTTTGGATGAGAAACAATAACAAAAAGGTTTATTGTTGGTATTTTTTAGGGGTCATTTTGTTTTATAAGGTATTTTTTAGGGGGTGGATTGTTTATGTCCTGTTTTTTTTTAGGGTATATTTTCCGATGTCCCGACGAGCACCCCTATCACTCTAATAATAATAATAATAATAATAATAATGCCTTTATTGATCCAGAAGATAAAATTACATACTCACTTGGGAGAACCCCCCCCCCATCTCAAATTTGGCCATGGGATTTTATTGGGTTAAAATTTTGGTTATGGGAGTGTTTTGGGTTTAAATTTCATGCCTCATTTGTACCTCCCATATTCTGGAGTCTGGAGTACTGATTTCAAAAATTGTACTTTCTCTTGATGACATTATTGTGTTACAGAGTTTGAGCTTTATCAGAAGAAAGGGTTCATTGACAAAGACACCGTCATCTTAGCTGTAGAGGACCCAAAACCTTGTGTCGGCAGTGGGGGAGCCACCTTAAATGCATTACTTCTTGTCACAGAACATCTAAGTGCCCAGGCAGGGTTTTTGGTGAGTGCAATCTAGGCCATGCAGGAAGATCTTTTGGTGCAATTCAGAGGTATATGAGAAAATTCCAAGAACGAACACAGGACAAATGGAGTAAATAAATGGCAATTCAAGAAAATTTTGCTGGGAGACAGAGTGAAAAATCTTGAGACTGTCAAAATTGTGAAAGTTGATGACAGACAGACAGACACTTTTATTTGGCAAAGTTATAAGGTTATTTTTGCAACTGATATTAATTAAAACATATATATATATTTTGTAATATCAAGAAATTCCAGAGGGTGGGGATCTATATAATATGGGAAGCACCAAATTAAGTGTATGTCCCCATATTTTGTATTCCTTTAGACCTTGGATTCCAGTGTGCTTGACAATGCCAACATCCTCATTATGCATATGGTAGGTATCCTGTGTGGTGCATCATATACTCAAGTTATAAGCACCCCCTTAGGGGACAGTTTGCAGTTCTTACATTTCATCAAGTCCACCAAACTTTTGCTCTTCTCCACACTGACTCTTGTCTTTATCTCTCTGTAGGGTCGCACATACCCCTTTAGCCCATGTGGAAGGCCTTTCACTACTTTGCCTGCCAAGCACATGGACTGGCCTATGGGACTGCTGTCTGATGCACTTGTCAACAACTTTGGATGTTTGCTGTATATGTTGACCAACTATGTATGATAAATTGTTCTTTTAATATTGTCAATTTGACTCTGAAGAACTGACCAATGAAGCATATTGACTTAAATGGTCTTTTTTCCAGATTTGTTGTGGATCTCCCTGTGGTGTCTGGGTGTGCAGTACAGATATGATGCTAACAGTTCCACCGCAAACAGGTTTGTCTCAAGAGACCTGCGAAAAAGTGACTCTTCCTGTTCTCTCAGGGATTGTTCCACAGTGGTTATGATGAAACCAGCTAACATGTTTGTGGCTTCTGGGGCAGAAGTAGGGTATGGTGAATGGGTTGACCCCTCCCTTCCAGAGAAAAATCTCATATAGCCTTGTACAAAAACATGTTCATCCGCTGTCTTACATTCAGCCCCCACCCACTACTCCACCCACCTGTAAAATTTCAGGTTTTACCACTGGACTTCTTTTTAATTTGTAACCATATTTCTTCTTCACTCAGCTATCAACTGGTCTGAGTTCTCTGAGGATATTATGCTTGTATTGTTTGAGGCCTCTGTTGAGTATGCTAGACAGCATGGTGTCTGCAAGCTCAGTGCACAGGTTTGTTCAGTGATAGCAAAGCAACTAGATATACATATGGGAATAGCCTGCGTAGCAAGCGTTTCCATGGAGATTTAGGGTCAGAGAGAAGAAGTAACGAGAAACCCACGGGAAATGCTTGCTACGCAGGCTAATATGGGAAGAACAAGAGGGAGATCCCCTTAGATGATGTGACAAAAGAGCTGTTGCCTTTGGTGCTGTGGAAAATGGAAGGCCCAGGCAGTTGGCATGTACATTACATTTGTAACTGGGGGGTCTACCTATTCTGAGAGCCATGGAGAAGAAAAACACCCATCCACACTAGAAAACAGCGTTTTCAAACAGCTCTGTTTTCAACGGATTGATCCATTTTTGGTGATCGTTTTCGGCATTGTAGTGTGGACAATAGCCATATCCGGAGCAAAAAGTATCCGTTTTCGTTTGAAAACTCTGTAGTGTGGACAAGGTCTGAGTTTGTCCTGCCAGGCAAACACTGTTAGCCAATCAGGTTCTTTTCTTGTTTCACCGAGTGCAGTTGACTGGCTTTCCATCACGACACAAAGCCAGTTGTCTGTCATAGGCAAAACAAGGCAAGAACCTGTTGGCTTTAATTCTTTGAAAGGCAGGATGGAAAAACCCCAAATCAAACCAGTTTTTGAAAATTTCACAGGGTTAAGCAATGATTCTGGCTGCAAAAGAATGTAACAGATCCATTAAATGTCTAGAATGAAATTACACTTTTTATATGCAGGGAGAAATTCAAGATATTGTGTTCAGAGAAACGGATGATAAAATCAAACACTGTGCCCTCAGCAATGGCAATGTTCCAGTTGTAAGTGCATAAATGTTTTATCATATATTTGCTAAAACTCATCGAGGTTGCCTTTTGGTGGCTAAACATAATGTTCTACCCTATAAAAAGATAGGGAATTCAATATTTAACATGAAGCTTAAACATGTTTGTTTTTGCAAGGTTGGTAGCCCTGTGTTCTTCAGCCTGAAGGCTGTGGAAAAGCTCCTGCATCTTCATTGCTTCCCACCGCTAGATGCTTGTACATATTATGGATTAGATAATGGGGCACTGCCCATCCAGGTATAGAAACTTGTTTCTATCTTGTATATACCGGCATAAGGCAGGGCTTCTGGCAGGATGCGGGAAACAAAGCAAAATTTCGCGGGATTTTTAGGGTGAAATTCGCGAGAGAAAAAAAAACCCGGCCGATTTCGCGAGAATTTTAGGGACAAATTGTCGCTAATTAGACTTTCGATTTGAGAAACCATTTTTTTATGGAAAAAAATGCAAAGCTTTGTCACTTTTCAGTCGCGAGAAATGTTTCTCAAGGTTAGTGGTAACTACTACTACTACGTGTCGCCTTTTAATTCGCAAGCCCAAAACGCTGAAATACGCTTTGATTATGCATTCGTTAAGATTAATTTTAACGGATTTCGCGTGCTTTGGTAAATTTCCTTCGCTGGCCATCGTTACGGGATGATACTTTTTTGATTTGAGAGATGCGCAGAACAGCTGCGCAGTTGCGTAACAGACTCCCTTTAAGATAGTATTTCACAGTCTTCATCAGGCAAGTTGGTGAGTTGCTATGAGTTCAGCTGTCATAGTTCAGTTGCCCGATGAAGTAGCATATTTCACAAGGGGTTTTTCAGTTGCTTGATTGGCAGTAGCCAAAATAAGATTGTGTTGTTGATGGAGAGCTCACATAACTTTGAAAATTGCAGTAACTGTTTCATTGATGTTTCAGCTTGCCTTGATATTTGATTTATTGCTGTGTGTGGCTACCGAGATAGAGAAGGATGAGTTTGTGAGTGGCGAACGGAGTGGAACTTATGGCAAGAGCTCTCCGCGGGAAATCAGTAATGGGGAGGCACATCGCATGGTTGGTGCTCGTAAGGTGCTGTGGAAGGAACTCAGAAGTCTAAAACTTCGAGGAGGTAAATGCACTTTAAGACTTTGCCTTTCCCCTGTCACAACGCCTCTAATCTTATTAAGCTAATCTCGGCGTCTAGAACCACTTAAGGTGACTCGCTCGAAATGGTTTGTGCGCTCATCTGTGTCCAGAGCTGGACTACCAGGTTATACATATCGGGCTATAACTTTTGCGTTCTTTTGCTGATTCCAGTAATTCTTTTTGTAAATCAAGCGCAAATGACCCTAGATTAGCTGCGAATTCTCCGATCTTTGCAATCTTTTTCATCTAAGTCACAATTCTTAAATACAAAGACGACCCCATAGTTTTTAATGCCCTCTCATAAAAAAATCTTGCAGATATTTTCGGCTTAAATCTTGGCGATGCTCATTAGAAGACTTGAACTTTCACCTGGCCAAGTTTCAGAAAATTCGTAGGCCAGCAATGTATTGGCGAGGTCGATGTCGAAGACGCACCACAAATTAAGCCTTTCACTAAGGCATGAATGTAAAAATTTCCTGCGCACTAATAAAAGCATTTCAACCTATCAATTTTTGGGACAAGTTACCTAGATACATGTCGAACTATATGTTAAGAGCGATTGCTTTAAATCCAAACCACTTAACTTTAGAAGCACCGTTTCTTTGGGGCATAAAACCAAAAGGGTTAGGGTTTGAGACATGGTAGATGAGCGCACAAACCATTTCGAGCGAGTCACCTTAACAGGATAGAACGTCCCTTCTAGCCATATTTACGGCATCTTTTTTATTCCCACAGAAATCCTACCCAACTGCCAATACAGTTACATGTCCCCCTCAGCCGCTTGCTACAGGGATCAGCTATTGACCGCCTCTACGATGATCGAGGATAGCGGGCTCCCGTACTCCTGTAGCAATCGTACCCATGTAGCATTTCTTGTAAGTTGTTTGTTGGAAGCTTTTGTTTTGCTTTGTTAGTCTGTCCGTCTGTCTTTCTATGATTTTTTAGTACATACATATGCTACAAATTAGAGCTCATCATTTTATTTTTGCTGTACATTTATTCCGTTACTTTGTCTTCAAGAGGTACGTGTATTGATAGGTTACATCGTCCCTGTATCTCCTTGTTTGCTTGCTTGTAAATTCAAAGTTTTGACTATGGACCAGATCATCGTCTTTTTTCCGGCCCAGAAAAAGAGGGCAGAGGGCGCTCGTGTGTCCGCAAACAACGCATCTAGAAAACGAAAACTTTATTTGGGAAAGCAAAACAACATAAATTAGCAGGAAGAAGAAGAACAGAGAGCATGCTACATGCTCAGACACGCAGTGTTCTTGAGATCGCTCCCAACGGCCCTCCACATCCGGTGTCTTGTTTAGACGGGAAGAAAATAGCACCTGGATCCTCGAGCTTGTTATACGTACTCACTAAACAGAATCTCACTATTATATTTTTCAAGAACATTGAAATGTTAACTACCACAGGCAACCCGAGTGATGACTAAAACGCTTTTGCTATCTATGTCAGGGAGAGAACGAAGGCGCCAAAGCAGACTCCAGTATCGATGACGGAGCTGTGTTAATCAACTCTCTGATAAAGGGTCCAGCTGTGATTGGTTCAAATGCTGTGGTCTCTCATTGCAAGCTCCAGGTAAGAATATCGGGGATAGTGGCAATACTAGCGGGGATAGTGAGTGGCAAAGGGCACTACGAAATTCGCTGTCTTAAACAATTCTCCATTTTAGTGTGGCTGGCGCATTTCCATATCAAACCTCGTCAATTTGCCGCCATTGCAAAATCTTATTAGACACGATAAACAATGCAATTAAAAAAACCAAATTTGGCAGCACTTTAGATCTCCATCTCATACGAATTTGGGCAAAACTTGTAGTAGGGTCTGTTAGGGTAAAAAAACCTTCGGATCGTGCACTTTTGCGTACAGGCACCAAACTTGGCACAAATGTTCCTTGGGTGATACCAATTCGTATTCATACGAATTTGGGCAAAACTTGTAGTAGGGTCTGTTAGGGTCAAAAAACCTTCGGATCGTGCACTTTTGCGTACAGGCACCAAACTTGGCACAAATGTTCCTTGGGTGATACCAAACAGTTTTAGAGGGGGGTGCCACAAATGTTCGCCCTAGGGGGGAGAGGAGGGGCATTTTGTCCAAATTAGACATAAGGGATCTTTTGGGGGCTGCAAAGACCGTACAGGCACCAAACTTGGCATAAATGTTCTTGGGTGATAGCAAACAGTTTTAGAGGGGGTTGCCACAAATGTTCGCCCTAGGGGGGAGAGGAGGGGCATTTTGTCCAAATTAGACATGAGGGATCTTTTGGGGGCTGCAAAGACCGTTCAGGCACCAAACATGGCACAAAAGTTCCTTGGGTGATACCAAGAGGTGATACCAAACAGTTTTATAGGGGGGTGCCACAAATGTTCGCCCTAGGGGGAGGAGAGGGGCATTTTGTCCAAATTATAGACATGAGGGATCTTTGGGGGCTGCAAAGACCGTACAGGCACCAAACTTGGCACAAATGTTCCTTTGGTAATACCAAACAGTTTAAGAGGGGGATATGGGTGCCACAAATGTTCGCCCTAGGGGGGAGGGAGGGGCATTTTGTCCAAATTAGACATGAGGGATCTTTTGGGGGCTGCAAAGACCGTACAGGCACCAAACTTGGCACAAATGTTCCTTTGGACTCCAACCGGCTTCAAGAGTGTGTTCGAGCTACTGAAGTGCGGTTGCAAAGGCAAATGCACCAGCGGGCGCTGCAAGTGCGACAAGTCCAACCTCCCATGCACGGAACTGTGCACCTGTTCAGTTTCAAGGCAATTTATGCACTTGGTCTGGTGCCTTTGGACTCAACCCCTCTTAATGGAAATTTTGCCCCTCTCCCTCTTTGCCAACTTTTTGTGTCGGAACTTGTTTGGGTTTCAGGCCAATAAAGATTTGTAGCAAAAAGACCCTATGGCTAATTTGGGCAAAATTCCCATTCCCCTCCCCCTCTAGGGCGAACATTTGTGGTGCCCCCTCTGAATCAGTTTGGTATCACCAAAGAAAAGGCATGTGTGCCAAGTCTGGTGCTGTACGGTCTTGCGGCTCCAAAGGCCCCAATGCCAATTCGGAAAAAATGCCCCACCCCACCCCCATTGGGCGAACATTTGTGACATCCCCCTCTTAATCTGATTGGTGTCACCCAAGGAACATTTGTGCCAAGTGTGATGGCTGTACGGTCTTCGCGGCTCCCAAAAGACCCCCATGCCTAATTCGGACAAAAATTACCCCTCCCTACCCCCCTAGCTCAAACATATGTGGCATCCCTTCTAAATGATATTTGGTATCTCCCAAGGAACATTTGTGCCAAGTTTGGTGCCTGTACGGTCTTTGCAGCCCCAAAAAGATCCCTCATTTTTAATTTGGACAAAATGCCCCCTCCCCTCCCCCCTAGGGCGAACATTTGTGGCACCCCCCTCTAAATCTGTTTGGTATCACCCAAGGAATACTTGTGCCAAGTTTGGTGCCTGTACGCAAAAGTGCACGATAAAATCGCTAACAGACCCTACTACTGCTCGAAAACAATAATAATAATTTGGCGCGAGAACTTGCAGGGATTCAAGCGACCGAAGTTCCCTTTCCATCCGCCGCTTTGATTTGTACCTGCCGGCCTAGCATAATTAGAGCCTGCGTTCCTCGTTCCAGGGGCCCGTTTCTCAAAACGCCCGGTAATTAACGGGCCCGTAAAACTTATCGGGAGAGTTTACGGGTAAGTTTATCGGGTACGAGCGAGCGTTTCTCAAAGCTCCGGTAACCTCCCGATAGTTATCGGGCCCCGGAATCAAATTTATAATTTCCGGATATTACAAATAACTTACCAAAAAAATCAATGAATTAAGGAAAAACTCAGCAATTTGTCGACACTAGATTACAAAGTGTACCGCTAAGTTTGTATTTCCAGCGAAAAAAGTAAGAAATCAGCTAAAATGTACGAAAACAAGAGCAATTTGTAGTGAAATTGTGCACTGAGATTGAAAATTTGTTTACATTCTTGCAATCAACACGTCAAACTGATTGACAGCTAAGCTGTCAAACGAATCGTTTTGATTGGTTGAGAAGCGAGATGGTTGCATCTGATTGGCTAAAACTCTCCAAGTTTATCGGAATGGCGGGAAAAACAATCCCGGTAAGTTTAAGGGAAACCATGGCACTGCGAAGCGAAAACTTTTCGAGGCAAAACGAGACAGGCAGGAAAATGGTTAGTTTTGAAGGAAAAAGAGTAAGTTTTCGGTAATTTTAACTTGGCAGAGTCTAGTTGAATAACTAAGCTTTACCTAGAGTGAAAATTTCAGGAAAACAAATCTATTTTCGACCTTATTTTAAGACTTCAAGGTCAAGTGCTCCCGTAAAATATCGGCCGATTTAACGGAACTTTTACGATTTCGCAAATAACGGGAGTTTTGAGAAACAGTCAAAATACATCGGGAGGTGTTAACGGGTAGGTTTACGTGTCCGATAAGTTACCGGGCGTTTTGAGAAACAGTCAAAATATATCGGGAGGTGTTGCATAACGGGTAGGTTTACGGGTTCGATAAGTTACCGGGCGTTTTGAGAAACGGGCCCCAGGCCTCTCGATGGTATTTCACAAAAACGACAGCGATTGATTGATATCTCCTTATTTGGAACGTCTGTAAATATCTTTCCAATGACCGTAGCCAAAACACAGGATTGACCAAATCTTGCAGATGTTCGAGAAACATATTGTTTTTTTCCCGCAGCCCACGCGGATTCACAGAAAACGGCAGCACTTATTTGATACGATGTAATTATCCTGTTTAACATGTTTTCAGAGCGGGGTGTCTATTGGAAGAGGATGTGTAGTATCCGGACTTGGGCCCCACAACATGGAGGTACCTAAGAACTCAATTAGAAGTTGACATTGTGTTGACACCGAATTTCATAGGTTGTGTACTACATCGAACTATGACACCACCCACCTTGAAACGCACGCCACTAACACACCCACCAACGTCTGTGAATGGTTGTGTAATGTTTTTTTTGTCTGCTGTACCTTTTTGGGCGTGAATTTACCATAATTTTAAAAATCATTAAAAAAAATTAATTATGAAATCATTTAACCCAATACTTCTTTTCAGCAAAAATCGTACATATCTGTGGAATAACTATTATTTCTAGCTATTTAGGGCCTTGATAACTTCATTTGGCGCCGTTTCCTTGATGCTTTTGCAGCGCTCCAAGAAAACCCCGTGAAATCGGCGGATCGTTGAATTTATGTGAGCAAAGACATCTAGGCAGGCGTGAGATCCGTGATATTAACCACATTTGATCTTTATTTCTTTTCCATATTTCAGGAGATCATTTACCGGCTAATCTCTGTCTTCTGGGTTATGATATTTGTTTGTCTAATCTTGGTAGTAAATAATCAACACGCTTGTGGTGTTTGGTGTCAACGATGAGTTAGAGGTACGTACGGAAAATCATTCAAAATCTACAGTCTAAAAATAGATTCGTCTATGCCGCTTGTGCTTCGGACACCCACCAATAGGTGATGGAGGCTCCTGTTAATGGGATCCTGACACTGCCTAAACTCATAATTAGACCGCGCCAGGGGCCCCTGACCGCGTGACACTCGCTACGCTGTAGTACAGGGGGAAATAACGCCAATTGAATTGGTCAGTCCATATGCAAATTGAGAAACCTTTCGAACAAAATAATCTAGTCATGCAAGATGTATAACATACCTTGTATGATAAGAAAGAGGGAGGGGATCTCCTTGTAAAAGCCGATCGGTTTCGAGATCCTTTCGCCACATAGCACATACTTCAGATACATTAAGTTGTGCCGCGCCGCGACCGTGCCGCGACTACGCGATTTCATTCCGTATCTACAGCAGGCTGACAGCAGGCCAGGTTCCGTGCCGCGCCTTGTGTGCCGCGCCGCTTCGCATGACTGTCGCGGCACAGTCATACGAATCTGCTCTATATATACCGTTTCCGGATATGTTGTCACTGGAAAAAGCAACAAAGCTTGGTGCGCTAGGGAGTATGGGTACAGAATTATTTGAATTTCTATAAAAATATTAGACACAAACATGCTTAGAAATGTGCTGAAATTTAATGATTTTACCTGTGGTTGCAAAGACTGTCTGAATTCAGATCAAACAGTAGCAGTTTAGATGCTCCCATTATCCTTTGCGCTTCAAGCTTATAAGGCTTTTGGGTGACAACGTTTCCCGGAAACGGTATATGTGTGTTTCTGTAAAATCTGAAGTAAGCATGTAAAAATGAATAAATAAATAATAATGGTGCTTTGCTAATGTTCCTGTGCGCAATAAGCTCCACTTTTGTGCTCTAGTAGTGTCAGTATTTGTACCTTTTCTCCCCAGGCGAACTTGGAGACGGGGACTTTCTGTAATCTTCCCTGGGAAGAGTTTTTCCGGAGAACTGGCCTTGTCCATGATGACGTTTGGCCACGAACCTTGGTGAGTTTGAATCGGCCAAAAACATGGCAACATAAGAAATCCACCGGCTTCGCTGTTCAATGACATTACGTGTGTCGATACGAAAAAACAGAATTGTTTTGAATTTGAAAAACAGAATTACTGCCCCCCCTTCCCCCCAACACACACAGTGACAAAATACTCGCTCATCCTGCCCATGCACTTCGTCGCTGCATATTGGTTCCATCAAAATTCAGAAACTCGCCAAAAAGCTCAAATATACAAATATTTTTCACAGTTTTGCACATTTTTACCATAAAATCGCGAGAAATGCTCGTAAAAGTACAATTCCACTGCATGAAGTCAGAATTCACAGTTCAGGCTAACCCCCTGTGCTTTTCTTGATAGGAGGAGAGTCGGCGCTGCTTACTAAAGGCTCGACTTTTTCCGGTCATCTGCCCATTTGGTGAGGAAAACCTGTGTGTGACGGACACCCTGTGGTTAGCTGGAGTGCAAACTAGCAGAAATATGTCCCAGGATTACTTAAAATCCAGGTGAGTACCTCGACATCGGACACAGGGTCTTAAGATCCCATCATTGATGTCGGATGCTGTGCTAACTGATCTCCTTTTTCACTACAGGTGGTGTTCGTCTCTACGTCTCTCTTTACAAGAAATCTTTTCTCATTTCGATCTGTGTCGTGAGTTTGACTGGAGGAGATCCCTGTGGTTTGATATAGGCCGACGACAGGTCATCCACGCCCTTACAAGTAGCAGTTTTACATGCCTGTTGCCGTTCTTCAAGGCCTGTGCTAGAGAGGGACTACATAAAGAGCTGGTAGAGACCTTAGACAATGGTTAGTGACTGGAGAATACCCAAATACGCCAACAAAAACCAACCAACCAACAAACAAACAACAACAACAACAACAGCAAACAAACAACAACGATTTTCAAAATATTTTTTGAGAGTGCAATCACTTTGCGATTGGTTTCACTACAATCCACTCTAAAGCCGGATTTGGAGTGGGCTAAGAAGACAAGGTCTTATTTTATTTCACTAGCCGTTAAATCATGTGTCACTGCACCAAGAACTGATTAGTTCTCCCCTGTTTCATTCTCTCTAGTCGCATGTTCCAGTTCAGCCTCTATCGCAGCTCGTACGTTTGTTTGTATTGCTGATGTTCTTGGCGCCATGACTGGGGACAAGGCCGGGTTACGTAGTGGTCCAGCTGGCAATGTAACCTGGCGACACGCGTTTCAGTTGCTGGAGGTACGCAACATGGTCTCTAAAACGAATTGATGATTATCATCAAATCTCAATTGCCTTCGAATTGACGATTATCATCAATCTTCTGACTTGCCAAAACCCTAGGTTTTGGGTTAGGTTTTGGGTTAGATTTTGGGTTAGGTTTTGGGTTAGGTTTTGGGTAAGGTTTTGGGTTAGGCTTTGGGTTAGGCTTTGGGTTAGGCTTTGGGTTAGGCTTTGGAAAAAGTTGGCGCCATGCCCCGACCCTTATCCCCTAAAGCGCGTCCACTAGTACTTATGTATTGTCTTCGCTCTGATGCATGTGGGTTACTTGCGCATGTCAAGTAACTATGACAGAAGATTGATGATAATCGTCAATTCGAAGGCAATTGAGATTTGATGATAATCATCAATTCGTTTTAGAGAACATGCTGAGGTACGATACTCCTAATTCATAAACGTTGCTTTGAGATTTGGTCCTTGACTGAAACACGGGATAGAGCGGATTTCAGATGACCGTCGAATGTAAGCCAGACCTGCGTTTAGTCAGCGTTTCTATTGGTCGAGAGAAAACTCTTTCGTCTTTCAGCCAATCAGAATTGCGAACTAAGACAAAACGCGCCAGTGCTCACGTCGTTACTAAACGCAAGTCTGTCTGACTTCGCCTCCTGATTGGTTTGTTGTTGAATGGCTTCCACTCCTGATTGGTTTGTTGTTGAATGGCTTCCACTCCTGATTGGTTTGTTGTTGACTGGCTTCCACTCCTGATTGGCTAGTGGTTTTGTATTTTGCGTTTAGTTTTCGACACTCATTTGAAAGCTGCTCTAAATGCAGTTCTTTGCTTGAGTAACCACCAAGCAATAGTGCTCGACGACCAAAGAACAAATCTCAAAGCAACCAAGGTGCATACATATTATGTAGTTTTGATGACTGTTTTAAATTAATTAAAATCATATTCATAGACAGACTTCAAACTATTCATGCGTTTCTTGCTAACCCTTCACCCAGTAAGACTGTCGAAGGATGCCAATGTTTTTCTTCCAGAATAACTTCATCAAAGAAGGGACGTTAGCGATGGCGGCAGAGCGAACTAAATGGATAGGCAGGTTCGATTTATTGGATTTTCCCTTGATTGACCCTCTGCAAGTCGCGCTGGGTCCTCAATAAGGGGGATGCATGGTGGCGCAGCGTGTAAGGCGCTTGCCTCTTGCCTCACCATAGAAATCCCACGACTATTCAATCGCCACTTGGACGCTGGTATTTTTTTGGCGCTGAGATGTTGCAAGCTTTTGTTGTAGCTGCACCATTGCTTGAAGCGCACGACGTTGCTGTTACTCCTGGTGTAGTCACGGTAGCAACCGCAAAGGGAAAGGGGAGGGAGGGGCGAGTACTGGTGTTTCTCGCATTGCTATGGTCCAGCAGTAGATTAGAGCGGATTTCAGATGACTGTCGTGAGTTATTCGCAATTACTTTGTAATTACTCCTATAGGTTTTATTCAGAATTGCTGTAATCACTTTCCGATTGATCTCACTACAGTCATATGAAATCCGCTCTAAACCTTGGGTAACCCTTCTTTTGTTTGTTTAGGCCTGACTTGTTAATTCGTGCGGCGAGACACTACGAAGGCGCAGAGCAAATTCTCCGCAAGCATGCGGTGATGAGTACCAAAGAGTTTATCAGGACAGAAGTTACCGACATGCCTCCAGTGGACACTGGGTGATCGCACAAGGGCCAGGTTTGTCGGAGGGTCTAGATGTTGTCACGAAACAAAAAGCACTTTATATGCGTCACAAACTTATCGGGAGTCGGGGCCTTGGTTTATTGTCCCTTACGAAAGACGTTAAATACAAGAGAACAATAAAAAAACCCTGAAAATCTAAAACTACACAGACTTGTAGCTCAGGAGCTGAATTACGCTGGGTCACAACGGCGCCAAGCACAGACACTAGCCTGGGTGGTCACTGCCAGAGGGTTTATGACGTCCTCAGTGGTTCTTCAGCGTCCCCCTGAAACGGGGTTGGGAAGTGAAGGCGAGACGTGATCTCGGCGCTTTAGAGCAGATTTCGTATGACTTTGTCGCGGCACTTCACAGCCATACGAACCAGGAAGAGGACCACAGCTGTGCAATTCCAACGCTCTAAGGCTTAGCCAACGCGCTTCCTTTTTCATCTCACAAAGAGCCCAGGCTTGGAATCGAGCTCGTGGCACAGCGAGGTGGAGGGGGAGGGAGGACGTGTATCGAGCTAAACGTTTTGTGCCGTTTCAAGATAATACCGTTTCTTTCTCTTTCTCTTAGTTCGCATTGATTTATGCGGTGGATGGAGTGACACGCCTCCGATAGCGTACGAAAACGGCGGGTGCGTCACCAACGTCGCTATCAGGTTAAACGGAAAGGTATAGTGAACATCCCTCCAATGAGTTCCTTTTAAATGAAGAGATTCGCTTCTGGGCTTATGTAACCTATTGTACAGATATAATGACAGATGCGGTAAAAGTATCTCAAAATAGGACTCAGGTGATACAAATGTTTTTGGAACTGTGAACGAAGTTATGTTCCGCTAGAATAAATTTACTTTGAACGAATGATCCAAGAAAACAATTATATGAATCAAGTTATCGGATAACGTATTTCTATTCTATTGTAGAAGCCCCTTGAAGTGAAAGTCAAAAGGATACCACAGTAAGAAGTTGTGATTACTTTTACTTTTACCTAACATCAGACTTTGTTTACTAAGAGTGGAGCTAGGCACGGTTCCCAGCCGTCGGGGTTTCGGTGCGCCCGCGATTCTCTCCCTGCCCAGTGGAGGAGCCAAGCAATCGTGCGCGACGTTACGACGGCCTGGGAACCGAGCCTAGAGTGGAGCTTGCTGTTGATACCTTTATATTTTAGGTTGAAAATAGTTGCCGTTATTCTTGCGGGAGACCACAGTACACGTGTGGTATGCAAAGAACTGGAAGATCTCGCAGACTACTCTCAGCCTCACGCACCAGGTATGAAGGCTTCTTAGTAATTTTCAAGCACAATCGTTCTCGTTTGTTCATCTAAACTGTGATTGTGTCACAGTGTTAGCGGCTGGTAACGCAAAGGGAAATGGAGCTGGGAAGGGGCGAGCGCGCGCGAGAGGGAGAATTTCTCCTCCTCCTCTTCCTCCTCCTCTTCCTCCTTCTCCTCTTTCTCCTAGGTCCTCCTCCTCCTCCTCCTCATCTCCCCATTTGCGCTTACTCTCGCCCGCTTGCCCCCTTCCATCTTCATCTGCGCTTGCTACGCATTTTATTTTGCGTGCTGACATTCAGTAACGAAAGCCAAGCAAAAACAAAAAGAGAGAATTAAGGGCGATAGCCTGGGTAAGCAGACGCCGCTAGCGCTCGCCGGAAATGACCCCGGAAACACCGGCGAGCGCTAGTGGCGTCTGCTTACGCAGGCTAAAAGGGCGACGGATCATATCATTCGGCTTTTGGCTGGTACCCTTATCGGCTATATATGCCCTATCTTATATACTTTTTTGCGTCAGGTGCCCTGATAAAAGCTTGTCTCTTTGCCGTCAACCTGATCAGCATGTCGTCCGATCAGTCGTTATCGACTCAGCTATCCGAACGCTACCACAGTGGGTTCGAGATCCACACTTGCGCAGACGTGCCTTATGGTAGCGGTCTGGGTACTAGTAGCATAATCGCAGGTGTAATACTAGGGCGTTGCTCCGAGCCGCTGGCCAGACTGCGAGTACCGACTCACTGATTCACGCAGTCATGATTGTTGAGCAGATGCTAACCTGTGGTGGAGGCTGGCAGGACAATGTCGGGGGCCTGGCGCCGGGTTTTAAATGCGCTCGTTCCAAACCCGCATTGCCTATCCAGGTGACGTTTGAGACCCTTCCTGTGCCAACTACTGTCATGGATGAATTCAACAAATGTCTCGTCTTCGCGTACACAGGAAAAACTCGGCTGGCTAAAAACCTCCTGCAGGTCAGTACTCGGACAGGATTGCATCGATTCATTAGCATTGTTTCCTGTCTTTGGACGTTATCAAATTTTACAGGTCCGAAGAATTAGCCAAATTTTCGAGTTTTCGAGCTCTGAGTTTCCCGAGAACAGCACAAGCGCGAACGGGTAGAGTTTCAGCCTCTGGTCCACAGGGTAGGGTTTCTTTTCCTGTCTTTGGTCGTTCTCCAACTTTACAGGTTATATTTACCCAAATAACAGACAGAAAGGTATCACGCTTACTCCTTTTTTGTGAAACAATCAAACTCTTGTATGGATCTGAGTTTTAACGGAGCCCGGTCAGTGCAATGAAACTCTCCTTTATACAACAAGTACAAACGTGGCCCTTATTTAATGACGACGAACGCATTCTTCCTTAACTGTTTCAGGGTGTTGTTAGAAACTGGTACAGCAGGCAGCCAGAGATCGTAGAAGTCGCTAAAAATTTAGTTGCAGATTCCGAGAGATGTGCTAAAGCTTTACTACAAGGTACCAGATCATACAAATAGACGGCATAGCAAAGTAACGTAGTCTTTTTACTTTACGTTTTGTATTGTTGCGATAAGTCTATATTGTACGATGAGCCTCGCAGTGTGTTGTGTTTATTAATCCAGTTTACCTCTCTACAAAGAAAGGTCCCACAGTTGGTTTGGTACCTTCCTCATCAACCAGTGTTTCATCAGATCTTATAATATTCATCCATTATTCATAGGATGCTCATCCAATCTCTGCACTGGATTCGGATCAGGTGACACTACTTGTAACCCCCGATACCACATGGCTAGGTGTCTGATACAAAATACTAATTGATCTAATTAGTATTCTGTATCTGATACACAATACTAATTAGACCACAATTAGTATTCTGTATAGGACACCTTCCAGTGCAGCTCTCAGTCTTTGAACAGTTGGATATTTGTTTCAAATAACACATATCCCCTACTGTCCAAAGGCTGAAGGGGACCACTCTAGTGAAGTCCAAGTATGGTCTTCTCTCGTAGAGCAGTACCTAAAAAATGCTTCACCTGAGAGACTATATGTCGTTTTAGTCCGGCTAGTTCCATGTGGGACAGGAATCATGCCTTCTGCGCATGCTTGCTACAAAACGATTGGCGTTTTTTGTGCATCCGAAACTTCTTTCATTTTCAATGCACATTGTTTCAAATATCCCCTACAGACTAAAAGCTGAAGGGGACCACTCTAGTGAAGTCCAAGTATGGTGTTCTCTTGTAGAGCAGTACCTAAAAAAGTTTCACCTGAGAAATTATATTTGTTTTAGTCCGGCTAGTTCCATGTGGGACACGAATCATGCCTTCTGCGCATGTGCTTTCTGCAAAATGATTGGCGTTTTTTGTAAACACCCGAAAATTCTTTCATTTTCAATGCACATTCAATTTAATATAAGTACAAAAGTTAGAATATCATAAGTACTTTACAATATTCGTGTCTATGTTGTATCGGCAGATACAAACACTCGCGCTACGCGCTTGGGTTTGTATCTGCCGATACAACATAGCCACTCATATTGTAAATAGTACATAGAGCATGTTAAGGTTCGCATAGTTTTCGACTGGCTGGTGATATAAAACATACCACTTACGAAGATGTAATCACTGTGGACGTTTTCTGTTACCAGGTGATTTGAAGGAGGTTGGAAGGTGCGTTTATAATTACAGAGAGTACAAAAAGACGATAGCGCCAGGTGAGACAAGTCTGATTTCTTTATGGTGAATATCTCTTGCGTCTTATTTTTTGGGGATTTTAACTTTTGAAGTAGAATAATTCGAGTTGTTATCTCTGGACAGCAAGTAGCTGTTAGATGGAACAAGAGGCCTGGAGCAAGAGTTAAGCTCTCTATAACCAGACCCTCGGTAATTTGAACCTCGAGCTAACTCGAACTAAAATCTGTTTCCCTTGGATTTGCCCTATTTTACGATTTTACCCCGAGTCAGAGAAACATGCGAGCGAATCTTTGGCCGCGAGAAGCTTCTGGTTTCTTTGAATTCAAAGTTATTTCTGTTCCAGGTACTGAACCTGACGATATTCGCGAGATGATGGATTCAGTCGCGCAGTATGTTAACGGTTAGTAAAAACCACGCGTACATTGTCATCCTTCCGCTGACACTTCGCAAGAAATATGTCAGGGTTGTTGGTTCAGGTTTATTGGATCTGTCGATGTCTGAAAACGATGGAACTAGGGGCATGGGTGACGTGAAAGGAACACTAGTAATAGTTGAATATTATTTTTTCATATAGTTGAGATAGGGATGGGCTGAGATAGGGATGAGCTGTTGAGACCCTCCCTCTACTATGTTGAGCTGCGCTGACTGGTATCTTTGTATATCTTCATCAATTTATAGTCTTGCTCCAGAACATGAAACTGTCACTAAATGAAGGAAAATACTTCAAATTTTCCTCAATTGCTAATAATAAATATATGAAAATTGCGGTTTAACGATCTTTTTTGCTATCATCCGCAGGCCAGTGCCTCGCGGGCGCAGGTGGAGGCGGATTTCTACTGATTATCGCCAAGTCACCAGCCATGGCCAAGCAAGTCAGGATATTTTCATTTCTAAGGTGAGTCTGGTAAAAATGCCTTATTCACTTGCTCTCGGCGAGAAACTCTCCCGTTAATTGACGAAAAATGCCTTGTTAAACGTAGCGCAGAACTACCAGGATGGAAACGACCGTACAAGACACTTTAGTTCGTGAAATGTATCGTCCAAACATAAGATACTTTTTTGCGCAATAGCGTATGCATTGCTACGCGACCTCAAAATTCACTGTCGCGATTGGCGATTTTACGCAGGAAAACTTTAATGTTAATGGTCTTGAACCAGAAAGTTAAACATTCGAGGCAAGGAAGTCAAAGGATAGCTTAGAACCAATTTGGTTGATTTGGCAATCAATTTCAACCCACTGAGGAGGCCGAATCCAGCGTTTTGGTTTGATCGACAGGTAAAAATCGCCAATCGCCCATCGCATCTTTGAATTTTGACGTCGCGTAGCAATGCATACAGTGGTTAAAGTCGCATTTCGTATTACTTATCCAAAACCAACATTTTTTTTTCTTTTTAATATAATTTACAGTACTCTAATGAGGCAACCATATACGAGGCGACAGTCGACAATGAGGGACTGACCATAAGAGTAGAACCGGAAGAGAAACCATGAACTGCACGTGATCACCGCTTGCCAGTCACGTGGACTTTACGGCAGCGGGCAAAATGGGGTGGTTACTAAGACAGGGAATTTTCACGTTTTCATATAATTCAGTTACAATAAGTACATTCTTAAAAAAAATAGCGCTTTCTAGTAATTATTATAGGGCAGATTTCGTGACTATAGTGAAACCAGTGACCGGGCAGTGATTAGACCAATTTTGAATAAAACCTGTAGGAGTAATTGCAAATTAATTACTACGATAGTCATCTGAAATTCGCTCTATGAAACATATTCTTGTACTCGCAAGGAGCAACTTGAAAAGTAAGCAGACAATGGAAGAACAAAAGAGAATGGAGAAAACTGACAAACGAGAAGAGTAACGAAATAAGTAGAGTTATCTAGTAGAGTTATAATAGAGCGGTTTTCACATGACTGTCGTGAAAACAATTGCAATTGAGCAATCACTAGCCAATCAGAATCGAGAAAAATCATGACTTGCTCCTAAATGGCTTTTTTCTTAGCCAATTGCAAGCCGAACCAATTACTAAGTAATTACACAATTGTATTTACTACAGAATTTGATTGGCTGAGAAAAACGAGTAGCCATTGAGAACGCAAAGCAATCGCAATTACATAACAAGTCTTGACAGTCATGTGAAATCCGCTCTAAAGTAGAGTTATCTATTTGATGGCTTCGATCCAAAGCAGGGGCGTAGCCAGGATTTTGAAAGGTGGGGGACCAAGGGGCCCTTCGTAAGACGTCTTCCCATACAGCATTTTGCTGTATTTTTGAAGCTAGAAGGGAGGACCCGGGTCCTTGGACCCTCCCGGCCCCTGGCTACGATTTCATTCCGTATCTACAGGATCCACATCAGGCGCCCGAATAATATGGGTTAAAATACTTTAGAATGTAAATATCAACGAATAGACAGTTCTAGGCTTTACAAATCAGTGCAGGGTAGAAAAGAAAACGAAAAACTTGGAGATCGGTCAATCTATTAAAATTGCAGAACATATTTATCGGGCACGAGAATTCTCGGGTGTTTCGAGAAACGGCGCCATTCACTGTCATACGAAATCTGCCCATTTCACAGTCATATACGAAATCGCAGTTTTTAGGGCGCACAAAGCGCGCCGAACAGTTTGAGCCCAGCATGTGAAATTAGAAAATAGCACCTATGTTGTATTGTGAATGTGCGCATTCTGATTGGTTAAAAAGCGTGTTTGTAAGAGACCTGAGAAACACGATTGTCACGCAACGCTGTCGCGCGTGTGTATGTTATTTTCTAAAAGCAATAAAAGTACTTTTCTGGTTTCTTACAACACTCGGGAAAGTTGGTCGAACTGATAAAACTTGAAAGACACTCGCCTCCGGCTCGTGTCTTTCAAGTTTTGATCAGTTCTCCCATAGTTTAAAGGGGGAAATGGAAACCTGACACCCTACTAGAGCGGTTTTTTTTGGAGTCCCATGTTTTTTGACCGGGGATGATCGTCGTATCTTTTAGGGGTTAAAATCACGATGGTTTGGTCTCTTTTAGGGTTGATCGTGATCTTCAATAAATTTTAGGGAGATTGGTATCTTTTAGGGCCGAAACTGTGTCCAAATTGTATTTTCTTATGATAGTGCTTCTAAAAACCGTGTAAGAAGAGAGATTATTCGATTCGAGAAGACGATAATTAGAAACAAACACGGAAATTTATTGATGGGTATCTTTCACCTTTACCTGTGTCCTTCGCGCCTACTTGGTACATAAGAACTCATGTTTTAGGGTATCTTTTAGGGTAATAAATTCTTTGAGCCACGCCATGGCCCGCCATGTTTGGTATTTTTTAGGGGTGAAACTGAAAATTTCTGACGATCATCCCCGGTCAAAAAATATGGGATCCCCCCCCCCCCCCCCGGGCTTCCCACACTCACCATCTCCATGGTTATTATACAACAACACTAGTAAATCGTGCGCTCTGATTGGTCGAGAGCCATGTTGCTATAAGAGATACACAGTTGACAAAACTCCTCGTTTTTTGTGCGTATGTACTGTAATAGATACACACTAGAAGACGTCACAGAATGTCATGAACAACAGTCACGCAACTCGTCTCGTTGCGTACTTGTTCCGATGACATTCTGTGACGTCATCTGTGTATCTATTACAGTACGCACACGCACGCAAAGCCGCGAGTAATAATAATCTATTTGTTAATTACCGAATGTTTGAGAGAACCAGAGAACTCATTTGATATGCAGGGTGCAAAATCGGAAGTTTCAAAGATTGTTTAGGGAAAACTGGGAGGGGGGCACGGGCCCCAGGAAGCACTACAGCCCTGACCCTTGTCAATCGTCTTTCTCTCTGTGTGGGGGGCGAAGTGAGATAAATCCGTGAAACTTCACATGAGCATCAAGGACAACCACAACTAACCAGATGGTAAGATTCGAAACTTTTATTGAGAATTTCTTATAAATTTTCCAGGTTAATACATCCCTTACACACAATCCCCATATAAACCCTATAATAATTCAATGTTGCAGTGTAATAATAATTCAATGTTGCAGTGTACACACAAACAATTGTCCTGGGTCACCTGAACAGAGACCACTACTCAAGTCTCAACAACTTTCACTGCTTGTGTGCGTTTCGACGGGAAACAAAAATAAACAGGCCCGCAGCCAGGGGGGGGGGGGGGGGGGGGGGGGGGGGGGGGGGGGGGGGGGGGGGGGGGGGGGGTTCCGGGGGTTTGAAAACACTGTTTTAGTGACTAAATGGGCCAAACAGAAGACTGCAGTCACTACAGCCATTTTCGTATATTTGCTTTTTCTAGTGAATTTTGACTAGCGGTTAATAAATAAATTAATACCACGTTGGTCCCCCCCCCCCCCCCCCCCCCCCCCCGCACACACACACAAAAAAAATCCCTACGGGCCTGAAATAGTCATCGAAACAACTTGTGACCCGGGTTGTGAGCATACTTACTATAGTTGGAGCATCGACCATGTGTATTTCATGCAAAATTAGTGCAGGCTGTTTTGATAATTCCGAGAAAGGATTTTTATGTTTCAAAGGCTTGGCTGCTAATTTTATAAAAAGGCATGGCTGGCAAAAGTGCGTCGAAAAAAAAAAAATACGTCGAGCATAATGTTTTTTTTCGAGCATAATTTTGAGCATAATGCTATGTTTTAGGGAGCAATGCTCAAGAGCATAATACTCGAATCTTTCGAGCATAATTTATCTGACCCAAACAAGTAGTTCAAGCTAAATGAACGCAAAAACGCGCTCAACAAACTTACCGTACTTGCTCTGCCCGGTTTGGATTTCCCGCCAAACCGGTTGTCTGGAGTACATGTGGCCTTTGTTTGTAACATGCGGAGAAGATGCCCGGGCAAAGTACATTTGAATCAAGCACAGCAAGGAGGCTTCTTTTGATATTGCTTTTAAATTACAAGACCAATACAAAGTCTTTCTTCGATTTTAGTTGCCGAACAACCAACCTTTGTCATTCTGCTTCATTTTAGTAAAACTGGAGGCTAAAGTTCGCTTGTGAATCGGACCTGTTATTTGTATGCCTGTGTATCGCAGTTGACGTATGATGGAGGGAATCAGAACGGATCTTGAAGAATACTCGTGGCAAGACTTTGCATCTACAGCTTTCCAAGCATTTAGAACCTTCCGAGACTGTGGAGAATTCTGCGATGTGTTTATATCCGTTGATAACATAGAAATCCCAGCTCACAGAGTCGTTTTAGCTGCGTCAAGTCCGTACTTCAGAGCCATGTTCGCCGGGAAAATGGCTGAAAGTACGCGAAGGTCAGTAACCTTGTATGACATTGACTCGGGCGCTGTGGAGCAAATAATTGAGTTTTTCTATACGGGACGGATAACAATAAACGAAGAGAATGTCCATATGTTGCTGTGTGCATCTTGCTTACTACAAGTCGACCGAATCAAAGGCTTTTGTTGTGATTTTTTAGCACAACAAATCAGCGTAGAGAATTGTTTGGGTATTCGCGCGCTGACTGATTCACTCACTTGCTCCGATCTCTGCGAAGCTGCGGAAAAATTCGCTGCTGAGAATTTCAAGGATGTTTTGCAATGCGAAGAATTTCTTTTACAGCCCTTTGAGTCACTCTTAACTGTTTTAGAACTTGACTTCCTGAATATTTCTACCGAAGTTGAGCTCCTGGAGGGAGTCTTAAAATGGATTCGTGTTGACTCGTCAAGGTCAAAACACACTTGGAAGTTGCTGAAGCGTATCTGTCTAATGCGAGTCGATATTCAGTATCTACAACTACTGCTAAATGAACCTGTTGTGAAATCCTGTTTTCAATGCCTGGAGTTGGTCTTAGAGACAATAGATGCCCTGGCCTCTCCTACAGTTGTAGCTGCTTTTGAATTTCCAATGTACCAATGCCGTCGGTACAGCCCAGGAAAAGAGGTACTGCTGGCTGTAGGTGGGGAATCAGTTGGAATGACTTTAGATAGTGTTGAATGTTTTGACCCTAAAACTCTAAAGTGGGATTGGGGGCTCACTTTAGAAAACTCTGACAGTGGGACCTCCTACATATTGCCAAATTTATCGCAAGCTCGAATGTATACCTGTGTACAATCAGTGGGAAGTCATGTGTATGCCATTGGTGGTAGTTCTTCCTGGAAAGCTCAAGACTTGGTAGAAAGATACGAATGGATGGAAAATCAGTGGAAACCATGTGGTTCACTCAATGTTGAAAGATTAGGTGCAGGTGCAGCAGTTTTGGACTCACAAATAATTGTGGCAGGGGGGTGCAGCAAGAATGGATACCAGTCGAGTGTTGAGTCATATGACCCGCTTACTGATAAGTGGACATTGATTGGCCAGTTACAGTCAAGGCGGTCATACCATGGGGTAGCAGCACTCAATGGTTTTGTCTATGCTGTTGGAGGGTATGGAGGGGGTGCTTTTGGAACAGATGACTTCTGGTTGTCAAATGCTGAGTGTTTTATGCCATCCAGTGATGTCTGGGTTCAGGTTACTCCTATGATGCAATCAAGGTCCTACTTGGGACTAGCTACACATGGAGGTACTATATCTTTTATGTGATTCCAGAAAAGTTAAACACTCCATTATGGATGGAATTTTCAAAGGATCCTGGCCCCTCTGGAATTTCAAAATGAAAGTGGGAACTTAGGATTTTTTCAGGGAAATTTCCACAGAAGGAAATTTCTTGAATCATTTCTTTCAAATCGCGGTTATTCAAATCACAATTTGAAACCTGACCACAAGTGGAGGGAATTTTGATCTCCCTTTTGGCTCTGGAAAATTTTGTACAAACTACCTTACTGGTGTAATATGCTGTCCAGTAATTTTTTTGTGAAAATACATCCCATGAAATTAAAATTGGCGAGTGAAAGATCAGTGGATTTCATTTTAAGTGAAGGAAGTGCAATTCCTGAGAATATTTTGTTAAGGTATATCTTGCTAAGTCACATAATACATATTTTTTGCATGGATTCTGGATGCTTTTTCAGGTTCTCTATATGCAATGGGTGGGTATAACTCTACTTGGTTGGCAACAGTTGAAAGATATGACCCCCGTGAAGGCAGGTGGTGTGTAGCCCCACCCATGAAGACGCCTCGTAGTAGCCTAGGAGTCGGTGTACTGGGCGATTACTTGTATGCAGCTGGTGGCTTTGATGGGGTCAAGAACCTTAACACAGTGGAATGCTTTGATATCAGGGCAGGAAAATGGGCGTGGTCTAGCCCAATGAGGTGCATGCGGTATGGAATGGCCCTAACAACACTACAACTTTAGATGAAGAACTGTAGTATATAATCCAAGATAGGTAAAAACATCCATTTGTTTGCATACTAAAATATGGTATCCCACAAGAGATCCATATCCCCAACATGGAAGGAATAGGCCATTTTCACTAACTGGGTCACGTGACCCCAACTACCTCTTAACGAGATGTTTTGTCAAAATCAATTCCAGGAATACAAAGAACTAATTGACACAAGTCAAAAACTCAAGTTTCAGCTTAAAATCTCTAACCTGGAGCAAATGGCAGTGAGTTCAATTTTCAAGATTTTATTCAGAATGTATGGGATTGGGGTCACGTGACCCAGTTAGTGCAAATGGCCTATTTACCTAGTGACTCCAGTGGGGGTTACTCTACCATAAACTTGGTCTGACATATTTTGGAGGGAATTAATTTTTTGTTTCTGTTTTTTCTTCTTCTCGAATTTAAATGTGGAGGAAGCCTAATAAACTGCATTAGTAAAATTACTCACAAATCCTGCATTCTGATTGGCTCAAAACTCACTGTCTATTTAGTCATAGATAGTGAGTTTTGAAAGAATCCTTTTGAAAAGGCTGGCATTTTGAAGAAAAACAAAACAATGGCGGGGCCTCTAAAAAGTTTCATTTTTCGAAGGTAGTGTGTGAGTGTGATTTTACTAAAACAATTAGATTACGAGCTCGAGATTTCTATGAGCTTGATGGACTCCTCGTCAACTATCAGCTCATAGAAATCTCGAGCTCGTAATCTAATTGTTAATTATTGGGTAGAGAGTTTGGTATTTTTTTCATGTAAAATATAAAGCTCTGGTATTTTGAGGATGTAAAATATTGAAGCCCTGTCATCATGTTTATGCTCAAGTATCCTCCCTGGGTTGCTACCCCTCTTTAATTTCCAATGAAAAGTATAGCGATACTATAATAGGAATCAATATATTGAAACCAGAAACATAAAACTTAGTTGAAACAAGTAACAGACGAATGAATCTGATGTGACAACCAGCGAACAACTCGCAATCACTAAACACCATATTTGGAAAACACTGCCCTTGCGTGCAGCCAATCAAACTTCACGTAAAACTTTTCCGTTGGGATTGCACGCGCATTCGAACTGTTTTCCGTTGGTTTAGAAGCGCGCGCGCGTGTTGATGCAAACAGCGTTGTCTGCACTCTTATTTACCATGGCAAATTCACATTACGAGAACAGCAAAAGTTATGATAAAAAATATTTTTGCTGGGTTTTGAGCATGGAAGTAAAACAGTGAACTAAACTCATTTTGTGCTTCTGTTCTGTTGTGAGGGGTTCGTGCGCGTTATTTTTTAGAAAACATGACGAATCAAATCTCCCGTTGCTGATTGGCTAAACGAAGAACCTGATGCTTTCCAAATATGGTGTTTATTGATCGCGAGTTGTTCGCAGGTTGTCGCGCTGTCACACGTTTCAACTCACTTATATGTTTCTGATTGAAACCTTACAAACCTCACCCCTCTGGAATTTCCAGTTCTCTCTGTGGTGGGGTATAGATCTGCCACAAGTACTGATGGAGATGTAGGGAAACAAAAAAGTATTAGCAAAAATGTCAAACCAATTGATTTAAGCTAGGAATTGATCCACTGGTTAGGGAAGTGAAGAAGATCTTAAACTTGACTGTTCAGTTTCATTTACAATAATGATTTTTCAAATTTTTATTGCCAACGTTTTACTTGAAAATTTATTTTTCTAAAGTCTACTCTTTTGCTGTGCATGTTCTGCTAAATTGTGGCTACAATTTTCATGCAGATGTAAGTTTCATTTCTATATTTTTTGATATGGTAAATTACTTCTTTCTGGAATGTTTCCATTTTTGATCATTGTGGCCAAAATTCATGTCCCCCCCCCCCCTTTCCAAAAAAATATATACCGGTATATACATGATATCCCCAAACCATAGCATATCAGTACATCTAACTGATATGATTTTAAGAATGTAAACATTGATATCCATTGTAGATACTGGATTTTGTTCTTTAAAATGTGTGATTAGAGAAATTATCCATATCCTTCCCATAAAGGGGTTTGTGATATGGCTCCCCAACCCATCTAGGATTTTCAATAAAAAAATACAGTGATTGTATGTAAATAAAAGGCATTTGATCCCTTCTGTGGGGAGGGTATGATTTTTTTTTTGGAATTACACAATATATCACAATTTAGGAGCATGCATGATTTATTAATGTGATCTAACCACTTATTGATATCTGGTCCAATCTCACAATCTGGCTGCCCTGTGAGGCAGCTTTTTCTATCAAAACTTTAATTAGTTTTATCAGAGAAAATGTAACCAAATTATGGTCTCCTGAACTTCTACATGTGGGGTATTATGAAACAATACAATATCAATATTATTCAGCAAAATATCAATATTATTGCTGTGATTTTACCTAAATATTATATATACTGAAACATTTTTATTGATTTTATTTGCAAAATTAACTTAAAGTATCAGAGTTCTATTTCATTATATTCTGTACTATAAGTACAATACAGTATGTTGTATTATATATATGTGATGATTAAAGGGTGTATGAAAGAATTAAGGGTGTTTAGTGTTTTTATTTGATAAAATGATAAGGCATAATTAGACAACTCAGTGACACAGATTGGCTGAAGTATTTCTTTGGTTGCTGAAGTAAACTCAAAGCAAAAAATGTAATGTTTTAATTTCTCTCTAAAAGGGCTTCATTAACAATACATAATTCCTCCAATTTGCAGGAAGCAGCATAATTTAAACTCCAATAAATTATTCACAAATACATTGCATAGGTTTATGGCACTGTAGCGATTACACCTATTGTGCTTAGCATGGTCTCTGGCACTGCATTTTCACAAGTAAAATATGTACAGAAATTATAAGGTTCCTATTTGTTTAATATTTTTTTAATGGTGATAGTCAATGAACTGGGAAACAAGATCTAATAGTCAGTGTATCATAAGCATCAATGAGTCATATTTAAACAAAGAAAGCAATAGAAATAGCATTTCAATGTGGTGCAGTTAGTACCTACTGCATTTTATCTATTTTAGCGACCAGTATAAACAGCTCTGAAGTGTCTCACAAGTATGACATTATCTGCAGACAGTGGCCATAATATGACGAAACAACCAAATGCTTGTCCTGTAACAGGGCAATTCCAACTGGAGTTTTCTTGGTTGGAAACTGACTGACAAAGCTTCCATCAAGCTTAAAGACATGCACATTATGATTACCACTGTCACAAACAAACAAGAACTCATGACTTCTGTCAATTGCTAATCCCCTAGGGCAGTTGAATTCTCCCCCTCCACTCCCTTCTCTACCAAACTGCCGAACATAAACACCATTGGAATTGAAAACTTTGATGCAGAAGTTACTGCTGTCTGACGTGTAGTATTCCCCATTGTGAAAGAGTGTACAGAGAGGATTTTCAAAACCCTCTGTCCCTGTATCACCAAATTTTAACTTTAAAGAGCCATCTAGATTAAAAACTTGAACTCTGTTGTTCTCTGTATCAGTGACAATCACTTCATTTTCAGCATTAATAAACAACCCCTCAGCCCAGCCAATCTCGCCTAGGTTACTTCCACCTATTCCAAACTTGAATAGAAACTCCCCTTGTCTGTCGAAGGCTTGAATCCTGTGGTTACGACTGTCAAGTACTACAATCTTAGAATCACTTGTGTATGCAACACCAGTAGGTCCTTGGAATAGGCCATCTTTGTTACCTTTCTTCCCAAACTGCCTCAGAAACTTCCCATGAGAATTGAATATCTGAATGCGATTATTAAAGAAGTCACTCACAGCGACTTCTCCAAATTCATTTGCTGCAACACCACCTGGGCTCTTAAAATTTCCTTTGCTACTGCCTTTGTGACCATTTTGTGCATGGTTTTGCCTGCTTTAGACCAGTCAGGGAGGCCACTTGAAGAGGATGATGAGCTTGATTTCTTGCAAATCTTTTTAGTAAGTTCTCCAAATTTATGCGTCTCCAGGGCAGTAACAATGTTGCCATGCACAATGAAGTCAAGCTCCTCGACAAACTTCCCTGTCACCATATCCGACTCCCTAGGTTCAACTGTACAACTTCTTCTAGTTGTTGTGTTAATGCATTTCTGAGCTCCATCATTTCCTGGATATCTCCCTTCAGTAGAATCTCTTCAGCAAGTTGAATGCAACTAGATGCCCCTGACAAAAGCTTTGCCAAGTTGTTTCGTTGATGTTCTACAAACCTCTGCTTTTTCCCATAAAAACTTTGCGCCTCTTTACACAACTGTCCCTCTTGTTTTCGAATTATTTCTATCATTTCATTAGCTTCTGAATTAATTTTTTTCTCCGCTATTTCACAGTTGCTAGACATTACATTCAAACAGTCATCTAATTCTCCAATTTTTTTAGTCATCTGTTCGACGACAGGCTTTCCTTTTCTAAAGCTTTGTGAATTTCAATCCTCTCCTTCCGGCCTGGTGTAGCCTCCAGCAGTCGAACAAGAATTGTATTAGTTGGCAAGGACTTTACTCCACCATCAGGCACAGGAGTTATTCTTCTGCAAGTCGGGCATCGAATTTCTCGCTCGCCCGATAGTGTCATTCGATCCAAGCAAACTTTACACACATTGTGTGCACAAGTTGTCAAACATTTTGGCTCCCTAAGCTCTTCTAGACACACCGGACAAGTTAACTCCTCGGTAAAAACTTTAGACAAATGTGCTGCAGATGCCATGACTAATCATGTGAGATGGAAATGAACGTCTGTAAGGCAAAAGCTGCACGATAGATGTCACACCTTTCCCTTGAAATTGTCTTGGTTGTACGAGGAAACCTCAACTGAATTGTGCGATGGAGCCCTCAAACCAACTTGTCAAGATTAAAATGTCACATCTCAACCACTTCTATAAATGTTGAAACCACAGGCAAGCCAGTATCTGTGCAATCGGTCAGGTAAGATAGAAATTCACGCAATTATGCAAACAGCTTTGGTTGCCAACCATTAGGCGATGTGCGTGCTGTGTTTCGATTTGAGTAAATTACCACCAGGCGTTCCTGGCTTGTACGAGTTGGGCAAGTCGGAGCACAGGGAACCTAAGTATTGTCAGTATTCAGTGAGTGATAAACGTCTTCACTGTGTCCTTTCCAATACCAGAAATATCCTTAGAAAAAAAATACGAAAGTACTGTATCAGATCAGATCAGATCGGATCTGTTTTTGTTTTGTGCGCGTTTCCTGTGTATCTGGTTGTAACGGGATACCTTTGGCATCCTTTCAAGCGCGCGCTGAGCGCACTGATTCATGGGATAGTCAATCAAACATGGCGGCCCGCTCACCGCTTTCTCCAACGGAGGCCCCGATTCTTCTGTTTTGTGACACTTTCACTCACCAAGAAAATGAGGTAAACTATGAATTAGTAACTAAACTAGCTTATCTGACATTTATGTTATTATAAACTTGCGTATAAGCCATCAAAAAGATGCACGGAATGGCAGCAGAAATTGCACGTGTGTGCAGAAACCGGTTTTGTGCCGAATACCATGTCTTTGTATAGAACCTTTACATGCAATACAGGTCAATGAAAGGCATATTTTAGAATTCATTTACGTTATGAACTCGTAAATGAGCTATAGATATATTCTGTGAAGTCAAACGAGGTTTGTTTGACTAAGTTGTTGATTAACAAAGGCGATGAAAACTTGTCTTTAGGCATCAACGTATGGGTCATTTTCTGCCAAAAAAATATAATTCTTTTGTTGTGTCACAGACAAATCTGTAGTTCTGCAAGGGCTCAAAACTGTGATGGCAGGGAACAAAGGCAAACAATTTTTTTTCATTTTGAGACTTAATAATATCAGCTCTTCGCAAATATTGACCATAGTTTTGTAAATATTTGGGGAGTTTGCCTACAATTATGCTCCTTTTTTGTGACTGAAACATTTTTATATCTGTTGATTTCAAGCCCTGTGTACAGTGTCCAGGGACACCTTGAGTGCTGTCACCCCCCTTTTGGGGTCAACCCCAGTATAAGAACCATTCCCAGAGGACACCTTTGTGTTCAGTTCTGTTTTCATCATGATTTGTTCTACCAAGCAAAAGAAGCTTTGTGGTTCAACTCCTGAACAATAAACAGGTTCTTACACCAGGGTAGAGCTCCCTTTTGGGACAAAAGAACCATTGACTAAAATGGTCAGGATCGTCAAACATTTCCAGTACTAAATTGTGAACCCCATTCCCACTCCTTTCCCACATGCTAAATACCCTCTGGTATCTTAGCTTTTCAGGTTCTTGTCTTTTTTCACCTTTTACAGTCACCTCCCTCTTTCATGAAGCAATGAAATTGGCAGTAAAGAGAAAATATGAGATTGTCTAGTTATGTAATGCTCACTATTGGATTTTTACATGACAGCTGTGTCTTAACAATGCCTTGTGACTAATCTCTGTTTCTTCTTTTAGGAGATGCACTTGGATCTTATTAGCTTTCCTCGCCCTGTGGCTGTCACAGAAGCAAGGGTCATACCTGCTGGTCACAGAGTTCATGCTGCAATAAGTGAGCGAGAGAAAGTTGGGTAAGAATAAAACTCAGGGCCCAACATTGCAACCAACTGGTCGCCAATGGCAACTTCATTGATGACTAGAAATTGCTACATACATGCTGTAATTAGTTACAAAATTATTGGGAAATTATGCAAATTGAGCCATACTTCTGTTCAAATTATGTGCCTCCAAAGAAGCTGGCCATCACCATCAACATAGATTGGTATTAACCGCCTTCCAGTTAGCTTAGTTGATATAGTGCCAGCCTAATGAGAGGGAGGTATTTGGCTCATACCTCTGCAAGACCTGAATGCTCAGGGTCTTTTTCTAGATAATCAAGGAAAGGTGCTCTAACATTTGCAAATGGTTAGACCTTGGCATATTCTTGGATGTAACCTCCTTGGACCCGTAGCCTTCCCATGTGTGATGGGCATAAGGGCTAACACCCTGCTGCATTCTGACCAGTTTGCCGAGACTTTGGGAGAGGAGGTTGTCGCTTTTGTGCATCCACTGGTGGTGGTTGCACTGCACAATACCATATCCTTAATGCCATTCCTGTTGCTATCACCAGTCATGGACACCTCCCATAACTCAACCCTACTGTGACATAACAATATGATGCGGCAAGGATATGGTAGTATACTGACCTGAACCAAAGCAACTGACTAACCCACTATGTACACTGACTTAAGGGATCCTCATAATTGGAAATTTACTCTATGTAGGATTTCCTGGACTTGGGCAAATTGTGTAAAAGTATGCTTAGATGTCTCTTAACCAACTGTTTTGCAGGGAGACCCATCCCCAGTCGTTCAAGCTTGACATGTTCATCAGGAATTTGGATAACCCTGGAGCAGTGGTATTTGAGAGGCTTGGCTTGTATGTATGGCTATATTGTTTTATGGCTTAGAATAAATTAACATCAAGTAACACCACAGAAATACCCCAAAGAACAGATGTTGAGCAAACAAACAATTGTTATATTCTAGTAGTGAAAATTTTGAGGTGTTTTACAATGTTATGTTTAGTGTATTTTGTGTGAGTAGGTACTTAAATGTGTGTTTCAATTATATTGGGTGCATAAAGTGGCCATATTCTGCTTTTGTCAATACCATTTCCTTGTCTATCTCTTGTACATGAAACAACATTAGTAGTTGAAATATGTTTTGATTCACAATGTTAGGTTGGATTACAAGGAACCAAACAACTTTCAAGTAATTGCTGCAATTAAGGTAACTGTTCTGGTTTCAAAGTTTATTGACTAATTTGCAAACCTGAAATTATTCCCTGAGATATTATCCACATAGAATCATTGCAATCATTTATCATGTTACAGTAATTTTATTTTGTTTCAATTTTTAGGCAGCCACAGATGTAGTTGTTTTACGAGGCTGGTACAACCGCATCACTATTTCTTTATATGGCTATTTCACTGAGGTTGCTAGAGCCAGTCCTGCAGATGCACGGCAAGAGCCACGCCTTGATAGACAGTCTGTGATTATGGAACCAAGACCAAATGAAAGACCCCCTGATTTGGGACCAGAAAGGGGTCTTGTTGAGAAGGTTCCTGAGAGGGCCGAAAGAACTGTAAGAGGATATCACAAAATCCATGAGAGGAGCCATCCCGAAGTGGTCCCAGAAAGACGTGAGAGAGGCCCTTATGAAAGGGGGCTAGATAAAGCTGAAAGAGGACCAAGGATGGGGGATGAATTTGAAGGTGCTAGCATGGATGATCGTGGACGCAGGATTGGAAAATCTTATGATGATGAAGCTCGACCTGTTGGTAGAAAACTTGATGATGACATACGGCCAAGAGGACGGTACCATGAAGGGGCTGGGCGTGGCAGGGGTATGGGTACAATTGATGATGAGCCAAGAGTCAGAGGGAGGGATATAGATGTGCGATCTCCAAGGGAACCTGAGGAAGGACGTATCCTTGGGCGGCAGAGGGATGGGAGCTCAAGGTCTAGGAGTAGGAGTAGAGACCCTAGTAGGTCCCCTGCCAAGAAAGCATCCCCTACTGCTCCTGTTACTGTTGGCGAGAGTACTGCAGCTAAGCCTACAACACCTCCTGGATCACCCAGGGAAGAGGTACAATATTATAAGAAAAACACAAACGAATAATGCAGGCCCAACTTTTTTGAGAGGTGCCAATGGCACCTAAATAAACAATTCTAGTCACCAAATAGTGAAGTTGAGTCACCATAATATTTGCATCTTTTTAATCTTATTTCATTTCCTCACTATTAACAGCTTTGTGTGCTATGCACCTGTCAATTGTAACCACCACCCCCCCAACCTCGGGGAAGGGTGGGGGCAACGTGGGGCATTTGTACGTATCGGTCACATTTTGGTCCCGACTACATTGGGGATATTCTTGTCATGGACCCCCCACCCCTGAGTGTGGGGGATTAGTTGGGGTATAGAACTTAATTTCCAATCTCTCTCTCTCTTCTCCTTGGAACACATCCACCTCTATACTAGTGAGCGCTGACCACACATGCCAAACGATTGATGTGATTTTCCGAGGAATTTGAGGTCAGTGCATTTCATATCTTATTAGGTACTTTCATAATTATCCCTAATAACTTTCGAAAGTGTTGTCAGTGTTTACTCTCAAATATACAATGCCGCGAGCATTGTCCCATCAAAAATGCCATATGTCCGGCCAATATTCCAGTAGAGATAATCAGGAAAAAGGATTGAAGGGACATAAATTCTGATCAAGTAAGAACAATTATTCCAGCTCTGTTTTCTTGCGGCTTCTGAATTAATAAAGTAGGTGCGTATATAGCTCTTATCCTCAAAACTCTAAACGCTTTACAATTTTGGATAACTCATCCTAGAAAACCTGTTTTATATAATGAGTGTGTATTAGTATGGCGAGTTCTGTGACACAGAGGTAGGGCAACTTCCAGCAATAAATGGTTCCGCAGAGGAGTCAGGGACTGAGAAACACTTTTAGGAGGAATATTTCAGACGAGAGGACTCGACATATATTGGCATAGTAGCATCGAATCACCTCAATCCTTGCCCCACAGGGTGGGGGATTTTCCAACACGTATCGCCTCAAGGGTGGGGACAAAAATCTAGTATTGCTCAGCTAAGAGTCCATGTCCCCACCCTTCCCCGGGGTTGGGGGGTGGTGGTTACAATTGACTGGTGCACTATAAAAATTGAATATCATCTAGTTGCACTGACAGCTGAATTCTTTTGACCAGATCTGGGTCAAAATATGTCAGCAGTATGTAATGTTTGGCTTGAGCACGCAGATACCTCTCTGTGCCAAGGTGTCGGCTTCTGCAGGTTACACCAAATATACAAAAGAAAAAGGCATTTTGATTGACAGGGCATTATGACAAACCGTATTTGGTTGGATGGTAGTTGACTTTGAATGGACAGTATCCCTTGACTGGTGTTTAATTTCAAGCTCTGCTAATAAATGCTCTTCATATCATTGTTTGTTTGTTTGTTTAGCCTGAGTTTGTAATTCCCAACTCTTTTAGGAAAAGCTTTAATTTTTAGTTGTCATAATTTTTTGTTGGTTTGTTTAGCCTGAGTTTGTAATTTCCAATTCTACTAGGAAAAGCTTTTTTCATGGTCATAATTAATTGTTGGTTTGTTTAGCCTGAGGTTGCTGAAAAATCACCATCTGATGACCTCTTTGAGCCTCTCACCCCAGACCACTCCCCAACAGATCTGTTTATGTCTGATGAGGCAGATGAGGATGAAGAGCAGGTAATCAGTTCTCTTCTAGAAATGACAAATAAAGAACTTCACTTCCACACGATAGGGGCTGGTACAAATAACCTCTGTTTCTCTTGTAGGATGCATATGAAGAAATTCTTAGTGATGAAGAGGTAGGCAAGGGCGGATCTAGGGGGTGATTAGGGTGGCTAGCCACCCCCCTTGTTCTCATATTTCTTGTAAAAACCTTAAGATTAGCCACCCCCTTGGTCTGAACTACTCTGTAGTATATCCTTTGTACTAGCCACCCCCTTCTTAAGGGTCTACATCCCCCACTGGAGAGCATGTAACTAATTATAAGGTGTCCTTATAATTGATTCACTTAATTTGTTTTTTTTGTCTAACAGGATATGCCACTTGATGACACTACACTGGATGAAACTGTGAGTCTAAAAAGTCTCCTATGAACTTCTTGTAGTATTTCTAATGAAATACTGTATGGTAAGAAACTGTAATTTATTATCTCATCTCTTTGTATAAGGGAGTCCAGTTTGCTGACCTAGAACTCTATAGCGAGGATGCCTGGATGTCAGTATCGGTCAGCTTCAACCCATACCAGTGTGATCTGTCTCCACTTACAGTAAGGCCTGCCGTAAAGGGACTGACTAACGCTGCCCATGATGCTTCCTCTCCATTTTCGTTAACAAAAAGCATGATTTTGTGTGCATTAAGTCAGAGTTTCAGATGCAATGAACCATGTAAACAAAGCAATGCACTCTGGGCAGAGTGAGTTGACCCCTTTAAGTGTTACAACAGCTGTTTTCTAGATAAAACAGACAAAAAGCAGAAATATGGGTGATATGGGTGATGACATTACTGGTCAGTGTGACTAATGATATTGTCATTGGCGATGTCACTAAGATGCTGATATTGAAATTGATGATGATGATAATAGAGACTTCCTAAAAGGCACTTGAAAGTCCATGAATTTTGGATATCTGAAAGATTGGGAACCATGTAATATTGATGACAATAGCAGTGCTTGTGATGTCCATGGATGTGATGATGTTAATAGTGGTGGTGTTTATATATATAAACTGGCAAACTGCTACTGTAATAATGACTGCAAATAATGACTGTTAATAATAATTCTATTGATTTTGTTCTACAGTCGTTTGTAGCCCCAGATGAAACAGAACATGAACGAACACTACAAGACTTCAGCAACGACCCAGGTACATTGGCACAGACCAAAAAAAAAACATCTACACCCCCTGTTTAATAGGGCGTTTTGAATTCTCTGGTGGGCAGCCTGGAATTCAATGGTGGGTTCCCTGGCTTAGTACAGGAGTAAAATTCCAGTGTTGATATTCCCAAAATTTGGAATTCCAGAGTGAGTAAGCAAAAATTCAAGGGTGATCATGAAGAAACAGGATGGGTAGGGAACACCAGACGTCTTTCGGATGAGACAATAAACCAAGGTCCCGTCTCTCAGCCCACTACAACCAGTATGCGAGGGATGTTAAACAACCACAGTGCTCATTACAAAATGATATAGCTAACAACCACTCATGATTGTAAACTGCATTGTATAAATCGCAGTCCGCATCTTAGGGATCAGACATGTCCACATCTGTAAACCGCATTTGAACATATCCATATGATAATTTGCGGCATACAAGTGCATACATTACATTTATTATTTTTTACGTTTCCTGGGTGGTTAGCAGTGTTGTCAAAATGTTTTGAAGTAGATTGTCGTCTTGAAAATGTGGCTGGCTGTTGCTGGCTTGTGTTGATGGTACTGGGTGAGCTGAAGCAGAATTCCTGCAACTGCCCATTCTGGAGGAGTCCTGATTCCCTTTTTCTTTTCCTATAACTCAGACTCAATTATGTCAAACAATATATTTTGTTTATTTACAGCAGGCTTGACAAAGTAAAGGAAATGGTAAGGATCTATGTAAATGTTAAAAACCATTGTACTTTTGGCTTCAGTTTTCAATTACAAAAATGATGAAAATGCACAATACTCAGCTCTGTTATATGTAATGATTTTGATTCTAGGGTGAAAAACTAATGGATCTTGTTGGCATGTGTAAATCTCTGGACAGGAATACAAAGTAAGCAATTACTTGATTTATTCTTTGCCAGATTTGCTCAATAGGCACATGTATTCAGAGCTGATGTATGTACGTAAGTCTCTTTTGCGGTAGTGACCATCTCGAAGCCATGTGCTACTATGGTCTATTCTCTTATACATTATAAATCTTTATATTAGTTATTTTTTTATCCTATACACTTTGTCTGTAATGTTAAAATATGTGCTAATAAACTGAACTGGTCTGAACTGAACTGGAAATTTCTGCTAGTCTTTGGACATTGTCCAATCAAAATTGCCAAATGTGCAGCCAATTTTCCAGTAGAGACAACCAAGAAAACGTTTCAATGGACATAGGTCCGATCAAGTAAGAACAGTTATTTCCAGCTCTGTGTATTGATGCTTTTAAGTTGCAAACCTGTCCTGTAGTTGGGAAAATTTGTTTTTGTGCCCATTCTGTTCCTCTAGTGCATTCTGTTGCTTGCTACAATTTTCAAGCTGGATAACTGATAGAAGTGCTTTTTGTTACATTTTTCTAGATGGTTGAGTCATTTGAAGAAATTCCATCTCTTATTGTTCCTGGTTTGGTAAGTTTATATTCACCCAGTATGGTTTGACATAATTTGTTTTAAATTGATCGTTGACTAAGCCCCAAACATTGCCAATGAAAGTTTGATTTGCAGGTCTATTACTGTTGAACGTTTCTGGTTGTTGCTGATTAAGTGTTGCATGTGATATTTTGATCATTCTTTACACAGGCATATGTAATGAAGACCAAAGAAGACAGCGATGGTGAGTGAGGGGGGAGCCCCATGTTACTAAGCACTCATTCTCATGCAACATTGCTTCAAAACTTGCTTGCTTACTTAGCTGAGTATGTGCAATGTATAATTGGTTGCTTGCCTTACATTGTTTTTTTGTGATCGTTGATTATTTATGGTATTTCTCTAGTCGTGATTACCAAGTTAGTTGAGTGGAGCATGTTTGCCCTTGATATGGAGGAAGCCATTGAAGCAAACCTATTGCTGTAAGTACTACACACCTCCTTAGAGCACTCTCAGTCGCCATCTATCAACTAGTAACATGTTAAGTCCAGAGAAGTCATCCATTTCCATCGACTGATTTAGGGAGTAAAGTGCAAGGTTTTCTATTGAAGTCAGTAAATCAGGTAAACTTTGTTTGTAGGATAATTATTTCAAGATTTCTTCACATTCTAATTGGCCTTCTATTGTCAACAGTAACAAAGGAGTGGCTTACGTATTAGGCTCTTTAAAGGCCCATCACCAACTGGGAGCCTTTGCCCCCGTTTTCTTTGTATTCAAATTGATTCATTGTTTTTCGGGTGCTCTGATTGGCTAAGAGTCCGCAAAGGCTGTCGGTGGTGATGGGCCTTTAAAGAAAGGAGTGGAATGAAATGGCAACTCACTTTCACCTTACAATGTCTACAGGAAGTCATACATCATTCATACACTCACATGCTATTCACTGTGCACTGTTCTATATATGTTTTTATAACTTATCACAGATTAATATGAGGATGTTGAAGGGTGGCCTGAGATTGGTCATCTCATTATGCAGCTGTGGTCCCCAGATTGCTGCTTTGCTGATTGTAAGTATCTCTGGGACTGTATATATGAGGTGTTAAATGTCACAGTTACTCCATGATAATAATAATAATAATAATAATAATAATAATACTCTATGATAACAAATGTAATACTGGGTTTGACTGCTGTTTTTTCATTGGTTAAAATATTCTTCCCAAATACCTTTCGCTAGCTGGTTTGCCATGCCGGTCTTCTGGTGTTACTTTAAATGTCTACCCAAAGCTTTTGCCAGTTTGTCATGACGGTCTTCTAGTGATACTTAAGTACTTCCCAAATACCTTTCTCAGAATGCTGGAGTCCAAGAAAAGTTGCATATCCTGATTACAACAGAACATGTGTCTTCATCACTCAAACTTATGGCTTTCCAAGGTATGAATGCAACAGCTAGATAATGTTATAATATGGGCCATGTGATGTAGGCAAAATGTGAAAATGATTGAAAAATATTTGTTAGAAAGTGAAACGGTAGAATTAATTGTGTGATGCAACCCATATAATTTTGATGAAACAAGAACAGCATTATGTTTATTACATGCATCAGTATCTAATGAAGTTCCATGTTTCGTTGAGTAAAAGATGATGTTTGCACTCATTACCTCACCAAAGTTGCTTTGTGAATTTCAGCTTTTGACAGCTGTACTGATAGCCATGTTGGACTTGAACACTTTCTTGGATGGGACACATCCCCCAAGGTACTGTAGCATGCCCGCTTTACATGACAAATCAATGCATTTGATTACCTGTGAAGGAAATCATTACTGGTACTACTGTTGAAAATCTAGTCTCTTAAAATAATCACTTGCCATCATGTTGACAAGATCTGTCCTACCATCTATCTGTCAGTGCGTTCTGTTTCTCCTGTTCATTTGTTTGATAAGCCACCCATTCAGATATCCATTCATTTGTTGGCTGGTTCGTCTTTCCTTCTTCCTTATGCGCAGGCTTAGCAGAGCACCCTATTTAAAGAAAATACAAAATGGTATATTGGTCCAGTTCAACTTTGATGGATCGTTATGATTGTCTATATTTTTTCTCAGTAACAAGGCAACCAATCATGGACAACCTTGTTTTAGTGACAAGTGAAGCAGGGCAAAATTGTCATGTGGTGTGACATCATTGATGATGTCATCAAATGGTTGGTTGAAATGTAGAAAATCATATGTTGGAAGGGAGGCCTGGGACAACCAACCATTTGCATATTCGTCTTGGTGGTGAGGTCCTTTGAACTACATGACCGTGGTACCGTGGTATGACGTCACCGTTGACCTCATTAAAGCTTGAAAAATATGGCAACCAAACTAGGACAAAATTATGTGTTACATCATAAGAAGATGAATAATTATGATGCTTACTGGGAGCTCTGCTTTCAGAAAATGCCTTAATCTATATACCACTATTATAAGTTCTTTTTTTATTCATTTGTTGTTGTTTTGTAGGATTCAGATGCTGCTGCTCTGGATGAGGGTGTCCAGGACTCTGAAAATGGTTATCAGAAACTTATCGATTTTCTCCTTACTGACCAGGTATGGACTAGATTTGTATTATTAACACAGCTTGAAGTGAAAATTGAGTGCATTAGCATGCTATTCGTACCGTTTGGTATAAAGCACTAACTACTGGGAGTGACTGCCATCCTTCCCTAACTACTGGGAGTGACTGCCTTCCCTCCCTAACTCCTGGGAGTGACTGCTATCCCTCACTTAATAAACATGCTCTCTAACTAATGAACCAACCACTAAGCAGCTTCAAGAAACAAGCAAGTAAGTGGGCAAATGTTATGAATTATTATTAAATTCGACTTACAATTAATCAAACAGACCGTGCGAGTGATGGAAGCAGCATCAGTTCTCACCAGAAAATCCACCTTTATGAACTACTGGCTGCTCTACAGAGCAGTGTGGAAAGGTGAGTTACCATTTGCCGAGCCGAAGTGAGCCGCCATTTTGTCAGCCTAGCAACATACCGAGTCAGAGAGAACATCCATTTCCATCGGCTGATTTAGGGAATGTAGTACGATATTTGCATTGAAGTCGGTGAACAAAGTATAGAACTTTGTTCATAGATGGTTTTTGAGATTTCTACACGTAATTCGTCTTCTTATATCGAATGCAATACAAAAGAGTGGCTGACTAGGCTCTTTATAGCAAACAACGCATGGGTACCTCTATTTGCGTTTGGGTGTGGTTCACGAACACTTTTCGCGGTTGTTCAAGTTTGAAAACGTCACGTTTCATTCAACGAGTAAACGATATGCTTCTATTTGTTTTTCGACACTCATCTGAAATGATAGGATTTCGTCACAAAATTATGCCAGCCTGCTAGGCAGCTTTTCACCACAAGGAAGTCCTGACCTTTTAAGATTGTTCTTTGGCGACCAATCCAGTCTTGGCCACCAAGTAGCGCACCACTTGCATTGAGGGCAGTATCTGTTCTGGCCATAATTCGGAAACCCTGTGCCAAGGCGCAGGAAAAGTTGTAAAACGTCGGAGTAGACACGTGTAAAATTATCTCACTGTAAAACTCGGAAAACTCGCTGTTTGTATAAGCGAGAAAGGACACAGTAAAGTATTGTTGAGTTCAATGGATTTATTATGTTCCTAAATTCTCGAAGGTTGTTAGCTGGAACAGTATCAGTCATTAATTTCAGGCCTAAGTCTGGCCAACTGATTGTTTGTTGTTTTGCAATCGAAATCTCCAATTTAGAATCATTTCCAAAGTCAAGCTACCTCCAGAAGACGACACAGATGAATCCGCTCCTGGCACTGCTGGCGAGGGGAAGGAAAAAGAACCAACTGTCACTCAAGATGCTGCTATGGAAACGGATGGAGCTCCCAAATCTACAGCAGATGCTGTTTCTAGTGATGATATAGAAGTAATTTTGTGGCCTTGGAAGAGATTAGTGCTGTTCTTAAAAGGCCCCATGAGCTTATTGTAAGTATAGATTGAGGAACATGAATGTCAAATGGATAGGCTGCCCAACTATTATATATATACGTGCTTAAATAACCATATAAGGTACTTTTGGCCTGATGACTCTCATCCATATTTTTCCCGTATAGGGCACGGTAACACAAAGTGTGTTCTGATAGGTTCCTTAACCAAGCCACATGGTGATATTTTCCTATCTCTGATCCCTGTAATTTACCGGCTTTAGTTCGGCCGTGTAGGGAAAAACTGTGTCCGAGAACTGACCTAAAGCCGGTACATATATGTATATTTAGCCAGAATAGTAGGTAATGAATAAATATTTCTATCATGATCTACAGGTACAACCCTCTGTCAAGGCTTTTCCAACCGCCGCTAAGATCACAGGTTTGAGTCCTCTGTTAAGGATCCGTATCCAATACTCTTCCGATTGTTTGCCGTCAGGTGAGATTTCCAGCATCTGCTTTATTCCTGTAAATGTAGTTTCCATCAGCTCCGAACCTTACATTTTTTGGCTGTGTGCTGGGGCATTTCCGGCATCTTACGATGTTCTCTGGAGAACATGCCAACCCCCCACCCCACTCCCTTTCCCTGCCAAAATAAGGGCTGCAACATTATTATCATCTCACCTCAGGACGGCCACGAGATCGTCAGCTTATCTTTTTCCACGTTCATAGGCAGCTGCTCGAGAGTATCGTGGTCCTCATGTCCTCTCCGATCGCGTGTCATCCTCTCGTCTACTGCAGCATCAGGGATTTTATGTTCCTGCTTCTCCAGTCACAGAAAGGTGAAATAGCATTCAGTTGTTTTCTGCCAACTGAAATCATCGATAAGTTTTTAGTGATGTTTCAACAACTGGTTAGGGCGCTCTTTATTTCCTTTTCGAGATATTTGTTGTTAGGGTTCAACGTTTCCTCGTTTCTGATGAACTCATTCAAACTGAAGTACTTCAAACATTGCGATTGTCTTTACCTATTTCAGGTTTGTTGTTTTTGTCGTCACATCCTGAGACTCTGAGTGGCCTGATCCGGGTTCTTACGCAAACTACGGTATGTTGTTGATGTTGTTGGAGTTGTTGTTGTTGTTGCTGTTATTGTTGTTGTTGGTGGTGCTGTAGTTGTTGTTGATGTTGATGTTGTTGTTGTTGTGTTGATGATGTTGTTGTTAATGTTGTTGTTGATGCTGTTGTTGATGCCATTGTTGATGTCGTTGTTGTTTTGTGAGTTGTCATTGTTGGTGGTGGTAGTTGTGGTGTTGCTGGTGGTGTTGCTGTTGTTGGTGATGTTACTGTTGGTGGTGTGGTGATGGTGTTTCATCATCTTCAACCATCGGTTTATCTCGTGTGCAGTCTCGAGGTGGGTTCGTTCGTGCAGGGTTGCAATTCTTTCTAAATATTTCACCTATCTCCAGGAAACTGACATCATCACAGCGAAGCCCCACCACTTCACGTAAGTCCAATAGTTTGACACGTCAACTTTTCTGTATTTCTGTGATGCCATGAACATTATTTCTGATTGCGTTACAGGAATTCTTGCGTGACAGCAGTACCGCTGACCTGTGTACCCCACCACACCTCGGGCTCCTTTTGATTTATCATCTCCAAGTTCTACAGCTGTGGACCAGCTGAAAGCCTCGAAGCCACCAGGTAAAGGCACAGAGGCTTATTACTTTTAGGCGAGAAAAAGATTATTACAATTTCACCACTCTATTACGTCTTCTGTGGTATTAGAGGACATACCACGGAAATTCAGAGGACATTCAAGAAACGCGCGTGTTGCGGTATAATAATTCTATCTATATCCCATCACTTTTCCTCCTTCTAGGCCAGACACTAAGTGACATTGACGGAGCGGATACACTCTCGACTCTCCACACATTGTATTCCATGACTTTCAGTGCCATTGGTAAGCAATTTATCTCATCTTGCAATTTTGACAAGAAGATTGAGGTAACGCCCTTAGTCCCCCTTGTTTTTGGCATTCGAAGACGAATTACGTTTAGAAATCTCGAAATAACCATCTAAAAACAAAGTTTTATACTTAATTTTCCCCTTTCGTTAATACATATCGCACTACATTCCTAAATCAGCCGATGGAAATGGATGCTTTCTCTGACTCGTATGTTGCTAGGCTGACAAAATGGCGGCTGACAGAGGCCCTTAATTCTTTTCCTTGGTGGTTATGTACATGTAACTGGCCGAAGACGCGCGCTTTTCACATACTGGAGAGATTGTTCACGTTTAACTGTTGTTTTGGTTTGCAGGAAAAGCTGCGGTCGTCACGGTCTTGAGCCTGGCGAAAAATTTGGAGTCATTGCTTCCATTTGTGGAGCCTACAGGTACTAGTAGTTTCTTGCTGCGTGTAGCAAAACAGCGAGGGAAATGAAATTCACGCTAAGTTAAGCGGTATAATTTCATGAATTTTTTCTATTAGGTGACGCAACAGACGACGCCAAGTTGAAGAAATGCGTCTCTAGTCGTTACGCATCTGTGCTGATATTTCTTACAATAAAGGTTTGTATGAGAATTAATGTGCATTAGTGGTGAACTGAGTTGAATTTATTTGAGTGCCCAAACAGATGTAATGGCTTTGTTTGGTTGGGAACACGGTTGTCTCAGCGTTACGGCGCTGGCCTCTCGACGCTGTGATCCCGTATTCGGCACTTAACTCCTGGCAGGAAGAGAGGACATTTGTTTTATTATTTGAAAACGCAGCGTTTTCTTTTCTAATACACGATTCTAGTCTAGTAAGTAATATTTTGTTTTCTGATTTCAGTTTCAGAAATGTGGAAATGCTGTCATGGCTGGGATCTCGACTTCTCCCCATAACTGAAAAACGTGAGTATTAGATATGTAATGACTGATTTACACGTTCATTTGTCGAGGCGATTCTTCTTTGAGCTGCGAATTATTTGATTTGTCCGAAAAAAACCGGGTCCGACACGAGAAATCGAGTCGTGTCGACACCGTATGAAGCTTACAAAAATCATCCTGACAAATCGCAGCGTGCAACCTCGTCCCCGTGGTTTTGTGGGTAATTTTCAAGATGGCGGTTGGTCGAGCACAAGACCCGGGTGAGGCTGAGTCACATGACCGTTTCGAAACAAAGGACAACCTCGTTCCCATGTCCTCAAACAGTGGTCATGTGACTCAGCCTCTCCAGGGTCTTGTGCTCGACCAACCGCCATCTTGAAAAAACCCCACACCAGTTGGGACGAGGTTGCGCATCGTGTAAACCCAGGGGCGTAGCCAGAGGGGAGCCAAGGGGGGCCGGGGCCCCCTTTCTCGGGAGATTTTCCTATACATTTACTGTATTTGCTGGAGGAAATTTGAACATTTTCGTCCCATGTTTTACTATCCGCCCCCCCCCCCCCACCCCCCCCCCCCTTCAGAATTTCCTGGCTACGCCGCTGAAACCACGTTTGCACTTGCGCCGCTGTGTTTCATCGCTACTGGTAACGCGTGGTGACTTTGCTGTTTTGTTTGTACAGAGGATGCAGAGTCGTCCTTAGCCGAGTTGTCACACTGGGTGGCCCCTCTTAAAGACCTCAAGTTCGACACATCAGATATACCTACGCTGGTGCAATTTGTGAAAAGGTTTGTTCAATTCTAAACTATATTTATGTCCACAGTGATATTTATGTCCACAGTGATCTGGCTGTCTTCACACCTTTTTCCGACTCTGTTATCTGTGTACCAGGCGTTTTCTTGAAGAGTTAGAACTGAGAAACCTTGTTAGAAGTGAAGGCTAGCAAAATGGAGTGGCTTCCCCTTTCTCTGTATCTTGTTTCTCCGCATTTCCTGCGCGAACATAATCTCCCGCTCGTGTCCGAGTTTCCCTGTTCTCAAATGCGGCATTAGACTGTCTTGCGACGCGATGGAAAATAGGTGGTTGCACTTGGCGAACCAAGACAGACTGGACATGACGACAGCGGGTTATGGAAATGGAATGAAATGAAATGGAGAACGAAATGGAGAATGAAATAAAGGGATGTTTAAACGGGGGTATCAGCAACAAACAATTTCTCGATCTTTTCATGTGTTTGACTGTATTCTGTCTTGTATTTACAGCAGCCTAAACACCATCAATACTTCCCCGCATGTCGTGTGCGGTGTTTTAATAGCACTAAGGATTCTCCGACACCTCGCCTGCCCTCCAAAAAACTATCAACAAAAGACGGAAGGTAAGCGGCTCGTTCACTTGACTCTTTCTCCAGTCCGAATTCCAACTTTAGTGGACCATTCCACATTTATCAAAATCCAACGCGTGCGTTATTCTGATTGAGCTGATAGAACTATTTTTTTTCCATGGCGCGCTAAAAAAAAACCGAGCGGCCCCGCTTAAAAAAACTGAGCGGCCGGGGAATGGCAGCGGTGGATCCTAAAGCATGGACAAATATTAGCTCAGCAATGCAATGTAATTTCCAGTTTTTATTTGCTCCCATTACCTAGGCCATCAGAAGGACCTGAAATGGAATCTTACTGTGATGCAGCTCTTCTCTGCAAACGCTATGGATGTGTTAATTTTAACTCTACAAAAGCTCGGCGAGTTCCTACTACGGCCTTGGAGACAGGGCCAGCCCTTAGTAACGGGTCAGCCTTTTGTCATGATCTCCATGGCGACACCGTTGCTAAGGCTTTTGAAAACGATGCTGCTAGAACTGCTTATTACGGGTATGTCTTGATGTTGTTGGTAAGGTTGTTTTAAAATCTACTGATGGTTGCTTGCAAAGCACCTCGTGGTAGCAATAGACCCATCTTCGCTGTCCTTGCTGGAGTAAAGAGCCCGTGTCAGCCACTCCTTTGTTATTGTTTTCGTTCGAATTACGTGTAGAAAGTTCTAAATCAATATCTAAAAACAAAGTTTCAGATTTGATTTACGAAATTCAATCGAGAAAATTGCTCTATATTCTCTAAATCAGCTGATGGAAATGGATGCTTTCTCAGACTTGGTATGTTGCTATGCTGACAAAATGGCGGCTGACCCAGGCTCGTTAACGGACCCTTCCACGGTTCCTTTGAAATAAGCAAGTTGGCGAAAATCCACCCACACCACTGAATAGAGCACCTGAAAATTAGTGAATTTGCTAACTTTCAGGACGAAATGTTGTAAATTTGTGCAAATACAGTCACACGTAAATTTGTGAATGTTGAAACAGAAACGTGACGTGGAATATTTTTGTCAGGCGCTCATCAATTCAAGGACGTTCGCCTGATGACGTCACTGATGACTCTACACACGGTCATGTGCTCTGCGCCAATGACAGGCCAGCTGAGTAACCTCGCACAACAGGTAACCCGCACGGTGAAGACGTTTGTAGTTTTGCACGATGCAGGTTAGTGTTGAAAACGTGATATTTTCTCACATGGATTTTGTGTTGTTCTGCAGATCCAGAGTAATATTGTGGACATTTTCATGACCTTCACGCGTCCCACTGTACAGTCGTCAGACCACGAGGAAGGTATGGACACACAAAAAAAGCAAGTAAACAGGGGAAACAAACCAACCAACCAACAACAAACAAACAAACAGGGAAACAAAACAAAACACGAAACAAATAAACAAATAAGCAAATAGGCAAACAAAAAAACAAATAGGGAAACAAAAAAAAATAACAAGCAAACAGACAGGCAAACAAACAAACAAACAAAGACAGCAAACATTCATCCTGGAAAGTAATAACAGCCAATGGATGCAGGAGCCAACTTCGAATGGGCACACATCTTAAGCTCACGTCTGTTAAAATTATTTCTTATTTTTGACGTCTCTACTTGTTCTACAGCTATCAAGGAGAGCATCTGGTCTCTTATGCTTCGCGAGCTGCTCAAGTATATTACATCCACGCCACAGGTATCCCACATGTTTCTTACACCATTCTGATCTACGCCACAGGTATCCCACATGTTTCTTCTGATACCTCTCTGCTAAGAGGTAGACCTTTTTGCTACCGTAGCACTGAGACCTGCCAAAACAGTAGAACCTGGACGGAAATTAACTACTCTATGGAGTCGCAGGCTAGCTCCTAATCATGATAAACATGGATGACAGGCTGGTCTGTCAAATATGTCGCCAAATGGCGACTTCAGATGAAAAGTTAGTCGGCTGTGCCGAAAACGTGGCAAATTCAATAAACGTTTTCCGGTAGTACAAGGGTCACTTACGCTATCAGACGTCTGTCTTACAATGCTATTTATTCCTAGGCGTCCTCGGTGGTCTTGTTCTACTGTCTGAGCTCCTCCCTGTACCGCTACCGATGCACACTCTTGAGGTAACTGTACCATTCCTAAATAATAGCTCTGTGAACGCGAACACGACTTTGCGCGCACTGTCGCCGTTTGTGGGTTTTTGCTTTTCCACCTTTCTGGCCATAATGACAAAGGGCAGCACACTACGCTCCTCTTGCTTTTGTGCTCTTGTTTGGACCCGTTGTGTCAGACGACAAATAATTTAACGTACTCTAATTGTTATTGATTGGGAGAGATTTAGAATCAGGAGGTCGTCTCGAGGACGTGTGCTCATGAAGGCCTGTGCGCGTAAGCTACAGACCACCACTTGCCGTTTCTAAAACGCCCTATTTTCCTTATTTTCAAAACGAAGAACCAGTGAATCTCAGAGTATCTGCACGTAACATGACGTTTTGTTTCCGAAATAGAATGAAACAATTGTGCGCTTGAATCAGTTAATAACCTATATGATTTATCACTTCCAGGAGTTACCGCAAGAGGACATCAATCAAGCCATGAACCATCGGCTTCTATGGAGCGCACATCTGAATCCCTCAGCTCTGACTTGCAAGAGATACTCAAATCACTAGCCGGTATGTTTTGGACCTGCGAAAAGTACGTCCTCAGACGCTTCCTTTTTCATGTTAAACTATAAATCCATTGGTATTCACGGAAGATGGAATACCCGAAGTGTGCCCGGAAATGCAATTTTCCAAAATTAAAAATTGAAGACATGGCATTGTTTGAGACCATCTGCTTCATCGCTGCTATGACTTATTACCCATAATGTTGTTTATTCGAACGTGCCAAATGCTGAACGTGCCAATGACTGTACAAAAATAATATTTTTTGTAACGATGTCTCACAACCTTTCTGTGATACTCATTTAGGTTCTGCCTGTCACAACCTCCAGCAAGTTCTCCGTCGAGTGTGTTCTCAGCTGGCCGATCTCTCAGCGCCGACTGCGTTTATATTGTGAGGTTAGTACAGGTGTAGATAAAGTAGATCAAATTGGCGTTCTTACATTATAGAAAGGCGTTGGCCTCTTATCGCTGTGATCTGGGTTCGACTCCCGATCCAAGAACCTCTGATGACGTAATAAACCCTCTGATAATGATCACCCTCGGTGTCTGTGTTTATGGTCGCTTTGCTGGCTGTGGCGCCATTGAAATTACGAGCTGCAAGTCATGGGAAATTAGGGAAGTCAGCCTCCAACTCTTTTGCGGTTTTTTGGCCGCCCCTGTTTGGATCTTGGACAAAATGGACTTCCCAGAAGTTCTGCTGCAGTTAATCCCGCCTTATGTTTTCTCTTGTTTGGTTTCTTTTCTCCAGAACTCTGTTGGAGGTGCTGGATACAGAGCTCTCAAAAATGAACTCCGATGAGAAAACGGACGAGAAGACGAAAGAGGAGGACAAAAAGGAAGAAGAGAAAAGTGAGATTAATTGTTGACTGCGTCGCTCTGTTATATTACCATGTCTCGCATTGATATCCCTTATTCATTGAGTTCTAGGCCTCGCCGTCATATTTTGAGAAAACCAAAGAGAGGAAGAGAAGTTTTTCAAAATTGCAGACCAGAAAATTGCCGTTGTCTATAGATTAATTCGCTTTGTCTGTAGATTATTCGCACACAATTGGTATTGACTTGCTATATATCACCAGGATGTGCAGTACTGATGCCATTCGTATCATGACTCTCTGGCCTACCTCTCCTCACAACCAGCCGTCAAGATTTCTCTGCTGCAGCTACTGAAAACGAGGCAAGTAAATGATGATGAAAGAAACGAAGATGACGAGGACTAAGATGATGTTGCTGGTCACTATTGTTGTCGTTGTTGTTGTCGTTGATGCTGTTGTCTTTGTTATTGTTGTTGATGATGTTGTTATTGTTGTTGTTGTCATTGTTGTTGTTGTCGTCATTGTTGCCGTTGTCGTTATTGTTGTTGTTGGCGTTGATGTTATTGTTGATGTTGTTGTCGTTACTGTTGTTATTGTGGATGTTGTTGTCGTGATGGTGTTATTGTTCCTGTTGTCGTCATTGTTGTTGCCGTTGATGTTGATATTTGAGATATTGCTGTTGAAGTTGTTGTCGTTGATGTTGTTATTGTTGATGTTGTCGTTAATGGTGTTATTGCTGATGTTGTCATTGATGTTGTTATTGTTGTTGTCTTTGTTGTTGTTGCTGTTGTTTTATCGGTTGTCATTGTTGTTGTCATTTTGATATCATTGTTGATGTTTGAGGGGACAGAGAAGAGAAGCCTGAAGTTCGATGATTTGGTCGCGCGAAGTATGGGACATTTTTGCTCGTCTTATTCTCGCCCCATCTCGAATTTCAGGCTTCTCTGTCCCCTGAATTCCACGGAAACGCTTGCAACGCAGGCTACTCCAAAACGGAATGATCGGAAATCGACTGAACCATTTACATATCCTTCAGTTTGACAGCAAAGAATGATGATTTACTCTTCCCCAATCTCCTCCCGTCCATGCTGGCTCTCCTAAAAATGGAACCCGATGCCCTCATAGTATCGCGGGCTCAGTACTGCATTGTGGTAAGTTTGATCAAGGAGGTTTTATGTGAGACCTCCTTGGTTTGATGGCCTAAACTTTAGAGCCAAAATTGCGACATGCCATATTTTGTTTGTTATGTATATTTTCAAATCCGACAATGAGGACTGGACCGTATTTCAAGTCCGCAGCAATTAGTTCCAGTCCGAGGCGAAGCCGAGGACTGGAACTAATTGCAAGGACTTGAAGTGATGGTAATAATTCTTGTTGTTACATGAACTGGCCAATACGGGTTGGTTAACCGAAATTAGTGATGAAATGGTTGTACATCCTAACCGGTCCAAAACCATACAAAGTAGAAAGGGGAGGTGGTGAGTGGTGGGACAAAGTACCCCTCCCCACCCCCTACTGAATTTCCAACTATTATTTTCTCGAATGGTTATATAGGGGCACCAGATTTTATTGCACTAAATGTACTTGCCTCGTGTTTTAGAGTAAGATGGCGATCCTGCCTTTTTATTTTCCGAGATATTTGCTGTCGAAATTGGAATTGGTGGTGGTTTCGGGTCATACCCCACCCCCCTAAATCGGGTCCCCCCCCCCCTAGAGTACCATTGTTTTGATCTCTCCCCTAACGAGTAGTTACGATCTTGTCAAGTATTGAGTGATTATTTTCTTGTTTTTTAGTCCATTCTTGTCAGGTATCGAGTCGTTATTTTCTTGGTGTAAGTTCATTCTTGTCATGTATTGAGTCGTTATGTTCTTGTTTTTTTTAGTCCATTATCCAGTCCCTGTGCGACCAAGTGTCAGCTCACGTCATTCGTCACGCCCTTCACCAATCAACACGTAAGTACCCGAACCTAATGCAATTATAGTTGACTTTAATTGCGTCCGGGATAGATATTATTTACCGGTTGGGAAGTCCGGTAAATGTAACCGAAGGCTAGAATTGTTAGCCACCGAGGTCAGCGTTTTCCTGGTCGAGTCTTTGCTTTTCTCAATCTCACTACAAGCGAACAGATCCAACCCCCGCACTCGTTCGACACAAACTAAGGGAATATACCCAGAATACAATCGCACCACAAGTTTAAATTGTAAACTGTATTTATTGATTGTAACAAACAAGCGTATGCATTTTATCGTATCAGCATCATCTATTTTCACTTATAATTCGGAAAAGTATGGAAACTCACTTTTCTTTACACGATTTTAAACTTTTTTTTAAGAACCACGTATACAAAATATTGTGGGGCAGGGGCGGCGCTGCAAGGCCCCTAAAACTATAGCGTGAAACTATCAAGAACCCGTAGTCCCAAGAAAAACATTTTCAAAGACTCGAAAAAAATATCGGCGAGTCCAATGGTCAATAAAAACGATAGAGCCCCTTTGAAAGTTGCTCTTACCCCATTACAATCACTAACGTCCCTAACTTTCTAATAGAAAAGAGTGTATTTTATCCGTTTTGGTATGTACTATATACAATGACGGTTCTTGTGTAAGTATATTGCAATTTGTTCTACAATAGAACTTTTGTCCAAACAATAGTTATTAAGCGTAAAATAAATAATACTTAGTGACTTACAAATATATTACTTCTTTCTTACTGCAGTCGAAAAACTGCAACTTTGTTACTTAAATATATAAATAAATATTTACAATAAATAGTACTATACTAAGGAGAACAAAGCATCGGAGTCCATGCACCACCATTTAAATATTTGTTTTAGTTTTAGCTTGTCTTATTCTCGTTGGATTTTACTTAAGATTGAGCTTCGAAGAGAGCGAATTCACGTCAGGTGTTGGCTGGATACAAAAACACAACAAGTTCGTTCTGGACTTTCTCAGTCTCACGAGACCATAAGATTTAGCAGTGGCTACGACCCGTCTAAATTTAGTTGAGAACGGGTTGAATGCATTCCGCTTTATTGTTCTGCACGTACAAGTGTTATTTTGAGTCATGATGGGTTTATCTTCCTTCCGGTCTTGCTGTTTCAGCGTGTTAGCGCATTTTACTGTCTCCATAGTAACAACGTGGCGTTCATCCGTACCCCATCTAGTTTTCTCGCAAAGCAAGTAAACTTAACTGACTTCGTCTTCTCCATTTGTTGTCTCCAAGGTGCATTTTTTGTGTTCTTCAGTACTAGAGCACCGTTGGAGCTATTAAACATAACAAAGTTCTATATTTCGCTGTAAGTTTACCGTTTGTCTTGACCACTGTGTGCCTATGAAACCTCCACTTTATCCCATACAAATTACTGTCCTTCACTCTTCCACGAGCTAAGCAAGGTAGACTCACGCTTGTCACACTTTTGTTCGTGCACACTTTCACTGTTTCGCTTGTTACTTTTCCTTGACAACCGAGAGTCACGTTAATGCTGTAATTCCGACGACCATTGCTGGAGAAAATCTCAAAGCGGTAATCACCCTCATCAGATGATTTTACATTTTGTATCACAAGTGCGGAGTCGCTATTCACAGTCACGCGTCCTAGTAGTTCACTTGGAAGGGCTTTAGTCAGCTTAATGTGCCCATTTCTAGAAAAGGCCAGTACTCTCCAACGGCTATTCGCCTGGCGTCGAAATAACACTTTCACATAGTCTGTGGCGAAGTTGATTGCCGATGGGGAACGTAGAATCAGGCTGTCTCCCCAGCAAACCATTCGGGTTTTCCTTGCACCCTCGCCCATGGAGCATCCCGCAAACCCAGTGAAGAATAGCACACACAATACTCGTCCGAAAACATTAGCCATACCTGTTAAAAGTACTGATTTCTGATCCTTTCTTGTCTTGATAAGTACAGTGTTCTGAACTTGTTGAACTGTTCAGAAGCAATGCAAAGTTAACTAGAAATGTCTCGCCACTGCTCCTTTATATCCTTATTATCTGCTTTCACAATGATAGCAATTTGCTGAGATGACTTTAGCTATATACGGTAGTTGTTTTGTAATCAAACAGCGGGGTAGAATCCCTGTATTGTATCGGTAAATCTGTCTGCCTGCTAGACGGGCTATTACGAATACACAGCGTTTTAGACTTGAATTCCCCCTTGATTCAGAGTTGCACGAGGAATGCTGTGTGCTTTGCGCTGTAGCATTTGTCATGCAGATGTTTCAACATCACACGTATTATATAGCCTCTGACATTGCACGCCCGACGTCTGGGACGAATTTGGCTCAAGGGAATCCCCTATGATTTATCATGATGTAATTTAGTATTTGCTACGACCCCTCCCCTCACGTTAGGCCAATCCCAAATATGGAAACCGGAACAACAATATCTTATTGAAATCGGACTTCCTGTGATTGATCATTTCCGGTTCTCTTCCTGTTACAAGGAAACCAGCCCTTTTTTTCTTGCTTCCTCATCGAGCGTGCTATAATATTATGTCTTCCTCATTCCAATCGGAAACATAGGTTTTAAAGGGGAAGTGACTATTTAGAGAACAAAATGTCGACACATTTGCAGTATTGTCATGCATGACAAAGTAAACAATTCTAAAGTGTTAGAAAGCCGCTTTATAACTAGGAATTGTCGAACTTGTAGGTTTGAGGACGTGAGAAACTCCAAGGGGGAGGGAAGGTCTTTTTCGACCGCCAGAATTTCCAGTGGGAGAGGGGTCGGGGCGGCTTATTAAACGGGTGTGGTTTTCGTAGAAGCTATTATTAGAACGGAACATAATCAAGGAGAAGCGGTATTTTGAGGGTTTGATTGTGGTAATTTTAGGGAGAGGCTTCTTATGCCACCTCCCCTTCCAGTCCCCCTTAAATATAATGCGATATTTTTCTGCAATTGACCATGGATGAAACATAGTAGACCATACTATAGAAAAGAAAACAAGCAAGTGTTTCTTTTACACACGGCCGTGAGAGGTGAAGAAGTAAAAAGGTTGACAGCAATGAATCGTGTTAATCTCTGCACCGATTAATTGCGGTTTCAAGCGAATCAAACATCTAAACAACCCGATAGCTTTTGCAAACCTCTGAGTGCTGTTTGCGGTTTCTAAGTGTTGCTTGTGCGATCGAAGGAAGTTTTTAAAATAGCTTGTGACTCTAGTCGTTTCAGAGCTCGTAGAAATATGAAAACCGCAATAAAATTCTTCCTCCTTTCGAGAATTTTTAAAATCATGTTTGATTGCCTGACGTTCTTGTCGGTCACGCAACACTGAACCCTGTCACGCCACTGTATTAGCCGTTCCTCGTGTTATTCTTCATGGCTGATATATCTTTCAGATCCTACGTTCAGCAGTATATCGTCCACGTTCCTTGCATTTTATTTCAACTTCACGCAAAACTGTCAATGCGTGTTATCTTTACGGATGATCTTGCTTCTTTCAGAAGTGTGACAAATAAGGCAATGTTTACCATTTATTTATAGAAATATCTATGCTTGGTGACTTTGTTTTTTCCCAAGAACTCGCCAAGCGAAACATTTTAGCCTTTGTTTAAGTTTTATCGTCCGACGAATCAGCATAAACATGATTTCCTTCAAACAAAGTGTTGCAGAGAGCATTCAAATGAAAGCTTTCTCTATAAACCCTTCATTATTTGGTAGACAACATTATAGTTTTGGGTGGGAGGTCATGCTCGCAAATATTGACATACAAAAGAACGCAGAATTGATGTTTTTGTTTACAAGTTAATATTGCTGTCTGAGTGCTGGCACTTAGTGACTACACCCAATTCGTTTGAAAAGGAAACGATATATTGCTTTGCTTCATCTGTCACGCGACTAGAAATATTGCAATAAATATTTGCTTAAATGTCAAAAGAATTCCAGAATCGTGAAGATAGCACTTTTAGTTCACGATTAAATTGTGAAATATGAGCTGCTGAATAGATGCCATATTTTACTGTAAATGTAAGGGCCGAACATGGCGGCCATATTACCAGTTCTTTTCATAATTCTGCGAACTCCCACTTGACATTTCTGAACACCAAACTGCGTTTTGGCTTCCGTCAATTAAACCTTTTAAGACAAGCGCATGTATGTTTTCTAAGTTTCGTTTGTATTTAAATTTTGTTTTTAAAGCCTTGCTAACCCTATCATTAAACAAAATCTCTCAAATACTCTAAAATCTAACCGAGCTGCTCACTCGATTTAGTGACGGAAGCCAAACCGCGGTTTGTCGGTTGGCGTAGGAGAGTTCGCAGAATTATGAAAGTCGCAGTGATGTGAGGCATGTGTCCGTCGTGTTTCTAGTTTCAAAGTTAGAAATCCAGGCGCGGATCCAGGGGGGGGGGGGGGGGGAGGGGGGTTCATTGGGTGCAAATGAATCCCCCTCTCCAACGAACCGATTTTTTGGGGATCGGTTCACTAAAGATCTTTTGTCATTTCAGAGATGAATCCCCCCCCCCTCTTAAAATCCTGGATCCGCCACTGAAATCCCTAGGAGTCCTACCCCTGAATTTGCTCCGGAGAACAGTTTTCTCATAACCCTGCTAAGTAAGTGGCTTTGGTTTCATTTTCAGCTGTCAAATACTCTTCCCGACAGTGAGATGTTATCAGTTATCTGCACGGCGTTACTGGAGCATGTCGGCTCGCCCGAACAATCCTTCGCAACTATCCTACTTGCTTTGCGGTCTATGGTCACGCTCACAGAGCATAACTATGGTGTCTATCACCTTAAAAGGTAACACGATGATCAGCACGCTGCCAGATCATAGCATTTTAGAAAATTTTATGTTTGTAAAAGGAGGGTCATCTCGCATAAGCCCTGTGGTTTCTTATGGCCCTCCTTGCCACCTTATTATTTAATGTAAATGTATCTATAGTGTTCTATTTATATTGTGGCTAAATAATAAACTGAAACTGAAACTGAAACACTTACAGCAGAAACAGCATCAGCAAGAACAGCATGAATCTATTGTAAGATTGGTCTTCACCATTTGGCAGCTCATCAGAATACCATCGTCATTAAAGGGGCTCTCGCACGCTTGCTTGCCACTTCTCTGACAAGAAAATAGCTCAAATCGCAATCCAATTCCATCCTCTTGATAACAGGTCAAAACAACCTAGAATTGCATTTGTCTAACACTTGAAATGTTTTTCTATTAATCTGGAGGATTATTTTGATTACTTCGGTCAAATGTACATGTGTTTTCATGGTTACAATTTTACTTATTTTATGTCCACGGTGGACAAATATTAAGCGTGCGAGAGCCCCTTTAATAACAAAATCAACATCACCATTTTAGACCATGATCAACATCACCATTTTAGACCGCCATCTCTTGTTATATAACAACAACTGCAACATCAAACAATACCCGCAACAGCCTCATAAGATATTAGAAAATTAATGATAAGATTATTAGTTGAGGTTCAATCGTTAACTCGTGTTGTCTACAGAGCGTTAGAGAGCAACCCAGAGTGTTCTACCGTCTACTGCACAGGCTGTCTTCTTCTTTCGAGTAAGTCGTCTACTTATTTACTTCCTCTTATCATCCCACGTGAGTTCGTCAGCTAATCAGAAACAAGATCTATATCCTGGCGATTCTCTAAACTATCAGGACTCGTTTACTCTAAGGTTAAGGATTTATTGCTCGGAGCGAGCGGAGCGAGCGGAGAGCAAGTCTAATCTTGCTGCTTTACACATTCCTTTGCACGTTGGTATGCATTTTTCAACGGAATCTCTTCCGTGAAAATTCGGCGTGGGTTACCTGTGGTTACCTGTGGCACGCGCATGCGCACGACGTTCATATTTTCGGGAGGCGATTTCGATTTTGGGGTGGCGATGCACCCTTGTACATTCCTTCGTAGGCATTTGCAACATGCGAAGACGGCTACTAATTGCTTCCGGCTTCAAAGTCCTTTGCATACTCAAACAGTTTACGAAACGTGGGGTTTTGATCTATCGATCTATGTGGATGTTTTTCAGTAGTTTGTTGGGATATATTCGCTCGGAAATTCGCTTAGTTTTCACGATTTGGGGACGAGTTTGGAACGGAACTAGAAGTCCAACAGTTTACGAAACGTGAGGTTTTGATCTATCGTCTTTCGATCTATGTGGCGAGCTTGGAACATAACTACAACTCGAATGCGATTCTAGCGATTGGCATGGTCAAGTCTGTTATGAAGCTATCGTGTGGCTGATATTTATTGGAACTGAATCAAAATGGGAAAATGGCTCTAGAATATTCAACCAACACCAGAATCCAAATCCAAGGTACTGCAATGAAAAATCCTGCTTTAGAATTTACATTCTAACCTGGGACCTAATTCCTGAAACATATATAAGTTTAGTTGGATATTAATTAAGTAACTACCGAGAAGCTCACATGTTTAGAAATCAAATCACTGTGCTTGGCTCAAACAACTCTAGAAACATTTCTGCAACAGCTACTGTACCACTGAACTATAAGTATATTATAACACTGATCAGTCATATTCGAAATTATGTATACAACTTATGCACCTATCAATGTTAAGCCCCAGGAAAATATTTCACACAACAACTCTCCTTTATTGTACATAATAATTGTGTGGTTCCAAAAAATATCCATATGTTGAAAAGTGACCCCTCCACCCCTCTGGAATTTCCAAAGAAAAATACAGTATTGTATGGAAAAGATCAGGTAATTGACCCCCCCACCCCAGAATTTCTAATCCCTTCCGTAGGGGGAGTATGGATAATTTCTGGAACCACACATTGCACATTTACTTTCCTGGACCCTGTTGTATTAAAATACACAGGGTTTAATAAAATGCTGGTGTTGTCACAAAATGGTTATTACCTCAAATTGAACAGCATTAGTACTTGTCAATGATAATACTACTAATAATAATGACATTTATATCAAACAACGATTAAATTTACAGCGGATGTTGACAGAAAAGAGCCTATTAACAATATATGTACAGTATGTACACTATTTACACAATTTGAAAATTACTACAACAACTCGATACAACTCCTATAATAATACGTCATTATTGTGTGGTTCCAAAAAAATATCCATACCCCCTCCACGGAAAGGTTGTTTAAAAGTGACCCCTCCACCCTCTTGAATTTCCAAAGAAAAATACAGTTTAGTATGGAAAAGATCAGGTAAATGACCCTCCCCCACCCCTCTGGAATTTCCAATCCCTTCCGTAGGGGGGGGGGGGGGGGGGTATGGATAATTTCTGGAACCACACATTCATCTTTTCATTCAAAATTAAAACTTTACAAAAAGGAAGCAGAAGCTTTTACAAATAATGGCAGTATACACATCATTATCAGGTTGGATGAATTTTTCTTGATAATACATCTGGATTTATGCATTCACCAGGGGCGTAGCCAGGGGGGGGGGGCGGCCCCCCCTTTCTCGGAGATTTTCCCATACATTTACTGTATTTGCTGGAGGAAATATGAACATTTTTGTCCCATGTTTTCACTATCGGGCCCCCTTCAGAAATTCCTGGCTACGCTGCTGTTCACTATACATGCATGCATACCTTTCATCTGAATGCCATCTTGAACATGCAGAAAATTTCTATAGTGCACAATTATCTCTCTATCTGGATTGAGCATACGTCCCCACCCTAGGGTGAGCCTTGAAGGTCAAAGTCCACACCATGGGGCAAGAAGGCCTGTCAAGCCCCCACTGGCTTAACATTGATAGGTGCATTAATAGTGTATTTTAAATTTTAAACACTAGGAAACAAATCCCATTCTAGAAAGAGAAGCTTCCTGCCTCCGAGCACTTCACTATCTAAATAGATACTACTAGTATAGCGCTTTAGTCTCACAGGGATCCTCTGTTGACACATGCGCTACGACGTTGATGGAAATAGCTTTCTGCGCATGCTCCAACTTTCAAAATCAACCAATCAGAAAAGGCCGTCAAATGGTTGTCACCATAGCCTCCTCCACAGGGTGACCAGCCGGGGAAATGGTATGAGAATGGAGCGGGACGGGCACGTTTAAGGTCACACCACAATACCAGACTCGTACCCAGTCGTTAATGCGTTTCTTTTCTATTTTTTCGCTTTTGCGTTACTGGCTGTTACCAATATTGCGTTACTTGACAGGCGCGCAAAGGATTATGGGAAGGTGAGTTCGTCCTGACCGTGATGCACCGCGCACCTTGAAAAAACCTCGACCTGACCGTGATGCACCGCGCGCCGCTAGAAGAAAACAACACATGGCGACTGGGTACGAGTCTGCCACAATACGGAGAACTCCTTTTGATTGGGAAACTCGGCTATTCCCACTTTTAATAACATCCACGAATAGCGGCAAGTCCACGAATAGCGGCCTTTTCCCTTCTTTGACCAGGACTGGTATCCCTGGGCCCGACAGCCTTTTACCCTCTCCACAACCACTGAGCTTCTTCAACTCCTCTACCTGACGATGCCACCCAGCCAACACTAGCTACTGCCGCAAGTAATGAGGCTCCTCCTGCAACTGAGTCTACCCCTTCCTCATCTGACAAGGCTTCAGACACCTCTGGCGGGGCTGCAGACTCCAGTAAGCTTGCTGTGGATACACCTGAGGGCGCTTCTGAGGCTGCTACAGACATCACAGAGCAGGAAAATGTTGCTGAAGGTGTTGCATCTGAAGCAGAAGGGATACCTCCGGTGTTAGTAATACTACATCCGGAATTGACAAGGCTACTTCCCCTGTTGATAAGGCTTCCGCCGGGTCTGATAAGGCTACTCCCAGTTCAGATGAGGTACACCTTACCACTGAGATATCAATCTCCATCACTCAGATGAAGACATTTTGAAGACTGCTTCCAGACGACTACCGCTCAAAACGCTTGAAAAAACGCCTCGAGGTAAGATCCTAGCCACTGGTATCCATATGCCCCTTCACCCCACCCTCAAGTGAAGCCAGGACTGAGTTTCGTCTCAAATGGGCCGTTACTGTCGAGGGTTTGGGCCTTGAATTTTTCAGTGAGTCCTCGTTTTTGCCTAGAATTTCAACAGGAGTGGGTCGGGTTCGTGCACGTGGGTTTCGGTACACGGATAGAGAGAGCATTTGAAACGAACAATCCAGTCCTGTTAATCCAGTTTGAGTATTTTTCCTGTTTACTGGAGAGGAGCTCGCAAGCTAAGTAATGACCTAGCTCTATTATTTGGTTAGGAGAGTTGCAAAGAGGACGAGACGCTTGAGACCCTGTTAGAAGGAATAACAACCTGATACAGTTACTAGAGAAGGCAGACGACTCAACGAAAGAACCTGGTATGTAATACGAATACCTACACTCCCCGACAAAAATACCTGACACTCTACTCCCACTATCATTTTGTTCTTCTGAAAAGTCCTCGCTTTCTTTTAGAGTCTCCTGGATTAAACAAACTAATTTGTTTAATCGGCTCCTAAAGATGTCGCTTAATTAGGAACTTTGAAAATGGCATTTTTATTTGCAAACAAAAACCTCTTTGAAAACTCTTGGATTCCACGACGCATGCGCGGAATTTTGTACAGAGTCATCGAGAGAAATATTTTTTTTTGTACATTCCCCAACGTGCAAAATCAGCCAATCAGCAAAGACCTGAAATGGCTGTTTACCAGAGCCTCCCCCTCCGGAGAGGTCTGGGTACGAGGATAGCGTCCTCTACGCCCTCTCCTTAACGAGACAAAATGTGTTGACAAAATTTAGCACCATTTTGATTTCACTCTCGTTGCCGTACAAGACCTATAAGCATATATTTCTCCCCTCCCCCGAATCAATGTTGGTCCTTACAGCATAAATTCGTTTCAAGGACCCAGCCAACAAAACAACATTGAAAAAGGGAGATGAATTTTAAACGATAGAACACATTTTCAGCAGTCCTAGTCCCTAGGCGTAACGTCACTTTTTGCCAAACATTTGTCCAATATTGTAGAATATCTTCGGGACAAGGGGGACAAGTCCCGCGAAACCATACACACTGGAAAAAAATGCACAATTTGTCCCAGGAATCAACTACCAGTTTAATTTGTGGGACTTGTCCCTCCTCCCTGGGACAAATATATATTTAGTCCCCGTGAAATTTCAACGCAAAAAACGGAAGGCTCGTGGGATAAGTCCCTAAAACCAAGTCGTCATTTGGCGAATATAGGTTGAAATTTGTACTCGCCAATCCTAAATCTAGTCGCTATATATCAGGCCCAGTATCAGAAAGCGAAAGTATGTCGAAAGTGCGTGTCGCCTTTTCCGGTCTGGTTGTTATCTCATCGACCTTTGAAGAACGGGAAAACACAACCAAAATCCAGTCTTTGTAGTATGTCTTAGTTTGCCTATGACACATCCATGTTTACTGTTTTCGATTGGACCTAAATGATATCAACAAAAGAAAGGCTCTTTCCGGCGTAAAAAACCTGGTATTGTTCACGAGTTGCGTCAGTCGCTCTCAGTTGATTACCGAAGTTATGTATTATGCCAGCGCTTGATAATTCAATACTTTCATGTCAGCACCGAACATTCCCACAATTGTCTGAAGTTTAGAAATAAATTACCTTATTTGATTAATCCATGTATTTAAACAAAGACTAGAATAAGCAACGGGGATGGTTGGTGCTTTGATAAGAGTTGCAATGTTTTATTTTATCATTCTCTTTCGTAATGTTCAAAACGAAGGGATACAAATAAAAGGACGATAACTGTTTTGATAACGCCAAAAAGCCAAAATTGTCAAGAGAAGAAAAAGTCAAATCATTGCTATTGCCATAAAGTAAGGAATGACCAACGTTTGCAGAAACTTTTCTTATTTTGCCTTGGTCTTCTACGATGTTTCGCGATCGAAGAAACAGAGAAAACCCAAATGGTTTGCTGGGGAGACAGCTGATTCTACGTTCCCCCTCTACACTCAACCTCGCCACAGACTATGTAAAGTTGTTTTTTCCGACGCAGGCGAATAGCCGTGGAGAGTACTGGCCTTTTCTAGAAATGGGCTCATTAAGCTGACTAAAGCCTTCCAAGTGAACTCCTAGGGCGCGTAACCGTGAACAGTGAATCTGCACTTGTGATACAAAATTGACCTCAATGATGAGGGCGATTAACGCTTTGAGATTGTTCTCCAGCAGTGGTAGTCGGAATTACAACTTTGAGGTCATTCTTGATTGCCAGGAAAGTGACCCATGAAACAGTGAAAGTTTGCGATATTGGCGCGATTCCCATTGGTCTCCCCTGCCAAGCCGTTAGAAGGGTAAAGATGAGGAACTTCTATGGGATAAAATGGATGACTCAGACAGACACTGTTGTTAGGACAAGTGGAAATCTTACAAGTTATTGGGTAATCCACAATATAAACACTTTGTCAAGTTTAACAGCTCAAGCGGTGCTTTAGTATGGTCAACTCAATGAAGACACCATGGAAGAAAACGACTGAGCCAGTTGGAGCCGATGAACTTTACTTGCAACGTGAGAAAACAAATGGAGGCACAGATGAGCGCATATTGTCCTGTTAACACTGTGAGGTGCGCTCGTAAGGGCGTCAATACAGAACAAAGTGACCACTGTCTGTTACTTCGTAATTCCCCACTTTCAGCTGATCTCGCATCACGGTGCGCAAAGGATGTGGTAAAAACGAAACGTTCCGAGATTCAGCGACAGATCCCCGAATTTTCGCAGTTTGTGAAGCAAAACCTAGATATAGTCATCGCACAAGTCAAACCCAGTTTACATTTGACACCAGGCGAGATTTACTGAAGAAATGAAAAGTTTTTATGCTGAATCTGTTTGAAACGCTTGGAGATGCAACAAAAATCTCTCTGATGGCTTATTGGAAAGCAAGAAATCTGCTAGTTCTATTGCCCACCAGAAAAGAACTCTTTGATATCAGGGTAGACATACCACGCACTTACCGCAAAAGCGGCTGAACCTTTTCAGTTCCTTTATTTCCGACTTCATAACTTCAAGTTCGTAGCTTAGGAAATATTTTTGTGATGCGGGCTTCCTGTGTCAATGCGCGCACCCCAAATGGCGGGAATTTAGAGCAACATCATGCAGCCATCACAAACGTTCCTCGCACAGACATCAGTCAATCATAAACGTTCCTCGCATAGACCCCAGCCAATCACACAACGCCAGTTCCTCGCACAGACCTCAGCCAATCACAAACGTTCCTCGCACAGACCCAGCCAATCACAAACGTTCCTCGCACAGACCTCAGCCAATCATAAACGTTCCTTGTACATACATCAGCCAACAGACACATCGCCAAGTAATTGTATATTTATTCTATTTCTATGGCCATGTAAAAAACACGGTCCCGCTTAGCATCAGACCAAATAGATGTCATATTTAAAACTACAAATGTTGATCTGATTGATGTGATTTATTAAAAATCAAAACTTATACATGTATTGCATTATCAATCAAATGGATTCCTTGACGAATTTCAGAAGTAGAGAGTACAATCATGCACAATGAAACTAAAAGAAAAATGAATGTCTGTAATGTTTTACTCTACCTCGAGGGATGAATTATGCACACACAAAAAAATGCCTCAATCGATAACCAACGCCTTTTCTCTTGAGTGTCGGTTAGGCCGAATAACTAACTTAGCGGTGGCGTCTCTTGAACAGCGAGAGTGTACACAACAGATCCGCTATTCATTTAAAAGGGGAAACACACCTCATACAGGCCGGTAAGCAACAAATAACTGTATATAGGATTAGATAAACAATTGACAGTGTGCTTCGAGTAGTTTTTAGCTGTATAAAGACTCGTTTTCAGGGTGATTCGTGAGGGTTTGCAGCTGAATAACGAGCCCAAATCAATCGATTTATTACACACAAAAACTCGTCGAATAGAGTTTCCACAATAGTATAGTATTAATGTATACTCCTATCGCCCGTGGACTGTTGTCTTTTTGATCCTGAGGTAGGGGGTTCCCCTGATAAAAGTACCCACACGTGTACTTATAAAAAGAGATGATTTCTAAGCAAAAACAGATATCGATATAAAAAGCCCTTCAGTGTTTTCATTTTGTCAGTGGCAGGCTAAACAACAGCTGCCCAGTAATTGGTTTTGTCTCTTGCGCGGTTCCAACTACGAAAAAAAAGCCCCCGTCTTAAAAAAGCCTGCGTTTGTCTGTATCGCTATGTAAACTGTAAACTAATTACATATATAGTCATGGCTCGTTTTGCTTTGTAAGCGACAATTGATTTAAGGTACACGTTGTGCAGGTTTTGTGGGCAGTTCAGAAGTCTTTGCGACTAGCCTACCGAGGTTTGATTGTCAGTGACGGAGCCAGTACAAGACCTCGCATTGCTTTGAGCAATTCAGAAATGGCTAGTACTTCAAGCACAGTATTCTCCGCCACGTTTTTAATTGTTTAATGATATGCTTCTCAACTGGGATCACGCAGAGGTCTCACACAGTTTGCTGGGGCGACGACATTATACTGCGCTACCATCGGACAGTTAATTCCACCCTGAAGTCATTAACTGTGTCATTTCGAGCAAAGGACGAGTGGAAACAACTCGTCTAAGCACTGATGGGCAAGTTCAAGTCAATCAAGCAATCCAAGGCGATTCAAACGAAGGATCATGTTTGTATAATAACTCCACATTGTGATCAAAAATGCTAGGTCCAGCGACGAGGGGAATACTGGTTCCAAGTTTTCTTCAGCAATGGTCGCATTCGAAAACGACGTTGTTAAAGTTATTCTCAATTGTCAAGGAAGAGTGACCAAGAAAAAGTGAATTTTTGCGGTAACGCTGTGTTTCCCGTGATCTTTCCCTGCCCGGCCCTGAAAAGAGTAAACAAGAGCAACTTATTGGGTTAACGTGGAGAAGTAATAACGAAGTATCCTTACGACTAATGAGAAGTTGTGACCGTAGATTGGGTTAATCCCAGATATAAACGCTTGGTGGAGTTTAACGCCTCAAGTGGTGCCCTGATGTTCGTGATTTCAGGAGAGGGATTATTGAAGGCCAAGAGAAAGTTAACGAACTTCACTTGCGCCGTTAATAAGCGAAATGGTGGTACACCTGAGCGCCATATTATTGTCACTGAGGTGTGCGCTGATGGTCTTATAACTCGTGCAGCGATAGTAACTCATGCGTCCCAAGAATCAAGGAATCATACCGTTAACAGTAGCGCAGGCGAGAGAATCTATCTCGAGTTTTCCGTTCATTTTTGCCTTTTGTTGATGTTTTGTCTTGGACGTATATTTGAACTTTTGTAATCAATAACAAATGAAATATTTTTATATTTTGTAAGGATATTATTACAGTCAAATACCATCCTCGTCAAGCGAGGGGAATTTTTTCTAACGTTCACTCGTGAGTGAAAAAGTTGGAGGAGAAAAAATCCCTGTACTTCGGAGGATGAGTCAATACAGTGTTTATTTACATCCCTCCAGTGTGGGACACTGCAAGTGATACATCCTTTTAAAAATATCACGGCTGTACTTGTATGATTTTGATGTATTTTTTGTAAGCTTCACAATGAATTCATTGTGTAATATGTACAAATGTAAATGTGTACTATATATATGGTCATGGAACTAAAGATGGCTCGGTATAAATCATGATAGATGCTAATAGTACGGACATTAGTATATGGAAGTATTATATGCGGGTATGTTTTTTAAAATACGATAGTGGTTTTCATAAACCCGTGGAATACTCTGAGCATATTACACTCTGTTATGTACTATTACAATATGAGTGGCTATGTTGTATCTGCCGATACAACATAGACACGAATATTGTAAAGTACTTATGATATTCTAATTTTGTACTTATATTAAATTGAATGTGCATTGAAAATGAAAGAATTTTCGGGTGTTACAAAAAAACGCCTATCATTTTGTAGCAAGCATGCACAGAAGGCATGATTCCTGTCCCACATGGAACTAGCCGGACTAAAACAACATATAATCTCTCAGGTGAAGCTTTTTAGGTACTGCTCTACGAGAGAAGACCATGCTTGGACTTCACTAGAGTGGTCCCCTTCAGCTTTTAGTCTGTAGGGGATATTTGAAACAATGTGCATTGAAAATGAAAGAATTTTCGGATGCACAAAAAACGCCAATCGTTTTGTAGCAAGCATGCGCAGAAGGCATGATTCCTGTCCCACATGGAACTAGCCGGACTAAAACACATATAGTCTCTCAGGTGAAGCTTTTTTTTAGGTACTGCTCTACGAGAGAAGACCATACTATTACTCTTTGACTATTACACTTTGTTTCACGGGATTATGGAAACCCCTCTATGCTTTGTTCCATTGACTCGGATTTCTGAAAACACTATTATTAATAAGTAATTAACTCTGGAATCGTGTACAAATGTAGACCTCATAATCTTAGATTTGTTTGTCTCGGATATCTTAGAGCGGTTTCCCCGTTAACGCGTGAAATGTTTTGAAAAAGTATTATTCCATTATTCTGCATTGTCCTTGATGCACTTTACTACTTTTAAAAACGCCCCAAAAAAGTATTTCCCTTTCCCGCGACGCTCTGTAGAGCCGGACCCGGCCGCGCTCGAATATTTAACCTGCTCTGTGCGACAGAACCCAAAAATGGCAAGATTTCTACCCTAAGGTCAGGTAAAGTCAGATAGGCTTGATTCTTTGCACAGAGTATCCTTATACAATAAGAAACAAATAGAAATGACTATTTTTTTCTAATTGATCCGTCTTTAAGATATGAGGAGTTACACTTTGGTTTTTGCAGCACTTTTTTGACATTTTTTGTTAGAATTGTACAAAATTTTGCCATAAAACGATGCAGTAACCAAAGTTTAACAGCTGATATCTTAAAGACGGATCAATTAGAAAAAAAAAATACTCATTTCTATTTTGTTTCTTATTGTATAAGGATTCTCTATGCAAATAATCGAGCCTACCTAACTTTACCTGACCTTAGGGTAGAAATCTTAACATTTTTTGGGTTCTGTCGCACAGAGCAGGTTAAATATCTCCAGTATTAGCTTCTTTAAGTTCCCTCAGTCTCCATTTTGTCAGCCTAACAACATACCGAGTCAGAGAACCATCCATTTCCATCGGCTGATTAGGGAATGTAGTGCGATATTTTCGATTGAATTCGGGAGATCAAGTATAAAACTTGTTTGTAGATGGTTATTTAGAGATTTCTACACGTAATTCGTTCTTATATCGAATGAAAACAGTAACAAAGGAGTGGCGGAATGGGGATTTTAATGGGGAATTCCCCTTTCTGTGATCAGTCATGATTAATTGAAAGGCACATGATTGTCACAAGATCTCTAGATTGCCAAGCAGTAAGTAACAAAAGGGAAAGCACCGCGGTGTCTGCTGATCACCATGCTGACTATGCGGTACTCAGTCACGAGATTCACTCGTTTTCAAGCGCGGACATGACATAAAACTAAGACCCTGTCCACACTTCACCTTTTTCAAACGAAAACAGATACATTTTGCTCCGTTTTCAAAAGATTTGTGTTCACACTTATCGTTTTCGTATCGTTGTCGCCCGTCCACACTACAACGCGTATCCGTACGAAAACACTGTTATGCATTCACTGCGCATGCTCAAATAAGCTCAACGCATGCGCATTTCGATCTGTCGGCCGCGAAATTGGTCGGGTTTGCTGTGGTGACGTCATCGTTTTCAGATAGCATCGTTTTCACCCGTCCACACTAGAAAACAACGTTTTCAAACAGTTCCGTTTTCAAATCGCTCCACTCTGGAGAGCGTTTTCGGATTGATCCATTTTCGGTGATCGTTTTCGGCGTTGTAGTGTGGACGATAGCCGTATCCGGAGCAAAAAGTACCCGTTTTCGTTGAAAACGGAGTAGTGTGGACGGAGTCTTAAAATCAAACTTGTTACCCCTCTTCTTTTGCACGATATGTTGTTTTAAACTACTGCTCCTATGTCCTTCGAAATTCTGATTATTTTATATCAAATAACAGAAAACAGCAGAATAAATTGGTGCGACTAGAATTAGAGTTCGCGTTACAAAATGTGTTTGTTGGGCATTCTATTAACTCGCGCTCTGCGCATTCCCTCGAGGCCTCTTGGCGTATATAATTCTTGTTAATTCATTAGTTATTCACTGACAGTTTACCAGTCACAAACGCTTCACCGTGTCTAATTTTCAGTTCTCGATGTATCAATTCTTAGGCGAATTGTGTATTTTTAGACAAATGTGTACTGTTAACATCGTCTCGTCTTCAATAAACTGGTACACGCGTCTACTCCTACACCCTTTGTCTTGTTATTGTAGAATATGCAATATAAACGCTTTCTGCGCGTAGGAGCGCAGCGACAGAGCGCTGAATAGTACAAAACAAGTACAATGGCATTAAAATGATTCGTTTGAGAAACTAAAACAAACTCTCGACAGTCTTTTTCTCTCTAGGTCGGTAAAACACTCGACTTTGCCTCGTTTTTTCAACCCACTTCTCGGTGTTTGGAATCCTGATGAAACACGCTGTCTCGTGTTTGATATATTACTCTTAGTAATGGGCTCTGGTTATGATTCTTGTTTTATATCTTCAGATGAGGATAAGGAACCAGAACTGCCTTCTCGCACCCTCTACAACAGCTCTTCACCAGTCGCCTGTCCTTCGTTGTCGGGGATATAGAAGATGGGCGTGTCAGTCCTACCATATGGTTAGTACCCCTCCACCCGAGGATATCGACCCCGGACGGATATGGTGAGTCACCTTTCAGGGACCGACATGAACTGTTTTTGTTAGGTGCCAATGGCGACCATTGACACATTTTAGTCGCCAAAAGCAATATTTAGTCGCCACGTAAACGTGGGATCTCAGCTGAACTTAGAAATATGGGGTGCCATTTGGTGACTACAATAGCTCTACATTTTTGCCGCCAAGCCCCCCAAGTTTAGTCGCCATTGGCGACCATATGGTCGCAATGTCGAGCCCTACCTTCACTGTTTATTAACCTTGTCATTCTAATGCTAATGTGCCAACCGTAGACTGAATAGCGCCCTTTGTTCTATGAACCAATCGATCTCTGGTTGGCACATTTATAACAATGGATGACGTCAGCGTGAACAGCGCTATAGTTCACCGATACCGAATTCATTTTTCTGCCTCCCTACTACGAAAATCACCGAACTGTAGAATCGGTTTGAAAATTCATGCCGCCGCCACACCCACAAACATTTACAACCCCGCCTATTTTTTTTTCCCAATTCCTTTGGTCACGACTATTCCCAGGTTTATTGTTTTACTTAACTGTGAAAATATATCCAGCAAATAATTTCATATAGTCTAGATCTCTCGGAAGAAACTATGAAGTATTCTTTATGGACTCTAGCTTAAAAAAAAAGCTTTTTCCCAGAGGGATTTCCCCATGAGTTGTGTTTACACGTTCCACATCGTGAGGAAATTTCACGAGAATGTTCAATGCAGGCAAGAATATTGTCGTCGTCTGGTATCTACTGTTTTTGCTTTTTTTTTTTTCAGGTAAAAAGTGACTTAGATTCCCTACGTGAAAAGTATTGCCCAGACTTCGACTTAAAGGCCGAGCTAGAAAAGGGCCTGGTACCTTCGCCACCAGCTTCTCCATCGAGAAAGAAAGCAAGGTGTGTAGACAAAAAAATATAGCGCTGTTCACGCTGACGTCATCCATTGTTATTAATGTGCCAACCAGAGATCGATTGGTTCACAGAACAAAGGGCTCTATTCAATCTACGGTTGGCACATTAGCATTACAATGGCAATGTTGATAAACAGTGAATAGCGCTATAATGATTTTGCCACACGTTTTGTACCCTTGGTTGCCAAGGTGCGACTTGATACCAAAGCGTGTAGAAGAATACTTGTTAATCAATCTAAAAACAAATCACGTTTCTTTTTAGCGTCCCGGAAACCATCAAAATGAGCGCTTTGATTGGCTCGCGAAAGTGCGCACTAATTTCTATGAAGTCTTATGCTGTTTGAGTGTGAGCTAGGACATACCGTGACCTTGGCCTTGGAAATATTCACCTCGACCTTCAGGTTTCGGTCAGTATTTCCAAGACCTCTCGGTCACGGTATTTCACTATCCGGACCTCACATCCGGTAAATAGCATAGGTGCGTTACTCGGCTAAGGTTCCTCGTATGGGCTGCTGGTTTCTGCCAATACCTTGTTAAAAATTTCCATTCCTTCCAGGGTAACGAAACGCAAGTTCGACCCCCTTATCTCAGGATTGGTCGCGATATGAAACGAATGAGAGGTGAGGAAGAGAAACAACTGCCTTTTCCTACACAAAGTTCCATGCTGATCGAATGTCGCTGATGTTTTTCTCTTCCCCAGGTCACGGTCGTGTGGCCGTGGTATGCGTGGAATGGGCCGAGGGCGTGTCGCGGCATGATTGACCTGTTCAGATCACGTAAACAGAACACGAGCCGTCCGCCCAGCATGCATGTCGACGACTTCATGGCAATGGAGCAACATCACCAGCACGGGCCCGCAAAACAACAAGACAGCGGCATGCAGAACAGCCGCAGCCGTGGCGGGATGAAGGTGAAGTGCTTTCGATTGTTAGAAATTATTAATGGGGTAGTGTCAAGATTTGGGAGTTAACTTAGGTAGCTTAAATTTAGTCAAATTCACCAGAAATGAGCAACATAATCGTCTAGGTTTGTTAAATAGCCTTTCAGCTGCTAGATAAGTTCAAATTTGGAATATTTTCGTGTGCTATCGAAAGGATGGAATTGGATTGCGAATTGGCATTTTTTAATTTCTTGGTCACTCTTGCAAAGAATCGCACTGTCTTACGTACTTCAACGACGTTGATTGAATTGGGTTTCTTCCTGTTTTACGAGTTGAGATCTCTTGTGGTTTGTTAGGGTCCCATGTCTGGTAGATCACCGATGGATCGGGGTGCAGGAGGCTTTATGGGTAACCAAGGCAGATGGGGAGGAGGACTCTCAACAGGACCTTCAAGAAAAGGTAACTTGATATTTTCTCACTGTGAAATTATTAACAAATTCGTAACAAAAACGCATTTTATTGTATTCAGAAAGTGTTTTCGAGGTCTTGTTGTGCAGTGTTGTGGCTTTATAGCAAAATTTGATCGCCTCAGGGTGACACGCACTTTAATTCCATGATGTTACATTACACAAGAGTGGATAACAAGAGTTAGAATCTTTCGTACTGTATTTGTCCACATCACAGTCAGAAAAGTGTCTATTTTTAGATTTGAATTGCGCGTGCGAAAGTATTCGAATGCTCAGGCTCGAATGATCGTATACCCAATACACAACAAATAGAATATCCTACCTTATCTTCGCGACTTTAAAGGTTTTTCGATTGATCTGCGATTTAATTTTAGGCTGGATCTCACAACTGTTTGCGTGGCGAGAAAGTGGGAACCCTGTGGATGACGATTTTCTCGGGCATCCTAGTTCTAAAAATAGACACTTTCTGACTGTAATTCGGGCGTACATAGTAAATATGGAAACTCTTGGTAATCCACTCTTGATAGGCCATGTTCGAATTACGCTCCAATGCCTACAAACAATAACCTCAAGTCGAGGCTTTCTTCTGAAATTACTGTAAATGTATTAGAACTTGGAGAAAGCCTCGATTTGAAGCTTTTGTCTTGTGAGCATTGGAGCGTAATTCGAACCTGGCCTATTACATGGCCATACAGCCTAGTCCCAGGCGCTTGAGTTCACAATCTAACCACAGGAAACCCGACCAGCACGCCAGGAACTAGACTGGTGGCGATGGTAATGATATGGCTAGTTTTACGGGAAAACTAGGTGATCTGCATCGGCGGGGACGTAAACATGGACAACAACAACCAAAGGTTGAGATTTATGTTAAACACCGTGAAGAAATGGTGTTTTGCTGACGTTTCGAGCGTTAGCCCTTCGTCGGAGCACTTGTGGTAATGGTTGGCGAAAGATTGTCGAAAATGTTCTTGAGTGGCGTTTGTTTTGGATCTCGCCTAAATATCTGTTTGACTTGACCCAGGTCCAGGAATGCAAGGCACTATGGGAGGGCGAGATGGCACACCGGACTGGGCCAGTCAACGGCAAACAATAGGGGGATTCCCCGGACAGAGAACATTCCAACGAGGGTAACATATATATTTAAAATATTTTTATAAATTGTTATGCCTTTATTCGAAATAATTTGTGTAGTTTAGAATATCTGTTTATTAGCCGTATGGATTATTATTTGTAAGTACCATGCTCTAAGCGCTCACCAGACCTGGGTCAGGAATCCCCCGACTATCGTCCTCTAAATGAAGTCGTCCGGCACCGCGGCTAACTCTTATTTTTCTTTCAGCTCGGCTTCGTTTAGCCTATTGAGGTTTTCATTAACACCGGCTATGTGCATATTAAAGTACATAACCCTTCATATTCCGTCCACGTTTTCCAGCGAACATAGCTCGCTTATTCGTCGCATTTCCCTAGTTCTGCCACTACTTTAAGTTGAAAGGAAAATGAAGGCGTATTAATATAAATGGTTGGTATTGCGTTGCGTGACTGTACACCATGATTGACTGTCATAGCTCCTTCTGAAGTACGAGTTTGTAGTTTTTTCGGACATTTTATATTTCACTGGGTAAAATGGGTAATCATCTTGATTTAACAACTGTTTTTACTTTAGACCAAGCTGGGCAAGTCCTCAAGTACCTCAGCAGCAGTATCGCGGTAAGGAAGAAGTGTTTCCAGCTTCTCCTCTTAAGCCGGTGCACACTAGCGACATAACGACATAAGGACGTTATGTTGCAACGGTAAAAATACATTGGAAAATAATTGAAATAAACAGTATTTTCCATGGATCATCATTAGATTACTTCACCAAAGCAATCTTATGTTATTTTTTGTCGACTTCAACGTTTGGAAACCACTAAATTGTGTTCGCGTGATATTTTTCTTATGTCGTTATGTCGCAAGTGTGCACCAGGCATTATTGTTATTCTGAGATTTACCACACATTTGTCACACACAATATGTCACACACACATTTGTCACACACACATTTGTCACACAGAAGGGGTTGGACGCTACGTGACATCATGTAAGCCCATCGCACGAGCAGACGATGTCTAGTTGCGTGACTGCATTCACGCGCTGTTCGTTGCGTGAGATATTTAAATTCATATCGCCTTGGTAACTGACCTGTGTCACAATACTGTTGGTATAATTATTAGGTAGTGGCGCGTTGCGTGACAACCAGTACACTCGGCCTCAGCAGATGCGCGGTTACTGGGAAGCCCACGATCCAAGGACTCCGACAACAGGTGCGTGACGTGCACAAAGGTAGACCACAACTGCAACACATTCTCGCACCCAGAGCTCACAGGCTCGTCGCCTCGCAGGGGAGGCTCTTTTAGCTGCTTTTGCAGAGCTGTCAGAATGTTTTGAAGTAGGCGGCTGCTCAAAAAAAGTAGCCGGCTGCAAAAGAAAAACTGACGGCCGACATGCAAATTTCGTAGCTTCAAAGCAGTTTAGTTTAGCAAATTAGTTTCCTCGCCAAGCCAATTCTGACACAGGCGCGGAGTTGGGAGATTTTAAGAAAAACTGCAATTTTCGGCAAAAAGTAGCGGGTAATTAAACCACTTTCGTACCCAGAGCTCCCAGCTCGTCTGCTCGCAGGGGTGGCTCTGGGGACATCCATTTGAGGGCTGTCACTGATTGGTTGATTTTGAGACTTGGAGCATGCGCTGAAATGTCTTTCTCGCAGCGGCTCTGTATTAAATCTCACGCATGCGTCAGTGGCTGTCACCAGAGCCTCCCCCGCGAGGTTACGAGTCGGGGAGCTCTGGGTAAAATGGTAATAAACGTGAAGTTGCGGCCGGAGCTCCGGCGGTCGCCGGCTTGTTCTGACAGCTCTGCTTTTGAGGACCTTCGCTGATTGGCTAAACGTATTTTCAAAAATAAGTTATCTTTTCAACCTACGCCTTCGACCTCTACACGCTCTACAACTAATTTTCAGGCATAAAAAGCGTTATTTTCTAATACGCATGTGCAGTGATTGCCACCAGAGCCTACCCCGCTGGGTCAGAGGAGCGAGAAGCCTCTGGGAACGAGAATGACTGTGACAGAGTTGTAATGCGCTTGGTATTCGTCCTTGTACGCAGGTTCTTGCCGCCTCCGAATGTCAGTGCTTATCGGCCAGGCGCAGGGCGTGGTTACCAAGGCAGGCACATGAGGTCATTCACCGCTGATGGATTTGACGCAAACCACAGGGTACCCATTGAATGATATAGTGTACATGTAGTACAGTAATGCTAGTGTGTTGCGCGCTTCAGTAAAATTTCGAGAGAAAAATCAGCAAAGTCCGACTGTAAATATCTCACGTTGAAAACCATACATAAACTAGAAATCTTGGAGGTTCAAGCGTACCGGCCTAAGAAGCATGGTCGAGGAGCAAGTGGTTTAAAAATGAATTTTCAGCTTTTTGGACGGCATACGGGATTTTTTGTATTTCAAATAGTAACAGTCGCATTCTACAATGAATAAACATGTTTTAAAATTCAAATTTTTAAAGTTTGTTTTAATACTACAATTGGGGAAATTGAACGGGCAAGAAATGATATCTACAAGCGTTACAACATAATCTGATATAAAATGGGATATAGAATCGATGTATGTACAAATCCGCTTTCTGGCGGAACCTTTTTCTGGACACCATATCCATGGTTAAATGGAGCCGCAATCAAATGGAAAACGTTGTTGCACTTGCCTTACCTTCCCTCCTCATTCGCCCTTTCAATGTCGCTAGTGGAGCTGAACTAGCGGCCTATTGAACAAATCGTTTTCCAGCCAACAGTGAAGGAGGCAGGAAGGGACCGGAGAGTAAAGTGTGCCAACTACTTTTGCATTTGATTGCCGTAACGTAGGGCGGATATCTAAGGCCACGTGCATCTGTGGTGTTTTTTTTCTTTCACTGTGCTTTCTGATTGGCTAGGAACATCCTTTGATCATTAAGATTCTAAAAAATAGAGCGGATTTCACATGACTGTCAACACTTGTTATGTAATTGCGATTGCTTTGCGTTCTCATTGGCTACTCGTTTTTTCTCAGCCAATCAAATTCTTTAGTAAATACAATTGCATAATTACTTAGTAATTGGTTCGGCTTGTGATTGGCTGAGAGAAAAGCCATTTAGGAGCAAGTGGTGATTTCTCTCGATTCTGATTGGCTAGTGATTGCTCAATTGCAATTGTTTTCACGACAGTCATGTGAAAACCGCTCTAATAACGAATTGTGCTTCAGGTTTTTGGCTTGCGAGTGTTTTAATGTTCTGGCTCTTGAGACAATTTGACTTCATTAGCTTTTTAGCTTGACGAAGACGAAACATCACCATTCCGTCCCTCGCGAGCGAGTATCGTGACGGGTGAACTCCTTATGTCAGCCGCTCGTCTCCAGGCCTCCACCGAGCCCCGGTCCAGGCAAGACTCTTCGCTGCTTGACCGAGGCAAGATCATGAGGCCTGGGACGAAGTTGGTGACGGGACTTGGGCACAGGCTCCTCGGTTTTTGTCTGGCCGTGCGAAGGCTGGTGAGGAATGCGTCCTCATCGTTTGATGTAGAGTGACTAATCTGTAAAGAAAAAAGGTTGAACATTCTAGACCACATACCGAACAACAAGACGCGAACCATTGGAACAGTACTACAAGAAAATGAGGTTAGACCAAAAATGAATGGCAGGCTGTTGAGTTTCTTTTTTTCCTATTTTAGGCGCATTCCTATTTCTCCTATTTTGGCCAAAACCTCCTGTTCACAAACCTCTCATTTCCTATTTTTGGTCCAAATCTTTCTATTTTTCCTATTTTTTTTTTACCCTCAAATTCCTATTTTCCTATTTTTCTGAACCACATTACCGCTTGACACCCTGGAATGGTTATCCGCAATTCTAGTGATTATTTCTAAGAAACTCTTAGAAAGGAGAGCCCCGGAAAATGACTTTTCTTGTTGGTTTCCCTGTGTTACACGGCCATCTTGGACTTTACCTAGGATTCCCGGCATTGTTATTAAAATATCGCGATAAGCAATAAGTGTAGTCCGCTGTGTTTGTAGATGGTTAAAATGTTTTTGATGTCTGGCGTAACTGAGAAGTTTCTAGTTCGTGACCATTTTCTTATCTGAGGCTTCTACTTGATTGCAAGTGGTTTACACAAAAACGTGTGTCAAAAAAACAGCATGAAACAGACCGCCTACACACGAAAACATTACATTCTTGTTTATAAAATTCTCTCGGCATGGTTAAAGTGTTGCTAAGTTTTTGTAGAACGACCTTACCAACCACCGGCTAGAAAGGAAATATGTCTCCGCGAGTCTTTTGTTTTGTATCCGGTCACGCAAACGTGGCCTGACCTAATTAATGTCACGCTACTAAAGTAAATTTGACACATAGCAGTTTATTGTGAACCCCGACATCTAAAATGTTCGTTCTATTTACATAATCTGACAGGATCTCGCTAATTTAGGCTCCTGCTTGCTGTTTCGAACCTGCTGTATATTTCTTTGTCAGGAAATTATTTTAATTATTCAAATATTTCGTTGTCAAGCTGTTCTTAAACTTTCATTTCGCTGTGAAAAATTTCAATATCGTTAATTAAAGCAAGGACGTTAAATTGGATTGACAAATAATATGAAAATGAAAAATGAAGATTTTAAGTATGGGGAATCGAGCAAATGCCATTTGTCTCCATATAGGAAGTCAATAGAGAAACTGACAGTAAATGCCATTGCTATCTCTAAAGTATTCAGAAATAAGGACTTCTTATGTTACAGTGGTTTGAGCCACAAGGCATTTTTATAGGCGAAATATTTATTTAAAGTGATCTGAATATCATATTTGAGTGCTAATTTTAACGATTAGCTTATTTCTATTTATACTTACATGTTCACGAAAAGATGTCAATGGCTCTTTCCTGATGTGCAGAAATCTCTTGTTGCACGTTCCACAATATTTCTCCGCTATTTCATCTTGATATTTCAATCCTTTCAACCATTCCATGATTTCCTTTGTCTCTCTCTCCTCAGCCTTCGTAATCACAACCTTTTGGCTTTCCTTAAGCTTCATATTTTTCATATCGCTCACTATTTCTGCGAGTTGTGTTTTCAAATCGTCTACTTGGTTTTGTAACGTCGATTCCTTGTACACCATTTGCAATCGCTGCGCGTCAAATTTCTCTTCCATTTCTTTTTTTATCTCGTGCATCGCCGCTTCAAAATCGCCTTTCTGTTTCTCCACAGTTTTTCGTAGCTCGCTAATACAATTATGCTGAGCGATTTCGTTCATGTTGACTTGTAATCCGCAACCTTTTGAGCATTTCGCTGTCTGGAAGTCACAGATAATCAAATGCGTCTCGAAATCGCATCGATTCAAGCTCTCGTTGCAACCAACATTAGGACAGCTAACTGCAACATAATTACATTCCTCTTTCAAATGCCTTTGAAGGTTCCCCAGTCGAACGACCGCGGTGCAGCCTTTGTCTTCATTGTCGCACCGAATTTTCAGCCCATCTAAATCATTTTTCATGTAGCGAAATATAGGCTTTAGATCGCTAGGCCATAGGCTCTGTCGATCCTCAGGACAAGTGTTATAGTGCGTTAACCACGCGTGGACACAGGCAGAGCAATAAGTGTGCTCACAAGGAGCTTGTAGCGGCTCTTCCAGGACATCACGGCAAATACAGCACAGTAAACCTTCATTTACTTGCCCTACGAATCGCTCTATGTCAAATCCCATTTTGAAATGACCTCAAAATACCAAAACAATCTTCTGCTAAAGCTACATCCAGATGATGATCGGCTTGAAAGGCAATTTCCTGAGTCCAATATCCCTGTGATTTGTCTGGCTGGCTCTGGCGAGGTTGTAGACTTGCTGTCAAATTCGCCACAAGGAGCCTCCAGTTTATTCGCTCACGTCGTTATATTGTGTTTCTCTTTATGTAAGCTGATCGTGACGTTGATTTTATTCTCAGTGCAGAGGTGTTAATTTGTAAAACATTGTTATTCATTCACTCACGTCACACTTTTCTGCTCGGCAGCGTGTTTTGTCTTGAATGCTACCTCAACCTGCAAGACTCCTTTTTGTATTCCCTTGAAATCGCCTCTATCTTCGCAGAAATTCAAAATCTCTCAGGAATGATGCGAAGCTGATTGTTGGGGGTCGGCATTTGTTTCGTGTTTGGTATAACTTTATCTGAACTTTTTATCTTTGTCAGCTACTTGAACTAGGATCTTTTCCAATAAAGTTCTGATTACCTTTTGTTGGTGATAAGCAAAGAACGTGGTCTTGTTATTCTAGCATTCGACGTTTTCGCTCCCGTGTTGCTCTTGTACTTCTACTTTTGTCAGCCTCTTTAAAGATTACTTTAAACCAAGCTGTTATATGATGATCCTATGACAAAGATGTATTTAGAAATCTGAAGAATGTTCTTGAGAACCGTCTTGAAAAGGCCATCACTTTTGCACTTCAGATGACCAAGTCTATATCTTTATCGATCTCAAAACCCAAAATATGGACTTGGAATTGCCTCGCAATGGCTTCCGTGCTTTCCGTGCTCAACGCCAGACAAAAAGCCTATTTCCAAGTCACGCAAAGGGCCGCAAGCAAGGAAATTCGACTCTGATCTGTGATCAGGTCATGATCGTATAAACCCCGTAAACATATTGTGTTTATTATGTACATATCTGATCTCTTTTTCTTATTGTCAGACGAGGATTAACAAGCTATCAGTAACACCACTCTACAAGCACAAATATCCCAGAATCAATACAGTTTATGGCCAGCGTTTTCACTATCGTGATTATAAGTTTGAAATCTTTGAGGATTCTCAAAATATTGACATTATCGAGAAATAGGAGAGACTACTTATGGCTAAATTTTCACCCTAAGGCTGTTTCTATAACGCGTTTTCGAATGCCACTTTGAATTTCAAATGCTTTTTGTATTTTTTAACAAAAGTATTCACTAATTGCGGAGAAAATAAAAGATCCACCATGTAATTAAATAACAAGGCAGGTTTTGACGTGGATGGAGCGATAAACATATTAAAGTGGCTACGCTTTGTGAGTTCCAGTGTTCAGCACTCAGTGGTGTTTATTTCCTTTCGCGCTCTCGCTGATGGGAAGGCGGGTCGATGCGTAAAAGCACTAATCTTTCTAGATTAAGGACAAAGAAAAACGTTCTAAATAACGCATAACCGGGAGCAACTCGAACAAATTGCGACCGCGTTTGCTTCGCGTCAAGTCTGAATTACTGAATTTTGATTTCAATAGAAAAATAGCATCCTACATGAGAAAGTTTTTTCTCGCGCGAAACGGATTTCGAGTCGAGCGCCAATAGCTCGATCCAGTCTCTTTGCTTTTGATCGAGCTCAGCTATGTTAATGCCTGGGTCTCAGTTGCTTTCAAAATGGCGGCTCAAAAACCTTAGGGGGTGGTCTATATCGAGAACTTTTAATCTTTACCATTCATTTCTTATTTAGAATTGTTGTTCGGCAAAAGTTAAACAAATTCCAGTTGACATTCCCATGGCAACGTGGAATGTGACCTTTGAACTCCAAAGAAAATAAATTTTAAAAACTGCCTCGCGAGGAAAGGAAAGGCACAAAATTTTAAGGATATCAAGATGTTATGTAATTAATGCTAGGACAAGTATCACTGGTCCAACTAGATATGATGTTCATTTCATCAGGAAACCTATTTCTGGACATTCTGAAATATGATATCTGCTAATAACTTCGTAAATGAAACATTATGCACGATATCTAGTTGGACTGATAAACTTCAAAGTATGGCCTATTACTTCATTTAGTTTAATTGCAGGTTTGTTTGCATTTTCCACTCCTCGTCAAGCTTTGAAACGAAATTTTTGAAACAGAGGTCAAAGGTCGGGCTTTTGTTTCTATGGTAACAGCAACTTATGAAATTATCAAGGACGTTGAGGTCTTTAATATTGTAAGGGAATTGGAAGGATAAGTTGGACGTATGTTAACTAAGAACAAATCGAATGCTAAACAGGGCGTGGTCCCTTTGACCCAGGCATTAAAGTGCCTGAGAGTGCCACAGGAACTCCGAATCACCGAAAATGAACCAGAAGAGGTTCTCCGCCCACCATGTCCTATTTCCACCAAACTTTAAAACTCTGTCAGCTGTTGTAGTGATATGTTTGTGTGTACCCGTGTCGGTTCCACGGTGATCTGTATCGTCCTTGCCGAGTGAACTCTATTCGACCTTGTCGTGAGTCGATTCACAATAGGCGTCCCAAGTCTAAGTAGTGAATTCCTGAATTTCTTACTAAGCGCGAGGTACACTACAGGATTGTAAATTGCGGACGCCTTGGCCATCAGGGCGGGAACCCCCGCAGCGAAGGGCTTCATCACGTGACGTCCTGTTACCATGGCGACCATACAGACGATGGCGTAGGGTGTCCAGCTGAGCACGAATGCTGTCGTTACGCCAATCATCATTCGTACGAGCTCGAGGTGAGCCTTCTGCTGGAAGGTGTTTTGGAGGACGGAAGGGAGCGATAGACTTCTGAAATTTGATTGAAATAGAACTTGCACGTTTGAGACGATGGACAAAAGAAATGAACGTCCGTTTTATTAGCTACCGACTCTGACATGATCAGCCTAGCCCTGGAATTAATTAATGCAGCCGCCCATGGCGCAAACATATATTTTAGTGCTTGGCTTCATGGCGACAAAACACAGACATGGGATTGCGGTACAAAGTTTGGGGCTGTAATTATAATTGATTCTGCCAGCCTAGCAAAATACCAAGTCAGAGAAAGCATCCATTTCCATCGGCTGATTTAGAGAACGTAGTGCAGTATTTTCGACTGGATTTATCTATTCGATTATTAAACTTTGTAGATTGTTATTTAGAATCAATAATCTGGAATGAATATGTAAAATAGCATGCTAGCCGCTCTCCAGTTGTTGTTTTTCGGATATTTGATTTTTTGGCGCGCGGGATTCCTGTGTCGCGGCGGGAAAAGCAACACAGGAATCCCGCGCGCAAAAAATCAAATATCCGAAAAAACCCACAGGAATCCCGCGCGCCAAAAATTAAATATCCGAAAAAACCCACAGGAATCCCGCGCGCCAAAAATCAAATATCCGAAAAAACCCACAGGAATCCCGCGCGCAAAAAATCAAATATCCGAAAAAACCCACAGGAATCCCGCGCGCCAAAAATTAAATATCCGAAAAAACCCACTGGGGAGCCGGCTATACGTAAACAACAGGAGCGTAACGGCTGATTTTAGTGAAAATGATACCGTTCGTGGCCTTCACTCACCTGCGGATGTAATAAAACGTAACCCCTATAACAGCCAGAGGAATGAAGTAACCAAAGAACATCAAGAAGACGTTGTAAGAGATCGCATTCAGGCTCTGGTTTGCCCAGTCGGGTTCACAGCTCACCATAGACGCGCCGAGAACAATTCTGTTCCAACCGAAGAGTGGAGGGCAAATGAGGGCTGCTGAATACACCCAGATGAAACACACCTGGAATGATCAATAAAAATGGTGATATTGCGGAAAAACTAATAAAGGAAAGAAACGGGATGTGCTGAATGAGGTCAATCGTTGACTGGTATTAACACTTATAAACTGAAACATCAAGAGCCTTTCTCATCCGCTACGGTAGAGTTCGTTGGTACTTGCTATCATCGCGTCTGATCAACTTATCATTGTCTAAGCGTCGGGTACCCTGTGGAGAGTAGCCCGATTCTCATCCGCTACGGTAGAGTTCGTTGGTACTTGCTATCATCGCGTCTGATCAACTTATCATTGTCTAAGCGTCGGGTACCCTGTGGAGAGTAGCCCGATTCTCATCCGCTACGGTAGAGTTCGTTGGTACTTGCTATCATCGCGTCTGATCAACTTATCATGGTCTAAGCGTCGGGTACCCTGTGGAGAGTAGCCCGTTCTCATCCGCTACGATGGAGCTCGTTGGTACTTGCTATCATCGCGTCTGATCAACGTCACGGGGTCAAATGTTCTGTTAGGTCGATTTGTCAAGGAATCTTGTCTTTCGTCTGTTCAAATTGCTTTTTAAAAATTGTTCTTTTCCTTTGCCTATACGACAACGTAAAGATATCATATTTATATTCTGGTGAGCGATTTCTTTAAAAAACGCAGAGGTAAACATTCCCTCTAACAAGTTGAATCGGCGGAACTCTACTAGCTGATGAGATATAAGCTTAACTCAACCGATGAGATATAAGCTTAACTCAACCGATGAGATATATGCTTAACTTAACCGATTAGTTAGAGGAAAATGAGAACATTGTGATTGGTTCATATTCCCCACGTGATTCTCATCCATAAGATTTCTTCCCCGGCGTGACTTTGATGAGACGCGGAGGTAGGGAGGACAACGTAAATATATCACATATTTATATTCTGGTGAGCGATTTCTTTAAAAAAAGCAGAGGGAAACATTCCCTCTAACAAGTTGAATCGGCGGAACTCTACTAGCTGATGAGATATAAGCTTAACTCAACCGATGAGATATAAACTTAACTTAACCGATTAGTTAGAGGAAAATGAGAACATTGTGATTGGTTCATATTCCCCATGTGATTCTCATCCATAAGATTTCTTCCCCGGCGTGACTTTGATGAGACGCGGAGGTAGGGAGTGCTAGTGAACTCTCTACGCGGATGAGAATCAGGCTAAGGTCGAATGGAATGTTCATATCAAGAGAGAGGTGTCGTTTTTGTCGATGACTACTCGCGCGTAACGCGGGCTAGCTGTGTTGCTATTGCCAGGCTCTTGGGGACCAAAATAAAGATGGCGGACTACAGGAAGAACGCTTCTTTCCAAAATCTGCAAAGTTTTAACGAATGTTCCGGCAATTTAACGTGGGAACTAAGCCAGAAAAAACTTATGATAAAAAAAAACACGATATGGCAAGTAGAAACTTCCATGTATTAAAGAAATTACGGGACTTTCTTGATGTGCTAACAACGAGTGCCATCTATTGGGAAAACACGTTGATAAGTTATGTTAGAAAATTTGCTGATTTCGAAAGATCAAGACTAAGTCATGGAAGGGTGTTCTTACCACGAGTAATACAGAGCGCGTTGAGAGCCTGGACGTGACTGTTCTCCGCGTGGTCCTGTACACCAGGATGTTGATAGTTGCCATGGTAACGATGGACCCAATCCCCACGATGCCGTTGATGATTGCGCTCCAGTAGCAGAGTGGTGTCTGATCCATGATGAAATCCCCTCGTGCATTCGCACTAAACGTAGCGCTGTCACAAGACGAGAGAGCGGGTTACAGCAGAGCAGGGCTTCTTTTTAAGGAAGCACACTTGACCTAATGGTCTAAGCAAGCACCCTCTCGCCCGTGGCTCAATACCCTGTTTGAGCTGCTAAGGGATTTCTCTCTCAGCTATGATTTGCCATTGATGGGAAGCATGGTTGGCTCGTGTTCAGGCGCTGGGACTCGGGTTGATCTCCGTGTAAAAACCATTCCCATAGGATACCATAGTGTTCAGTTCTTATTTCATCATGATTCGTTCTACTAAATAAAAGAGGCTTTTTGTGACGCAACTCGCAACTCAGAGCGATCTGAGTGTGTATCAGCTCTCATAAATTTCTTTACATGTGTTTACATGAGGCCAGTCTGAAAAGAGTCCTGACCGGCACGAGTTCATTCCAGTTGCTGACCCGACGCGAATGACTTTCGAGTCCGTACCGGTCTCACGCAAACACGAAGGTGGTGATTACATGAGACCGGTATGAACTCAAATCGCTCTGAGTTCGTACCGGTCTCATGTAATCACCGCCTTAGTTTCAGCTTTTATTGTTTCGTCATCGTACACGTCCTATGATATCCAGTTTTGCTTACGTTGACTGGCTACAAAATATCGGCGGAAATAAGTCCTGCCTTCATTTTCCGAGTAGGGTTAGGATTACAAGAGATGCGACCGCAACTTGAATTTCGAATGTTCTTGAGTAACCTTTGTATTGTCCTTTCTACACCTGTCGGCAGGAAGGCAGGACTTTTCCCGAAAAAGCTATTGCTAGTCACGTTTATTTGACGAAATTGGCAGTTAACTAGCGTCAAGTTCATTTGTTAACGAGACCGACTCGCCGCAAGTATCTCTTTAATTTATGCACACGCCACTCGTCGCAAATATCTCTTTAAGTTAAGGACACGCCGTGAAAATGCACCGACTCGACCATAAAGGCTTAATGCATGTGAGCGCCTATTTATCACGTCGTGCTGTTTTTCAGCTTTCTTTGAGTTTGTTTTTGATTGAAAGGTGCGGTGAAGCTAATTTACATTCCCCACTCACGGTGCGCAAAGAATTGTCTGTCAAAACGAAACGTTCCAAGGTCAAGCGAGAGATTTCATCATCGTACAAATTTGGAACTCCATTTAGCTCTCGCCGAAAAAGACTCCCGCAAAGAGGCGTCTGCGCTCTCAAGCCAAATATATATATTTCCATACTGATGACGTATTTGATGCAGATGTGGTGAAGAAACTACGTTGGCCAGGTTGAATAGATTATGTTTAATTTTGAGGAATCCAGAAAAGATGAAAAGCGATGCAAAAAAGTTTAACTGGCCGCGTTATTCGTTTGACCAGATCCGAGTCGAAATACGTCATCAGTATGGAATGTTTGGCTTGGGCGCGCAGACGCCTGTTTGCGGGAGTCTCTTTCGGCGAGCGCCAACAGTCGGCTTTGGCAGTCTTTCGCTTGCGAGAATGCTTGGCAATACAACACAAACTCGGCTGGTACCTATATCCAAAGACGACGATTGTAAGATCTGCGACTGCGAGATTCACGATCAGCGGTGTTATCTCCTTCCGTCGATGCTCCGGCTGTTTACAGATGGCCAAGATCACGGCATTCCCAGAAATCCCTGCGGTCAGAATGAAGAGCATGACAATCCAGTATGTAACTAGGCCCAGTCTTCCTCCAAATCGCTCCTGTATTGAGCTCAGTTGGGTGCTGTTATCCATGACGGGGTTCCTGTGCGTGAACAAAAGATAAATGTATATGTTTATATATAGCGCTTGATTCTATTAGACCCCGTCCACACTACACCGTTTTCAAACGAAAACGGATACTTTTTGCTCCGTTTTCAAAAAGACTCGCGTCCACACTTATCGTTTTGATCGCGGTTTTCGGTGATCCTTTTCGGCGTTGTAGTGTGGACGATAGCCGTATCCGGAGCAAAAAGTATCCGTTTTCGTTTGAGAGAAATTGCGAAATATGTGATTTCTAGGATGCGGGCTGCAGTTGATTATATATCATATTTTAGTGTTCAGTCACTGAGAATAGTCGACGGCGTCATCAGTATGGGATGTTTGTATTGAGCACGTAGACGCCTCTTTGCAGAGTCTCTTTCGGCGACCACTATTTAAGTGGTGTGGGTTTTCCCGCAGGCTACCATCACGCTACCATCCTGGATTTCTCGGCGTGTGTGGTCTTGGGGAAGTTTAGCGAGGAGAAACATTTGGGAACGCGGCGACGATCGAAGACGTAAGGATTTCGCTATAAACACAGCTCTTCACAGCCGGCAAGCAGGCGTCATCCATTTCGATAAAACCTTAGTTTCCCTGTTCCCAGCTTCATTTGCATTTCATTCTCCAGGGCATTCCACTTTTTACCTCCGCTCGCAACCATATCCTTGGAATTTTTAATCAAAGAAAAACTACTTTGCTTAATAACGCGTGGCTTGAAAGCGAAACATTACGCCCAAGCAGCGGAAGGTCATTTACGTGGATTTTTATTACTTTCACGTAGAACTCCCGGATGAATCGCCCACTTTCCAGCAGTGCGCGCCATTGGGTGAAATACTGAGGTCAAACCAGTTCAGCTTGTCCTTTTATTGCCCTATTTTCAGTGATGCTCAGTAGAGTCAGTTGAAAGCAATAACTAAAGGTAGATTTGCGTCATTTTACACGATAGGAACCCGCTTTATTAAGGGTCTTTTGACTCAACATCATTGAACAAATATTCAGTGATTGAGACACAGCTAAACGTGTATTGAACGACGTTTAACATCGCTGCAGAACATGCATTCAAATCTATTTGCAGAGTTTCGCCGGTTCTAAAAACTTGTTCATGAAGAAATAGTTGAACAAACATTCACAAATGCTGAATCAAATGTTAAAACCGGTGTGACCTTAAAAAAGCGCCTGTGTCAGCCGCCAGTTTGACAGCATAGCAACATACCAAGTCGGAGAAAGCATCCATTTCCATCGGCTGATTTAGAGAATATAGAGTAATTTTCTCGATTGAATTTGGCAAATCAAATCTGAAACTTTGTTTTTAGATGTTGATTAGAGATTTCTACACGTTATTCGTCTTCTAATATCGAACGAAAACAATAACAAAGGAGTGGCTGACACGGGCTCTTTAAACTTTAACATTACACGGAATGGAGGTGCAAAGGCACCCACGATTTCCAAGTTTTATAGAATATCCTGACTGGGCGAGAACAAGACGGACGCGAGAGTGCAGCGCCATGCCAGACAAAATTTGGACAGCAAAACTTGGTGTGTGCTTTTATTGGGTTCTCCATCGTACATCCCTGATGAGGAACAACACTATAAAGGAAAAAATATATATCGAGAAGGGGCGACTGTAGCATAAATGGATTTGAGCAGAAACATATAAGTTATGTGTTTCTGATTTGAGCAAACTTGCATGTACAGAGAGTGGGGGAGGGGCCCCTCCTATGAAACAGATTGTAAAAAATCAGCGCTCCGATTTTTAGTGCTTAAAATCTTTACAATATATTAACTCCGCTTTTAGGTATTTTCTAAATCTATGTATCTTTAATTTTGATAGCTATATAGATAGGATTTTGTTTTGCTTTTTTAACAGTTTCTCCGTTTGTCATTGCTTGTTGAGCAGGATGATCTCACGTGTTATATCTGTGGTGGCGCTTTCTTGTCTAAAGGAAACACTCCAAACGCTTTTGCAAGCAATCAACGTAACATGTTTTAAACGGTAATATTTTTTCAACAGACGACGAGTCTCTGGCTGTACAGTATTTCGCAATCTTGTCTCCTATGTCTCCTCTCGCTAGAAAACACAGGGACGTCAGCCCCAGGACTTCAAAAACCTGAACACCGCCTTGAAATGGTGAAATTTCCTGAAATTCTCCCGCGAGAAATACAGTAAACGTATGGCAGTCGTCTTGAATGTTTCCCGGGAGACGAAGCTAAAAATCTTGAGACCGGGTAGGAGAGTTGTAAACGTAAACACGAAATAAACAACATAATCGAGAAAACCCTAGCTCTGTTCGGTGACAAACAAGCATCCATCCGCCGCGCATTTTTCGGTAAAAAATAAACTGATAGCTATCTTTGCACTACTTTGACCGAGTTAAGCAGCAACTGTAAGGTGGCGACGAAGGAATATCAAACGCCGAATTCCTAATCAGGACTGGGAAAATTTCGTTAAGATGCAGGACTGCATTTTATAATGCTATAAGATTTCAAAATTGCGAATAGAATTGTTTGATTATTGTATAATTCATTTTTTAAATGGTTTGTTTACCCACGCTTTATTCGATAATAGCCTCACCTTTATTCCAATATACAGCCTTTCTCGTTGATGTTTTCCCCTAGCGAAGTCTCGCCTCGCGTTCCTTGGTCGTAGCTTGGCCCTAATACAAGTGTTTCTTCCTTTGCGACTTTATCATTCTATATCGCTATCAATTCTAGGCAGAAGTCATCAAATGAAAACCATTTTCATGATCTTAATTGCTTTTGAGCAAGACGATAAGGCATTAAGTTATCTATTTATATCAGGGTTATACGTAATTGTGTTTTTGGAGATTGCGATAGGCGAAGACACAAACGCCGGTCTTTAAGAGTGAAACGCCACAACATGTTTTTGTCATTCGCAGAATGGTGAGCATATTGCATTTGGAAATAAAGGCAATTATATGTAATACTCTCGCTCTTCTCATTATCCGGAAAACGTCGCCATAGCCGTTTATTCACTGTGAGTTGGCTTGACTAATTGTAGCGGGTATGATGGCGCGGGTAATTCGTTAAAAAATCACGGAAATGCACTCAACTGCCCTCTTACGATGTGGACAAATTTCTTTTCGCAGTCTTTCTTATTAAGAAGTAGAAAATCTACGGCCCGACTCATTTACTCTGGCGCAAATCTCCCTCTTGTCTCAGACTATCCTGACTTGGCCCTTTCTCTCTGGTTGTTGCTATTTTTATAAAAACGTATCTATACACACCAAAGAGCACTCACACTTTCGCAATATGCATGAGGACGCGCGAAACGCTGTAGGTGAAGATGGTGTGAACTCGACCTATTTTTTGTGTTTTGAAAAGTTACTCATGCGATTTTCATAATTCCTCAGAACCAGCAGTCATGACAGTCAAATTAGCAGCTTCACTTAACAACCACAAACATCACTAAGATGTTTCATCCAGGAAACTGCACAAACTCGCAGAATTATGAAAAGCGCAGTAGAGTTGCCAAAAATACATCGGCGTGGTGCTAAAAAAATTAAAAATCTTGACTAAAGGACTCGCAACCATAAACAAAAAATACAATGATTGATAAGCGAAGGGCTTCATCACGTGACGTCCTGTTACCATGGTGACCATACAGACGATGGCGTAGGGTGACCAGCTGAGCACGAATGCTGTCGTCACGCCAATCATCATTCGTACGAGCTCGAGGTGAGCCCTCTGCTGGAAGGTGTTGTTATGGGGACATTCGAAACCTTAAAAGCTCTATTTGGCCGGGAGGATAAAATACAGTCGTGGTTAGTTTGTGATGAGCATGATAATAATAGAGTACGTGCTCTTTTTATGGTGCATGTGGTCGGAACTGTGATCATTTGGTGAATATGGTCCGCGTCTAATTCTTAGGCCTCAAAACTTGACCCAAAACAAAAATATCATGTTTGGCATAAGACGTATTTTCTTCACTAACGGGGCGTTTCCCATCCTCAGTGCAGGTCTTGCAACTTACTAACCCACTACCAGTGACTAAGGGAACCTGAGCAGAGGTCGACACCTGTGCTGCACTGTAGTGATCTAGGGGCGACTCCTTGGTGTTTTGACACACCAATAACAATAGCTACACAAAGGAACAATAGAACGAGACAAAAACGAATAGGGGGCCTGTGGTGTGTTAAGACACCAAGGAGATTTTGTTCATGACACGCCGTGACATCATCTATGTAGCTATTATAGTACAGACGAATGGAAAAACTAGATATTTGTTAATTCAACTTTGTTTGTAGATGGTTATTAGAATCCATACTCCCTGATATGGAATGTAAACAGAAAAGGAACGGCTTACTTTGGACTTTGGCTCTTTCGCGAAAGTGTTACCGTTCGTGGCCTTCACTCACTTGCGGATGTAATAAATGAGGAATGAAGTAACCAAAGAACATCAAGAAGACGTTGTAAGAGATCGCATTCAGGCTCTGGTTTGCCCAGTCGGGTTCACAGCTCGCCATAGACGCGGAGAGTGGAGGGCAAATCAGGACTGCTGAATATACCCAGGCGAACAGGCCCGTAGCCAGAGATTTTTGTGGCGGGGTGCTAATTTAGAAAAAGTGGACCAACGTGGTATGAATTTATTAACCGCTAGTCAAAATTCACTAGAAAAAGCAAATATACGAAAATGGCTGTATGCCAAAGTGACTGCAGTCTTCTGTTTGGCCCATTTAGTCACTTGCGCACCCCCGGACCCCACCCCCTATCGTGTGTTTTCGGCGCCAGACAGTCGTAAAGATCAATTAACTAGTTCACTTTCAAAATGGTTTCATATTTCTAAAAGGACTCTGACCGAATGGGGGTTTCCCACGCGCGACACAAAACGTTTAAACCCATTTATGGACTGATAGTTCTTGTTCTTTTTTTTATGTGGGCGGCAATTTGGATGGCCAGCTGTTGGATACCACCAACCACTATACATTTAGAGGTTCCACTATAAAAGCGATAGCTCCTCCCACTCATTGACAGCTGGTTAACCTGGGGGGGGGGGGGGGGGGGGGGGGGGGGGAGTTTAAAAATGAAGTGGCCCACTTTTATTCTCTTCCTTGATAATTTACTTTTGTACAACAAAGGAGGGAGTTAGCGAGTTCAAGCCAGTGCTTTTATAACTCTCTTTTATTACCTTATCGATTTTAGTTGCTTTTTGTTGCCATGTCTGACAAGCCAAGTACATTCAACCCTAGTAATGTGTCTATACCTTGTTAGGGAGCGGTCATCATTTATTGGGGGCCCGGTGGGTCACAATTTTTTAGGCGCCATTTATAGGGAGGGTCATAATTTTTTGGGCGCCCATTTATAGGGAGGGTCATAAGGCACAAGTGGGTGAGTCTGAGTAGCGATGTGATGCAGCCAATGCGATAGCACCAGGACAGCTCAAAGAATATGGAACTTTTAGCGATGCATTCGCCCCCCCCCCCCCAAAAAAAAAGATCGAATTACTAGGGTATTTTCATTTCAGTCCAGGGGGGCTTCCAAGAACAGAAGGCCTGAATACGCCTCTGAAGATGGACAGAAACAGACAGACATATCAGTGCCTTAGCTAGGGGGGGGGGGGGGGCAGTTGCCCCTCCAGGGAAGTAAAATTTTTAGTGTCAACATGTGGAGAAAAAAACTGCGCCCCCCCCCCCAGCAAATACAAAGGATGCCCCCCCCCCCCCCCCCCCCTAGACAAAAATGTTTAGCTACGGCCTAGCAGATACAGACAAGGCAGATATATAGGCACGCAGACAGAGACACAGACGAAGCATAATCTACAAGGCAGGAACTAGTAATTTGACAATTTAACGTACACAACCTTACTACTTTGCAGTGCTAATAAATAAACTAAATACCTGTTACTTATTACGTGTTCACAAGTTCACTATCTAATCCGCATTATAGAAGTTCTTATCATGCTAAGATCGAGTTAGTTTTCTTAGAAAGCTACGCTGTATCTAATGACATTTAGTCTTACAAATTACTTCAGGCTTATTTAATTTCAATTTTTATCTTGCTTTAGTTATATGTTATAAAACTATAAATTTCACTCGCTGAAAAGTATTTCATATTACACTTCAAGAATCTGTTTATATTTCAAAAATAAACAGCTACGAAGTTATCCTACAAAATTAACGTTATCCAAATTATCTTCCAGCAGTTTTGTAGAAATAAGTCCTTCCTAAAGACTTCATTGCTGGACTATCTGCTACTGCAGTTCGGCTTCCGTTGGTGGAAAATAAGCGCAGCTTTATAAGGCTGAGGCCTTATAAAAATACTATTCTTTAAAGAGCCTGTGTCAGCCGCCATTTTGACAGCATAGCAACATACCAAGTCGGAGAAAGAATCCCATTTCCATCGGTTGATTTAGAGAATATAGAGCAATTTTCTCGATTGAATTTGGTAAATCAAATATAACACTTTGTTTTTAGATGTTGATTTAGAGATTGCTACACGTAATTCGTCTTCTAATATTGAAAGAAAACAATAACAAAGGAGTGGCTGACACGGGCTCTTCAATTGTCATCTTTGCACCCATGACGCAATGGGCAGTCGCTCCCTCCTGTTGAGGACCCCAGTCACAGCTACTCACCCTGGAATTCCAGTGATTCTTACATGACCACCCTGGAAATTGCGCTTACCCACCCTGGAATTTCGTTTGTTAAGAGTGCCCACCCTGGAATTCCAAGCTCTACTTTTACCACCCACCCTGGAATTCCGAGCTCCATTTTGACCACCAACCCTGGAATTCCAGAGGTCCTCAACTGGGGGGGATGCGACTGCCCAATTGAGTGCAGGAATTCGTCTATAACTGTATCTGCGCTTTGTGCAATCTGCGCATGGTAAAACGTGAGCAGAATTGGCATCTACATTTATCCTTTAGACGGCATGCGCTGGATAATTCCATTATTATTATTATTGGGGAAACATTATGATTCTAACTTGGCGCCCAGTCATGGTGCGGTGACGACGCTTGTGACGATGTATCCTTGGCAAGAAAGTTCCTGAAATGGAGAAATACTTCGTCAATATCTTTACCTTATTAGTACCTTAAAGATCACCCCGAGCGACCAGAAAAAACCGTCAAAGAATACAGCAGCACGAAAATTGAACAAGACGCATATAGAACTTCGTACCTTCTAGCCTGTTCCATCATCATCTCTTTTCTCCTCGATAATGAGGTATGCCGTAGTTCGGGTTCCGAATGAAACCGAGAGCATTCGTCGGCGTGTTCGGGACTTGGGCTTCGACGACCCGATAATGGCCCTTCGCTTTCATAGTGCCCTGCTGTGTCATCTTTTCTTCAGCAACGTGGAGTCTTCTTTCTTCTGCGGCAGCAGCGTGCCGAGTTATGCTAGCTAGTCTTGTATCATCAATATTGTGCGTCTGTGCGTCTGTATGTGTGTCTGTACTGGTACTTTCGATGGCAACATCTGGTCTTCGCAGTCTCAGCCCGCCTCTCTCCTGGTACGACACCACCCAACCCCTGTCGGGAGGTAAAATCTCCTCTCCCCTCTCCTCTGCGTCTGCGCTTGTTTGGTACTCAGTTACTTGGCCTTCTGTCTGTGCGTCATTTCTAGACGCTACTGGGAGGAGTTCCGAGGCCTCACCAGCTGCTTGCTCCTCGGGTGGTGTCCATATCTAAAGAAAAAGATTGAAGAGTTTATTTAAGTCATTCGGGATGAACCTAAATACCGGTCTTCCTGTGGTTTAATCGCACGAGCACGAACAGAGAAGTTTTGACCTGTTTCAACACGTAAGAAATTCAATTCATTCTAACTAATCAGTCCAGTAACTAATTAGCAGTAACTAATTTCCAAGATCAGTAGCGATTCTAGTTCCGGCTTGATGTGCAAAAGTTAAGGAGCCTAGACAGTCACTCCATTATTATGTTTTCATTCGATATTAGAAGACGAATTACGTATAGAAAACTTGAAATAACCATCTACACACAACGTTTAGTATTTGATTCACTGAAGGGATAAAAAGATATCGCACGGCTAAATCAGCCGATGAAAACGGATGCTTTCTCCAATTTTGCTGACAACATGGCGCCAGTCTGAGACAAGACTGAAATCTTACGTTTGTGCAAATTTCGAAATACAAGGAATTTCTACTTAAAACTGTCGCATCGTTGCCAAACCTTTCACCAGCTACTACAAAAGGTACTAGATAATCGAACTCCCAGATGCCCCCCTCCCCCAGATGCCCCCCTCCCCTCCCCCTCCCCCTCCCCCTCCCCCTCCCCCAGATGCAGGGAACTCTATCAGAATACTTACCGACGGTACGGCGATGCGCCCCTCCCCCTCCCCAGATGCCCCCCTCCCCTCCCCCTCCCCCTCCCCCAGATGCAGGGAACTCTATCAGAATACTTACCGACGGTACGGCGATGCGCCCCTCTAGAAAGTTATCAGTGGTGAGCTCTATCGAGTGAGTTTGTCGTAAGTCGTCCAGGATAATGTTGATTGGTACGTTAGGAAATAGGGTCTGGACTTGATGGGCCTGAGGGTGCAAAAATATATCACTTCTATTACTTAAGCATTCGAGCGCAACATAGATTTAGACCAATCAGAGCGCGCGTTTTATCGCAGCTAAATTATAAAGCAATATTAGTAAAATCACACTCACACACTATCACGAATCCTGCATTCTGATTGGCTCAAAACTCGCTGTTTATTGAGTCATAGATAGTGAGTATTGAAAGGCGGATTTTTGTTTCGCATTTACGAACATTTCTTAAAAGATATAAATAAATAAAAAGTTTCATTATTCGAAGGTAGTGTGTGAGTGTGATTTTACTAAAACAGATTACTCGCACTCGATTTCTATGAGCTTGATGACTCCTCGTCAACTATCAGCTCGTGGAAATCTCGAGCTCGTTATCTAACTGTTAAATATATACAAGCATTGGGAGGCACCATAAAAGGAAGGGAGGGAGAGACAACGCTCGATAGGTGCAGTTTTCTAGAGAAACCAATTTTTATAAGCAGACCTACACAGATAGACAACATCTGTGCTATTCGTCATGGACCGTGTTTTTTTTTTTACTGCTATCAGGGGCATTGCTGGGAGGTGGTGTCCCGGGGTGCACTTGGCCCCCATTTATGGACAAAAACGGGAACGTCGAAATAAAATGGACAACAATGGCAAGGGGCACTAAATATTTGTAGCAGTTGTGACCCCTTCCAACCCCCGTTTCGACGCTGGGCACGCCAAAGGCTATTCGTACCATTGCCTCCATTCTGCTTTCCGGAAGCTGAAGATTCTCGGTGTTGACAGTGTGTGTGTGAACAACTTCCACGGAAAAGCTTGGGAACCAACTGGCTATCTGGGAACCTGAAAAGAAGTAACATAATAATAATAATAATAACTAGAAGTATCTTTCCGATAGTGAAGTGCTCGGAGGTTCAATAATGATAGATTTTTGTCAGTCTCATCAATTGCGCCTTTTAGTCGTGCTGACAGTATGAGGCTCTGGTTGCAGACTGAATCGGATGACCTTGAATACAAAAACCCGCGTATAAGAACCCGAGAATTAAGAACCTGGTAGCATCAATTTCCCTTTTTTAACTACCCTTTTTATAAGAACTTTACAGTATTAAAACATGAGAGAAATAATTCAAAATGATTTAGCCTAAACCAAGAAAAAGTAGGTTCTTATACGCGGGTATTTACTGTATAGGATTTCCATATAAAAACGAGAATGAGAAATGTCTGGCTTTAGTTGGGGCAATTTGAGGCTATCTAGGAGATTAAAGCTCAATGAAACATATAGTTTGTGTACGAGATTTTGGGGGATTCCCCTCTCTGGTTCAGCAAACTACACCCGGGCTAATAATACTCAAATTGATCCAAGTTGGAGAAGACCTGAGTGGGCCAAGTAGCTTTAAAATGTTGTGGAAATTAGACGTCTAGCTATGTCTTGTGTTCGAGAAAGACAAATAACTCAAAGATGTCACTGAGTCATTCCATTAAAGTTCTTTGAAAGTCGGCAAATATTTCGTGGAAAGGTTTGAAAAGGTTGCCAAAATACACTTTAAAAACATCTACAAATGCAATTGAGACTGACAAAAGGAAATATTAATAACCGTCACTTACCGATAATCTCCAAAAAACACAAACATTTCTTTAAACCGATCTACAAATCCTAAATGTGGTCAATCTTGACATGAATAGTTTGCTAAAATGGAACTGTGCCACTGACTGGTTACTGAACCCAAAATCGCTCGGCGCCTATATAACTGTCCCGCGCATGCGCTACCACAGGTAACCCGCAGATGAACCACAGGTAACCCGCGTCAGTATGAATACCAATGTAAAACGGTATGTAATGCATTCTTACGTGCAAATCAAGGCAAGATTAGACTTGCTCTCCGCTCGCTGCGCTCGCTCCGAGCAATAATAATAGGTCTTTATTTTCATATGATAAAAATACATATCCTATGTTACAATGCTATGATAAAAAGCGTGTTTACAAATGAAATATAAAAGATAAAATGGTAAAATGATAAAATTCTAAAATCTATATAGCTAAGTTATATCTAAAAATTAATCTATTTACAAAAGTATTCATGTATCGTTCGGTATTTACCTTAGGCCTTAATGATGTTTTTTTCCTTAAATTATATTTCGTCTCCTTAGCTTTAGGTAGAAAGTTATGCATAGGATGGCCATCAAGGTTTCTAATTTTGTTACATACTTTTTATCTTGTTTTTCTAAAATTTCATGAGTACTAATTTGGCTAGAAATATAACGGCGCTTGGAACAACGATCTAAAGAGTTTTGCACTGAGGTAAGTTCAGCCTCCGAAGCACCGTAAACAGCGAGCCCATAAGATAAATTCGGTAACACTATTAACACTAACGTAGACCAAAGAGTTCTATTTAGTTATGTGTGAGTATATAGGAGAAGATTTTAGTGGAATGTCTTAATGATGGCTACGAGACGGCCAAGAAGCAGTGACACAAAGGCAGATTCTCAACCGTATCTCATAATTTTACTAAAGAAACCAAAAAAGATAACAGGAAATAGACGCTGCATGGCGTACTATTAGCTTGATTAATGATTGACGCGAAGATCTGCAGTAAGGCTCTAAGTAATCGCATGATTAAATGTTTACCGGAAATCATCCACTCAGTTCACGCTGCCTTCGTGGACGTGGAGGAGAGAATAATCTACTAGCGATTCGCATTGTTTCGAAATTGCTTTCTAATCACAGGCTTTCATATTACAAACACGTTCTAGAAATTCTGAAATTATATAGAGGTATATTGCCGAGTATTGAAAAAAGGTTCGAAATGGTAAAGTTTTTGGGTTGTCTCTGTATTATGTATTGTAAGTTTAATGTGTATAGTTCAGTATTTTTCATATTGCGCACACCCATCCAGCCCTCAACAAGCTGCAAAAGGTTGAATTAAACATATCAATCTAAGGTGGTGAGCAGCTGATGTGTTTAACATATTGTTTGCACGGCGGGATAAAATGATGTAGCTCTTTGCTCAAGAGGAACAAGGCGCCTCGAGTGCGACGAATATAATACCTATCCAAATACTACTTAACGCTAAGTGCAAAAGGAGACAATATACGTCTCAGCAAAATGTTCCGTCGATAACTATATAACTTTCGGCTGACAAAGCTGAGGTGACGGTACACCACTTCACACGTTTCTCTATCAGAGCTCCATTTGAAAGGAATTCAAAAGTCGATACGGTTGGTTTGTGTCGCGCACAAACACACTGCGCCACCGGGCGTTCCCTTCCTTCAAAATGAGGCTGTACTTCAGCTCTCTAACTCTGATTATGAGCATGGTTGCCTCGATTTGCATCGCGCAAAATACGTTCAACAAACCGGGAAATGTAACATTCGGAGTAATTCTGCCAGTACATCAACACGTATCTGTAAAAAGCTGTACTGAGCGGCTCTATGTCCACGGCTTGGGTCTGGGGTACGTAGAAACCATCGCACATACAGTCGACGAAATCAACAAGAACTCTAAAATTCACCCAATGTGAGTTTGGGATTTCAAGTGTGGGATTACTGTGGTTCTGACTATCTAGCCGTGAAAGCAGCCCACGAAATAATCACGAATAATATGCTGTGGGCGCTGATTAATGACAACGGTGTCAATGAATCGAAAATTGGGAGTGTCGGTCAAAGGAGCCTGGCGGTATTGGGCACATTGTCATCACAGAGCACATCTTATGTTGCAAGCCAGCTACAGGTAATCGCATTTTCCAGAGATCCATCATCTTTTCCATATTCTCATTTCTTCTTTTGAAAACAGTGCTTAGCAGTTCTCTTTATTTCTAGGAAAATAGGATCCCGATAATCAGCCCTTTTGCCACAAGCGATAACCTTGCCACGCCATTCTTCAGCGCATTTTTCCGCACCGTACCCCCGACAGTATGCAAGCTGCAGCAATGGTCAGTGTTATAGAGCACTTCAACTGGACGTATGTAGCGATCCTTGCACTCGACGATCTTTACGGCCAGTACGGCGCACGAGCGATCCAGCGAGAGGCATACACCGGAGGACCTTTTGTGTAGCCATCACTGAGTACTTCACGAACTCTCTTTCGGAAGACGACTACATCGCCTCTATTAACAATCTCAAAAAAATGGCTAAGGTACGGGTCATTGTGTTTTGGGGAAATCAGCGAAGTGCTGTCAGACTCTTTCAAGTGGCGAAGAAGCTGGAACTGTACGGCCGCACGTTTCTAATGAGCGAAGCAATGTTCACTTTGAATCCAGAAGCGTTAGCACCACATGCAGGCGTACTGAATGGTGCGATAGGCGTCGTGCCACGCACACATGCGCGCGCAGTAAAGCTTGAAGAGCACTTCAAAAGTCTAACACCAAAATCAACTCGGGGTGGCCTCCCTTGGTGGGGAGAGTTCTGGAAGCAGGAATTCAACTGTTCAAGTTCTTCTGGCATAATCACGGTTCCCGAATGTAACGATTCGGCGAGTTTGTCAGTGAGTGGAATGAGGAGAATGACCAACGATTATACCCCGTTCATTATTGATGCAGTATACGCTATAGCACACGCATTGCGCATGATCAATGGGTGTAGCGCAGGCGCTGATCTGTCTATATCAGCGTGCCGACCACACGAGGTGATCACGAACCTGAGAGAGATATCTTTTGTTGGGAAAACAGGCAGAGTCCAATTTGCAGAAAATGGAAATCGAAAAAAAGCGCGTTACAGTTTCCTTAACTTCCAGAAATACCAAACTGGGTACCGTTTCGAAACTATTGGTGAATGGAGTGAAACGGACAAAATCCAATATGTGATTCGTGACTCGCTTATTCGCTGGAACACATACAGCAATAAAGTGCCAGTGTCTGTGTGCGAGTACGCGTGCGCGGCGGGTTACAAACAAGTTCCAACCAGCGAGTGCTGCTGGAAGTGCATTGGATGCCCTGTGGACACAGTTAACCCAATACCAGGATCGCCGAACTGCACAAAGTGCCCCGAAGAGCAAACATCAAACAAGCTCAACACGAAATGTGTCCCTCGTCAAGTGGTGGCAATAACGTGGGGGGAGCGCACAGCATGGGTCTTTGTGTCCTTCGCGGTCCTTGGAATTTTAATGAGTGTGTTTGTACTCGGTCTGTTTATAAAGTATAAAGACAGCCCAGTGGTTCGGAGTTCAAACCCTGAGTTAAGTTTCTCCTGTTATCCATGAACAGTTTGTTATTCATTCTGACATTCCTATATCTCGCGGAGCCGTCAGACGCCCTGTGTCGAGCACTCCAGCCATGGCGTTATATAACTTGTACTTTCTCTGTATCAATTTTTGTCATCAAGATTAACAGAATTCTAAAAGCCTTCAACACGGTCGTCCCAATGTGGGCAAAGAAGTTGGTTATGGATCCCAAGCGACAAATAGCCACTGTTGTTTTCCTCAATGTCATACAGATAATCTTGACTACATTATGGCTACAACTGGATCCGCCTTACCTCAAGCGCGAGATTAAGACCTTCATATTCATCAAGTGCTCACCTTTAAAACAGCCACGGGCGCCGCCCTCCGGGCCATAATGTTCGCGTACTTAATATTCATGGCCATAATGTGCGCCTTTTACGCCTTCAAAGCGCGCAAGCTTCCAGAGTCCTTTAACGAGGCCAGATACATCGGGTTCTCTTTGTACATTCTCCTGTTGTCATGGATAGCATACTATCCATGTGATTCAGCTCTGGAAGGCTCTGCTATAACCACGGTCTCGTGCGCCACTGCGCTGGTTATTGCCTACGGGGTACTCGTGTGTATGTTTTTTCCTAAAGTGTTTACCATACTATGGCATCCCGAGCAAAACACCAAGGAATTCGTCAATGCAGAAGTTGGGATGCACACCTTTAGTTCCAACGGTACGGCTCGATTTGAACAAAACAGGGCTGCATCCCAGGAACCGAGGAGAGCGGCATCGCCCATGGGAAGTCAAAGGAGTCTGGAGGCGGAGTTTCAAGATAATCATGCTTTGGATAAGGAAGAGCATCCAGACCCTAACAACCATTTCTAGCGTTCACGGCAATTGAGTAAATAGAAATAATTGAGTAAATATACAGAATTTTTTGTAGAGCTTGCAGAAAGTGTAGAGTGTAGAGATTTTAGAGCTTGTAGAGAGTGCAGAGAGTGTAGAGCAATACAATACAATAATCTTTATCTATAGAGGGAGAGCATGTTAACCTTTAAAAGTTTCTAACATATGGCCCTCTGCTACTACTCTTCCCAGTAGACCGTTACACCTCTCTGTTTTTCAGCCCGCCGACGGCTATCTAAAATTGATCGCGTGATCACATTTTTTGTACCACGTGATGAGTTGCTTATGTACCACGTGATCAACGTTTGTGGACGTAAACTTTGAGAGTTCATTGTTTTTCTACATTCCAACGAAGTCTACGCCCAAAACGATTGATCACGTGTTACATAAGCAACCCATCACGTGGTACAAAAAAGTTGATCACGCGATCAATTTTAGACTGCCGCCGGCGGGCAGAAAAATCGAGAGGTGTAACGGTCTACTGGGAAGACTAGTATATCTGTATCATAAATTAAGTTTTAAGTAATACTAGAGCTTGGCTGCATGGCTTGTAGAGCTATCCAGCAAAAACTAGATAGATCATTGTGATGTACCTATGATGGTTGTGACATGGAAATGAGGCCAAGGGTTATAGAGCTTGTAGTGGCAAAAGATCCCCTTGCCAGGCTCGTTCTAAATCACGCACCATGTGATAAAAGTCATTTTAAAATTGGTAACAATAAAATATGTGTGCGTGATACACTTCATACTAGCGTTTCATTTATAGGGCTTTCTACATACCGTCAAAGTGGAAGAAATGGTTCCTACAAGAGATAAAAGAGAAGATAATTAACTGGAAATACATGGAAAACTTAGCGTGCAAGCAGGTTGTAGGATAAGGAATGTCACATACATCTCCTAGATGGACGGAAATGTATCAAGAATAACGCATAGCACCAAAACGCCCAAAAACAGAGATAGCCCCTAAAGAGATAGCAACCCTTTGTATATGGGAGTAGCGTAGCCCCCCCCCTTCACGTCCCCCTCCAGGTGATCTCTCTGTCCGTCTGGTCTGTCTTGAGGGTGTTGGTTTAGCTTGATAAGATTGTTGGTCCACCAATACAATTCAACAAGATTTGCAGGGAGAATTTTGCTCAAGCAAGGTTTTACTACAACACAAAGAAACATGGACTTATTTGTTGGGCAAGGGGACCCCTACCTTCTGATGCCCCTTCCCATCATGAAGGCCCTCATCCCGCGTGGTTGTTGCTCCTCATCGGCCTCAGGCTGAAGGTCATCCGCAAGAGACATACGACAAGTTGGACAAGTGGTGTCATTCTCAAGCCACGATCTCAGGCATGTGCTATGGGGAAGGTGAAAAAAAAATTGAGTAATGCGGTTCCTCTTACTATAATAATTATAAAAATGTTTCCTTAATCCCCAATTAAGTGCGCTAGATCTTTTTGTTATTTCACAATTCCATTTATTATCTGTAGTTGCTTTTCCAGGCTCTTTACAGACTAGTTTGGGTCAAAATCTGGCAATTTTAAGCAAAAAATGTAATGTTTTTCTACAGTAGGTGTCTTAATAAAAGACCTAAAATTTCTCAATTTGTACCTGTGAAAGTAGTGCCCACAAGGTAGCTTCCTTGCTTTCTCCATAGCATCCCAACATATAGCACAGTCATCATTGTTCAGTTGAAGTTCTTCAGCTGTTGCTTCAGGGAATCTAGTCTCTGTGCATTTGAGAATCCTGATGAAGTTTCGGTGCCTTGCTAGTCTTTTCTTGATTTCATAAAACAAGTGCCGGATTTGCATACAAAGCACTAGGCTTGCCATGCTCAGGAAGATGTTTGACCACAGCTTTAGAAATAACCATAACAAATATGTGAATTTTACTGTATGAGTAAAACATATCCAACCCCGCCCCCTCCCCCTGCGGAAGGGTGTTGAAAAGTGACCCCACCCCTCTGGAATTTCCAAAGAAAAAATAAAATACAATGTTGATGCTTAATACACTGTAACTATGGTGATGAACATGACTTGATGATAATGATGATCATGATATTTACATTTTGTAATAAGATGATGATTGATGATAATAAGCAGTACATGCATTCTTACCAGCATATGGAGGTGATGTGCAAAGTCCACAGCACATATGCCAATATCCAGTAGCAGGTCTGTATAGTAGCTCCAAGTACTCCGCCCCTCCCATGTGCCGACATGGCCAATGTCCCACAAGTGGATTCCATACCTTGAGAGCATTAAATTTAATTTAATTAATAACTTTTGGGATCTGGTTTCTGACTTAGAGATTGAGCTAGTATTACTGAAGAAATGAGCCAGTTCACTCTCAGTCTACTAAAACTGACTTCAATATTGAAAATAAATAAATGTTCTTTAAGATTGCAGAATACTTACAGAATCAATACATGGACAGCTTTGATAAGTAGCATGACACACTGTTGAAAAATAACAGAAGAACAATTACTGGTATTTAACTTGGAAAGGAACTCTTCCTCTTGGAAAAGGTGCTCAACTTACTCAGACTCACAGTGTAAATGCTCTCCTTTTTTGGGACAGAAAAGGGAGAGCAGTAGGGGGAAGAATTTTGAATAGAATTCCTTGCGGTTAAAACACAATTTTGATTAATTATCTGCAGAGTAGCCTCATTATCATCACTTGTCATCTCTAAGTTTCTCACATAAGTGTGAAGTTGTGGGAATGGACTGAAAAACTGCCATATTGGTATCAAAAAAGTTTGGTGGCCAGTCTGAAGCTGAGCTTGTTTGGCATGAATACCTGCAAAAATAGTATATTGATTTGAAACACAGCACATACCTCAGCTAGCATGAATGTGAAGGTATGTATTCCATCAGGCCATCCCACAAATATGGCCAAGAAGAAGAGGCCATTACAGAAGAACAACAGAACCAACAAAAGGCCAGCTATCTTGCCATGTGTCATTGGAGTGGTGGTTGGTGAGAAGGACAGCTGGAAAAATAAAGGAATAAAAAGTGAAATAAACATCTCCCCCTCCCTCCCCACAAAAACTCATAAACAGCAGACCTAGTACTTTCCAAAGGGAAGGTAAATGCTGTGTCTATTATCTTGAAAAATCATTTCCACCGTGAAACAATACACCTTGTCAAGTAAACTCTCTTATATATACCTCTCCCTTCCATGGGAGAGGTATATATAATGGATAATTTCTGGAATCACACATTTTGTGTGATCAGCTGCTGTGCAGCTGAACTAAACATGCATTGCGGCAGTGGAAAAAATAAAAAAGTGATCAAAACAATTTTGTATTCATGGATTATTTTCATGATTGGATACTTACATATTCAAACCTGTCTTTGCAAAGCTGAGTGAAGAGATGAAAGAATCCCAACAAAGTAAACCAAGCTGACCACCACATGACCTCATTCATCTTTTGTACATTCAGGACTCCAAAAATAAAGATGAACTTGTAGAAGACAAAGTTCCAGAATTTGTCTTGAATTTGCTAAAGAAACAGATAAAATCGAGTGAGTTCAGAAATGCAGCACTCAACCTTAACACAAGCATCTTGTCAATGGACTTTTAGGAGATAAATAATAATAATTTAACAAATATCTAAGAAATTGTAACAAAAGCACTAATTATTCAAATGTCTCTTACAAGTTTAAGGGATGTATTTTCTAGACTTTCCCAAAGTCCTTTAAAAAAACTTTCATGCTTGGTTCAAATCATATAGACTTACTATGCTCACGTTTGTCAATATCCTTAGAGAGGTTGACTTGTGGCAAGTCTAATTTATTTTCCTGACAGTCTCACAGGCCATCATCCAACTTATTTTGCTAGCCTGTCAACGTCGGATCTGGAATCCTAGATCCTATAATGTTCCTATAGTGGTGATGTTTACACCTGATGTTATCACCCAACCAGAGATCAATTGGGAGCTGTTCAATTTATGGTTGGCACATTGGAATATTGAATGGCAAATGTTGATAAACAGTGACTAGCCCCTTGACACTGAACACTGCACTGTAAAACTCTCTGTATTTAGAGCAATTTTCATTCAACTTTGAAAACAATGTCCCTCTCGACTCTGTATTCAGTGAGTCTCAGTCTCTAATGAAGACTTTTGATCAAGTGTTGGTTATTTTCTTTGCTTAACAGTAGATATTGGACTCCAAAGAATCAACTGTAGCTTGAATAATGTCATACTTCAGTTGATTTTCATAGATTTGATAAAGTTCAAATTTGATTGCAGCTATCTTTTCCGTGACATAAAACTTCCAGCCATGACCATTATCAGACAACCACATATACAGCCAACAGTCATTATTATTTAGCCATGCCACTATCTCGAGCCTGATTGGCTAAGAGTACACAGCGAAAGCATGTTGGTGCGCAGCTCGTGATGTCAAACTCCAGACATTAGGATTGATGCACTCTAATGATGTCATAACGCAAGCCAATAGGTTTGGCCGCCATCTTGGTTTTCATTACAAAGGCAAAAGCCAATTTAGCCAATTATCTTGTTGAATCTGCTATGCTTTTTGCCAAGCCATCATTGCTCTGGATATCTAAACATCAACAATGGCTATTTGAATTGAATATGAAGAGGAAAATACTAATGGACGTAAGCTGAAGTTGAAAAACCATTTTGTCTTGCAAGGCCTCGTCGTCGACTTCATTTAGCTAGGTAAGAATGCCTGGTTGCTGAATAATAAAACAATTATTGAATTTGGTTTCCGCATGATAGTGAGATGTGTCAATGCCTCGAGTTAGTGTTATCCTCGAGTTAGTGGACATCACGTCGAGCTACCAAATAGATAGATCTGCGATCCATTCTTTCTTGCATCTAAGCATATTTTTCTTTGAAGTGTCCCCCATATGGTCTTGGGAAAAACATGGTTCATTGTAGGCCAAGGGGTTGGGGACCCCTCTTAAAAATGTACGAAGTGACAAAATTTATTAATATTCATATTCTGGCTATGCCACAAAATTGTATCATTACAGACGTGTAGAATATAGCAGTTCCCATTCTAATCCCTGGCATAATCTTATTAAATAACTAGTTTAATTCAAACCAAAAAGCATAAAACCGGCAATACTATAGTAGAGCTATACTACATTCTGCTATGTTATTTTGTATCTTAAAAAGTATAAATAAATTGCGCAAACCTTCTAGCACCTCATCATGTGAAAAGCTTTACAGACAAAACTTCTGGGAACTTGTCCAGTCAAATCCTTTCTTTGATATAAAATAATCTAGTACTCGAACAACAGGCGAGATAAGATTAAAATTTAAAGATTTACCTGAAGTTCTGCAACTCGAAGGTCCCCGAAAACGATTCTCTGAATTACTTTGCCAAACATAAACAAACAACAATACGCCATATTCAAGTTCGCCTGAAGAGATAGAATATAACCGATTTGTAGGTGGCAATAAACAAATTTAAAAAGAACAACTCAACAATTAAATCATTTTCTACTTTCTATAGCTTACCCAGAAGCAGAAATTATCAGATGTCATGAAATTGTAGAGCGTACTTTCTTCATTTTCGGTTTGTTGCGTGTCGTTCGAACTCCAGATCGCCACATTATTGAAAGCGTAGAGAAATGAAGACACAAAAAGCAACACGCTCACAGACACGTACGATTGTAAGGTTGGTAAAGGCAACTGTTCCAGGAACACTAGAGGCATTTTGCCTTACTTTTTGTTTTGTTTCTCAGCTCTTGGAGGATTTACCAGAGAAGTTAAGCTGGTTTTTTGGAGTACGTGCGAATGCTGAAGGTCAGGCTTCCTCCATTTTGCTTCGAATGCAAATCGATAACCACTCGCCGCCGCTTGATTGAACACCGACGACTTTGGGTATGACGTCATAAGCCACGTACTCCAACACAGGGTTCCCATATATATTTTGAAAGTGGCGTCTATGACTCAAAGCCAAACAGTAACTTTCACATCCTGGGCTCATCTAAACGTATTATGTTCATGTACTATTGGATGCATCAAAAGGTAAGGGAGTCATGATTTATACAAAATGGTACAACAGGAAAATTTTATTTTTATTTTCAACAAAATGGTCCATAGATTTGTCTTTGGGAAATTTTGTCAAAATTTATGTCAAGACTATCCTGGGATAGCCTGAGTATCAGGACCCTCCCCCTCATAACAACTAATCAGACTCATTTGTTCATGAACATTTATTTTCTAATAAAAAAGGCTGCATGCTAACATCTAGCCTGCGAGCGGGCTCTCCTTTTTGGGTTTTCGGGTGAATGTATATTTTCGAGTCTCAGGATACCTGTGGTGCAAAATCGAGAGAAAGTGGCGGGAGGGGGAAGGGAAGATTGCGCCACAGCTATCCTGAGCCCCAAAAATGAACATTTCCCAAAAGGATAACAGGCTAGCTAACATCTATTTGTAGATGATACGTTTTATCTGTTCACAACTAATTTCATTTTTTCATGCTGCACATTTTCAAAAAGTCATCTTGAGTTTGGTAATTATTTTTTCTGTTTCAACAATCAAACCATTTAAGCCAATCACGTTTCAGGTACTTCAAAAATCTGGAGACTGCACTGAAAAGGTGAAATTTCCTGCAATTCTCCTGGGATAAATACAGTAAATCTGTAACAATTGTCTTGAATTTTTCCCGGTAGATGGAAAAAAATATTAGGACTCCTGTCAAAACTGTGAGAGTTGAGGTCCCTGTGTTGCTTATTGCAGTCACCTGGCTTTCCATTGTGCAGAAAAGCCAGTTGACTGCATCATGCAAGGCGAGGACCTGATAGGCCCAGATGGTAACTGGCATAATAGAAAAAACACAATCAAACCATGTTTGAACATTCCCAGTGCAAAGCAATGATATTGGCTGCTTATTTGCTCTCCACTCTAAAGGGCACAATAAATTGTGTTGTTGTTGTTTGTTATTGTTGCTACTCCTGATGTATGATCCAAATTCTCATGCAAAACAGTCAATGATTTCATAATGAAATGGCTGAGCAGGTATTTTGTCATAGCCTCCTATGCATCCTTGATTGTAAGAAATATTGTTTTTTAAAATTAAAAATACATTAAAAAAACATTAAAGTGACATGCACACATGGCTACATATAGGAGTAGCGAATGGTAAATCCGAGACTTGCCGAGATGCTGAGGCTAGCAGTTTAAAATCCGAGCCCAAGATATTTACTGAAGTTTGAGGGCAAAAATCAGAGGTTCCGAGATGCACATTAAAAATTCCGAGATTACGAGACTCTGCTAAAATTTGGCGAGACTGATATTTTTAGGTACCATTCGCTACCCCTTCATATATAGGAGGCTTTTTTATAGTCTTATGAAAGACCTCTGGACTTCTGGGCACATGCGTTCAGAGCAGCCTGGACTTCCAGGGTGATAACCTTATAGGATAATCTATTGTGGCTGGAGTCTGGCAATGACCCTCTGGTAGACTGCCACCCCGCTGCCACCATTGTAGTTCAAAGGTATCCTAGGTTTATAATTAAAAAACAAACAAACAAACAAGGAGAATCAGCCAATCGCCTCTGGTGGCCATTTCAATTGTCCCAAAAATGAAGTCTTTGGTTTCGCATGTCGTCCATATCTCTCTAGACTGCATTCTCTTTGACTTGACCTCCAGCCGACTTCTAATGCGGTAGTTCTTGGGTAACGTGCAGTTGATTTACCAACGGATAACTGTGAGGCAACATTGGAATCTATAGGGGGAAGCTTGAGATTTTCTCTTCTTTGTTTAACTCTTACAGCAGCTTCGCCATTTTTTATATTTTCGCCTTCATTTGCTAGCTGAAAATATACAGCAAAAAGTACAATTCTATTAAAGGATACCATTTGAGTGCACTCCACGAACCCTGGAAACCATTTCACTGCATGCATCCCCCATTTTCCCTTTGTAGCCATGACAAAACAAACAGTGACAAGAAATGGCATTTTCTATCAAATATGCATACCTGCCAACCCTGAAAACTCCAAAACCGGGAGATTTTGTCTCAACCCGGGAGATTTTGTCACAAATACAACAACTGTATGAGAAAATCGCAAGAAATTTACCCGGGAGATATACAGTAAATATATGGAAAGTTTCAATTTGTTTTCCGGGAGACTGAGGGTTAAAACCGGGAGTCTCCCGCGTAAACCGGGAGAGTTGGCAGGTATGAATATGTCAAATGCACCATAAAGAACATCTTCAGACTCACCTGTCTGTATTGCTCGACTAAAAGCCCCAGTTTTCAGGCCAATGTGTTGCCGCTCCATGTTCATGTCCAATGTGATCCTTCCTAAACAAAAGAGATAACAAAAAAGTTCGTGACTACTTCGGGATGATAAAAATCAAATTCGAAGGTTTTCGTTATCGAAACCACGCGAAATGCAATTCCTTAAATGAAGATTAACCTCTCGTTGTTGAAAAGTGTGTTGATTCGGTTATATCTCTGCGGCTAAGCAGGAATATTACACATCTAGAAATATTACACTTCTACGACAAAGCAAATCAACAAAGGTGAAGCATGCGACAAGATGCGTGAGGTTTCTTACCAAATCTGGTCTTGATGGACGAAATTCAGTCCTGTTTTACCCCTTCCGAAAACCATTTTGGTTCCCGAAAGAACTGTTGTCTATATTACTTGAAATAAGGACGGAAATTCGCGTTAATTAAAATTATATTGGGGTCTTGAGATAAGCAACTCCAAGCCTTTTGTGAATGTTGTCTCTTTCTTTCGTTCAAGGACTCCACGGTAGTCTAGACAACGGAGTGTTTGATTTACATAATCAGTCACTTGAGACTTGGGTTAATGGGGTTAATTAGACCAGGCAATGAATAACCATTATTACTTGACCATTGCGTAGCGTGTAAGGGTGCTGCTAAAATCAGTGTAAAGAAAATTGCCGAGTAAAGAAATCCTTCCGAAGTGGATCGCCACACACGCTTTCGTGACAACTTTTCTTCGAGTTTACTGACACCGGCGTAAGATCACCTCTTGCATGCCCTCCACGTGGTACGCAGCCCCGCTCCACGCTATTCCTGAACTGTAAAAAGTAAAGAGTTGAGCATTGATACTACCGAAATCACTAAACTGCCGGCACCCTCGAAAATTCGATCGATCGTTTGTCAGTTTCGGTTCGCTCGTCTGGCTGTTTTGATCGATCCAAATGGTCACGTGACATTAAAATGTTTGTATCAAACAATGGAAAAATTTCGTACAAAATTTAAATGTCACGTGACCATTTGGATCGATCAAAACAGCCAGACGAGCGAACCGAAACTGACAAACGATCGATCGAATTTTCGAGGGTGCCGGCAGTTTAGTGATTTCGGTAGTAAATGCTCTTTGCAGACGATTGAATATTTAGAGGAAACAAAAAGTACAAGGACAATACTTCCAGACAGTATGGCGCCTGTGGCTACAGTTCTTTACGCCATGCCAACGCCAGAGATTTCGGCGTTGAATTTCTAGGTCGCCTTTGGTGAGATAGCAAACTCTTTGGACACCCCTAAGAGATAGAAGTTGGGTGAATTTTATACCCTAAGGGATAGGACGAGCACCCCCGGTCTATGTTTATGGGGAGTCCCCCCCCCCCCCCCCCCCCTCCCCCTATCAACGGTGTTAGTTGTTCTCGGTCCAGGGACCAAGGTGAGGGAACGTCCGGCCACCAGACCATTTTATAAGCGTCCATTGTTAAAATGAGTAGTGAACAACTAACGGTCTCTCTACCTCTCTCTGCGTGTATATATTTAGTATAAACCAACTAATGGTCTATTACAAATCCTGCATTCTGATTGGCTGAGCTACTAATGGTCCATTAGTGATAGACCGTACCTGGCTAAACCACCACCTTTCTTTGCAAGAAAACTTGATTTTTTCAACATAAAATAATGGAATTCATTGCCAAAACCGACCAACTATAGTTGGTTTATACTAAAACAATTAGACCTCTCGTCCTCATGTGCTATGATATCAATAGACTATTCGGCCTTCGGCCTCATGGTCTATTCATCATAGCACATTGTTAAATAGGCCTGTTTGGTGATCGCGTTTTCCATGTGGTACACACAGCATGCTAATGGTGAGTTTCATTGGGTCCTCTCCCTCTCTATGCCCCGACTGAGGGATTGTTTACACTCAAACGCAAGCGCGAATGCAAGCGCCAGGATATCAAACTCATACAGTTCCTTTGCGCTTGCTTCTAGTTGGGGCTGCATGGTTTACACACGAACGAAAGCGCATTGAGGCAAGTGTAAATCACAGCGACGCAAGTGGAAGCTCAAGCTTAAAATCAAGCATGAGCGACGAGGGACCTTTGGAAGCGCTGGCAGGGTCCAGGTCTGGATAAACCACGGTTTCTTCGCACAGCGACACAACCACGTTGTCAGGCCAAAAGCATATATGAAAATGGTGCTAGCATTGTTTATTGCGGCAGTGTTATCGTTTGCGGCAGTTATATTTTGTGCTTTTCGCTTTTGAACAGCAAAATTCGGTTGGCGTTACGTCCTCCTACATGAGGCGCATGCGTAAAGCAAGATGAGAGTAAAACCATTCTCGAACCCAGAGCTCCCGGCTCGTAACCTCGCGGGGAAGGCTCTGGTGACAGCCACTGACGCATGCGCGAGATTTAATAGAGGGGCTCCTGAGAGAAAGACCTTTCAGCGCATGCTCCAACGCTCAAAATCAACCAATCAGCGACGGCCCTCAAATGGATGTCCCCGAGCCTCCCCTGCGAGCAAACGAACTGGGGAGCTCTGGGTACGAGAATGGAGTAAAACTAGTTCCATTTATAAAGAAACAGTCAAGAATTCAAGTCAAACATATCTGTTTATTTTAGATGAACTTAAATTGGATAGTAATAGTATTAGCTATACGTAAAAACTTTCTTTATAATTCAGGTAGTACCTGTCTTTCGTTAAAGTCATCTGATCTGAACTTAGAAGAGGGTAAGAGCTAACAATGCCAGTTGGCTGGATAATTTCTGTACCCGACGCACCCTTATGGCCTGTTCACAGGCTGTGATGTTATCTGCGTTGAGTTACGTACGGAGACGTCATGACGCGCAGCGTGAACGGCCGGCGTTATTTTGTGCGCATGATTTGGAGATCTGAAAAAATCGTAGTGAAATTTGAGCATGTTCAAAACGTCACAAGTGGAAACACCATATGTTCGCCGGCTTTTCACACAGCTCGAATAGGACATCGCCGTAAAAATCTCATCTAAAATCGCTGCGCGTGAACGGGACCTAAAGCTCTAGTGTAGAAACAACCCTAAGCCTGATCTGACTTCACAATTCGAGAAAGGCTATTATGTATAATTTAATTAATAATTAGCGGACTAATCATGCGTCCTTTAGTAATGGAGTAGATTTCGTATGACTCTGAAAATATGGAATGAAATCGCGCAAACGGAAATCGCGATACGGAACAATCTCGTACCCAGAGCCCGTCATCTTTTGGCCAGCGGCAAGATTCAGGGCTCTGGGGGAATCGATTTTTTTAAAACCCAGATTCTGGGTTTCCGGTTTGATTGTTGTATGAAAGTTCGTTACGTTTTTGACGTACCACGCATGCTCACAAATCGGATTCCCCCAGAGCCCTGAATCTTGCCGCTGGCCAAAAGATGACGGGCTCTGGGTACGAGATTGGATACGGAATGAAATCGCGTAGTCGCGACATGGTCGCGGCGCGGCACAACTTTGCCGCGGCACTTTTCACAGTCATACGAAATCTGCTCTAACGCGCTAGAGTTTACCGTCTGATTATTGACCCTTACACGAAGTGTTCAATAATGTTGGGCGAAAAGTTGTCGACCAAAAATTTACTGTGTAACATCATCTGTAAAGGTAAATGAAACAAACGGTATTCGCTTTGAGTTGAGTATCTCATTTGTATACTAAGCTAATATTTGTAACATGACTTTAGCAGTTTATTCAATCATTCGCATATCAATCGCCGGTTCCCGAGGTCTTTTGGATGGAAAGTTGAAAAACTATTAAAACTGATTTATCATATTTTAGAGAGTACGCGTTAAAAATTGTTTTTATTTTTACGAAGTGGATTTGAGGTTACAAATTAAGCTTTCTCTGTTCTCCGATTTACAAACATTTCCGCACATTAGAAATATATTGTGGTGCCATTGCATCGCCGTGCCATCATTGGCGTGGTTTCGACTAATTATAAATACTTCAACACGACTTATCAGTAATAAAAAATTTCAAGAAATGAAATTGTCCCCGGATATTTCTATGAAGACTGCTCGTTGATGAAATGACAAACGTTTAGTAACTATTTAACAAATTTATAATTAAGTGATATTTTAAAGCCTGAACTTTAGCCCTCGCATCATGCTTTTTCTTGTTCACCGGGATTAGTTCTTTTTAGGCGAATCTTTAGTGATTCGCGCGTGTAATAGCAGTGCCCAATCTGCAAGCATCACAGGGTACCCATGGGGCGAATAAACATGAGCGAATCTTTAGTGATACGCGCGTGTAATAGCAGTGCCCAATCTGCAAGCAACACAGGGTACCCGTGGGGCGAATAAACATGAGCGAATCTTTAGTGATACGCGCGTGTAATAGCAGTGCCCAATCTGCAAGCATCACAGGGTACCCATGGGGCGAATAAACATGAGCGAATCTTTAGTGATACGCGCGTGTAATAGCAGTGCCCAATCTGCAAGCATCACAGGGTACCCATGGGGCGAATAAACATGAGTAGCTAGCAAGCGCATTTCACGCCCCAGGCTTCGGAAACAGCGGCGGTTCCAGCGGTGGTAGTTTTAGCTACGTGGGAAATTTACGAGGCGCCGAGAGATTTCACCAGCACATTTCTTCTAAGCAACAAATAGGCGTTGCAAGAATCAATAAGGATTTTTCCAGATTCCTTCTGTCTCAATTTACGGTGTTCACTGAGTGGGCTAGTTTGCATGCAGCGGGGCTTTCAGAATTCTTGTAAAACTAGAATGTTCATACCTGCAGCACGCAGGCTAAAGTCATCCTCGGAGACCCAGGGGATTTTTCCTCTAACGTTTCCACTCACGAGCGGGAAGCAGAGGAAAAATTCCCTGGGTCTCCGAGGATGGGCTAAAGTGGGCCTGCTCTTAAAACTTGGTACACCGAAAATGTGCAAATATCTCTGCCCCAAGACCGCTTAGCAAGAGAGGAGGGTTAAAATTCAAGCTACGATTTCCTTTTCATTTGTCCTTTTCAATAACCGCTATTCTGTTGCGTGCGGTCTGCCTGAAGGGACGACTTGTTGAGCCCTGAAGCTCGGGAGACGTTACTACGGAATCCACAGTCCGCAGTCCACTTGGCGGAGCCATGACGAATTTTACGACGCACATCGGATTAAAACGTTAATTTAATTAAAAGAATCCTTTCTTTTTGTCTTTCTTCTTTTCTTTATCTTTTTCTTTGACCACGCCATCTATTGACCTATGCAAACGAAAACGGAACACATTATAAAGACGTTGAATCAATTCATTTACAGTTTTGTGCTTGGTCCACTGTCAGTGAAATATGTCAGGCCCGGGGGAAACTCCCATATAAAAGTCAGGGTTCTCGACAGAAAAATCAAATTCACTCCTAAGAGATAGAAATATGGGCGTGGCTCTTATAAATTGTCAAAGACAAAGGTGCGTTACAGTAACTTTGTCGTGGTGTAAATGATTAACATGTTTGTCATTACGATGAACAAGACTTTTGAGTTTCGTGCGAGAACTGCTTCAGATGGTAGCCGTAAGTGATAGCAGACCCCTCGTGATAGCCTGAGTTACGACTTTGACCCCAAAAAGATAGGTCGAGACTTTTTTATATGGGAGTCCCCCGCCCTCCCTCTGGGATGTCAGGACCAATTACTTTCACCAGAATTATGATTGTGCCTACAGAAGAGTCACGTGAACATACGTCATGTTTTAGTAAGAAGAAACGAGGGGTCAAATGGATTAATGTGAAACGCTAGACTGTGAATGTGAAACTTTTTTTAGAGAATTGTAATTCTAGAGAATTTTACGGCTGATCGGGCAAATATTAGTACAATTTTTAAAACAATTTATCGCAATTTTCAAATGAATTAATATGAAACACCAGAGAAGTTTTCTTGGCTATACGGCTGATCGGTCTATTTTTAGTTCAATTTTTAAAACAATTTATCGCAATTTTCTGTTTAAATCACTGCAAGATTCACATTTTGCCAATTTCGATTTGGATTGGGTTACAACGCTTTCAATGTTTTTTAAAACAATTATTTATCACAACTTTTATTGTTTGCCGGAATAGTTACATATCGTTTTTATTCTTTAGTAACATCGGAACAATCTCTGACGATAACAAGTGATTTAATGCTCTTTTTAACAATGTTTAAGTTATATTTTTAAGTGTTACCTCGGTTGTTTTGTGCCTTTAAAAGTGGCTTTTAATACCAGGCAGGCCACACAAGGCCCCCTGGAGCGCTTTGTGAGGCGACTGAAGGTGTTGTCTGAGTGAACAAAAGCGGCAAAGAAAGTAAGAACAAAATGGCGGACACAACAACCACGAACAACGAAAACTACGAAAGTGGATGAGAAACACAGCGTTTAATGCAGCACACAAATAAACACACACACAAAATAAATGCAGTACTAATAAAGCTGAGATTCAGGAAAAAAGCGAAGCCAGAGAGAAAGCCAATCAGCCGAGCAAAGAAAACCAAAAAGTTTACACCAAGACAGTGAGTTGCCAAGGTTTAATTCCAGCACTGGAAAAGGGGTATTAAAATCATAACATTTGCAGTTGACAAGGTTTAATTATAATAGTGTTGTATCGATGGCATCAGCCTTCCAGTCAAATAGGTATATCGAAATAGATATACTAGTCCTAGAACCCTACGGTTTTTTTTTACCAGTTACCACGCCCTTTTAACGGGCTCGAATTCAACTAAAATTATTCAGTGAAAACTCGAAAAGGGGGAAATAAAACGCGAAACAAAGTCAAATGTTAAAAAACGTGCCCCTGAGAGAAATACGCTAGTCTGCTTGCCGGGTTTGACTGTGTATTTTTCGGATGTTTTTTTTCTTGACCTCTTCACAGCCACAGGAATCCCAATCCCGAAAACAAACATTTCCGAATAAATACACAGGAAACCCGGCTAGCAGAATAGAAATAAACCAATAAACGCTGGGCCCCGTCATTATATGAGCGCATGGATGAATGGCATCTTGCGAACGGTGTATAAATGTATGCAAGTAGGAGTTTATGACGCCGAAATTAACATTTGTTTATTCCTTTTTGTTTACTTGTTTATGTCATACTGACCCTGTTTTTCGGTCAGAGTTGCACAGCAGGAGTTCTCTGTGAGAAGATAAAAAAGATACCGGCCTTGAATGCCATCATATCTTTGGGGTTTTCCTTTATTAATCTTATTGTTTAGCAAAAGTCCATAGCACATTTTCTCTTCTTTACTAAACTTTTATCTAGGCAGCATTATGTTATTTGCAACTTTTTGAAAACGGATAAGCTGTTTTATTTTATTTTATACTTTTTAAAGTTCACTGAGATTAGGTATGAATCTTTTTAGATTTAGTTTTGCAACTTTTAAAATCAGGCCACATGTTTGAAGAAAACGCATTGTAGCGGCTGGCTCTTGAGGGAAAGCGAAGTGTGCGAAAATTCTGTGATTCAGGAGTCATACTAGGAGTGTCCACCAACACTGTAGATTTTGTGCTATTTTTAGCATCAGAATTATTTCTTCGTTTCAACAAAATTTTAGAAACCCGAAAAAAGGTAACCAAAGAAACGTTTCGAAATACATTGATTTCTGTAGACAAAATGTTAGTTTTTTAGGTTGATACATTATTACCTTGATAATAGAATACAACGGTTTCAGTAGAAAATATGATTCTATAAATAGCACACTTTCTACAGTATTGGCAGCAAAGGAGATGAACACTCTTAGCAATGGACTCTTGTGTGAATATATGTACATGCATTATGGATGCACGAATATGATGCAAGGTTACGCAAGTAGCGTTTTACATTAATTATGCGATAATGAAAAGAGTGCAACGAGTAACAAACAAGACACGGCACTACATTTTCATTGTTTCTACGGAGTAAGACAACAGGGAAACAAAATAATATAATAATAATTTATTGACATCAATGTCAAAACTAAATTACCCATCAGATGAAAGCGACATGATTTGGCTACTCAAACGCCATGCTACATGAGGAAATTCTTCTTGTAACTCGCAACGCAATATTTGTTGCGTTGCGAGTTGCAGTGAAAAGCGCGCGAGCCAAACTATAGTCTCCACCAATCAAACCACAGCATTTTGAAAGCAAGATTTCTTGTCTGTCTCTTCTTGAACAACGGAGGTCTGGGACCGAGTTTTATCTAGGTTCCAGTCTCCCGAGTCACTTTTTCTGTCCATGCTTAACGCAAATAGCAATACTGAAATGCATTTCCTGAGGCATCAAAAGTAAGTCGGTGAGAAAAGACTAGATTCATACATGCACTTCACTTACTTGAGCGATTTACTTGATGAATCCGATCTCTCCATTGCTTTCTTCTGAGCTTGTTCATATTCTTGTTTTTCCTTCTCAAACTTCTTTCTCTTCTCCTCAAGGTCTTTCAACTGTTGGTCGAGCTGTTTTCGCATGAGTTCGTGTTTTTTGCCGAGCTGTTGGATAATGATACAAGAGTGTGTGAATAGAGCAGATTTCTATGACTGTGAAAAGTGCCGCGACCGTGCCGCGACTACGCGATTTCATTCTGTAGGTTCACAGTTACGAAATCTGCTCTAAGACAAGATCGGATCGGCATCACGGCTTTGTGTTGGTTGTGTTACAATGTAGCTTGTAACGTAGGTGAGAATTGAAGTGGTACTTGAATCCTTGCCTTACGGTTTTTTGCCATAATCTTGGCCTAGGCCACGAAAACTTTCCACTTTCCCCAAGCTATTTTCTCATATCTTGAAAAAGTCCGCTATTATTGGCTCAAGTTGTAAACTTGATAACTGATACCCTCAACGTCATGCAAAGTTGGTATTATTCCTTACCTCAGCTTCAGAGTCTTTGAGTTTCTTCTTTTTCTCTTTCACTTTGATATCAAATACTTGCTCCATTTCTTGCTCCATTTTTTGGAGTTTTTTCTCGTGGTCATCTTTTTCAGACTCTAGCTGTTCCAGCGGACTCTTGGATAGTGATGAAGTACTGGGAAAAAAGACCAAACATTGTTTTGTATAAAATATTTCGTTTTATTATACGACCGCGACGTCATTTCACCATGTAAGGTTAAAAGTGAGTGCAGATAACCAGCCGCATTGCACGCCAAATTTTAAATGCCGTATTACACTATAGCAAACCGGTTATGAACCGGTTTTGCGAATGCATTTGAATGTCTTCCCGATAGTGTGCTAGTCAAAGCATGTACGTTTTCTAGTGCATCTTGAAAAGAAAGGAAAATGGTTTTGTTCGTAGTGTAATTTTCATGTAATACTGGCGGACATTTCACTTCTTGCTCGCATCTTTGGGCTTGTAAAAAATATGTCCGCAACTCGTAAAAGACAGTAAAATATCCGTTCGTATAACATGAAAAAGATTTTATGTGCTATCAAAGCTATTTCCAGCCTCCTTAAAAAAATAATTCGCTTACAAATCCTACCCTTGCAGCTGTTAGTGAAAATATTTCAACAATATTAAACTTGAAGTATCTTAATCTTACTGTGTAGGGGAGGAAGAAGGTGAGCCCACAGTCATTGAAGCCAGTTTTTCACAGCGGTAATTCTCATAGTGTACATCATTTGTCTCATCTTTCAAGTCTTGCATGTGCGTTCTGTAAGATGCGAAAATATGCTCTCAAAATACGAAAATGATAAGAATACCCAGAGAACATCTTGACTCATTTTATACTCACCTAATCAGCATGTTTCGTAGAGCAACAAAATCACAGTGATCAACATTCTCAACTAGAAAATAAAACATAACTTTTCTCACAATTGGATACTAATGATATTGAGTGGTTAGTGACTCTGGTGACTTAAGCCCTGGCCAAACGAAACGAGAGTTCACGAAAGTCGACGCACGTTTTGCTACTTGCGTCGACTTGCGCTCGTTTGGCCGCCAACTTGCGATGACTTGCGTTGACTTGTGTTCACTTGCGTCCACTTTGAACATGTTCAAATTTTCACGCAACTTGCGACAATTTGTGTCTCGTTTGGCCACCACATCGCAAGTGTACGCAAATTGATGCAAGTTTCCAATTTTCCAATGTTACACTTATATTTGTAGCTGTTATTTACAAGAATGTAAATTTCGTGAAACTCTACCTTCAGCCACACCCCATGGATACACTCTAGCCCGTACTCTCTTTCCGTTAACTTCTAGAACTGTATTACTACCAACAACAGCAAATGGGATCTTATCCTGTGAATTAAAAGTGTTACAACAAACTGTTACTGCGGCACTCTCTCCACAGCTGTACGCCCCAATGGTGGCATCCCCCAGGTACTAAAATCGCGCCTCTCCTTTTCGCTATTTTAGTGAATAGGCTAGTTGCTAATTGGCCTAATAGAATTAAATACGTGGATGACACTACTATCTATGAGGTTGTTCCTAGGTGCTCGCCCAGCTACTTGCCCTGCATTGCTAATGAAATCAGTAACTTTGCGTCGGAGCGCGGCATGCGTCTTAATCCGAGTAAGTGTCGGGAGGTGATCGTTAACTTCCTTCAGTACCAGCCATCTCCCACTAACCACCTTCAGTTGATGGGAAGTGTCATTAAACGTGTCTCTAGCTACAAAATGTTGGGAGTGCATATTAGCCACGACCTCACTTGGGGTACACATATTGAATATGTGTATGGCAAGGCCAACAAGCGCTTACATGCCCTCAGGCTCCTAAAAAAGGCAGGGCTTCCTACGGAGGATTTAGTACGTATTTACTGCGCCCTCATTAGGTCGGTCGTTGAATACGCCTCACCAGCATGGGCCGCCCTTCCTGATTACCTCGCTCACAATCTCGAGATAATCCAGAAAAGGGCGCTGCGAATTATGCTCGGTAACACCTACGAGTGTTATCAAAATGCCCTTACTCGTACGGGCCTAACGAGCCTAGCCCATCGTAGAGCTGAGGCTTGCTCACAGTTCATACATAAGACCAGATTAATTCCCCCAATAAGTAACCTGAAAAAACTACCACTGTTAAACATGACTATGGCCTCCGAACGGGAAGTTCCAAGACTATCCTTATCAAGCAGCCAAAACGAAGCGCCTCGCTGACTTTGTCATATATAGATTCTGAATTATTAATTTATATTGTATTATTGTTACTGACCCACGCTAGTATTCAGCCTTTCGCTCAATTGCGTTCAAATAAACTATTATTATTATTATTATTATTATTACTTCAAAAGTTACAAACTACAAAAATTAGACAACCGTTTACAAGGCGAAACTGGACTTTTTCAATTAAGAAAAAAAATACTTGGGGACAATTAGCACAATGAGGGCACCCGTGAAAGGTAAAGGGTTTTGTGTTATCCTGGATCATACATCACGTCTGGATTCACCGTGAGATGAAGAAAAATTTTCGCAAAGTGCAGACAGTCAAAATTTGCCTTTATCTTACAATCCTTTACTAAGGAGATGAATTATTTAACTATTTTCAAGGTTTGCCATGCAGACATTAATATGTTTGGTCGCCACCATTCTATAATGCTTTGCACGCCATGCTGTTTGTGTCCTTGACATCTCAGCTAAAAAAAATGATTGAGAGGTCAGTTGATAGATTAATTTAAGTGTTTGAACAGTTATTTTTGTTTTGTTTTTTTCATTTTCAAAACCAAAACATAAATGACACTGCACGCAATGCATAATAGAACGGTGGCACGAGCATATAAAAATTATGACATCTTTGTATCAGCAGATCCTTAAAATACTCACTCTCATGCTTACAGACTCCACCTCACTGTCATCCTCTCCTCCAAGGTCTGGGAATTTATAAATACCTATATTGTTCTCCTTTATTTCTTGGAGGATCTAAAATATAAAAATAAAAGTAGGAATGATGGTACATGCCTAACACAGAATGTTATCTATCAGGCAAAGGTACCTAGCAACAGAGGGCAGGAAACCTACGTAGGACTAACGAGTAATACCTTCAAATCGAGATACAACAATCATAAAGCCTCGTTTAATAAGAGGGAGAAAATGAAAGCAACGGAACTTAGTAAACGTGTATGGTCCCTTAAGGACAGTAATACGGACTTTACCATCACGTGGAAGGTACTCACGCGAGCTAACGCCTATTCAAGCACTGCAAAAAATGCAACCTATGCATAACAGAAAAATTTTTCATCCTCTGCATGCCTGGCACGGGCACCCTAAACAAAAGGAGTGAACTGGCGAGCGCGTCCAAATACCAACTAAGGAACGCTAAAGCAGTAGATACATAAGACCCAAGTCTTGTAATTACACCCACACCTGAAGAGAGGGAACCTTGCGGTTCCTTCGAAACAGTACTGTCGTGTGCATAATAAATATGTCGGACTGAACCTTTCCGAAACTATTTATTGACCGAGCTCCACGTATAGTGTTGAGCAAAGGAATACATAATATTTCTAAAAATAAAGTACATAATTTCAAATTTCAGTTTTCCTGAATGGTGTCAACAAAACTACGTATGTTATCCAACAAGTACCTGTTTTTTAAATCTTGTACATTCTTCTGAGGTCAGAGTATCTGCTTTAGAGATTACTGGAACTATATTAACCTGCAAAAGTATTACAAATTAATGTCTCCATTATCAAAACAATAACAACACAGCACTACATACTCCTGTTAAGGGTGCTCAGACATTTTCTACTAAAGTCTAAGTGGTTGCTTAGCAAAAAATAAAACGATGAGAAAAAGGATAATATGTGACTGGGGTCAAAGATAGAAAAATCCATCCAACGTGTGCATGCTCTAAGAACTGAACACAGAATTTGTTATCATACCAACTAAGACAAACTTTTTCCTTCAGCCCAAAATTTGGCCTTGCCTCTCTTTCAGTAATACTTATAAAACATGGACATTGAAATTGATAATTACCTTGTTATGTAGCTTCTTCATGAATTCTATATCCAGAGGTTTCAGTGTGTGTCCTGTCGGTGCGATGAAGTACAGACAGCAATGTACTCGGTTATCTGGGAAAGGGCTTCTGTGAACTCTTGACTCTGAATTCAAATATTCCTCACTTTTCTCATCAATGTAATCAATCACTGGTTTCCAGCTGAGAATAAAGCATTAAATTAGGACTATGATCACTTCTTGATTTCAAGCCCAGTAAAAATCTAAGGGTCCATAATACTAACCAGTCGGTGTTATCCACTGCATCACCAAAACCTGGAGTGTCCACAACTGTCAATCTGAGCCGTACACCACCTTCCTTTAGATCTACTGTACATGGCTTTATCTACATAACAGTAGCATTACTAAAATATTAGTAATACTGTATTGATGAATCTCATATGAGCTATATAAGGGATATGTATAGATCAGATTTTGTATGACTGTGAAAAGTGCCACGACAAAGTTGTGCCACTGTGCGACCGTGACAGTGCCACAACTACACAATTTTATCCCGTATCTACAGCAGAACACTCTGTGCCGCAGCCGTGACAGTGCCGCGCCGTGCCATGGCACTTTTCACAGTCATACAAAATCTGCTCTAGTAGAGGTGGTTGTTCATGATAGACTCAAAATGTCCATGCATATCTCCACCACAGAGAATCTGGTAGTTCCAGAGTGCAGATGGTGTACTTATTAATGATCAACTCATCTCCTGTGAATCTACTCACTTTCCCATGGACAAAGCCAAAGTCAAAGTAAATTCGGTGTCTTCTAGAGGTACAACATGCTAATGCAGCAGTAGAAATAAATAGAGATTCCAGTGGGGTGGGACAAGTGGGGACTTCTGATATTTTAGTTGAATTACACAAATGATAGTCTTTAGTCTGTTTCTGTTGGTTGGATATGTCATTTCTAGTAATTAGTCTTTTGATCTGTAATTGACCCAGATTTATTAAATAACAAGATATGATCAATCTCTCTGCACCTCAACTGTTTTCTTGAGTTTCTCCTTGACACTGGGATAGGATGAGGGGGTATAGAGATCTGTCAGGAACAGCGAGTTTAGCAAAGTGGACTTCCCTAATCCAGATTCACCTAGAAAAAAGACATGGTGCAATGTTACTTATAGAACAACAGAAAATTACTGGTGAGCACTATTATGTGCTAGCCTGCAACCTTTTGCTTTTGCAGGTTTAAAAAATTCAAGGTTCCTTGGTATTGTGTGAAAAATTATACCTGTTAAGCTTTTTTACTAATTTGGAGTTCTGACAATATGAGCAGCAAAACTACCCTTACATTGAAAATCTAATTCAATAATTGAGGCTAGGCATAATTCAATTCACTGAACAGAATAAAAGCTATTAGAACTTGGGAATTGAGAAACAAAGTAATGACTGTATTTAGTTTACCTATTAATCCCAAGTCACAGCTAATTAACCATTATCCTGCGAGATTGCGCAGAATATCGTCTGATACTTAGCCGACGAGGGACGAAGTCCCGAGTTGGCTAAAATCAGACGATATTCTGCAAAATCGAGCAGGATAATGGTTTTATTATTCAGCACATCGATAGCACAAAAACCCCCGAAAAAAGTTACTTTTGTGTATTATTTACGAGCTCAAAACATCACATTTTCCTCAGAGACGGATATCGCAGGATAGCTGTCATGTACAGAAGACAGCTATTGGCGTTCCAATGACCATATTTGGGCAGTGCATCGATGTGCTGAATAATAACAATCAATATTTGTTTCCCACATGGACTATACAAGTCAGAAAATGGCAGATGTTTTTAGCTCTCACACAAAGACACTTATCACTGAGTGAAATGTATTTTAGTATGCATGCAGTCAATAACAAAGAAACTCAAGTAACTGTTTTGGATCAATTTTGGTAAGGTGTTATGGTTTTTCAATTCAGCTTGTAGATTGATTTTAAAATACTTAAATTCTCGGCTTAAATGGCATTATTTTTCTGAATTCTATTAAAACATTTGAGGGTACTTGAACAATAGAAACTTGAAGCCAGCTCTATTACCACCTGGGCACAAAACATTGAGGACCATTTAATCATTCATAGAATTGACTTGTGAAACGGGGAACTTTTCAGTCCATTTCTTTCACAAAGAACTAAAGCATATCACAAAAACAGCTTTAAATCTTGCGATAAAAATAAATCTATATGAATTGAGTCTGAGAAACTGAAGAAGGAGGGAGGGTAAAGGGCAGAGCCTAAATTCAGTGCAATTCTTGATCTAGTGTTACCATTTCCAATACTCATATTTCAACACAACTTCGTTAACTGTCTTATGGTTTTACTGATGAGGAAGATAAATTCGCAACTGATGCAAAATTAGGCCAAGCAGTTGGCATTTGAAACCGCTAAGCCACTTGATGGAATTAAAATGCAAGGAAATGTGCTGAACAACTTGCTGCCTGAAAACTACACCAGCATTCCCACAGTGTGATAAAACAACCAAAAAATAACTCACATTTTTTATAAGTTTTTATATTTGAAACCCCAGGATGTTAATTTAAAAACGGGGGTTTTTGATTTATAAATTCTTATAGATAAACAAAAGAAATATGGACAAAACAATGCATCGGAAATCCTCTTGGATTCGAATTGATCCATAAATTTTTGGCGAATAAATCGAAGGGAAATGACACCACAAATGTCGTGTTATATTTTGTAAGCCGATATTATGGATTGGTTATATTTCGCACACCGAAATATCATTAGAAAAGCAAGACATGTCAAGTAGATTAAATATGTGGAACTTTCACTTCCTATACACATATCTGTCAGATTGACCACAAAAGAAGGGAATTCAAATTCGCTTCAGCTTTGGATTTAACAAGTAAAAATTCACATAGAAAATGGCAATTATTTGGAGTTTCAAGGACTTTTAAGAGAGGGCTAATGCCAGTAAACATGACAACAAGCACCATAAGCTAGCAATGTAAACTCCAAATGATCGTTCCAAAACATTGATGTTTCAAAACGACTAAAGACAATCTATCGCTTCAAAACATTGTTCGATTGATTAACCTACCAACAACCATCACAGTAAATTCAAAGCCCTTCTTGACGCTCTTTCTGAAGACTTGATTGGGCAGATTAGCGAACCCGACATAGCCTTCCATTCCCTTGGCACTCTGAGAAGCAACATTCAAGCGATCAGAACCGAACTTCTGTCAAGAAGTGGACATCATCGCGGTGAAATTTCACATCGAATTCGACAACTACAACCGGTTCTTACCGCTTTTTTTCGTCGTATTATCGGCAGAGGGCATCGTGATATCGTCCAACAGCACCCAGAGACAACAGAAAATACGATTTTAGAAGATGAACGAATCAAAACGCTATAAATTACTAATGAAAGAAGGCATGTGAAAGGTGTTTGGAGACCACAAAATTGCTAAACGGGGGGCATGGTGCTACGACTTGCACAACTCCAAGAAACGTTTGTGACTAAACTACGGAAGTAATATTAATGAAACTTGCACAATTTAAAGACTAAGTGATTCTCTAAAGTCTGACAAAAGTTCAAGACTCACCCATTCTCAGGAGAAAAGAATGGAGGGTTTCTTTCACTCGGTTTCTCGTGTAACGCCTTTCAACTCAAGTTCAGACCGATTTACGCGCCTTTCAAGTGCGCACGCGCAGAATACGATACTCAAGCAAACCGGAAGTGAATTCACCGCACGCGTATTTTGGAGAGAAAACACAATTTCCTTTCACATTTAGCAGGAAAGAACTGGCGCCATTTAGAGGAACAAATCCACTTGAGGTGGTTATTCTCGACTTATTACGTGAGAAAGGAGTTTTGGGGATGATTTTGCGAGAAGGGTGTGCCGCATCTTACAAATCACCTGTTGAATCGCGGCGTTGTGTTTTTACTGGCAGCTGGGAGATATATATATTCTCGTTTGCATAATTTCCAACACGAACAAAACAGAAACTATGAATGGATGGGTTACGCCCGTAAAGATGACACAAAGGATTATTAATCTTTTGATAGAAAAAACTTACAATAAAATTCAAACGACGCTGAAGGCTATTCAGAAAAATCCCAGCTTTTTCAACACTATCACTGCCCATGTATTTACTAGGGACTTTTCCTTGTTTCTGGAGATTTTTCTATTCATTATAGCAAACGAATCTCATTGGCAGAGGTTATTGATTAAAAAGAAGGCTTACATGTCATTTTTACATTTTTATTATTGAATGACTGAAAACTGTCAGAATAAATGGACTTGGAACAAACCTGCCTCAATAACGTTATATGTCATTTCCTCCACATGTTTTTATCTTTCATTACAAGGCTGCAGGCCATAGTTGCTGTGTGGCCACGCATTCACAACTTCCGTTATCTTTATCACTAGTAGAAACTGTCATGAACACGCAATGACAAACGATTTCAATATACATATCATACTTATGTTCTACCTACATTCTTTGTTATAAGCACCCCGCCCCCACTTTCAACTGTGTTAGGCGCGCGGGCCTTGAAAAACATGCAAGCAAACAAACAAAATAAAATTATTTGTAAACAAGGGGCTGCATGCGGCGTGCCATCGTTCCCATGGGCCTAACCCCAGACAAACATGTGAACGAATTTGGAAAACCCGCGCACTCCGCGCACCAAGGATGCGGTATTTTAAACCAGCGGTGCTACTCTTGAGTACAAGGAAAATGGCGGCGTCGAGAGTCGCGCGTTTGCCGATGAAAATTTTTCCAAAAATATTGTCAGCTACATCTTCATTTATACGACTAAATTGCAACCATTTAAGACTGCACAAGACATTTGGCTACTACAGGTGTTGCGTATCTAGTATCTCTCGTCCTATAAGCACTGGAACAACGCTGTATTTTTCTGAGAGAGATGACAAGGGCAGTGAAGGCGTCGAGTCTCAAGCTAGCGCTAATGGCGGTTCAAAGTACTATGTTCCACGTAAATTCATCCCCATGACAAGAAAAGCTTTGGTCCGGAGAATACTAGAGGATGGTAGTTTGGTTACTATGGAAGAGAGGGGTAAATTCCAGGAGTTTAGCGTGGCTTTGGAAAACAAGATTGCGACGACTTTTTATGGCGTGCTTGGAGAGTTGAAGGTACAAAACTTGAACTAAAGAATAAGCTAAACTAGTACCAATAAACTAGTAGCTATTGTAGCAGCTAAACATCGTTATAAGTATGAAGTCAATTTCAGCTTTCTCTGCTAGCTCGGCTCGGAGCACTTTTTGGAGCAGAATACCCATCCCCTCAGAAGCCACTCCGGAGACAGTGTCACCGCAGTCCACAGTCCCCAATCAAATTCATACATATTAAAGAATGAGGCAAGTACTGAACTAGGTGTCACCACAGTTGGCAGTCCCTAGTGGAAATGCATACATTATTTGTACTGCAGAGTGCAGTGACAGGGTTTTTGGCTCTATGAAGTGAGTGGACAGGTATTCTGCACTCTGGGGGAGGGTAGCTGAAAGCGGAGCTCAACCAAGCCAGGTGAGCACAGTGAGACATAAGTAGGCTACTAAGGGTAGGAGGGAGGGTAAGTGATAGAGGAGCTCCACCAAGCCAGGTGAGCACAGTAAGACATAAGTAGGCTACTAAGGGTAGGAGGGAGGGTAACTGATAGAGGAGCTCCACCAAGCCAGGTGAGCACAGTGAGACATAAGTAGGCTACTAAGGGTAGGAGGGAGGGTAACTGATAGGGGAGCTCCACCAAGCCAGGTGAGCACAGTGAGACATAAGTAGGCTACTAAGGGTAGGAGGGAGGGTAACTGATAGAGGAGCTCCACCAAGCCAGGTGAGCATAGTGAGACATAAGTAGGCTACTAAGGGTAGGAGGGAGGGTAACTGATAGAGGAGCTCCACCAAGCCAGGTGAGCACAGTGAGACATAAGTAGGCTACTAAGGGTAGGAGGGAGGGTAACTGATAGAGGAGCTCCACCAAGCCAGGTGAGCACAGTGAGACATAAGTAGGCTACTAAGGGTAGGAGGGAGGGTAACTGATAGAGGAGCTCCACCAAGCCAGGTGAGCATAGTGAGACATAAGTAGGCTACTAAGGGTAGGAGGGAGGGTAACTGATAGAGGAGCTCCACCAAGCCAGGTGAAGACAGTGAGACAAAGTAGGTACACAGTCATAAGCAATGCCCAGGCTGTCATCATGCCAGTCACAATGAATTGATGCATACCTTATATAACATCACACTATGGGATCGGTGAAAATAGGTATATCAGGCAACCTTAATGGTCTATCAAAAATTGACTGTGCTCACTGCTTGCGCAACAATGATTTTTGCTGTGCTTGCTTAATTGCAGAGTATTATTCGATACTTGATTCTTCCACAATGATTTGCTTCAAAATCCAAATGCTTGGTCTGGCACAGAAAAACCAGGTGCTTGCCAAGGACCATTCAAGGGCCCTTATATTTAGTGCATGACCCCAACTAACCTTGTGCATTTTTTATCTCAAAGGCACTGTATGACCCCCTGAACCCAGACAAGGAAACTATGATGGTGAAAGCATACAGTAATGATGAAAGACAAGAGAATGAGTTTTGGTTATTGGAAAAGCTATCAAGCTTGCTAGAGAAAGCATACTTCTATGAGCTTCCAGTCTCTGCTATTAACGAGGCATTAAAGGAACATGATACAAGCAGTGGGGTGTTAGTGAGTGTAGATCCTACAAAGTATGATGTATTACGTATGTGGGTGATTGGAAAAGAAATCGAGCCTAATGACTTTGGTCCATGGTATAGCACCCTCTACAAGAAAACATATAATTGGGCCTTGTCGATCCCCAGGATTGAGAGATACAAGAGGGTGATTGCAGCTATAAGGCATAAAAATCAGCAAAAGCTACTTCTGAAAGGATTCAAAGATATCCGATGTGCCAATCTGGAGCATTTACTACCAGAAGGTAAAATCCGGATGACTGAGTTTGACCAGAGAATACTTGTTGGTATGCTTGGAATTGGTGTAGCAAGTGTTGTCATCAAGTTGGTGTCAGTCCTGGCAGATTTCAAATTTTCCTGGATCTACATTGCCACTGCTGTGACTGGTATTGTTGCGTTAAGGGCGTGGACAATGTATAAGAATAAACGGAACTCTTATTTAGTTGACCTGGGAAGAACATTGTATTTCAAGTCCATTGCAAATAACAGGGCGCTATTGACACTTGTGGTGGACAGAGCAGAGGATGAAGTTTTTAAAGCTACTTTGTTGGCTTACAGCTTTCTACAAGCCTCAACGGCACAAGGTACAGATTGAACACTTTTACCCACAAGACCATTGTAAGCCTATCAATATATGCCCTCAGAATTTGAATTTTGCATTCTCTTTTTCATGTTTTATAGATGAGTCTTTAACACTAATTTTCCATCTTAAAGGGGTTTCTGCAATTCAGAACTAGGACCCTGGATCCGATATGCTTCCCTAATTAATGTTGACACTAAAAAAAATTACTTTGCTGGGGATGCCACTGCCCCCTCTGTCCCCCCCCCCCCCCCCCCCCCCTGCTACCTGTGGCCTTGAATGGTTCACAGCTTAACACCATTTCAGCCTTCAGCATCAACTCACTTACCTGGGGCATAGCCTGCATTTGGGAAAGGAGGGTCACAACTTCTAAAAATGTATAATGGTTCTATTTTTTGTCCATTTTTTCTTTGATAATAACTATGTTTTTTATCCATGCTTTTCATCCAGGCAATGACATGCATCAAAAGGCCACCCCTTAACTATGCCCCTGCTTACTTTATTTGTTTTTTTTAATGATATGGTATAGAATGCTCTTAGTCAAAGATCACAGAGATGTAAGCATAAGGCAGCTTAGACTTTCTTAAAAGTCGCTCGCTCGATCGCTCGGCTCGCTTCACTCGCCTCGCTCTGTCCATATGAGAGGACGACTTGGAGCAAGTCTAAAGGCAGCTGGACGTCTTGGACTTTCACAGCTTTGGTGCTAAAGCAACTGACTGTTGTACATTTCAAGTCCCTAATGTGTTTCTCCTGCAGCTAACATCTCACTTTGTACCTTTCAGGGAATTCTACTTCAGCTGACGAGCTGAAGATGATTGTAGATGCATGGATGAGCAAATATTCCCAAGTGCAGATGAGCTTTGACACTCAGGAACCAGTAAAGCAACTAGATATGCTAGGTCTGCTGGAAAAAGAGTTTAAAGGTATGCCTGTTAGTACCAAGGATCAAGATTGTACTTTAAAGCAGCTACTCAAAATTGTACAATAACAGGACTGTGTGTGATGCAGTACATATGATGCACGATTGATGTCAAATCCGAGTTTGAAAAGCACAAGCTGTTTCATTGTGGGAAGTTTTGTTTGTACAAAACAAATAGATCTCATTTTTCTGTGCATCAACATGAAGTCAATTTGAAGTTACACCTTACTTTTGTGTTCATGACACACTGGCACACTATATGTGCATCTTTTACAGTACAGATGCATGGAACAATAAAAACTTTAATTGTTGCTTTTATTTCCGTTTTTAAGTGTTCAGCGCTGAACTAAAATTAATCGAAAACATAATTTCAAGATATTCCTTTTGCTTCTTTTCAGATGACGACTTTTACTTGAGAGTAGTCCCTTTATCTGATGCTTTGGCCAAACTTCCTGTGCCTTCCCTCCATGATGACGGCTATCTCCCGTTCAAGGAGAGACTGGAGGAACTGGAAATTCACACAACAAGTGAGGATGGCGAGGAAGGTCAGTGTACAGAGAAAAAACAAGCTGAGATGCAGGAGAAGAGGATTGGCTGGCATTAGGCGGAATTCTGTCAATGGTGGCAGCGCATGCTACTCAAATCAGAAGAGTGTATCTTTCAGAGAAAAAAAACCTTTTAGTGGTATGGCTCAAAGCTTTTGGGAGTTAACACGAAAGTGTTGTGAAGTGTCGGTTCGGATCACTACTATTTTAAAAGACGTAATCTATTTGAAAATCGAACAAAATAATTTCATAGTGCAGACTTCTGTCTTACTGTTTTTGATATCTATCTTGCGCTGGAGGAAGCTTATCGATGGCCTATGCTCCGCAGGGGGCAATGGGCATAAGTAAGTAAGTAAGTTTTTGATATCTGATCTAAAAAAATTCATTTCTTACAACACCAAACATCGAAAATGAATCCAAATCCATACAATTTATATATATAGGTTGACAGCACCATTAAATAAACATCAACAGCCGACACCATTCCTTCACAACTTGAATTTTTTTTTCCTCTGTGTTAACGCCAATTCTTTATTTGATCAAGACCTTTAAAAAAATGCTACAAAGAAGGATTTTTTTTAATACTCTATCTAAAATTGTTTCCACTATATGTCGAAATTACTCGATTTCTAGGTGGATTTCCTCTTAAAATATTATGTTGATTTCTTCAGTGTCATTTTGTCATCTATCATCACCACAAAAGACTTTGAAAAACAAACCCATTATTTCACGGTCCAACACTAGGCTAGAACAGGAAAACATTGACAGTGATGTCACAAAACCTTCAGGCTACAGCACTAAAACGACTGCCTTTTTGTCTCAGAAAAAGACACTCTACTTTGATTTGGGTAGATAAAAGAAAACTAAAAGAATCCTTGAATATGGCTTTTTCTTTGCCGCTTCTTGGATTTAGTCTGTTTTGGAAGCCCAGTAAATGCAAGTGCAACGAAGAAGAAGAGACCCAACATGATGTATGTGTAATATCTTTCTTACCTTTTCAACATGGTATTTTTAATCTAAATTTTTGCCGAAGATAAATTACGCGGTAAATTACAGCGACTTAAGGTCTAGAGTTTGGCTTCGGAGAATATTACTGAGAGACTGAGTATTATGTCTCATCTCTTTTCCTTTTCTGTTCTTGTATCTTAAATTGTATTTTTAATCTTAAATCTTGTATCTTAAATTGTATTTTAAATTTGGAAAAGATTTATTTTTGTTGTTGTTCCTGCCTCTACTAGGACCTTTTGCTATTTTCTCTGTTTTAGCTGATGTTAACTGACCAAAGAGCATATAGAGTATAGAGCATAAAACTGCAATGAAAAAAAAGATGATTAAAAGATAGTAAATAATTTAAACTAGTAAAGATTGCTGGTTCAGGTTTCGTTTTTCAATTGCATGATTGTTTCATGCCTTTTAAGAAAAAACATTTTACAAAGATTAAATTTATACATTTGTATAATACAATTATGATTATAACAATATTAGTAGAGAAAAAAAATAGAGACAGCTTTTAACCTATTCTGTTCAAAGTAGTTGGTTTTAAACTGTGTCTGTGATCCAAACATTTCACTTTCATTTTGATGTTACAGTCAAACTACGGGAACAGTTGAAATATGTCTGGAATGTCTAGAGCAGGTTTCAGATTATTGTCGTGAGTAATTTGCAATTACTTTGCTTCACTCCTATAGATTTTATTCAGAATTTTTGTAATCATTTTGCGATATGGTTACACATAGCCATATGAGATCCCCTCTATCAGTATTTTGGCCTAATCGCAAACAAGATACTAAGAGTTTTTACGTCTTTGGAACCGACGCTTCTTTGGCTGAATTATTCTTCTGGAAATTCTCGAGCAAAGTACGATTGATTTTACTGGTTTTACGCATAGATTTTTGCATGTACCTTTTACAAAATTACATTTCGGACATATTTCAGGTGTTTACAGTTTTCGTAGTCTGACTGTAAGAAGTCAATTACGTCTCTAAAATTACATGGGTGTGGCTTGCCTGTCACAATCACCCACCCATCCATTAGCCCATTAAAAGTAAATTATCCTCTGTTTCTAACAACAAATTGAGATGGACCGCATAATCTTGCGGATAAAGGGGAGTGACCAGCGGACCAGATAATCACGCTACATAATCTTACGACTTCCCAAGCCTTGGCGCCTTTATCCCCCTCTTCTATACTTTCTGTATCGCCGAGCTACAGACCTTACCAATTACATCTTTCAATGGCTAAGCCCGGAATACCCGCTCTACCTCTTGGGTACCAAACATTACTCTTTTTCTAACCATGACCAGGAATCTTACCTACAGGCCTTACCTACAGAGCGATGCTTCAATAACAGGTGCCCTTTAAATTTACGATATAATTACAGGGTACGATATAATTACAGGGCTACGCCCCTGTTGCGTATATACAAGTTACAAGAGAGCTTTTGTGTTTGGTACCACAAGCGCATTAGGTGGTAATTTTAAGTGGTGTCTTCTGTCTGTTAGAGATGATTAGTAATTGCAAAGTACAAACATTTTATTGCCTTTTTATATTTTTTACTCAAATGTTAGGAAGGTTTGGATGTCCAAAATAACGATTAGCTTTAACCGAGTATAATACAGAGAAATTAACGACGATATTCTCTGTACTCCTTTTTGGGACATTTTCTCCTCTGCACACCATAAACCAAGGGTCTACAACTTTTATAGTAGCCAATGGCAGCTAATAATTTGTGTGGCCTACCAAAGAATGGTTGAAATACTTTTTCTATTTGGACTTCGTATTTACCAAGCCACAAAAAAGCTTTTGGTTGGCACAAGAGTCATGAACTTTAACGAGGTAAACCAGAAGTAACGAGTGCTCAATCGATTGGTTTTATAATTTAGAAAACACTTCAAGGCGTCAAAGTAATAGTTTTTTCTTTTTTTCATGTATATCCATATGTATATTAGCGGAGCTCTCGTAGCGGAGCCCCATAGCTACATGCAGTAGAAAAGGAAAACAACACCAAAGTCCGAGACGCGAAGCTTCGATGTATATATCAACCGCTAGGCACCGAACCTGAAGGGGACAGTTAATTGTTATACAATAGAATAAAATAAGGTGGATCATAAAAAGATTTAAAACGCAGCATCGTTTCCGATTCTGTGTCGCGAAAGGAGCCGCCATTAGAGAGTTTTCTCAAAACAGTAAATAGTGCTGGGCATCCTATTTCAGGAACCAATCAAAGCGCGCGAAAACGATTATTCACTGATTTGGTATATATAAAAATCAATATCCAGATCTCCTGTCGAAGCGGGGGTATAAACGGCGGAGGGATCATGCTTTGTTTTCGCAAAAAATAAAACGGTTAATAGGACAGGCCCAAAGCGCAAGCTTGAGATTAACGACATGTCAGACACTACGTATGTTCCTGACAGACTGGACAGGGTCGCGACAGTAGTGAGTACATGAACAACTAATGAACACCAGAGTCTTCTACGCAAAAAAGACGCAAAAATCCATTAGATGATATCTGCCACGATAAGAAGTTCAGGAACTTTTTCTGTATTATTTATTTACATCATAAGTGACCACAAACTAGAGTGTGTGAGCTTATCCGCCACAAAATCGCACACAAAGAATTACATTTTAAAAAACACTACATCAGATGAAACCAAAGCTGCAACCAAATTACCCCTTTAAAATGGTATATAAATGAAGTTTCAAGACACAAGAAATCGCAGTTTTTCTTGAACGTCCAAGCAAACTCCAACTCAGAGTCCCAGCTCCTGCACCATGCGCACGCTCATTGTTCTTCTGATTGCCGCTGTCCTGCTTTGTCAGGCCAATGCCTTCCTTGAGGAGATGCTCGCGGAGAATCGTAAGTACTTTCACATCTTAAAAGTGTGCATATGTTGAGTCAGTAGATGGGTCATCCTTCACGCTATTTTGGGAGCGGAAAAAAAGCAGGAATCTGAGGGAAATGTAACCATCTCCAAGATATTGTAGTTTGGGCGTGCTGGTCTTTAAAATCAAGGGTTCGTATGCGGCGCGTAGCCAGCTTCTGGGAAACGCAACAATAGCGTTGGCTGATTGTCAAAAGGGGCTATCGCGTGATATTGACCCTCACAATCTTTTTGCTTCATGCTCATCTAATAGCTGAATTTTGGTTCTTATGTACCGCGACCCTGCACAGACAAAAGGATTCCTCTGAAAAAGTGAACATAGAGATGGTACAATGATAGGGTGTCAGGTTGCATAACCGTTCCCCTGGCATTAGTTTCATTTAATGTACACACACTTTCGTCCCAAAGTGCGGGGGGGGAGGGGGGCCTTTAGCTACGCCCCTGGTTGTGGATGTATGGGGCAGGGCACGAGTTTGCGAGTCGATTGCCACAGTTTGGTGATTTTCGTAGTAAATATGTCAGATTGAAGTCCTCACTGGACTCGTTTTCATGCTTCACAGTCAATAATGACGACAAGATCGACACACGAGGTAAGTCAACGATAGAGCAGATTTCGTATGACTGTGAAAAGTACCGTGACACGGCGCGGTACTGTCGCGGTGGCGGTACCGAGCCTGGCCTGCTGTAGATACCGAACGAAATCGCGTAGTCACGGTACGGACGCGGCGCGGTACAACTCTTTCGCGGTACTTTTCACAGTCATACGAAATCTGCTCTAGTTCTTTTCGTAGTCACTATATAAACTTCAAAGGCCCCAATTTTCGCAGTGGGAGGCAAAACTACATTTGATCATCTTACCACTGTATGCATTGCTACGCGACCTCAAAATTCACTGTTGGGCGATTGGCGATTTTACGCAAGAAAATTGTAATGTCAATTTTCTTGAACCAGAAAGTTAAACCTTCGAGGCAAGGAAACCAATGGATAGCTTAAACCATTTTGGTTGATTTTGCAATCAGTGTCGGCCCTCTGAAGTAGCAGAATCCAACGCTTTGGTTTGATTGACGGCTAAAAATCGCCAATCGCCCATCGCAACATTGAATTTTGAGGTCGCGTAGCAATGCATACAGTGGTAAGTCAAACCCAGTTTACATCTGACGTTAGGCAAGACTAGTACCTTCAATTCTGAGGAGATGGAAATATTTTGTTTTTGCTCAATCGCAATATTTTTAGAATCTGTTTGGAACGCTTGGCGATGCAATAAAAATCCTTCTGATTGGTTAATTCAAGAGCTGAGCAAGAAATGCATGAGCTGCTGATCGAAGAGCGTTGACACTAGCCTTCTTCGACCCAATCAACACTAAACCCGCGCATTTTAGACACCCATTTTATTTTAAGAACCTTTCTATAAACATGTTACAAATTCTTTATAGCCTAACCCAGAAAAAGGTAGGTTCTTATACGCGAGTTTTTACTGTAGCGCATCCTGCTAGTATAGTACTTGTTATAACATTAGTTAAATGTTACATGTAATGTTTATCTGAAATAAAAAAAAATTATTAAAAAAAAAAAAAATCCTGCTAGTATAGCTAGAACCCCCGTTTCCAAATGCACCTCGTGCCCGGGGGGGGGGGGGGGGGGGGGGGACTCCCATATTGTTGGGGCGGGGGTGCTTGTCGTACCTTTTAGCGTTTAAAATCAGGCGTCTGGTACCTTTTAGGGGGTAAACTTCGAAAACTTGCATTTTTTTCCAGATAGGTACCTGTTAGAGGTCCGTTCTAGCAAATCAAGCAAATCACACTTATTGGTAGCCTGAATTTCAGACGTATTTTCCCTCGTAAAAAATGCGAGAGAAAATTACGAGGGAAAATACGTCTTGTTGGTACCTTTTAGGGGTCAACATCAACTAAGTGACGCCATTTTAGGTACCTTTTAGGGGTAAAATCGAAAGTTCCCGACGAGCACCCCCGCCCCGGGACCTCATGTCGACTCGTGTACTTTTATACTTACAAATGCCACTCAATTCTCAGGGTGCAGAAACAAATACCGTGAATCGATCTGTGGTGGGGTAAGTACTCAATGATACTCAAGAGTATTTTTTAAATCTTCTATCTTTTATCCCGTTGATTGATATTAATTCACTCTTATTATATCTCGCGGAATCTTTAGAGCCTTTCAGCCTCCATTTTGTAAGCCTAGCAACATGCAAGTTGGAAAGAGCATCCATTTCCACCGGCTGGTTGAAGGAATGTACTGCGATATTTTCGGTGGAATTTTGTAAATAAACGGAATACAGCTTTGAAATTAAATGTCTCGTGAGCCACGGGAAAGGTTCTTTGGGGGCGATCACAAAGATTTCTGGGCCTACGAGCATGGCTTTGCGCCGCCTTCATCTGTGCCAATGGTTGTTCACGTATCGACACATATGCCCATTTCTCTGACTTCATCTACCGGTCTATGTCTATCCGTACACCAATTTCTCATCTCCCACTCAGCTGGCCCTGAAATGTACAGATATGATTGATCCTTTATATATTGTTAATTGCTTTAGGTGATCCATTTTAAACACTGTGTCCGGAGAAAGGGTCGCATGGCATCTTTCGCCAAGAAATATTGCAAAGATTACTGTGGACTATGCTAAGGTGGGTGCTGAAAAAAAAGTAGCTTGTAACCACTGATATTAGTCCGGCGGATTAGCGAAAAAATTGCCAATTCTGGTTAAAGGCACCAAATTTTGCATGTCAATGTTTTCAGCAGGGTTTTCAGTAGTTTAGTGAAGTTAAGATATGGAGCCTGTTACGCCACAAAATGTAATACTAACACAAAATGAAATAACTTTTGTCACAAAATGTAATACTTCAAATTTTGTGTTAATTTGAAATATTATATTTTGTGGCAAAATTATTACATTTTGCGTTACGCTTTTTATTACATTTTGTGGCAAAAATATCACATTTTGCGTTAGTATAATACCTTTTGTGGCAAAAGTTATTACATTTTGTGTTAGTATTACATTTGTGGCGTAACAAGCCACGCTAAATTTTAAAATGCACAATTTCCTCGAAACTGTGCTCTAATCCGTCGGACTATACAGCCATTTCAGCTATGCAGTTTCTTCGTGTATCACATATACAACACATTTATGAACCCTAACTTAGCCAAGTCGCCTATGTCGAGATCAGTGCCAGAGCGGGACTCGAATTCATTCTGTGTCTCTCTGGCTGTTGAATAATGTCAATTATAATATAGCTACGATATAACGCACGCTCTGATTGGTCCAAATCTATGCTCTATCTCACCGATAAAGTAATGGTTCTCCCCCACTATATCATAAAAGCATTAGAGCACAACTTTCTATGGCTTTATCGGCGAATAGAGCACTTGTGATGCTGGGAGAGACACTCGAAACGTTAAAACGTTATCGTCTCTCCCAACATCACGCGTGCTCTATTGCGCCGATGAAGTCATAGAAAGTTGTAGAGTGGATTTTTCAGATGAGTGTCGAAAAATGAACGCAAAGTCAATACACTTAGCCAATCAGAAAACGACAAAAAAATCAGTAACCAGCTAATCAGTTAGTCAAGAGTATAAACGATGTGCTTGTTTTCTCTTTGCTTTCTCTTTGCTTTCTCATTTGCTAAACAAAGATCCAAGACCAATAGGAATTTGCAAAAAAACGCAAGTTTGATTTATTACTATCGACAGTCACGTGCAATCCGCTCTATCTACAGTTCAATACAGTACTATAAGAAGTGACTATATGAAATTTCGCCCACTGATTGGTCAAAGGCATTTAGTTTCCTCGCCTCCCTTTGCTGCTGGCTGGCAAAAAGGGCAGAAAGCCACTTGCTGGAAACTGTTCTTTCCTTTTACCTTTGATGGTAAAACAATTCAGATGTCCTGCCAAATTATTATTTTTGGAACTTATGTTTGGAAATTTCTTGGTCCTTAACGTGTTATATTGAGTTCACTTTCACAGTTCTTTTTTTTAATACTTTTTTTTACTCCTGATGGCAGGGAAAACTCTTCTTCACTGTGGCAACTAAATTTTCTGTTCTATGTTATCCATCTACAATGCCAATGAGGGAATTATAATGTTGACTGTGTGGCACTTTTTCTTTTCCAGTTCATCAGAGCTTTCTAATCGGGAAATATGGACACTTGGAATTCTCAGTTTGATTAATATGGCATTAGTTAATTAGTTGTATTACTAAATATATGTGGACTAGTAAATGTAATCAATTGTACTGAAATAATGTAATAAATCTGAATTCCCTGTTTTTGTTTGAGCTTTTTATTAACAACCATCTATATAAATTCCAGCCACTATTTTAGTTCTTGCCCATTTCAAAATCATGCACACCATGCCATGGTGTGTGCGCAGGATTTGAAAAAGTTGCAGGCACAGTCTCGGGTGTACTCAAGACTTTTCAAGTCTACAGGCCAAGCTCATGAATGCGGTGTAGTGCCTGTACCAAAGTCCCCCACAAAATTTGCAGGCCCATGCCTTCAAGAATATAGGCTGTGTGCACCACCGACGCATCCTGCATACATCCAGCAGTGTAATTTTTCCCAAATTGCATTATTTTTATCCAAACTCATGCAATTTTGAGGGGGAAATCACCTTCCTGCAAAGCCTTTCTTAATGCTATGCAGGCTACAAAAATACTGCAAAAACTGCAGTGGTTGAAACTCATACCAGACCATCTTCAAGTTACTCTACCCTGTTCATACAAAATTTATAGCACCCACAGCAAAGTCTCCTTTGCGTTGGAGTTGTACAGTAGAAGAACAAACATACCCCAACTGCTGATCCAATAATTAATGCTGCAATACAGGTAACTATAGTTTCAACCAGATCAAAGTTACTTTTACTTATTTCCTTTTTCTTAGTTCTTTGATAAAATTCTGCCTCTGTTATAGCTTCAAAAGAATCAAGTGACAGAATTAAACCACCTAAACTTCCTACCATTGAAGCATTTCTCAAAGCTGTTATAGCCAAATCTTCTTGCTTTTGATTATGACTTATCAACTTTACAAACACTGTCACATCATTGGTTTTACCAGATGCCATAAGAAGTTCACTACGTGACCTGGAAATATTCCTGTTTTGGAAGACAGATTGAAATGCTATTTGTATTTGTAGGCTGATGTTGGCATAGGCTTCTGTTCTGTGATCCAGAAAATTGTCTTTCCAGGCCATGCTAGTGATAGTAAACACAATGATCTTGGTATAAACACACTGTTCACAGTCTGTGTAGCAAATCTTACAGCAGTTTCCTTGGCAGTCAGCTGAAACAGTAATCACCAAAGCCAAACTGTTAGTTACATGTTGATCTTAGGTGAAGGGATTTTATAGTTTTAAAATCCTGAGGAGTGAATCCTTACCATGAATGTGTGGTTCCAGAAAATACCCCCCCCCCCCCTCCCCCATCCCCCATAACACCCTGAAGAAGGGTGATTCTGATGAAAACAAATGCTGACTGATGGATTTTGATGTAAATATACATGGGGTTGTAGCACTAAGTTGGACTCGTTATGATCCGTATTGAGTTCAAATAACTACTAATCTATCACTCTCATAGGGGTGGTTGCAACCCCTCCCCTAGATCCGCCCCTGAAAGTGCATAACAAATTGCTCCTGGTAGACAAAATGTATAACTAGTGATAAAGTAGTGCATTTTCCGGGGGTGAAAGTCTGAGTCTGTGCATAATATGCGAAATCGATGCACTTGCCTGGTGATAACACGGCCGCTATGGTGACATTGCATCCCTGGACACAAGTTCTTCCATCTCCAATTCTCTTCTCGCATTCGAACTCTATGCCGTTACTACACGATTTTGCAGAGCTCGATGGCCAGCAGCTCGCTAGCAGTACCATGGCCACAATACCCGCGTAATTTGTCCACCTTGTCCTGCTAATAAGAGAGTTTGATGTGTTTATGTTTTGACTCGAAAGCAGCTCCTCTTGCAGAGGTGACATTTTGCCAGTTGATTTTATCTTTCCGTGATCGAAAGTTACAAAAACTCTGTATCAAGCCATAATATGGAATTTTGATAAAATCTGAAGAGAGCAATAAACATTCAGAGCATCTCAAATTCATAAATTCGCTTGATCAACAAAGATCAGTGACCACCCGATGTTTTCCTAAAATCCAGCAGCCATCTTGAAACCAGAATGCTTTGCGCGGCATCTTTCTCCTGATCGGGTGGGTTCCCTGTGGTACGCTCAACGTAATGACCTGCTCGTTGCTCTGCGTCGACGGCGAAACGAGGGGGACAACGGGCAGAGAATAATACACTTGATTACAGGGCACACACAATGCGCGCAGGTGCAAATGTATGGAATCAAATGCATTTCAACCGTTTTCTTCAGAACTAGGACGTGAAACTGCTAAGTTTTACGGTCTAACGAGAACGTGAGCGCGTCTATAGATTTTATCATTATTTTGTTTGATATTATTGCAGATGGATGACAATTTGCTGCTATCAAAGTTTAAATGCAATGCTTAATCTCAAACTGTTGCTGATTATTGAGAAAATGAACAAATGAGTAGACGAAGTTCAGTGATACCTGGATACGTCGTCGTACTCGTTGCCGTCGTCGCTAAGGTAGCGGTCGTGGTTTGCTGGTGAGAAGGGTTTTCCGCGAAGAGCGCGTCCCTGGAAAAGCAAGTGTTATACGCGCGCTCATCATTAGGTACCTTCGGAATATCGCGAGCGGATTCGAGCCGTGCTTTCGACCGGACCAGAAGCTCATAAGTAGGAGCGTGCCCAAGCTATAAAACACCGGCGACCCATCATTAAAAGGATCATCTTTTATTTTGGTTATTGATTTACACAAGCAAATAATATAAAAGTATGTTATACAATTATTACAAGCCCCTTACACGGCGAGAAAGTTTTGTTTTGGACCCAACAATCAAAACAAGTAAAACCAGCTACTGTACTCAAACTTTGAGTCATTTTGCTTGCATGCCACATCTTTTTAACATGATTTTCGTACATTTGCGATATAAATATTTTCAACAATCACAGTGCAAGAAGTCAACCAATGCTGTAGAGGCTGTGCGTCATGGCCTGAAAAGAAAAGCATATTACGACATTACTAGAGCGATCAGCTTCAGCGGGTCCCTAATTCAAAATTGCTGGTATTAGGGGTCGTCAGTTGACTCTTATGCCGCGCGGCTATAACTTATAGCCTACTAACTTATAGCCTACTAGTAGCTCAACCAATCAGAACGCAGCAATGACAATAAACCATGCCCCACGTCACTAGCGGGATTTGACTAAAAGCCATTATCTTGTTTGTTTGTGTATTACGGTCAATGAGGGATTTTGGATTGGATTGGATAGCTTTTCATAGGTTAACTCGGAGGCCCGAGTTTTGTTGTTTGTGACAAAAAGTGATGGAAATAATCTTGAACTGCCTTTGTGAGTCTGCAAGTATATAAATCATTTGCTTGTCCACACCAATGCAAATTCAGCAAGTTGAATTGACTTGAGGAGAAAGAAAAAAATAGGACCATACTTCCAGACAAAGAGCTGAAGCGTCGTATGGCGACCGTACGGTTCTTACGCCCACGCCAGAGATTTCGGCCCTGACAGTCGCTATCCTGGTGTTGAATTGCTCAGTAGCTAGATACCTAAGGGTGAGAGAACGCCCGGCCACCAGACCATATAAGGACGCCCCTTGTATCGTTAGTAAACAATCAACTAATGAATTATGCATCACCAACGTATTTATATGCCTGAAGAGTGTGTTAGAGATCCATGTGGGACACGTTGTTGGTATTCTTTTTAACTACTAGTAGCTTATCTCACGTTAATGCAGAAATGTTTTCTTTTTACAGTTGCCGTTTAGCATGTTTTTACTCATAATCCAATAATAGGCATTAAAATGACACGGGAGTGAGTCTCTTTTCAAGTTGTCCGTTTGCGCATGTCATCTCGTCTGATTTTATTTTCGTGAACAGATGACCATAATCCCCTAAAAGATAATCTAAGGATGCCCAGATTGAAACTCAGTAATCTCTGTTAATTTGAACAATGAGTTCGGGAAGAGTCACGATCATGGAACGGAATTCGCCAGATCTACGCCATCCCTGGCGTTGAAGAGTATAACCTGGCTGGAATATTTTGTAAAAATGTCGGTAGCCGGTAAACATTTTTTGTCATTGTTTGTCGGTAGTCGGAGTAACGTTTAAGCCCATCTGTCGTTAGTCAGTTAACCCCATCCAGACCCTGCAGTCAAAATATTTCCTAATTCTTGTATGATAACTTCTTACTCCATATATTTAGGTGGCACATTCTCTTTAAATACTTCGTTGGATCCTTGGTTTCCCGCAGGCTTGTATCTGGCGACAGAAAAGAACTTGCGCCTACTTGGATCACGATCCTCCATTATGGCAGAAGCCATTCCAACTTCCGTGGTAGCTCGCCAAACAACTTGAGTGAAATGAGTCACAACAGAATATTCATGTTTTCCTGCACCCTTGCTGAAGTCATAGTCTTTTATTTCATCATACCAGTCCTTGAAAATAAAAGGAGAACAAATATCGCAGGAGTGAGACTGGGGCGAGTACAAATATCCCGCGATATTGTTCACTTCCAAACTATTTTCACAAAGTTCATCCATTCTCAATTCAAAACAGCGGAAAATAAATGTCGGATAATAAACAACTTATTAGACATTTTAATGTACAATATCTCTGAACATTTTTTCTCGTCTTTGTATTTTTTCTCGCCCGAAGACGGGCTCGACAAAATACTCCAGACTCCAAAAAATATCCAGCGATATTGTACATCAAAATGTCTAATAAGATATATATATTCTTAGGCACTGGCACGGTTGTTGCAACAAAATATTATAAAATAAGACCAGTAATCTACATAAACAACTCAGTCCTATATTATACTATGATTTAGCCTTAGAAAGAAAAAAAGAACTGAAACTTGCATTATATAGGCATTCTTACGTAAGATTAATAGCTTTCGCTATCAAATTTCCAGGTTTGAAAACTGTTCAGCACACGAAAATACTCCAAATTTGTACTCATCTTGTAGCTGAAAGGTTATTTAACAAATCTAGACGATTATTGTGTTCATTTCTTGTGAATATGACGGCATAAGCTGCCTAAATTAACCCTAAAATCCGGTGTAAAATGGTGACAGTGCCCCTTTTAGTCCCACTAATGGCGGAAAAGATCCGATGTTTAGTGCACCTGCAAATACGCACCTTTACTATCTCCCCACAATGCACACAGCCCGTATCAGACTCACTGGTGCATTCTCTCTTTGCCGGCATGAACCAAGCCAAGTTTTCTCCCTGGCCAAGCTCCCTCAGTCCCTTGTAGTGTACGAACTTATTTTCGCGTGCAAGGACATCGGCCCACCTCTGCGCGTCACGTGCGAGGTCACGTGACCATTTGAGCGGGGTACGCCGTGAAGTGAGCGGTAGTTGTTGTGCGCGTCAAGGCATTCCTGCTCGAAGAAAGTCAGCTTTCCTGGAAAATGTCGAAAAGCAAAATAAAAGTTTCCATATTCGTCGATAGATTGAATAGAGTTTCTTTTCTGAAAATGTTGTGACATATTTTTACCGTCGATTGCGGCTCGCCTACCTGTAGATGGTTTAGTAGGTATAACAACAGGTTTCTCTCCACCTGTCTCGGTAGCTGGAGTTTCCGGTTCCGGTTTTTTGGTAGGGGGAAAAGGGCGTTCTGTTTCTGGCGCCTCGGTTTTTGGCCTTGTGGGTGTCTTGGTTGGAGAAGGAAACTTACCTAAAATATGAGAGTTGAAATTGATCGATTTACATCAGAATGCTACAGTACCTTAAAACACTTACTCGAGGCGTTGACAAATTTCACTATCATGCGAACACCGAATTCAATAATTGTTTTATTATTCAGCAACCAGCAATGCTTGTCTAGCTAAACGAAGTCGACGATGAGGCCTTGCTCAGCGAAACGGGTTTTCAGTCAACTTCAGCTTACGTCCATTGGCATTTCCTCTTCGTATTCAATTAAAATAGCCATAGTTGATGTTTAGATATCCTGAGCAATGATCTCTCGGCAAAAATTATAACAGTTCAACGAGAATATTGGCAAAATTGGCTTTCGCTTCCGAAATGAAAACCAAAATGACGGCCAAACCTATTGGCTTGCGTTATGACGTCATTAGAGTGTATCAATCCTAAAAATGTCTGTAGAGCATGACGTCACGCACTGTGCGCCAACAAGATTTTGCTGCGTACTCTTAGCTAATCAAAATCGAGATTGTGGCGTGGCTGAATAATAATCCTATATGGCGGTATGAGTACTTACAGAATCCACAGGTCTTGTGACACATCTTCACAGCTGGGTCGCCCTTGTACTTCTTACAATAAGCAGCAACATCTGCTGCATTTTTGTGGTTGTTTGTTATCCAGTCGCAGTCTTTGCGAAGATCCTCGCACCCTGCAAGTATATGAAATGAGCGTAAACGGTACTATCTATAGCTCTATGATAGAAACTACAGTTTGCCTGGCTTTGTCGTGCGTATGCCCTCTGGGGCGTAGCATTTGGGAAGGGGGAGGGGAGGGTTACAACCCAACAACTATTTTTGTCCATTTTTCCTTTCATGTTCTCTCTATTCTCGTCCCAAAAGTTCCCCCTTAAGCTACGCCCCTGGCCCCACCTTGATATTGTGGGCATTTTACCGGGCATTGCAGGCATACTATCATTGGCTGTTGATTTCAGGGAGCACCTAAACACGGCCTTCTAATTCTCACGGTTCTCACGGTTTTTCACGCCCTTCTTATTAACTTGATGAGTAGCACTCCGATGACCTACTATCGTAGCTTAGAGTGCCCTACTTTTTATGGAACTTTGCAAGCTATCATAGGTTGGGGGTTAAACTAGCTACAATTATGTCTTACCTGTTGGACTTGGGGCTTTACCTAAAAATAGGACAACACAGATAAGCATTAAAGGCTAGTTCACACTAGCGTCGTGTAAACGTCATAATCATAGAGTCTAATCATGGGCGTCACGACAAGTGTGAATCAGTATGACGTAACACCAACTCAAGTGTCCTTCATTCATACACCATCGATCATTATAATTACATCATCATATACCCTTCCTGTCTTAAAGAACCCATCATTTAACCTACTTCCCCATGTCTGGCTAGAGCGGCACGCCGGTATCGCGGAGGTCATGCGTTCGATTCCCATTGGAAGCCTAGAATCAGGTCTTCTCGATCTTCTTAACTGCAATGATCACTTACTTTTGAATTCGTTGTCGCAATCGTAAAAAAACTACAAAGGACAAAATCGCGCGTGTGTCATACTAAAGCAATGCAACAATACTGATTTATACTTTTCCCACCACCTGTGGGACACCAAGCCAATACAGGAATGTTGCAAGACTTGTACTGATGATAGCATGACGTCACGCACTGTGCGCCAACGAGATTTTGCTGCGTACCTTAGCCAATCAAAATCGAGATTGTGGCGCGGCTGAATAATAATCCTATATGGCGGTATGAGTACTTACAGAATCCACAGGTCTTGTGGCACATCTTCACAGCTGGGTCGCCCTTGTACTTCTTACAATAAGCAGCAACATCTGCTGCATTTTTGTGGTTGTTTGTTATCCAGTCGCAGTCTTTGCGAAGATCCTCGCACCCTGCAAGTATATGAAATGAGCGTAAACGATCTATCTATAGATCTATGATAGAAACTACAGTTTGTCTGGCTTTGTCGTGCGTATGCCCTCTGAGGCGTAGCATTTGGGAAAGGGGAGGGGAGGGTTACAACCCAACAACCATTTTTGTCCATTTTTCCTTTCATGTTCTCTCTATTCTCGTCCCAAAAGCCCCCTTAAGCTACGCCCCTGGCCCCACCTTGATATTGTGAGCATTTTACCGGGCATTGCAGGCATACTATCATTGGCTGTTGATTTCAGGGAGCACCTAAACACGGCCTTCTTATTCTCACGGTTCTCACGGTTTTTAACGCCCTTCTAATTAACTTGATGAGTAGCACTCCGATGACCTACGATCGTAGGTTAGAGTGCCCTACTTTTTATGGAACTTTGCAGGCTATCATAGTTTGGAGGTTAAACTAGCTGCAATTATGTCTTACCTGTTGGACTTGGGGCTTTACCTAAAATAGGACAACACAGATAAGCATTAAAGGCTAGTTCACACTAGCGTCGTGTAAACGTCATAATCATAGAGTCTAAGCATGGGCGTCACGACAAGTGTGAATCAGTATGACGTAACACCAACTCAAGTGTCCTTCATTCATACACAGCAGTTCTAGCCATTCACACCATGTCTGGCAATAGAGCGGCACGTAGGTGTCGTGGAGGTATGCGTTCGATTCCCGTTGGAAGCCTGGAATCAGGGCTTCGGTTCTTAACTGCAAAGATCACTCACTTTCCATTCGTGGTCGCAATCGTAAAAAAAACAGTTTCGATCCTACGACTAATACATCGAAAATCGCGCGTGTCATACCGCAGCAATGCAACAATTATACTGTATTGCAAATTGCAGAAAAAGCAGATCGGATTTATACTTTTCGCAGCGAGATTAGTTGCTGCGTCATATTAATTGTGTAACTTGCAACCAAATGGTTTCCAAAATAAGCCAATCAGGGCGCTTTTTGTTCTTGGTGTCGCTGTTAAAAACTGACAGAGAAACAGGTTAACTGTCTACTTACAGAGGCTACAATATGTACAATTCTAGCTCGCCCCTGACGTCGAATCTTTCATGTCCATTTTTGAAGCCATACGAAGTATCAAACATAAAGCGGACTTGGATTTATTTTACTGCTTACAACCTTTTTTTAAGGCAAATCATGTGAACATGAAGTCTCAAGTATTAGATCTCCTGGGCAGTATTTATCAAAAAGGTTTGCAACACAACGCCATTCGTAGATTCCCCTGTTCGCCTTTTATTTTCAATTGTTTTTCTATCTAAATGCGGCTTTTTAAGCTATATCTACAGTCGCTTAACTCCCTGCCGTTTTGTATTCAATGGCAAATTTAGCCCCCCTTTGGATTTAACGGTCGTTTTTTACGCATCAGTAAAGTTTATATACGCGCACTGCTGCCAAGCTATTTTGTGATGTATAGTATAGCAAAAACAATTGGCTTTTTCTATAGAAAACAAATTTCAAACAATGAAGGGATTATAATTGACATAAAGTTTTGTTTACAAACACCGAGATAATTGAAACCGCTTTAGTTCAGCTTCGGTAGCTTTTGACCGCCAAAAGATGAATTTAACTGCCACTTTTTGAATTGAATCTCGATGAATCAAAAGGATACAGAGAAGTCGAAAAAACACCTTTTTTAAAGAGTTCTCGATCCATAAACACCATAAAAGCTGCTACGTAGCAAATTCATATTGTAATGGGTATCTAAACAATAGTTTATAAAGTTGTCTCAGAAAAAAAATCGTTGTTTGCCACTAGGTCAATCAGGGTCCAAATTTGACTTTGAAATTTAGTTTCGCTGGCAAAAGAGCTTAAAAAGAAAAAAAAAAGCTTTTAGAAGATTCAATGGGACTCTTTTTCAAGACCTTGCATTTCCTAAATTACGGTAAAATTTAAAATCTTCATGGTTAAAGAATTTTATTCCTTATCAGCTTATGAAGATAACGTTGTTTTTTAACATCGTCGCGGCACACAAAAAAGGCCATAGTGAATTCTTACCTCTTTCTGCTAATACATCACTTGGGGAAACATCTGGGAAATCTAAAAAGGAAAAAAATCAAAAGCAAATGAAAAGGTTCTGGTCGTATTACGACCATAAAACAAATTTCCTATGAAGACTATGACAACATGTTGTCATAGTCTATATAGTTTAAAGTTGTTTTATTGCCTACCTAGAAAGTCTATAAAATCTTTATCCGTTTTCTTCAGGGGAGTGCTGGTATTTGAATGCAAACTGTATAAAGTTAACAAGCAAAGAAATGCTATTTTCATGGTGTCCATTTTCGCGACAACCTTCACGGTTCGTTTGTATAAGGGCCACACAAACTGATTCAAATCGCGCTCAAAGCTTTTAGTCTTTAGTTTTTTGGAGGGGGAATGCAATGGCTATTCATATGCTAATAAGCATTGTTTAATAAGTGTCGAACTATTCGTTAAAACAGTTTTAGAGAAGTCGTATCCATGGTTGCCTGCCGATATTAGAATCATCTGCCGATATTAGCATGCACAACGTACTCTTGTAGGTATAAATGTGTGCTCCCCCGCCCCCCCCCCCCCCCCCCCCACGGAAGGGATTGGGCATTCCAGAGAGGTGGGGTGGTGTCCGTTTACTTGATTTAATTCTTCCAGAGCTTTATCACGTTTTTTTTTGCTAAACGCGCAGCATTCTCTTGTAGGATCAATACAAAAAAATATAACCAGCATAACCACGTTGACTCAACAAACTTTTGTAACAACAAATGACTGACATTGTTTCAAAATGGGAATACTCAAATTATAATCATAACCAAGAGTGTCATAACTGAGATTAACAAAACTGGAGATATGCCTTTTTGCTATGATATAATGATAAAGTTTATTCCATAACACCATATTGGTACATAGGAAATAGTAACCAAACAATATAGATATATATATTACCTAATTACAATCACTACAATCACGATAAGTTTCATTACATCACTTATGAATTTCGCTGAGACTTTTACAATTGTCGCTAGGGGGTGTAATAAACTTCAAAACGGACTAAAACTCGAAAATTATCTGATGGCCTTATCACAAAGGGGACGTTTCAATCCAACTATACGCACGCACAACCCGGTATATAGGGGGGTATATTCCATGTGGCTTTGCCGTGCGACAGGCACTCACACGCGGGGCCGTACACAAACTAACAATTGATCGACGCGCAAAGACGATCGTACCCGTGGGAGACTACTCAGATAAGAGATGAGGCAAGAGCTATCCCTGTGATGAGAGATTATGAAAGCAACGTGTTAGTGCGCCTTTTCATCTCGAGACAAAAGCGCTGCTTTTAGTTTAGTGCATTGGTGGGTAATCGGTAATCCGTACTGACTCATGCTGAGATAGAATGAAGGCTTGGATATCGAAAGTATCACAAAACAATCGGCTGCCCACTATATATATCTCGAGCAGTAAGATATATCTATTATCGAAGAGAAACAAATCAATCCGTCGTCGCGTCTATAACCATATCGGCCTGCACCACGCCCTGATCTCTGGTAATTATCACGATAAAGGTGATCACGCATGAATCACGCGGCACTTTGTATTGCGTGACCTTATCCTCTGAAATATATTATCATCCGGGAAATTATCATAACATATGACGTTACAGTACTTGTAAATATTTAGCCAGTAATACTACCCTTTTCAGTTGGTATTCTATTGGACCGGGACCTCGGCAAGCAAGAGTGTTTCTTCTCATTCTTAATCCCTTCACAGAATATCGTAAGTACTTACGCCGTCTCGCGATAGTTAACTTTGCAGGATTTTTGCTGTTCCAATGTGATTGTTATTGTCTAGAGCTCTCTTGGCTTTTATTAATTAAGTATTCGGTAATGTCAGGGTCAACATCCCCGATACGGGATGCTTTGCTGAACCGGTAATGGTTTATAGACACATATTATTAGGCACATACCATGTGCACATACATAATGTGCCTACAATTTGAAGGATCGGTGTTGAACGAGTCAAATGTTACAGATCGCCGGAAAATTTCATCAAAGGACTTACTACATAAACACAACCATTGCAACACCTCTCAGCAGGAATATGTGATGTATGAATAGAAATGACCCGAATATAAATTACCCTTCATGATACTATGGGAACAATATAGCCCTTGCTCATATCCTGTCCTCGATAAATCAACCAAATTTACTTGGGCCAGTCTCTTCCTGAGTTTGATGAATACACAGTGTAAATAAAACACATATTATGACAAAGGCAAGGAGGGATTGAAGGGACAGGCTCTGATACCGGTTGCTTATCGTGACGTCACGAAATCTTCAACTTTTGATAACGGCGTCCAAGTTAAAATCTATCCATACCACGGAAAAGATCACAGACATTAATCAGAAAACCAATTTTGAACAATAAAAGTTGAAGTCCGGCGACGCTACGTCAAAAATAAAACGGTTTTATAAAAACGTAAATATAATTATAATATCTTTGATTAATAAGCTAGCTCAAATCTGAACCTTCCATTTGAAGAGCGCGTAGGCAATAAGCAATAATCCCAAGTTTCAGGGCGATCCGTTAAAAGGGACCGAAGTTATAGATTTTTCTAGTTTTTGGGGGGCAATATTTCCCACCCCCTCTCCCCCCAATTAAAAATTCCATACAAACTTCTGTAAAAAATACGACTTGTTTTTAACGTTTGTTTGCAAGGCTAAATCTTCGCGAGTTTGTAACCGATCGGCGGTCTCAAACTTGGCAGTTGTACTAATTTCAGCGCGCTCTTTCCACTGCTTGTGGCAAATTTGAGCTAAGTCGTTGATAAACTTTCCGAATTTACAATTTCCCCTCTATTGATTAAGTTTATATACACTACCCTGGCACAGTACCGGTCAGATGCAGATATGGTAGAAAGGCTTTCATACATTTGGGACGGAAGGGGGACAAAGTGGGGGAGCTGGTGGGGGAAGAGGTCAAGTCAGACAGGGAACTTCTAAACACCTAAAGATACGTCTGGTACGTATATTTAAATTGGTCTGTGAGGCTAAAATGGATAGAGAAAGATATCTGAATGCCAACGGTCAAGGTCAGGTTGCCGTATGAGTATGGAAAGTCATGGAGAGTGGAGTATGCAGGAAGAGAATATGGCTCTGGTGGCAGCCATTTGAGCGCCTTTACTGATTGGCTGGTTTTGAAAAGTTCGAAAGTTTCGGAAAGCTCTCCTTCCCTCAACAATTCTGTATCAAATCTCGCGCATGAATATCAATGGCTGCCACCCTTGGACGAGCCGGGATGCCCTGGGAAAGCGCATTCGTAAAAAGGTTCGTATTGTTGTTTTCCAGAACCTTTCTGTTTTCTCCTAAAGCCAAAGCTTATCAAAATGAGCGTTATCGAACAACTGGACAAGGATTACGAAGACGCCGTAAGCAACGAAAAGTTTGAAGAATCTTTGAAAGCGAACGAATGTTCTGACGACCCCGAGGTCATATGGCGACTGGCGAGGATTGCCCGAATACTCTCCGACAGGCACACGGACGCCGAAGGGAAGAAAAAGTACGCCGCTCGTATTTCCGAGATTGCGAAGAAAGGACTTGAGAAAGACGAGAACAATTCAGGATGCAACAAGGTGTGTTAAAAAGAAACATTGAGAAATATGATCTTTTTCTGCATAATGGACCGAGCGAGGAATCCCCATGCACTAGAACAAAAAGATAGTGGTCTTTTCAGAACCGGCTGCAAAAATTTAACCCGTTTCCTTTTGCCTGGAGAACTTTAAAATTAATATGCGGAAAATGCATTACGGTGACGTCGTCAACACGGATCAATGTCACAGGGAATTTCTGCAGAGTCAGGAAAAGCTGACTTTCCCAAGGCGAATGCATGGGAAGTGTTGGAATTCACATGGATAGCCATGGGAAATCCGAACACTTCCCATTCTTTTGCCATGTGAAATTCAGCTTTTCCATGAATGGGTGTCTGCAGAAATTCCCTGTGTGTACCACAAAACAAGCAAAAAAGAACTAAAAATACGCTCAAATTTAAAAATAACACGATACAACTAAAATTGTTAAAACATGTGTTTTAAAACATACTTCTTGCAGTAAAAAAAAAACGGGCGAGTTTGGTCAGAAACTTTCTTGTCACCACTCAAAAAATCAAAACTGCCAGTTCCTTCTTGAGATACGTCCATCTTCTCTTTGTCTCGTAGTGGTTTGCGATGGGGCTGATGCAAGCCGCAGGGGGTCCGCAAGAGAAGATGAAGAACGTTCACATCGTCAAGGAACACTTTCAGGTTAGTGGGTTGTCTGTGGTACGAGGGAGTAAGTGAGAGCCTGGCTCTACTGTGAAGCAAATATTCTATATAAGTGCCATGACGAATTCATTACATGGATGCAATCGATCGACGTTTCCAGCTATAAGCGCGCGCATGTTTTTCTTAAGAAATGCCTTTGGAAAGTAACACAACAACCAGGATGGCAAGGCGCGCATACAGGTACAAGGCACTCGATTCGTGAAATGTAACGCAACTACCGACATGCAGCGCGCGCATGGAATCGACCATTATCTAACCGAGCAACGGAAAATAGGCTAGAACGGAACGACTGATCAATGAACGGCAAAATAGGAAAAATGAACGGATGAAGTGTAGATGTACTGACTGGCTGGCCAGCGGGCGGATGGACAAGACATCGGGTGGGTGATGGTAGGCCGTACGGTCGGATGGACAAGCGACCGGACATCGGATGGGTGGGTGGGCGGGTGGACGACGTTTCATTGATCTATAAAATGTCGGCGATTGACGCTGTCATGAGTTTTTGACGCTGTATATGGAAGCCGTTTTAGTAATGCACACTGAATTAATTGCACTTTATTTTTCAGAAAGCTGTTGACCTAAATCCCGATGATCCACATGCGCACCACGTCCTTGGCACATGGTAAGAACGCACACCCCATTTTGTTTTCTGACCTGGCCATGATACAGGAAGCATTTCAAGCAACTCACGACGCAACGACGGCGAGGATATGCAAGGCTCGCAATTTGCAACGTACCCACTGTAAATGTTTGTTGCGTTGCCAGGCATGTCACACGCTCAATCTCAGCTGACACCGGCAACAAGTATAGCGAGCATCGTGAGTTGCACCATAGCCTTCAAACGTTGGGCATTTCATCTACAGGTATTTCAATATTTCTGATCTCCCGTGGTTGATGCGAAAGATGTTGAGTGCGATCCAGAAGAACCCTCCTTCAGCCACATACGAGCAGGTAAGGTGGTAAAACGTTTCTCGATTCAATAGTTTTTGCTTATGCGCGGAATTATTTCATTTCTGGGATTTCTCCAGTCTCGCCGATTTTTTGCAACTCTAGGGCCGTGCGCAACAAGAAAAGTCTCTATCAGACAGCGATGCATACACCAGGATATCCTTTGAACTTCATGGACAGTTGGGCTTTAATATTGCGTTGTCAATCAATGCAATCTGTTCGAGCCAATCAGATCCTTGCCCATTGCATTCGCTTGGCTTCTCTTGCACGACAAGTTGCGACGAAAGCCAATCACTGCACTAGGTGAAACAGGCAAGGATCTGATTGGCTCACATGGTTATTGATTGACAGCGCGAAAAAACAATTTTTGTCACCAAATCCAAGATGGCAGCCACGCGAAAGCAAGCTCGGTTTAGCCTAAACATTTTCTGTATCGCCTGCGAGCAGCGGGCAGCGGCTAGGAAAAAGCCCGCCGGCGAGGTCGCGTGGTATTTAACAGAACTATGCGTTTTTTCAGGCCTTGGCGGAGTTTGAAAAGGCAGAGGAAAGTAAGTTCAGTGCGTCTTTTTTGCTGCATTTGTAGAAGCAATGATAGAGCATTCTATTTTTTCATTTTCAGTAAAGCCTGGCTTCTTTGGCAGGAACTATCTGTTACTAGGCAAGACGTATTTGCGTCTCAAAGACAAGGCGAAAGCTAAGGAGTATTTTCAGAAAGCACAAGACTTTCCGTGTAAATACCCTGTGGACGAGGAGGTGAGCCTGCGGACTATACTACTCAGCGTCTCTTGGTTGCCATTTTGTTTTTTCTCGGCCTGGTGCAACCTCGTCCCCAGGGTCTTCTCGGTCGTTTTTCAAATGGCGGTTAGCTCAGAGAAGACCCTGGGGGAGGCTGAGTCACGTGACCACTGTTTGAGGACATGGGAACGAGGTTCTCCTTTGTTTCGAAACGGTCATGTGACTCAGCCTCCCCCAGGGTCTCTGAGCTAACCGCCATTTTGAAAACGACCGCGAAGATCCTGGGGACGAGGTTGGGCCTGGTGAGATTAAATACCACAGGCAACCCGCGTGCACCCTTGACCCTTGCCATTCACCTTTTCCCATTTTGACGGTTGGTCGGCATCGGAGGCCCTGAGAATGTGCCCAAGCAGCCAATCAGAATTGTCTCTCGATTCTCATGTACCAGGGGTTTGAATCAAGTGAACCGCCCATCAGATAACTAAGAAAAGAGTGTTACTTCCTTACCTTACGGTATGACTAGCTTTACGGGAAAAGTAGGTGGTCTGCGTCGGCGGGGACGTAAACATGGACAACAACAACCAAAGGTTGAGATTTATGTTAAGAAATGGTGTTTTGCTGGTTTGCAAGGAAATATTAGAGCGAGATTTTTTATTTTTTCGAATCACGAATTCGCTTTGTGTACGAGAATGCGCAGCACTGTCGACGTGCGCAGGTCTTGTCGTTAGTCACGCCGCGCGCGGCGATTGACAAGGCGAGGTATGTATGATTCTGCTGAGTATTTTCTCAGCGTTGACCAGACGGCGCGCAACCCGGGAGGGGGGGGGGGGGGGGTACTCCCTATGTTGGACGATACGGTGATGCTCGGCCCGAAAGGGTAGGTTTTTCAGACTCGAGGTATAAGAAAGGGGTAGGGTTGTCAGGCTGGGTATAAGAAAGGGGTAGGGTTTTCAGGCGGGGTATAAGAAAGGGGTAAGGTTTTCAGGCTGGACTGGGTATAAAGAAGGGAGGGAAAATTGAAATTTTGGTATAAAAAAGTGTCTGTATTTCACTGGTTTATCACCGCAACGCGGGAGCAAAACCGTTTCTTTTTTAAAAGAACACAAAGCCGATTCAAAGTCAAAGAGATTATTAAGAGGTACCTTTCTCAGGCTTGGTATTAGCCTGCTTGCAGGCGGTACTGAGTGTTTTTATCGCGGAAAGCCCGGTCCGTTCGATGCGACTTTTGCGCTCGCCCCCGGGACCGCGCGCCTCAAATTCCAAGATGGCGCCCGATCATCGAATGGAGTACCGCCTGCAAGCAGGCTAGTTTGGTATAAGAAAGGGTTACCTTTTTCGGCTTTGGTATAAGGAAGGGGTACCTTTTCTGATCTAAAATTGGTATAAAAAGGGTAAGGAGTCCAGAATCTGGGCCGAGCATCCCTGTACGGAAACATTTTGGGAGTACCCCCCCCCCCCCCCCCCCCCCGGCGCGCACTTACTTCGGCGGCGCGTCCACTCAGTCGATGGGTTTTTAAACGTTTTTAAAATATGGCAGACTTGGTCCCCCCTCTCGGAACGGTCGTTACGCCCGCCCGTGCGGGATAGTTTTCCCTTAGTGAAATGTGATATGATGTGTCAGTATAAACTTTATGCAAGCGGCGAACTATCCCACGATAGTGCTGCTCGGCTTCGGGGCGGTCAACAAGGTTATCAGTTTGTGCAGTTTTGCGCTGATGCAAATACAAGTACCGAGAGCTGCGGAAAAAGATACTGAGATCGATTCACTCGACCGGGGATGACTAGTTTAATAACGTTTTTTCCTTTCTTTGTCCACAGGTTAAAAAGAAGCTGAAGAACAACTCAAAGGACTTTAATCTAACGCCAGGCTAGGACAAACTTCATTTTAATTGAATTTTGAAATTCTCTTTTATTCTTGCAATTACCTGATAGCACTAGTCGCGTGACTAGTTTCGGGGTGATTATATTTTCCGAAGTGGTTCACACACATTGTCACTGTTCATAAGGGCAGCATACGCAAAAATGATCACATTTTATACAGAAATACTTTATTTATAATAAAGTTTACAATTTGTACGTAAGAGTTCATTTGTTTTGTTTTGAAAGGGGTTAGTTCATCGTCACACGATGTTGTGTGACCAAAACAACAGACAAAATAAACCTATCAAAAATAAAATAATAATAGAATATGCTGTGTAAATATAGAATCGAAAAGTAGAAACCGAAGCGCTGGATCTTTCGCGACCATAGATAAATGTGATTGGCTGGCTGCAAATTAGAATATATTGGCTGGAGTAGTTCTCATATCCGAACGTCCTTCAACACTTTCGGTTCGCTCCGCATGGAGTACACCCCAGATCTGTGGTTTCAGATCGCGTTGTCACTCAACAACTTAGCATAACAGTACAGCCCACTCCAAAATGGCGAGTGCTCGAGTTTGGGAAAATACGTAATGCTATTCCCCTGATAATTCTGTTGGAAATTCTACAGGATTTGCTCCAACATCTACCGGGATTTGTTTACTTAAGAATATGTTTACAAGCACAGACAAATGGTTGGTTGTTCCGAGCAGAAGAGAAATGTTTTGAGCTCAATTTGCTCCAATAATCGGTGAAAGCTCAGAAAGCTTGCACTTATTCTAAGTAGAGACCGCGTGAGAACGATATATCGATATTACTTCAAAATGTGGTTGCATAGAACTTCTCTGGTGGTTTTGCCGGCGCCTTGTATTCTTGTTTGGTTGTGTTTTGTTTTCAATGGAGTTGCAGCTGCAAAAGAAATGAGGGGAAAGCTAGTGAATATCCAAATTTGCCAGCAGGGGCAACTTATAAACTGTCTACCGAGAAAACCACGGCTCAAACAGGTCTCAATGAAATTGCCACTCGAATAGCGACGGGAATTAAAAGTCACCCTCCATACGGTAGGTAAAATTGTTAAAAAGAAAAAGCAATTATAGATCGTGCGTTATTTGCATAAAATAGTGTTTGTTTTGAAGTTTTACTGTAACTACAATACAACGCGCGAACCGTATTCAAATAAATGGTTATCAATTTTGAGATAAAAATAATGATTTTTTATATTGTTTTAAAATCAATACATTATCACATTATAGAATATACTTTGTTTGAAGCATCAATTATGAGTCAAAGTATAACAATACGTAACATGCTCGACCCTATTTTAGTGGGAGTGAAAAACACACAGCAAAAAGGTCAAGGCACTCCAGGATAACTGGATTATCAAGATTTGTTTATTGTTTGACTATTTTTGCGGGCAAAAGGGAACTCCACGAGATAGATGGATGTGCCCTGTCTGTCCTGTACTCCACGAGAGAGAGCTGAAGTCACGCTGCACAGATTGTGTGACATAAGACCCAGTGGAGACTGTATGACTAAATATAGCTACAGGCAAGACAATGTAACCAGAAAGTGTGCATGCCAGGATTGAATCCAAACCAAGCTTAAACTTGTTTTAAGTTTACAATAGGGGGTAGTTGTGAATAGACAAATGCATGTGAAACAATGATTGAATGAACAATTGTCTCTTTTCTGTTCATCTGAGTTCAGTTGACCTTTTGAAACTGTTTTGTTCTAATTATTTTCTTTAGAAATAATCAATCAATACATCAAGAAAAGAACAGTATCCCAGTCTCAGGTTTGTCAGTTACAACTATGCAGAGCTAAATTAGGAATGATCTTAGAGGCACATAATAAAGTTCCCATGGTAACCATGATATAGTCTCTCCATTATGGATCAATATGTGTATGCATATCCTCAACATCCATAATGTGATTATGCCAGCTCAAAAATACAGAGTAACAGACATAATATATGTTATTTACCGGCTGGGAGATCCGGATCGTGAATACCGTGACCGAGGTCTTGAAAATACTGACCGAGACCGGAGGTCGAGGTCAGTATTTTCAAGACCGAGGTCACGGTATTTGACGATCTGGACCGACCCCAAGCCGGTAAATAATATATTTATTTTTTTTTGCTTTCACTGAAACAGCATAAAACTACACAGAAATTAGAGCGCGCGCGATTCATCCGGACCGGGGTCCGGATCGTAGGATTCTGGACCGCTCGCGAGCCAATCAGAGCGCGCGATTTCATGGATACAGACCGCTGAAAAAATAAAAAATCAGAAGCTAGAAAATTTGAAGTGAGGGGGCTTATAATAAAGGAATGTATAACAAAAGTGGGGAATGAAACCTAGAAATTTCTCGAAAAGTTTGTCCTTTTTATTAAAAATCTGTACGATTGTTAAGGTTGCGCCTACCAAGTAACGCAATATCGGTAACAGTACAGTAACGCAAGAACGCACTAGAAAGAAACACAAGTAACGACTGGGTACCTTTGCGCGCCTACCAAGTAACGCAATATCGGTAACATTCCAGTAACGCAAAAACGCACTAGGGAGAACACAAGTTACGACTGGGTACCTTTGCGCGCCTACCAAGTAACGCAATATCGGCAACAGTACAGTAACGCAAAAACGCACTAGAAAGATACACAAGTAACGACTGGGTACCTTTGCGCGCCTACCAAGTAACGCAATACAGGCAACAGTACAGTAACGCAAAATCGCACTAGAAAGAAACACAAGTAACGACTGGGTACCTTTTGCGCGTCTGCCAAGTAACGCAATATCGGTAACAGTACAGTAATGCAAAGCGCACTAGAAATAACAGAAGTAACGACTGGGTACCTTTTGCGCGCCTGCCAAGTAACGCAATATCGGTAACAGTACAATAACGCTAAATCGCACTGGGGAGAAACACACGAATTAACGACTAGGTACCTTTGCGCTCTTGCCAAGTAACGCAATATCGGCAACATTTCATTAACGCAAAACTTTTGAACGCACTAGAAAGAAACGACTACCTCACCACGTGGTCCCAGCACGCATGAAATTTCGGTCCGGCTAAGGCAAAATTTAGTATGGCAAAGCCATTTTACACAGCACAAATATACCCGAGCCGTGCCATTAAATTTGGTACCCGTACCACATTTTATTACCCTGGATACCAGAGGCTCGAAGCTTGTTTACTGACACGCTAAGGCAAGACGCCGCGATAATAAAATATGCGTTTTGTAACCGAGTGAAGCTTGGAGACTCTGGTACCCAGGGTAACTTTTTATCCGAGCCTTGCCCAAAAATCCCTGTCGAGTAAATAGGGCTTAAGTCATCTTTGTCACCGATTCTATATACTCTCCTTCTTGTTCAGATTCTGGATTATGAGACACCCCTGATAGTCCTTGCCGCCATTTCCTTGGCATTCGCTGTACTTGTTCCCCTGGTTGGACTCCTTGTCTGCTGTTGTCGTCTCGCGGGGCATTGTGGAGGGGATCTTGATGATAGAAAGATTGACATCCGACCAACGAAAAGAGAAAACGCTACGCATTGGCCATTGTAGTATCTTCAATCATCCTTATGTATGTAGTACTTTTATTTATATGTGATTCCAGAAATTATCCATACCCCTCCCACGGAATGGGAGATTTAATCCACCACCCCTCTGGAATTTCCAATAAAAATACAGTAACTGTATTAGTACTAAAGGAAAATTGAGCCCCCACCACTCTCAAATTCTCATTTCCTTGGGCCCTTGGGGGAGAGTATATGTTTTTCTGGTATCGCACATTTGCGCTAAGCGTGGTCAGAAACTTATTTTTTTTTCCGTTGTTCGAGGCGAGAGAGAAAGAAAGCATGCTCTCAAAATGTGGCGATTTGATTGGGGGAGGCATGCATGGAGGCATGCATCGTTTGGTATTCATCTCCGTCGCGAAGATACCAGTCAAGTGCCGCGACGGAAGCCAGCCGACTGCACAAGGCAAAACAGGGAAGACCTCTGGTTGGTCCAGATCGTTTGACTGGCAGAATAGAACTACCTAAAAGGAAATTGACGTGTTGCAAGCGCGAGTTACGTGCAACGGATTTAGCTATGAAAAGTGGCTGGCTAAAGCGACGCCAGTCTGCCCCTCCCAGGCAACATAACTTCTCAGGATCTACAATCAAATGCAAAATGTTGGAACAATGCGGAGAGAACACGCTCTCCCTGCCCTCCCTTCAATGTTGTCCAAAATTATGTCCAGTTTTATTTCTCGCTCAACATTGGGAGGGGAAGGAAGGACTAGGTGTTCCAACAACTTTAAAAGAGCCTGTGTCAGCTGCCATTTGACAGCATAGCAACATACGGAGAAAGCATTCATTTCCATCTGCTGATTTAGAGAATATAGAGCATGTTCTCGATTGAATTTGGTAAATCAAATCTGAAACTTTGTTTTTAGATGCTGATTTAGAGATTTCTACATGTAACTCGTCTTCTAATATCGAACGAAAACAATAACAAAGGAGTGCCTGACACGGGCTTTTACAGCAATTGGTTGTAGATTTGAGGTGCTGTAGCGAAATATTAAAACAAAAGTTCAAAATGCCCAGTCTATAATTTCGTTCCGCGTTCCTTCCCTTCGCAGTACCGGTAGTGGTATCATATTTGCGTCTGGTATCCGCATGAGAAGTAGCGTACCAGAAACGAGAACAACCGTTAGCAACGTCTTTGATGATGTTATGACTTATAAAAATAACACATTCAAGGTAAATACAAGATATCTCGTCCTATCTCGCCTTATCTTGCAACTCCTAATTGGCACACTGTTTCCATATCTCCCTTTATCTCGCATTATTTCGGAAGTACAAATCATGACTTCTAAATTGTTTTAACAATTAAAATTCAGATTGTCCATTTTTCCACTTATCTGGCCTTTCAATTGGACCATTTTCCGGGTGGGTCGGTACGTAGTTGCTTAAACCTCTTCTCGTGGTTGGACAATAAAACAATACTCAACACCTCAACATAAAGAACGAGGATAATAGAGACAAAAAGAACTCCTTTGTACAACGAAGATAATAGAGACAAAAGCAACTACGGCATTTTCCCCTTATCTCGCCTTTCGATTGGACCATTTCCCCCTTATCTCGCCTTTCAATTGGACCATTTCCCCCTTATCTTCCCTTATCTCGCCTTTCAATTGGACCATTTCCCCCGCTTATCTCGCCTTTCAATTGGACCCTTTTTCCCTTATCTCGCCTTTCAATTCGACCATTTTTCCCTTATCTCGCTTTATCTCGCATAAACTCGCGGCGAGATAAGGCCCCAGAGTATAGGCCTTTATAGCAGCTTGTTTTGTCTCAATCCTCTATAATGCATTAATATAGGTATTTTTTTCTATCACAGGAGGTTAACTTCATGTTAGGAGTGGAAGGGCTACAATTCTTAGGGATCTGATCAACGAAGTTGCTGGTGAGTGGCTAGAAGCCAGTTTCTAGTTTGTTTGGTGGATTGAAAGATTTGTGTCAAAAGCCAAGGGCAAGGGAACACCCTGTCACCCTTATATAAGATCTGAACACGTATTTGTACATGTTGGTCAGCGGTCTGTTGGTCAGCGGTAGGGACCGCAGGCTGTAGCATTCGGGCCGCCATGTTGGATTGAGCAATAAAGAATCCGTTGTCTTATTCGCTAGTCCTGCCCGCTAGACTTACACATGCCAAGTGACCGAAATTGTCCCATAAGTGTGCATGTGGGATATTCAGTATGCGCAGCAAACCTAACAGCACGGAGAACCCATCCATGGGAAAGATTTATTCCCCAAGGCACATACATGGAAGTGTTCGGAATTCACGTGTATAGCCATGTGATTCCGAACACTTCCCATTCTTCTACCATGGGAAATTAAACTTTTCCCATGGATGGGTTTCTGCAGAAAATCCCTGTGTAGCTCATTCGCCTTTTTGAATCAGTATTGTTTGAGCATCATTATAACATTTGTTTGTACACAGTCCAATTATGGTGCTCATTTTTTTTTTTACTTTCTTGTACAGATTTAGCAGGCCACATAGCTACGCCGGTTATTACCGAAGGAGCGGTATTTGTCAATGACTTGGTGAAAGCCATTTCTAAAATTGGAACAGGTAAGTATAGAAAGCTCTAACACCAACAACAGGTACCCCAAGAGTACACAAGTCTAAGTGCATGGCAAACGTGTATGGCAAAAGAGTGCAATGGTTGTAATTCCAAGTTATTTTTCCTGCTGCCATAGATAAGTTGCAGAGTTTCAAACTTTTATTTACATTCTCGACATACATAAGCATAAGAGAGTGTATCATATTTGCACATCATCAATGAGGATTCCACAGCGTAGCTTGATTTTTCTTACGCACTCACGCACGCACTCACGCACGCGCGCCAATGATAGCAATAGTCCACGGTGCCCTTTTTAATGGCGCACTGTAGACTAAAAAGTATCATTGTTGTTTTGCTGTTGTTGTACGGTTGTCGTTGTTGTTGTTCAGCAGGCAAAGCGGGTATATTGTTTTTTTATAAATTAGCTAAGATAGTACGCGCGCTCTGATTGGTTGAGAGCTGTGCATCCTCACATTATAAACGCACGGCGATGCAAAATTATAATGGATAAGTGGCTTTTGCGCTTCGATTACCAATTATTGGTAATCCAAGACCTTGGTTATTTGACATGCGCAAGGTGGTTCTGGGTTAGGTTCCTTGTTCTGGGTTAGGCTCTGGGTTAGGCTCTCGTCTCTCATTTTGTCATGAAAGTCATACCATTTACTATAACCACTGGGAGCTCCGCTGTTAGGCAGTTCATAAATCTATATATTATGTTTGCTTGTTTCAGCCATGGATACATCATTATTTTGATGGAAAAAGTAGAAACTACAATAATTCACTTGTTGCCACTGGCAACAAGATCAAGTCAGATCTCTCCAAATCCAACAAGACCTCACCGCTGCCCAGAGTGATTGCAACACGCAGGCTCCTCCCGGTAGTGCGGTTTGTGACGTCATCCCCGGTGGAGACGAGCTGGAGCCGGTGGCTAACTTCACTAAAGTCCCTGACATCAATAGCACGGCAGCAAGTGTCAAGGATGTTGTCAAGCTCAACCTTAAACACGAAGCTGCGAAGGTAAATCATGTCAAGAACTTTCGCCAAAAACTGTCGATTTTAATTTCCGACGTTGCAGAACTTCCTTTATTTGGAAGTTCTGTAAGTACTTTTTCCTCAATATGAGTCATATCTTAGCGACAAAAGCAGGAAAATACCCAGAATTTGCAGATACTCGAGAAACACCGTACTCTTGGTCACCATTTTGTTCTCGGCTGAAGGGCCTGAGACGAGAACCACAGACAGCCCGCCCCAATCTCGTTCCCAGAGCCTCTCGGTCATGCTGACAAAACTCAAGCGGAGGAGGCGGTCTGGTAAGGAGATTGAGCCCGCCCATATTCGCATATGACGCACCTATCCATGAATGCAAAACTAATCTAGTTTGTTCATTTTGTTTACTAGGGAAATGAGACATTCCATAACATTCCAGGGAAATCAAGAATTTGGTGTCAAATCTAACAGAAAGTGGGTATAAATAATTTTGTGTTTTTCTGACATGTGTAGTTGTCACATGATTAAATATAATGACAGACAGACAGACTTTATTTATACACGGACAAAACACTCAGTATACATGTAATTATATATATAAAAAAAACATATAAACTACTACTGGTTTACAGGTTTGCCGTGTGTGAAACTGGTTTAGAAATCACAGTTTTTCCAAACCATTCTTGAATTGACGTAAGGTGGTTGTCGAACGTAATTCACTTGGAAGATTGTTCCAAAGTAACGCCCTACTGTAGCCAAAGGATCTCTTCATATAATTTGTCCGCGGCCTCGGTAAAGCTAGCTTATTATTACTATTTCTAAAAATGTACAACAAATAGAAGCATAGAAATATGAAGAGAACAAGAAAATACAGTGCGTACAATCACAATGTTAAATTACCAGATCAACAAGTCAACTAGCCTGCTCGCTGGCGTTGGAGAGTAGTTTTTAGGTCGAGAAACGCGAGTTTGCTTTCTCGTGGCCGCCATCTTGGGTCCCTTTTTGTCACAAATCCAAGATGGCGGCCAAGCGAAAGCAAACTTTTCTCGACCTAAAAACTACTCTCCAACACCTGCGAGCAGGCTACTAGTCAACTTTTCACATGCTCGACAAACAAATACTACTCCCTTATCAAAGAAATGCTTTTTATTCGCCAACGCAAGCCATCACTAAATATGCAAACGGAATCCGTGCACGCGAATTGTGCAGTGGGTGTTGGGGATTTTTACTTTGTGAGCAAGCTCTTGCACTATAGGGCATACGGTCAGTTGAGCTAACGGACTAACTACTTCCCGTCCAGGTTTCAAGAATTTCACCATAAACGTGGACCAAATCAAACAGGATGTCATGAGCCATTAGAGGATCAGGTGGACGAGGTATGCGCATGCGCGTATCAAAAGGTCGGGTGGTTTCACATTCTCTTACCCAGAGCTCCCCGCTCGTCTCCTCGCGGGGGAGGCTCTGGTGACAGCCACGCGACCTCTCGCATGCGCGAGATTTGATACAGAGCCGTTGAGAGAAAGATCTTTCTGCGCATGCACCAACGTTCAAAACCAGCCAATTAGCAAAGGTCCTTAAATGGATGTCACCAGAGCCTTCCCTGCGAACAGACGAGCCGGGGAGCTCTGGGTACGATAATGGTGGTTTCACTGAAGCAAAAAGACTGCACTAACACACAATACGTTAAGCATACAATAATGCCAGAATAAAACGTGGGGAAACTAGTCTAGCAGTCCCTAGAAAAAAGCTAATTATCATTGGATTTCAGGCCCAATGAGTGCATTCTTTCTGGACGAAGAAAAGCATTGATTTTATGATTTTCCTGGTTGCTTCTCCCGCCCCATCGAATACCCCTCGACGGATGCGTTTACATTCGCGTGTTTCCGTTCACATAGCTCAGGAAGGCTCAGAGATGCATGGTTAATCGCGCTCTTTTGTAATTCCTTAGATCCTTCAGGAAATGTGTTGTCTTATAAGAAGAGGATCGACAAATATTTACAGCCCGATGGTATTGTGCACCAGTACGATAGTTACAGGTGAACTAGAATTTGAAGGAGTTTGTTGAGGAGGAGCGCATTACGAGGAGTCTTCATATTTATCTCCCTCGCTGCATCCTTGCAAAAAATTGTTAGCTTGTTAGTCTAGGCGGTAGATGAATTTATCACCAACCCCCCCCCCCCCCCCCCCCCCCCCCCCCCTCGTTTTACGCGTATCCAAAATGGCGGCCACGATCGCGCAACTCCGGTGTTTTCTCTGATAAAAACACCACAGTCTACCACCTGCAAGCATGCTCGCAAATTTAATACTAAAAATAGAATTTATTCACCTTTGAATTTTTTGTTTCCGTTGAGAAGCCAGCCTCGTTTAATCCAATGTTATGTATCAGTTGCAATTGTAATGCACAAACAACGGCATACTGTCAAGATCTCGTTGCAATGTGTCGTTTTCTAAAATTTTCTTATATGGAAGTTTCTATTTACAATATTTGGATTTCCCATATCAAGACAATTTCGCCAAACTGTCGTTTTGTCGACGTTCACAACTTCCTTATTAGGAAATTCCCCCTTACCTTATTTGGTAGGTCTCTAAGTACTTTTCCTCATATCTTAGCGAAAAAAGCAATTCACCAAAATTTGCAGATACTCGAGAAACATCGATCTCTTTGTCGCCATTGTTTGTACCCCCCGCCGAGGGGCCTGAGACGCGATTTGAACACCACAGGCAGCTCGCGCCATAAAAACGACAGCACTTTCAGTCTTTCAGTCTTGATATGCGAAGTTTTTCTAGCTGATTTCTAACCCTAAATTGTCTAAAAGTTCGTCAAAACTTGCAGATTTTCGACAGAAACGCTGTTCGTGTAGGCCGCCATCTTTGTTTTGGCCCCAGGTGCCCGGAAATACCTACACCATGTACACAGGTAGCCCGCGTCACGCACGGGTTGGCATTGACAATTACGACACATTTAGCTTGACTATTAAGATACAAGTTAATATCAATGACGCCCACGGTACACCACAGATCCCTGTGGGAAATGCGTTACCCGATTCACAAACCACAGCTCTCTCCTGCACTTGATGTAAAATAATGAAAATATGATTCTGTCCACAGAAATCTATTGTACATTTTAACTGGAGTAATCGTGTTAGTCAACACGTCCCTTGCTCTTGTTGGGATAACACTGGGAATCTGTGGCGCTAGTACATTCGATACGCCAAGTACTAGAGGGGATCTGTCTGATGTAGGAGGGAGAATACTTATTGGGTAGGTACAGTATACGGGCGAGCGCGTGGGCTCCCTGTGTTATGGAATAGGCATGCAGCCAAACATACAACAGTTCCAATAGCACGTTGTGTTGTATTTGTCACAAAAACCAGCTAAACACAGCTAGGGCGACATGTTCGGCTGCGGGATTCTCGGTAAGGCCCGATTGGATATATAGATGGGCTAATCCAGTCCCTGAACTCTCCTTCGCGGCTCCGTTGTTTCCTGTGGTCGCCGAAAGGAGAGTCCAGAAACCTTTGTATGCGCATGCGCTAGATCTGACCAAGAGCTAGGGTTTTTTCGTTAGTGCGCATGATCCAATACCGCTGTCGGAAATTGATTGTTGGCTACATGAATTTTGTTCTTCAAGATAGGACGCCCTTGTGACCGTAACCGCGAAAATTCAACAGACAATCTCCGACAGCGGTATTTGGATCATGCGCACTAAAAAAACAAGTTCTTGGTCAGATCTAGCGCATGCGCATACAAAAGTTTCTGGGCTCTCCTTTCGGCGACCATCAGGGATTGGACGGGCATGAACTCTCATCTCTCGTGCTAGCTCAGCTCTCGGGAAGGATCCGAGGGTCATCTGAGTTCATCGTTGTGAGTTCGTTTTCCCGTCGCGGCTTCGCTTTGTTGACTGTTCATTTCTCCTCGGCAGGTCCGGAGGCCTCTTTGTTCTATCCGCCTTCCTTGTTAACGTTCTTGCTGGCTTGACATTCTTGGCGGGCTCCAACACGGCTGTGGTATGCTCTAGTATTCCCAACTACCAACTGCTGCGAGAGGTGAGTGAACAAATGCCACAAAGTACACAAGGAATTTCTGCAGAAACCCATCACCATGGGAAAATCTGAATTTCCCATGGTAGAAAAATGGGAAGTGCTCGGATTTCGCATGGCTATCCTTTTGAATTCCGAACACTTCCCATGCTTGGGAAATTCAGATTTTCCCATGGATGGGTTTCTGCAGAAATCCACTGTGGTAGTATTTTAGTAGTATGTCTCTTACCCTGGAAAAGAAATCCTAAAATCCAAATCCGTTATGTTATCTCGCAGACAATAGACGATCCTAAGGTCATGGACGGATACCCTCTCTCTTCACTACTCTACAAGGATAGCAAAATAAAGTTGACCATTTCTGATGTCCTGAAGTAAGTGACTTGACGAACAATAGACGATAGTTATAGAATGCTTTCTCATGGCACAACATGGAATATCCCACTTGTCACTTGTGTAATAATATAGAAGTAACTGCAAGTAAAAACATTCGTTTTATGCTACTAAAAAGCATCGTGCCTAGCCAGTATCTCTTTATTGCAGAGAATGTGACAAAAACATGGCACCATGGACCGTCCTACACATGGATAGGATGTTGAATTTGACAGATGTACTGGATTATAAGGATGTGAGTATTGATAGAGGAAGCCCATAAATGTGTGAGCCTGCGAGCCGGCTCTCCAGTGGGTTTTTCCGGATATTTGATTTTTTTGGCGTGCGGGATTCCTGTGTCGCGAGAAGAAGACACAGGAATCCCGCGCGCCAAAAAAAGTCGAATATCCTAAAGAACCCACTGGAGAGCCGGCTCGCAGGCTAATAGCTGGGTGTAACGAGTTACCTGTTTAGCTAGTTCTACTGGCCAAAACAAAGATGGCGACCTACACGAACAACGTTTCTCTCCAAAATCGGCGGATTTTACTGATGAGTGTCGAAAAAAGTATTTGTATTTGCGTTTAATCACATGCTCACCGCGTGATATAGACTGTTGCAGCCCCTTCTTCGTCGGTAAACGTACGTCAATCGAGGGAAATGTTTTTTTTACGCGCGACGCGCTTCGATTTGTTCGAGTTACTCAGGAGAGGGAGAGCGCACCACATGGCTTCCGTGTCTTTCCCTCCCAGTCTCTCTCTCGATTTACGGACGTTCGCCGACGAAGAAGGGACTGCAAGCAGTCTACGCGTGATAGTGTTTTAAGTTGGCTTTACCTGCAAAGAAACTACTCACGTGCTCACCGCGTGATAGTGGTTTGAAATGTGGACCGACTCTCCCGCGAAATCTAGAAGAGCTTGGCATCTGTGCGAATAATTTTAATCGAATCATTTATTAATTGTAATAATTGTAACCCCCATGGGACCGGAATGTAGGCGCGGAATATAATATGCATGTTCCGCCTGTTCCCTGATTCCGCCAAGTCATTTAGGTCATGGCATATTTTAGAAAATCCCCAGCCTTGATGAGGTGTTTGAAGACTTGAACAAGACCGTACAGAACACGTCCGTGATTACAGACAAGGCAAACAAAGGAGTGAAGGACTCGCTAGACGCCGGAGTACAGAATATCAGCTTTGCTGACTATACTAATCAGGTTAGTTATAGTAAGACCCAACCTAGTCCCTGGCTTTCTGGGCGGGTTTCCTGTGGTTAGGTTGTGACGTCACCGGGAGCTCGAGCGCCCGCGCACATCCAGCGGTTTACCTTCTCACTGCAGGCAAGGAACGCCTGGTTGTTTTCCTGTAACGCGCGTAATTACGCGATAGATTCAACAAATTAAATTGCTGTACTACAATGTCGCCGAGGGAAAATGGTTGATTCAACGTGCAAATGTTGAGGTAGAAATAAATCGAGAAGAGATTTAGCCAGCGTGCAACCACAAGAATTTTATTATTTGCTGAACACAGGCTATTAGAGATACGAGATCAAGAGCTGCATTCTATTATTTCCTTGTAGATGTTCTCAGCCTTGCTAACTCATATCCACAAATTGACCATGGGTTGTTTTGATTAATTCAACAGACGGTCAAGCCTATTGTGAATGTTTCATTGTCGAGTTATGCTGCCAACATCAGCAAGGCCGCTAATACAACGGGAATGCCCCCCGTGAGTACATGCTACAAATCTTTAGTCACCCCATATTTCACCAAGTTTTCAAACATTTTCACTAAACTAAGCCCCACCATCTTGTCGTACAATCTTACTAATGAGCCCCCCCCCCCTTCCCCCCCCCCCCCCCCCCCCCCCACACACACACACACTTTAAAAAAAACTGTTCCGCCGTCCCTGCTTTTGATCTACTCGAGTGTGCATTCTGGGCGCCGCTTGAATGCCGCTCTCTGATGTGGGATAGCTGTGGTGTGTGTTTCTGTGGGATTTGTAGATCAAGCCAACAGAAAACCTTTCTCTTTGAGACAGCGTCCTCTGCAGCCGCCAGCGGTTAGAGTCACGCACCCGCAAGGGCACTGCTCAGATTCCCGAACATTCCTTTCCCATTTTGTTTACCATCTGAGCAGCCTCTTGCCGGGGGAATAGCGTTACGTGACTCTTAACCGCTGGGGCTTCGGAGAAGACTATCCTCTAAAGAACTCTCACATCTTATAATAATAATAACCGTTTATTTCAACTCTATTGTAGAATGAATCTAAATTAACAAGTAAAATTTACAATAATGAATTTTTTCATTTTCACAAATGCCACTGGGTGCCCATGTTAGCCTATGTCGCAGCCGGAACTTGACCCTGTACAAAGTAGACTAATATGAGATCCAGCTTCACGCATGCCTGTGCCGGACACACAAAGGAACCCCGCGCGAAGAAATCCTGTAAATATTTTTCAGATGGAACTACCAGCAGAAGTAGTAGCTGTTCTTGTTGAAGCGCCATCAGTTCGATAGAGTGTATACAGAAAAAAAATCCTGGAAACCCAGGTCTGGCAATAATTGTCTAATTGTGAAATAATTTCCATATTATTTTTTTCCTTTAGTCTGTTTCTAAAACACTACAATCTACTGCTGAAAATCTTATTGCGATTGATGACCAGAGTGTGGGACCATCCAAGACTAAAGCGGTAAGAACAGATTCACGAAGACGCACGGCGCGCACTTTGTACGTATTATGTCCACAAGAGAAAGGTGCGGTGGATAACGCTCCGCGCAGCTCGAAATGAAAAAAGCGCGCTAAATCTCATCGCAATAAACGTTACTTGGGATGGCAGCCCCCTGCGTGCCATGACAATAGCGGTGAAGCGAAATGATTGATTATTCTGTTCAGTGTCTAATTATCAGGTTGATCGTGCAGCACCGTAACCTGACTACAGTATTGACTAGCTCATAGTCATGTGCGAAATCTGCAATTGAGCGATGTCGGAGAGCAAGTGAGATTTGTTTGCTTTCTGCTGCGGAAAGACAAGCAACTCGAGGCTAGCAACGCCAGACTAGCTACACAACGCATCTAGACTACGTGATGGTAGTGAGGAATTCAAATGTAATATTTTTACTCGACTTTAGGCAGAATTGGAAGCACTTGTTGGTCAACTGGAAAGGCAGGGAACAATAATAAAGGTAAGTGGAATCAGGGGATTAAGGTGACTCCGTTGAAAAACATGTACTACCTAGATTTTTTTCAAACTTGGTACAATTGATGCCCACATGCATAGGACATTTAAAAAGTTCAATAAAAAGATGGGGTCACCATGCTCGTTTTCGCGCTGCTAGACCGCCTTTACGTGATATTTGACTGTTTGGGGTCGGTATGTAGTTGCTTAAAGCTCATCTCTGGTTGGATGATACAACAATACCCTACACCTCAACACAAAGAACGAGGATAATAGAGACAAAAGAACTACCTTTGTAGAACGAAGATAATAGAGACAAAAGCAACTACGTCCTTACTGACTGTTTGACGAATTGTGTTTGAAATTCAAAAATTACGAAAAAGTTTGCTTTTTCTCGCCTGTAATAGAGATATTAGTTGGAATTTTAACTTTGTTTAGATAATTATGTAATAAATTAAATAATTTGGCTAATGTAGCAGGAAAATGGACCACTAATTACGCATCTTATACTCCACGTCACTCGTACTCCAAAGTACATAGTTTTACGCACATTAGGCAGAAAGAAATACATGTTCTACTACCTAAATTTTTCCTGCTTCGAATATATTGTCTGTAGCGGTATGATGGTCGATTTCAGAAAAAAATATTTGGAGGTCACCATTACATCTTTGTTTTCCTGTATACCACTAAAACCATAAATCGCGCGCTTTTTATTTTGTTTGTTTGGCTTTATTTTGCACGCGCGCGCATTTTTCAACGTTATTTGTAACGAAGGGAATCACCTTGAAAACGAACTCCTGGTTATCTCCTGATTTATGTGCATTATTATTATTATTTTTGGTCTTTGTTTTTATACAAAATTCCAAACATTTTATGGACGGCCGAGAGACAAGGGCATAGCTTTTGTGATCATGTTGTGGACACTCTCTTTTCTAGGATGAAGTTACTGAGGTTCAGAAAGGTCTAGAAAAAGTAGAGCACTTCCTACAGAATGATGCACTTCGTATTGTCACAAAGGTAAGTGAATAGGAGGGCTCTAAAGAAAGCGATCCTCCCATTGTAAGGAGAGGGAGATCTTAATATTACTGGACAGTAAGGATATAAATATTGAATAGAAGAACTGTGGACTTTCCTGACCTTTCATGGTGTAGAAACGCGCGTTCTCCAATGCTGATGTTAAAAGCTTGAAAATCTGGCTCCTTCAGAGTTCGCGCTGATGTTATTTCATTATCCTTTAGCTTCTGTAGTGTTGCATCAGAGTGACACATGGATTTTGCCCTGTTAATAAGGCTCGTGGCAACCGGGCTAGAGCTACCAAAGGGAACGGACACTTTGTTTTTGTTTTCGGTGGCATTTTTGCAAATTCCCAGCCAAACTAGTTCAACACTCTCACCAAAGGACTACTACAAATCTGGTTGAATAACTACAATGCAGGGGATATAACACGACTCACGTGACTGATACATTATACCAGGGCAGATGACGACACACCTACCCAACACACACATATTGTAGAACTGTGGACTTAATTTCCCGGACTGGCCATTACTTAGCAATACTGCAGAACGGTATTACCTATGGCTCTCTTGAACAAGGTGGGGTTGGTAACTCTTCTAATATAATGTTTCTCCAAAACTCGCGGTAAAAAGCGAACAATCTGTTCTATGTTTTCCAGGAGGCTCTAGTGCATTCAGAGCGCGTGTTTGCTGATGTCGATGCTTTCCTCGCTCATCTGGTGTCTCAGGTAAGAGCTTGAAACTCATTCCACTTTTGAATATTCAAAAAGTAGACAAGCGAGCGGCAAATTGCATTAAAAAACAAGCCCGCGTGTGGCCAGGTTCAATTCGAAGCGTGTGCGACTGTGGGACTAATTGCACAGACTTTGAAATCCCGTCAAGTCCTCATAGTCGGCTTTTAAATATTACGTCAAACTCCAGGGAACCAAGGAAAACATTTCTTTTATTTACTTATTCTTGGGGATGAAAATTGCTGAGAAGCACTACGAATTGTCATGCTAAAAATAGCACAAGTTTTGCACTGTTGGTCTCCACTACTCTTGATGTGAAAGATTGTCACTCCTTGATGCACCCCTGAGGATGCTGGCTATCGGAAATAGAGGATAACGTACATAATCTATATTTACAATTCAGCTGAAAGCTATTTACATTGTGTTCTTTACAGGTTCGTTATAAGGTCGGTCGCTGTAAACCCGTGCACAATATTTACCGGTCCCTCTCGGCCACAGTGTGCTACGGCTACTTCGGGGGCCTGGTAAGTACACTCGCTGCAATCTCTTTCCCGGGGTCTTGTGGCAGTAATTTTCAAGATGGCGGGTCAAGATGGCGGCGGGTCTCTCCTGGGTGTCTTGACACACCACGAGTCATGACGGCCATACAGGAGGTCTTGTCATAGCCGCCATCTTGAAAATTACCCACAACACCTGGGGACAAGGTTGTCTTTCGTTCACTCGCACGCTTATACACAAAACAATGAACACATCTTCAAGAAACTTGAGACTTAAAAATATTTTAAGCGCGCGACCAAAAAATTAAACATTTTCTGTTGAAAATTGAATACTAGTCTAACGATACAGGTCCTTCCGGTTGGAACGAAAACCCGAGTGCAATAGCGCTCACTATTTGCCAATCCGCAGTTCACTATCGGCCTTTTGTCTTATTTGGTCATGCCAAACCACTCCAGGCACTCCACTCCAGACCATTCCCGTCGGTTTGTTCGAGTCCCCACTCATCTCAACAGGAAAGACCGACAAACGGAAAGTACCAATGACATTCCAACAAAACTAGAAAGAAAAAAAATTTTCTCTCTGGTATCATGTATCCTTAGGCTAATCTCGAGCTAAATTAACTGGCATTATTAAATAATAATTTCGATACGAGTGATAACTCTACCTACCTAAAAAGGCCTCGGCAGAGCATTCGACATTTGACTTTAGGGCCTATAGCCCTTATCGTGTCCCACAAATTAAAACTAATTTTATACCTATTTTAGCAGTAAAACATTCATTTAGATTGTGCTACAGTAATATTCCAGCTCATAAGTAATGATCATCAAATATGTTTAGTCAGTTTTTTTTGTGTGCCTTGTTTCATCCTGATACTACCAAGTCACTTCTTTGACACGGCTCGTCCTTTCACGCACCCGTTACCTTTATCGGTTCCCTTCTTTCCCAAATCCTGTCCATCTCCCTTGCCACAAGCGCTTGACAGATCGTCAGATCTCCTCATGGGACGTCCCGTTGTTTCCTCCTGCCCGCCAAGCGGTTGATTTGCTTCATAAGTTTGGCATCGATTCGACCTCTCTTCATAATGTTCACCCGATCTATGCCCAAAAATGCCAGCGTTTTTGATCCGAAAATACTGACACAATTCAAGCATGGACATCTCGCTTTGATTGGGCGTATTCCTGTTACTCATATTCTCGATTTTTTTATTTATTTAAACTATATTTTAAAAATACCGAAAAGAAGAAAATCAACAGATTAACAAAAATCGCAAGTAGCCGCTACTGCAGAGTCACTGTTTTTATATTGCGAGGATGGCCTGATGACGTCATCGTCATCGGGAGGGGAAAATGATGACGTTATCGTTGCTATGGCAAATGATGAGCACTTTTGTTTTTCAACTCATTATAACTCTCAATGGTGAAATTTTGTAAGTTGTAATCAGGAGGGGGAAATGATGACGTTATCGTTGCTGTGGCAAATGATGAGCACTTTTGTTTTTCAACTCATGGTAACTCTCAATGGTGAAATTTTGTAAATTGTATTATGGAGGGGGAAAATGATGACGTTATCGTTTCTATGGCAAACGATGAGCACTTTTGTTTTTCAACTCATTGTAACTCTCAATGGTGAAATTTTGTAAGTTGTAATCAGGAGGGGGAAATGATGACGTTATTGTTGCTATGGCAAATGATGAGCAGTTTTGTTTTTCAACTCATGGTAACTCTCAATGGTGAAATTTTGTAAATTGTATTATGGAGAGGGAAAATGATGACGTTATCGTTGCTGTGGCAAATGATGAACAATTTTGTTTTTCAACTCATGGTAACTCTCAATGGTGAAATTTTGTAAATTGTATTATGGAGAGGGAAAATGATGACGTTATCGTTGCTATGGCAAATGATGAGCAATTTTGTTTTTCAACTCATGGTAACTCTCAATGGTGAAATTTTGTAAATTGTATTATGGAGAGGGAAAATGATGACGTTATCGTTGCTATGGCAAATGATGAACAATTTTGTTTTTCAACTATGGTAACTCTCAATGGTGAAATTTTGTAAATTGTATTATGGAGAGGGAAAATGATGACGTTATCGTTGCTATGGCAAATGATGAGCAATTTTGTTTTTCAACTCATGGTAACTCTAAAGGCGAAATTTTGTAAATTGAAATCGGGAGGGGAAAATGATGACGTTATCGTTGCTATGGCAATTGATGAGCAATTTTGTTTTTCAACTCATGGTAACTCTCAATGGTGAAATTTTGTAAATTGTAATCGAGGAGAAAATGATAACGTTATCGTTGCTATGGCAAATGATGAGCACTCTTCAAATTTATGATTTTGATACAAGCAAGTTACTCGGCCTTTTAAAGTATGGTAGAAAACCCCTCGGTCTTTTTATATAAGGGGGCCACTTGAAGCGCGTCATTTATTGGGTAACCTGTGGTGTGGGGCCACAGGAAGTTGGCACGTCTCTTAGCCAAAGAATTCCGCGCCTTTCTTTTATCTCGCGGAATTTCTCGCGCTAGCAGCAAATCCATTGCCATCAAAAAAGGCCTATTCGCGCACTACGACAAGTCCTCGCGCGCCAGATTCTCCAGTCCCCCAGGGAAGGGGGGGGGGGGGGGGTGAGGGGAAGACCCTCAGGGGAAAGAGGAGGGGAGTAAGAGGAGGGCCACCAAGGAAAAGAGGAGGGGAAAGGTGAAGTGGGACCCCGGGGGAGAGAAGAGGGGAGAGGTGAGTGGAGGACCCCAGGGAAAGAGGAGGGGGGAAGTGAGGGGTGGACCCCGGCGCGCGAACTCGATGTCAGTACGATTTCAGTTACTATTTGAGGTGCAATGCCACATCGCGCTGTGTGAACGGCCGGCAATCATATGGCGATTTCAGACATAGCAGGCGTTTTAACATTTCGCCGAAATTTGACAAATATCGTAGTGTGAAATCGCAGCTTGGAAACGGTCCATAAAGTAGTGTTCCTACGTTTACAAAGTATAGTCATGGAATGACCATTTCGTGATTGTATGTTCCTTACAGAATGCTTCGTGGATAGGATTCGGACTATGCGCAGTGTTTAGCCTGATATCCATCATCCTTTGCGTGCGTGCTGCTAAGCACTTCCGCCGCGTGCGCAAAGCTGAACCAAACCGTGACTCAGGTAGGTCAGACCGTGACTCAGGTAGGTCAGACCGTGACTCAGGTAGGTCAGACCGTGACTCAGGTAGGTCAGACCGTGACTCAGGTAGGTCAGACCGTGACTCAGGTAGGTCAATACTGCGAGTGCTATGAAACCAAGTACCATTAATAACAATAGTGCGCGTGCTCGTTTAGCTCGAATGTTATTCGAAGGAAGCCACGAGCCACGCGCAATTCTCTAATTACGTTTTATTCACTGCCCCTTACTGATCTTCCGAACGTATCATTCTGTAGCTCCTTTCAGCAGCCTGATTTTCTATGTTGCTTATGCCGCAAATGAGCACTAAAATGTAAACATTTTCATCACCGAATATGGTCAATTTCTCATGAAAATCACGGAAACTACTTCTTCTATTTCAGACTTTGACCTGCATACCATGAACTTACTAACCCCTATGGACTGAACTAACTGCAAGTCAAGTCAGGTTCCTGCCCGATCTAGAGGCAAGAGACTGTCTTAGCTTACTAACTTTTATCAACTAAATAAATAACTGTATGTAGAGTGCACCTATTTCAGAATCGAAAAGGTTGTTCCTTCACAATTGTCTGTTGTAGCCCGCGATGCATCATGGGAGCAAACAGGTATACCAACACAGATACTGATGGACACGTTCAATACTTCTCACCCTGCTTATGCCAAATGATGCTACAATACATCTCTCGCAAGAAATTTTGTACTGGATTAACACGAGAATTTCGTTCTTCTTAGTTTCTTAGTTTTAACTTTGGGGTTATTATAGAGGTAGGAAATTTTGCTGTGTCAAGGCCCCCATAACGCACCGCTGGCTACGATACATGGATGCAACCTTTTTGAAATGGTTGCATGAAAAGATTGCATGAGAATGTGGTGTTTAGCTAAACTAATACCGCAAGAGAATATGGGTAGCAGCTGAGACATGAAATCCCAAAGTATGTTTTGGTGATACTTGAATGATAAAATTTCGGGAGCTCTTGAAAAACCTCGTTTCCAGGGGTTTTCATAAGGATACTTCCAACCGAGTTGGCAGGAAAAAGGAGATTTTTCACCACAGGAAGCCCACCCTCTGGCCAAATCGGTTCCTACCCACAATTCCTCCCGGTCTAACTTGATGGGGCCTTTGCATGCTTGAGCACTCTCTCATCGAAATCTCTTACTTTAATAAACTAATCACTCTACGTTGATTATGGAAACCAGATGTGTGTCATAAGCATGACTAATCTAATAAGATATAGAGGGATTGAGGATAACATAACATAATTAATAAACCGTAACGTCTATCTCCAAAGTTACGACACTCATGTCAAGACTTCTACTGATTTTGGCTAACAATGCTTATTTGCGCGTTCACACGCTGCTATTAGGGGCGCGATTTCTGCGACGATTGGGGACGTCACATGTGAACCGCGGATGATTTTGTGGCAGTCTGTTCATACCAGCTGATTTTATGCTCTGAAATAAGCCAATCAGAACGTTCCTAACAGATTCTAAAAATATTGCAAATGAGTGTAAAACTTTTCCATCTGCTCTTGCCTTGTCAAATGTAAGCACTGGGCATTACCTGTGTGAGATAAAACTCACTGGACCTTTCTGGTCGTTTTTGCAAACAATTCTTGCGCTCCGTGAGGTGAAATTGACAGGCAGTGATCTGAAGAAGTGAAATTTGCAAAGGAATTTGAACGTTTAAAACGCCTGGCGACGTCCCAATAAAAAATTAGATCTGGCATTCCCGCATTCCCGCAGAAATCGCTCGTCAAATCGCATCGTCAGAACAACGAAATCATCGCAGCTGGGGGATATAGTGCATTACAAAAGGTAATAGTCCATGATTTTTTGGGTGAATATAATAATCTGGCTAGCTAGCCGGTTCTCATGTGGTGTTATTCGGAAATATTTGCTTTCGAGTTTCAGGATTCCTGTGGTGCGCACCCCTTCTTCGATCTTTTACGCACCACAGGAATCCTGAAGCCTGAAAACAAACATTTCCGGATAGCGATAGATGGATCGCTTTAGTTGAGTATCCTGCTGACCGCGCGTTGATATGATGTTGTTAGGAAACTGGGACGACACAGTAGAGCTTCCGTGGCAGGGCGGATTTGAGATGAGCGAGCCTAACAAACAGCTGATCAGAGCAAAGTCCAATTACCGGTGAAAGTTGTCGTGGATCAAACGGAACACAACAAGTAGTGAACAACCTGCAATGAACGATTCCAGCTATAAGCCGCGTTCTCTCTTTTCTTTAGAAATGCCTATGTAACACAATTACCAGGATGCAACGCGCGCATACAATGCACTTGACAGCGAAGTGCTGCGCGCGCATCATTATAACTGGAATCCGCTCATTCTCTTACCCAGAGCTCCCCGGCTCATCTCCTCGCAGGGGAGGCTCTGGTGACATCCATTTGAGGGCCTTTGCTGATTGGCTGGTTTTGAACGGTGGTGCATGCGCAGAAAGATCTTTCTCTCAACAGCTCTGTATCAAATCTCGCGCATGCGTCAGTGGCTGTCACCAGAGCCTCCCCTGCGAGGAGACGAGCCGGGGAGCTCTGGGTAAGAGAATGGAATCCGCTGGAAGCGTCCATTGTAACAATGTGTTACTGCGGTTTTAACGTCATAAGCTCAAAAACGTGTTCTAGCGTAGACGAGTGGGCCCGCAGTACATTTTGAACACTTTATTGCGTCATTCCGTGGTATATGAGAGAACATACCACGGGAAACTAGAGGGAGATTTGTTTTGTACCACAACCAAAAGGCGAAAATAAAAACAAAAACAGCGCGCGCGCGAAGCCAAATTAACGGTGTTTTCATTTTTTTTTTTTAGCGCGCGCGCTGATGATGGTGCGTTCCGTGGTGTATAATTTTATGTACCCATGGCTGAGAGCCAATCAGAATTCGAGGATTGCGCGCGTTGTGGTATAATCCAGAGTAGTACATAAGAGTGATTTACCTGGGCTTCTGGTGACGCACAAGTTTGCCAATTACCTTTTAGAAATTTTGCATTCATTTATTTTTTAGTGTAGATATAACCCTTTGTTATAGACAGTAGTAACGTATGTATGCATGTCGCATCTGCCAATCGAACACACAGATTCGATATCATTGGTTGCGTTTATGTGGTTGCGGCCCGGTCCAACCGGCAGGTTGAAAATGTCTTACTGCCGAAATCAACAGAGTATCTTTTTTCCAGACAAAAAGACACGTGTTCCTCGGTCCGGCCAGGGCACGCCACGGAACCCTGCACGAAATGACTGATCATTCTAAGTGCTTTGACACGACACGGGACAATACCGTCACGGTCTCGGCACGCGGCGTGTTCCGTGCCGTGTCCGCGCCGTACCTTTTTCACAGTCTTCAGGCACAAATTCTTCGTCACGAAAACAAACTGAAATCAGCTGTGCCGTGGTTTGTCTGTGTTCTCACCACCAAGATAAAGTGCCTAGAACTGATGGTAAAATCCCATAGCTCAATTCATACACGCGCGAGTTGTGGCATCCCATAGCTCAATTCATACGCGCGCGAGTTGTGGCATCCCATAGCTCAATTCATACGCGCGCGAGTTGTGGCATCCCATAGCTCAATTCATACGCGCGCGAGTTGTGGCATCCCATAGCTCAATTCATACACGCGCGAGTTGTTTGGCTAAAAACGAGAATGGTTGAAAACTGAATTCGACGAATTCTGTTACCCGCGCGCAAAGAAAGTCCAAAGCCGCCCGAATTATTTCACTAAAAATAATATCAAATCTTTGTCTTATGGGATTCAAGAAAAAATCATCACTCGACTCGTGAATTCCACATTAAATTTCACTCGAAAAACGGTATCGCATAAGTTTCATGTGAAACTTACCGTGGAATTCACTCATGTGATGAAATTTATCTGTATTAAAAACCCACCAAGTCCAGCCCCCTCCTGGTACCAAATACAATGTACATACATGTAATGCTCAAGTGATTTACTAGATTTATCTAATACACGCGTTGTTCAACTATTCAAAACTACATCTTTGATTAAATTGAATTTCGATGCCTTTTTGTCGACATGAATGGAGAATGTGATGGCTTTGGTATCGGTTCATCCCCACAGTGATATTAGCATCTGTCTATTGGATACACCCGCCCATGGTGTCCAATACCTGGAAAGTACGATATTTATATTAACAAAGTACACTTTACTTTTCTTTAGCTTTTGCATGAGTACTGTATATTACTATCGTGTCTATACTCGTCAGCCAATCACAAGCCAAGTAAAACTACTATCACGCGTTGAGCACGTGATGGGTTTTGTAAGCCAAGCAAAGTAGAATCACTATCACGCGACGAGCACGTGATTACTAAATACCAAGTAAAATCACTATCACGCGACGAGCACGTGCCATTACTAAATACCAAGTAAAATAACTATCACGCACGTGTCAGTGCTAAATACCAAGTAAAATAACTATCACGCGACGAGCACGTGATTACCAAACACCAAGTAAAATCACTATCACGCGACGAGCACGTGATTACTAAATACCAAGTAAAATAACTATCACGCGACGAGCACGTTCCCTTACTAAATACACAGCTGCGGTTAAATATAAACATGATTGGTTGATAATAAAGAGCGACCAACGGGAATTCGAAGTAAACGCAAATACAAATACTTCACGACACTCATCCTCAAATTCGCTCTTTCTAGATATCAAGAAATTTCCACTTCCGTATATTGAAATATCTACATGCCAAATTTGGAATCCTAAACGTTTTGTGTTCTTTGTATTGATTTAGAAGGTTGCAAAATCCACCAGAGCAAACAGGTCTAACAGACATTCGAGAAATGATGTTCATCTTTTCCACACCATTTTTATCACGATCGAGAGTTTTCTTGAATTTCTTGAATCTTGTTCAAACTCTCGATCGTGATAAAAATGGTGTGGAAAAGATGAACATCATTTTTAAACCACAGAAAGACCACGCCACCGTGATAATCACTAGAAAAACGACACAGTTTTAGTGATATGAGTTTCCTGAAATAAAAGTGTTTGAGGATTACCTGACTTCTTGGTGATCCAGGACATGTACGAACTCACACGTGCCATCACACTGAAGTGCGTGACCGGACAGTACTTCAACCCAAAGCTGACGGCACCATGAAGTTCATACGTCCCTTTAGGGCCCTTACATGAGAGGGGCCCGCCACTGTCCCCATTACAGGACCCTGCTGACCCCGCCTGGCCTTCTCCGATACATAAGTGGGCGCGCCTGTTAATGAACGGCCCGTATTTTTTTCGGCACTGGCTGTGTGAGACCACTGGCACTTTGGCTTCTTGGAGGGTATCTGGGAGCGTCGTGGAATTGCCATCTGTTTTACCCCAACCTGTGTACAGTGAAACGGCAGTCTCGTACCCAAACGACGCTTTCCGTTTTTTTTTAGGGCGCGCAAAGATTTGTGGGATAGTTTTAGAAGGGCGCGCAGAGAGTTATGGGATATGCGGAGAAAAATTTTCGCGAATATCCCACAGTTCATTGCGCGCCGTGTGATACTCATTCAAATTCCATACGTCTCCAAAACAATTTTCACAGAGAAAATCACCGCAAGAGACGCAAACAAATAACATCTACTGGTACGAGACTGGTGAAACGGCAGGATTTCTGTCTGTAAAGCTAGCCCCGGCACCATACACGCGAAATAGAAAATGTAGTAAATCAGATACAAATACTTTGTGCACAAGAGTCCATAATCGGAGTAGTACACGCGCTCTCACATCTCGGATGCGCACTTCTCCACTTAAGTATTGTATATGTTTCTAAAAATGGAACTTTTTGACCAACACATTGGCGCGAGCCTCGCGCGAGCCTCTGAGCGTTTCCCGGCTATTTCGAAAAATGTTGTCGCAGACTCGGCGGAAGTATTGAAGACACGGCCCGCGGAGGGGGAGGGGCTGGGGAACACCCCCACCCCCCTTTTGACAAATTTTCTACGGTCAGCCCCCCAATTTGGTGTTATATATTCTTTCTTATAAAGCCCCACACTTAAAGTGAGCTCCGTGGGCCATGAAAGGGGTTCACTGTTTAGTAATACTTGAGTTACTTACATGACTAGCTTTAATGCTTTTTTTTGTAGGATTTAGCAGCTCAGCGAGGATCAGTGAAATAGGCGGTCTGAGCGCTCAAAAAGCTGCCACAACCTTTATTCCTTATGATTATGAATTAACTTCTCGTATTTCTTAAAGCGAAGCAAGCACGATCGCGTACCTGAGATATAGCATTCTGGTTCTATGGGAGATTTGTTCTTCTTGGGAAGACAGATAGGTGCGACCTGACAGCTGAACTTGACTGGCCTTGCGAGCTTCACTAGTGCGATGTCATTAAGGAGCTTCTTTCGGTCCCACTTTGGGTGAATCTGGATTTCAGTGTTGTTGACAGATACCTGGTGTGGGTTAATGGACGAGCGCTTGTGTGCACCTGAAAGGGATTGAGAATGAAACAGCTGTAATTAAGCTACGAGAGGATCAATAAACAAACATTATTATTATTATTATTATTATACAAACATGGGGCTGGGGCGAGCCGCGCGGTTTCCCTGTGGATTCTCAACGGGAAAATCGGGTCGCTAAAATTCCTGGACGTTCTCGCTCGAAGGTCCGAGTTTTGTGGTAAATGTTGCCGAAAGAAGAGAAGGATGAGAAGAGGATGTACCGTCACTTCCATAAAAGGTAAATGCTTCATTGTTTGGTTTTGCCCGTGAGCGTTTCAAAACGACAGTTCAGGGTATTTGTTATATGCAAAAAAGGCCAAGGCTTTATTAACCTTTCACTGGCAAATCAGGGAGACGGGACCTCGACTTATTGTCTCGTCAACATGAAACACGAGAAATAACAAATCATTTCTACCCACAGAACCCAAGTTCCTAGATTGTCCTAGACGTGGACCGTAAACTTGAGGGTCATAGTGTCCTCAAATCCAAGTTCACCAGCGGTACCAGGAAGTACCACCTTCCATGGCTATATAAAACTGCTAGCCTGTCATAAAGCAAAGGGAAAGGGAGAGATGGGGCGCAAAAACTGCCAAGGGTAAGCGAGAAAGTGGATTTTTTTTAAGCAGGACAAAGCTTAACGTTTTGCAAAAGAAGCCAACAAAATAGAAAAGGAAACAAGAAGGACATAATACTCCCAACAAATGCGAAGGAGCTAGAGCGCCTACTGAAAGGTCACCACGTGGAAGGTTTATCCGGAGATGATTTTAGCTGCCGGGAAAACAAGTATCGCCTGGAGGCCAAGCATTGACTTCCTTCTAAGTGACTCTCATCCACGCCTCGGCCACCATCACCAAAGCGTTATGGTCTCGCCACGATATTTTACTACGGAAATCACTAAACTGTTAGCACCCGGGGTAAAAACGATCGATCGCTTTTTGATTTCGGTTAACTCACGTGACCATTTCGATTGATCGAAATGTCCATGTTTTGTACATGTCTACGGCAATCATTTTGATCAAGTCATGCGATAATTTCGATCGATCGTTTTCAAAAAGCCGTCGATCGTTTTCCCAACTGCGATCGATCGTTTGTACCCTGGGTGCTAACAGTTTAGTGATTTCCGTAGTAAATAGTGCGCGTCTTACCTAAAACTACATAGAACGAAAAACCGTGATCGACGCAGTGGGCAGCGGTTAATACCCATTGGTGGCCAATCAGCGCGCCTCCACAGAAATGCGAGCGGTATTTATGTGTACGTAGAGAGATCTGCCAGGGGAATTCGTGTGGCTTAGCGTCCATGCCGTTGATGATACGACTGTTTGACTGCTGTTCTGGAACATCGGGGTCATTGTCGTACTTTATGCCGCATATCATCCGCTCTGGTTTCGCATGACCTGTAAATGAATAAAATACTTGAAGACTGGCGTGCCCACTCTATTTATATGGCATTCCATATCAAACACCTGAATACCCCCTCCCCTCTCCTCCCCTGGAAAAATTTCCATAGACGAACGTAAGTACTTTATTAACGTCTCAAATCTTCTAGCCGTGCACGAGTGCACTACTAATCGGGGAGACGGTGCACTAGTGCACTAGTGTGTATTAGTATTGTGAGTTCTGTGACACTGAGGTTGGGCAACTTCCGACGGTCCTAGTGGTTCTTTAACGTCCCTCTGGTTCCGGTTAGTGTAGTGTATGTGAGAGACGGGGCCTACGGTTTAACGTCCTTATCCGAGAAGACGCGAAGGTCTAACCATTTGCAGATGTTAGAGCAAAGGCAGCACCTTCTCCTCAATTATTAGAAAAAGACCCTGAGTGTTGGCCCGGCCAGGGTTTGAACTCCCAACCTCCCGAACATAAGCCCGGCGCTCTACCACTGCGCTAACCGGTCGTCGGTAATTATTATTCACTTGACAACGTGCAACCAGCAAACAGGTTACAGCAAGTTACAACAAGCGCCTTTATAGAACGGTCGTTGCCATTTCTGCGAACGATCGATGCCTTTACAGAAGGACGATTAGTTATTATTTCGATGCTAATGAAAGATTCTACAAACCAAATTAAAAAGCTTCAGAATTCCAGCGAATTCACTAGTAGCGCACTCGTAAGGGTTGGGTTTGGGTCCAAAAGGCAACATCCCAGTGGCGGATCCAGGAGTTTTTACTAAGGGGGTTCCGTTTCTTCCTCACTCCTTCGAAGACTGATACGGGCAATATTCTGGAGAATATTGTCAAGTTGTGGCCTGGGTATCACAATAAAATCCTTATTGTTCTGATGCTCAAGGGGAGTTCCGTGGAACCCCCTCGGAATCCGCCACTGCAATCGTTTACGAAAAGGAAAATTTCCTGATTTCACTTTAAATATTTCCAGGAATTTCTCTAAGGGGCTGCACGCCTGGCTAGCTGCGTCTTTTTGGTCCGTGATACTATGGTGGTCCATCGAAATGGTGAAAATTCAAGCTCTCCTCAGCTAGCTCACTTTAAGTTCTCGCCATAAACGTAACAAACTTTTACACAGTGTTTATAAGGCGTGCGCCTTGCGTACATTTGAGCGTAGAGGCAATCGCGCAATACCTGCGTTTGTGAAGAATGGAAGCAGAAGACAAGCCACGATTATAGCCACAAACGTCTGCATTATGAGGAGCTCTCTCTAGCTTCTTTCTCTTCCAGCCGTCTGCACGAAAGGGTGACGAAACGTGCCAGCTTTCATCTATTTTATCTTCAGAAAATTAGCTTTAGGCGCAGCTGCGCGCGAGCGCTGAAGAACCGCTAGCATTTAGTAAAATAAATAATGTGTAACTCCACGATATGAAGGCTAATTGAAATAGTCCATTCCTTCTGCTACTAAGTTCAATTCAACAACTGTGCTAATATGGCTCCATTAAAAATCTAGTCGGTTTTAATTTGGCTGCTGTTGTAGGTTGCTTACTCCATGATTGTTGACTTTTCACTAACGTTTTGCGGCACGCTATACTAACATTTATCACGCGAAGCTAATAGGACCAAATTAGTCCAGTATCCATTCATTCAGAATTTCTTCGTTCTTCCTCGTGCGAAATTTTTCAGCGATCCACAGTTTTCAAATCAGTTGGCTAAATGATTGTACTTTATAAAATTTTACACGATACATTTGATTTTTCGATCTTTTTCACGAATGAAAAAGAAGAGCTGAAAACGCGCCATAAAAAGACACCCGGGGGGGAGGATGCTAGAGTCAACGTTAGGCATACATTAAACATCGCTGAACATGAATTTACAACTTTTGAACATATTTACCGAGTTACGTCTGGTTCTGAAAGGTTGTTCATGAATGGACGTTAAGCAAATATTCACTAATGTTGTGAATCAAATGTTGAGCTGGGTCCCGAGCCTAATGAGTAAGAGATGTACCGCGTTCATTTGTCAAATACAGTAAGTACACACAGTAATCCCGAGCCGGCTAGACAATGGATCCATGATTTGCTTTAGGTGTTAGGCGTTAAAATTTAGGGGTTTCGATGAGAAATCAAGGACAAGGAAACGAATAATTGTTCTAAGGGGAAGAAAACCCTAAAAGAAAAAAAATGAGAACCCGTTTTTCCTACGAATATAAGGAATCACTCATGCGACTGGGGCGAATTGATCTCAAGGATGTTTTCCATATAGTCAGCCTCGTAACATGGTATATCTAGGATACATTGAGCCCTATTTTTTCGTGAAATTGTTCTCCCCACGCCCGATTTTCCAAAATGTTTGATCCCTGTGCCCGTGCCAAAATTTTGAGTAGCGTATGATCCCCGATCCCAGCCCCTTCAGCCTACCCCTCTGGGCCCTTATCCCGGCCATTGAGCCCTGAGATTTGGGCATTGAGCCCTGAGATTTGGGCATTGAGCCCATATACCATGTTACGAGGTAGCCTGCGTAGCGGCACTAAAAGGGAAGGGGAGGGAGTCGGGGCGAGCGAAAAACCCCGCGCTATTTCCGGTTTTCGCTCGCCCCGACTCCCTCCCCTTCCCTTTTAGAGCCGCTACGCAGGCTAGTTACGAGGCTGATATAGTCTTATCAGTCGTCCGAGATGCATCAGTCGTACGAAAAAAAATTCACACAACTTGGACGACCTTTAGTACTACCATGGAAACCACAAGACGCAGTGGCCATCGTAGCTACCAATACTGCGTTCACACAGCTGGTTCACATGCTTTCTGTAAGCTTTGGGGCATGAGCTATCTGAGAACCTCGCGCATCCAGCCGGCAAAAGTGTCTCGGTCAGAGCTAATAATACAAACAATAATAATAACTTTTTATTCAACTACTCGGCTTTGTACCTTTGAACACGGGCAAATAACGGTTCCTATAGCGCTGTTCATGCTGACGTCATCCATTGTTATTAATGTGCCAACCAGAGATCGATTGATTCACAGGACAATGGGCGCTATTCAATCTACGGTTTGCCAACACAATGTGGGATAATTTTCAAAACCAGTACGAGTCAGGGCATCACAGGAAATAGAAATGGGAAAAAATCTAAAAACAAATTTCTCACAAAACACGAATAAAAATTGCCTGCACTGAGGGGGACACAATTTGTTAACGTTTTTTCATCAACACTAGTACGTTTTACTTAATTTCATTGCCATTACTGCGTTTATATGGCAGTGAGCTGCCTGAAACGATTCCAGAAACAGCTTTCCCATGGGGCTTAAGAAAGAATGAAATCAAACGACCTTGGATAATAGCACAATTGAAAATAACATAGTGACTCTCCATGTGTTTTTATTCATAAATATAAAAAGTTCGATAGTATATGAATGAGATTTCCTGATACTGTATCTCTCCATCGTTTAGCTGTTACAAAAAAAAAACAATGCTGGGCTACAATATGTACAAACAGACAAGTCTAGCTAGCTAAAGTCTACATGTAAAGAAACTGGAACCTGAAAAGAAGGGAAAAAGATACATCAGATTAAACATTTCACTGTTGTTATAGATTTTTACACACAAATAAGGATATAATGAGGGTAAATTCAACGTGTGAATTTGAAGAGTGTCATTGAGTTCTTTCAAATGACTCTGTCTTGTGCTTGCTTACTTTTCCCTAGAGTCAGCCTCCCTCCCCCCCCCCCTGGACTTTGTTTTTGTTTATCTCTTCCTGAGAAGGAATTTGGCCTACATAGTACAAAATAACGGACTAATCAAGAGCCATTCCTAAAGAAAATGAGTAAATTCTTTGTTTCAATTAATTTACAGTAAGAATCCTTTATGATAAGACTTGGATTTTTCCCTGCTAGCAGAGGCCTCTGTTCTCTGCATTTCGCCTTGGATTTGTACTACAGTAAGTCATACTTGACCAAATACAAGTTCAGTTTTGAAATCTGTACTCTACCGCTGAATAGTAGAGAATTTGAAACTTGGACTGACCTGCTTAGAAGCTGTGGTAAGCTAGCAATGATGGGGCCATATCCTGGTGCATTATCATACAATTCAAACAATGGGGCAGCTACTAGCTTGTAGTTACGAGGCACTGCAAAATTAGCTGTAAGAAGAGAAGATTATGTTAGACTTTTTTCATGTGCACACTGGGGGAATGGGTGGTTTCTATTTAATGTGTTGGCCTGCACACCAAGCATCTCTACGTTTTTTCAAGGAAAAGAATCCCAGTGAAAGTTTGACGACCAAGTTCTTGGCTGTGCGAAAAATGGGGCAAGCGAAAAGGCTATGAGAAGAAAAGGGATTATTGCAGTGGCAGTGTGCTTTGCAATATACAAATTGCACAAGAAACAGAATTACAGTTTGCAGCCTTCAAGGTCTGGATTAGTCTCCTTGCAGCCATCCAATTTGGAGTCATACAATGATCCCATCTTCAATGGCTGCTCTAATCCAGGCCGGCGGTAGAGTACAGATACACTACCGCCGATCCAGTCAGCTTCAAGGCGACTAGGATTAGACTAGATGCAAAAGGATCAGCTGTATTTCAGGCCATTGTAGCAGTGACTGTTTCCAATTGTTAAATCAAAGGAAACAGTTCTCTTTTGATTGTTTTCCCACATGGACAGATGAAACATGGTTGAATCAAGGGTCATGTCTTCAAAAAATTGTCAAACAGTAAGAAATTACTAGAACTCGAATTTATCTTTCTTCCTTTTACCTTTTTCTCCAAGCTGTACCAAGAAGAGCTTTCTCTGTTCCTTTGGTTTTGTGATGTGTGCTGGAATATATGGATACTGAAAAATACAAATCACATCAATAAAGTATTAATAAAAGTATACCTGTAGACTGATTTATAGAGTGATACAATTTTGCTATGTTATTGAGCACAAAGGAACTGGAGTCTCCATTGTTTAGCCAGTGAAAAAGCTAGCTGCCAATTTATTGAACTTGTAATAGGTTACAGCAGCTATGTTTTTGGAACAGCCCATTCTGGGAGGGAAAGAGGGTCAATTTGCCGGACTTTTCAGGAGTGAAGATCACAAGCTTTCTCCAATACAAACACATAATATTTTTCAATTGCAAATTAGAAAGGAGCGGGATCATTTTGGTAAATCTCCCTGGTGGGGTAAGGAGTATTGTGAAATCACACAATCTAACCTGTGGTGCCTCAAAGTTTGGTCTCCACCAGTTGCCGAGGCAGTCCTCTACTATCCATTCAGGCTCTGGGCCTTGCTCTGGCTTACTCAAAATCTACAAAAAATATCACAATGTACCGTAGTTTTAGTAACACCTTTTTCAATAACTGTTCAGTTAAATTATTAGCTCATATATCAGGTAAGAAGTCATGGGATTTAAAAGAGCTCTCGCATGCTTAATATTCTTCCACCATGGACATAAAATAAGTAAAATTGTAACCATGAAAACCCATGCACATTTACCCTAATAACCAAAATAGTCCTCCACATAGAAAACCCTTTCAATTGTTAGACAAATGCAATTCTAGGTAATTTTTACCTGTTATTAAGAGGATGGAATTGGATAGCAATTTGAGCTATTTTCTTGTCAAAGAAGTGACCAGCAAGCGTGTGAGAGCCCCTTTAATGTTATGCAAGTCATACTATACTTGGTATGCTGATTGGTTGGTGGCTGAATTTGTTTCATTTATGATTGCCTAAAGTGTTTTAACCTGCATTTTTAGTTTCAAAAAGAAAATACAAAACATCTTCTTTAAACTTTCCATTGTTTTTCACCCAAGTTTTCAGGAAAGCCCAACCTAATCATGTATAGGGAAAGTTTCTCAGGCCCAAGAATTCTCATGGGTTTGAGAAACGGGTCCTAGGACCCAAACTATATTATCATACCTCTGTCATGGATCTTTTAAGTCCATCAATCTCATCCTCGCCAGGGACAAGCTCTCCACCAGGTCTGAAAGACAGAATACAGTATAAGTAAGTTTGTCAAAACATCCAGGATTTTTTTCAAAAGTGAAAAGGCACCAGACACTGTATGGTTACGGCACAGCATGGAACCTCAACTTCTCATAAACATTCAGCTCAATCAGATCACATGAAATGACTGATCCACCAATCAAAATGCTTAGATACAGCACAGCATGGCACAATACCAGGCAAGGCACACAGCAAGCAATACCTTTTTACGGCCATACAAAGTCTGCAAGCAAGATACACAAGAAAGACTTACAGCTTAAAAAAAGTGGTCCCAAGCTGAAGAAGCAAGATGTGAGGTAAACCATGCTCATGAACAATCAGAACTCCTTCTACTGTCTTTCGCATTCCATACTTATCATATTCTTCCCTAAAACCAAGAATAAAACACTGTTAATTGCATTAAACCATCCATGTAATGTATCCCTCAGGTTTCAAGGCATGCAGTCTGCACATTGTTAGAAATGCTCACTATGGACTGTATACATGTAGGTCCATTAAATCGATGATGCTGTGAAATATTAACTACCATTGGTGCCATTAAAAAGGGATTATTATGTTGTACCTGGCATTCTCCATACTGATAAAATACCTCCATGTACTGGTACTAGTATGATCAAAGTAGGATCCCTGTAAAAATCTGTTCATGGCAATCTCCATACTGATAAAATGCCTCCATGTACTGGGATTGGAAAGGTCAACTCAAATTGTTTGTTGTTTCTATTTTTTAGCTGAAATGCTTGAGGCTTGTGAAGCTTGAATTTTCAAGTATCTGGAAAATCTACCAAAAGGCTCAGGCTCAAATTTTAAAACACAGGGCTCTGTAGCTTGATGAGACTCAGACTTTACCATTCTATGCCAGATTTCTTATAACTACCTCATTCGCTGAAACCTTGCTTGTACAGAACTGTAAAGATAAATGCATTAAATGATTGTTTGATGCCCTTCTAAAATACATGATTTACGGTAACCCTGTTGAGGCTATTCCCCTGTTTTACATGGCGCACTCTGTTCTGTGCATGGATGCGCAATCAATTCGTTCGAAAATGACACAATCAAGAGAGTGCGTGCAAGCTAAATATCCCCATTTACTAAGCAAAAGTCACTTTTGGGGATATTGCGCATTAAGTTTCAAGACTTTTACACTGACCTGTTTTTCATACAAGGATTCCTTGGTTCCAAATGTGTAATTAGTCAATGGATATCTATTATGACCAAAAAACATTCTGTTAGCAATTAAAACTTTACTTACTGGTATATATCATAAACTAAAGTTCTGCGTGCATCATTAAATAATTCCTTCTAGAGCTATATTGAAATCATTTGATGCCCTACCGGTACAAAGTGAAAACCGGCTGCTCTGCACAACTTCCATTAACTTACCAACAAAAATACTTTACAAAAATTTTTACAGTAAGATAATATGGAATATGTGGTATATCATTACAGGTATTGCTTCTATTTTCCACAACCATTTACCAAACAATCGGAAACACCAACAGAGGGACTCGAGTAGAACTGAAAACTATTTATAACGACAGAAACAAAGTCAAAGTGTCGACATCTCGCTATCTCGCACGTGCTGTTGAATCAACACCTTATTTCTCCTTCTTGTTCCTTTCCAAACACAGATATAACACATCGATCTATGACTTACAATCGTATAGTTTTCTCTGCTAAAGTCGTTCCTCCCGATAAGTATTTGCCCGCGTTGCTTGTGGAGCGACTTCTTGGCCAACCGCGAGGACTCGCTTGGGACGCCATCTTGGATGGAATAAAATATCCGCTGACCGCTTGGCTCGCCTTAGTATTCTTCGGTCACGGGCTATAGGATGATTGATTTCAAGCTTAAATGTTGTATTGCGACCATACGGTCACGCAAGTTGGCCCCGGCAAGCACTATCCTTGAGGAATTGCGGCTTATTGCTCAATAGCGCCAAAGAGTCCCCAGCGGCGAAGGAACGCCCGACCACCAGACCATTACACCCCATTCTTTATTATCCCATTTTTGTGCCGTGTCTAATCTGTGAGGGATTCAAGTTTAACGCATATTTCAATTTGGCATGTCTCGCAGGCGTTCCGTCTTTAAAAGTTTGTTCCTATACATATGTTGCTTTGAGTATTTCTGTATTAGTCTTTTGTGTGTTGCTTTTTGAATCTCTGCACTGTTGAAAAGCTGAAATTCAGCGTATTTCACTGTAACTGTGCATTGCGCCTAGTTCTTAAAGTATAAAGAGGCCTTTTATGTTGACAACGGTCAAGCGAACATGTGAAATTTGAGTGACCTGTAGTTTTTATCGTTTCGTGGCGTTTATTTTGCGAGGGTATTAAGTCTCAACTAACCTCAAAAGCGGGCATTGCTTCCTTTGACAAGCATAACAAATTGACGACAAACTGATTCATCTTCATGTTTATTTTTCACCAGTTTATACTACTACAGATTTAGAAAACCTATTCACGACTTTTACCTCCTATCTATACTATCCTTCAACCACTTTTACCAGCCGTGCGTAGCCTATATTTTGAGGTTCTGTACTAGCGACCAACGCCCTTACAGTAGCTGTACTTATTGAAGCTTCCCTTGAGGACCATCTGTCGGAATTGTCCTGGCATGTTCCCGTGCTTGCGGTATCTGGCTACCCAGTATGTACACGGCCAACCCATATAGCGACCCGGGGCCTTGCCAATGCCGAGGAAGGTGCTTTCTCGCCACACTAGCTGGGTGAAATGTCCGGTCGCTCCGCGCATTCCGCCCCAGTTGAAATTATACATACACACTTCCTTGTACCTGAGAATGAGAAAGAAATAAGATTGAACTTAGAAGTAAGAACTTCGGGGATTGATTGTTGTTAAAGATACGCAGTCGTCGGCCGCCATTTTTTCAGTCTAGCAACAAACCAAGTCAGAGAGAGCGTCCATTTCCATCGGCTTAGGTATTGTAGCTGTGTAGTGCAATGTTTTTTTTTTAAATTCGGTATACAAAGTTTAAAATCGTTGTTTGAGCTTTCCTACGCGTAGTCGAATGGTTGTTTCTGCGCATGTCCAAATGTTCAAAATCAGCCAATAGCGAAACAATCTCTTACCCAGAGCCCGTCATCTTTTGGCCAGCGGCAAGATTCAGGGCTCTGGGGGAATCATTCTCTTACCCAGAGCTCCCCGGCTCGTCTCCTCGCGGGGGAGGCTCTGGTGACAGCCACTGACGCATGCGCGAGGTTTAATACAGAGCCGTTGAGAGAAAGACCTTTCAGCGCATGCTCCAACGCTCAAAATCAGCCAATCAGCGACGGTCCTCAACTGGATGTCCTCAGAGCCACCCCTGCGAGCAGACGAGCCGGGGAGCTCTGGGTACGACAATGTGGGGGAATCCGATTTGTGAGCATGCGTGGTAGGTCAAAAACGTAACGAACTTTCATACAACAATCAAACCGGAAACCCAGAATCTGGGTTTTAAAAAAATCGATTCCCCCAGAGCCCTGAATCTTGCCGCTGGCCAAAAGATGACGGGCTCTGGGTACGAGATTGTTAGCGAAAGCCCTCAAATGGTCTCCCGAAATGTGACGAGCCGGGGATATCTGGGTACGAGAATGACTAGTGCAATCTCGTTCCCAGAGCTCGCGTATCTTTTAGACCAGCGCCTTAATTGATGCACGCATGTCTTACCACATCTCAACCGCTGCCGTGGCTGACTGGTCGTCTCCGCAAACAATCGCCAGGTTTTCGCCATTTCCGTTACGTTCCGCGTGACTTGCGTGGACGATAGTTCCATATGAGGCAAACTTGTAGGCGTATGATGGGCTCCTCCTCCATCATCACACCCCATACAACTCTTTTTACAATTGTCCTTCATCCAGACAGGGTTCCTTTGACACTCGCCATTCTGGGCCCATGTAGGACATCTCTTATCACTGTCCGTACAGTTGTAGAAATTGAAATACAGTTATAACAGAGACAAAACGTGTATTGTACTACATAGGGTGAGCCCTGATTCATTCTGTAACATATGTACGGTCTTGAGCATTACCACCGAGAATTAATAGAAGTGAAAGAAAGGTGCCCACTAGCCCCTCCCTCCTCCAACTGGAGCGATATGATTATGACGGACTGATTTGCATGAATTTGCGCTGCTAAAATTGCCAACTTTATTGACTTCAAGATATGACAAACAAGGCTCGCGAAGTGGTGTTAATGTGGTCTAAGCCAAGATTATGGAACAAAACAGCAAGACAAAGACTTGTGGAAAATACGTAAGGGGAGAAGGTAGAATGAATAATTTAGAGAATTCCATTTCCTCACCTGAGCCTCCCACTCCTCCTCCACCTCCGCAAACTTTACAGCTCTTTTTGCAATTTTCCTTCATCCATACAGGGTTTCTTTGGCACTCGCCGTTCTGCGCCCAGGTGGGGCACCCACTGTTATTATCGGTGCACGTTCCTGATGAACATCAAAAAAGCAGATTTCAAGAACGACTTGCTATCTTTTTTATTGCTATAACTTATCCCTGAGTCTTAACTCTGAACACTGCACAGTGAGTGTGGCCAAGAGCTCAATCTCTTTCAAGTTGATCAGATCACGTATATATACGTTTCTATCGTTATCTTGTTATATCAAACTGCTTACCGTTTGTTCCTCCTCCAGGTTCTCCCCCACAAACTTTACAGCTCTTTTTACAATTCTCTTTCATCCACGCGGCATTGGTTTGACAGTAGCCGTTCTGCGCCCATGTGGAACACATGTGCTGGCTGTCAGTGCACGGTCCTTGCAAAAGAACAATAACTGACACTTATCAGCATTTCCGTCCACCTACACCGGTACTGTAGTGGGCGTCCGGGCGAGCGCCCGAATTAGAATTAGAATTAATCACGCGAGAATGAGTTGTCATGGTTACAATTATGCCCCGCTGAACTCAGCACCGTCATCGAACACACTGCACGCGTTGAACATTCTCACGGTACCATTTCCCGATGAATTTCAGTCTATAAATAGTCTCATCTGCGAAGGCGACTCCTGTTGATGGGCTCCCTGTGCATATGGCTAGACCTAGTGGAGTAGATGGAGGCTCCCGTTGATGGGCTCCCTGAACATATGGCTAGACCTAGTGGAGTAGATGGAGGCTCCTGTTGTTGGGCTCCTGATTCTTCTACTCCTGTGCATATGGCTAGACCTAGTGGAGTAGATGGAGACTCCTGTTGATGGGCTCCCTGTGCATGTGGCTATTCCTGGTAGAGTAAATGGAGACTCCTGTTGATGGACTCCTTTGCATATGGCTAGACCTAGTGGAGTAGATGGATGCTAGCTCCTGATTCTTCTACTCCTTTGCATATGGCTAGATCTAGTGGAGTAGATAGAGGTTCCTGTTGATGGGCTCCCTGTGCAGATGGCTAGTAGTGCAATAGATGGAGACTCCTGTTAATGGGCTCCTGACAATAGTCACGCCACTCGATTGCGTCTCGTGGTGTACAATACTATGACGTCTCCGCATTAGTAGTGCATATGGCTAGACCTAGTGGAGTAGATGGATGCTAGCTCCTGATTCTTCTACTCCTTTGCATATGGCTAGATCTAGTGGAGTAGATAGAGGTTCCTGTTGATGGGCTCCCTGTGCAGATGGCTAGTAGTGCAATAGATGGAGACTCCTGTTAATGGGCTCCTGACAATAGTCACGCCACTCGATTGCGTCTCGTGGTGTACAATACTATGACGTCTCCGCATTAGTAGTGCACTCGTGTACGGCTAAAAGATTTGAGACGTTAATAAAGTTGCTTACTTACTTTTTTACGTCATATGCATCTAATACAGTACAAACGCACCGAAAAATGCACGATCTATTTGTACTATGAATGTCCTTACCGCTTCCTCCGTCACCACAGGCATTACAGCTCTTTTTACAATTGTCTTGCATCCACGCGGCATTAGTTTGACAGTAGCCGTTCTTTGCCCAGGTGGGGCACATTTGGAGGTTGTTGTCATAACACGTACCTGATAAGATAAGGGTCTAGAACTACTACTACAGGAATCAACACTTTAATAGAAGAACGGAGCACTAGCACTGGCATTACTCCGCCTGCAATAGGTTCTTGTTTAGCCCTTTTCAAAGAAAGAAATAGCGCTTGTAGTGCTAGTGCGCGCGGGAAGAAAGTGCTGGACGTGTAAATTTAAATTTGGACGAGTAATTTACGGGCGCTCGTTTTGCGTGCGTGTGTACTGTAATAGATACGTCACAGAATGCCATGGACAAAATAGAACGCAACGAGACGCAGTCGAGTTGCGTGACTGTTGTTCATGACATTCTGTGACGTCTTCTGTGTATCTATTGCAGTACATACGCAAAAAAACCGAGATCTATTTGTTTTATTCAACAACAGACAGGGATTTTTATCAACCGTGTATCTGTACTCCTTATAGCAACATGGCTCTCGACCAGTGCAACTAAAAAAATAGTGACTAAAACCCTTGTTCCTTATTGGAAAAAAGAACATTCTCACCGCATATAACGGGGGAATAAAAAGTTTTGCACGGAACAAAAGTTCCACCACCCCCCTAGTCAAAGGCGGACAAGGAACATCGAACACGCCCAAAATCATGTTTACAAGGCATTTCCTAAAATGGAATTGTTGAGGTTCCTCTTACCAGTAGCGGCATCAGTAAAGCCTGCAACACAAAAAGACGACGTTTATCGTTCACGTCACGAGACCCTTCACGGGCACGCAATGCCCCCTCGATAAACGCGCTAAAACAACGTATTTATCAATTCTGAGCATGTAGCCTAAAGCTATCTCGTTTCTTTTTTGAACTGCTATTTGTTTTTTGCCAGGAGAAGTTAGGTCGGCCGAAAATTTGCCAGCGGGGAAGAAAGGATAATTTTCCCAGCCAGCATGAGTTAACATGTCAATTAACACCCACCAAAAAATACCTAAAACAATATAAAAAGAGAAAAAAATGACACTAAAGAATAAGAAATTTCCAAACATACCAAAAATTAAAATAGATTTGGCTAGGACACATGAATTTGTTTTGCCAGCAAAGGTGAAAAATAAAAAAGACAAAAAAAAAGGTCCCAACAAGAGGCTTTCTGGCCCTTTTTGCCAGACAGCAGCGAATGTGGGCGAGACTAAGGCGGTGATTACATGAGACCGGTACGAACTCAGAGCGGTCTGAGTTCGTATCGGCTCTCATACATTTCTTTACATGTGTTTACATGAGGCCGGTTAGAAAAAAAGTCCTTACCGGCACGAGTTCATTCCGGTTGCTGACCCGACACGAACGACTTTCGAGTCTGTACCGGTCTCACGTAAACACGATCAAAAAGGTGGTGATTACATGAGACCGGTATGAACTCAGATCGCTCTGAGTTCGTACCGGTCTCATGTAATCACCGCCTAACCTGTTTTCTGATGAACGGGTCCGTTGTGTGTGCTCGGGACCAATGACCAGCTAATAATATATATCTACTTTACGAACATTTTGTTTGTTCAGTAAATTATTTCATCATTTAAAAGCTTTGAAAAATCAGAGCATATTTTCGAGGTATAATACTTGAGCTAACATACATACCTAACCAACTGACCAAAATGACTTGTAAAAGCAAAGCGAAATGAAAATTTGCTCTGTTCATTTTCATGACGAAAGGTTGTAGTACTGAACGTAGCGTCTCGGCTGCCAGGTAATGCCCAGAACAGTAGAAGGACAAGGCGTTTTGAACACAACCTGCAGTTATTTGAACAGCTTTCACAGCCAATTACCTCCCAAGTGTAATGACAATGGAAATGAATCACTGGAAATCCTCCTGTCAAATTCAACGCAAATGTTTATTTTAAATATTAAAAAGGCTTTCAAGCAATTTTTCAATGCCAGAGTAGTATAATAAGCTACATATTTTGTACTTGTTTCTTCACTAGAAAAGAGAGGTGAATTTGCAGTGCCCGGGGGAGTCAACGCAGATTTTCAAAAATCAAGGGTACACGACCGACCTGTAACGCCCGAAAAAAGAAGAGTTGGGGTTAATAATCAAATTAGGGCTGGGCATAAACTGGGACGATCTGAAAGAAATCTGAATTGACAGGGTACACTGAAATGGTGCCCCCGCACTAGGTTACTGTACTGCCAGTGGTACTAGAAGTTCACTTCCCCCTCCCCACATCCCGCCCCCGGATTTTGGAGCCGGCTGTTGATATACCCCGTTGTCAAAAAAACAGTAAAACTTTAATAATCATCTTTAATAACTTCTCAAAAGTAGACAACAGTTAATCGTAATGTTTGCATCCCTAGATTTACGGCTAGAGCCCCGAATCTGGTGTTTGCTTATGTTTGGCATCTCTACGCCTAATATAAACTTTAGACATGACCAGAGAACACCTGTTTATATAAAGCTAATACTCGCTATCTCATTTCATGTAGAACATGTTCTACCTAATTATTGCATTGTACACTTGAATCAAAGTTTTCATTCAAAATAATTCCGGTGAAGCAGCTAATAGATAGTAGGAGATAGCAGAGGTATGAAATGAAAAATGATGATCGTGCGTACGCTCTCCCATTGCTATTGTTTTCCTATTGTTTTGCTATTGTTTTCCTATTGTTTTGCTATTGCGTTATTATTCAGATATACCTATCACTTCAATTCGACAAGTTGGTAATGAGCAAGGCTGAGGTTAGCATTGACGATAGAGCGACGGAGAACAGTGCTCAGGTGTGTTAAGGCCTGACTTGGGGCTTATACACGGGCAGAAAATAGTATTGCAAATATCTCTAATACGAAAATAGCTACAGCAATGAAACTTTGCATCAATGTTAATTCTTGTACTAGCAAAATTTTGACAGTTTACGTTTCCATGACAACCAATTTAAAGGGACGTGCGCCATATTTGTCCTTTTTTGGTACATAACCTAAAATGGGGAACAGAAAACCTCATCCTATTCTGAAAATACGATGGAATTTTCCTTTACTGCATCGATTCCTTCAATATATCGCCTTTTAAGGCAGACCACCTTGAATATTAGCGGAGATAGGAGAAAAACTTTGTTGCTAGGGCAACAGTTCTCACGATCACGTGACCCTTGACACGATTAAAAGGCGTTATCAACTGCAGAAGTTCATGAAGATTACAAATTTAGGGTCAAAAAGTAGGAACATTGGCGGTAAGTTTTCCCCGTTTTTGATTGAAAGTAAATTTTAAACGGTACTTACAGATACTCTAAAATTGTGTCTCCATAGCAACTAAATGTATGGAACAGTTAAGGTCGGGGGACGTGTTACTCATACCAAATTCCATCTCGGTAGCTATTTTGCGAATGTAGTTATTTGCAAAAACTGCGTTTTTGCCTTAAGAATCCGCGTATAAGCCCCACCTCCTTTCAAGTCAGGCCTTAACACACCTGAGTGGCGGATCCAGGGGTGTGCGAAGGACCATGCCCTCCCCTCCCCCCTCCTTGAGCACTAAATTTAATTTATTGTGATACTAAGACCACGCATGGCCGAGCTCTGCTTTTATATTGCAACATATCCACTTAACCCCACTTATGGATAATCCATAAGTATTGATAGCACCTCCATATATGAATAATCCAGAACTCAAGAGCATGGTTATTTGACATGCGCAATGTCCCACATGGTTGTAGGTTGCCGTAGTACACTTGTATCGAGCGCTCTGGAAAGGGTGTAGTGGGCGGGGGATCTGGGGCTGGTTTTTTTTTTTTTTTTTTTTGGTTCGGACAATTTTAGAGTGTTCATACATACACATTGCTTCGTTCTATTAGAGTTCATTTATACACATTGCTTCGTTCTATTCATAGTCTTTTATAGAACGAAGATAATTGATATTATACAGCTACCCTGCTCTTGAGTTCTGGATTATTCATATATGGAGGTGCTATCAATACTTATGGATTATCCATAAGTGAGGTTAAGTGGATATGTTGTATATTGCCCGTATTTATCTTCGAAGGAGCGACGAAAGAAGCGGAACCCCCCTGTTAAATCCTGGATTCGCCACTGGAGAACTTAAAATAAACTTTTCCCGAGGAGCAAACACGGCTGTAGCGGAGCCAGAAGATGTGAACAAATACGCATTCGCCAACTGAATGTCAAAACCCATTTATTCGATTATTCTGAGTCTAACTAATATAAAATAGATAAATGACAAAAACATACAATACAATAAGTACTATTTACAATATGAGCGGCCGATTTGTATGGGATTTACAATTTCGAGGCCGAAGGCCGAGAAATTGTAAATTCCATACAAATCGGACGCGAATATTGTAAATGACTTATGATATGTCAAGACAACAACTCTTTGTTGAAAATTCTTTGTTTGTATTCTTTTGTTGAAAACAATTTGAAGTACTATTGAAAATCCAAGGCAGCATGAATTCAATTCAGTTGAAAAGGTTAGGATTCTTTTGTTTTATTCATGACAATGAATAGGCCTTTTGTTGTAAATGATGTAATACACAAAATAATGAACTGGCTTTTGTTATCAACTTTAGCCGAAAGTTGTGCAATGAAATTTATTCAGTCGATGCTAAGTACTGCCTAAAAAAATGCAGCGTAGCGCTTTTGGTACGCCAAACTCGTCACAAGTCGCTTTCTCTGCTCTTCAAAATCGTGTGTCGGATGGGACTTTCCGAAAGTCTAAAACACGGCAGGACAGCAGTTGGAGGCATTCGTACCGATACGAGAACAGGAGATGTGAACTATATGGTCGAGCTTTTTGAGACAACAATCGAGCACAAAAAGAAGGTTAGTTTTATTCTGAGTATAGCGACTTTGCTTTATCAGACTTGTTGTTAAATTAAATGTAAAATACATTAAATATCGAACTATTTCCATGTGTTTAAGGTTTCCAAACTGGTTTCGAAAGCATTGCACGCAGAGGGATTGGAAAAGATACAACAATGGAGCAAGTGAACAAGACGAGGTCAAGAAATTGTTGGAAAGGCATTGGAGGGAAAGCAGTTCAACTGAGTCAGACTCTCTGGTTATTTATTGAAAATGCGTATTTTTAATGCTGTTAGTTTTATATAATAAGACAGCTTTCTGGTCAAATGAACACTAGTCTGCTTGCAGCCGTTCTTGAACTTATTCTTATACAGTTTATTATTGTCGACAAACCAACTAGCCTAATTGTTGTAACATTTGTTTTGCCAAATGCTTTTCTTGCTTAAAGTTTTGAGTAATGTTTTTTCATAGTCGTAATTTTACTCGAATAGTTCAGCAGTGAAAGGGTGGGGTTGATGAATAATGACAATAGTTAATAGATCTATTAGTATTCTGTAAATATTTATAGAATACTAATATCGATATTAGTATTCTATAAATATTTACAGAATACTAATAGATCTATTAACTATTGTTATTATTCATCAACCCCACCCTTTCCCTGCTGAATATTCAAGCCCTCCCCGCTCTTTTAGTTTGATGGATCTTGTATCCAGTTTACAAGGCTAGTCATGTGACCTGAATTGTGCCTTCTCATTGGATACTTGCTTCATGAATAATTGATGAATATTATAAAGGCATATGACATTTTATGGGTTTTACCTCTTGTAGTAGTTGTAATCCTGCATGCCGCCCGATATTGGGTACCAGGCCGCGCCGTTTGTAATCCCGTCCTTGAATTGCTCCTTCTTATCTACCTTGTTTCCAGGGTTTTGACCGCGAAAAACACAGTGGAAAATGCACATAACATCTTTTCTCAAGTGTATCTGAGTTCTGGTTGAGTTTTAAGCTTTCTAGTCAATAAAAATAGTGAAAAACTTACTAGGATTCCAAATATGGTATGCAGTTATTTCCTTATGTTGAAGAAAGTCGACACATTTACAAGGGAACTATCTTGATATGACGTTAACAAGGGGACGCAAACGGTTAATTACCGCGGCCTACATTGAAGGTCAGAGAAAATATTGCCAGAGCGCGCAAAAGAACCAATCAGAACAGAATTCGTGGCCCTCACATCTTTATGAAATTACGACCAGGAAGTACTATTTCGCTACATCATGTACATAGAAAAGCGCACACAATACAGTACTTTCCCGGCCGGCCTTGCGCGCTTCGTCTTTGTAAATTGTGGACAATCTCGTCCACAAAGCCTTTGGTCGTTTTGGCCAGCGGTGCCGCGCATGCACACACTTGTTACTAGTAGGGTCTCTCCTAGTGCGTGCAAAGGTTCAATCAATGCCGTCCTTAGAAACCAAATATTATGTTCATATTGTCATAACAACGGGCAAATAAGATTAATCTCTATGGCGAATTTCATAATATTTTACCCGTTGACAAGGGTTACATTTTTTTCCTCTAAATATTTACTTAAATTCTTTGGCAACGTTCAAAATGTTTTTCCTGTTGCTAAGCACACCCTAGAAACGGTAAACAAACATGATTTTGTGTTTGTGTCGTAACCATAGAAGCACAAAACTATATAACCATGCATCCGAAGGCACACCGGAGTTCTTACTGAGTTACTCCATGAAGTAAGACCACAGACAACTGTATTTCACAGAGGAAAGCACTGAAAACGATGAAACTCGAAGTCAGCAACATGTACAACGGCTTTTTGCGCCGCGAAGGTAGGCCGAAAACTTGTGACCTTTCATGCGCAATCAGGCGCCTAAAATTTTAGCAACTTCATGCAGGCTGGGCCGATGAGTCTGGAAATCTGGCTATCCCTTGAAATAAAGTCTATTATTATTATTAGTAGTAGTACAGGTATGTGTACTCGATTTTTTCCGCATTGAACGATTTTTGTTGCAAGTGGGCCAAACGTCTATTTCCGCCTGTTTCCTTCCGTTCTTTTTTGTCATAGTCCTTTGTGTTCTCTTTATATATACTGATGAATTCTATTTTCCTTAATTTTTCTGTTCTGTTCTGTTCTGTTCCGGTCTGTGCTGTTCTGTGTGTTTTAGTGAGCTGTTCTGCACTGCTCTGTACTATTTTGTTCTGTTCTATTCTGTCCTGTTCTGTTTGCTCTGTACGGTTCTAGTGTTCTGTTCTTTACTGCTCTTTGCTGGTCTGTTCTGTTTTGCTTTGCTGTTTCTGTTCTTATCTGTTTTGCACTGTTCTGTTCAATGTTCTGTTCTGTTCTCTCTTTCCTGTTGTTGTTGGTACCCTATCATATGAAATAGCGCATTGGTAAACCCACTTCAACAGGGATACTACAAATTATATCAATTTCTTGATAGCTTCTAGAATAGTAAGTAAAATATTTATGTTTATTTTGTGGTCTAGGTAGCCTCAAGTTGTGGCAATTCCTGCTCAAACTCCTGTGCACCAACAATACGGACCGCCTCATCCGCTGGATAGGCATGCACGGAGAGTTTCAACTGACGAACCCCGAGGGCGTGGCTAAGCTTTGGGGAGTAGAAACAGGAAAGACGAAGATGAACTATACAATTATGAGCCGCGCCTTGCGGCATTACTACGCCAAGGGGATTCTTTCCAAAGTGCGCTACACCAAATGGGCTTATCGCTTTAACTACAACATTCTCTGCCTCCTGGACTTGGCTGCGCAGCAGAGCGAGATGCATGCTAGTCCCGTGCCTCCTCCATCGCCTTATTGTTGTTCTAACTTCACAGAACAAGAACCATGGGCGCGATTAAGTATCCCATCGCCGGTTCTAAGCCCGGTTACGCTCTCTCAACCCTTACAAGGCCAGATGTACAGCCCATATGCCCTGACCTATGGCTGGAATAACGACCTCGTTGCCCATACTTCTAATTTTTCTTTCTGAAACTAAATTTATATAATTTTATTAGATGTATATATTTATAGACAATGTATATTGAATGAGTAAGAGATTTGGTTAAGCAATTGCTTGATAATGGCGTAACGGATGCGCCGAAACGTGGAGTTTTATTAAATATTCTGTTTTTCTCAAGTATATTGAATGATTCTGATAATTATGACATGGATATATATTTTTTTGATTTTAAAATCCTCTTGTTAGTTTTTAAGTCTCTTAAGGGTGCGTTTACCTATTTCGTTGCTATGGTTGCACGGTTGCTATGCTGGGAACGTGTTCGCGGGTAGTCTGTGGTTGATCAGTCTTCAGTGGTGCGATTATCTGGTACACGAACGGGTCGTACTTCACGGACGTTTTCAGTTTCCGACTTCTTTGGAAAGGAATTCTCGAAATAAATATCACAATCTATAGGTCATTATAGTCCCTTGTATCTTTATAAAGCCCTGCTTCCTGTTTTCCCAAAACATACGGAAAATACTAAGCCAAACTCAGTCATGTCTCCCTCGTGCCACTGACGTGTTGCTGTGTTTTCGCACGATAAGCTGACACAAAATGATCAATTATAATAAAATGCTAAGTGATATTGCCAGAAATAACGCAATCTAAAAACTTCTTTACTTGTGTTCGGGTGACACCTTTTATGTCGCCTTTTCCTTATTTTTTATCGGATCGAAAAATGCATCCGTGAGTCTTTGGGTATGCAGCTCTTTGAAATGTCAACATCACAAAAAATCGAATTTTTGCAAGTGAGAACGAGAAACAAATTTTCTGTGGCAATGACATCTCATTCGATCCGAAGTTAGTCCTGAAATTTCAAAGATTTTCCTTGAAAGGGGAAGGTTTTGCAGGACTTACAATTTTCCCTAGCAACGGCTCAAAAAGATAGGTAAACTCTCTTAGCTCCTTTAGTTTGAATGAATTTTTAATGCCATACACCCTCCTGCACTCTCCTTGCGCTAGAGTGTGTGGGAGGGGGGGGGGGGGGGGGGGGGGGGGGGGGGGGGGGGGGGAGGTGGGGTCATTCCATAACATAGCAGAAAATATATTTACCTTTCTATCGGTCGTAGTCGGGTACCTTAGCGGAATGATCGTGACACGGCGGACAAAAGTGCCAAAATTTGTATACGTGTTGGTTTGGGCTAGTTAATCAATCCTAGGATGGGTGCCCAGTTGGCACCCCCCTGCTTCTCATTTTACTAGAGATCAAAATCTGAGTGAAAACTTCGTGTGATGGGTTGCCTGTGGCGGATATCATAATTATCATATTTTTGCTTTAAAAGCCAAGACAAAGATGAATAAATACTTGTGAAGCTGTATCATGCATTCAGAAATATTTATCGTCCATAAAAAAAGCATTTCGAAAAAGCTTAAGCGTGTTTGAAAAGGTTTAGTGTATTCCTCGTGCCCAGACTCTCTCATTCAGACCTTTCCAAAATGGCGGCCGCCATGAACAACTACTGAGTCTGTAAGTATTTTGGCGCAATAACTAACCCTTTTTGAACAATTTAATTGTAAGTACATGTAAAATTACACGGCTAATGAGTTTCTTTTTCCTTTTTCGGATGTTTAGTTTGAATAATTTAATTTTCAATGCGAAAATCAAACGAGAAATTGGTACGATGGTTCGAATGTAAATTCACAAAACGCCAAATCATTGCAAATATGAAATAGCTATGGTCATCAACGACGGATTCTTGCATTTCGACCTTGAGTTTCGGCTTTATAAAATTAAAGATCTGTAAAATAAGGTGCCTGATAAGTGGATTTCACATGACACATTGCGTTTACTCCTGTACGTTTTGTTCACAGTAGGTGACGGTGTATTTACTTTGCGCTTTGTATACCCAGTCATTTGAAGTCGCAATAAGCGAGAATGTGCCGATGTGTGTATAGTTAGTGTTCATTCTCACTTATTCTAAAACGCAGCTCTATGCGTTTATTCTGCAATGTGAACGACATATCTTGGAGTACGAGATACGACACGAAACCATAAAAACGACCCCGCGCTCACAGACAAGTTTGGCTGAAACATAGAGGATGATTCCCTGCTAGCGGAGGCCAGCCTCTGCACACAAATGTCACAACCTCGACCAACGCACAGCATTTTGATCAAATTTCTCATAGAAAATAAAACGATTTCCAGCGAAATTCTTAAAACAAACTTTAGAATGAGTATCAGAGCAGCGTTAAAGACACTTTAAATTGAGTGAACGAGCCATTTAAAGGCAACAAAAAGTGATTTTGTGTAAGTTGTAGAGCAGATAAATTGATGTTTTCTTGCTCTCGCGCACAAACTTGATCGACCAGTTTTTCCAAGCTAACGCCATTTTCTCACCAATGCCCGACAGAGAAATGACATTGGTGTGGAGAGGCTACTTTTGCGTAGTTGAAAAACACAAGAAAACATTAAAAGTAAAAGAAAATGCAGGGAGATAAAAAGTAGCCTCTGCTCGCAGGGAAAGAGGATGGCTGTTGGGTGCCCGAATGGCTTACACTGCTCTGTCCAGATCATGCCTCGAACTTGTGAAGTGCTCTTGTAATTTAATTCAATTTTATTAATTTAATTTTGACTCGCATAAGTCAGGTGCGACCTTACAAGAGAACCAAATAGTGTCTTCTGGATGCCTTTTGGGTAGTGCCTGCGGAAGAAGCCGAGCATCTTTTCATGCCTTTTTGCTTTCGAGACACATCAATCCAGAGTGTATAGTCCCTCAGGATGATGCGTTCTTTACCCCTGACGCGAACGTTTTCACATTTGGTTGGCTAAATGAGAGCTCGTCGATCTGTCTGCAGTTTCTGAACGCCGTTTGGGGCATTTATGGCTCAAAAATACTTGGTGTCGTCAGCAAACATGGCAATATGTGAGAAACTACAGTTTCTCACACATTGCCATGAGAGACATCTCAATCTTGGACGTTATTCATATAAAGATCGAACAGCATCGGGGGGGGGGGGGGGGGTACTCCCTTACAAGAGCTATACGGGTATGTGCCGCCAAACGTGGTCCCGATTTCTTCCTCCAGCCGATAGAACGGGGTATCGTTTAGGAACCGTCCTCTAGAACGGGGTATGATTAATGAAGACCACCCAACAGACATCTTCAAGGAAGCGGTCACGTATTGTTTACAGGCTTTGACATTCTATTACAGATAAAACCATAACAATGTAAACAACGACAAATTTGATTTACAGGAAGGACATTAGAAAAACGTTTCTAAAAATATTAACACGAGATTAACCAGAACGGAGTCTCATTTCGGGGGTCTCGGGGTAGCTTTTTTGAAAAAATCGTTCTAGAACGGGGTCAGCATTTGAAATTTGCAGCCGCAAATACCCACCCTACATCAAGCCAAGTAGCCCCCGGGCTATAAGCGGACCACCTCCAAGTGGCTGATCAAACAATTCACCGACATTCAATTCAACCTGACTTATGAAGGCTTCCCCTGAGGCTTCCTAGGATCCTTGATTAGCGAGCTTTTAATTGGCGAAGGTGAGCGTGGCAAACCGTGTCCAACGCACTGGTGATTTGTTTTGTTAAGACCCCCCTCCCCCTGGAATGCCCGTGTTTATGAGATAACTCAAAAGCCAACCAATTCAAACATTTTGCAACGCCAACACCTGCGTTACATAGAACAAATATGTAGGATTGAAAATACATCACTCCTCAAACGGGTGCTTTTCGACACAAGAAGAACCTTATATCGAGTGTTTGCTATGTTTAATGTGACCTCCTCCGGCCTTCCGACCTCCTTCACACGCTTATGTTTTCCTTTGTTCAAGCTTCTGGTTGATGAATTATTAACGAGTTTGAGAAATAAAAACGAAAAATGAATGAATAGCTGACATGTATATTTTTCTCAACATGGGCATATTGCGCAATCTTTGAGGTCACGTGACCAGCTGAAACTACAACGGAAACATCCCTATCACATATTTCTGGAATCTACTGGTAATAAGCTTTAATTTGATATATGATAACCTTTGTCCCTTCGAGTGGAACCAGTCCTCCATTTTTGGCAGTGTGGCCAATGGACTATGGAATGCGAGGATGAGCTTAGTAACCAGGCAATCTGATAAAGCCGTCACGTGTTCGAAGAAATATATCAACAAACTAAATGACGACTGTTTGCATTTAAGTTGTCTCGATTCGTTCTCTATTTACCCACTTTTAACAGACCCAATGCTAAAATAGTAAAAAAGCCTGGTTACCAAGCACAGCATTGAAGTGCTAAAAAGTATTTCTCATTTTATTCCGCAACGTGAAATTTTTTCTTGGGCACCCATCCTAGATTTGTTACTTATATCCCAAAGAAACTCTATAGAAAGTTTGGCGCTTTTGTCCGCCGTGTCACGATCCAGCCCAAAATTTGCGTTAAGGTACCCGACTATCGGAGTTTTATCTCTAAACCCTCCCCATTCAGCTAGAATTTCCAAATGTCGGCGCTTAGCCTTGGCCGCCGCCATCTTGGATTTGGTGACAAAATAATAAATTACATGCTAACTCCTTGGAGCATGCATGCAGATTTCCAAAGTGTCTCATATCAAGAAGTGATGTCCGTTTTAATACACGGCGGGTTGCCTGTGGTTTTAAAATCTCGTCACCAGGATCCTCGGCAGAGAAAAAAAAAGCCGAACAAGAGAACAATGTTTCTCGAAGCTCCGCAAGTTTTGAATGAATTTCCGCTGCATTTTGTCCAAAAATTCAAAACCTATTTCCGAGGCTGGACGCATAAGCGTTCTCCCCACAATCCTTTGCGCGCCTTCCAAATCCTTCCCACAACCCCTCGCGTTCGCTAACTGGTACGAGTCTGTATAGACACTTATATCCAAATTTGAAGACCTTGTTGTGTAAGCAGATGTCCAGACTCGGCACTGGTCCACACGCAATCCAAACATCAAGAAAGTGCTGTCGTTTTTATGGCAACTCCCCGCGGGCTGCCTGTGGTGTTCAAAACGTGGCTCAGGGCCTTCGGCCGGGAACAAAAACAAAATGGCGGCCAAGAGGGCAGGGCTGAAAAACGTCTACGCATGCGTGACCGCGCACGCCAGGGAAACTAGGAACGGCAGCAAAACTCCATGGTAACGATTGGAAATGGCGGTGTTTTCAAACATTTGAAGACACCCCAAGGAATAACGCAAAAATAAGAATTCACGTGCAAACATAAGGCCTATTTTTTAATGGGCTTTCTTTGATTATTGCCGAGTGTCTCATCTTTTGTACACTGTGTGTTCAAGGTTGTACAAACATTGAAAATCGTACGCGAAGTTGCATCTTGCTATGTTAAAGTTTTATAGAGGCGGTAACCTCCTTCGAAAATCTGCAAGTAGGTCGCGATTTGGAGCTTCAAGTCATGTAGAAACGGCATGGATGTGTTAACGGATGGATTGAATTAAAGCTGCATCACTACTGAGGCGTCAGATGGTTGGAAATACCTTGGTTTTGGATTGAAGCTGTGTAAACTACATGTTCGAACATCACGTTCCAACTCGAAAACATGTCAAAATGGCGGGATTTCAGCTCATTCAGCTGCCGAAAAACTTGCCACGTTTCTTCCGAGGGTAAGAAATTGCCAAACTGTGTAAGGTCGGGGACAAGGTCACCTTCGTTATTCAATTTTACACAATATAAGTGATAAACTCAAAACGTTTTATTGAACCTCCTGAAAATCGATCGATCGCTAAATTTTATCACTGTCGTCCGATCATTGCCATCCAACATATTGCACGTGCTTCCCCAAGTTTCTGACAAGTTCTCTTTCAGATAAAGCCAACACTCAAGTTTCTGATGCTCTAGATTCACACTTTCCAATATAATTTGTGAATGCAAACTTGTTCTGCTCCCCTGTATGGGCCTGGCCATGGTCCTTGCCCCTTATTCTGGGTAAAAACAATTGTTTGAATGCTTTTCTTGTATTTGAAGCATAGATAAGCTAACTGGAAAATATCACACCACACGTTGCTAGTATAACATTTGATGTAAACAATGCACATAAGGGAGCGTCCATAATTTATCTAGAGGGGGGCTATGATGATTTTGAGGGGGGGCCTCTGTTTTTCCCTAATATGATTTAGGGGGGGCTATGGAAAATTTCCAACAAAAATAACATTGAGCATAGGGGGGGCCAACCATTTTTCCCGAAAAAAATTATACGAAAATACAGTAAAAACCCACGTATAAGAACCTGTTAGGCTAAAATTTTCATTTTAACCCCCTCGACATAATAACCTAATAAGGTTATTAAATAAATTTTAAGTTAGGTTCTTATCAGTGGAGTTGCTGTAAAAGTGTGTAGGTAGAAACTCCTGAATTGGAAGATTATCATCTGATTATATTTTAAAGTAACTGGACGTTCATTTTTTTTCTTTCTTAAAAGATAGATAAGATTAATAGCAATCTTCAGGATCAGTAACTAAGGGTGGGTTTGACATGTATATGTGGTGGTGGTGGGGGGGGGGGGGGGGCTATATATTTTTCTTTGATTAATTGGCATCTCTTGAGGGGGGGTCAGGATAAAACCCTGAGATCATCAGGGGGGGCTTCAAAAAATGAAAAGAAAAAACTTAGGAAATCTTCATAGGCCCCCCTCTAGATAAATTATGAATGCTCCCTAAGACATTGCTCCTTGAAATAAATAGGCAACAATTGCCCAAAAAATGGCTATGTTGGAGACCATAGAATTCCAGGGTGGTCATACCATTCCAGAACAGCCTGGAATTCTGGAGTGGATACCCTGTTACTGGAGTGAAATTCCAAAGTGGGTAATGGATTCCTGGGTGATCATGCAGAATTCACTGGAATCCTGGGATAGACAACTCAAAATTGCCAGCATGGATAGCAAAACAGAGAGAGTGCAGTGACTACATTTGCTTTGAACTCTTGAATAACCCTTCTTCTTTGCCAAAAAAAATAGTTACAGTCAAAAGACATGAAGGTACCCCCCTAGAGTTGAATATTCAATTCATTATTCCATTATTGATTTCATTATTCAATCCAAAATGCAATTTTGAATTCAATATTTTGTAATCCAAATAATTACTCTGGGTGAACTATTGCTTATTCATAAATCAAAATTTGAGCATTTAACATTTTTAATATTGGATTGACACATTGAGAACATGGATGACGTCAGCATGAACAGCACTATACCAGCCAGCTTGTATATTAGCCAGAATTTACCAGACCTTCTTCTCTGAAGCAGTCAGCTTTTTAATAAAATATACCAGAAAATTAGGTAAAGAGGTAAATGAAAACCCAGAAATATCTCAGAGGAACATGCATCTCAAGGTAAGATTTTAATGTAGAAATCCTATTCTGATATTCTGAAGTTTTCTTTCGTTTCTGCTGAGAAAAAGAAAAAAAATAATTATAATTAGTATCTCTTCAGTTACAACATCTAATGAAGCAGAAGGTTTGATTGGTAACAGTTGTTTTATAATATAACCTTATAATTTTGGACGACAAGGGTCAATAAAGAAGAATGTAACTGCAGTGCTTTTTGTAAAACAACATTAACAAATGTCAAATGGGCTGTTCCACAAAAAGCCATAACCCCTATTGAGGAACTCTATAAATTCAAGAATTGATGTACCCCTGTTGAGCAACCCCTATGGAAATTTGAAGCAACCCTGAGGAAATTCCAAGTTCTCTTCAGCCCCAGTTGGAATTCAGGATAAAAAGACATGGACATGGACGCTAGTCCTCCTGGGGATAGAAAGCTGTCAACCCAGCTTTGTCAAAAATCTTGAGATTTTCCCTTGCATGGCAGTCAATACAGAAAATGTATGAAAAAATCCAGAGTAACAATGAGGGTAATTATACAGTAAAATTAATTTATGAAATGTTCACAATAATTATGTGGGTGATACAGACCTGCCAACTCTCACAGTTTGAGTCATTACATCACGGTCTCACAGTTTGCCTTGAAAATCTCACGGTTTTTGAAAATGTTGTTTCATTAGAGAAAAATAATGATTTGAGCCATGATTTGTGCAATTCAAATTGAAACTAGCTGTAAAAACAGGGAAAATCATTTGAATTATAAGAGCAAAGAAGGTAACAAAACAATATAATAAGGAACAAATAAATTGTAAAGTCCTATTTTTGGTTATTTGACCATTTTTTTTTAATATTCAGAAATTGTTTTATTGGTTTGTACAGCTGTTTGGCTGATCTCCAGGTTTTGACCCCAATCTCTAGGTTTTTATGGCCAGTCTCCAGGTTTGACTTCTGAGGGGGTGGCAGGTCTGATGATAGGTCTCAAATCTTGTGACACCCGCCTAATAAGGGTGAGTGACAGCTGTGGAAAGGGCAGACTGTCATCATGATATGCAATTTTTGATGAAAGGAAACTAGCAACAGAAGTTCTTAGAACCTCAGCAACCTCATTTTATATTCTGCCTTTCAGAAAACCCTCAATGATTTGCTTCCCCTTATAGTGATGCCCACTGTGGCTAAATATGCTTCTAGCGTTTACTGCATTCATAATAGGTGACACACAAACAAATGAATACATCTCTTATTGCTTATGTCTCTATACAACAGAAGATGCCTCCCAGCTTGGTTATTATAAGTCAAGGAAGTGAACTGGCATATTAATTTTGTAAAAACGTCATTTGTATCAAAATCCAACTCAAGTCGTGCACGTGGCAAGTGTTAAGTGAATCCGGATTCATAAATCCAACCAGTTGCCATACTATTAAAATTGCCATTCCCAAAAAAGCATTGGGATACTTTTACAGAATAAGATGACCTTTGTGCATACCTTCGACGTGTTTATGTGCTTCTAGCACTTGATGATCAGCCGCATAAGCCATATTCGCGCATCTCGGTTGAATAAATTTCGTCTCGGGGGACGCCATTTTGGCACTTGGACGTCCGTGATTTGACAGCATTTGAAGTCTTTTTTGTGTTATTTTGCTAAATATTTCATGGCTAACCCAGTTCTTGATTGCAATCCTAAACTAAGACGGTCAAATCACACCAGAAAACAGGATAAAAAAGGTCGGAAATCCAGGGAAAAGTAACTTTCACCTCAACAAACACTTGTTGTCTTCCAGAATACCGCGAAAAGTTCAAAACCACCACAGGGTCTCGCGCATGCGTAGACGTTTTTCAGCCCTGCCGGCCAAGAGAAGGATGTTTCTCGAGTATCTGCAAGTTTTGGTCAATTTCCTGCTTTTTCGCCAAGATATGTGGAAAAGTACTTACAGACCTTCCAAATAAGGTAAGGGGAATTTCCTAATAAGGAAGTTTTGCAACGTCGGCAAAACGACAGTTTTTGGCGAAATTTTCTTGATATTTAATCCTCCAGAATTTCTACGTATAAGTAAGTATATATAACTTACAATAGACAGTGACAGACAACGCCATTCAGATACAGACTGTTTTACTGGATCAAAGACCTTTCGGCTCAAAGCCAAAGTATTACAGATTTAACATGAAATGAAACCAGAAACATATAAGTGAGTTGAAACGTGTAACAAACATAATTACATTACTTTTGTGCCAAGCTGCGGAATATTCGCAGAAGAAACAATTGAACAGATTTTGAAAATAATGTTGTTGCAAGACTTCAAGATGTTAAATGTTAGTATATTATCACTTACCAATGTTGCTCTACTTTAAATGAGGGAAAAATGAAATATTATGAAGAGAAAACCTACTTGGGTTAGCAGTCGAAAGTTCATATTGACAAATATGGTCATAAATTCATCTCGAATAATCCACAGCTTGGTTCGCCGTTACATGTTTCAACTAAGTTATAAGTTTCTGATGAAACATAATTTCTTTCAGAAAAGGAACGTGAAATTTTACCTGGCTTCAACAAGTGTAAAAGCTCATGAGCTTTTGACAAGTGACACTCAAAGGGAATTTCCCATGGTAGAAGAATGGGAAGTGTTCGGATTTCCCAAGGCCATCCATGTGAATTCCGAACACATCCTATGCGTGTGCCTTGGGAAGTTCAGCTTTTCCCATGGATGGCCTTCTGCAGAAGTTCCCTGTGAGTGTGGAGATAAATTTCATTTGAAAGCGTCCATCAGGCCTTAGTAGGATTTCATATGACTGTAGTACTGTGAAACCAATCGCACAGGCGATAACACCAATTCTGAATAAAACCTATAGGAGTCTGCCTCGTACCCAGGCGCGTTCTAGTGATTTTCGAGGCGAGAGCGACTGGGAGCGAGCTAGTGCAAAAGGCATCATGGGAAGGGCCTTCATTGCATTGCGCGCTTGCTACCAGAACACTCGCAAGAGGCTTTTCTCTCTGTTTCTACTAAATAGAGACGCCTAGGGACGAGGCAGTATAGGAGTGATGACAAAGTGATTATCATTTACTCACGACAGTCATATGAAATCCGCTCTGATATACGTTCTAATTAGCATTGATTGAGGGGCATATCGGGGCCATTAGCTTGTACTGGCACGTATAGAAGTCGAACCAACTGGCGACGCGTGAGCCACGTGTAGATAAGAGGACACGCCCCTTGGAGTTCACGGACAGGTAAAGGCCAGAGGAGACAGACTTCAGGGTGATGCAGCCCCGGCAAGCACGTGGAGCCCTGATCTGGAACCTTTGGCTATCTGTTATGTTGCCAGAAACTTCTAAAAAAGAAAATTGGCATGTGGAAATCAAACAAGACCACTGAAAACGCCAGTAAAGGCTTCCTTTTTGGGGGGCCTTCTTGCATCGAGAGAGCTACAAATGTGGAGTTCGTGAGCTGACGTTCAGCTGAACGAAGGCTGATGTCGAATTTTGGTGTTTGCTCCACCGATCTAAGGCAAATAAGGCAAGATTGAGAAACATGCGGTGGCATGCAGGGTTTCTTTTATTATCTTTATCAGTAACAGGATGAGTCTACGTGACTTTCATTGGACGAGAAGCAACAGACCAATAAAATTTAAGACACGCCAACGCGCGCAAGACGAACTCGCCTACTAGCCTTTAATGCGTGCCTGAAAGTAACGCAATACTGGTAACAGTTTGGTAACGCAAGAACGCATGTGACGACTTGCATACCTCAAAGGCTATGCCTGTGTTGTTTATCACAGTCAGGAAGTAGTTCTTGTCAAAAAAACCACTGAAATACCGCCTCCAATACGCCATTCCCTGGACTCAGGATGATTCGAAGATCTGGATGAAAAATAACATTCATAAGCTTGTAAGCTAGCGAAACCACGTCTTGCCATGTTTTGTGGCAAACAACTGTTCAATTTGACCGTTTTCACGATGTTGTGAGAACAATACCACTATACAATGTCTCACCATATTGCTTTACAATAATCCCCCCCGCCCCAAAAAAAGAAAAGGAAGTGACGTGTGCGCGCATGCGCCCGACAATACCAATAGAAACAATAAACGGACGTCTTATTTGCTTATGACACACAAAACCATTCAAATGTTACCTGAATAAGTCAATATTGAAAGGTTATGCAGAACTGTTAGATATTCTAAAGTCACAAGAACAAATAACCTGTCCCACATGGATCTCTTACACACTCATCAGACCTATAAATATGTTGGTGATGTATATTAATTAGTTGATTGTTCACTAACGGTACAAGGGGCGTCCTCATATGGTCTGGTGGCTGGGCGTTCTCTCACCCATAGGTATCTAGCTACTGAGCATATCAACACTCAGGATAGCGACTGTCAGGGCCGAAATCTCTGGCGTGGGCGTAAGAAACCGTACGGTCGCCATACGACGCTTCAGCTCTTTGTCTGGAAGTATGGTCCTGATTTTTGTATTTTTTTGCTACCAGAAATACCGAGCAAAAGTGCACAAGTAAACATTACACTCTCTTTGAAGCTGAGATTTCGCAAAAAAAAATAATTAAAATAGTATAGTAATAGTTCAGGCCTGAAGACAACATACGAACATTTCGGTTTGAGGGTGGAATATCTACAGGAACCCTTATTTTCTACATGTAGCGTATTGTATTTAGAGAAAACCTTTCACGTTTGCTCAAGTTTTGCGTCATTCACTCAGGCTTATGGTTTCCCAACCTCAAACAAATTAAGACGTAATGCATTTGAAAATCGAGTAACGATTGGAAACAATTATTTGATCAAAATAAATAACATCATAGTGTAGACTTCTGTTTTGCAATTTTTGATATCTAGTGATCAAAAAAATTATTTCTTACAACACCAAACATCGAAAATGAATCATGACATACAATTTATATGGGTTGAGAGGACTCCCTATTTGGGGATGGGGGTGCTCGTCGGGAACTTTCGATTTTACTGGCTCTTATGTACCAAAGGGCGTGGCTTAGTTGATTTTGACCCCTAAAAGGTACCAACAAGTGTGATACTGATAAAACCATTGTTGTTTGCTGGGAAAAATTTCAAGTTTCTTATTTAACCCCTAAAAGTTGCCAGCAGAGGCCTGATTGCCCGGCCATCAATGTTTTGTGCGCTTACCAGAAAGGTTGCGGCTCTGGCAGCAGTTGCCATTGAATGAGATATCGCCAGGGACTCCATGGGGGTCACTGTTCACCTTGAGAAGATTGCAGTCCTGCTTCCACTGGAGATATTTCGAGCGAAGCTTGTACGGGATAGGATCTGAGCCAAACTGAGCTCCGTGGTTTTGGCGAATAAATACGACTACTACAAGGAACACCTGATGAAAGAAAAGAAAGTTGACACCGGCATTACAACAGACCTGTTCCTCAGATCCAAGCGGATCCAAGCGAAATTTCCCGTAAAAAAAGCAACCTTTCTCGCCTTGATGTCCAATTTATGTATCCTTTTTAGGATTGGCGAATGGTTCTTGTGAATATCAAAGGCCAAGGGACAATAATGATTTTCGGATTAGAGTCTGGAAGAGTTTGAAGTGATGTCAATAAAAATTTCTTTTTCTAAACTCTCTCTCGCTATGCATGGTCTCCTTTATTAACCTTTCAATCGGGTCCGTTTCGCCATAGGGGCCACTTTAGTCATATTGAACTGCACATCCAACTAGAACTACACCAACTATGACTAGAGTGTAACATGTACACGGGCAAGCAACAACGAGCACAAAGTATACACGACAGCCAAAATGTGACAGTCAAAATGTACAAGCAATAACGAAAGCAAAAATATCGACTCTTACTTTACGTATGTCATTAGATCTCTACTCAGGTTATACCTACCCAAGCAATTCTATGCGACTTGGTCGACATAATGATAACGAGCATGGACTGGTGCTGAGCAATCCGGTTTTGCTGATGTTGGAATTTTTGCAAGAAACTCTTACAGATTTAAACCCGTCGCAATCTCTAAAACAGGTCGGGCAACTGGCTTAGTTTTATATCAGCGCGAATACTATTTGCTCGAGCATTAATTTGTTTCCGTGGGGAATCTCCATGGCAAACAAATATTTTTGCAGCCCTCCTTAGCAACGGAAAACAAACAACCCCTTGTTTAATTTGGCTTAGCAATTTTTGCAAACTCTTATAGATCGAAACACTTATGGTTTCGTTATGCTGAGAAAACAGATAGAGTTATGGGTGCTGTTTATAACTCAGTTCAATACCCGAAAGACGATTGCTTGCCTGAACATAGTGTTTAATTCAGTGTTGCTACCCAAGCAACTGCTCTTGGCCAACAAACATTTACTTAGTTAATCTCCATGGCAAACAAATATTTTGCAGCCCCGCCTTAGTAACCTTACTAACCCACCTTGGCAACGGGAAACAAATAACCTCGTGTTGCCATAGCAAAATCATCAACCAAGAAGATTAAGAATGAAGGATTCTAATGAAGGAGATTAAGAATGAAGGATTCTAATTAGAAAGGAGTCGACCTAAGCTCTAACTCTATGCTATTACGAAGGTAGGAGTTCCTTATCTTTCTAGCCAAATTTTCCATCCTTCTCCTGACATAAAGTAGCAGGACAACAGACGTTCAGAAAACGTCTGTGCTTAATTAATATATCTTAGAAATAGCCAAGATCGCGAACGAACGAGAGTATAAAACGAGCACCAATGCGTTTAAAGTATGAGTTTTAAAAGTTGCTGGGAAATTTTATATGTTCCTTAGGAGGCACCTTGATTGATATTTACCCAGGAGAACCTCAGCTCCAATTAATTCCCAGCCAAGAAGGGGGTAGATCACGATTTATTGCTAGCCAGCAGAAAAATATCAAACGCTGTATGATGATATTGAAAAAGACGTTTGTACAACGATCAACATTGTCCCAGCAAAAGGGATCAGCACAAACATTTCGCAACAGGACATGTCCCTCGAAACTTTAACAATTTTCTCTGCAGAACATTGTTGATTTTGTTTTCTACCAGCAACCTCGTAGTCCAAATTTTCCCAGCCAGCAAAGAAAGGAGTTGCGGAACAGTATTCTGCGGAACAGATTCTTTTTGTGTCCTATTACTAACACTGGGGGCTCATTGCATGAAAGTAAGTCGATGACTAGAATGGCAGTGATGATGCCCAGTGTATACCAAACTAATAATACCATCAATAACCTGAAATTATTTCAATATATGTGATTAGCCCAATGCCTAGGCTATACAAATCACACTTCTGGAAAACAAATCTGTCTTGGACAATTAATTCTTTGAATTGGCTGGAGTAAGCGACTGTGGCTTCTATGGAAGATAAGTGACGTGGCAGCCTGACAGCCTGTACTAGGCAGTGCATGAGCCAAGCCTGAAAACTATCTTCTGGCCATTACTGACTCATGAAATATCATGGAACTGCTCACTTCGGTTTTAACTGATAGTGACACGTTGAAATTGTTTCAGGATCGTAGTATAATAGAAACAAACGGCTTGCTTATACAAGAACATCGAGGTAACTGATTTGGCCAGAATTACTGAGACCTCTATCAATGATCTATAAAAACATAAAACATAGCTCATATCGAAAATCGCCATAAATTATTTCGAGTAATAACAGCGGTAATAACAGTACGTTTGAAAGAAGAAAAGAGAACAGTTAGAGTGGATTTTCAGGGAGGATTCTAAATTGAATTCTCCTGTGTTCATCATCATTTTGTAAGCTACATTTGAAAAACATTTGACTGACACAGAGTTTCAGTATATAAGAAAGTCTAAGCATCAAATAAAAATTGATGATATGTGACGTTCGCCTTAAAAAGCGGAGTATACAGCGTGCATAGCATAAACAATACTTTCTCGACCTACATTGACAATATTTAAAGTTGGTGCACGTACTATAAGACAGGAGTTCAAGACAACTATCCGTAAAGCATTACGATATGAACAACAATGACCTAGTGTAGAGAGTTTACTCATTATTCGTACGTGCCTTTGTGTTAAAGTTATAACCTTTTAAGTGAACAAATACGTGCAGAACGTATACAACTTAAGCCTTGGCATCAAACCAATAAGCAGGTTAAAATACACGAGAAGTTTCATTAGTACGTGGACGAAGAAGTGTAGACGTGATCTGAAGAAAGACCCTCCTTGGCCGAATTGGTGTGTTATATATTAGATACGTAACTTAGCACCGCACCGTTCATATGATGAAATGTGCTTTTTCGACCATAGTTACTAACTATGTTTTAACTTACAAATCCTATCTACATGAGGAATAAGTCAACCGAGTAGTAAAAACACAACCAAAAATGGCGAGCAAAGACTTGGAGACCCTTGGAGTCGGAGCAAAATATAATTGCCCTTAACAAATCGATGAATTTCACACTCAGAAGTTCCTACATGTTTCTGATACACTTCGAAAACGTTTGAATGAGTAAACTAACACAACTTTGGCACTCTATAAGCGATCGTTTTATCAGGAGGACAATTTTGATATCGCAGGCATACCCACCGAAATTGTCACGCTTGGTATGGAATTCATAATCGAGTGTTTGAATGGTTGATCCTTTTGAGCGTAGAAGTGGAGGGGAAAATCTACGTAAAAATCACTTCTTGAGCACTTTGAGTTGCTCACAGCCACTAGAACCGGCCCAAGTCTCAAATCGATCTAGAATGCTATGCGGCATATTTTTGCAGCTCAGGGGTATATCATGATTACGCGAAGAGCCACCGGACTCACGTGATATTCTACAACGAATACTTGCTCTTTTGGATTTGATAAGAAGTCTCCCAACCACGCTGTTAGGCTGTTGGCAATCCAGGTACAGTTTTCATTGCTCCTACCCCCTGGTTATACATATTCACGCAGTATTACAACCTTTAATTTTCTCTTTGGCAATTATCCTATAGACATGGGCGTGGTCACAGTTCTGAGTAGCATACAAATACCTACCGGTTCTCAGGCTATGTCAATTGAAATTTTTCTGTGGCGCACGCTCCAAAGACAATTTATAGTTAAAACGGTGTTTTGTGAAAGTCACCTGAGCATTTTCCAGTACCAGAATTAAACTCTTATTTAAGGATCCCAGCTTTTGATTTTAGTTTTAACTTACAGTTCATATCTAGCTTTTGGCAAAAAAAATGTCTATGGTACGATAAACAGTTAATTTGATCTAAGCTTTAAAACTCAGTTAAAGCTAACAACTACGCAAAAATCATTTCCTAAAGAATACCAAACTCACTTGCTTCCTCTGCTATAGAAGCGGCGAATGCTTCGTCTGGAGCCCCGCATCCGAAATGGCAAAGGTCTGTCCATCGTACCTTTTTGTGGTTTGTGTTACTATGCAAGATATCCTACTATAAAGATTACCGCTTTTGCCCCGAGTGTCAAAAATCTTTCGTTAAGTTTCGGATTTCTTGAGGGGTCAAGTTTGGCCCGTCGCCCCCGACTTATTCTTCAACTTATTAGTTTGTCGCGAGCCATGTTTGTTTGAAAGTGATATGTGAATAGTCTAATTTTAGCCATCTTACATGCAAGTAAGGGCGTAATACCTAGAGTTAGGGTTTGAATCCGGAACCCAGTGCAGTTTATAAAGAAAAGGCAACGAGTGCTAACATTTGAAGAGGGAAACGGCTTCATGCGCGAGTGTATTTTGACAAAGTGCTTCCGCACGGACGACGCCTTGCTCCTTTAGGCCCTCACGCGCGCACGTGCAGACGCCAACGTGTGTAGACAACATTTATTACCTGTATCACACAGGTCACATTGAAATTTATACACGACACACAGTCAAAATACAAAGGTTCAGCGGTATATGCACACCTGGTGTTTTCATAAGCCTGAAAACTGAGTCACAGGAGATGCAACCTTTTTGCAGTTGCTGTAATTACACCGAGTTAAAATATTTAATTCCTCACCCACACACTGTGTCGCGTACGACAAACGCGCAGTCCATTCACTTTGTGTTGCCGCCTGCTACGCCACCACTTATAACCGCACCGCTCGCTGTTTTTAGACGGCTCCTGGGCCTTACATTATGGGCAACTTAAGGCTTATTTTGTATCTAAATTAAAGGATTTCCTCGCCGAAACCACAGGAATGAGTAAACGGAGGAAATGTTTGAAGAAATATTCCCGGGGTTAAACTGCCAAATATTTGTTTTCATCGCTGTAGGCTCTTTTGGACTTTATACAGAGTCAGTATAACAGACAGCTATCCGGTGCCGGTGCGGCGACGAGCTGAAAAAAAAAGTATCTCTACATATTAGGGTTAAAAAAGTGTCGCTAGTGCTATCATTTAGCTGGGCTCAGAAGGTCGAATATAACGTAATTAGGGGTGCTTTCTGAATTAGTTCTCGGACGAAAATCAAAAATTCCTTGTCCTCTTGGGTTTTAAGACAACAAATCGAGGTCCCGTGTGCCTTCCCTTTATTCTTTACAACATACAAGGCGGAAGCTAAAGAACACATCGCACTCTTCGTCGTAAGAGTGGGGATTGCTTCCCGCCAATCTCGTAGGCCTATTTACAACAGTCCCCATGATGATTTTAAGCTGTGCGGCATCATCATCATCCTCCCCTCTCTACTGGATGCCTTGGCGCTGAAAGTTCGTTCTATTCATCATCTCTCTCTCCTCAACTGCTGGGCTGCTCACAACTGCTCGAGGTTGTGAGCAGCGGCTGAGAGATCCGTCTTTTTGCGGACGATTGTATCTGCTACAGAACAGTGTACTCATTGGATGACTGTAGTAAGCTTCAACACGATATTGACAACTTATCGTCCTGGGCTGATACTTGGTTGATGGACTTTGCACCAGCTAAATGCAAGACCATGCGTATATCAACAAAAACACGCAATTACACCCCTTATCTTTACCACCTCAAGGGTACCGCGCTCGATTCAGTAAGGAAGTCAAGTACCTGGGCGTTACCATCACATGTGACCTCCGCTGGCACAAGCACGTTTCTCAGTGACGTCACCCGTAGGGCCAATCAGATCCTCGGTCTACTCAGAAGAAACCTGTACTTTTGTGATAGTAAGACCAAAGTTAAGCGGCGTATTTCGGCCTTGTCCGACCGATCCTGGACCACGCGTGCGCCGTGTGGGCTTCTTACACACAAAATCTTGTAAACGAGCTTGACAAAGTACAAAACGACGCTCAGTACGCTTCGTAACTTCTGATTACTACTCATATGAAGCAATCTCGGGTGGGTGTCATTGGAGTCGCGCGGGATGCTGCTACCCTGTGTCTGCTAAATCAAGGTCTAAACTCCAAGTGCAACCTGCCACTCGCTGAGCTTTCGAAGCCTACTCGGAGGTCTAAAAGACATACCCATCCAGAACACTATAACATCCCATATGCCAGGACGAACATTTTTAAATTTAGTTTTCTCCCGCGCGCATTACGGCTTTGGGATAGCCTTGACCCTTATACCATTGCTCTTAGCAATGACTCTATGGCCTTTGAGGCAGCGGTGAAAGCCCTAAGGAAATAATGCGCTGTGCAATGTATTTATCTTTTTGATAGGTCGCACTAATATAGCAAGTGAAGTGAAGTGGGAATCCATACCCAGCGAGATATCAAGAAAATTTCGCCAAAAACTGTCGTTTTGCCGACGTTGCAAAACTTCCTTATTAGGAAATTCCCCCTTACCTTATTTGGAAGGTCTGTAAGTACTTTTCCTCATATCTCAGCGAAAAAAGCAGGAAATTTTGCCAAATTTGCAGATACTCGAGACGTATACTCGAGAAACATCATTCTCTTGGTCGCCATTTTGTTTTTGCCCCCCGCCGAGGGGCCTGAGACGCGATTTGAACACCACAGACAGCCCGCGCGGATTTTGCCATAAAAACGAGAGCACTTTATTGATTCCTGACCTTGTCAAGCGGTCGTGATTCTCGACCTCTCTGAGCTCCCTCACGATCGGAGAATCCAGGAGGAGGTATTCGGAGTCTGGATACCAAACTGTCTCCATTTGGAATCCGGATTCTGCTCTGGATTCCGGATTCAAATAGCTGGATTCCCAATATAGCTGACAAAACGTTGGGTTCCGGAGTCCCTTACATATGGGACGAAATGAGAAAACGGAAGAAGCGGTTATCTATAATAAAGTGCTAAGGATGAGGTCGGGTTCACGAGCACTCGAAAATCCCTGTTGGTTTCCCTGTGTGCTTCGCGCTTAAATCCCTGTTGGTTAACCTGTGTGCTGCACGCTTGAAGTCTGGGGACTAGAGAAGACAAGATGGCGGACGAAAGGCAACCTCGCAAGACTCTCTCGAAAAATCTAAAACAAATGAAGGTCTGTACGAACTGCACACATATAACAACAACTCTAAGCCGCTCAGACTTCTAAGCTAATACTATATGTAAAGTTTTTCTTCGAAAACAACGCTTTCCCCCTGTTTACGTTTCTTTGAATCCAAAACATGATCTACACGTAACTTAAGTAATACACGTGTGAAGCTCAGCTGTGTTTGCAAGCGGCTTGCATATTTTTGTGATTCATAAGAAAAGTGAAGAAATGCTCACAACTAGTGTTTATAAAAATCCTTGTAAAATACTTCATTATACTTATTTTGTATTTCATCCAAGTTTCCTTTTTTAAATAACAGAATAAACCGTTTTGATATTTGTTGATAAGCTTAATTGAAAGTGATTGTTTCTTATCAGGGCAAATATTTGGTAAATTGGGGAACTGCCTAGAGCCTAAATTAACCATGCAGTTTTTGGGTTAGGCAGTAGACAAATTTTAGGGTATAATTTATAAAGTGCAGCTCTAACCTGATTCACACATGGCTATGATTTGAACTCGTCACACTAAAGCAGTTTATCAAACCATATCTACTCTTAACAAGGAGCTCTACAGTCAAAATGAAAAATGGAAACAGACTTATTATGCACCAGTCAATTGACAGCCCTGCACCCCCCCATTCGCGCATTAGCGGGGCATTCACTTTTGGCAAATGAAAGGCAGTGAGCGCCTCGGTTTGCGGGGACAATCTGAGAGGTGAATGCACCGTCCCAGGGTAATAATTAAGAGTGAATGCGCTTCTTGCCCAATGAATTTAGAAGATAACACAAAGGATTTTTACTCACTGAAAAGAGTCATGTCAATGGTGCCCAGTTTTCAATGCAGCCGCAGCCGATCGCAAAGCGTAATAAAACCATATTTTTTACTTGCATGTACTTTCGCTAGTGTAGATTAAAATTTAATACGTGTAATTCAAGTAACAAAAATCTGTATTTGTCGTGTCTTTTGTGAAGTAAAGGGGTGTTCATATGGAGGTGAAGCAGCCCGGAAAGCGGGCTGGTTTCTGTTGTGTTGTGTCCCGGGGAAGAGAGTGACTCCCCGCTCGATGTACTGTGTGGAAGCCGTGAAAGAAAGTGCATCTCCCGACCAACGGGGTAGTAATGTAGTGTGAATTCTGTACGAAAGCCCCGCTAATGCGCGAATTGGGGGGGGGGGGGGGGTGCAGGGCTGTCAATTGACTGGTGCATTACATATTGAAAAGGTTATGTGTAGGAGCAAGAAAAGGGCAAACACTGTTCAAGGAGTACTTGGTACATCATTGGGAAAACATCGGCCGAGGTTCCAACCCACAACATCCTGCTACTCTGACTGGTGCTCCACCAACTGAGCTTAAACCGGGCAGTTAGAGAGAAGATAAGCCCAAGGCATTTAAACATCATTAAAATTATGTGCTTAACAGTTTATGCAACGAAGAGCAGAGGCTGATATCAGAAAACAGCTTGAGGAAGAAAGACGCAAAGTGATAGATGAATCACACTGGGTTCTTGATACAGAGATAGGTGACAATAGAAGGTGAGATGAGCAAGCAGCTCAGTAATTTCCCGGGAGGGGACTCCCTTATTAATAGGGGAGGCCCCCCCTGAGAGGTAACTGCCATTCATAACTCTCCATGGTAGTCATAGACAAGTCAAGGCACCTCTTTACAGCAGCTAACAAAACTATTTATTTATTTCCAGGAACATTATTGAAGTAGAACCAAGTTATGTTTATTGTGAACAACTCTATACTAATGGCAGGATGTCCTTTAGAAACTTCAACCCTGCCGTTGAGGTGATTATTTTCAAGTTTATTGTTGTATAGTTCCAAACATAAGATTCAGTTATCCTATATTAATTTTTTTTCATGTTATGTATAAGAAAATGTTCAAGGAAATGGTTACTCAGGAAGAGGAAATGTTATCAGAAGCAAGGGAGAGAGAAGCAACTGTATCTGATGAAGAAATGGCAAGAAGGTACAGTTTCCAATGCTTTAAAGACCATGTGTCCAATGGGAGTGTTAATTATGAATGTTTGTTGTGTTGATCTTATAAGATACTTTCAAAATAACACCATTTGCATTAGTTTGCTGTTCTGTACGACCGCATATCACTAAAACCAGTTTTAGACTAGCAGATTGATTGAAATTCCTTGAGATTTAAATGGATTGAGTTGACTACTTTAGCATCACCCCATTAGCTTAGAGTGCTATGGGCTATGAAACTATGTCATGCCTGTCAGACACAAACAAAATACTGGAGCACAAGTGAACTATATTTAAACCACTGAAAAGAATGCAGGAAGGAAATAACTTCACCTACATTTTGAAATTAAAAAAGGATTAGAGATATGGAACTTTCTAGCTAAGGTGGTCAGCACTTTGAACCATGAATGCAAGTTAGAGGGCAAGCTTGTCTTGACTATTGTATTGCTTGATTTAGATTTTAAATAGAGAGAAAGGACAAAACAGATAAGATTTGTGCCGACGTTTCGGACTCTTTACTTTCAGTCCTTCATCAGGGCGGTTACAGAAATCAGTTACATATGCATACGCGTATATACAAACGTACCCTGCGCGCGCAAACACACAAAGACCTTCATGTAGTTGACAACTTTAAAACTTGCAAAATTTTGGTTGATTTTGTAGGTATGATACCCTGGTTGGAACTATTGGAAAGAAATTGCTACAAAAAGAAAATGGTCAGCAACTGGCGAGGACACGAATGAAAGGGTCACACCTGAGAAAAGCAAAAAGAAAGCAAGACGAGAATTCATGAAACCAAGAGACTGATTTTTATAAATATAGAATAAGACACTGAATTATTATTTATCAGCCAGTCAAAATATGAGTTTCTCTGAGCAGTACTTTTGGAAAGTGTACATTGTTTAAAATAAGTCAAACGGCCACATGTTAGGGCCATCAGAGAGAAGTCACAAGATGGTGACTTTACATGAAAAGGGCTACAAGAGATAACAAACTAGTTGCATTGGCAACTTGGATTGCCAAGATTTCTGTTGTAACTAGCATTAGGCAATCAAGACACTTCTCGCTAAAAATGTCATTTTTTCTCTGTTTCCCAGTTATTAAAAAAAAAAACAATCTTTCAACTTAGCCTGAATTTTCAGTCATCTTTTCTCTTGTTGCTGAAAAAATGACTGAACACCAACCTTCCAAATGGGTGTTGCAGTACAGGGATAAAAAGAGGGCTATGGCTATCTCTGTCTTGGTAATGTTTTTGCCCTGCGATTTTAAAATGAAATAAGAGTACTTCTCCCTACAAAATGGTTTTATTGTAAACACACTTTACTCACTTGGAAATGACATCTACATTTTTGATACTGTACAGCAGACATTTACTTAATATGTACAATCACTGAAAATAATATAGCCAAGCCCCAAGGGGGTGCTCCAGCCATCTGAAACTTTTGAAATTTATTTTTAAGGGTCCAAACAATTTGATTCTCCATGGCACAGAAAAGTACTCTGGGATTTTTATGGGGTACAAAAAGTTGGCATTGGAAATTTTTTATTGATTAATCGGCCCTGTGGGAGCAAGCTTTGTATCTTTATTGCCACAGAAGTTTTGGGTTAGGGGATGTTTGACTTTCATGTGTCATTCGCACCTCTCTGAGACAAAGCCTTTGGAGTACCCCCCTGGGAGACAAACAAGGTAACACATTACAGCTAAAATGTTTGCGTCACAACCTGCATTCACAAAACATTGAATGATTTTCCAATTTTGGCCTTTGCACTACTGCTCAAACCTTGAGCCATTCAGTTTTTGCCCTGTTTGCCTAGTACACTCGCTTGGCTTCCTTCAATAAAACTAGACAAATGTCACAACCAAAGCCAGCTGACTGCACAATGCAAAACAAGGCACGAATCTGATTGGCACTGGATAATAGGTCAAAATAAAATGATGTTTCAAAAACATGGGTTGTGATACAGCAGCCTTAGCTGTAAATCTTGTAAGATACTAGGGAAGCATATTATAGTAAACTTTGTAGAACTTGTGAACATACCATGTAGTCATCAAGGCACCATATATTTGGAGCCATAGGTAATAAATTGTGCCTCATCAGGTGTAAATACATTACAGTGTCTAACAGTTTCATTTTATACCTACACAATATTTTTCACTTAGGTATAAAACATGGATTTTGTTCTTGAATCGCATACCTTATGTTGTTTTAAAGGGGAGCATGTTTCTATTTAGGAGTTGATTCAGTTTTTAAAATATCGCCATAAATAAATATAAGGTTTATTATCTTGTCTGGTCCATTTGGCCTTTGCTTATTGACCCTCTTGGAGACTCTGGGTCTATCTGCATGTCATCGGTTTCATTAGGTAGCCCTGATGAGGAAGTCACTCTCAATAAATCACTAAAATCCACGGCAGTCCCTTCTTTGCCCTGAAAAATATACAACATTGTTCTTCATTGTGTAAGGCCTATCACCAACTGGCATGCTTTGTAAGCCGTTGTTTTTGTTTGGCTGCTGATATTATTTTTGCAGTCTGATAACCCCTAAAATGGTTATACTGCCTGATAACCTAAAACATAACCTGTGTAGCAGCTCTAAAGGGGAAGGGAGCTTTGGGGCGAGTGAAAACCAGAACCCCTTGTGGCCTGTACTATTTCCACTCGCCCTGACTCCCTCCCCTTCCCTTTTAGAGCTGCTACACAGGCTACCTAAAACAGGCCTGCTCACAATGCCCATTCTTCCATCGAATGGAAACAGCTCAAGCGAAACTGCAGTTTATTGAGTTACTCAAGCTGATTTACATTATGAAAAATTGGGCTGGTAATGGGCCTTTAAACATTCTGAACATTTATTAATAACCTTTTAAACTGTGTTGTCAAAGAACTGTTTGTCCCATTGCATGACAATAATATCTTCAGGGGTTAAATGTCAGGGAATCGAGTGGCTGCATCGTTTACAGAATTTTTACTAAGATGCGATTCTAGATAAATCTCCCCGTACCCTCTCTACAATTTCTCTTGAAAAATCCCTTCCATGGGGGAGGTAGGGATTTTTTCTGGAATCATACAATTTACACCCGATCTCAATAAGACCTCAACTGAAAATAAAATTACTTACCGCTTTATAATCTAAAAACATCTGCTTAAATGCTAAGAAGTCTGTAAAGCTTAAAAGTGTATCTTCTATATCTCCTCCAATTTGATCTGGTCTTCTCCTGAGAAACATTTAAACCAGAAAATCAATATTTTGTATAACAAGCTAAGAATGTCACTTAGCAAGGCATGATGGGTATTAAACCCTGAGGATAAAAGAGTAACACACTCTAACTCCCATTTGACTGGAAACGGGAAACAAATGGAGCCTCTGGCATGTATGTAGCAGTCACATGTATGTAGCAGTCATCATACCTATTCACTCAGCTTTTCCATACAAGCTTGGGTATGCAATTCACCATAACTACTAAACACAGTGCATGACTTACTGAAGCATTTTCAAGAATTCCTCCATATCAAAAGATGGCATTCTTCTTTGCAGTTCATCATTTATGTATTTTTCAATTTTACTGCCCTGAAATTGAATCGACAGACATTCTAAATGAACGTGTGGAAGCAAGAACAGCCTAAGTGACTTTTTAGAGTGTTTTTCGATTTTCCGATTTTTGACAAACAATCTACGGAAAACTTAAAATGAACTTCTGATCGCTACAATGACACTGTAAAATGGCCTTAGTTACCATCTAAACATTTGCCTAACAAACGCATTGTACATAAGCGTCTGTTGGGTTTAATTCGAGCTTCTTTTAAATTTTTCTACAGATGAATTCAGGTATTCGAGGCGGCCTGTAATCTATCTGAATGAATAAGAAAATATGAAAAAAAAAACTCAGCTGTGTGTACATACACCAGAGTTGAACCTCTAATCAGTGGGTTCGGAAGCTGATACACTAAACAATGCACCACGGAGGAATTCAGATGCAGGTTAGGATTTCAGAACTTCATTTGAATGCAGAAATCATGAACATTTTAGACAAGTGCTCAGACAAGTATCTCGGACTCGGAGCCTTTCTACAAGGGAAATAAGTTCAACATCAAGTGATTTGAGCACTTACAAGCTTTGTTCGGCCGATGAATCTTTCATGACAGGCGCTTAGAATTTGAAATGATCTGAAACCGTGTTTAACTCCCTCAAGTGAAAAGCTATTTTTAATAAAACACAATAGACAAAACTATGCAGTTGTTAGGCAATTCTTTAGGCAGTAACTAGCGCCATTAAACAGCGCTCTCCCAGTGATTTTTTGGGGAAAAGTACAGAGAAGTTAGTTTTAGGCTTATTTAACATGGTTTCTGTAGATTGTTTGGCAAAAATCGAAAAACACTTAGGCTGTTCTTGCACCCATCCCTTCAAATAATACAACTGCCACAGGGAATTTCTGAAGAAAACTTTTTTAGTGAAATGCTGAATTTCCCATGACACAATGTGAAGTTTTTGGAATATTTTCCACAAGAAAGTTTTCCACAGGAATGGGTTTCTGCAGAAAGGCCCTGCATTTTCTGATCATGTGAACTTTTCAACATGAAACATTGTTGTAGATTCTATAGGATCCTGTAAGATGTTTATACAATCCTGTATAGGTTATGTAACAATACTTACATATTCCTTAAATATGTCTGTGTAGATAAGCTTGTTTTCCTCTACATCTTCAAAGTGATGATAATGTTGCTCCATGAAGTCATTTAGCATTGACTGAAAATCTTCCTCTGGCAACAAAGAAATAACTAATGTGAACACAGCAATTATGTGTTTTTACAGGGAAAGTACAATACATGCTATCACAAGTTAGGTATGGAACAAGGGGTGTTGGGATATATGTATAACATGTACACCCCCTTGACTACCCTGGGTTCCAGAGTTTCGAATGTCGCTGTTTTGGGCGTAGACTTCATTGGAATGCAGAAAAACAATGAACTCTCAAAGTTTACGCCCACAAACATTGATCATGTGGTACATAAGTAACTCGTCACGTGGTACAGAAAAAGTGATCATGCGATCAATTTTAGACTGCCGCCGGCAGGCTGAAAAACCGAGAGGTGTAACAGTCTACTGGAAGAATAGTAAGAACTTACGTTTCCGACTACATCTACCAGGTACGTCTCTGCTTCCATTGCTACTGAAAGCCAATCTTAACCTTAAACTTTACTAAGAACATTTTGCATTAAAATATTCTTACCCATTAGAATATCTTCAAGATGCCCCACAGTAGTGTCAATTTCTTGTCCGAGCGACTTGACCTGATAATGCAACAAAAACTATTTCTTACACCAGAGAACGGGGATGTTTCTGGTTACAGAGAAATCAGTAATCCTGACAAAATGGAGCCTAGAGGGTTAAAAAATATTAGAATCCTAAAGAAAGTATGACCGACAAGAATCCCACTGCATAAGCTTGCCTTTTTCGGTCTGCTGTTTAATATTACAAGCACAATATCAAGTTCACGGAATTTGAATATTTTTCGAATCATTCACACAAACCAAACAAAAGAAACATTCTACAAAACATAAAAAGAAAACTTCAGTAAATAATAAATCTAAATCAGTTTACCGTCCAACTGCTAAATCTTCTTCCATGTCTAAGGGATGAAGTCCTACAAAACCAACATAGAAAATGATAAAGGAGCTAGAATACGCGAAAAAACATGAATGTAGCAAGAGCAATTTCTAGTTCTTCATACCCGCCATCTTGGTTCAAACTGTCATTATGGGCAACTCCGCTGGACGTGTTATTGCAGGCAATCCCGCGCGCGAATCGAGGAATCCCGAGAGGAGTGTGAACCGGAGTTCTAACATAAACTGCAGCTTTGGTTTACATAAATTTGCTAATGACTGATGTTGGTAAAATGTTCAATATATTTACTTGTCATATGCACATGGGCATATAGTATAGTCTAGTGCTTTTCTTGAAGAATTTTTTTAAATCAAAATAGCTAGGCTAGTCCCAGTCCCCTGGTGAATGTAACACCCGATATTTTATTTTCACGTGCTAACTTCCTTGATACGAAGGGAGGATAACATGTTCTCAGTTTGATCCTCTCAGGAATACGATCCCCGAGCCTGATTTTCAAAATCTCCAAAGTCACTTTACTCAGGTCCGGCAGTTGGAGCAATCGATCGGGAGCCGAGAACTGTTGAGCAAACTTCTCTGCTAATGATGCGAAAAGATCAATCTGTGGGCAGCGTCAAAACAGATCTGTTGGGACGCAGCTAAGTACCTAAATAATCCTTAAAACTCACGTCAACAAGTTCTAGGGAAACCATTTCAGTGTTATTGAGAGTTCTAGATTGATGGAATGGAACACGAGGAACAGCTGAAGGGGTTCCGCTAGAAGAGCACTATAAAGGATTCCCTGTATAAACATTGACTTCGAAGCAGCTCGATGCCAAAGTGACTCGTAATATAAAACGCGCGATCGATCGATCGTGCTGCACGACTAAAAGAATAGGTACTCCTAGCGAATTTGATTAGCAATTGAGTATGCCGGTTGATGGAGGGAAAGGACCAGTGTAGCTCGAAGCATGGGTTGTTGTGGAACGAAAGCTAGGAAGTCCATCGATCTGGACGGGGCGTCTTATACAAAGGAAATAAAACTTGGCTTGAAGTAAGTATTTACTGTCGAAAATATTCAATCATGATCTAAATCTTTAGGTGTCATGTTGTGCGTCTGGGAGAATAGAGACCTCTACACGAATTCTTGATGAGTACAAACATATTTATTAGGAAAGCCACAGGGAAGTAGAGAGTCAAATATGGCTTTTATATGTATCGCTTTTACTTGTTTATCAAATCATTCAGCGTAATTTGTCCTCAATAACCGCACAAGATCATCGTCCACAGATCTTTTTATCTGACGCTTAAAGGCATCGAAAGATCAACAAATTATTAATGTAAATGAAAATAAAACCCGTTAGTCTTTGCTAAGTAATTTTCAATTTAGAAGGGTGTACAAATGTTTCGGCACAATAAAATAATGGATTATTTAAATATACAATAAATCGTTCACTCTAAATAAATCAAATTGCTTTATATACGAAGAACAACAACGAGTACTAAGAACTCCAACGAGCGATTAAAATTGTTATAGTTTTTTCACCTAAGTATGGCGTATTACTTCAGAAGAATCGCCATGTTGCACCGAACATAATACAAAGATTATTATTCTGCATGTTTGAGAGATTTTGAATTTGAAATAGATTCTCTTGATTGGCTTATAATCCCCGATATTAATATAAGTAGACTATTTTTCTATCACTTATTCTTCTTGTTTTACATTCTACTTTTAGTAGTGTGTTCAATGTCATTCTGAAGTGTGCTCGTAATTTGACAGCTTTAAAAATTACTTTGGGGGTGTCGGGTTTGTATATATCAGTTTCTTACCGAAAAATTTTATATCAGCAGCAGCTGTCCATGAATTGTTCGAGAATTGATTGGCCCATCTAATCTTTTAGCTTTCTTTCAAAGGGCCATGGCGTCAAAGATTAAATTGCATCCGGATACGGGGTATTACGCTAGTCCTTTACGTAATGGATAAAAAATGTTCTACTCAAGATGGTGGTGCTCTCGTAAAACGTGAAATGAGAAAACAGAATGTTTAAATATATGGATAATTTGTGTTCACGAAATTGCTTATTGGATGATGAACACTTTCATTACTTTGTGTTCACGGGCCTGTTCCTCTCAGCAGAAAACCTGTCCCATGCCATTCTCGAACACAGAAAGAAGCATATGTAATATATTATAATATATAAACGCCATACCACTTGCGTCCTTAAAGGATTTCTGCTAACGTTTGGTTTAAAATTCAGTAAGAAATTTGCTCATTTGTAAACTTTCCAAGTGAAAATCTTCGCTGCGATGGAGTGTATTCTCATCAAGAAAGAGAGGAAAAACCGGGGAATTACCAAGGGTTTCCTGGCAAATGAACCTTAGTGGCCCAGTTCTTGTAGCTAGATCGACGAGTCAATTATAATGCCAAACGAATATTTTACATACAATCGGCCGCTCTATTGATCTACTCCAAATCTACCATTTTAAACGGCATCTACGCGGTTGACCTTTCTAATCGCTCTTAGAATTATCAACTTTAATGCTACGGCGCAGTGTACGTCGCTTCAGACGTCAGTGAGTGTGTGTTTAGAATTTTAAACTAATTGAGTTGATCACCTGCTTGATTCAACCTGCTTTATTCATGATAAAATTTTCAAAACAACGCTGTGCCGCATTTTATAAAACGTCCAGGGTCCAGTTGCTCGAAAGTGATTTAGCACTAATCCAGGATTAATTACCATGGTGACTCGATGGTTTTGTTCAGAACTAAACCTGGTTTAAATTTAATCCACCATCGCATGGAATGTTGTTGTTTCCGTGTCTTCATAGCGAACCATTTTTAACTCGTTGATATGCGAAAGCATAGAAACGAGTTATGGTGAGGGGGGAGCCGCGATGTCTTTCGCTCACTCCGGCACTCACTCACTCCAAAGGACCCTTTACTATTGTTACTTTAGAATATTTTAGTACCTATATCAGTAACAATTACAGAAATGTTTCTATGTATTTGACATGCGCGTAAGACCGGCTGGACCGGTTTAATAGAGGAGATGCTAGAGTCTAAAAGAGCCTCAAGGTTTCGAAGTTAGACACTAGACAGCTAGAGTTTGTAATTTTAGAGCGGAAAAGCAGTTAAGAAGTCAAGACAGATCAAGTAAAAATTGCTTGTTCATGGGGCCAGCATTTGAAATATTCTTTAATCAAATGTAATTGCTGCGACGTTAGGAGCAGCAACATATTCGCTACGAAGAATGATTCGCTACGAAAGGACGAGATTTGCAGCCGGGCGCGATTTGCATAACACGATTTTATTCGAGGTCGCTTTGAGCCTCACAATCACGACGACACATTTTGCGATGGGGGATGTAGACAGGAAATAGCACTCACCGATGAGATCGTCTGATATCGTCCGGTGAAACATCCGCTTTTGTAATGCCGGGTTTTACTGCATTTCACTGCCTTTTAAGGTACATCTGAGACCAAATAAATGCTCACAACGATGAGCTATACGTTTATTTTAACTATCTGTGTTGTGCTTTGCAAGAGAAGCGCTATTTTCACGATTAAGTTGGGTTTTATTCAGTGTTTGTTTATATGCAGTTGCAGTCGCGTGCCAAAGTGCATCAGAATCAGATTATCCGATTGTCTGGTGTTCGAAAAAGCTGAAGACCTGCAGTGAAATGCAATTTTTGCTAACAGCTCTCATTTGTATAACAGTCGTTATACAAATGTTTATTGTAATTCCCAAATTCCTCGGTTAAGCTGTTTGCCAAAGCAAAAGTGTCTCACCTTTGTGGCAATGGTTTCTTCTACTTGAAAGGCCCAAAATGCAGTAAAACAATAGGCAACAGTCAATCAACGAGAATATAGCATCTCTACCCCAACAAGAAGCAGCCGCTTACAGTCATGAATAAGTGTATACCAAGGCATGTAGATTGTAAAATCGCGCTCGCAGCATTTTACTTTCAATTGAAACCGCTAGTTTAAAAGTAGGTGTAAACTCACCATGTCATTTCACGTGTTATTTAACTCATTTCTTCCTATCTTCAGGGAACAAAAACATGGCAGCTATCAGTCACTGAACAAGCTCAACGAAGTAGCGATTACCGAAGAGCATGAGTCCCCAACTAAAGGGTTCCACCTTACTCTACCAAAGTTCGAATCACCAACGAAGAACTTCAAATCAAGCACAGAGGAGCTGATGCCTTTAACTTCATCATTAGATGAACTACTGGGAAATAAAGAAGAAGTTACGAAGAAAAGTTCTAGCAATGGTAGACGGGCCCGTCCGGTGGATAGGGAGTTGGGAGATAGAAGCTTGTCACAGAGCACTGGTGCACTTTCGCCGGGCGCAATCAATTTTGATATTTACCCAATTGCTGAGCACCATGAGAATACCAAAATACATTCCCTTGAGCGAGAGCCAAAGAGACTCCAAGCGGGAATTAAGGAAAATGAGAAATGGAAAAGTGAACCAATTCTCTCTGAGGCAGTGGTGGGCAAAGCCGGTAAGGGGTCAGAACTTGTCGTGTCGCCTGGCGGTGATGTGAAACAGGGCAGCGGTGATGTGAATGCAGGACATGCGCGCAGTAAACCGGAGACTATAGAGGAGCTTCGTGCGCAAGTGTACCTGGGTAATGTGGAAGTTGAGGCGCCAAGTACTGATAAGATTGTACGGATCTTCACGAGCTCCACGTTTACAGGTCAGCTCACTTTTATGTATCGCATAATATAATTTTGACGCACACTACCCGCAAATAGCACGCCAATATAGGCGACTAGCAACTTGCCTGGTCTTTCAAGTTTGAGTATATCTGCGCCCTTATAAAAGTAAGCTTTCCCAGCGCTTGGAAACTCAAGCTGGCTCCAGTACACAAGGGCAAGCGCGCAAAAAAACGGTATAACGGACAGACGCAGTACTTGTGTAAACCGACGCTTACTAGTTCCTCGGATTTTTTTGTTCGTTACTGTTCCCGTGGAATCGTCTCTAGTCGGCTCGTTTAACGTTAACCGTAGCTCCAAGAACCTAGGGTTGCCAGGGTAAAACGAAGCCAAACTTGTCCCATCTCGTGCGCCAGGGCCCTCCCATCCCCTACCCCCCGTCTTTCCCCTGACGGGAGGTAAGGGAAGGACCTTGGCGCGTGAGGGTGAATTTGTCTCTGGCACTCACTATCTTATCCATCCTGCCTAGATACCCAGGCGGAGCGAAACACCCTCATGGAGCGCGTCTATCCCAAGCTCAAAGAATTCTGCCAAGAACATGGTTACGAGTTTCAAGTTGTCGACATGAGATGGGGGGTCCGAGACGAGAGCACGGACGATCACGTGACATCTGAACTGTGCATGCGCGAGCTAAAGGCTTGTCAGATGCTCTCAACTGGACCGAACTTTGTGGTGAGAGAATAATAATGCGCGCATTTTCACTTTGCTAGTGATAGTCGGGCAAACCGGGTTTTTATGTTACTCCGGGCGATTCCAGCTATAAGCGCGCTCTCTCTCCTTGCTTTAGAAATGCATTTGGAATTCACCACGTCCAACTACCGGGATACATGGCGCATATGTTAAGCACTTGATTCGCGACAGCTAAAAACGGCCAACACCCTAGCGCCCATCCATTGTAGTGGAATTAATCCTCCATTGCAAAATAAAAGCAAATAAACAAAACAAAAACCTGACTTCTTTCTAACAACCACAAATGGAGACATAGCAGCAACATCCTTACTTAAATATACCCTAGCGCTGGTGGGTGCTTTGAACGTACTAGAGAACTTTCTGCCTCTGATGTAACTGTTTTCCCCTGATTAAAATGATCACTGTTACTAACATGTTTTTTTTGTCTTCGTTTTAGACGTTTCTTGGCCAAAAGTACGGTTTTCGTCCGTTCCCTTCCAAGATCCCCTCCACTGAATACGAAAAACTATACGCAGCCATCGATGATCCAGAAGACAAAAAGCTCTTCGATGATTGGTTCAATCTCGATAACAATGCTGTGCCCCCGGAATACGTGTTGCAGCCAATCAGCTCTCACTTTCCCGCCTTTACAGATCCTCCGAGTAAGGAAGCGAGGCGCGCCGCGCAAAAGGAATGGTGGGATATATTCCTGGTTCTCCAAAATGCCTTGCGGGTCGCAGCGAAGAAGAAGCTGAATAAGAAGGAGGCTCATAAGTATTTCATGTCAGGTACGGCATGGTTTAGACAAGTTACTCCTAAATAATAGAGCAGATTTCAGATGACCGTCAAAAGTAAATCAGCGTCAAGTCAGCGTTTTTATTGGTCGAGAGCGAACGTCTTTCGTCTTTCAGGCAATCAAATTTGGGAACTAAAACAAAACGCACCATTTTGCGCACGTCATGACTAAACGCATGTTTGTTTTACTTCGCCTCCTGATTGGTTTGTTGTTGAATGGCTTCCACTCCTGATTGGCTAATGGTTTTGTATTGCGTTTAGTTTTCGACACTGGTCTGAAATCCGCTCTATACATCTAGGAGTTTTCTCCTTAGACGCGTAAGAAAATCGGCTTGGCGTCTTAACCTTGCGCACGCAAGAAATAGAGTACATTTCATGAATGTGAAAATAAAGCGCAGGAGGATGGCTCGAGGATTCAGCGCTATTTTCCTTTATATAATAGTGGATTTTTTTTTCAGTTACCGAAGACGAGATCCGGCGTGGTATTATCAGCAGTTCCGACCCCAACAACTCGGCGCTTTGGTTCAAACGCACTATCACAGACTTGAATGACAACATTAAGAGCGACAAATCAAAGAAATTCATCGACATTGTAGAGATCTCAAAACGAAAGCGAAAGAAATCGGTCGTGACAAGGGAAGTCGATAAACCTAGTCAGACTCTACTCAAGGGCCTTCACGACGAAATCCGACGAACTCTCGACAAGACGAATGTTTTTCCGTACGAGATTAAGTGGGCGTCGGAAGGAGTCGAGGAGGCCAATCTGACGCATGCGCAGTACTTGGAAAGCTTTGTAAAGATTTCTATGACGTAATGAAAAGGAGAATCATGGATGCTATTACAAAACGCGAAATCAGTGAGATTAAAGACAAGGATAATATTTTCGAAGAAGTCGTGCAGCACATTTCGTTTTGCCAATTCAAGTGCGCCAACTTCCACGGTAGGGAGGACATCCAAGAGATAATCCATTCGTACATCTCGGGGAATTCACGGAAACCGCTCGTGATATATGGCGATTCGGGTTGCGGAAAGACCTCATTGGTTGCCATGGCAGCGAAGTGGGTTCAGTCATGGTGTAAGGAGGAGCCCGCTGTTGTCCTGCGGTTTCTAGGGACGACGCCAGACTCTTCTAGTATCCGCCTTGTTCTTCGTAGCGTCTGTCTCAGCTGTGTAAAGCGTTTGGCGTCAATCCCAAGGTCGTACCTCAGGTAGGTTAAGCTCTATTGTTGTTCCTTTTTTGGAATGACTGTTAATGTCCTCATACTAATACTATTTTCCTCAGGCAATTCACCAGAACTTGCAGATACTCGAGACATGTCCTCCTAGTCGCCATTTTTGTTTTTCCCCGCCGAAGGAGAGACGAGATTTTATCAACCACAGGCATCCCACGCGGTGCGGTAGTGAAGCAAAGATGAATATGAAAGCCGGCTTCGGCAAGCCCACAGGAAAGCTGAAGCGACTGAGATAAAACAAGGATGCCAAAGGGTTTTGACCCAGTCACAACTAACGGAGTGTAAGCTCATGACAATGAGTGGAAACTGAAGCTTGTTTCTGTCTCTACAGGACTTACAAGATCTTGTCCGAGAATTTCAAGACCGCCTTAAGATGGCGAAACCCAATCGTCCAATCATCGTTATTCTTGACTCTCTTGACCAATTAGCGAGTAGTGATGATGCTCATCAAATGTCTTGGTTGCCAAGGCAACTACCCAGAAACGTGCATGTGGTCTTGAGCACCCTTAAAGATGAGAAATATCAGTGTTACCCGGCTCTGAGAGTAAGTAGTTCGACTGCTGGGAGTTGCTTTGCATTGTCATGAGCTTCCTTAAAGAGCCTCAGTCAGCTGCAATGGACGACTCCAGCTATAACGCACGCGCGCGCTGCATGTCGGTAAATGTGGGACTTGCCGGACAAACTGTTAAAGCGCGCGCTGCATTCTGGTAGTTGTGGGACACGGCTTGGGCTTTTCCGAATAAAGAAGAGCACGCGCGCTTATAGCTGGAATCGTCCATTTTGTCAGCCTAGCAACATACCGAGTCGAAGAAAGCATCCATTTGCAATAGCTGAGCTCTTATTTTCTTTCAAAGACTATTATATTACTCTAAAACCTTCCTTCAATATACTCGTATCCCTAGCCCCGTCCCTAGACTAATCCTTTTTTGACAGCTCCATGATGCTTTGCGCACTCATGCTTTCCAACATGACGGCCACTTTTCAAGCTGACAAGGGCGGGCAGCAAAACCAGTGACGTCATAGCTAGGCTTTGCGTGACAAGCCTGCCGAGTAGCTTGGAGACAGGTTATTGTATCCCCAATAACTCTCTTCTTGCCCTGCACGCGTTACAAGCAAATAGGCCGTTTTCTTGACTAGTTTTCCGCAGACTTTCCGATTCCCCAATCGCGCCTCGAATAAATGATCATTATTTTATTTCTGTTGTCTTTAAATACTCTCCGCCTATGTTCAGAATCTTCTTATTGAATATTTTTATTCCTCCTACCGCACAGAAACTATTTCCAGACGAGGAGTGCTTCATAGAGATCCCCACTCTTCCATCTGACGTAGCGTCCAGTATCCTAACGTCATGGCTGGATTGCGATAAGCGTAAGCTGACTGACGACCAGCGGTCTATTGTACTAAAGGGCTTCAGTAAGTGTCCGCTTCCTCTGTACCTGAAGCTCGCGTACGACCTGTCGGTCACGTGGAAATCCTACACCCCACCGGAACACACTGTGCTGGAGAAAAGCGTACAAGGTAAGTCCTTGTTGACGTTACGAGCGTGTGTATAGCACCGTGTCACCTTATAATAATAACATCTGAGATTGAATGCAAGGACTCAGATTACAACAATTTAAAAATGTACTTTTTATGATTCAATGTGCTATTTATCCCTTGTGATATGCGTGTGTTCTACGTATTCCTAATCTGCAAATTTATCAGTGCACTTGAGGCGCTTGTGTTCTATAAGAGGAACTTCTTTCTCTGGCGCAAAGCGTTATTTGTGCGCTTGGTACTACACAGCGTGGCTTTGTGTCGCCAAAAATAGTACCTACGCTCCACACTCGTTGCGGCAAAAAAGTCGTCTCTTCAGTCGTCTCTTCTGCCGAGTGTGGGAGTGCGCTCCACAATCGTTGCGGCAAAAAAGTCGTCTCTTCAGTCGTCTCTTCTGCCGAGTGTGGGAGTGCAGGCTACTTCAGAAGTAGAATTCTTTTATTCGTACTATAAGATACGTATAACATTTTTGATATCCTTTATAGGGATGATCAAGGCCCTGTTCAAAGGTTGGAGAGAAAACACGGCAGCATCCTTATCAATCACGCGTTGGCGTATCTTACGGCGTCTAAACATGGCCTTAGTGAGCCCGAACTAGAGGATGTCCTTAGCTGTGATGAGGAAGTCTTAGATGAAGTGTTCCAATACTGGACGCCTTCCATGCGTAGAATACCTCCTTTACTATGGTCACGAGCGCGCGCCGATCTCAACTCGTACCTCGTTGAGCGCGGTACGGACGGCGCTCGGGTCGTCACGTGGTACCACCGACAGTTTCACGAAGTTGCTGCGGAGAGGTACCTCAGCTCGGGTCAGATGGATTTCAAGGTGATTCACTCTAATTTGGCGGATTTTTTCCATGGTCGCTGGTCCCAAGGTGCGAAGAAAGATGATGGAAAAGGGGCACTAAAGGACCGCCATGTCTCCGCCCAACCCTTCAAGTTCAGCAAGACGGTGTATAATCTGAGAAAATTGAACGAGCTTCCTTATCATCTCATCAATTCTGGCGACGTAATGCAACTAAAACAACACGCGCTGTGTAATTTCGAGTTCTTGTCCAGTAAACTAAACGCGACATCGCCTCGTCGTGTACTCCAAGATTTCACAGACTCTCAAGAGACGTTCCCCGCGGATAAGGACATCAGACTCGTCTGCGAAACTTTACAGCTGTCACGTGATGCACTGGCTGTATCCGCTGACCAGATCGCAGCTCAGCTGATAGGACGACTCTCCTCGCCCCGGTCCCCGACGCCCGTGATCGCGCGTTTACTCCGTCAGGCGCATCATCCAGTGAACCCCTCGTTCATTCCTAACATCGCTTGTCTAACGCGGCCGGGCGGCAAGCTCGTACACTCACTACCAGGTCTCCACGGTTCTGTGGTCGTCAGCAAAGACAGCAGCAAGGCATTGTCAGGATCACGTGACAAGGTGATCAAATTTTGGGATGTGCAGAGCGGGCAGGTCCTCAAGTCGATTGACACGCCCACCGAGGTCGGGCAAGTCGCGTTCTGTTTGGATGACACATTCGCCGTAGCGTCATGCAGGGGCTCCATCCAGACGTGGGACCTGAGAACAGGGGGACTGGAGAGCGACTTCGAGGGGTCGACCCCACCGGCCCTTATCACAGTCGCAGCGGAGGGGACTATTCTTGTTGCCATACTGAATGAGTCTATCAAAATCGTCGATCTCGCAAAAAATTGTCAAGTCAAGCGATTTGAAGATGGAGAATACGTACATAATAGAATCGCAAGCATGAAAAACTACGTGGCGTTCGCGAACTCATCCCAGCGCTGCGTTCGTTTATTTGACCTTGAGAGTCTTGAATTCACAACAACCTTCCAAGCGTTCGCAGAGGACTCGGCTGACGTAGTCAGTACGCTCATATTAAGTCCCTTTAACGAGGGACAACTAATAGTGTCCTCACAGAAGTCCTTTAACCTACGGGTGTTCGACATAAGGTCCACAAACTGCCTTCACGTGTTAGGCCCTGATATTTTATACCCCGCAGTGACCTCAAGCGGCCACTATATGTTATGTACGAATTGTTATAATGATGTGAGCGTGTGGAATCTGGAAACCGGAACCAAGGAAAGGAACGTGATCCGGCACCCACCCACCACAGCCATCACGAACATCACTAGCGTGAACATGAAGATTATTGTAACCGTGTCAGATGACAAGCTGGTCAGAGTCTGGGATCTGGAGAGGGAGGAGGTATGAGTGTTGGTCTTTACATTTTTTGCCACAAATAATTTAGGCCATTCCCATCTTAATGCCGCAATCACCAGCATATTTAGCGCGTGCTTTATTTTGATGGCGCTGTAAAAGCACGCATTGGTTAAATGCGGGACAACGTGTGCGTCAATTTTAATAAGTGGAATGATGAAGAGCAGTTTGCGCACGACTCTGAAAAGGCACGGAACGCAGTGCGTCCAAGGTACAGAACCTCATCTCGTAAACATTAAGTCAATCACATCACGCGAAAATACCAGTCAATCAAAATGCTTAGAGAAGGCACGGCACAGTACTGTTATGACGTGATCGACACGGCTTGCCATCCCATGCCATTTTCGCATACAAACTCTGTTAACAAATGTGTGTATTTACATGGCGCGATATCTTCGCAAGTTTGAAACCAATAGCTCTCAAACTTGCCTGTTCTACTAATTAAGGGAAACTCTTTCAAATGCTAGATTCAAATTTTAGTTTACTTGTCTCTAAATTTTGATTTTAATTAGGATCCATGGTCCCACAACTAAGAAGATGAAGCGCGCTTGTTCTTAACAGTCCATTTACCGACATGCAATACACGCATACATGATCGTCCATTCCTAGACGTAGGTTTGGGTTGCCTGTGGTTACTACAGGTAAACCGCTTCCGCGTACAAGAATTCTAGCACCAGACAAAGTTATATCCTTCTAGCCGGTATAGCCTAACTCAATCTCTTAGTCCTAAGGCTTGTTATTGCTTTTGTAGGCTGCTAATGCGGATTTCGAGGACAACAAAGGCGAAAACAGCATTGAACACTTGATGATGATCAAGAGCAGTTTCCAAAAGCAAGTCGTTACCAAGTCACGCTCATCAGGTGAGTACCCTGCGCAAGAGCAAAAAGGCAAAAACCTGTGCGTATGCTTTGCTTTCTTGCGGTCATGTTCGCGCGATTTCACACTGAATTTGCGTTTTAGCTTTAGAACTACTTGACTGTATTTGGTGCATACGCAGAACATACCAAAACATCTGCCAAAATGTAGACGGATGTATGACCACGTATGCAATGTCATGAACCTGTCATTCTATGTCCCAGGCCCCATTTGCGTTTGGAACGTCAGTAACTGCCAACCAATCAGGACACTGACTGGAACCGAGGCTGATGAAGTACTAGTAGTGGATGAGACACGCGCTGTGATTCGCTCCGAGGCCAAACTCGCGCTGGTTGATCTACAGGAGGGAAAGCTAGTCAAGAAAATGCGTTCAGAGTTCAATCCTAAGAAAGAGAAAGTGAACCGTCATGCTAGCTCGCTCTACAAACGTCGAGACCTCGCCATCAGACTTGCAGAGAGCCCGCGAGTCAACCCACGATATCAAACGAAGACAAGAAAATTTAACGACTGCGCATTAGTGGGAAACTCACACGTGCTGGTATTGTCGAAAGACAGGCTCTATATGAAGCTAGCGTCGTTAGAGACCGGTGAACCAGTGGCGAAACTAAAAGCCGGACAGCGCGCTATCATTGAGACAATAATGGTCAGCGGTAGCGGAACAGTGGCGGTTTGCGCATGCGAGAACTTCCCCTTGATGGTGTGGGATATACATGAGAGGAAGAAGCGGTTTTCTCTTGAGATGGCTGGCAGCTTTCCTCAGCTTGCGGTGGCCGATATCAGTTACAGTGGACGGTACCTCGTGGACGTTATCAGACTCGACCGCTCACACAGGTATCTACACTTACCAGGGGCGTAGCCAGGGTTGGGGGGGGGCCTTTCTCGGTAGATTTTCCCATACATTTACTGTATTTGCTGGAGGAAATTTGAACATTTTCGTCCCATGTTTTCACTATCCCCCCCCCCCCCCCCCCTTCAGAAATTCCTGGATACGCATCCATTGTGGTTAGACACTGCGGTGCGTTATCATGGGAAAAGTGTTTTCATGTAAATACTGCAAAAATGTCGAGCGCCTGAGAACTGGAGATTTTGGGTTTATGAAACATGACACTTTGTTTCTATACCAATCTCTCTCTTAGCGGGGTTGCGCTATGAGAGAGAGAGCTGTGCATATATTACTTTATATACAACAACACTAGTAAAACGCGCGCTCTGATTGGCTGACAGCCGTGTGTTATTAGAGTACACATGCACGATTGACGTCATAGTGCGCGCATGCAAGCAAAACCGAGTATGAAATGCGCGCACTGTTTGAGCTCATTCATCTTTAGAAAAATCGCTTTTGTTGTTGTATAAAACAAATAGATCTCGTTTTTTGTGCGTATGTACTGTAATAGATACACAGAAGACGTCACAGAATGTCATGAACAACAGTCACGCAACTGCGTCTCGTTGCGTACTTTTTTGTTCATAACATTCTGTGACGTCATCTGTGTATCGATTACAGTACACACGCACGCAAACCGAGATCTATTTGATAATTATCCGCGCCCCGCTACCTTGGTTCCTTTTCTCTTTCCGTGTGACTATATTTAGTGAAAATGCCATATGTACCTTATAATTTTAGGTCTGTAGTCACGTGGGATCTGACGTCAGGAACAGTGATGCATGTGATTGGTCAGGGCTGAACGTGTGGGCGGTTGCTGTGTCGTCCGAGAGCAAGCGCATGGTTGTTACCGGAAGCAGTGGATCTGGCGAGACGATACGCATCTACGATCTCAGCACTGGCGAGATCAAGCACCAGTTGGCAGGGCACACAGAGCCCGTCAAGGGGATATTGCTTTCGCGTGACGGAAAGCGCCTTCTCAGCTATGTCCCCATGGGTGCGCGAGACAGGAGTGTTTGTTTATGGGATATACTCACTGGGTGTCCGATCGCGTCTTTTACTCCGGATGTCCCGGTCTCCAGCTGTGTACTCAACGACGACGGTGACCAGGTCGTCATGGTGATCAACAAATCTCGGCCAATCGTATCGCTCGCTTTAACGCACGAGATGGGGTCACGTGAGATGTCGGTTGATGTGTCTAATCCTTACTTTTCGCACCCCACCCTACACGGGGCTGTTTTTGACATGAGTGAGCAGATGAGTTGGGATAATACAGAAGATGATGGGGGTGATTAGCGACATGGCGACGACGGAGGCTTTTCTGCTTTTTCGTATCGGATATTCATCATGGCTACTCGTGAATCACTGCCTGCCATGGTTGCAACGTTTCTTAAAACAATATTGAATAGCTCTTTTGTATCTCTTAACGTATTCAAGTCGTCTAGCTGATAGGATTTTCTGTCCCTTTTATCTCGCGACGAACTATTAACTATTTGCTCAAATTAAAAGCAAAGTTCAAAACAGCGACAGATGGTTTCAGTTCGCCGCACAGGTCTAGGATTGGGTAAAACGATACAAGCAAGTTCCATGCTATACTTCCTTTGCGACTTGAGTTCTATTCCAGCTAGTAGTACATGCTGCGATTAACTAGGGTTTCATTGCCCCAAATGCAAACTTAGAATGCGTGTATTCTGACAAAGTCAGGCACTCACCCAGTTCCGCGGGCTTCCTGTGCTAGCAAATTTCGTAAGATGCTTGTAGCAGAAAGCGTTGCGCATTAGTTTCAAGAACAAGGCTAGACGCGAATGCGAGTTTGTGTTTTAATTTGATTTTGTGTTGTTTTCTCTTATTTATCCAGTTAGCGAAGTGGGATGGAATTCTTGATATGCTATATGGGAAAAGGAAAATAATTACATTTTTACCTGGTTTATTCTTCTTTGAATGTATACTAAAGAAATACTTAAGACATAATAAAGCATTTTATGAGAGATTTGACTGATTCAGACACAACAGGCACGCTGCAGTATTTCAAGCGGAGAAAGACTGTACACAAACGTGGGAAAAAGGGAGGACTACAGAAATTCACAGGCTCTATCCCTCCCTTGCAAGTGTACTGTATACACCATCTTAGTTATATCTTTTTAGTCTTTTCTCTGTTTTTAACCACCTCAGCCAAAAAAAAAAAACGAGCATTTTGGGAGAATTCTATTTTGAGATTTTAAGGATTGTGGTTGGCGGAGCATTAACTCTTTTAATAAGATTAACTTGCGCGTTAATAAGACTCTTTTCCCGGCCGCGCGCCGCACTGAACATTTAACTTTTAGTGCTCGCAAGCGCGTCAAAGCCGTGAATAAAATTATTAATAAAATATTGTAAACAAAACAAAAAAATAATTTTTAAAATTAACAGATACGTTTTTACCTAGCGCAGGATCCTGTAGCTCGAAAGTAGCACAGGCCACTCGCGCAGGCAGGTACATGCCGAGATCGATCCAGCGCGTTATGTTTCCGGGAGCGAGGAATTGTTAACGGCTCCAACAAGGCCCCTAAAGAACTTGTTTATATTTGTAAAATTTGAAGACTCTATGAGGGACTACAATTTGGCGGGACGATGGTGGCCTCCTGCTGGTAGTAAGGTATGCAGTGGGACGTAACTCGGCCATCACGCAGTACGTGCTGGAGGATAGCGCAAGCTTTAGCCTTCAATATGGTTGGATCGATGAACGGAGATTCGTGTGGAGGGGAATTGACCGATCAAGGAAAAACGCCGTGAGTAACCTAACGAGTATTTTAAAATGTGTGTTCATTTGTGTAAAATTTTGCGTGCGACCCTCTGAAAGATCCGGATTCCAGCTTTGTTTACGAGCGCAGTGGATGATTCCCTTTGTCTTCTCTTCTTGGCATGGTCCCAAGGAAAGTTTAAACCGCCGTAAATGTCCCTTCACAGACCAGGGTAACCCATTGATAATGTCCTTGTACGATCGTCTGATGACTGCATGAATTTATCAAGAGGGGATACGGCGTAGGCTAGTCTAATATATAGATTTAGCCACTGGCTAAAAGCGGAGCTCCCGGTTGCATATTTTTCCCGTACTTTAATGAGACAAAAAGGTTGTCTTTGTACATAGCCTGACACCGCCATACCACGTGACTAAGCACTTGCACCCCACTTGCACACGCCAATTAACCCCCGACAAGCGTTAGTTACTTATGTGGCGTAAACTAGAGTAGTGATACACAAGGTGACGTGTTAGCTTCACACCTCGCCGATGAACCATCCTTAGACACGCCCTCTTATGGCTATATTTGGAATGCGATAGTCTCATAAATATGCATAAGCGCCCATGGAGATTATGAACTACACATTGTCGAGCGTGAACTGTTCTTCATTCGAGCTCAAATTTTAACTTTCTGTAGGATGTCAGGTGGAAATTGCAACGCGCCAGAACGGGGGTAAGTCCTTTGAACATTCTACATCAACTAAAACATATTAGATTTTATTTTCAACATTAAAACACGACGTTCGATAATTTGTGTTTCCGAGAGTCAAAACCTTTACACGTCAACACGTCAAAACATGCGATTTCTGTAAGATTTGTTGTTCATAGCAAACTCGTGGCGTATTTGATTTTATATTGGTGTTTTTATTGTGCTCTTAATGCCTCATGGCATTGATTTTATGGGAATTTCGATCTTCCAGTACGCCACTCGTATGAATTAGCATAATCATGAGTTGATGTTGTACGAATAATATTGGATTTGTAATTGTACCAGTGTTGTGTTTGTTTGTTTACACGACTACACCTTTGCGTTCGATAATGTTTTTGTTATTTCGATTAGCTCGCCAACACATATATTGTGTGTTTGTGGAGAAGGCAGCAGTACTAACCGGTGCCAAGTAAATCGGATTAATACCTGACAAGGTGATTGGTACTGTCAGACCCCAAGCTGTTGAACTGTGTGTAGTAGGATGCAAACCCTGAAATTATATCTTTATGAGAAAATGGCAAGAAGAATATCTGTAGTTATGCAGTAAACATTATGCAGTAAACAGGCACCGCGGAGACGGGGGGCTTAGCCCCCCCCCCCCCCCCCCCCCCCCCCCCCCCATAATTTGGCCGCCATTTTGAAAATATTTGTGCAATTCATGTGCCGCTTCTCGAGAAAACTAAAAAAGTTACAAATTTCAGACCCAAGTTGTACCATCCTGATTTAGCCCCCCCAATTGAAATTATGCTCCGCCGTGCGTGGTAAATATACAAAGAAAAAACTGCAGTGCAAAAAAGCTCAAGGCAAAACCATTAGTTGGCATACACCAACTCAGAGCTAAAAGAATTTAAAAGAATCCTAATTACCCCCCCCCCCCCCCCCCCAAGTATGCTATCTTTATTTTGACATTTGGCTTTAAAAAGCATTTTTGCAAAAATACAATGAAAGGCTGATTATAGCCAGTTTCATTAAAACATACTTATTTAATTCTCTCCTTGTCCTTTTTCCAGACATGAATACAGTCACAGTTATGATGAAGTGGATGAAATCTGTCATAACCTTAGAAATCAAACCAGTTATCTACCTACCATAGGTGTCATATGTGGCTCAGGGCTGTCAGCTTTAGGAGATCTAGTCACAGACAAGCATGTGATTCCTTATGAGAAAATCAAACAATTCCCTCGAAGCACAGGTAAAACTCTTGCTCATCTCTGAAAAATAGATGATTTCATAACAGGCTGTGACATTATAGCTATTGGAAGATCTAACATGGATTGATGCACCTCAGCCAAAAGAATGGAAACAAAATAATAGAAGGAGAATACAATAGAATTAGGTGCATCAAAGCCATTAGGATTAGATCTTACAATGAGCTTTCTCCAGTGCTCCCAATTCAGTGCCTTCCTACCTATAGCTCTAGCCATCCATGCCAACCATTATCTTTTATCTCACTCAGATCACCTCCTCCAGCTGTTTCTTGGGCATCTTACTTTTCTTCCCCTGGGAGTTCCATGCAAGAGCATTCCACATGATGTTATTCACTGGCTTCCGTAAGGTGTGGCCAATCCATCCCCACTCAAAATCACTTATCTGATCCGCGAATAGGGTACCTATAGCCCCACTGCCAGCTCTCTCTCTCTCTCTTTGTGCTGTTTTAGCATTATTGTAATACCTATTATTTATCTGTCATTTTCTAGTTGTTGGACACACTGGCCAGCTAGTGTTTGGCAAGCTGAATGGCAAAACCCTGGTCATGATGCAGGGTCGTACTCATCTTTATGAAGGATACAATCCAGGACAGGTAATATACATTTTGCTTAGAAAATTGAAGATCCCCTTGATTGTTATTCTACAGAAGTGTCAAAGGTGAAAACCCAAAATTTATTCCTAATTCCAGGGTATTTTTTAACTAGGCTGAGCTATAGTTGTTGTTTCATACTCGAATATGATTTCTTTAGATGTTTGAGGGCCAAATGGTCATCAGCAAAGGCTGTAACATGTTTACCCTCATTGAACAAATTTCTTATGATATCATTATTCTTATCCCTGTGATGATGTTAGAGTGTTGTTTTGTTGTAATCTCTAGATCACTTTGCCAGTGCGAGTCATGGCCCATCTAGGTGTAAAGACTCTGATAGTAACAAATGCTGCAGGGGGGCTGCGGCAAGAATGGAATGTAGGAGATATCATGGTGATCAAGGATCACATCAACCTGGCTAGTCTGGCCGGTCTTAGTCCACTCCGGGGTCCTAATGATTCAAGGTGGTGTAATAGGCAATAGTGAAATCACACTAGTGTGGGTCTATTGTCAGTGCTGCATTTTGATTGGTTGAGCTACTAGTAGGCTACTCGTTGTGAAAGTGTCAGATTTGAAGGCCAGAAAATGGCAAATTACCAGACCAGAAAACCGTATTGGCTATATAAGATGACCTACTAGTGTGACTTGACTAAAACAATTATTCCTCTCGTCGTCATGGCCTCAGAACCCATTCATCATGAAGGAATAATTCTTAAATAGCACAGTTTGTGCCCTGATTTGCATGTTATTTGTATATTGGAATGCACAAACATTTAATACTCCTTTCGAGTTAAAATACATGTGCAGTGTCAGCAATTTTCATTTAAATTTCGGCTGAAAAAAATAATAATTGAAAGCAATAGTACACAGCAGCAATAGGCCATTTGCACTAACCGGGTCACATGACCCCAACTACCTCTTAACGAGATGTTATGTGAAAATCAATTCCAGAAATACAAAGAACCGATTGATATTAGTCAGAAACCCAAGTTTCAGCTTAAAATCGCTCACCTTGATCAAATGGCAGCGAGTTGAATTTTCAATATTTTATTCAGAATGTATGGGATTCGGGTCACGTGACCTAGTTAGTGCAAATGGCCTATTGATGTCTATCTATACGTATTTTTCTTCCAGAATGGGTCTGCGATTTCCCGCCATGTCAGACGCTTACAATAAAAAACTACAAAAGCTTGCTCTCGACACGGCAGCAGAGCTTGGTTTTGGTGCGTTCACACGCAACGGCGTATATTGTGCGCAAGTTGGCCCCGCATTCGAGACACCCGCCGAGTGTCGATACTTATTAAATGTGAGTTATTAACCGGTTGGGAGGTCTGGATCGTGAAGTACCGTGACCGAGGTCTTGTAACTACTGACCGAGACTGGAGGTCGAGGTCACGGCATTTCACGGTCCGGACCGACCCCAAGCCGGCAAATAATATATTTATTTTTGTGCCTTAAGTGAAAAATCATAAAACTTCAGAGAAAAAATTGAGCGCGCACCTCAGAATTCAGCGGACTAGCAATTTGAGCTCTAATTCTTTCCTTTCCCTAAACAGGCAGGCACAGACGCGGTGGGCATGAGTACTGTGCACGAGGTCCAGGTCGCAAGGCATGCTGGGATTGAGGTTCTTGGGATCTCGCTCATCACCAATATTGCCGTGGTTGGGTACGGAGATGACGTCACACACCCCAATCACGAAGAGGTTCTTGAGACCGGCAGGAAACGCGCCGCGGATATGCAGAAACTTGTCTCAAGTGTTATAGAAAAATTGTCATAGGATTTAACGTTTTATCCTCGGGGACCCCAGTGCGCCGCGGCGTCTTTTCTTCTTTTCTCTCTTTTCTCTCAATGTATGTATGTATGTCTTTCTCCCTCACCCCTTCCCCTCCCCTTTTGCAATTGTGCGCCCCCATTCCGCTCCCGTGTTCCCGACATTTAATTCGAAAAGGTTCCCCCTAAACTGCATTTGACAGTTGCAAAAAAGGAAGAAAAAAACTGGAATTCCAGTGCACGTTCTAATGACGACCCTCGAAATTATGCTTACCCATCCTGCATTCCATATTTTGGTAATGCCCAACCTGGGTTTTGTTCCTGTACTAGGGTACATACCCCCCCCCCCCCCCCCCAGCAGCCTGCTCTAGCACTATTCACCCTGGAAATCCCGAGAGGTCCTCAGCCGGGGGTGCGGATATGTTTGCGACTGCCAGGCTTGTGTTTTGGTTTGTTCATTTTTGGGTGGTCACTGAACTGAAGGTCCAAGTTTTCATTGAGGATTGCCCAGCATCCTTATTGAATTAGATGTATACTAATATTTTCCTGCTGGGAAATTCCGCCTACTTTCCTGCTCCTTTTAGCATCTTTTCCAGGCGCAGATCCAGGGGGGTTCATCGGGTGCAAATGAACCCCTCCTCTCCCAACGAACCGATCTTTTTGGGATGGGATCGCTAAAGACCTTTTGTCATTTCAGAGTGGTTCTTTTCTTTTATGTGACCCAATATATACCAGCAGAAAAAAAAGAAGGGAGTTGGGAAAAGGGTGTGTTGATAGGAAATGGGTGAATGGAAAACAAAATATAATAACAGTAAACAATGTTCTTAAATTGCGATTTTGCAAAATGTTTCATTGTTCGCAAGGTAATTATTATTACATGAGTATATTTTATTATAAAGGTATTTGGTTATTTAACATGTTTGTCCACCTGAATTGCCAGAAAAAGCGTCTTGAATAGTTTAGGTTTCGGGAAATTTTAGTGCCGTCCCCGAGTGGCTAAACTAGGAAACATCGCACGCGGTTCTTGGACATATCAAATGTTTCTTGTCTTGCGAAGAAACATTTCTTTGTGTCCCGGCAACAAAAATTTGTTTCTCGCGTGGCTAAACTGGGAAACATACTAGAGGAAACGTGTCCGGCTACAATGTTGAGCGCTACATGTGTCCTAGTTTAGCCAGGGCTTAAGAATCTAACTTTCTCAGATCGAAAATATTTCATCTCATTCTAGTTAAACTGTTGGTATTTTACACGAGTGTATTTTTATGTTTATATAAGCAGTGCATAAATATTGTGCAACGCAATACTTACAGCAAGATAATGTAATAATAACCGACTCGGATAATATATAGGAATTTTTAATTGGAAAAAAATGTCAATAAATGTAATATCCATGTAGTTATTGTGGAATATGTCATTCTCGTACCCAGAGCTCCCCGGCTCGCGCTCGTCACCTCGCGGGGAAGGCTCTGGCAACTGCCATTTGATTGGCTGAATCGGCGCGCTTTTGAAAAACGTGGACAATTCGTTTGCTAGTCCTCTTTACAACCTGTGCCCTCGACATCTACGAGTTCTACCAGTGTCGTACCCAGACGCCTTCCGTTTTTTGCTTAGGGCGCGCAAAGATTTGTGGGATAGTTTTAGCAGGGCGCGCAGGGATTTATGGGATAGTTTTAACAGGGCGCGCTCAGAGAGAAATCCCCGCAAGAGACGCAACAAAAATAACGTCTGGATACGAGACTGGAGTTCTACGCTCTACAAGCAACAATGAGGCACAAAAAAGTCCTTTTCTTATACACATGCGTTAGTGTACTCACATTCCTTGACTCCGCACCCCATGAGCGGACGAGCCGCAGAGCTCTGGGATCACAAATGGATAGTATGGAATACAATGAATAAACACGCACTTTGAAAAAAAACAGCTTATTGTTATTTTTTTGCTAACCATCAAAATCAATAAAGTTTTCCGGAAGTGAAATCAAACTTTGCATTTTTGAATCATGCTAATCTCGAAAGTTTAAAGAAAAGTCGCCTTGGTGATTCATGGGCGGCGGACAAGGAGGGGCTGAGCACCCCCACTTTTTGAATGAATTGTATTAACACTTAAAGAAGAGAAGAAACAGAAGAACAGAGGCGTGTACTTGGGTTCTGTTTAGTAAACTAGCTCGTTCAAACCTAATTACGGGCATTTTTTTACATCGTTCCCAAAGTGTTTTTCGCGCACCAAAATTATGTTTCAATTTTTTGCCTCTTCGGTACCTCCACTTTTAAGTGCTCCGCCGCACCTGTGATTGATCGTCCAGCCTCTTCTCATGCTTCTCTCAGGCTTAATCATACATGCATGGAACTTGAACACTTTGTATTAGGGATCAGCAATTAAATAAATTAATGAGAAGTTTTCTCCAAAATAGGGCTTGATGAATCACAATATGTTCAAGTATCGACTACTGACATGATATTTAGTCAAATCACAGAGTGGTCTACATATCAAGATAGCAGTGTCGCCTTTCTAGAGATTGACCGGGCTTCCTGTGGTATCTTGTCTCCATTGTTACCAGGCTCTTGACCGTGAACATTACAGTGGAAAATGCACATAGCATCTTTCCTCGAGTATAGTTGAGTTCTGGTTGAGTTTTAAGCTTTCTAAGCCAATAGAAATAGTGAAAAACTTACTGGGATTCCAAATATGGTATGCAGGTATTTCCTTATAAGGAAGTTGGAGAATGTCGACACTTTTTCAAGGAAACTATCTTGATATGTTTGCCAATGTTGCGTTCTGATTGGTTGAGCTACTAGAAGGCTATAACTTTAGCCACTAGCTAGTAGCGAAAAGTGTCGGATTTGAAAGCAAATTATTATCAAATGACCAACAGAAAACGTTCAATGGATAACTCGTCCTATAGAAACCAGTGCGTGTGCAATCCCTTTTACAGTTTTACACCGTTGTTTATCTTCGCTTCTCTTGTCCTGACAACATCAGGGCCGTAGCGCTTACTGGGGCCACCCAGTTTTTCCTCAAAACTCCTGATTTTTCATCCTGTACATCAAAGTTCTCTCAAACATGCGGTAATTTCACATGCTGGGCTCTAAATGTTCGGCGCGCTTCGCGCACAGAGGTAGTGTTTTTTTAGAGGTCGTGCCCCTCCAGTTTTCGGAGGCTCCTACGGCCCTGAACATAAAAGGGAGAGAATAATATACTGGCTGGTTGCTAACACGCACTTTCAGTCTGTCCTCTGCTGGCGCCATGCGCGCACTGATAAGGCCCGGAAAGCTAGAAAAACCTAACGGAAATCAAGCAAAAACTAACCAAACATGAGAGCTAGCAGCATGTAAGTTTGCATGTCGAGCGTGTCGAATTTGGAACCTTATTTTCTCAACCGTGATTTAGCTCGAGTCGGTACGACACCTGCGACACATTTTAACACCTCTGACACAATGAGTCGTGGCCGTCATGGCTAGCTCTCACGCGAAATGAACGTGTATCAATTGAGAGGTACTCGTAAATATGACTTACTTACTGAAGAATAAACAAGGCAGTTTATTATAGCTATTTGACGGTCTAAAATAATAGCTATAATAATAAAAATACAGGCACCGCAAAGTAATAGTGAACAGGCACTATAAAGTCCTATAAAATGGACAAGTAGCGTTGTTTATTCCAAATTATGTCACCTGCGGCTTATTTGAATTCGGACATGCAGTCACAAAAGGAACAATCAACAGTGTTGTTCTTCTTGAGCGCCAGGCACTATAAAACGAAAGAAAAAGTTCTCGTGTCGAGATTTCCCAGAATCTATTTTGGAGGGACTTTTTTATTGTCATTTTGCGAAATGATATCATACAGGAGTGCCAGTGTGGGATACGGTGCTTCGAGCACTTCTCAAAAGTCAGCAAAAAAAATTTGCCGCCCTGAAAACCCCCGAAACTACCGAGCCCTCCTATTGGCTAAACGAAAATCTATGGAGGCCGTTGATTGGCTATTGCTTACGTCATGCACGTGATCGAAGCGTGGACTTTCGATCGAAGTACAAATCCGCTCGAGAAAAATAATTTGTGCTTTGTGCATCGAGAAAGCGGCGAGGGAAGGTTGAGCTGAAAATGCCTAAACGAGAGGCCTAAGTTTCTACAGGACAGGGAAGATGTGGTGTTTTGTTTCTCTGCCAGATTCTACAGTGAGCGAATTTGAGCTTTCGGATAAAGCCAGAGGCCAGGAGCTTCTAGATGCGGTGAGTTAGATGTTTTGAGCACATCTGATTTCTGCTTGGTTGTGACAAGTTGATAAATGTCGGCTAGTTTAAATTCTTAGCGAAAGTCCCTCCAGAAATAACTCCTAATAGGGATTTCATTCTGTCTCCAGGTCTGCAAAAGACTTGGTATCATTGAAGTCGATTATTTCGGGCTGCAGTTTACCGGAGCCAAAGGGGAGACATTGTGGTTGAATACAAGAAATCGAATCAATCGACAAGTTTCCGGTGCTCCTCCGTTACGACTGCAATTCCGCGTGAAATTTTTCGTCCAGCCGCATTTCCTACTACAAGATTCTTCAAGGTAAGTTTGCATCCGTCTGTGTTTTGCCTGTAGTTTAGTATTTGAAACTTGAGATCTGTAATTTCTAACTCAGTTACCTAAGCAGTGGTGTGATAAAAATAGCTGTCAAACTGTTAACTCGAGCGCGGTCATTTCCGTTTTTAGGCACCAACATTTCCTTCATCTTCGCAAAGATTTCGAGGAGAGGAAGGTTGTTACGGATCAAGAGAAAGCGGCCAGGATGTATGCATTAATTGCACAAGCTACAGTGAGCGATCACGGGGATTCACACACGATTTGTAGCTACTGCCAAAATACAGAAAGTATCTCGTGTGCCGAATGGACTTCGGACCTGAGGCTTTGTATAGCAGAAGAACACAAAAAGCTCCAAGGGGTAAAGCCCTCAACAGCCGAGTATTATTTCTTAAAAGAGATCGCCAAGCTTGACAACTATGGCATGGAATTCCATACAGCAAGAAATAGTGATGGACATCAGTTGCATATCGGTGTTGGTAGCGAGGAGTTACGAATCTACGATACCGAGCTGAATTTTCTCGAGAGGTAGGGAAAAAACCTAATTATTACCCAGTGCAAGTCTTGTGATTTAGAAGCTATTGTTCTGGTTTCTCGCTCTGTTGGTCAACGAAAGATTTCGAAATTTTATGCTTCCAACAGGGCTTTGCCTTGGCCCTCTGCACGATCCAAAAATCTTGCCGAAGATTCACGTTTCTGAATCGTAACTTGGTTGTTTGCGCGGGATTTATTTGCTTTTTGAACGATTGCTGTCGCGTTCAAATTGCCTATTTTTTCTATTACTCAAATACCCCGGTCTAGGAATGGTTTGTTCCTACGCAAGCTATTAAATTTTGTCCATTAGAAATGAGATCAGCTTTGAAATGCTTCGTCCTAGTCTCGTTCAGAGCCGAACATCTGAGCTTAACCTTGGCTCTCGAAAAAACAGATCTTATTTGCTGAGTGTCATGTTACAATTCACCTTGAGATTATGCAAAAGGTAGATGTTTTTCATCCAAATATCCTCGATCAGTCGTTCTCGAACCTATTTCAGTATACAGTAGATCTGTCATTAGAGCGTATTTAATCCCAAAGAAACCACGAACTGGCTTTTTTCCAAGGACTTTGGTTTTCGTTTTCGATTTCATCTGATAAACAACTTTGTTGACATGTTTTTTGAAGGATTTTTGCATGCGATGAAATCAACATAAAAGACAAGGCGATATTGTCAAGCAAATTGGACATTGTTAAAGGGGGATTTCAACTTTTGTGATCTCAAGTTGCATGTGCCAATGTTAGGGTTGGCTGTTAGAAAATCTGTTTAAAATTATCTTTTTGACCCTAATGCACCATATCTTAGATCTGCAGTGCACAAACAATATTGTGAGATAGACTTTTTTTGCTACACTATAGATCTATAACTTATATATATTTGCATATATAATACAGCAAAAAAAAAAAAAAAAAAAATCAGAGGCCTAGGAAATTAATTTCCTTGAAAGAATGGCTCCTAGGTTTGTTTTGGATTGTTTAATTTAGCCCTGACATGCTTTCTTTGTTTCTGATGCAAATTGAACTGTGTTTACCACTCCAGAATTACTTCCAATTTCTGAATAAAATTTCAGTTAAGTTAAGTCACAGTCCTTGTATTGTGCATACAAAAGATAAATTGTTATTTTATAGTATCATCATCTTTGGTATTATGAACTAAGACATATTATTTTGTATTTGCTTGCTGCAAAGTTTTCTGCAGAAAAATTGGCTCTAAATCATGTACTTCAATCCCAGCTACTGCTAATATTGCCTGTGGTCAAGTGATTCCTTGCAAAACGCTGTTAATAATATTAGTCAATAGTCATGTTTTTGTAAGACAAAGTGCTTGCCTGGGCATGTTGTATTGTTTTTTTAACAACGGGGCATTGTAGTCAAAAATTTCATGGCAAGCATTAAAGGGCAAAATGTCTAATTTTTTTATTCAAATGCCCTCAAAAGATGATTTTATTCCATGACTGTTTGTGCTAATGTAGCATTTCTTAGCCCAATAATTTACTATAAAACACATTGCATGATATTTGCTGACAGTTTAATTTTTCCAGTTATCTTGATTTTTATCCATGATCAATAGCAGTCATATAGTGCCTATTTTAAATAATTCAGTTTTGATACTTAGTATGGTGGTTTGGGTAAAAAAATATATATATTAGCACCAGCTCATTTTCTATTATTGTTCAATACTATTTTCTCTTTTTTAAGATTTCAGAATTAGAAAATCTAATATGCCAAAAAAATAGTGGACAATTCAATAATTTATACCTCTTGCATGTAGAATTTTTCACTTTTGTGTGTTACACACCACTCACACATTCACTATCCATTCACATCTGTTTCCACTGAATCATGGGTGTGATCGTTGCAAGAGCCTGTGTCAGCCACCATTTTGGAAGCATAGCAACATACCAAGTCAGAGAAAGAATCTATTTTCGTCAGCTGATTTAAAGAAAAAAGTCAGCACTTTTCTCGATGAATTTGGTAGATCAAATCAGAAACTTTGTTTTTAGGTGTTTATTAAGAGAATTCTGCAAGTAATGTCTTAAAATAATAACAAAGGCATGGCTGATCAACAGGCTCTTTAAGAGCTCCTCTTTATTCAGTGAGTATTTGGATGTGACATTTCAAAAATTATCCATACCCCTCCCATGGAAGGGGTTTGAGGTTGACCGCCATCCTGACCTCTTAAATTTCCAAATCCCTTCCTTTGGGGGGATTATGGATTTTTTTCTGGAATCAGTATGTAGAAATAAAAATAACCCCTCTGCAGGTACATCCAACTATTTTGATTTTTTGAATGTGGTTTGTTGTTTTTACAGGATTTCCTATAATGTTCTGAAGATGGCTACACATGTCGGCAAGAGCCTATTCCTCACAATAATCACCCGTGAGGGAGATAATGTTAAAGTAGCAGAGTTCAAACATGGGACACAAGGGGCTGCATGTGCATTTTACAGGTCTATCACAGAGTACCATGCATTTTACCGTTGTGAGACTGTCAGAAATGCAGTGAAGAGTCAGTTCACAAGAGACTTAAAGGAAACATTGTTCTCTTTGTTCAATGAGGAAGAATGTGACAAGAAATATATTTTTGATGTTAAAAGGACTTGCAAAGAGGTCTACGATCATTATCGGCGGATACTTTACAATCAGGGGTGTGACCCTATACACACAGGTCCCTTTGTCAAACAGCAAGATGAATTAAAACATGCAACCGCTAATACTGATAGTTATCAGTTAAAGGACAAGTTACACAAACTGGAAGATGGCTTGAGATGCAAAGTTTGCATGGATAGCCAAATCAACACAGTGTTTTGTCCTTGTGGACACATGGTTTGTTGTGAGCACTGTGCTGCCAATTTGAAATGTTGCCCCTTGTGTCGTGGTATCATCAGCCAGGTCCAGAAAGCATTTTTGCCTGTTGCATTGTCTGGTACTTCATGACATCTAGAGGAGAACAAAGACCACTTCTTATCTACATGGTACTTAGAGCTGCTGAGTTTGGGGTTCTAATTTTCCCTATGTCATTACTGCAACTGGAGTGACTATACCGTCCAATAGATCAACTTATTGATCTCTAGTGCATTGGGACAATGAAGACTTATCCTTGCAAAATATTTTCAGTGGTAAAATTTAGGAAAATATATTGTGTGTTTCCAGAAATTATCCATACCCCCTACAGAAGGTATTGGAAATTCCAGGGGTGGGGGGTCAATTTACCTGATCTTTTACTGTATTTTTCTTCGGAAATTCCAGAGGGGTGGGGGGATCACTTTTCAACACCCTTCCGTTGGGGGGGTATGGATATTTTTATGGAACCACACATTGTACATGTGTTTGCAGAAAAAATCCATACCACCCTTGGAGATATGACCCCGTCTCCCTGAAAGTTTAAGTGAAAGACACAGCTGATTGTATGATAGGGGAGGGATACCGGTATGGATTTTTTGTGAGATCACTGAATTTTTTGTAAATTTGTAGAAATACTCAGCAGTTATAATAAATTTTACTAGCATCACAGGGATTCTATTAGCGATGTCAACCCTATGGGATTTTCTAAGAATATCTTGAATTTTACTTCATCTCCAAGGAAAGTTTTTGTGCCTATCAAATATTATCTGCATACCTTCTTGAAAACTTTGTGATTTCCAATAATAATTATATTTGAATTTTCGAGCCATAACTTATGGTAACATTTGGTTGATATCCCTGCAGTCACTCCTATAACTTCCAAACTCATATCAGTGAAGAAAAATGTGGAAAACAAATTTTATGATGTTCTTCCTGCATCACTTTGAACATACCTATATTTATTTGCATGATTAATTTGGTATGACATATTATTTATTTTATAGAATAGAACAAGGAACAAAATAAATAATTGTATAGGTAAATCATCAGTCAATAATATCATAGAGTACGGGCAGATGTGGGTACATTATGTTATGCAGCTAGAAAATTTGCTTTTGGATAGGATAAGGAAAATAATGATTCCAATACCATTAGGCTGTGGCAAGTGGGAGCTCGACTCCCCAATATTTGAGACTTTCCCATAATGTGGATTGTATAATTCCAGAAAAAATCCATACTGTACCACTGAAGAAAGTGTAAATTCTGGAGGAAAAGGGAACAGGTTGATTATTTTGAGTGGGTAAAGAACCTTTTTTCATATAAATGCATCCTATTTCATTTTGAAATTCCAGTGGGGGTTCTTTGTTAAAATTCCCATTGTGGTCAACTATGGAATTTTTTCTGGAACTGCACATTCAAAACAGATGTGACAAAGATATTTTTGTATGTAATAATAAAGGATAGCCAGAGGAAGAGCCAATGCACCTTGCAGCTGCCTAAAAATAATGAGTTTGTAAATTACAGTTGGTGCTGTATTATTGTAGCAAACTGTAGATTTTTTAGGATTTATTTTTTGAGAGACATTTTAGAAGAGTGAGGTTTTGCTTTGCCGCCAGATGCTATCAGCAAAATGTAAAGATTGAAGCCGATAATGTTGTTAATTGAAAGTCTTATTTGAGGTTTGCAGTTGTAGATCCAGATTGTTCTTGGAATGGCTTTTGGTGCAGGCAGACAAAAGCCCAGCATTAAAACAATCAGGAACTAGGCAGGCAACTAAAGAACTAGACAATCAATCATGTTTGAGTTTGCATGAGCTATTGCCCAACATTAGAAAGTTACAAATGCTAGCTTTATACTTGGTGATAAGGTTCTAATATGAGGAAAGATCGATATGAAAGTATCACAGAAGAAACAAAAGGTTGAAGGGATGGATATAGAAAATATGGATTTGAAGAGATATTTATATAGTTTATAATAATAATAAAAGTTTTAATAATAGTCTCCAGATGTGTTGTTATATATATCCATGGTGCAAAATAGGCTGTTCCATTTACTTTTTGTCACCCCCAATCTGAATTGAGGAAGCTGGACCTTCCAGTTAGTGTTTTTTTTTTGTTTATAAGCTGGAATTTCCATAGGGGTCAATGTTTATGACCCTGGAATTTCCACAGGGGTCTTTGTTTTTTACCTTCCAGAGAGCTTTTCTTTTAATCCTGAATCACAGGGGTTGTGAGAGCTTGGAACTTCCTCAGGAGCTGGTTCAAATCTCCACAGGGGTCGTGCAGGAGCCATGGAATTTCTGCAGGATTAAATAAAATCTTCAAAATTTAAGTTCCTTGATAGGGGATTATGGCTCAGGGGTGGATCCAGGCATTTCAGAAAAGGGGGGCCGGATAGTGAAAATATCAGTGGCAGATCTAGGATTTTTTCAAAGGGGTGGTTCAGGGGCGTAGCCAGGAACTTTGTTGGGGGGGGGGGGGGGGGGGGGGGGGGGGGGGGGGGGGGGTGGATAGTGAAAACATGGGATGAACATTTTCAAATTTCCTCCAGCAAATACAGTAAATGGATGGGAAAATCTCCCAAGGGGGGCCGCAGCACCTTGTGCCCCCCCCTGGCTACGCCCCAGTCCTAAGTTGGACTGGTTATGACCCGTACTGAGTTCAAATAACTACTAATCTATCACTCATAGGGGGGTTGCAGCCCCCACAACCCACCCCCTAGATCCACCCCTGAATATGGGACAAAAAATTGCTCCTTCAGCAAATACAGTAAATGCATGGGAAAATTTCTTAAGAAAGGGGGAGGCTTGTCTCCCCCTCCCCTCTATTTTATGTGTTTGCAAAACTTGAATGAGTTTTTATGCACGAAACGTGATTCTCTGGTGACTTTTGCATGATTTGCGTGAAACGTGATTACTATCCTTTCGTGAACGTGAAGCTCATTTTCGAATTTCAGTCGTGATGCGTGAAAAAGCCAATTACTTATGCGTGTTTTCAGAAGAGGTATAGGGTACCCTGTGTATTACGTACAAGATGGAACAGGGTGGTGAAGGGGGGGTAGCGATCACGAATCACGGACCGATTTTTCGTTATTTCACGGATCACGGAGTTATGAAAACGCTTTTCACGAATCACGGAAGTAAAATTTTAAAAACGATTATGCAAGTTGTATTTTAAGTAAATAATACTGATATAAGTACTGTGCTCGATCTTTTTTCCTGATATTTCTTTTGATGGTGTGAGATTTCACTTAAATTATATCGCCATCAAAACGACAATTGATCACAATTCAATAAAGTACGACTTCAAGGTCTCCTGTTATTTTATCATTTCGCGAAATTGGTTTGCTCATAGCATCCAGATCAGAATTTTTGCTACTATGAAGATGGTTCGGATCAGTACCGAGCCTTGCTTGTATGTTTCTGGATGCGCGCGAAGCGCGCTGCGATTTTGAACATCAATCTACGCGGTTAATGAAATTGTTATTTCTGAGACATAAAAATCACGCTGAAGAAATGGAGTCACGGAAAAAAACATAATAGAAATTTTCCAAAACTAAAAAAAGCACAGTACGATGTTTTAGTTTCTAAATGCTACACCAAAGTATCCTCTTTATGCGCGCTTCGCGCGCTGCAAATTTTGGACATATAAGTTACAAGAATGGGGAAAAGTCCAGGAGTAAATGAGAACATGATGTTTGACAATTGCGCTTCCTGACATTGCTGAACCTTTGTTTACTGTTTGCTGATAGTAAATTTACTTAATTTTAAAAAGACATTTTGATGTTGTAAATGGCGAGCGCGCAGCGCGAGCCGACAAAAAAAAACAATCTATTTTTAAGGACGTCAGGTTCCCTAAAAAGCAGTCAGGAGAGAATGAGCCTGCTCGATATTGGTCCAAATGGTCCGTCTCTAATGACCAGCTTTCACGTTTCATGAATCTCTGGGCCTGTAATCACGAGTCACGTAAGAGAAATTCGTAAAATCACGGGTCACGAGGGCATGAGATTTCACGGATCACGGCAATAATTTTCCTGTTTTCACGAGTCACGGAGCAAATTTGGGGCGAATCACGGATCACGGAGAACCCTTCCCCATCCTGATGGAAATGTGCATGTTTTCTGTCCAGTAAATGTGAATGGTAGAGGTAGGCAAGCCAATGGATCCTGGGGGGTGAAACTGAAAATTTCTGACGAAAAAATATGGGTGTCCCCCCCCCCCTTAGACATAAAAATCAGAAAAATCAATATGCTAGAAAAACTTTTCTGATGGTTTTTAGGCATACATAAGCACATTATGTGGTACTCAACAGAATATGCAATTTTAAAAGAATCTGTATGTGGGGAACCTAGCGTAAAATGCTGATTCTCCCTCCTTTGTTCTTCAGTATTCTGATTGGTCTAGAGACCGTTTAACCGTATTCTCAAAGCAAGTCGAAATCTATCAATTGTTCACTTTTATTGTGTTACTTAGTCATGACAACTTTCAATGATAAAAAACAGGACATATTCTATGTGGGGAACCCTCAATGCCATAGAAGTTTGCCTAGTTCTTACATTGATGATTACTTAATTCATCTTCCCTTCATCAGGCAAGTTCGTGGTTTCTCGACTTCGTCTCGGGAAACATCGAGATTCTCGGGAAACAAAACTGATGTTTCCCTCGGGAGCAGTGTATAATGTTGCTATCTAGCAACTTGACTCCTGCACCCCCTGCCTGTTCGCTTATTTTGTGCAACTCTGTCCGCAGGCGACCCCATTTTTTAGGTCCAAGCAGGGACATGTGAATGTCCAAGTAACCCCCTTCTTTGGATGAGACAATAAACCGAGGTGCCGTCTCCCCGATCAGTCGGTGGAAGGCTCGAAGATTGAGACGTAAATAAAGTCTTACTCTTACACCCGTGGGGGGGGGGGGGGGGGGGACTCCCATATTTTTAGGCGGTGGTGCTAGTCGTACCTTTTAGGGTTTAAAATCAGGTCTCTGGTACTTGTTGGTAGCCTGAATTGTAGACGTATTTTACCTCGAAAAAGAAAGAGAGAAAATTACGAGGGAAAATACGTCTTGTTCTATACCTTTTAGGGTTCAAAATCAACTAAGCGCCCCAAAAATAGAGGAGTCCCCCCCCCCCGGGCTCTTACACCCAGCCGGCAGCCGGTCGCTTTCAGACCACAAGGAATGTCCATGACTCATGACATAACAAAACAGCACGCATACTGAAAACAATTTATTTCCTACAAGAAGTCGCTTAGTATTTACAGGTTCAGTGGATATGCTACTTTAATTTTATTGGGATAAAACTTGCAACAAGAGAACTAGTCTCCTCGCAGGGAGGGGAGAGCGTAGCGTGACACCGGGCGGCTGCGGTCCGGGCGGTCAGCTGTGAGGAGACCAGAGAACAACGTACTGGTCGTACTGCATTCCGCGCTTCAGAGGAACTTCCGCACTATGCAGCTATTCAAGGGCCAAATCCCTAAGCAGCGTTTATTGAACCACGTTTATGCTAGGCAGAGAAAAACAAATCGTTCCCACAATTTGCACCACGGCCGAAAGGATAAACGCTGAGTTGATGAGTAAGATTTGGGCAAGGTTGTCTAGGGGTTACTTTCAAGTGACGTCAATGAACCTATGTTCATGAGTCAATGATAGTTCTGATGAAAATGCACATAACAAGTTAAGATTTCTAAATTCCAATACTTATTGTAACTTTGGAAGTTGAAGTTCTCCTACACACTATATACAGGTCCGACTAAACAGTGTGCTTCAATTTTTTAATTTTACATGGTACACACACTTCACAAACTATTGAATAATGACTGGTCTAACTGGTATACAAGTTCCCTTATCTGCTCCGAGTTGCTCACTTGACATGCATCTCATGCAAATTAAACTTCTTAGAATGGGCGTTCTTTACTGAGCAAGTCCCCCCCTCCCCTCCTTATTTCCTCACTGTTTGACTACCACTTTGAACTACCACTTAAAAATTAAAATTTGGATTTGCTATCTACACATCCTCAACATGCCACCCACACAGCAAAAAATGTTTGATAGTCAATTATGGTGATAATTCTAATAGATTAAAAGTGGAGAATTGACATTGCTCATGGATCCAGCGCTGCTCTTCCGGCTTCTAAAAATCCTGTGGGGGTGACCTTTGGCCAGCTCTCACAGAGGCATTGGATCATCGAGTATGAGAAATTCCATCAAAATTTAAAAACCTGGAATTTTGTATCCTAACCAGGGAGTGTGTTAGGACTGAGGAAGTTGGAGCAAAATCATGATAATCCAACATGGGGAGGGTTGCACACTCATTGGGAGTCTCCTCCCAAATTATTATCTCTGATGTAATACCATATACTCCTATCCAACATATAGCGACGCATATTAAGCTATTAAGATCTTATTTAACCTACTGGGGAAATTCCTCCTCTTACTATCCCATAAATATGATCAAACTTGTGTCATGATGGCTGACTTGAAGATGAACTAGCGAAAAGATCTCCAGCTGAAGGTAGTGGCGGCAATCCCCATGGACATCTGGTAGCTTGGACAGGTCAGGAAGATTGTGTAAGTGGGACTGGAGCTCTTTTCTGACAAGAGTAACCTTTTCAAGCTTGCTTCTAAATTCCTGTAGAAACATAAATACTAAGGTACCTTTTCTCTATCAGAGCTCTATTTGAAAGAAATTCAAAGCTATAAGCAAGCTACTCGGAACAGAGAAAAGTCAATACTGTTGGTGATATGGGGTTCAAACTCAGGACCATACACACCATGTACGGTACACAAACACTTGACAGTGAAATTCACAAAGCCACCTTTGCCAGAAGGAGATGACACAGTACAATTGCCCCTTGTACATGTAAGTGTTACAGCTACAACCATTGCATCACAACCAACATTTTCAAAACACAGGCAACATTTGGGCCAATCATATTCTTGCCCTGGTTGCACGTCCCTGGCTTCTCTCTGAACAAGTACCAGACAACGTAAAACAGGGCAAGAATCTGATAAGGCTTGGCTCATAAGGCCTGACTGGAGGAATACCAAAGCCCAAAACAAATAATTGCTGTTTTCGGAATGCAGGACACAATGCAGTGATTTTAGCTGTTAATGAATCTAGCCTGCTTGCAGGCGTTTAATGGTGTTTTTATCACGAAAACTTCCAGAAAACCAGCCTCGATCGGCACCACGATAAAAACACCAACAAACCACTGCAAGCAGGCTGTAAAGACCGATTTAGACTGTACGATTTTCGTCTACAACCATCGCATGCGACACACTCGCATCAGCATACAACTTGAGTTGTGAAGTCTAAATCAACCCTACAACTCCTCTACGACATGCGCTTACGACATGAAAAAGTTGTAGCATTTTTGAAAACTGTCACATTTGGTATTAAGTGACGAAAGCTGTGACAAAATTTCCTTTCGAGGGTGCCAAGAGTGGTGTTGGTTTTTCAAAATGGCGGACGCTGCAAACACAGATGCTGCAGCAGTTTTTACCTCACAGTCGTCAACTGTAAAGGATGCGAAGACCAAAATAACCTTCAAAGATTCTGAAGTTTATGGAGCAATGAGCCGGTGTTGTTTCAATGTTAAACACAAAGTGTCCGGTTTAATCGGCACTGAAACGACTTTTACATAGATGGGCTGTATAAAACAGGTGAGCAATAAAGATCAGACAAACACCGACTAGAGGTATTTCTTGTGAGGTTTTTTCAAAGAAAGTGATTTGAAGAAATTTTTATGGGTAAAATGAGTGAATCGTACATGATAATTCATGTGATGTAAGTGAAAAGTCGTGTGTGTCTAAATCAGAGCTAAGTCATGCCGCAAGCGTGCCGCATACGATGGTTTTAGGTGAAAATCGTACAGTCTAAATCGGCCTTAATGGGTCAGGCACTGTCAGGGCGTAGCCAGGATTTGAGAAAGGGGGTATCACATCTGTACAAATGTATGGTGGCCTTTTTCCAGCTTACCGATATTTTTCTTAATGTTTAATGTATTTATCTTCTAAAAAGGGGGGTCACATGCACCCCAGGACCCCCCTGGCTATGCCCCTGATTGTTACCTACCTCTAGCCTTTTTTCTGCCTCCTGTAACTTGTCTTTTTGCAGGGCAATAAAGGATGTCAGCATTTTTGAGAGTGTTATTCTGTCCTCCAGTTCAGCAGCTAACCGTCCGTTATATTCAGCCAGTAAGACACATGCTTTATCAACAATTCTTGTTAGCCGCTCTCCTGTTTCTTTATCTGCAAGGCAAAAAATTCATGTACTAAATCTAATTGAAATGACTGTCCTTGTTATGTCAAGCTGTAGAATCGTCTGACTCCAATATGGGCACCTACAGGGAGACTAACGGCAGTCAAGATAAGAGAATTAAAGCAGACCACATGGCGTATTTTCTCATTTGAAAGAACTGTTGTGAAACACACAGTAGAACTAAGCTCATCTCACATGATTACATATCTCAAATTATCTCTAGGTGTCAGAATCTAGTAGCCAATGCTTGTTCACTATGGCAAGAACCTATTAGCAACACCAACCTTCTATTTCTCAAGTAGTGAGACATCCTGAACTTCGGCTGGAAGATTTGCAATTTTCTCTCGAACAGCAGCATCCTGAGATGCAGATTCTTCTAATTCCTGCAGTGCCTTTATTAGTTCCTCTGGCTAGAAAAAGTACAATGTGTATTTTACTAAAGTATGTTTTATAAAAAATGCATGAATTGTTCATAATGTACATGCATGTTATGCTTTTTCAAGGACATTTTCCACCCTATACTGCCTTTAATGCAGGCCTTCGTTGGACCTATATCAGGGTTCAAAATAATTTTTTATGTTGGCACTAGGACAAAAAATAGCCTGCACAAAAACGGAAGCAGATAATAATCCAGGGCATTTGGCAAGATGTGGTAAAGAGTATATACATCATAGAGCAATTTCTTCACCTTCCGCAAAATTAATGCAGAAAAAATTGGTACGGGAAAATAAAATAATCTTTGATACACTACTTGATTCAGAAAAATGCAATAACTGCCCTATAAATTTGGGTAGTAATCTGATGTTTAGCCCTTACATCTGGTGGTGATACAGGATTGCCATCTTTATCATCATCTATCCTAGTTTTCTTGCTGGGAGGTGGGGAGTCAGTTGGAGACTCTATTCCTACAAAAACATATCAAATTCAATATTAAGTACAAGGGAAATTAACTGGGGGACTCGCCATAAAAATAGATGGGGGCGTCATTGGGAAAATTTATTTTAACCCTAAGGGATAGCAAATTGGGTGTGGTCAACAGAGAATTTTACCCCTAAGAGATAGCAAACTGGATGCTGTTGTTATTGTGGACCTTGAAATTACCATCAAGTTAGGTCACCTTTGGCACGAGACCCCCTAAGGGATAGCAGACTCTTTGAACACCCCTAAGAGATAGCATTTGGGTGAATTTTATACCCTAAGGAATAGGATGAGCACCCTCAGGGGAAGTTATTTGCTTGCACTTACTGAGCCCTTTTCTGACTTTTTCTATGTATGAGAGTTCAAACACTCCCCTCTCAGACCAAATCCCCAACAACCTCTCAAGGCCTTTAATACAATCTTTGTTGCCAGACCTGAAAACAAAAAAATGATCAGTGTTATAACAAAACAATAGACAGTTGAAGGATGAATGGTTAGATGCCTGGATAGACAGTACAAATGTATGGACAGATGGATGAATGGATGACAGACAGACGGACAGACAGACAGAAGGTATGGATAAGGACAAGCATTGCCGATACTAGGTTATTTATGACTCTCATGATCTTATTATTCCACCAAAATGGTAGTCCTGAAACAGTAAACACATGTAACCAGAAAGTTTTCAGACTTTCAAAAACCTGATAAAAATTGCCAACAGTGACAAACAACCCAATGATATAATAACAAGAGTACTTACTGGCTTACATGCTTGAAAGCTGATGGCATGGCTGTTTTAAATTCATTACTGTATTCTGGGCCTTTCTTCTTGATGTTTTGTAGTATATCATTTGCAAGGTACATAAATGTCAGCTTTTTGGTTGGTTTAACTGCAAGAAAGAGTAATTTTACAGGCTGAAGTCATTATTTCACTCTGCACATTTTCAAACATTGTTTGGGTTTTGGATTTTAGGTTTTCCTGTTCTGCCAGTCAAACCATCTAAGCCAATCAGGTCCTTGCCTTGTTTCGCCTAGTGCAGTCGTCTGGCTTTCTGTCGCTACATAAACCAGTCAACTACACTACGGGAAACAAGGAATGGACCTGATTGGCTTAGATGGTTTGACTGATGGGACAGAAAAAGCAACATCAAGCCACAGCGCGAAACAGCGCGGTTTTGGCTAAAATTAACAAAGATATCTTTACTGATGAAATTAATTTCAATTTCACTATTTCGGCCTTGTAAATAAAAAAATGATGCTTGAAAAATATAGACATCATTTGAAGGCCAAATAAGTTCTTATTCTGCGAATCTACAGTTAGTACTACTTACATAATTGTTGCAGTGATTTGTGGTACAACTATGCAATGTTATGTGTCAAAAATGCATTGACCAGTTAAGATTACGAGCAAAGCTTCAATACAGATAACAAACAGGCTTTGGAAATAACTTCACGACAAAATATTACAGAAAAAACGGCCTTACACACAAATAATTGAGCCCATTTTTGACTTGAAAAACAAAGAGAACTCGGAGCTCCAATTCCACTAACCTTTATGTAACTCCTTGTTCCAAACTTGCACAACAGTTTTGGCATGTTTTCTATGATGAATCAGCCAGAGAGAAAGTGTCTGAACACTCTGTTGTGTGTTAGAAAGGTCGGTGAGTTTCTTTTCTAAAGTAGCGGCCGAAAAAGATGTCATGTTTTGAAGTCGTTTTCAAATGTTTAGAAAGAAATACAACATGGCGCAGCCTCGTTTGGGTGTGATTTGATACCGAGTACCGCTGTACAAAGACGCTGATTGCGGTCGCAGACACAGGGAGCTCGCGACGAGCGGAGAAGGTGTTGGAGATCGAGTAGGCGCGCAAGGTCGCATGTGGGAAGTGGAGCGCTCGTATTTTTCCTTTGTCTTGCCTGTTACCTGTATCTATACGCCGCGTGCCTCGTGGCACATGGGGCCCCACAGATCGCCTCCATCTCTCTCTATATCTATCCGCTGCCACCACTTGCAGACCTGCACCTCATTCCATGAACTCCAGCCGCCTTCTCCCTTTCCTTCTCACTGTCCTTCTCCGTGTTGTTTTGGGTCTCCCCCATCGTCTTTTGCCCTCAAGGGCCCACGACATTGCTACATTGCCCCCGGCCCCTTAAGGCGCTTATAAGACCTTATTAGGCGCCATCCTAGACATTAGCGTAAGCTAAAGTAGGAAAAATTATTTAAGCATTTAAGCATTGCAGTCGTTTTCCTTATCTTGTCTCAGCATATCATTTTCCCAATCATTTTCCATCGTCTGAGTTTAAACTTCCTTTGTCTTGCAGCACAGGTAAATTTAGTTTAAGCACAGTAGAGTGGTTTATACAGGTAACATTTTGAAAATTTTGACCGCTTGCCACAACACCAAATAAACTTCCCACATCATCTTTTATTTTTTTGCGTGGGACCAATAGGCCTTATAACGGTTTCCGCCACCAGTTTGTCGAGTCGGCAAGAATATACAAAACCCACAAAAGCTCTGCAAATGCGAAGTTAAGTCATTGCGAAAATATTGCACATATCAACAAAATACTTAGCGTGATACCTCTGCAGACTAATTGAAAATGGGCATTGCAAAAGGAGCGCAAAATCAAGGGGTTTCCACTCAGTTTTCGGGCGCGTAGCCAGGAATCTTTGTATGCTATTGTAATTATTCTATAGAAAATTTTGGCTCCAAGATACGAGTACTGCCGTACCGTGTAGCTATGTGCCTGGATTTCAGTGGCTTGCTACGGCCCTTCCCTGGGCACCACCAGCTTCACTCGTATGACCGCGCGCGAGGTTGGCAAAACGAGGCAAAACGACGTGTCATGCTCCCTCAAACGACTGAGTGAATTTCGAACTACATTCTTCCAGTAAATGGGTGCTGTTATTTTTATTTATTTATTTTTATAGCCCTGCATAGTACAAACAATTGATGGCATCTGAAGAAGCGAACAAACCGTCAGATGATTGAAGAAAAAAATATGTAATTCAGAAGTAATTTATTTCAAAGACAGCGCTAAGCCCTGAATGGGCTGTTCCAATTTATATCGGTTACCCCCTATCGAGGAACCTGGAATTTCCACAGGGGTCGTTGTGCTTGACCCTGGAATTTCCACAGAGGCTGTTGTTTTCGATCCTGGAATTTCCACGGGGCCATTCAATTTACCCCTGAATTTCCACAGGGTATCCACTTTCCACGAGTTCACAAGAGAATGAGGAATTTCCGCGTGAGCGTGGAATTTCCGGGTTAAGTAATTTTTGAAAATTGGGGAGGTGCGGCTATTTTTTAGAACAGCCCAATGGTGCAAACAATCGCATCTTAATAAAGGTCTACTATACTTAATAAAAATAACAATAAAGCTGACAAAAATTGTGAGCATGTACAGCCATTGATGGCATCTCATCAGTGCTGACTCTAGTGAAGAGAGCTGCGCTGTTGCTATAAAATCACAGTGTAGGAACATGTCTGGATGGCTGAATATAGATGATGACTAGTTCCAAGGTATGTGTCCTATAAGCTCATGTTAGGTCAGCAGAATTGGCATGGGTGATTCACAATGCATAGGTGCCTTGAACGAGTAGCTAAAGGCATAACATCTGCTCAATTATTCTTGGGAGTGGTGTTCTAGGTACAATATTTACAAGTCTCCTTTCAACTGTCTTTCTGTGAGAGCGATCTTCTCCCCTGGTTTGAATGCTGGCATGCCAAGGTAGGGACAACTGGAGCAACGGAATGCATCACCAAGGTAACACTACAGCATAAAGATAGAAAAGCTACACGTTATTGTCATATGATCTAGAAATGTACAACAAACTCAATTGATTGTTCTCTCTTTTTGCTTGCATATAGTGTGGGCTGTGCCATTGCATACAGTACGATTTTCTCTCCTTGCACATGAAAGCGATTACCAAACTCTGACTTACACTTCCACAAGCTGATTTGACATCCTTTGTCTTGACAGGCTCGTCATCATCTAAGTCTGCCAAGCCACATGTGCTGAATGAGATGAAGAAGAATTAAACTCCTGTAATATTTGCTGGCATTGCCATTCTGGGCTACATACCAGTTTTTACATGCTTTCTTCTTGCCACCTTTGCCTGGCCCACAAGCAGCTGTAATAAAGAACAAAATATAAATTAATACCTCTAATATAAATATTAGAATTTTTTAATTTCTGAAGATGCATGGGAGAGATAAACTATTCTAAATGGTTCATGTCTAAAGAATGTTTCTCTTAAAATGGCCACATTATTTGTGAGATATCCAGGAAAAAATAAGAAGGCCAATATCATTGAATATACTGAATCACCTTTGAGTGTAGTTGGATCTGGTTTCTTTAGATCATCTTCATCTAGGAGAGTGTCTGTGTCCAGGAGATCCTAGCAAGGCACAAGGAAAAATAGTAAAGAGTGACACCCACACCCACCATATTATAGGGAAATGAAATTCTGGGAGGTCAGGACCAGAAGCAAAGAACTTGGAATTTTGTGAGTGTGTTGCTAATGTTGCTAATAAATTAGTAAATCAAAGTTGATTAGCTGTGTTGATGTATTTATAATGAACAGGAGTCCATTTTAATTCTTTAAAAAGCAAAATAGTATTTGCAGCAATTCACATCTCTTAGGACAGATCTAACACACAACAAAAACTATTTAGATTTAGCCACTAGCTAAAAGCGGAGCTCTGGGCCATTGCATTGTACATTATTTTTTTCACATGCATTCAGTATTTTCCCGCCAAAATGAGAGAGGGTTTTGGGGTTGCCTGTGGAATATTGGGCAGGCAAACAAGCATGGACATACTTTGAGCTATTGGATTTTTCCTGTGATGCATATGGTGCTCCACTCTGCTGCCTTTGGCTGCTAAGGAGCTCTGCTATTAACTCCGCTAAAACCTCACATCAAAATTTGTATGGACATTAAAAGTAATTAGGTAATTATGCATAAATGAAACAGACTCTATCAACTCACAACATCTTCATCATCAATATCTTGAGCAGACAAGCTCCAGATCTGTGCCGCATTTGTATCTGCCTTGGGCTGGACTGAAACAAGATGCAAACATAGATGAGACAATACTTCAAGAGGTTTGAAAGCAATTACAGCTTCAGATAGGGTTCAATAAAGACAAGTTTCAAGTACACAATAAAGACAAGTTCCAAGTTGTTACCAGGTTTGGGTGCAAAGGACAGGGATAAAGAGGTGCTTGCTCCAACTTCAAAATCTGGCTTATGAGCAGTTATCTAGTGTAAAACAAATCAAATTGCAATATAGGTTATACAAAGAACAGACAGACTTTAAAGGCTTATCACTGCAAAGGTAAGAAATCTACATACATCATGTCCTGATTCCTGGAAATGAACATTGCCCAGCAACCAAAACATCAAAATACATTAGAATGTCAAGACTGGCATAATACACAAACCTCAGCAATTGATGTTTTGCTCTCAGTGTTGATGGTTTTATTCTGGCAAAAAAAAAATTAGAACAAGAAACACAACAAGACAAAACAAAGATATTGCATTAATACAAGTTAGACCACTGTGAAGCTAAAAAAAGGGCAGCAAAGCTATTACCTGTGCAATCTCTACAAATCCTGACAGCTTTAAGGTTGATATCAGTTTCTCTGGAGGCCTCAAAGTATCTGAGGTTCCTAGTTGAATAGAAAAAAAAATGTCTCATAGTTCTGTAAAACAAAACTAAAGGCACTTTTGGCAGTGCTCTTTTCAGGGACCAAAACCCATTGCAAAATTCTGTGGATTATAGAAGTGATTCCAGAAATTATGACCCTCTACCCCTCTTGAATTTCCAGTGAAAAATACTGTGATTGTATGGGAAATAAAAAGCATTTGACCCTCCAACCCCTCTGGAATGGATTTTCTCTGGCATCACACAGACTCACATCTGGTATAGATGAGTGGCATAGTGAGGGGACAGTTCCCCATTTTTTTTAAATGTTATATCAAACAAATGAAAAATGTAAAGAAAAAAAAGAAAAAAATGGCATTTGCATCTCAAAAATGATGCCTGCCCCCTAAATTGCTTTGGGAGCTTGCCATCCCACTGCTGACACTATACTGCTGAAAATCATGGGTAAGGCACACCCACAAGCTTACTTTGCCTACAAAATTTTCTGAGGTAGTGTTACCTTCATTTATTGCACACACTGCCATGTTTAGTATCCTGTAAAATAACCTTTTACTGTCCCAACACCTACCAACTGGTTCTCTTAATACAAGCTTTCCCTTTGGTTTGAGAACTTTAGCGAGCTCAGCCAGCAGCTCCATGCTGTGGACAAGAGATGGATTCTTGAAAATACCAGATAAAACCACGTCAAATGTTGAGGCTGAGTACGATGCTACAGAAAAAGGAACAGAAAAGAAAGGTCAAGCTGTGTTACAGGGCCAGATATTATATAACTATTTTATGGAGTCTCTATCACCACCAGTCAGCAGTACTGACTTAGCTTGTATGTATGTGCCGATAAGTGATCTTTCTCTGGTCTATGGCCCTCATCTTGTTAGACACATTTTTCAAGTTACTTCTTCTGGCTGCAATGGCATATCTGGAGTTGGTGCAGAAGTGCACCAACTTTGCATTATTTTTCCTAACTATGGGTACCATCATGCCCTTAGGTTGGTGTTGTTCGATTGCTTTGGTGATCAAAGGCTTGACATGTGTCATAAAACTTTTGCCAAGCTTTCTCACCAGCACCATCTTTTTCCCAGGGACGTCAACTCTCCCGGTCTTTGCCAGGAGTCTCAAGATTTTCGCTTCATCCCCGGGAAAAATTTATGACGACTGCAATACATTTACTGTATTTCTAGTTGGAGAATTACAGGAAATTTTGCCACTTCAGGGTGGTCTCTACCCTGGTCCCAGGGTGAAGTTTCCGTGTTTTGAACCAAGTTTGAAGTCGTATTTATGTTATTTCCCTGTAGTTTGTTTTGCCTCAGTGTTTCTTGCTGAAACATCACCCTGGGGACACTCACTAAGATTCTCAGTTCTATCAGTCAAAAACGTCAGTCCCAAAGGCAGAGCTTCGGGGCCTCCTATCATTGGATGGTGAATTTAGCGCCTTCTCATTGGCAGCAGGATTAGTTCCGGAACGAAATCGAGACGATTGGCATGATTGCATTCCGGAACTAATCCTGTTGCCAACGAGAAGGCGCTAAATTCACCATCCAATGATAGGAGACCTGAAGCTCCGCCTTTGGGACTGACGTTTTTGACTGATAGAACTGAGAATCCTAGTGAGTGTCCTCAGGGTTATGTTTCAGCAAGAAACACTACAACTTCAAACTTGGTTCGAAAACACAGAAACTTCACCCTGGGACCAGGGTAGGTGGTCTTGACGTCTCTGTGCTCGGTTGTACCTGGATCCGGTTCGTGAACAAAGCGACATTCGATCGAGGCTCTGGGTACATTGTCCGTGTACTGTTGTTTAAATGTACTACGTTCAAATGTAAGGTTCAAATGTACTATCTTCAAAATGTGAAGGAGGGGAGTTTAACGGAAGAAGAAGAAGAAAAATCCTATTCAATAATATCCTTAGACCGAAACAGTCCAAATCTTTATCTCCTCAAGAACTATCAAAAAGAAACCAAGGGCTTCTGGCACACAAACTTACCCATGTGTAACCGGTCTACATGTTCCAAAGAAACTTTGCCCCCATCTCCGACTCGCGATTTCAAACCTTCCAACTACCGATTCGATGTCTTCTGGCGGATTACCACCCGACCAAACAACCAGTACACAGTTAGAAGTCTCTAAAAACTCGGCCATCAAGACAAAATCGCGAAAAAAATTGATTGGGAAAATATCGTGACGGGTTTACGAATCGAAGGGGAACGATAGCATAGTCTAGTCTTACGCGGCCAATGCTACACAGGGAACCCGAAAAACATCACAGGGTACCCGAAATCCGAAAGGCATCAATTCAACAAGCTTGAGTGAACGGAACATTCGTGGTCTGGAATTGAGAAATGTCACGTGCACTATTCCCATTGTTTCTTTCACCTGATATCTTTAATTTAGTATGGCACATCTCCCCGAAGCTAGGACATTTGGACACTTTTTAATAAAGATGATCGATTGACGGGAAAAGTCAGTATTATGACTCTGTTGTAGCAGGGAATTGAGAGTACTGGTGTGAATCTGTGAAGGGTTTGAGTTTGGCTAAGGGACTGTTCGTTAATTACGTCGCAGGGGGGCTGGTGGTTTTTTCTGCTTGTAGGTTTTATGAAAACTTACCCCGTACAAAAAAAGTAGTTTCAATTTCTACCCCCTTCGAAAAACGGCTATTTGAAATTTTACCCCCCTCCCCCTGCGCGCTAATCCAAAGCTAGTATCAGTCTCCTATTTTCCAAATGCAAATGGCGTCTAAAGTAAGTACGATTGTTGACGAGGATGTACCGGTAGAACAAGCTCTAAAATGGCAAGAAAAGAGAAGAGAAGTTCAGCAGAAATCATCCGGTTCTGCGTTTCACGCAATCGCACTCAATCTCAATCCTAGCCTGTTGAAAAATTTGCATGACACTGAAATGCACCCCCAAAAGCTTCGCGTGTTCTAAAAATTTACCCCCAAATTTTCGACGTTCTGCAAAATTTACCCCCCCCCCCCCCTATAAAACCACCAGCCCCCCTGCGACGTAATTAACGAACAGTCCCTAAGGCAGGAAGGTCAGTTGTAGTGCCCCCAAGGGGGCAAGTTTTCCTTAGCACTGTTAGTGCCACTTTACAAAACAAATGACTCGATGACTTCTCGGTCCATCAACATCGCCACCATATCACAACTTATCACAGATATGACTTATCTTGAAGAGTAATAAATAGTGCGCCTGCCCCTTGCTACGGAGGTTATCATTGACCACCCAGCATGAAACTCGTGGGAATACTAGAGTTGTTGTTTACTTCACTTATTGCGTCAGTCACAGCTGTTGTCCTGGCATCGCCTCCAACAGCAGACAGCAAGGCCAATGATTGGCTAAGGAATTCAATAAATTTTTCCTTTAGCCTGTGCTTATTCCTTCCAGAATATAGTCAGATTACGTTAATAAAAATTAATATTTTATGCGAGCCTTTGGATCAAGCAACAGCTCACCTAAGCGCTGAACGCGCTCTTGTCGAGACGCACGACCGGGAAAGGGAGCGCCGTGTCCGAGTAGGCGTTTATACAGGCGTTTTATACAGGGCGGTGCTTGCGATACTTTGCGATGGCTTGCACGCAAGCAACAAACCAAACAAACAAGCCTGCTTTAATTCAGCATCAGGAGTATCAAAGGTATCCATCGAGGACTCAGCGAACATTTTTGGTCGCGCGACTAAAAATGCGCGGAAGATTTTTCTGCGCAATCTATAAGCAAGCAATGACGTCACCTCAGTAACGTTGGACTAGTGAAATGCGTCCCTGCGCATGCGTTTGAAATAAACTGCACGGCCCAGTTGAGAATCTTAGTTGAGAAAGAATACCGTTAGACCTTTATAATTAAAGTTAGTGGAATACGAGAAAATAAAGGAAATTACTGAAACTATTAGATTAGTATAGTAATGGAACCCTTTTATAAAGATTGTATAAGTCCTGATGTTTTAAGCGTGATCTAAATAAAGTTCCAAGTTATTATGCCCAAAACTCTGGAGTGATTAAATACATTTAGATAAAATAATATTCCCAGTTCTCACGATAGTCAGTTCATACGAAATATTTTTGCGCGTGCTTCTAAGGGCATTCGCGGCCAAGTTTTTTCGATCGTCGTTTATTCTCCTGGGGGACCGACTCGTGTGCCGACTCGACATTGATAAAAAATCGTTAACATGTGCGTGTCAACAAATGTTGAACGATACGTGGAACTGGTTTTGTTATAGTTTGGCTCCAGCAAAAGGAATCGATATATAATTTGGTTTTATTTATCATTAACCATTCACAGGTTTCATTGGTATAATGGAATTAGGCACGGAAGGCCTATTCTTCGCTAGATAAAAAAAGTAAAGAGGATGATGCAAGATAGGCGCTAGACATCTGGCGAAAGAGTTCAACTCTGCCCTTGGCCCTCAAAGGCGTTTATTAATTGTTGGAATCTAATGAGAACTCTACTTACTGAAGCTATGTGACTTCTGGTACTTAAAAGAGCTCTCAAATTTTTCATTCGGCGGGATAAATTACCCGTTAGGTCGCAGAGGTCGTTGGTTCAATAGTGCGTCCATTTTCTATCCGTCCTTTTGGAGGGGTCGCGCTATTTTATGACATCTGTTCTCACTCAAGTCAGAACAGAACAGAAAACGTATTCTCTTTACACAATTTTTACGTCTTTATGTGTTTTGAACCTTATAGCAGCTCCTAGCTAAGAATTTACCCATGAATACGATCTGCGAAGCAAAAAACGCAGGATATAGTTGCAAAGCGACAACGAGACAACTAACGTGAGATTTGACCTCCAATCGCGCGAGTTAAAGTTGAAGTGACGATAGTTTATAATCAATGCGCATCCTTATAATATGCACAATGAAAAAATGAGATGATGGGCTTCTCGGCGCGCTATATACAATGCTGTTTACACAGGCACACGACGAGCGAATCTGTTGCCCGCAAAGCGCCCACTCGGAAATCCGCTCGCGATAGCGAGTGCGCGGATTTTAGTCGAGCTCGCTCCAGTCTCTAAGCTTTTGACCGCATGCCACAGGAACTCCGAATCAGAGGAACTCCGAATCGTTACGTGTTCTTTTCCGAATTTTATATACTTGTGGTATTGAGAGTCTTGCTGGTTGATCCCTGCTTTTGCTGGGAAATTTTCTTCTGTATATAAAAAGTAACAGGTCAATGTTTGCCAGCAATTCAAAATATATGTACATGACGTTTTCTCGCTGTGTCGCGCGAACATTTCCTTGTCCTTATGGGGGACAGAGTTACCTGTCGTACTGAATGACTTATCACGAACTAAGAGATAAAGGTCTCGTGCAGCGATCTTTGCTGACAGGATATACCTCCAGGCAATCTCGGGATCTCGAAGAACAACTTTATCGACCTGATTAATAACCAAACTATGCGCTGAAATATTTTCTTGTTCCTCAAAGTTCATCCTAGCAAATTTGGTAGCGGTTATTAATACGACTTTAAAGAGAATATGCTAGAAGGTTCAAGAGCTTTTGAATTGAAACAGAAGTCAGCTACTCACGAATTAGACTGATTTGCAAATTGTATCGACGCTTCGTTGAGGGTTTTAGCTCAGTTATCAGCCATGACAAAGGCAGTCTGTGCGTTGGCTATTTTCTTTCTCTTACTGGTTATTTCTGAAGAGATCCAAGCGTTTCACATTGGAATGGGAAAAATGAAAAAAAGAAGGGAAGTGAGAAGCAGAAGAAGAAGACATTTTCGTCTGGAGGTAAGATGCGCAGATAGTTCCTGTTTTGTAATTGCCATTTAAGACCTTCGCAGTGTATGCACTGAGTGAGATTTCTTAGAAGAATTACTTCTTGAGTTTAAAGAACGCGCAAAGCCCCTCTCTTCAGTACATAATACGACTTGGTGCATTTCAATTTAAAATATCACTAAGACGGACATTTTTGCCTTTTTAACTTTTGAAATTTCCACTGCCGCCTGCTGAGGCAGGTCCCTGGAGGGATCTTTATAAGTTCAACCAGAGTTGTATGATTGATTCCCTGATTCAACTTAGGTACTCTTAAAACACATTATACTTTTTTAAAAGAAAAATATATCATAGCTAGGATATCTGGCCGAGATAGATGATTATGGAGAATAATTAATCGAGAGTGAGTTTCGTAAGAAATAGTAGTAATGGAGTTATAAGAGCCCCTTCACGGAATACCCATGTACGGAATCACGTGCATTCTGCGTGTCTTGGGTGATTTATAGTACCTACAATGCGCTTAATCGATATACCAAAAGCCTGCTGCAGTACACATGCATTTTTGTTAATAGGGAAATAGCTGCGTTTTTAGTTTTACTTTCCGTGTGCAGTGCAAGACCTTTACTAACCCAACTATCTTCGAAATCACGAGACAGCGATATCACACGCATGAGTAGAGCATCTCTAAGAGAACCGAATTGCTGTAGAGATGGTAATGATAACATGTCACTGATATGCATAGATTTGTCTTAATTGAGTCATTGTGCTTCGGAAAGAGCAGAAAAAAACGCAATCTGTGATTCTATCTGGAAATATCAAAAGCTCGACCACCCATGCTCACAAATCTCTCACAGACGAATGATCTACAACGCTTTGAATGTTTTTATTAATACCGCATTCGATTTTAATTACGCGTTTTTAAGTGTACTAAAACTTACTAACAGCAGACTGAGCATCTCTCTCTTCCTCTGCAAAGATACCTCCGCATTTTGGGCTTATTTTAGCTTTACCTTTTTATAGCATGCTCAAGTCTATGCCTCCATGTTTTACCTTATATTCTTCTCCCCTTTGAAGCACTACCGTACCATGGCCATACTACCTGGTATACATTCTCATTGGTCGCTCATTTCTTTCACTACCAATCAAAGTTTGAACCAACAGCTGTGTATTTTATAATCACGTGCTCATCGCGTGGTAGTGTTTTACTTGGCCTTGCAAAGAAACCGTGCAGTCACGTGCTCACCGCGTGATAATTTACTTGGCTTGTGCGTGCGATCATTACCGCCTTGCGGAGCACGATGTTTCTTTCTGTCAGCTTTTCGTGTGAACCACTCGAAATACGAAGCACGCAACTAACTTTGCTAGATAAAGGATACATGATGACAGAAAGAAACCCTCTGCTCGCATTGGCATAGCGTGCGATGGCTTTCTTAATTCTGATAGGTTCTCATGGGACACCTACTGCGTCTATATAATGCGTGCGATCGTGTTTAGCTAAGTCCGGGTTCTTCTGTCAAAGGCACCACCACCGTGGGATAAGTTGTCCAAGGAAATGTGATTTTCACAACATCAGCTAGTCGTAGAGCATTGCTCGAGGCCTTTTAAGTTTGATAAAAAAAACTCAAGGCTATCCCACATTGCCTGTGACAAAATAGGCCTATTGTTTGTTTTGGTACAACGCTAAATTCTGAACGAAACGGGCACCACAATTCATGTCACGTGATCACTCTCGACCAATGGAAATGCACCAAAATTCAGCGCTGTACTATAACAGGACACCGAGGAGAGGCGTCCTGTTAAAACAAAGGCAAACTTTAGAAGGTCTGGTTTCGGTGTACGAAGTGCTCGTATAGTACGTGGTAATGTAGATGTAGGTGCGTGCCCATGTAGCACGTGGTAATGTAGATGTACGTGCGTGCCCATGTAGTACGTGGTAATGTAGATGTACGTGCGTGCCCATGTAGTACGTGGTAATGTTGATGTACGTGCGTGCCAATGTAGTACGTGGTAATGTAGATGTAGGTGCGTGCCCATGTAGCACGTGGTAATGTAGATGTACGTGCGTGCCCATGTAGTACGTGGTAATGTTAATGTACGCGCGTGCCCATGTAGTACGTGGTAATGTAGATGTATGTGCGTGCTCATGTAGTACGTGGTCATGTAGATGTACGTGCGTGCCCATGTAGTACGTGGTAATGTAGATGTATGTGCGTGCCGATGTAGTACGTGGTAATGTAGATGTACGTGCGTGCCCATGAAGTGCGTGGTAATGTAGATGCACGTGCGTGCCCATGTAGTACGTGGTAATGTAGATGTACGTGCGTGCCCATGTAGTACGTGGTAATGTTGATGTACGTGCGTGCCCATGTAGTACGTGGTAATGTTGATGTACGTACGTGCCCATGTAGTACGTGGTAATGTAGATGTACGTGCGTTCCCATGTAGTACGTGGTAATGTTGATGTACGTGCGTTCCCATGTAGTACGTGGTAATGTAGATGTATGCGCGTGCCCACATGTAGTACGTGGTAATGTAGATGTACTTGCGTGCCCATGTAGTACGTGGTAATGTAGATGTACGTGCGTGCCCTTGTAGTACGTGGTAATGTAGATGTATGTGCGTGCTCATGTAATGCACGTGCGTGCCCATGTAGTGTTTGGTAATGGAGATGTATGTGCGTGTCCATGTAGTACGTGGTAATGTAGATGTACGTGCGTGCCCATGTAGTGCGTGGTAATGTAGATGTACGTGCGTACCCATGTAGTACGTGGTAATGTAGATGTATGTGCGTGTCCATGTAGTGTGTGGTAATGTAGATGTATATGCGTGCCCTTGTAGTGCGTGGATATACACGGGCACACAACGGAGCTGTTCCTCAAAAAAGCTGTTCTTCACCCCCTTTCGCTGCTGGCTGGCAAATATTATCGCGGTCTCTTGCTGGCTGGCAAAAATTCATCGCCTTCCGTTCCTGGCAAAAATTTATGCATATCGCCTTTGCTGGGAAACACAAGTTGCTCATGGATGTTGAAAAATGAAATTTTAAGTGACAGCACTTAAAAATGCACTTAGTTATTAGTGCTTGTTTTTAAGGATATCCGATTTTTTATACTATTTCGGGCTTCCTGTGGTAATGTTACTCTCCTGGCTGGGAAATTTTTTTAACACGCAGCTGCTGGCTGGGAAAAATTGAGACCCTCTCCTGGCAAAAAGGAACAGCTACATTTTTGCCAGCAACTTTTAAAACATGTATTTATATGCTCTACGCGCGTAGGAATGTCCAAATACGCCATTTAAACGCATTTTAACCAGGGGGGTTCGTTGTGTGCCCGTGGATATAGATGTACTTGCGTGCCCATATAGTGGCAGGTGATATTGTACATTTATCTGTTACATTCTTGTGCTTCCACAGGTCAGAAAGGAAGCTAAAAGTGTAAAATGGAAGACAAGCAGATCTGGGAAAGCATGCGCATAATATTTAACAAAACAAACGCTTCATGGATATATACAAATCGTCAATGAGGACACATGGAAATATAGACTACAAAAGCAATAAAAGCATCACAAAGAATTGCTGAGTCTTAAGAACCGACGAGAGATATGTATAGTAGAAGACGCAGATGATTTCCATCGAAGCACCTGATAGAGAAGATACGTGAGACACGCCAAACGGCCCGGCTGGCTCAATAACTGGTTATACTTGTCAAAACCTGTTTGGTTTGAGGAGTCAGTGAAATATACAGAAGAGGGGGAGGGGACTCCCATATAAAAATGGGGGTTGCTCGACACGAAAAATGAAAGTTGACCCCTAAGCATATATATGAAAACTTCTAGCCTTAACTGATACAATGATAACCGCAGAACGCGCTATATAAATATTTCAAAAATTAGTCTAAATTTTTGCTAAATTAGAGGTCAAACTTTCTGTTGAAACCCGGGCTTAAATTTAATTGTTCATCAGAAAATAACACGACACCTTGTTTCGAAAATATTTGAAACTTTTCAATTGCTCAAATGTTCTCACAAAAGCATATTAGGACTAGGATGAGGTTAGGAGCTCAAAATCCACCGCTTTCATAACTAAAGTTTACAGGTTTATATTAAAACTTTGCCGACCTCTATGAGGCCGTTTACTAGTCATTGACATGGGCAATCATTGTTAAAAAACTGTGCAAATATTGCAACTATTATAAATGCTCATTAACTAAAATCACTGTAATAAAATGTCAAGTAGAAAAACCTCACATTTCAGCTTTTCTTTCACCACAACCGTTTTGTGGTTTTGGGACTCCGGTGGTACGGTTGCACTTTCCCTTGGACTCCTTCGTCTAACCTAAATCAAGCTATAAACTCCCTACAGGGTAATTTGCTATACTTGAAGTTATAATTAGCTTACGTAGCTAATAAGCTCGACGAAGAATTCATCGTTAGACGTGATAAGAGCTGGTTATTTTCACGAAATTTACTATAAATGTTGAGGCCTAAAAAACTCCCGGGGGGGAGGGGACTCCCATATTTTTTGGTCGGGGATATTGATCGTCGTATCTTTTAGGGGTTAAAATCACGGTGGTTTGGTCTCTTTTAGGGGTATTGTTGCCCAGCCGTTCTAGCGCGGTTATACTGTCTTTCTATTACTGACTAAAGCCCTGGCTAAACCAGGCAACAATGTTTCCAAAATGTTTCTGGAAACCTGCTAAACGCATCAGCTATAATTGTTGCAATGTTGCCTGGAATGTTTGTCACTAAAACAGGAGCACACATGAACAGGAGTCTCGTGTCCGAAGCACAGAGAGCCCATCAACAGGTGTCTCCAGTGCTATTAGTGGCGTCCGAAGCACAGGAGTATATTTATTTTTTGATATTTTTATTTTGAATCCCGCGCGAGGTAATTTTGCCCTGATTATAAGGTAAGGAATTAAACGACGTAGCCCGAGCGCGCGAAATGGTTGAACGAGAAAACGAGATGCGAGCAACACGGAGATCATGATCCCGCGGCGATCATGATGTTTCCGATAGATTCGTACTATCATTGCATGGGCCTTGGATCGGATAACAAACAACCGAGATAACCAAACCACTTCGAGGTACTCAATGCATGGTACATCCTACTGCACTGATCCGCCTCGTTCAATACTGTATCGTATACGATTCATACACTAGGACACTCCTGATTATCATATATGGAGTACCTACCAAACTACGTGCAAATTGATGATTGCCTTGTCGGAAGGGTTTTCATTAACCAGATAAATTATCTCCTCCAATGACGTCAAACTGACACCACACATTAGCTTAATTTACCCAACACAAATTCACTTCAGGACTTTACCCATCTGCTCATGCATTTTTAAAGAAATGTGACGGTTCAATATTTGAAAAATTCTAAGATTTGTTTTGTTTTCGGGTCCACGCAAATTACATGAAAAGAAACGTTTACGAGTTTACTCACTTCTCTCAATCAAAAGGAACTGTAATCGAGATGATTGATGACTTGTTCGAGTGAGAGCCTTCCTGAGACCAAACCACGAACCAGACCTAAATGAAATCCACCAGCTTTTTTTTTCTTCAGAAGTTTCTTCGTCATTTGAAAAAGATTCGTGTCGATACATTTCCCGTTTGCAAACGTTAGCCGACCATGTTTTAAAACGGTTTTGGCCGTCGTATAAGGTCAGAGAGAAATCAAGGCAAATCAAGAATGAAACTATGAGCATTTTTATTGGAGAAAACGAGAATGAACATTAATGGTAGATATTATTTACTTCTCTCATCGTTAGAACTATCACAATTAGCCAGTAAGAAAACAAACAACAATGCCGACAATTTTACTATAACAGTACCAACGAGGGCTAGGTATTTTTAGGGTTCAATTTGAACAAAGAGGTCCCCTTGAACTAGGTGACTAGGTATTTTTTAATTTGTTTTCTTCTTCTAATTTTCCGACGGAGCCGCATCCCCCTCTCTTCCCGATTGATTGTCACTTTTCAAACTGATGGCAGCTGGTAAAATTAACTGGTAAAAGTTTTTTTTTTGTTGCTTGGACACACTCAAAAACATTCATTATGCTTCTTGTTTTAAACACATATCTATTGTTTTGGCGTCATAAACAACTCTCGAGAATTCCCTAAAGACCATTACAATTAGCAAAAATTAAGATCATCGGGGACGGCTGTATCAAGCCGTGTTGAGTTATTTTAAATAACATTGTTTATCACAATGTCCTGAATGTCGTCGAGTCCACCAAAATCCACGTTATATAACCTAAAGTTGTACCCTCGGGCTTACATCGGTATGCGCGTAGCAGTGGGCAAGATCTTTGTTGGCATTTATATGTATTTATAGCTGGACGAAAAAAATGCGTTTTAAAATAGATCCGTTTTATTTAATATACAGTATTCTGAAGTATGTATGACATATGTATGTCGCCGTATGTATGACAAACTTCTCACGTGACCCTTACCTAAATCGCGCTGTGCGCGAAGAAGCGCGGCGGACAACTTGGAACAGAACAACATATTATGTTGAAAACTGGCAAGTCAAAAATATGGTTCACAGCAAGAGTGGATTGCCAAGAGTTTCCATATTTACTATGTACGCCCGAATCACAGTCAGAAAAGTGTCTATTTTTAGAACTAGGTTTCCCGCTAAAATTCGTCATCCACAGGGTTCCCACTTTCTCGCCACGCGAAGTGTTGTGAGATCCAGCCTAAAATTAAATCACAGATCATTCGAAAAACCTTTAAAGTCGCAAAGATAAGGTACATGCCATGCTGATGAGTCCTAACAAGGACGAAACAGCTGTACATGGTTGCCGAACTGCACGGGTAATAGACTGTGCTAGCGTTTCGTCTAGGCCAGACTTATGCCGATGTGTGTATAGTTAGTGTTCATTCTCATCTATTTTTTTGTGTGTTGGGTATACGATGAATTCAGGGGAATCAAGAGGGGATTCGAATACTTTCGCGCGCGAAATTCAAATCTAAAAATAGACACTTTGCTGACTGTGATGTGGACAAATACAGTACGAAAGATTCTAACTCTTGTTAATCCACTCTTGTTCACAGTTAGTATTTTTTCATTTGTCAGCAACTTTCTAAAGACTTTTTTAAAAGACCTCGAATCCGGACCGAAATGCTTTGGAAGTCTGTGGGTTTTGTGGCAGATGCATGTAATGCAATTGTCCGGGTTTTCTGGACTTTTTCTCTGGAGAGGCTAGAGGCACTTTTGATTGGACGCGCGCGCAGGGTGCCGACCTTCTGATAGACCGCTTGCAGTCCCTTCTTACACCTTTGGCGAAAAATGAGCGCACGAAAAAACGAGCGCCGATTGAAGCACCGAAGGCACGAGCAGGAGCCCGCGCTCGTTTTCACGGACTTCGCCAAAGAAGGGACTGCCTGCCCTGCAAGGCCGGTTTACACTGCGATTTTTGTTGCATTTATCACGGCATTTTTTCTCGCGCGAGTTGCAATTCCAACTCTCTCGTGTAGACAAGATGCAAATCCAGTACGATTTCTGTGCTCTCTTTATAATCGCATCAAGTTGAAAGAGTTTCGAACATGTTTGAAATCTCAGCGGCATCACGCGACAAAATCGCGGCAGATCGCGCCGAGTTGCACCTAGTTTACATTAATGATTTTGAGTTGACAATTCACGGGCCACCTTCTCAATCTCGTACCCAGAGCCCGTCATCTTTTGGTCAGCGGCAAAGATTCAGGGCTCTGGGGGAATCGATTTTTTTTAAACCCAGATTCTGGGTTTCCGGTTTGATTGTTGTATGAAAGTTCGTTACGTTTTTGACCTACCACGCATGATGCTCACAAATCGGATTCCCCCAGGGCCCTGAATCTTGCCGCTGGCTCAAAGATGCACGGGCTCTGGGTACGAGATTGAAGGGCGAAAGCGCTCGCGAATTTTTTCTGTGTCTGTTTCGACAATATAGGTCAGCGGCTACACATCGTAGCATCTGCGCATCTGCGTACATTTGCGCGGCACTTCCAATTTGTTGTGCTTGCTTGTGCTTCTTGTAGTCCAGGAGCTAAATCCCCAGAAGGCCTTATTTAAGGAGTTAGCACAACCCACCGTACAGAAAAGGTTTGACCCCGGATTTACAAAGACTGATAACTGGTCTTCAACATTAGGTACTATGTGGTCACGAAATGTGGTGCACACGTCATCTTACGAAGGCTTCTTTACTTGAAGTCCATACTCGGCGTGAAAACGAGGCTGGCGACAATTAAGGCTAATATTTCGCTAACATTTGGTGAATAGGCTTCATAATCACCCGGAGTGAAACGTCAGCATAACATAACACATTCTTAGATAAAAAGCACTCTGAAATCGTGGTCACGTGATACATCACGTGATCAAATCACGAAAGAATAGAGCATTAAAACGCATTTAACAGACTTTCAAATGTAATAAATATCTACACAAGTTGTATATTTCAAAACTTATGTGTGCATATTAAGAAACTGTTCATAAGACAACTTTCTACCAGTTAAAAATTTTTGCCAGAACGAAGCATGTGTCCTGTCTACGCGATTTCCCTGCGTCTGTATTCAAGCGCACGTGCCCGCATGGAAACGAGGCTGAATGCATCTTTCTCTACAACAAAGCACATATAGCTTAGAAAAGCTTAAAAACCGAACAGTTTGAAAGGTTGTATAATCAGCAAGGTTTTGGCGAAACATTGATCGCCATCAAGCCTGTATGTAGAGAGGATATGGCGCAATTGATCACGTGACACAAGGTAAGGGCCACGGTGAGTATATTATGCTTACAGCCAGGACGGTGTATAAATTCTATTGTAACGATTTTTTTCCGTGTGAAGAATTTGAACACAATTTAAAAAGCTTCATATTTTATTCATTGGAAGCAACTTAGTAATTATATGAGAAACATGTTTTCAAAGGACTAGGCCATGACAACATACACTGTTCATGCGACCTGGCCTTGAGCACCTCTTCCCGCCAATTTTGTCACTGAAAAGTACAACCAACTATTTCAGTCGTACAGCAACTTTGGAAAGTTTTGAATTCGTTAAGTGGTTATGAAAAGAGTTTCCTTTTGAAAATGTAAAAACAGTTTCTTTCATTTTTCACAAAATGTAGTCTTTTTTAACTGCAGTTATTTGCATATTTATTTGCATGGCAATGGACAATTCTCTAAACGACTCAACTATTCTGTCTGTAAGTAACTTAACTACCGAGCAAGCAATTTTTTCGTCGGTATTTTACCCAGCGTTTGGTATATCGACTAGCTAACTAGAAATGCGGTAATAATTGCTAGGGGCCCTATCGACAACACATTTACTTGGACGTCACAACTCGTGTTCGCTAGAATAGAATCTTAGAATCTTGACTCAACACAAGCCGGTAGTTTGTTTCTTCGCCTTCGCTTCGGCGAATGAAATAAGCTTAACAAGTGCTTGAAACGTTGTTTTCTTTCTCGCGTTTTAGTTAACTGGAAAACTCCGAGCTATCCTGTCCCGATTGTGGCCCCTAGCTTTTCACCCAAAGTTTGGTTTACCGTAAATAACTTAGTTACCCGAAGTTTGGTATAACTTTTTAGCTTGAGTTCATTTTGACAGGCACGCTCTAATATCCTGTCAGAAAACACAAACCTCTGATTTTCGGCTTTTTCGAGCACACTGTCACTGGGCTTTCATAATTTGTCAATTTCTTACCTGAACAATGGAAGAAGATAAAGACGACAAACACTCAGAGCTCCATAAAGAGTGTGACTTAAAAAAAGTAGAACAGAAGACCTCTCCATATGTTGATTATTTCATTTAGCTCACGATGTACAATAAACTTGAGCGTTGTTGTGCGATGGTTTGTTTCGGAAAAAAGCACATGTTGAAAGCACAGTATCAACGGTGCCTTTTTGCATGCTGTCAGTTCTTATATAAATGCCTACATTCCTATCCAGTTTGTCTACATGATGGTTCACACCCTTTTCTGTGAAGCTAGCACGTTCAGTATCCGGATGTCTCCATAGAAGAAGGTTTTTGTGTTCCGCCATCTTCGATTCAAATCCAGTTCTAGAATGTTTTGAAGTTTTTCAAGACTTTCGATGACAATGGAACTGAATTATCTGCAGTTTGCCATTAAAACGGCCCCGAATATTTCCACATAGCTTCTGATGCAATTGTATCAAGTCTTCCTTCCGCAATATCTGTAAATCTGATTGAAAGATTCAGTACTTCCTTCGTTTTACAAAAAGCATGTTTGATTGAAGGCAGTACATGCCTCACGCGTGGAGATGGTGGGGCTAGCCATGCGACATTTTTGGGGGGAGGGGTAGGGATTACAATATTTTTGTCCACAGTTTTTTTGAAATCCTCTACTCGGTGTACGGCTATTATTTCGCACAATTACGAAACAAATATTTATTTTTCGTCTACTCTACGGGATTTTTTTGGCGCTTCATCAGGAATGTTTCTTCATTTTCATAATCCGACTGCGCAGTTGATAAACCCCCCTCCCCTTGTCTAAAGTGACAAAGTCGCCCCAGTACGAAGAGATGCAGGGAGACCAGTAAAAACCGCCCGGATAGACTGAAAACGACCATTCAACTTTTCGCGGTGAGGGGAGGGCACTTTATTCCATGATTCTTTGCATGGGAGGCTTTTATATCGCCCTGAACTATCTGGCGCTTATTGGGAAGAAGTATTCAAATTCTGGACTAGAAGATATTCTCATAGAGTCTGGCCGTCTATGCTGTTGGCACAACGGCATCTTTACTTCAAGGCAAATCATACAATAGAGGCATGCGGGCGCACAAGCTTGTAATGGAAGCACTGTTTCGTCTTCTCTGGAAAGCATTTGCAGATGGCTAGGAAGGCAGCAGAATAGCTCGTTTCATTCTACAGAGATGGCCTCCAAGATCCTAGAATGCCGACAGAACTTCAGGGAAGATCAGTTTATCCAGAACTGGGAAACCTTTATCAAGTTCCTTCGAAACCACTTACACGTCTTTTTCCAGTTCCTCTCGGAATGCAAATCTAAGTCCAAAGTCTTCTGCTTCTGGAAGAGTACATTTCCATGATCTTGATACTTCTACAGTTCGTTAAAGCGCGAGCGCAGCGGGAACTGGGAACTCCACCTGTCTTCAACTCAGGGCGTAGCCAGGGGGGGTACAGGGGGGGCCCGGGCCCCCACTTTCTCGGAAATTTTCACATACATTTACTGTATTTGCTGGAGAAAATTTGCGCATTTTCGTCCCATGTTTTCACTATCTGGCCCCCCCTTCAGAAATTCCTGGCTACGCCGCTGCAACTGCAGCCATGGTCCCACACTTCTTCTCGATGGATAGGATTAACTATGCTAGATGGCTGCCAGTATACCTGGCAGACATGCATCTTCTTCCAGACAAGCACCCAAGTGTACGTACATACAGCGTCAGTCACAGTGGAAACCGCTTCTCCAAGGTATGGGCAGATATGGCACTGGAACAGTCGATCAATTTAGACAGTAAGTCGCAGGGAGGGATAGTTGGTATCAGCAACAAGGAGAAGGCAGTCGAACGCTGGTTTCTTGCGTGCCATGACAGGGCGGGTGTCACCAACCTTGAAAAGAAATGTGTGATATGGATAGAAGCGACCGAGTCGGGCGATTTTTTTATTTACGCCCACTTCATGGCACAAGTTATTGAGAAAAAAAGGAAAAAGTATTCATGGTGGTGCGAACCCTCAACCCTGTGCAATTACCTATTCATAACCCAACATCTTACACATGAGCTACGAGAGAGTTCGCAGGTCAACATCCTCCTTTTGATTCATTCATAGAACGAGAATATGTGAATCATAATGAATATTTATACTAGCTAGCCGCCATCTTGAAGTGGGCGTAAAAAATAAATTCGCCCGAGTCGGCACGCACAAAGAGGAAGGGAGTAGGATCGCCCGTGACGTGGAGGATGTTCACAAGATCGAACAAATATTTGACTCTGGACTGTTGAAGAATCCTTTGATATAGAAGATGATGAAGGTGACGAGTAGATCCCTTTGTTTAATCTTGCATCAGGTTTTGTGCTTCCGGACGATGCCGCAAATGAACTTCTGGGCGCGACGGAAGCAGGCGGACGTAGCATGTTACACTTCGCGACCGCAAGAATGAACAGTACCGCGACAAATGTTTGGGCCCCGATCAAGAAACTCAACATCAAGACGTTCTCTTCCGTCAATAAGACCCCTTCGACTGGAAAGAAGAAAACGCTGGAAGCCTTGAACACCGAGGAGGATGTGTTGGCCGACTGTTGGTGGTAGCGGGAAACCGTGATATTGATTTGAAGGAGGTCTTATCGCATGAATTGACTAATGTGCCGAGTGCCATAGTCCATGCCGATGGTACACTCAGGAAAAACACCAAGAGCGCCTTCCTCCAGATTCTTGAAGCAGACATCAGAAGTCCAACAAATATCCCCCACTCCCCTCTACCGACGGCATTCTTAATCGATGGCATGGCTCTCATCCAAGTGGTAAAAGCAGCAGGTGCCTCGACGTTCGGTGACATGGCAGCTAAATACTATGATGGACGAGAAGGGCCACTTCAGACTTCAGACTTCAGACTTCAGACTTCAGACTTCAGACTTCAGACTTCAGATAATGAAATTGTCTGATTTACCTGATTATTATTTTTAAGAAGACCCGCCGAACACCCGGCCGCAAGATAGTAATAGGATAAAGAAGCATACAATTATTTATCCGTAGATGTTCAGGCAAGCCAGTGGCCGCGTAGCACTAAGTGCTATGTTCAACAGAGTGGAGATAAGGAATTAACCTTGTGTGAAAGCTGAAGTGCTAATGAAATATCCCATGTGTGCTTCTGAGCTAGCCCTAGTAAGCGGAGAAAGAGAAAAAATCTCTGACCCCCGAGAGGGATTTATCCAATTACAATAAAATGAACTAGTTTATTTACCCGTGAAAAAATTCGCTCGTGCCTTCTCCAGTCGATGACAATACAAATTGTTTAATATTTATACATGAATTGTCAATGCAAGAACTGTCTTTGTAGAAAACGTTTCTGGTGTAGGTGCCTGTTTTTTCTTGGCGCACGCACTTGAAAATATAATTCACAGCTTTTTTTGTTCAAAAAACTACATTGCGATGTTTGGGCGCAAAGACCCATGACTAAAATTTTAGAATGCAGTTTGGATGTATTTCAAGAAATCTTTGACTTCCTATTATTTTCTAATACAAATACTGCCAGGCATTTATTTCAAGCAAAAATCCATTGAGGAGCTCGGCGAGATCACTTTTTTGCTAAACAAAGCCTAAAACAGCATTATTTGCCCGGGTTTGACTACAAATTGTAAAAACAAAACTAATTCACGGAAAATTTAGCTTTCTTTTGCGAAGCAACGACGACAAACATGGCGGACGGCGCCCCGGACGGCGTCTCCCCGCGCTAAAGAAAATGCCTGAATGGCAGCTTCTCTCCTCGCATCGATTTCAAAAAACTAACATCATCCTGCAACCCTGAGAGTAGTATGTATCACATCCACGGTGGCAGTTAGCGAGTAGTATGTATCACATCCACGGTGGCAGTCTGAAGTCTGCTGTCTCTGCAGTCTGAAGTCTGCAGTCTGGAGTCTGAAGTCTGAAGTCTGAAGTCTGAAGTCTGAAGTCTGAAGTCTGATTTTTGCGGCCCATCGGCACAAAAACAACGATGAGTAAATTAAAAAGAATAGATGTGTATGCTTCTTTATCCTAATATTGCTATCTCAGGTGTTGTGCGCTTCTTATTCTAAAGGAATCAGGTAAATCAGACAATTTCATTATCTCTGAAGTCTGAAGTATGAAGTCTGAAGTGGCCCTTCTCGTCCATCGTAAAATACCAAGAAATGCTAGTAAGAATGCTAGGTGTACACAACTGCACGAGAGTCGATCTTGTTGTATATTTTAATATTTTGGTTGCCATGGAAACGCTTATCACGTGACTAAGTAGTGGCCATCTTGGATTTTTTATTAGACCTGAAGATTACACGCAGGAAAAGTGAAATTGAAAGGTAATCGCGCACTTATTTAGATACTACCTTCTAATAATCCAAAAAACTTGGAATTTCTCCGAAAAAATTATCAAATTTTTCGTGCTTTTGAAATATATATTGTGAAAAATGTCTTTCTTAAAACATTATCCTAGATATCCAATTAGGTTTACAGAAAGACTAATGATACAAACATTATGCTGACAAGAAAAATTTCTATTTTTAACACTCTTTACATACTTCCACAGGCGCTAAACATTTAATCCAAAATGGCGGACAGTGAGTCACGTGTCCTCGTTACCATGACAACAACAATTTAATCAAAATCAGAATTCCGAAATGTGTTTCCAGGCCAAGTTTGAAATGTTTTCGTTGGAAAATAACGAAGTTAACAAAAAGCAGCCCTTGTTTTACAGCCATGCATGCCTTAAAGCCACCGAGGTACGCTTGGCGTCACGTGATCTGGCGTCACGTGATCTGGCGTCACGTGACCAACGAGGATAGGGATTTTAGTGTGTTATCCAGTTCGACGTCTAATTATCTCTCTTTTTGTGAAATTTTTATCTGATCTGACCCTAAAAAAATATTATGGGGTCAGAAACGTTTTCAGCTTCGCTTTCATGCTTTCCCTTGCGTTCACTCTACCATGCCACGAACACTTCGTATTTGGCCAACAAATACCGGCCATCTCGGCATTTCCTGGTCGATTTGTAGTGGCGATTGAACGCCTTACTAAACGGTGTAGTTAATGACCCGGTAAATGTTTAAGAGTTAATTTAAATGGAATTGAAAGATGTTTGTATCAGCCAAAAATGCATTATTTTTCATTTTCATGTCACGTGACTGATCACGTGATAGGGGCCTGGGGTCGATTTTACTGAAAAACGTTTCAGGTTATTAAGCACTCTCTTCCTGCAAAATTTGGTACTAATTGCAATTAATGTTGTGGTGTTATGAGAGATATAAGTGTTCAGCCTCGTTTCCATGCTTTTCACCATATTTGGAAAAACACACCCCTTAAACAGGTAGTCTGCACCACAATTCTGGACCACATAGTACCTAGTCGTAAAGTTCAGGTATTCTTCTATAAGAATCAGCCATCAAACCTTTTCTGTACGGTGGGTTGTGCTGGAGGACAATTTTTCGGGTCTGGCTCCTGGACTATTGTGCTGGCTGAAAAACTGAACTAAAAATTCAACTTGCCCTCTTTGATTAAGATGGGTTTCCAGAAAAGCTGGTCAAGACATGTGGGCTGTGTCGGAATACTTATTTTAGGGCGAAGGCTAAAGAGAAAGCTAAAGAAATGGTGAATATTTTACAGTAGACAGTATAAAGCCAAGGCCCGAAAGTTCGTCCTCCTCGACCTTGCCAACGCTAGCTCATTTCTGGCGGGCTCATTAAGTTAATTATTTAGAATTTTATTGTTTTGTGACAAATGAGAATTTCATGGCAGACCAATTTTCAAATATGTGCAACCAAAAGAAACATTTATCAGATCCCAAAAAAATTCCAGCTTACTGTATTCCTGTGATAAAGTGCAGTTTTTGTTTTCTTCTTTTGCAGTTCTGGCCTGTCTTGTATTGCTGATTGGATATTGTCATGGAAACAACAACAACAATAACAACACTCAGGCAACGGTATATAGCAAATTTAATTCATGGCTGCCTCTCGATCGTCAAAAGTCTTCCTTGGGTGTTTTTCTAAATTTATTGAAGCTTGCAATTTGCACCCCCCTGAAAAAAGGCAATACAAAAAATAACCCCCACATGACATCAATGTTCTAAAAAGCTAACCCCCACCCTGTAACCAGTTTTTCTTTTCTATGTCAAGCTGGCTGGATATCGGACCTGGTTCATGTACTATATTTATTTGGGTTTTGCAGAACAACTTGCATAGGCATGCAAAAGTGACAGTATCATGTATCCAGGTTATGATTCCTTCCAAAATCAGTCACAAAATAAATCAGCTATTGGAAACCTTAGGTAATATAAATGTCAATTACCTAAATGTGTTCACCGGCATAAAAAAATAGTACCACTACTTTCTGCCAAGCTCTTGCCAGGTAAAAACAAAGCCTTTATGCTAGAGAATCACTACTCGGTGAATTGCAAAACCTGACCAGAAAAAAATTAGGGGTTGTGAAAGGTAAATGCGAGATCAAACCTAAAAGAATCGAGATCAAGAAATCAAATATTGCTCCCCATACATTAAGAATTTGTGAGATTCTGTAATGTCCGGCGAGCGCTATATGCCATGATGCGATAGTTTGTACATATTATTTTGAGGTATTTAGTTTGAGCCACAGAGTGCCCCCTGTTTTGAGTGAGGGTGCCAAAAAATTAACCCCCTAAAATCAATATCCCCGCCCCCCGTAGACGTAATACATGATCGGTTCCTAATTACATGTAATGGCAATAATATAATAAATAAATAATAAAGGCAACAGGGGATTAAAAATGAATTGTGCATTATTGTGTAGTGTTATGAAAAAATGGTTGCATTTGCATCCAGTAAGGCCACAGATTTCGAGTCTTGCAGGCCAGACTCGGTGAAGTGAACTTATTAATTATAAATAATTTTTTTTTGTAGGGTGGGCGCAATTGCACTGGAGGTAGGATACCCACTTTAATGCTAATTATTATAATACATCATACCAATGTGTAAGAGTTGGTGTAAGCAGTCGCCAGCTTGTTCTTACAACTCTGGGTTAGACCTTTGTCTCTTCTTGTGTAAGGAATTCTTTTTATTCTTTATTCTTTAATTATTTTTTAATCTTGATTATCTCTTACTATAGGTCACTACTTCTACAGATCAGCTAGGAGGTGTCTCCAACTTCATGAGCCTTGCCTCAGGTAAACCTACTGGTTCTAACCAGTACATTTGTTCAAGAATTTAAAGGGGGTAAATTTGCTATGACTCACACCTTGCTTGCTATCCCTTACCGATTGGAAGTGATTTTTCTCATGATCATCCTGTGTATTATTTATAGGGGGAATCTACCACTCCCCACCCCTCTCCAGGCGAGGAGGATGTTTGCAGAAAATTATCTTGAACTGTGCCAGCATGTGCAATTTCAAGTTTAATATTTATGGGATTTATGCACAATGTCATGTATGTGTGAATAAATGTAAGGTACTTATTTTGCAGATTGAACACAGAGTGCCTCAATAATGGATGTGGCAACCTGGCCCTGGCCTACAAGCATAATTGCCAAAAGCTGCCCATTGCCTGTAACTACCTACAAAATTAGCACAACAAATTTGATCAGTTGTTAAAATCCCTTGACCATGACAACCATTGTGCACATGATGCCAGGTACTGTCCAGCAATAGCCGCTTGCCTGGCCAAATCCATACCATGCACAGTTGATATGCATTTGATTGCTCACGAGAATGACTCCTTCACTCCTTAGGGAAAGCAATGCAACTCCTCCCAGCGGTTCTGCCTGAACTCGGACATGAAGTGCATATCAAAAGGAGGAAGATGTAATTTTGGACAACTAAAGAACTACCAGCAGAGAAGAAATTTTACGGTCAAACCAGATGGGACCCATTGCCCTGGTGGCCAGAAGTTCTGCTTCTTACATTACAAGTGCATTCCCGATCACCTGAACTACGACCTTAGGATACCATCTGGGAATAATTTTACCGGGAATAAGAGTCTTCTCGACTTCATGTGTGGATCTGGCAAAAAGTTCTGCTTACCATCATTCAAATGTGTGCCTCATGAACAGTCCTGGGGAAATTACACTAAATACAATCTGTCATGCATGCCCAGTGACAATGGAACAGGTAAGAAGGCTGTGTTGTTACTCTGATATAAAAATGATGGGGGGTCTGAGTATTTTTTGGGGTTGAAAATTCTACCAAATATTTTTTGGGGGTTGAAAAATCTGCGGGTATTTTTAGGGGGGTTGAAACTTCTGACAGGCTAGTTGATTATCAAGAAACTGCCTTAAGCTAAGGTTATTTCCAGGAAACAGTTGATGACAAGCAAAGAAAAAAGGCAATTACTCTTTGTAACACAAGAAGCTTAAAAAGTTGGGTATTTTTTTGGGTATGAAATTTTGGGAGCAGGTATTTTTGGGGGTATAAAATTTATGGTTCAGGTATTTTTTGGGTATGAAATTTGGAGCTCCGTCGGACCCCCCGTCAATTTTATATCCGAGTACCCCCCTGGGACCCAGAGCTTTCTCTCAACGTCAAATCTCACACATGCTTGAGTGGCTTTATTTAATAGCTTTCACCAATTCACAAACATAATTTACAAAAATAAACAATAGCACGAAAAATAATACAAACAAATGATAACAAAAGTGAGGGTCGCACAACAGAACGAGGCTCCAAATTAAGTGCGCCCCTTTTGAGACTAAGAACTAAAAAAAATTAGAAACACATTAAACACGGATATAAATATATATACTAAGATAAGTAGTTATTCTAGTAACAACATGAGTAACTAGAGAGCAGATTGCGAGTAGAAGAGCATTTGCAGCAAATAGATTTCCAAGTGTTAAAATTATCAATATTATAAGAAGCAGTAAAGGCATCAGAGTAGTAGCGCAGGAGGTGTGATTTGAACTGATTAGCAGAAGAGAGGGTGCGTGTATCCTCAGGCAGGTTATTCCATAGTTTTGGGAGGCGTTAAAGAAGCTAGCTTGAAAGAGTTTAGTACGGCATTTAGGAACGCCGTACTAAAAGTCAGATCAAGCACAGAACTATGACGGTTACTCTGGTAGATTTACGTTTAACAAATCTATCTAGGTCTATAGTATAGTGACCGGAAGTACATTTGAAGTAGAAGATCAGGTCCTTAAGTTCATGCCAGTAGGAAAGGGGTAACAGATTGAGTTTTGATAGGCGGTCATGATAGCTAAATGTTATCTTGCCATTTGGTGTCCAGTATGTATTGGTGGCTCTCCTTTGGAGGCTCTCGATTTTACCCATGCTGCCCTTCACTTGCATAGCCAACAAAAGGTCTCACGAAAGTTAGATACAACAATCTCCTATTCTCTATACTAAATGCTTTGACACTGTGGCGGCGAAGGAATCTAGCATTTTGTAAGCTTTAGCTACAGTAGTGTTTATGTGACTGTCCCACTTCATGTCTGATGATACAGTAACTACTGGAAGGAACCATGTGAAATTCATGTGAAATGTGTGTGAAATGGCCATGTGAAAATAAACCATATTTCACATGGTATTCACATGTTAACCATGTGAAATGATGGTGTGAAATGGATGTGAACTGGGCTGATCCTTTTCACATCATAAAAACATGTGAAATTCATGTGAAATTTCTGGGGCTAGATAGACTGGGTATATGTGAAATTGGTGTGAAATTGTTTGAAAGGATGTGAAATTCAGAGTTTGATCCAGACCTGCAGCAGCAGGCTGGAACACTAGAACATCATTCTAGTTCTGTTTAATCATAAAAATTATTTAATAACAGTTCCACAGTCTAATGTTAAAAAGCATAGGATAGGAGAACAATAAAAGCATCACACTGTAGAAGTTGAGAAAATTATAAGTATGTGAAATATTTTTCCATGTGAAAAAAACAAATTACACTACAACGATGTTGCCACTTCTGGAAATTATACTTGTTTCCTATATAAAACCACTGGTAAAGGCATAGTGTCCATGATATGATGATAATTTCTTTAGAGTTTTACATAACATAATAGGTATGCACCGGAAACGTGTGATCATGTCAATTTCTCAGTTTGGAGCTGTGTGAAAAGTGTCAAAATTTATAAACACGCTTTACAAACTGATTCAGAAATTCATACAATCATGCAGAATGTAGGAGATATTAATCAGTTATGGCTCACATTCGTAAGGGCAATTGTTCAACACAATTATTCAGAGGTGAGAGACAACATTTTATGAAAAGACCTAATGCCGACATCGCCGGATTGGCGAGTTCAAAATAAAACCTAACGTAGCACGTTTCTGCATCAACATATTCTCATTCCGATAACCAGAACAAAAAGCTAAGTTTCTAGTTTAACAATGCAATGAATATTGAGAATCACCGGTAACTTATTTGCACAAAGGGCACTTCAAAGTGTAAGTTATAAACAAAGTCAAAGGTTAAATTAACGTTCGATTCACATTATAACTAGCCGCGGCCGCCGGCGCGTGGCTCGTGCGAGTACGAAAGGACGGCGATCGATGCACTTTAAATGAATACAAATGAGGTGAAATAAACTGCTTCAGTTTTCAACGAACTGACTTCTTCAAGTTAATAGCTTCTTATTTTATAAGTACTCTTTGTATTTATATACACGGCCGAAGTATAATAAGCGCTGAAGTGATAAGATTGCATCACGAACTCTGTGGACTCACCTTCCTCTATACAGGAAGCATTGCCTCAGCTTTTCTTTCGTAGTACAATCAGAAAAACACAAGACGAAATCGCGTATCTAGACGATGATCAACTTTGTGTGTCAGGAATGAAGTTTGCCAGAAACAGTACTGCCATTTTGAGAAACTTCGATGATGCTGTGTGTAGGATGTTCGTTATTGAAATACGATCCTAAAATGAATTCGGCGGCCTTTTATACTAGCCAATTAGATGCGAGATTGACCGGCCCAGGTCCCGCTCGGACATTTCACTCAATCGAAAATAGTCAGCACACAATATTCTATTTTCGAAATAGCACAAAAAAAAAGATTTAGCCTTTCTGTGACTTATCATTTCTGTGATTTATCATGGAGTTATTATGCACATAATAACTCCATGGATTTATATAATACTTTTTCTTTACACTCATGCAAAGTCCCTTAGTTTTTCTTAGCTATTGTAGCTAAACACATTCAACAAAGTTTTCATCAGACAATGTATTTAGGATCAAGGTAATTGAAATTTAGCCCAAAAATGTTTTTTTTGAGGAATAATTCGAGAAGCGGTGAATGTTCAAGTTTTGTTCTTTTTTCTAGAAAAAAATTCACAGTAATTTCACATGATGATTATCATTTCACATTAATTTCACAGCATGTGAAATAAGACTTCTCTTAAGAAAAATATTTCACATGCATTTCACATGATTCACCATTTCACATCATCAGTTTCACATGCTTGATTTCACATGTTTTGTGTTTCACAGTAAGTTCACATCATTTTTCACATGGTTCCTTCCAGTAGTGCGATCCGAGGTCCTTAACTTGTGTGACACGCTTTAAAATTGTGTCATTCAGCGCGTAGTCAAACGCGACTGGATGGTGTTTACGCGTAATTGTGAGAACTTCGAACTTGATGGAGTTGAACTTGAGACGCCAATCTTGGCTCCATGCTTGTACATTGTCCAGATCGTCCTGGAGGGCGCTGCAATCGGAGGAAGTATGTACCACAGTAGAACACTTGGAGTCATCAGCAAAGAGAGTGATTGGATTATCAACTACTGACGGAAGGTCGTTAACATAAACCAAGAACAGAAGGGGCCTAGAATACTTCTTTGTGGTACTCCTGATGGCACTGGAGAACGGCTAGAAGTGAATCCATGGACAAAGCAACGCTGACCACGTCCCGACAAGTAGCTCGCGAGCCACTGCAATAAAGTCCACTGATACCATAGCGGGAAAGCTTCAGGAGGAGACGCTGATGCAAGACACTGTCGAAGGCTTTCGCCAGGTCGAGATAAACAATGTCTGACTGTAAGCCTTGATCCAGGGCCTGGCCAACGTCATGGTAGAATAACAATAGCTGAGTCACTGTGAAGCGTCCCTGGAGGAAGCCGTGCTGCGAGTCATCGAGAATGGCACAGAGATGATCAGTTCACTACGGGCGAGGAGAAGGCTGAGGCCTTTAATCAGTTCTTCTACTCAACATTTACTATAGATACTGAGGGTCCGCTCGAAATGGAGACTGCTGACCCTGGAGTCTTCACCTTATACTCGCTGTTTCTCTGTGTTGAAGAAGTGTACAAGGCTAGTGGAATGAGAGACGGGAATGAAAGGCATTGGCCGTTTTTACACTAGAAGACGAACAAATCGTCTCGACGGACAAATCGTCGGACGATTTGTTCGTCTAATGTGAACTTAGGTCGGACTTTGGTCGATTTGTTCATGTATGAAAAATCGAATATATTTAGCTAGTATTATTGTAAATTTTATTACATTTTTGTGTCCCCTCATTAGTATGGGCTTAGCCCAGGCTACAAGGTTCTTTTTGACACATTAATAAACTTTCTATCTATCTAACAATTTAGACGATTTGTTCGTCTGAGAATGTGTTCGTCCCGTTTTCACATCAGATGATTTGTCCGTCCAGACGATTTATTTGTCTTCTAGTGTGAAAACGGCCAATTTCTAAACAACAGCAGAACCGTTCATTGTAAGACACATCAATCTTTTAAATATCCAATTCTATTCAAAAACATTACCAAATACTTAGAAACCAAAAACTTATCGAAAGGAGTGAAACCTCGGGCTTTTTAGAAGTAGTTTGACTGAAAGACAAAACGTGAGTTTTCTCGAAAAACGAAGAACAGTCATACATATTGGCCCAACCTCACGAAAATTATCGTTTGTTTAACGAAAAGCAATAAAAGAGTTAAAAATAAACTGCGCACAATATCTTTGATATCAACGAGGACCGCGAGACAGTCACTTTACTATCCATGTATAGTATTTTAAAATTTTGCACGATTTTACCTATGCAAACTAATAGCCTTTCTGCTACTTGCAGGTACTGTTTGTGTGTAAAAATAATTGTAAAGTAAATAAAATAAGTGAAGTGTGATCCGCTATTTCCTTCCATTCGCTATGGATGAATTCTAGCGCGGTGGCTCCATATGTAAAATTTAATAATACATTAAAAACCATCGCAGGCAAAATTTGGGGCCTTTAGCCTAATGCGTTTAATGTTTAGTTGACGTCAGCTCAGGGGTGCCGACTGCGGATGTTCACATTTAGTGCAAGACGCTAACACTAATCTGTGTTGTTTGTTTCCGTACTTCGGAATAATAGGAGAAAACAACAATTCGCAGCTATGGGCTAAAGGCCAAAAATGCCCAGGAACGCCCCTGATGTAGAAAGCAGGTATCCTTTGATCATTTGCTCTAGGGCATCATAGTGACGGCACACGCCGAGGCAAAGAAGATCGTTTTGGCGCGTTTCCCATAGTCATGATCTAGTAAACACGTGCTTCGAAGCCGGTAAGCAATTAAGTTTCAATCGTGTCCTGTTATATTGGCCAACTATTACAATATCCTGTAAATAATAGAAACAACAAAGAAACAACTACTTTATCTACCGCGTTTCGAAAATGCCAAACATGAGAATAAGTTGTGGGAAACGAAAAAGTAAATGTTAACCTGACATGAAGATTGAATTTCAGTCTTGAATGGACAAGTTTCATTCAAAACGTTTTATCATTAAGTTACATTGAAGGTATATTAATCGAGATACGTTTGGAAAATTCTAGACTTATTTGCTAGAACGAGCAAACTATTAAAAATGGCTAACGAAAAGGTGCGGTGTTTAAAAGATCAAGATCTGAATTGTAATTAATTACATCCGTTTTCATGTTCTGCGAACACTGCACCGATAAATCTAATTAACCCGGTAGCTTTTGTAAAAACTCTGAGTGATGGTTAGTTGTGCGATCAAAGGAATCTGAAAACACGGTTTGGCTGATGATTCCGAGTCCGCAGTAAAAGAGCAAAGATCTTTGCTACAACAAAGACGCATCACTGAAACATTGTCGCAAATTCAGTTGTGTTTTGCAAAATACACTTCAGTGAATATGTGGTGAATATGTCTAGTCTCGCGGCATGTTTCAGTCTTCTCGGTCCACATGTACCCTCACGGGGTATACAGAATGGGGGATGGAGGTGGGGTTGGGATAAATGAAATTTACCCCTAAGAGATAGCAATATAGGCGTGGCTCTCGTGCATTTTACCCTTCAGAGATAGTAAAGACAAAGCTACACCTTAAAGCTCATCCATGCTACATTTGTTAGTGATCCACCTTTAAACCAAAGATGTAACTCCGGATAAACAAGATTTTCAGACTGTTCAAGACGACCCCCCTCCCCCCCAAGTGATATAGGCACTGCTTAGGATTTCATCCCCTAAAAGATAGGTGAACATTGAACATGCAACCCATACTTTTTTATATGCTCCCCCCTTCCCCACTGTTCTCTGAGTGAGAATCATTCTAGAATGTTCCAAAGTATTCTTGATTAATCATTTTGAAATGCACCATGATAGTGTTATAAGCTCAGCCGCGTGTATTCTGCTTGGCGTCAATTTTTTCAAGAAATCAGTAATTCCAACAAATCAATGTACAACAAACATCCAGCTATAGGATGCTCTTTGCGTGATTCATTCCTTGAACTATCAGAACTAAACAAATGAAGCTCTTCTAGACAAGCACCTAAAGAGTTTATTGTTCCTTTTTGATATTGTAACATTGCCGTACTCATTGAAAGACGTATTTATAGCCGGGGTAATTGTAGTAATTGATTTATAATTTCCCACGCTCGCTTGATCAAGGAGAAAAAAATTAATGGATTAGAACGGTTCGCCAGCATCTATCGCAGGCCCGTTGCAAATCCAAAATTTTCTGAGCTTTACAGTCAGTTTAGTCCTCGCCATACAAGTGTAGAATGGAAACGAAGATGGCGGTTTAGTGGCAAGATGACACTTTTGTTTTTTTTAGTGTTGTGTGTTGAAAAGTGTGCAAAGATTCCAAAAGAGCGATCGAGGTTTCAAACACAAAGCAACAATTGCATACAAACAGTTTATTTCAACACGGTAAAATATTCAGTGATACAAAATAAAAATAAAAGTGTATACATAATGACACAACACTCATGCTACACTGTTTTACAGTATTTCCGTGCGGGAGGATCATGAAAAATGCCGTTTTAATACCCGTTTGAATGTAAACAACAACAACCAAAGGTTGAGATTTATGTTAAATGCCGTGGAAAAATGTTGTTTTGCTGACGTTTCGAGCGTTAGCCCTTCGTCTCTTTGCTCCGACGAAGGGCTAACGCTCGAAACGTCAGCAAAACAACATTTTTCCACGGCGTTTAACATAAATCTCAACCTTTGGTTGTTGTTCATGTTCACGTCTCCGCCGACGCAGACCACCTAGTTTTCCCGTAAAACTAGTCATACCGTTTGAATGTAGTCAGCGAAGTTGCAGTTCTTAATTCCAATGGCAAATCATTCCAGAGTTTGTGTCCACTATAGCTGAAATCAGTTCGGGGTTTTGGCAGTGACATTTTCATGTCAGCGTTTCATAGGTTATAGCACGTACGGCGAGGGTCAAGAGATCCTGCAAGTACTGAGGAGCTACATAGGCCATCATCAATTGAAACGGCGAGAGCCTGTTTGATTCATACGAACGCTTGTGGTTGCGCGTGACTAACCTATAGTGAACTCACATTGCATTTTCAATCATATGAACGTTAAATTGAATTTAGATGTAAACGTTTTAACCGTTTCTTGAATAATCTGCAAACCTGCATAGTGCATCTTGACGTTCAGGCGCCCACGTGCATACGTTTGAAGGTTCTTGACAATATTGGACGTAGTTATTTTTGTTAAGAACTAGTGACTTATATAACTATGTGATGCTAAAATTGACACCGCTTGGATGCAATGCAATTTCTGCATCTTTCCTATTAAAAAAAACATGTTATCGTTTTGATGGGCAATTTTGCAGAGTGAGCGAAACTTACCCTTTCGCTGTTTGCACCGCGAAACTTGGCATTATAGCATCGTCCGGAAGCAGTGAATTTTATACCATCAACTTTTGCACATCTTCCTAACAAATCCACTCATTAATTTAACATCAATTTTCAAGAATTACATCATCTTCATTTGCCATGATACAAATTTTACAAACGTCCAACTCAACCGTGCAAATGCACATGTTCTGTCAGTGAAGTTCTAGAACGCACAAGTGGAATATTCTAGAACAACTAAGTTTCTTCGATTACTTTGATATTATTCAATTACAATCATTTGATAATATAAACAGGAATAAGATAAGGACTTGTTTTGTACCTGGTTAACTCTTCAAGAAAATGTTCCTTAAAAGGAAAATAATGAACATTTAATTGGAATTGGGATATAAAATATAGACGCATTTAAGCGTGCAAGGCAAACCTTTAAAAGCGTAGTCATGATTGAATTAAGAAACAAGGAAAGTTACCGACTAAGCAAAGAGCTCAAGACAATCTGAAAACAGTTACGGTCACATTTCAAGCAGAACTGAAAATTATTTTTCAACCTCCGACGTCGCAGTCATGGGCATCACTTGTAGAAGAACCCTCATCCTGCTATTAGCTCTTTCCGTGCTCGCTTCTTACACCGAAGCGTTCCATCGAGGCATGGGGAAATTTGGAAAATATAAAAGAGGAAAACGAGCCGCTGAGCAACCCAAGGTACGTTCCCCATTCTCACTATAACATATAACGGGTCTCTCCTGGTGTCTTGGCACACAATGTTGTTCCTTTGTTTGTTTAGCTATTGCTATCGGTACTGGTGTGTCAAGACCGCCATTTTGTCAGCCTAGCAACATACCGAGTCAGAGAAAGCATCCATTTCCATCGGATGATTTAGTAAATGTAGTGCGTTATTTTCTATTGAATTCGGTAAATTTACTATCAAATTTAGTTTTTAGTTTTTTGTTTTTGAGATTTCTACACGTAATTGGTCTTCTATAATATCGAATGAAAACAATAACAAAGGAGTGGCTGACAAGGGCTCTTTTTAAGGTGGCTCCATCCTAATAAATGACGGAAACCATTTTATGGTTTCCGTCATTCCGTCAACCAGTTTGCTCGATATCAGTAATTTTAGACGTGTAAATATAAATACCTTTGGCCTTCTTGGTCATGCTTAAAATATCGAAATGGCAGTTATCTGCGCAATATTTGTGTTTTCCCTCATTGATTAGGCTCGAGCCTCCTTAACTCACAAACACCGGTAAGAGTAGAAGCAAAGCTTCGAACGCTTACTGACCGAAGTCTTTTATTTTTTACAGAAAGCTGATGATCTTCAAGAGAGCTTGTGCAAGTTGGTGAAAATTCATTGCAACAGCCCCACCCTTCTCCTACACCCTCGGGATGTCCCCGCAGAGGAAGCCGAGTTGCACAAACTGTTCGCAAAGACCATCTGCTTGGCTGAAAAACTTGTATGCCGACGGCGTAAACATGTTCGCCGCGCAAGAAGCGTCCTTGCAAGGCTTTGGAGATTCCAGAGAAGAGACGCAAAGCAAGATCATTTTAATAATCACTCGTAGAGCATATATTTCAAAATATTCTGCTTTAGACTTGGAAAATGAATGCGGAGTGCAAATGAACAATCTATATTGCAGAGTCTATTAGTGCGTCATTATAATGTAAATACAGAAGTATATTGTGCCACGGGAGTAGAGATCTAAAAGTCACGTATGAAAAGAATATGAATGTCAAAGATGCGCCGACGTACAGAGATTGGAGAGTTGAGAACGAGAGAGAGAGGAAAAAAGAAAATTGATGTTTGTATATATATATAATTTATTATTATAGGGTTTAAGATTGTAGGATTTCAGTATTTTGTTATTTTTCCAATGGAAAACGAGCGTCAGCTATAAAAAGAGAAAATTAGAAGCTTTAGAATTCAGCACATCGATGCAACTGCCGATCGATGCGATATCTTGCGATTGTCATTTAATCGTTTGATTTGTAAAGGTATTTAAACTTGCCAAAAAGTGTTTTTTTTTCTGCGATGTTTCGTGCTATCGATGTGCTGCTCGATTTTGAAGAATATCGTTTGACTAGCCAACTCGGAACTGCGTAATCTCGCAGGTCTACGAAAAAAACGTAGCCGAGAGATAAACCGAGTAGCAATTCATTGTGATATTTACTAGAGTGGAAGAGTTGTTAAAACATTAAAAGATCTATGTCAAGACGTTGATGGAACATTATTTGAAAACGATATAATAAACCAGGAGATAACAACACTTACTTGATCTTGTTGTTTTATTTGATAGTCTGTTGTTATACCAATTAATTTATTATTTATCCAGAAAAAACTTACATCTCGTGAAAATACACTACAATAACGTAAACAGCGTAAAACGCATCGTTTTTTTTTTCTTCGCCACATCAGCTATGAAACAATCGCTATCTTTGAATTTGCCCGAAGTTTTCGGAAATTTCCGACGATCGGTCAAACGAAGAAGATTTTCTCTGGCACCATCGACATGACACCCTACACTATTGGCTAAACAAAACAATTGGTCATTTGGTTTAATTGTCGATTGTCAAGGTTCACACGACATCGTTTTCAAACGAAAACGGATACATTTTGCTCCGATTTCAAAAAGATTTACGTCCACACCTTATCGTTTTCGTATTGTTTTCGCCCGTCCACACTACAACGCGTATCCGAACGAAATCGCTCTTATGCATTCAGTGCGCATGCTCGAATAAGCTCAACGCATGCGCATTTCGATCTGTCGGCCCGCGAATTTGGTCGGGTTTACTGTGGTGACGTCATCGTTTTCACATAGCATCGTTTTCACCCGTCCACACTAGAAAACAGCGTTTTCGGATTGATCTATTTTCGGTGATCGTTTTCGGCGTTGTAGTGTGGACCCGTATCCGGAGCAAAAAGTATCCGTTTTCGTTTGAAAATGGTGTAGTGTGGACGGGGTCTTAGATTGAGATCTTCAAACCGCCGCGTGCTCGCCCGCACCATCAAACCTCCTTATCACTGTCACTAGTGGCAAACTAGGCTGCAGTACTGCGGATCCCGTCGCTGGTTCAAGCGGTGGTAGCTCAACTTCCGGTGGCATCTCAAACTTGAAGTCCCGTAGAAGGCGTGACAGGATCAGGAACAATTCAGCTCTTGCAAGGACTTCTCCATACACGTCCGCGGGCCGGCACCAAACGGCAACAGAACCTCCATGGCATCCAGAGAAAGGGTCCCATCGCCATTTAGGAACCTTTCTGGCCGAAATACATGAGGATCTCCCCATATGCAAGGATCATGATGAAGGGACCATAAGTTCGCCAGTACGGTAGTACCCTGTGGTATGAGGTACCCTCTAAATGTGGTATCTGTCAGTGTCTTATGAGGGACCCCCAGAGGTAGAAGGGACGTAATACGCAGGAGCTCTGAAATGAAGGCCTCAAGTAGAGGGAACTTTTTTCTGGAGTCCAAATTAGGGCACTTTTCTTTAGAATTTGATACCAGGGTTTCATGGATTGTATCCTGGTATTTCGGAAAGTGAATCAAATACACGATGGCCCATGTTAAGCTCGTAGCTGTTGTTTCTGAGCCCGCGATGAAGATAGTCGATATTGCGTTAATGAGGTTCTTGTCATCTTCCAAGAACTTCCGGTCAGCATTATTCTCTAGTTCAGCTTCGTATTTCGCCATCAGCAAAGCATCCGTAAAATGACGAACATGTTCTCTATCAAAGGTCGCTAAAACTTCTTTGAACTTCTTCTGCAAAAGAATTTGCCATTCGTCATGAATTTGCTGTAATTCTTTGGTATTTCCATAAACTGGCAACACAAAGCGAAGAACTGGAAACAAATCGACAATACTTTGTCCAGCAACTGTAGTCAGACTGAAAAGTCTTTCGTGAATGCGTAAGATTTCCCTTAATTCAACGTCGCTTACTTCGTATCGGTTGCCAAATATTTTGGCACAAATCACGTTCATGATGCAGAGTCCAAATTCTTGTTTCATGTCAACGACGCCGTCCTGGGATTGCCCAATTCGTTGGCAAAGTTCATTTGCTTCACAGGAAATTACCTGGAATAAGGAAAAGGATTTTTAAATGTTGATCTTAGTTCAGGCTCGTAACATGGTATATTGACTCAGGGATCAAGCCCAATATTACCGGGATCACACAGGAGCTCCGAGGAGAGGGATCAGAAGGTAGTACCTTTTATGCCTTTAGAATTAGGACCCCAAATTATTTGTAGAGCGTGGAGGTCGATGGCGTAGGGTGTAAAGCCGACTAGCAAACGAACGGTGGCGTTATTTAGCGACATACGTTTTTAAAAGCGATATAAAGCTTTTAGGTGCGCATGCGCGCCGTCTTGGCCAACCATGGCGAATGTCCATTCCCCTACCCAGAGCTCCCCTGCTCGCGGGGAAGGCTCTGGGGACATCCAAAAGAGCCTTCTCTGATTGGCTGATTTTGAACGTTGGGACTTGCACAGAAAGTTCTTTCTCTCAGCGGCTCTGTATCAAATCTCACGCATGCGTCAATGGCTGTCACCAGAGCCTCCCCCGCGAGGTGACGAGCCGGGAAGCTCTGGGTACGAGAATGGTTAACCCCGCCCGCACGCGCGCGCTAGGTGACGAGGCGGGAGCTAGTATGGGACGTGCGACAATGTGTGTGTTACCCTTCATAGGCTCTCGGCAATACGCCGACTTTTGACGAGAGTAGTTTTTTTATTTGGGATAAATGGCATGTTGTTCAAATTATAGTGTTACGTGTTGGGTTATAATTTACCGCCGGAACAAACTTTTTCCATTTCGCGAAAAATGACAAAGCACAAGTAAAAAAATATCCCCTTATAAGGCATGAAACTTGCTTCCCTCGAGTTTGGCACTCATTGTACAAATGACTAGAGCTTCATAAGTTGATAGAATTTAAAAAAAAAAAACAGACTTACCCATGAAAATATGAGGTCATTGGTTATTTCCGCTAGAAAGAGCGGCCCAGAATTAATGAGTTTGCCAACGTTGAGGTTGATTTGTGAAGAGCTAGCGAAAATAGCTGTCTTTTATACTTCTTTGAAGTGTCAAAATGCCATGCATGCAGACCTCTGTAAATATCTTTCAATTTTTCATATTTTACGTTTATTTTTAAACCCCTACGCTTCCAAACTTGGCAGTTTTTCTCATTTTTGCGTGCACTTTTTCCAGTAATCTATACCATAAGATCTAGTGTAGCTTGATTTAGAAAACCTTGACCAGGTGAATTTCCAAATCACTTGATTGGATTTCCTTCATTTTGAGCTCTAATGATGCTAAGGACTTTAATGAAACATCCAAAAAACAAATTAGATTAATCTTTAGACCGGATGATGATTACTGCGTTATGTCCACAGTCCTAAAACCTTAGAAGTTTCATGTGAACATTAACGTTATCTGCCGATTTTGTTTTTTCACACCCCACATACTCGAATGAGCTTTCTAGTGTACTTAATGTCGTGTTCCTAAAGAGTCAAATAATGTTACGCTATAAAATTGTACATTTACAAAAGTTCGTTATTTATTGAAATAAATTCTAGAGTAATGTCAAAGGAAACGCATTCATTACAAGGCCCTTAGAAAACTTGAATAGAAAGTCATCAATATAGCGAAATTTATTACCGGCTATTGAATTGATAAAACGATTTAAGAAAAAGCTAATTTGAACGTCGGGTAGAACGTGTTAATTGAACCCCGAAGTTAAATTTCGAGATCGATTTTCTTATAAAGCTGAAAAGGTTCGTTTTTGATACGTAAAACAGGAACGATTGAGTCATCAAACGCGAAACAAAGGGAAATGCAGTGTGAATCCACGCTCCGAGGAATAAGTTTTTTCATCCATTCTCGTAGAAGTAGGAGCCTAGGAAACAAGGGAACCTAGAAATGTAAGTGTTAATTTTACGAGATTTTACCCGGGGTACGAGCAATATTGAGAAAAAATGCTCAACAATCCAGTTACTCAAAGTTGAGAACCTCTTGGCTAGATTTAATTTGCTTTGGAAGAGCATTCGTGGGTCGTCCTGCCAGGAAATTCTCATGGAAAGCGGAGAAAACGAATTTTCAAAGTCTACAACTTTACTTGGAGAACTATAATAGTCAAGTGAATTATATAAAATCACACTATATGTTGTATATAATCTTTGCAATATATTTTTGGGGTTGCTATCAAGATTTCGGGACTAACTGAAGAGAGTCTGAAGAGTTTCAGTTACTACTTGCATGCAAACCTTTTAAAACAATGCTAAAAGATAGCCAAAATCGGTTAGATTTTTTTCTAAATCCTCTCCTGGGCGTCCTATTCTCTCAGAAATATCCCAAGGAAGTTGGGGGAGGGGGGCTGGCAGGGGCGTAGCCAGGAATTTTGGTTGGGGGGCCCAAAAGTGAAAGCATGGGACGAAAATTTTCAAATTTCCTCTAGCAAATACAGTAAATGTATGGGAAAATCTCCCTATATCCGCCTCTGTCTATTCCCCTTATGTGACCATCTCGGGTTTTTTTCCTTTTAGAGAAATATGAACAAGAGCGTGCCTACCAATCTCTCCTCCAGTTCTATGGACAAGTTCTGGGATCACTTCAACTCAACAAAACCAGCTAAAATAACCGGCATCACAGCAGTCGTACTGTTAGCGGTCATCTTGAATGGACTGGTCATATATCTAATCCACAGCCACAGGATCAAGCGAAAAGCGATCAACCTTCTAGTCCTAAACATGGCGCTTTCCGACGCACTATTTGTGGTTGTTAGTAGTTGTCTCGAGCTGAGTGTTTTGATCTCAAGTTCCACTCAATGGAAAATAAGCGGAATCACGGACGAGTCACATGCAAGCTTAATAGCTTCACATCAAGTGTCTTGCTCCTTGTGTCCCCCCTGACTCTTTTGTTTATTACTATTGGAAGGTTCAGGGTGGCTGGTTCACGCAGAGTGCAGCCCGAGGGGCCCTCCCAAAAGTGGCATCGCCGTTTTATTGCGTTCTCCTGGCTGCTGCCAAGCGTCTTTTACGCCCCGTATTTCTATCTAGTGGATCTCAGAGGACCATTTTGCACTCCGGTACAAAGGTCGCACTTCATAACCTACATGTTGATTCTAGCAGCAGCGTATCTCCTAGTCTATGCTTCCATAATCGTCATAGGTGTTCTATGCTTGTGGGAACTACGCAGCCTAAACGTATTTCCGAGCATGCAAGCTAATATAAGTAGAGCTCGAGGACAGAGAATCAGAAACGCGGTTTGATGGTGCTATCGTCTCTGGGCTCATTTGTGTTGCTAACCACACCCTACCATCTGTTTGCGTCCCTTACAATTTTCCGCCTGGTCAAGTTCCCTCCAGTCCTCCGGTTTGATCTGTACTACGTCTCTCAGTTATGTGTTTCCCTTAGCTCCGCTCTGGCACCGAGTTTTTATTTCATTTTCTTGGGTGGTTTTCGAGAAGCGGCCAGGAAATTGGTTTGCAGTCGAGAAGCGGCCTCCTCTACTGTACCAATGCAAACTATTTTCAAGACTGAAGAAAGTCGCAATGCTGGGAGGATGCATGTTTCACGAACGGAGGAGGCACAAGCTTAAACAACAACGCCATACAAAGATTACAAGAATTCAAGGAACAAATGTAGGGTGAATACAGAAACGACAGGAGACTGGAGATCTCACGAGTGTCTTGAGAGTGAGATGTTGGAACTTCGTGGTTTTGAGCAAATGAGCGCGTCACAGCAAACCGTTCAAGTGTCAACTAACAGTATCTAGTAACTGTTCCCATCCCCACCAGCTCGATCCCCGCAATGAGCCGATTGATCCCCGGATGGGGGCGAGGGGGCTCATATTAGACTGCTAACTAACGGGCGATGAACGTCGTCTTTTAGGGGTTGAAATCGACGAATAAATTTTTACATGCGATTCTTTGGAAATCGTTGAAAACTGCAAGGATTTCGGGCGATCTCTCCCCCCCCCCCCCCCCCCCCGGCATCGCCTTAAGCAATGAAACGTTGAAGTGTAGACCATACAAACTGTGATGCTTTGAAATGGGGACAGAGGCTAGCAAGGCCATACATGGAAGAGGACACACAAGGACAATTTCAACACTGCTTTCAGGAACATATCTAACAAGGCCAGGAGGTCCATATGTTAGTCATAATATACCCTACCCTCGTAAAATAAGGATTATCATATCACCAACATCATCATCATGTGCAGATAAGACTAAACAATACGGCCTGCTAGCCACCGAGTCCTCCAGTCCTCCCTCAACGGGATGGTAAACTAGTCATACCTGCTGGTAGCGATCTTGACTGTAAACCTTCAGCGCCCTATGACCAAGCTTGCGATAGAGCTTTACAAACGGACCATAGTCCATAAACACCAGTGGCTTCTCTCCTCTCAATGCGATATCAAACGAGACTGTCCATGGTCGACCCCCAAATTCTACAGGCTTTCGCACCATGGCTTCTTTAATCGCGTCTCCTGCCAGAACAATCACCAATGTGTCCCCGATGTAGACGCGGTAGACATTTCCGTAGATTTTGCTGAGCGAATCTAGACTTAGATGAAGATGTTTGCCGAGCAAATTTATGTTGCCGATTAGTGGCCACGGTTTTGGACCTGGTGGCAGATTTGTTTCTCGGAATTCAAAGAAGAAATAATAGACAAGTATTAGGGAAATTATTAGGATGGAAATTTCGCAAATCATTGTTTAGAATAAGGATTCCCATATAATTTGTTCGGGTCTGTTTGGTGGGTTCGAATGAAGATGTCGTTAAAATCAGTATAGCATGACATTTGAGTACAAAGGGTTAATACTATATTGATGTGGCTTTATGCAAACGTTTATATTTGCATAGTGTTAATCTCTGGGGATTGTGTGACTGTTATGTTACGCCGCTTCAGCTGCCAAGTCATATAGACTCGCACCCAGTCCCCTTTCCCTTTCTTCAACGCGCGCGTTGCATCAAGGGAAATATATGTCCTCCTACACAAGAAAGGAATATGCACTAGCTCCCCTTGGCCAAAGAAATTTAATATTTCAATGCAAGAAACATGCTTGTATAATCCAGAGCTCCCCGACTCGATCCTCACCTAACGGAAAAGGGTCTGGTAAGCCTTTGCATTAGCTCCCCGCCGTCTCACGTCTCCCGCGGGTGACGAATGCGAAAGATCTTTCTGCGCATGTACCAAAGCCCTGAAATGGCTGTTCCCAGCCTTCCCTGCGAGCAGACGAGCCAGAGAGCTCTGAGTACGAGAATGGGGCCTTGCTACTGATTTTCGTAAACTCCGTTCTGTGTCAAATCTCGCGCCCGAGCGAAGGCTTTCAGTGCGCAATGGACAGTCACAGTTGAGGACCTCTTTCTGGTCACGGCCCTAGAATCCCCTCTACGTCCCTGATCAAAGCTCATAATGATCCATAATGACCCGCGAGAGTAATGGACAGGAGTCGAATGGAAAAAGCACGCCATAATGGCATGCACAATTAACGTTTAATCGAGGTCCTCGGATATTGTCTCGGATCCATCCGGTATAATTACCACACAATAAATTTCCGATTCAGGTGAATGGAACGGCCGTACTATAACACATACGAGTTCCACCCACGCGGACGTGATGCGCTTTTTCTATTTCATACTCGGACAGGTGGTACTACTTACACTCAACACAAAAATAGCCAACGAAGTTTGAATATTTGTTAATAATATTCTGAGATCAGTTTTTGTGTGCCAGACAAATACTAACTTGCGGAAAGCTTCTTTTGCGAAAAGAGAATTATATAAAAAGACATTAAAAACCTGTCAACTGCATCTTGTACATTCTTGTTACACTGAAATCGCGTTTGTTTGTTTGCGGCGTAACTAAGGAGTGGAAGAGATAGAGAACGGTGCCGAGTGTGGGCGGAAAATAGCGAATACGAGTCTTTTTAACTCGCAGACCTTGTGAAACTCCTAAACCTGTGCAAGAAATGAGTAACTTCACTTTTGTGAAGATGCAAATGTCATACAGCGTCTGAAGTTGCTCTTTCTGGCATAGGTCCTGGTTTTACCGACGATGCGTCAAGGCGTTTACATTTTTCGGCCGCAAATGAAAACATGGTAAGTGTCATTGGACAGTCATCATAACCAGTGAATTCTCGTGAAAACAATGTCAATGAAAAAAGAAGTGAACGAAAGAGTGGTGTAAATGTAAATTGATACTCAGGCTAGATGAACATAATAAAATCCTCTGTAAAACAAAAATTGAAAACTAAGGATTTATTTCTCTTTCTTGGGAAGCTTCTCCTTTGGTTAATTTCAATCAGACCACATGTCAATCAAAGAATTCAGCATCTAGAAAGTACGTCACTCCCGGAGGGGGGGGGGGGGGGTAACTCCCTCATGTCGACTATAAAAGTTAAAAGTTAAAAAGGTCATGAAAGATAAAAGATATATTGATGAAAGCCTCCTTTTTCAGAATCTAATAAATCCTCCTATAACAGCGCAGAGGGAGGTCGCTAAATATATATATGACTGTTTTTTAACTAGGGGTGGGTAATCTAAAACTAGCTGGACTCTTGCATTACTTGTTTTTTTTGTATTTTTATTAATGTTTGTTAGCGTGACAGCCATGTACTTGTGTGTATAAGCTGCTAATAAACTATATATCTATCATATCTATCTATCTACGGGGATGCTCGCTCAGCGAATTCCTCAAATACGAGTAACAATAATTATTCACATAAAATATATGCTGCTGGGCCTAGTTATTTAAACTCTTCCATATAACAAAACGTCTCACAAACGCACCCAACGGAGACGAGAAATCTGTAAATAGACTTTGCTATAATTCTCACAAGCTAGAAAGAGCAGCAGAAGATGTACCAAAGTGGAGCCAAGAAAACCCCACCTACGGGAATCCTAGTTTTTGGAGTTCTATTCTTCATTTTTATGCTTCTGAAACGAATGCTGAAGACAATAAGACAACAGTATAACTCAGGGGTTGATGAACAAGATGAAGAGGAGATCAAAGAAGCAGTGGAGAACGAAGAATTTGAAGAGATCGTTTATTCTGTTCCCGGTAAGCTGGGGGCAACCTTTTTCTACGGTGCTCGTAATGCCGATTTATTTCTATAAAAAAAAACTGGGCAAAGAAGTATCATCATTGATAAACTTGTAAAAAGAACATTACATATTCCTGTTTTGTTTCGTTTATTTATCTATTAATTTCGTTGTGAGAAAACTGAATTCGCTTCCTAAGAAACTTTAGCTAAGATTTCAACAATAAAACTGGAAATAAATGAAGTCGCGAATAAAGAAAGTATATGAAAAAGAGCGAAGAAAGCGTATTGTTGCAGGGACCCCGAAAAGTAAATATGAAATCGAGGATTGTAAAATCGGGGTGCCGCCGCTGTATTGGGGTTAAAGTTGCTCGATATTGCTGGAAAAAAATTAAAAATATATTAAGCACTACTGTACTGTGGTTCGTTATATCCTATTGTTGCCCAAAAACTGAACAAAGCTAAAATAAGTCTTTCTTTTCTGTTTTATTTTCACAGGAACTAGATGGAGTGCTATGCATATAAAATGATAAAGAAAAGTAGTCGGAATAATTTGTCAGGCTTAACTTGAAAGTAAATAGCCTGAGGAAAGATATTTGTTATGTGTGATAATTTTAGAACACAAAGCTATTTTGCAACCACCCACGTACAACAACTTGAGCTATTTTTAGGAAAGAGAGTCTTTTTTTTTGGGATTTTCAGGGTTTTTTTTTCAGATCTTTCTCGCAAGATAAATAAATAGAAATCTGTACTGAACTCTAGTTTGATCTTTTCTTACAAGTTTCTTTCTCTTTTCTAGTTTCTGACAGCGAAAGAGCCGATGATTGCAGTAAAGCTTTGATGCCAAGAGAATCACTGAAGAAGAGTACAAGACTTATCATTGCATCTCTAGGACATTTTCTATGGGTCTTTGCTTTTATGTATAATCGAATACTGAAAATGCTTTATGAAAACACTACAGTATATAATTGTACATAAAATCCTGAGGCAGGGAGAGGAACCAATTGCATGACCGAAGAACTAAAAATAGGAAAAGGGATGGAAAATAAAATAAATTTCAAAGGATGTATTTATTAAAATGGTTGTTTACTCATACGGGGAGGGTTGTCACATTCTTGATTTTTCTATCGCTTGGAGATTTGCCGAGTAACACATGTACAGTATATTTTTAGCAAAGAGGCGCTATTTTTGGCAAATCTTCGCCCACGCCGATACACACCATCTAATAGTCTTGAGTGTATACATGGACTTCAATTCAAATTTGTTTTCTCGCTAAAGAAATTTGAAGAGAATCTCTGCTTTTAGATCTTTTTTCGAGAAACCTTACAGAAACCATAAAGTTGCTTTGTTTTGTGGATAAGAAATCATGAGAACAAAGGCCCAGTCCTCGCGGTTCTGCGAAATGGTCGCGCGAAGGCCTGGAATGAGACACAACTTTCTATGACTTTATCGGCGCAATAGAGCACGCGTGCTGCTGGGAGAGACACGAGAACGTTGTAATATACAGCGAGCGGGGGAGAACCATCGGTGTAATGGGCAATTCCAGAAAATAAAGGTACCCCCCCCCCCCCACGGGCGGCATTTGGAAATTCCGAAAGGGGGGGGGGGGGTCTGAAGATGCCCAACTTCTGAAGGAGTTCGCGTGTTTTTTAGCTAATATCGTTTTTCAGAAAGAAAATAACGTCATTTCACGCGCGGAAAAACAGTCTTCGCCGCCATTCGATAGATAGAGAATGCTTGCCAGTTCGTACTAGTCCCCTCTAAGACAGAATCTCCATAATTTTCTACTGATTTCGACTGTTAGTTCAATCACGCAGCAGGTTCAACTTGTACAATCACACATTGAAATTAATATAAAGGATGTTGGCGATACGGGATAAGTTGAGCTTGCATGGACGCGCAACTTTCACCAAAACCCGCCGCAACTTTCCCTAACATATCTAATGAAATCCCGGAACAACACGGTATAGTTTATTAAACGTTTCTCAAAAATGGTACATGGTAATATGCATGTTGAATTACATGTTTTTCTTTTACTCCTTTTTAGAGTTTCTATATGGGTTTTTCCTAAGCCTCAAATATTCGAAGATCCGCAAAAAGTAACAACTAGGCTTTCCAAGCTTGGTCTAGCTCATTCTAATGTGTTTTCCTATTGGTTATATTGTTTTAGAAAGCGATTTGAAAATGTGTGTTGCAAGTAAATAGCTTCCACACTTCATTTGAAATGTCTATTCCCCCATTTCACGATCGAATGGCGGAAGTCTCAACTTTATCCGATTCTTTGCCCCTACAATTCAAATCTTACAAAATAGCCAGTTAGCTACAGGTTAAACACGCTAAAAATTTAGAGCTCATATTCAGTGGATGTTGTGAATGCCGGTGGTATTTTTTTCTTCAAAATCAAACTATCATGCTCTGTATTAATATTCTGAAACAAGATTATGCGCTTTTTGTGTTTTCTTTACTTTGCAAATTTAATAAATTCCCGCAACAACCCCCGCAACTTTTGCCTTTTTCTCCGCAACGTTTCCCTCTCGCAAATTTTACTTTTTCTCGCAATAATAAACAAGGTGGTGATTATTTGGATTCCGGAGGGGAGGGGGGTAAAAGTTGAAATTTCTGAAGGGGAGGGGGGTTTAACCTACCCGGAATTCTATATGCACGGATAGTGAAAACATTGGACGAAAAGTTTTCAAATTTCCTCCAGCAAATACAGTAAATGTATGGGAAAATCTTCCGAGAAAGGGGCGCCATGGCCCCCTGTGCCTGTGCCCCCCCCCCCCCCCCCTGGCTACGCCCCTGAGTAATTGTTGGCATATCAAGCAAAGCGCGGGTTGCTTGTGATCGCAGCACTCGCATTAAGGTGGACCCACGAAGTGGATGAGGTAAAATATTCATTATTAGTATTCATTTTTATCCAACTGCTTTTGTGAATATTAAAACAACTATCTATTAGGGTCGATGAACAGTGGCAGGATATACACCTCGACACTTCGCGTGTCGGTATATATCCACCGCTATTTTTTGTCAGTATTATTTCAACAAAACAAGTCATGCCACAAACGTATAACCTATTCACCCCTAAAAACAAAAATCCAACAATGAGCAAAAGAAACATCACTACACTATAATTTGTCCTCCATAATGTATTAGCTTTGATTGGTACTGTTCTCTTATCTCGACACTATTTACAATACAAATACTTTCTAAGGCTTTTCCAATAATGGTGTCGACTCGTAGTAACTTTGCTTTCAAAATGATCCTAGGCTTGCCCCACGCATCTCTCGCGACCCACGATTCTCTCGCCCAGCATTAGGCACAGGCAACCCGAAACTTCTGTTCTGTGTACGCATTAGAAACCCTGCCCGGTAAACCGATAACCTCGAGGCAACATCCAGTTGCGGGACATAAAAAAATAATTACATTCACCTATTTTAACAATTACGCTCTTAATTTAAAAACATGATTAAATTACAATTCGATTACAAAGAAAAATAAGCCTAGTCTTTGTACTTGTCTAGGAATGCACTATGGAATGCCCTGAAGCGTTCAAAGAGAGGCTTGAGTTTGTCAATAGACGGCAGAATGGTCAACCTGTGGACAGAAGAACAAAACAATAAGCTGTAGGCACTGCTTAAAAACGTAATCCATGACGTCACACCACATGACCATGTCACTGTAGTTCCTTGCCATTTACTGTGCCAAAGTTTAGTTGTCAAACAATCACGCCTCCTGTATTTGTTGTCACACATCTAACAGCAAGAACAAAATAGACAAAATCGGCTAACGGTGTTTACATCTTGTTGCCACCTACAGGGACGTCAACCCCAGGACTTCAAAAATCTGGAGACTGCTTTGAAATGGTGAAATTTAATACAGTAAATGTATGGAATTTTTCCCGGGAGACTAAGCGCAAAATCTTGAGACTCCCATACCAGCAAAACAGGGAGAGTTGACCCAATTCAGATCGTGTGATTATTGCTTTGGATGGATACTTTCGTGCACTCGATCGTGTGAGAAACATTGGACAATGGTAACTAATTCACAGGAATGATCACATGATCTGAATAGACCGATCCCTATTTTGACGATAGCTCCGCCCACTCATAGCAAACAATAGGAAGTTTTCCCTACGTACGGAATTCAAAATGTCCGAGCAACAAACTTGAATATCGAAGATTTTAAATAATTATTCAGCTCTTCAAGATAAAAATATAAAATCCAAATTGCATGCAACAACTTCTAACACCTCTCTGCAATCGGTGTCTTTTGCGCGCTCTATGCCAAAGATAAAATTTGGCTTGTCCGACGTAGCAACAGTAACTGGGGGTATAAAAATGAATGCGGGATCGGTGAATTGGGTGACAACAAGATGTAAACACCGTTAGGCAATTTGGTTTTGTTCTATCCATCTTCGTCCCCAGTCCCTCGGGTCATACTGTCTGTACTTACCGGAAGTGGAAGGTACCGTCTCTCTGACCAAACCCGTTGCCAGGGACAACGCACAGACCAGTCTGTTCAAGTAGCTCCATTGCATAGAAGCTGTCAGGGTGCAGACCATGTGACTGAAAAAAAGAGAAATATGAAGAATAATTAATCGCATACTGCAACAGACATTGCACTCCTTAACCTGTTTGAAATGGCAACAAACTGCCTATTCTGCCTAGTGTCTGAAGTGAGACTGCAAACATACAAAAACCAAAACTCACAGTTGCTGTATTACAGTTTCATTCACGCACTGACATAAATTTTTCCATCAAGTTTAGTCGCAGGAAAATGCTTAATGTAGTAGTTATTCCTTGAGCTGCCAGAAGCAAAAATTGGGTCGCAGCAGCGCATTGGAATGTCAGACCCCTGGTTACCTTTGCCGTCACAATAGCTTTCTCAGGCAGCTCGATCCTTGGGAAGGAGTACATGGCACCCATAACCTCATTACAGTGGATTCCAGGGACGGAGTTAAACGTCTCGGTTATGAGCTTCGCTCTCTCCTTGAAAGATTCCAGTACTGCTTGTTTGTCCTGTGAGGTAAAGAGCTCAACATCAAAACAGTCATCTGCTATGTAGCTTTGGCTAACAAATTAAGGGTAATCCCTATCAAGAAGCACAGCTTTTCCCATTAGTAGTATTAGTATATAAAACATTTCCTGCAAACTAGCAGGCTAAGTTTTTGGAAGTAGGCAGCTGGTTTGGGGGCCCTATACAAAGGGTGTTACAGGGCGCAACCCCCGGGAAATTTTGAAAGTTCGGTAGCAGAAAAGGCGTTTTCCTGCATTTTGAGGCATATTCATGCATACTATTGCTTTAATGTTGAAGTAATAATAAAGTTGTCGATGGTCAGCAGTAAAGTAGATGGCAGTTTACTGCTGGTAGCCGCCTTCTATTGAAACCCCTGACCATACGACAAGGAAAAAAGTCACTATAAACTGTGCATACTTTTTGGAAGGCTTCATAAGACTCCTCTCCTGGTTTGGGTGGATTCACAAGACAATCCATCATGGCCTGAAATAACAAATCGTGAGTTTTAGGGGTTAGTCCAGAGTTCACACATTATGAAGATTATGGTGTTTCGGCATGTGTTGCTTGGATGATGTGCAGTCCAATAGCAATATTTCGGTAATTACATGTAGTTACCTGGCCAGTCACACAGGAGCATAGTTTAGCTGATAACATTTTACTCAAGTGGAATTTCACTTCAGGGTCTAATCCTACAATCTCCATGTAGCCTCCCCTCATTCCACACCTGCAAACAAAAAAACAGGGTTGACAGCGGTGTAGCCAGGAATTTCTGAAGGGGGGGGCTGGATAGTGAAAACATGGGACGAAAATGCTCAAATTTTCTCCAGCAAATACAGTAAATGTATGGGAAAATTTCCGAGAAAGGGGGGGGCCCTGGACCCCCCTGGCTATTCCCCTGGTTGAGACGCTAACCTTAATGTTCTGAAGGCCGGAACGGCATAAAAAGATTTAATGAAAAACAACATTGCAAGTACAAATATAAACTGAGTTGGCTTACAGTGATTGAATCTAGTTTTTGCTTCCCAAAACTGCCAAAATTAAGTATCTCCCACTGTTACTACATGTGGTCCGAACGTTTCGTTTTGACAAACAATTGTTGAAGGCTGATGTTGTTTTTAGCATGCAAAGAAGTCGTTCCTGTAGTGTTTTAAGGCCCACCACCAAAAATTGTGCATTATGCTACCAGTAGATTTTTCCTTGTCTTAAAAACTATAGAAAATTTCAGATCTAAACAGAAAACAATAACCAAGAGAAACACATCAACAATTATTATATGGATGCCAGTGTTTTACCGGAAATTAAAACACTCGTATTTTCCATATCTTCACTAGTGAAAAAGTGAAAAAGTTATGTACCGCATGTCCCGGATGTGCACGTTTGCAGTGTTGTTTTCCTCACTTTCGTCTGCAGTGAAATCTCGCTCGGTCACTCAAGTTTTAAGCCACAAAACTAACTTGTTCTAGTTCTAAAGAGAAAAACCTTATTTCAACTATGGCAGAGAATGCTACAGCAACATAAAAATGGAAATTAGTTCTTAACGACACTGGGAACCAGAAAGATTGAGGGAGCATTTCACAACTAAACACTTTCGACTTTACCAAGTGAGTTGTTCAAGAATTTGTTATGTTTTGCCGCTATGTTAATTCTAATCCATATAATAAAAAGAACATTACACGGTGGCTTGAAGATATGGATTTTATTTTCTCGTGTCAAAAACAATATTTGACTCATTCGCTGCGCTCATTCGTAAAATATTGTTCTTGCCACTCGAAAATAAAACTCATATCTTCGCGCCACCGTGTAATATCCTCTAACTACTTACTCTCCTAGGAAGCCCTTAGAGGTCGAGTGAAACGATGCTAGTTCCATGCCCTCATATTCAGGCCCCATGTCCCGAAGTACTTTCTTGAAAGAATGGAATTTGGCATCCTCAGCATACACATTGGCCTGGTAAACCTATAATAACAAACATGCACAGACATGTAGTTCAAAATAAGCTGTAAAAAGTGATTGACTTAATTTATTAACGGAAGAGCATTTTTATAATTATCAGGGCTTGATCTTAATTTTTGTTCTCAATAGCCAAGTGGCTACTAAATTGACCGATCCCACATTCATTGTTCTACTCCCTAGTTACTGTTGCTATGTTGGACAAGCCAAAATTTTACTTTGGCGTAGAGCATGGAAAATACGCTGATTGCAGTAAAGTGTTAGAAGTTTGCTCATAGTATATGGGTTTTATATTTTCGTCACGAAAAGCTGAAGAATTCATTAAAAAACTCGAATTTCGAGTTTGTTGCTCAGAAATTTTGAATTTCATAGGGAAAAACTGCCCATTGCTTGGTGATTAATTAATGCAAAGACAGGATCAGTCTATTGCATGATTCACTAGCCATAAGCAACTTTCTACTAGTCAATTAGTCTACAGGAACAGGAAATTAATAATAAAAAAATTAAAGAATTTGTTCTAAACAAAAGTCTAGTACACAATATGACAATAATGTCTATCAGTGAAATTCACTAGCCAAACTCTTCTAGTATTAGTCCGGCGGATTAGCGTAAAAATTGCGCACTTTTGGCTAAAGACTCCAGACTTTGCATGTCAATAGTTATCAGTATTTTGTTGAAGATAAGATATGGAGGCACGCTAATTTTTATTCGTGGCGAAAGCTAGAACAATTTTAATGTGAACCATTGTTTTGCCCCCGGGGGGGGGACTCCCTATGTTCGAATGCTAGGGGTGACCGTCGTATTTTTTAGGGGTTGAAATCGGCGATCTGGTATTTTTTAGGGGTTTGAAAATAAAAAACGGTACAGTAAGAAAAATAGGTATTTTTTAGGGGGTTCTCACGCAAATAAGGTAGTTTTTGAAAGTCGAGAGGATACATTTGATGTATATTAAATAAATGGCCAGAATAAAATTTAATCTGTCAAAATTGTTGGTATTTTTTAGGGTATTTTCAGACTGAGGGGTATTTTTTAGGGTGGAATTTTTTCCGACCAGGTATTTTTTAGGGTCAAAATTCGAGTTTCCCGACGGTCACCCCTAGCATTTTAACCTTAGAGTCCCCCCCCCCCCCGGGGGTTTTGCCATTGGCAGCCATCTTTGAATCCTTTGTTATTCATGAGCTCTGCGGCACTTAGTGAAATCTTCCATCGTCCGTGTTTATGGAGTATAGCACAGTACTAGGAAGAAATATCATGCCAAAATTTTAGAGACAAGCTTCGTTTTACACATTTGACACACGAGGCACCAATTATTTCGATCTTTTTAGAATTTGTTGGTCATTCTTGAAACATTTCATCAAACCTCAGTCAGACTATTGTTTTACAATAGAAATTATAAACATTCACAATAAACTGATCGTGACATTTAATAGATCACCCAAAACTCTAAGGAGACGCTCAGCCGAAGTCAGTCAGCTCAATCCATAGTTCAGAATTAGCAAATGTTGAGCTGCTATGGCTGTGCAGTCTAGAGAACAACTTGAATGTTCACATAGCTAAGTTCTAAACCTCATTTGAATAACAAAGCATTCAAAATGGCTGCTATTGAGTTAAACAATAGTTCACTCTAAAACCTCTCTAGCTTTCGCTAAGAAAGGATTCTAGCGTGCCTCCATATCTACGATTTAAAAATACATTGAAAACTATCACCTGGCAAAAAAATTGGGGCTTTAGCCTAAAATGCGCAATTTCCTCGAAAATGTGCTCTAATCCGCCGGACTATATTTGGCTAGTAGACTATTGCAAAGGTTGATACCTGATTTATTGCTGCGCAGCGAGGGAGCCTGAGGCGACCGAGTAAGCAGCTCTCTAATCGGGGGTCGCTTTCAAACATGGGCTAATCGCTTAGGATTGTGGTAGCAATTAAAGCCGAGATTTTTTTTACCACAATTCCATGCGAGACTTCATTTATTGACAAAAGTAAAGGCATACTGCAGTGTAATTACCAACAGAGCTAGCCAAGAAAAACAATAACGCACGAAACAAAACCCTCTCATCATGCGTACGATAGAAACAAACTGCTCATATTACAACAATATGCAGAGGTTGGCATGAAAGTCATGACCTTTCTATATCAAAATTCCATCGACGTCCCTGTATATTTGCTGCTCTAAATTCAAAGTGTCGCAACTGTTGTCAGTAAATGAAGTTTTCTCCGTACACAGACGCTTGCGCGCTACACAGTGGCGATATGCTGGTTTATCGACATGGCTGTTGGCAAAAAAACACAGCTCGACACGCTGTTGGTGTAACTCGGCAAAAAAATGAACATAAGCAGCACTTTTGCCGTGTCGGCAGACTAGTATATAATTATAACATAAGTTATTTACCTCATCTGCTATGAGAAAGAGCTTTTCTTCTTTGCAGAATCTAATGATCTGTTGGATGTTTTCATAGCTTAGAACTTGACCTGAAAGCCAATTTAGGACAGCTCAAGGAATAGAATATAGTATTCTGTAAGGTGACTTTCAGCTTTACTCCAGTTTTCAAAGTGATTGAAACCAAACTAACCTGTAGGGTTCCCAGGGTTGATGACACACAAGGCACGAGGGACACAGTGGCTGCGGGCTTCATTAATGGATCTGCGGAGCTCATCAATGTCAAGTGCCCAGCCATTGTCTTCATCAAGATAGTAGTTGATCTGTTAAAAGCAAATTGTTATGACATTGATGTTAGTGGCTTAAACCACATCCCATACTTGAAGTCCGTACAGCATGCAAAGGAAAACTGATTTGAAGGGAAATGTTTCATTTCATCTCTTCTATCACGATACCTGGGGCAGATTTAGGGGGGCCGAGGGGGTTGTGGCCCCCTTTCTTCTTTCTGGATACAATGCATATTTTATAAGCCATTCTTCCCAAACTCTCACTTTCTACTGATTTGTGACAGACTAAACTCTGGAGCCTTTTCCATAATTTTCACAAAAGATTGAATCAGATGCAGGCATAAAGAACAATCAGGATCTTCAATGAAGTGTTAAAATAGAGAGTTTCAAGGTCCAAAAGCTCAGGGCTAGGGGAGGCACTTAGTCCAGTAAAGAGCTCAGTACCTGGTAGGAGTTGAGCTCTGACAGAGTTGCTGAGTAGAGAGGATATTGAGGGATTGGAATCATTACGCCAGCTCTTTGATCTCCTTCATTGACACTGGTTTGTAGTAGCTTTAGTAGTGACTGGGAAACAAAGAACAGGAAAAACTGTTATCTGGTTGAATGTCCAGCTAGCTAGTAATGTTCAGCTCTACCCTACATACCCTAATTCCTTCACTGGCACCACTTGTAAGATAAACGTCATCATGATGAGCAGGGTGACCATCACGGTCTTCGATATACTTGGCAACATCTCTACGAACAACTTCCAGGCCAACTGAATCTGTGTATGCTCCTAAAAACATTGAAGTGATGGGGTGTTTACATAAGTACAATTGTTTTGTAAGGATACAGGAGTTGTGGTAAGAGATTGGTAACATAAATTAGAATAATTGGGCTTTACAAGGGCCACTGACAGTACACAAACACAAGTCATGCATATTTATGATTCTGATGCCTCTATGTCATTGATGCTATATCATGTGATCAACTTATCACACCATACACCACTGACTCATAGCCCATTCTAGCTCTATGAATTATTGTTAACAACCAATTAATATAGGACATCCAATAAGTTGTCCAATCAGAAATTGTATCTAATGCTGTTAATATCTTACCCATGCTAAACCCTCTAGTATCATTCAGAATCCTCCTAGCTCTATCCTTAGCATCTGTAGGAAAGCTTGGGTCATCAAGCAAGGTTGGGTTCACACATATGGACAACACCTGGGGAAAAGAGAAAGAAAAACAAGTTTTAAACTACTGAACTAAGCATCTACCAAGGTCTTGTCTGGCTCTTACAGTTAGGCATGACTTAAAATCCATACTAGTCCAATACTCTGACAAATTTATGCATGGTATTGTTCTTCTCCATTGTATTGCCTCGTTCTATAATACACTCCATTGCACTCCATTATTTTAGACAATGCCTTGCATAAATTTGTCAGTGTATTGGACAACCCTCTTAAAATCATGGACAGAATTTGTTTTCTAAAATCTGCACAACACTCACTAGGCACTACATGTATACATTCACCATAAAAATTAATGATAAGAGAAGCCAAGTCACCCTGCCATAATCCATTGCACATTTTTTTACACCAGATAATTGCATCAGAAGCAGGGATGTCAGCTCTTGTTTTGAAGGGAGTCTCATAATTTTTCACTCCGCCTCCCGGGAAAAATTGAAGACGACTGCCATACATTTTACTGTATTTCGCCTGGGAGAATTTCAGGAAATTTTGCCATTTCAAGGCAGTCTCCAGATTTTTGAAGTCCTGGGGTTGACGTACCTGCAGAAGCTCTAACCTAATGCAAAGAATTTCAGCTACTTTTTTTCAACCCTTACATAGGGATCAATCAATCAAGCTAGGGATGCTAGCCAACTTTCCACATTTTGAATTAATTTACTGTATTTCTCCCAATTTTCTTTTATTATATAAACTATAGTGTTTTATCAGGATTTTGAGAGATATTGTAATTCGCACATGTGAAAAATATGATAATGCCCACTGTTGCACAAAAAAATCACAAAAACATTTAATAAACAGAATAATACATGGGCGCTTGGAGATATGAAATTTATTTTCTTGTGTTCAAATTTGATATCTCACTCATTCGCTGTGCTCACTCGTGAGAATATCAAAGTTTGAGCACTCCAAGATAATTCAATATCTCTGTGTGCCCATGTATTATGCTCTACGTATTTCACCTGTGATCTTGACGCCCGATTTCTTAACTTCAGGGGTTGGCATCCATGCTTTTTTTACTTATGTTTGCATGGTAACATGTGCAAAACTGCAATAAAGTGTTGAAGTTAATTCTGACATGAACTGAAATATGAGCTCTAAGTACCTGTCTAGGAAACTGCAAAGGCTTCATCCCTAGTGCATGTGCATCACCAATATTGGCCTTCACTACTTCTGTGAAAGGTTTCTGCTGTCCCTGTAAGGAATATATCAAAAGATACTGTCTAGCTTGAACATGAAAGTGTAGAATGGATTTTTATTCTGCAAAATGTAATATGTAGATAATACCTAACGGGTAATATAGCAGGTATATTATACAAGGGAAATCTGCCTTATGTTGTCAAGCACTATTCACATACAATTTACCAGACCAGACTGTAGGGTCTGTGTTCTTTTGTTTCTTCCTGATATCATCTTTTGCTACTACCCTTCTGGTACCTGTGATTTTAGTAAGAATTAAATACCCTCTGGATAGTTCTGATGGTTCCTTTGGTATAAAACTAGATGTTTTTAATTAAAAGATGTTGTTTTTGCATAAACAGGAATTGTTATATTGCCACTGCCCCTTTATATTCTTGACAATGGGAGGTCTGGTTTGTTTTTTTATGACCCATTGCTTCATGGTACGGAATCCTTTTGTTTTCTCACAAAAACAAATCCCCAGGAATAATTAGTGAGCAACATCAGAAAGTTTCAACAAACAGCTAATATAAGCTTTGAGGATTTTATAGTGGTAGGAGAATCTGTATATATTCATGGTAAGATTATTCATGTTTACAACTGTTCAAGCCCGAATGAATGACAGCAACTCCATACACCAGATACACCAGGTAGTCTATATTTTCACAATTTTTATACAGTATTTGATATATACACATAAAACCTGTGAAAAGCAATCATCAGAGAGTTGTAAGAAATATAAACTTAAAGGGAATAATACTGTTTCAGCACGAAATTTCACCAAAACCACACTGAGAACCATGTTGTCGGCACGTCATCTCGGTTTATACTGACAAACTTGTTATTCAAAACAAAGATGCTTTAACTTGATAGCTTATGTTTCTTTCATTAGGTAATATCTAGCAAACCATCCAGTCTTTTGATCATTTGCTAGCTGTGATTCGCCAAGAACTCAATGTCAATTGACAATATTTGAATCACTCACAAGTTGCATAACAATTAAGCTAAAGGTAGTGCTCGCGTACTTTGGGGCTAATTTAGCTCCCTTGAATCAATTATTTCCAAACTAAGCACAATCACACTTCCTATCAGAACACTTTCACGATTCCCTTCGATATCCAAGATGGCGCCTGACACGAGAAAGCCTCGAGGTCAGTTCTTTTCCATTTTTTGAATACGCATCAAGGCGTTTTTAAGGTTTCGAAATTGCATATTTTCAGCAACCCGTTCAACGTCGCGCGAAATAGAACGATAACTGCAACTCAACCATCCATACCTTTTGCAATTCTTTCTCGAGCTCGGATGCTCTGATAACAATGGCTCCCCTCACAGCATACTCGATTTGTTTCACATAAGGGTTGATGGACCCGCCAGTGAGGACTTTTCCATTGCTTCGGAGGCCATTTTGCACTGAGAAAAATCGAATCGTTCTGGGCGTTAGATTGGGTCGGCAAACGTCTCGGAAGATCCTTGTAAAACTCATCGCTTGACTTCTCGGGGCCTAGTTTTGCCGTGAATGTGGTCCAAAGTGATTATGTATTCTGGTCTAACCGGTGAATTATAAAATACCTGTGAGCTTCGATGCCATCGAGAGGTGAAGATAATAGTCGGTCGGAACCCCACGATCGAATGCGACACCGTGAAAATTATGCAGCTTGTCTTCGACAAGTCAACCCGCCGGGGAGGGGGAAGGCAGAAATATTCTCAAGGATAAAACATGCACAAATGATAAATATTCGGTTGTGAGTTTCAATTGCGCTAGAAAAAAACTGAGCAAAAAATTGAGGCGAATTTTCTCTTTTGGGAGCTTATAATGATAATCCATCAAAAACTGAAAAATAATTTTTCCCTACATTTTTGACTCTCCCTCTCCCCCAAATATTATTTTGGCCAAGGTATAATCTGTCGTGGGTCTGTCGTCTCGGGACAGGAAAACACGCAAGCTTTTGTTTCACAGAATATAAACCCAGTGTGTTCTATCGCAATTTTTACTGAATTGTAAAAAATCAGTGCAAACTAGCCGACCTTGAATCAGGTGACGACGTGGACGTGGGTTACCTGTGGCTACGGTCAGCAGAGTTGCCAATCATTCCACATGCTTTTCAAGATGGCGGACGAGGAAGTTTTTTGAGGCTCGCATTTCCTTTTTTATATGACCGAAATGGGGAAAGCGAAGGCCAAGAAACGTAAACAGTTTAGAGACCAACCAACTGGGCTACCGAGTGTCAAAGATTCATCGGAGAAAAATCAAGCCAATTCGAGTTTGGGAGGCAAAACGTTGCCTCTTCTTCAGAAGGTGAGGGGAATCTTCTACTTCTTTCTAGGGATGCTAAGTGACACTCTATAATACCCTAATAGACAGCTTTCTTATCCTTTGACAGTTAGTTAACCAAAACTACCTTATAGAGGGGCTGGGTTCAAAATATCTAATTGGGGTAACTTGTATGCTATCTTGGTATTTATGAGTAGTACTAGTACTACTCTTCCCAGTAGACCGTTACACCTCTCGGTTTTTCAGCCCGCCGGCGGCTGTCTAAAATTGATCGTATGATTTTAATGTTGCGCCCGTCCCCAAGGAATCTCCATTGACCGAACGTAACCAGCTACGGCCAATTTCATTAACCAATATTATTATGAGGATTTTTGAACGCCTTGTCTGCAAAAACGAACTATCCTCCACTCTCAAGTCAGCAATTGGCCCAGACCAATTCGCCTATAAGGAGGGTCACAATACCACCATGGCTCTTATTAAGTGCCAACACTTTTGGCTTGAGAAGCTGGACAAGGATGCAGATTTTGTAAGAGCTTTCTCATTCGATTTCAGCAAGGCATTCGACACCGTCTCTCATCACATTTTGTGTGACAAATTGGCAGCATATGACATCAATCCTTATATTAAGAACTGGATCATAAGCTTTCTGTGTGGTCGTCAACAAAGGGTCGTTGTCGATGGAGTGGTTACCAGTTTTCTCAGTATCAATAGAGGAGTCCCACAAGGAACAGTGCTTGGGCCCTTGCTGTTCTCTATCATGGTCAATGACATTAAACCAGTTAGCACCAATACTCAGCTAATTAAATACGCCGATGACATCACAGTTAGTGTGCCTGTGACATCTGGTCCCAACTGTCTTGCTGACTCATCACTTGAGGAAGTAGTGAACATCAAACGCTGGGCAGACATGAACTTAATGAAGTTGAACATGAAAAGACTTTTGAAATGGTAGTGAAAGGGAGGACCAAAAAGCCTGTCCCAGAATCCATAGAGGGCATAGCTAGGAAGAGTGAGTTAAGACTGCTAGGCATTACAGTTAGTGAAGACCCTTGCAACTGGGACACGCAGTTTGAAAACATGCTGAGTAAAGCCAGTTCCAGGTTGTATATCTTAAGAGTCTGTAAGTACTATGGCTACTCCCTTCAAGAGCTCACTCTACTATTTAATAGCCTCATTATGTCACTTTTTACCTATGCAATTGAGGTTTGGGCCTCTGCCCATTATAACAAATATCTTTCATGCATCGATAGGTTTTGCAAACGGGCTACACGTTATGGCTACACTAGTGAGTATACTCCCATTGCTGATATAATAACAAAAAGGGACAGAACTCTCTGGAACAAAATAACTGCGGTCAGCATCCATCCCCTTAATGAACTTCTCCCCCCGCAGAGATGCAGAAGTACGCGGAAGAAAGGTCATAATTACATCTTGCCTCGAGTGAGAACAGAGAGGTTCAAGAGATGTTTTGTAAATAGGTGCCTCTTCAATTTTATATAACATTATGTACATATTGTATAAATTTAGATGTAGTTTTTTTTTTTTTAATTAATATTTATGGAATTGTAAGCCCACACGTATGCCTGCGGGTATGTTCCCTTTGAATGAATATTCTTAATAAAGATCTTTATTATTATTATTATTATTATTATTATTATTATCACTTTTTTTGTACCACGTGATGAGTTGCTTATGTACCACGTGATCAATGTTTGTGGGCGTAAACTTTGAGAATTCATTGTTTTTCTGCATTCCAACGAAGTCTACCAAAATGGTTGATCACGTGGTACATAAGCAACCCATCACGTGGTACAAAAAAGTTTATCATGCGATCAATTTTAGACTGCCGCCGGCGGGCAGAAAAATCGAGAGGTGTAACGGTCTACTGGGAAGAGCAGTAGATGGGAAGCTTTAATTTAAAAAAATATCTCTTCAATAGCTCTCGAGCCCTACTTTGGAGGAGAAACAATGTGCTTGTGCAGGCCTTGCTAACCTGGTGTTTGAGCCTGGAGCAGTACCAGTCCTTCTTGACCAGGATGTGGTGAGAAGACTAGGACCACTTTTGATTGACAACAATAGATCAATACAAGAGGCTGCCGCTGGGGCACTGAGGTAAGATTGTTATTCTCGGGTTGTAAATAAAGAGCAGGGAAGAAACCTATTTAAAGGCCCATTGCCACCCTTCTCTAATGCATTGCGTGCCGTGTTGTTTATGTCCTTGGCATCCGTGACATCACAACTAAAAATATAGATTGAGAGGCCAGTTGATAGATTAATTTTATGATTTTGAACAGTTATTTTTGTTTTGTTTTTGTTTTTTCATTTTCAAAACCAAAACATAAAAGATATGGTCTATAATTAAAAATCATTATAGAACGGTGGCATGGGCCTTTAAAAGGAGGCAATCTTTGTTTGCTGCACTGAAAAGTGTAAAGACTTTGTAAAGAGATCATATTATACACAGTGATGATATAGGTGATGCATATTTTTTTTTAGAAATTTGAGTCTTAGTGGAGGTGCAGATGTGTGTGCTAAGATGGTAGAACAAGACTTGATGACACCTCTGACATCATTTATCAGGCAGGTCTGTACTTATAATGCTCAGGACTTATGACATGGTATAATATTGCTTGCTTGGGACACTTAGGGGCATAAGTACATGATTGTATCATGTACAAAGGATACAAACAAGCAAACAAACGCTTCATTAAGTAAAGCTTTGCCATACCATACTTTATGATGGTATCTTGTATTGGTATTGTATGGGAGAGTCATAAGAAAAAATTCTAAAAGGGTTCAACCAAGTATAACTGGTATACAGGACAGCAAAACATTATGTGGCTCAGTTATAAAAATTAAATGCCATATGATACACCAAATAAGTTTGAGATTTGCTGTCAGAATAATACTGTAAACTTGCTGATTGATTGAAATGGACTGCCACACTTCAGGTGTCTGCTGCAGTCATTTTTAGATCCAATGTATTACAAGTGATTTATCTGTTGTCTGTCTGATTTTTTCTGTCTGTTTCTACATTTGGTTTCTCATTCATGTGTTTTAATTAGTCCCTAGAGCCTTTGGTAGCTTTCAGTGGAGAGCAAGACACCGCTAAACACAAAGACCAGACCATTTCTCTGGTTATACAGGCCATTAGTTTGCTCTGGAATGTGTGGTATGTACATGTATTATACATTAAGGGGTTTATGCCATGAAATATGATGGAGCATAGACTGTATCATTCACTGAGAATTCCAGAGGGATGGGAAGTAATAACCAAATCCCCTTCAGTGCGAATAGTATGGAAATGTCCAGGAATCATACAATGCATTGCTTTGGTTTTATTTATGTCTAGAAATAATCATGCATTAGTGAGGTGTGCTGTTTTCAGTTTACACTGAGAAGTCACAACAGACCAGTTAGCAAAACCTGTATGACTGCCGGTCTAGCAATGGCATGAAAACTAGGCAGAAACACTCCAATAAGTGCTACAGGATTAGGATATGTTACCCTTGAATTGATTACCATTGCATTGATGGCCTGGGGCCGGTTCCCGAAAGGATGGATAAAGTTATCCATGGATAATAGTTATCTGTTGTATAGGATTTGTTCAGGATTTATCCGTTGGATAAGCATTTATCTACATATGAAGGGGTCGCTGTAAGAACGACCTAAGTGACGATTTGGACTGTTTTTCGATTTTTCGATTTTTGACAAACAAACTGCGGAAACATTGTTAAAATAGCCTAAAACTAGCCTCTCCGCATTTTCCCCAAACAATCGCCGCGAGAAAGCTGTAAAACGGCCTCTAACCACTGGTTTTATCAACAACGACCTGAGTGACTATTCAGACCACGCAGATCATGTTCAAATAGTCTAAGTTTTTCCTAAAAATTGCGGTGAGAAGGATGTAAACCGGCCTTAGCCTTAAACCCTAAGCCCTAAACTCAATCTAACCCGAACTTAAATCTAACCCGAAGGCTAACCTAACCCTAAAACTGGCAGTAAGCCTAGGGTTTTTTTGCTATAAAACCGCATAGATTTGTCTATTGTTTTGAATACAAAAGAGCTTTTCATCCTACCTGGCGCATTGTTAACCCTTTGTAGCCTGAATTTACTTCTGTCATTTCGCTTATTTTGCAATGTTATTATGTTCTTCCACTTGAAAAAAAGAAAGAAAAAGGTCTCCTGTCCCCCCCCCCCCAAAAGAAAACCACTGTTTGTAAAGACTAAGGGCTCACCCTTTTCAGTGAAGACAGTTGGATTCTTGGTTTCGCTTGTCGAACAGAGAGCGAGCCATGAATTCCCTTTATAAGTGCTTTTTTGAAGTCATTTTCTACTACATGAGCCGCTTTGCTTGCATCATAAAGCAAACAAAGTCGGTAGAGACAAACCTGTGAAAGAACTCACAAGTGAGGAGCACATTTTACGAGCAAAATCGAGTCACAAAGAATTTGGCAGGCCGTGTGATGACTCTTTGAGTATTATGAAGCTTCTCTGTTGTTCTGTAGCAGAATTTCTGCACTGTCAAGACAATTTGGGTTAGTTTTGAATCCAAAAGAATGCATTCGGCGCAATATTCAGTTGACAGGTGCGAGTGACTAGGCACTTACATATCTAAAACTGGGGCCAGGGACGAAGTGCTGTCAGTTTTTTACAGTTTTACCCATAATGCTTTGGGCTTGAAAAAGGGAAAACACCGTTTTACAGCGATCTTGTGGCGATTTTTTTGGTGAAAATGCAGAGAGGCTAGTTTTAGGCTATTTTAACAATGTTTCTGCAGTTTGTTTGTCAAAAATTGAAAAATCGAAAAACAGTCCAAATCGTCACTAGGTCGTTCTTACAGCGACCCCTTCAAATAACTCTTAACTGACCTTCTAGGAACCGGCCCCTGGGAGACATGAGAATATTGGTCGAAGACATTTATTAATCATGAGCTGTAATTTTATGTGTTAATTTCAGTGAAAGTAGCAGTACAGCAGTGGAAATATTCAATGCTCAGGGTTTGCTACCTCATTTGGTGTCTTGTCTCAACACTGATCTTTATCCTGTGTCTCTATCAATTCCTGCTGGTGAGTCTGATAATGTTCTCCTTGTTATATGGGAAGAGGAAATCCACAAAGAGTTATCATAACAGCCATAAAATATTCACAGAGCAAAATTATTTATATCATCTTTTGCAGTTCTTAGTTAAACATTATTTTCATTTATGGCTTACTACTGTAGATCTGGTGTACCTAATGTACATGAAGGTCTCACTAAGTGACAACGATGGACAACTGATAATTAATAATATTTTTAAAATATTGATCTCTTTGATAATCTGCAAATGACTTTTGATGGGAGATTACTTTAACAATGTTACAAGTTGTTTTGCTTGATTCTGTAATGGTATGGTAAAAAGATTGCCACCCTTTAATCTTCTAATCCTGAAGACCTTGTGAGTAGCTCTTCATGTGATAATCTATACCTTCATTTATATTACATTTTGCTTTTTCATTTTCAGCACAGTGCCTCCATACTGTCACAGAAGACAATACAATTGCTGCACAAGCTCTCTGTGGCAATAGTGAACTCATGAAATGCATTGAGAAGTCTTTGATGTCTGAGACGTCTACATGGGATATGATGCTAATAAAAGTTTTAAGTTCTGGAATACTTTACAATGTGCGATACGCCATTCCGGTCTGCAGCTTTAGTGAACTTGTACAAGCTGTTGTTAAAGTCCTTGCGGAAGTCCTTGATATAAACTGTTATGAGATGTTAGGGAAGATGGCACCTGAATTTAAGAAGGTAACCTGGGTTTGGTGCTTGAAAGTGGTTTAACACTAATCCACGATTATAATTACCATGGTGACTTGATGGTTTTGTTCAGAACTAAACCCACCTTCGAATATCTGACACCAAGATTGAATGGAGCTGACTCACCCTACCCAGAATGCATTCCTTTGTTATTTCTTTCCATTAATTGGTAGCAAAGCAATGTATTGTGCCAGTGCTGTAGCTAGCTGGGGGCAGATGGGGCAGTTGCCCCCCAGCAAAGTAAATTTTTTAGTGTCAACATGTGGGGGGAAACCCCAGGGGGGGTACTCGGATATAAAAATGATGGGGAGGTCCGACATATTTTTTTGGGTATGAAATTTCTAGTAAAAGTATTATTTTGGGTTGAAAATTCTACCAGGTATTTTTGTGGGGTTGAAAAATCTGTGGGTATTTTTGAGGGGTTGAAACTCTGACAGGCTATCTTATTATCAAAAGATATTTCTGGGAAACAGGTGATGACAAGCAAAGAAAAAATACAATTACTCTTTGTAACATGAGAAGTTGGGTATTTTTTTGGGTATCAAATTTTGGGAGCAGGTATTTTTTTGGGTATAAAATTTATGGCTCAGGTATTTTTGGGGGTATGAAATTTGGAGCTCTGTCGGACCCCCCCCCTCCCATCCCCCCTCATCTTTATATCCAAGTACCCCCCTGGGGGGAAAACCTGCTTGCCCCCCACCCCCCTCAGAAAAACAAAGGATGACCAAGGCTTGCCCCCCAAGACCCAAGACAAAAATGTCTAGCTACGGCCTTGTGTGGGCAGTTTGAACTGGCTATTTAAAGTAATGTTACATATAGTATATGTTTAATCCATCATATAATGAGGGAGGGGGCGGGAAGGGTTGCGGGAGGGGGTGGGAAGGGTTGCAGGAGGGGGCATTTCTTATAAGGATAATGGTCTTTTTGATACGATTAATTTCTTACACTTGGGTCACACATTTATCTCAGGTTGATGAACTGCAAATGTTACTAAGTGCTCAACAGCTTGCTCTGGAAATTCTCTCCAATGTCTGTTATTCTGATGGTAAGTCTTGTCACGCCAAGATTCAGTGTACAACCAGACATGCATATTAGATGAGCATGAAACAAAAGATTGTGCAGGGTCAATATCACATGATATCCCCTCTCAACATCCAACCCACACTATTGTGTTGCCCCTTTGAAGTTTGCAGGGCTTCCTAACCATTCCACTCCATTAACTATGCCTGAATGCAGTGGCATCTTCAAATGCAGCCCATTATTTCATGTAACCAGCAATGCTTTGATTTCCATATTCTTGTTCAGATGCAAATGAGGAGGAATGGGAAGATGTTAGTGATCCAAAGAGTGATATCTCAGATGAAGAGCTTGATGAGGAAACCATGCAACAACAAGATACAGATATGGTGAGATGAAAATGATGGGTAGAAACAGGGTTAGAAATTCGTTTTTACTCTGGTACCTAATGTCGTATTTTTTTTGTCAACAGAGATCAGGCTGAGACATTTTATTCATTTGAAATAATTTTGTAAAGCAGTTTGCTAGAAAATGTGAGTGTGTTTTCCCACACTCAATAATTGCAAATTCTGCTCGTATTTAGCAAGTTAGCATGTGGGAATTTTAAACCTGAGAAATGTACTGAATACTAGAACATACACATGATAATTTATTGTTTCTTGCAGCAGAGTGCAAATAGCCTTTCTGGGGAGATGGTGAATGCACTGGTCTCACAAGGGGTCCCTAAAAAGGTACAATATAGTACATTTAATTTATCTGCTTACAGTATTTATGTACTCTCTAAATTTAAGTGCCTGAACAGGAAACAGTTGAGCTAAGACTCAATTTTGTTACTCACTTATCTTAATTTACTATAAACTTTTGCTGATTTAGCTCCATCTAAGAAAGGTTAGTCCAAGATGACAACTGCCCATTGCCTTTTACATGTAAACCAAAATGTATATTAACTTAATTTTGTTTGCTTTGTAGGTTTTAGACAAAACGTCTTTTGGAGAATGTGGTATTTATGAAGCTTTAAATGCAAAAGATGTAGAAGAGAGTGGTAAAAAAATTCTAAAAAGGTATGCAAAAAGCCATGTTTAATTTTGTGCCTGCCTTGAATCTGAGTTTTTTAGCAACTACTGGGTGTAATGATTTTCACTCACACAATAATTATCCACAAACATTTTTGTCACATGGTTCTACAAGAGACAAGCTTCAATGCTTCTTGCAATGGTAACAGGCAGTTTTTTGTCTTGTTTCTAGTTTAAGTATAGTTCAAACAAGAGCACTTATTTGCCTAAACAACATCACAGCTGCCATGGACATAGAGCTGCTTGGTGGTCTTGATGCCCTGGGGCAGCTGTGGACCTCTCTTTTTAACCTCACATATGGAAATGAATGTAAGTGTTTCATACATTCTGTAGTAGTCCTGCTGTCAAACATGAGAACTGGTATGATTTCTGACTTTTTAGTTGGTACATGTGTAGTGTACTATAATATTAAGTCCAGCCATAGGGGGACTTGATTGTTTGCCAAAGTCAGCATGGCTTTGGGAGCCTTGTTAGCACAGTGTGTTAAGCAGGTCTCTATGAGCTTTACATCTCTGCTTGGTTCCAGTGGGCTTGCCAGTTTGAATCCACCTCGGAGTTATCGTGAGCAAGTTTATGTATCTCACTGGTCTCAATGGGTTTTTCTCTGGCTTGTCTGGTTTTTCTCCCTTGGGCCAAAATACTTCAATTTCGACCTTCACTGTGCCCGTGACTGATTCAAAGTGACTGCAAAGTGTGTGCCTTCACATGCTTTTGATTCAATCCCATGGAGCTACACCTCAATTCAGACCCAAGCTTGTGAGAGAGGTGATAAGAAATCCCAAAGTATTCATAATTCTTTCCCACAGCCCATGAGGACATTGAATGTTGAATTCTTTTTTTTTTTTTGCATTTTGTGGATTTGTAGGTAGGAAGTATTTAGCAAGTGAAGAAGATTTTCTTGAAGCGTCAACAGGCGTCATGCGCTCTTTGATGGACAAGTTTGCCATTCTTGGGCCCCTCAGGTAAGAACTGTATTTTGTACTTCTTTGTTTACTCATTACCCTGAACCATATTCTGCTCATCACCAGCAGTTATTCACAAGCATTGGCAGCTCCAACATCATCAAGGTCACCACCACAACCATCATGCTTCAGCATTCTCACTGCCATAAGCTCCAATGTCATCATTATTGTCATCTCTGTCATCATAAATCATAGTTATCAACATTACCATTATTATCATCTTGCAATAATCATCTACAACAACAACATCTACAACAACAACAATACCAATTTATTTAGTGCTTGGTAAATTACACGTTATATAGATACAAGCTACTTTCTAACAACATGCCACTTAAAGATAGTTAGAGGAGTCAATTTAAGCGGCAAACACAATTTGATACTTGGTATTTGAAACTATATTCCCTGACTCAACAATGGATGGTGCTATTTGACTCGGTAGTTTACTAGGCTGACAAAATGGCGACTGACAGAGTCTCTTCAACGAGACTCTAACAGTATCTATATCTATACTCGGACAGTATCTTCACCCCTAAACTACTGTTTATCACTGCATTCCCAGGTGATAACAAAAGATCACGTGGAGGTGCTTTGTCAGTCCACGGCATCCATCCGGTGTGAGGCGATCAAGGTCAAACTTATCAGTATCCTGGGTTATATTGGCAAGATGGCGGCCGTGAGAGATGACACGGGAGACGTGCTTAAAGTAAGTGCGCAGACTGTTAGAATAGCGCACGGACTGTTAGAATAGTGCGCGGACTGTTAGAATAGTGCACATACTGTTAGAATAGTGCGCGGACTGTTAGAATAGTGCACATACTGTTAGAATAGTGTGCGGACTGTTAGAATAGTGTGCGGACTGTTAGAATAGTGTGCGGACTGTTAGAATAGTGTGCGGACTGTTAGAATAGTGTGCGGACTGTTAGAATAGTGCACATACTGTTAGAATAGTGTGTGGACTGTTAGAATAGTGCACATACTGTTAGAACAGTGTGCGGACTGTTAGAATAGTGCACATACTGTTAGAATAGTGTGCGGACTGTTAGAATAGTGCACATACTGTTAGAATAGTGTGCGGACTGTTATAATAGTGTGCGGACTGTTAGAATAGCGCACCGACTGTTAGAATAGCGCACCGACTGTTAGAATAGCGCGCGGACTGTTAGAATAGTGCACATACTGTTAGAATAGCGCGCGGACTGTTAGAATAGCGCACATACTGTTAGAATAGCGTGCAGACTGTTAGAATAGCGCGCGGACTGTTAGAATAGTGTGCGGACTGTTAGAATAGCGCGCATACTGTTAGAGTAGCGTGCAGACTGTTAGAATAGCGCGTGGACTGTTAGAATAGTGTGCGGACTGTTAGAATAGTGCACATACTGTTAAAATAGTGTGACCACCAGTGTAGGTATCAGACCAATAGAGCTAGCGATATATTCTAACTGTTAGAATAGTGCGCGGACGGTTACAAATAGCAAATAGCAAATAATATAATTAACTACTCAATGCTGACCGTTTTCAGTCCCTAGGTGTGGTACTTCGTGACATCGTGACCACGCCCACCAGTTTATGGGTGATATCAGAAGCGCTAGATGCTATATTCGACACATTTGCCGATGGTCCTCTGGTGACGTCTATCGCTAGCTCTATTGGTCTGATACCTACGCTTCAACAACTCATCCCTGTGTTGAAAGCCAGGGTAAGAAAAACTCGGTATCCCTGTGTTGAAAGCCAGGGTAAGAAAAACTCGGTTTCCACAGTTTCGCGTTGTCTAATGGAGAATGGTAGCCCTCCGACTCCGTAAACAGGCCGCCACGCGATAGACCTCCTAGGCTTGGGCGTAATGTTTCCCATTTCAGATCACATTGCATTCCCATGAGTATTCTCTCTTTCTTCTTCTGCTACGCACCGAAGGATATATGAATATGGAAGCATTTCAAACAACGGGAGAATACTCATGGGAATACTCAAGGGCTGAGCTCCCCACCCTGCTCAACAGGCGTCACAACATTTGTCCTGCAGGCGTCACCGGCATCTTTCTAAAGCACAACTCGACGCACAATCTTAGACAGGCTGACTTCTCTCTGCCTAGAATTCACACCACCACATATGGGAAGCACTACTTAAGATACCTCGGCCCTAAACTCTGGGCAAAGCTAACACCAGCCAAAAGGAGTGCTCCCTCCCTGGCTGCTTTTAAACGCCAGATACAGCAGAGAAATGTCGCCTGTCGTCTGGATGATGGTTGTAGGACCTGTGTCTTATGCTGTTTGTAGAAATGTGGTCTTTATATTTTTAATATTTCACTAATACATTTTGAATTTTAAACATTACAGTATAATTATATTCATAGTAGTAATTTTTAAAGTAGAGTATTTATATAACTTACATTTTATAATTAAATTTAAATCAATAAAGTATACTTAGCTTTCATTTTTTCTATTTTTGTTTATTCCTTTTTGTTGTGTCCCCATATTAGTGTGGGATTTCTCCCACGCTAGACGGTTTTTTGACACTTTAATAAAGTGATCTATCTATCTATCTACGTGATCTGAAATGGGCAAAACATTACGCCCAAGCCGAGGAGGTCTATTTTCTGTCCCTTTCCTCTAAATAATACCTTTTTGATACATTAGGGCTGTTCTTTGGATGACTTGATAAAAATTGCAACAACTCACCCTGCCCATGACGCACTGCTTCGTTTTTGCTGCAGTGCATTTAAAACCCTTGTAAACTTAGCCTCCGTAGAAAGCGCAGAGGGAAAGGCGCGCGAGGATGGGGGCGAGCGCACGAGAGAGGAAGGAGGGAAGGGGTATAAAGATTTTGCATTCGATTGTTGTCAAACCATCTAAACTCCAAACGACATATAACTATTTGGTTTATCGAGTCTCTGCATTTCGTTGTCATAAAAAGTGGCAACAAAGTCATATGTAGGATGAGTCGGCTCACTCTACACGAAACTGTTTCCATGTAAATTAATTTCCTGAGGTCCAAGGTGGTCTCGCGTGGTTCCACTTGTTTCCATCTGAGTTTCATTTCGCTTTTTAATAATAATTTTTTTTTCTTCCTTATTTCAGATTAAAAGTGAACGCCGATGTCTTGGTGAACATTACCCTGTCGTAGACGCAGCGCGGACTAACTTATCTAGATTTATAAAATATTATAAAAACAAAGGGCTTTGAGATAAAGGCTAGATAAAGTGCTAGCAGTATGATAGTATGAAGGATGACATAAAATTTCTACAGAATAGCGCTCTTGGGAATTTGAAAGGGGGAAATCCGATTCATGGGGTTGCTGGAATCGAGATTGGAATAGCCCTTTTTCCCACGCAAATTGACTATTTCACATCTTTTTCAAAGCCCAGATACTACCCAGGGCTGGACAAATAGTATACGTGGGAAGTGTTCGTTTTCACTATGGGCAATCACTGAAATTGCAATTAGATTTTTTTTCAAACTCGGTTCCAGCATTTCCAACCTCAATCATGGAAAAATGGACTTTCCAATGTCGATTTCCATGAGTGGAATTCTGCAGAAATTTCCTTTGTTACTCAAAGGAAAACTGAATTGGAGGAAGCTTTACAAGACAAATGAAGAAGTTTCATTTCTAACTTTTCTTCGCCATGAACAGCACTGAGAGCCGCCATCGAGGAGCCACTGGACAGGCTTTAAAGACACAGGAATACCACATGAAGGGGAGTCAACCGAGTGTGACCCTCACCACGGATCTAATGACTGCTCGTCAATCCCATTTTGTCCCTAATTCTTGTCGCTCTAAATGTCAATTTCCCATTGTTTAGTTAGTTAAAGCTATTTGCATTAGGAACGGCACTATCTGCCGTGCCAACGCCGCGTTAATTTACAACTTTGAACCCTTTCAGCGCTTTTAAAATCAGGGCAGGGATCTTCTCCATTCACCAGACAGTCTATAATTTTTATCACCTCTTGAAAAAAGTTGATGTCGGGCCCTGCATCGTGATGGTCACATGAAACATCGATGTGCTGAAAGTCTTGAAGCTTAAAGTCTTATTGTGCATAGATTGTGTAGAGAATATATATATATATATATATATATATATATGTATGTTTATTGAACCCAATCGCAGTTAATACTGAATTACAGGGAGTTGACGAACATAAATTATAAATACTTAGTTGTCAAAAATCCTTCAGTCTGTTTGTTCTCATCTTGAGTGGGCGTGCTGTTGTGCCAGACCTCAAGCTATAACTATGTTGGACTGGCAAAGTCCTAGAACAGGCTAAGCTCCTAACTGGGTGGTTTACATCCAAGTTTGACATATAACGTACACATAGTTGTATGCGACGGGACTCGAGAGAATCGAGGCCTGAATTTGCTAGCGCCATCGCATAGCTTGAACCGGGAAAGATTATGTTCAAGGCTCGCTTCTGAACTCCTTCTAATAACAGTGACAGATAGTTTGGCATGTTATTAAAAACAACGCAACCATATTCCAATACAGATCTTATGACCGAACAATAAACAGCAATAATATCCTGCTCGTTCACTCCACATTTTTTAGTTGACGTAAAGCATATAGGCGTTTGTTGGCTTTCTTGACTATAACTTCACAGTGGGCGTCCCATTTAAGGTCGTCTGCAATAGTGATGCCGAGCAACTTGAAGGTGCGCACGCGCTCTACGACCGAGTTCCCGATGAAAATGGGACTCCAACTGCAACTGTTATAGTCAAGAAAGTCAACAGCCATACATTTACATTTGGTTGGATTTAATACCATATTGTGATCATTGGCATAACTATAAACGTCATTAACTAAAAAATTCATTACTGGAGGGGAGTTCCTTGGGACGATCTCTAAAATGGACAAGTCATCGACAAACTTGGCACGAAGGGGCCAAGATCTCACCAGGTCATCTACCATGACAGCAAAAAGGATTGGACCCATCTTGGTCCCCTGAGGTATACCGCCATTGCACTGGAGGATGGAGGAAGTAAAGCCAGCGATCCTGACAAACTGGGTACGACTTTCAAGGAAGGCAGCTATCCAGCGCACAAGAGAAGGATGAAGATTGAACTGTTGTAGCTTCACGAGGAGAATGTTGTGATCAATGAGATCAAATCCTTTTCTAAAGTCGCCAAAAAATAGATAACCAGCACAATTGCCTCGATCCAGGCTGTCAAGCAGCACATGTAGCAAGTACACCAAGGCGTCCGTAGTCGACTTTCCACTAACTGCCCACTGGAGGGGGTCTAATACACGCATGATGGGGCCGTATACTCTACTGAGTGTAAAGCCCTCCATTACCTTAGCTATTGGCAAGTTAAGGCAATGGGCCGTATATCGTTTTCAACAGAGGTGGGGGGTCGTACTTTTGGAATGGGACATTCTGATGCGCGCTTGAGTAAAGATGGTAAAAACCCATCGCGGAGAGAAGCATTGTATAAATCGGCCACCACCGGTGCGAGCTCGAAGGCGAACAACTTCCAGATTATATTTGGAATTGCATCTGGGCCTGGTGCTTTCTTGACTTTAATTGCACTTAGCGCAAAGTTAGCTTCTCTAGGGGTTACTAGGAGGCAGTCCGGGATCTCGCGCACAGGAATACTCTTGACATAGCTTGATGTAAGTGGGGAAAATGAGGATGTCAGGCCGACAAAGAATTCATTAATGCTCTCGCATAGGTGCTGGACAGACGTGATGGTTGATCCGTCGATCAGTTGATAGTACCACTGATCCCGAGCAATCGCTGATCCCGATAAACTCTTGACATCTTTCCACCACTTTCCTATGCGGGTTTCCTTGAGGCACTTGACCTTGGAAGAGTAATAAGTACGCTTGCACGACTTGATTGCGATTTGGACTTCATTACGCCAGTGGCGAAACTGAGGAGAGGCTTTCCCGTATTTAGAGAACGCCTTTTGTCTTTTGGATATCAAGGTCTTAATTCTCGGGGTTACCCAGGGTTTATCCGAATCTTGCGCACGACTTGACTTTAGCGGTAGGAAGGATTCAATCGCGGCAGACAATACTTGGGAGAGATAATCGTATTTGCCCTCGCATGAAGGAATGGAGTAATACTGATCCCACGAAAAAGCAGCCATCCACCGACCAAAGCTTCTAATGGCGCTGTCCCGAGTATCACGGAATTTCACAGTCCGCTTAGCAGGCTTGATAGCAGGTGTGGTAGGCTTGATGAGGACCGTGAAGTGATCACTTGTGCTGATCTTAGGAAGTTGACAAGGAGAAGACCAGCATTTTGCTTTGTTAGTTAAAGCCCAGTCCAAAGTACCAGTGTCACGAGTAAGCACCTTGATAATTTGTGATAAACCGCATCTGTGACGAAATACTACAGGTGATATATTAGTAGATGTGGGATTGAAATCACCTGTCACGCAAACAGGTGATAATATAAAGTTTTACCAATGTCCTACATCCCTATATTTGCCCTATATTTTCTCTAGATGCCTTATATTGGCCCTATATATTTTGGAAACATGTCCTATATTTAGCCCTATTTTTGAGAAAGGATCAGTTGAAGGCCTGCTATATTAACCTCACTGGTATAGAAATTACTTGTATTTAGTGACTAATAAATCAAATCCATTTAGCGCGACAAAATTAAGTTTCGGCGTTTAAAACGGGCCTTAGCGCGGAGTTGGCACGGCAGATAGTTCCTAATGCAAATGAGCTCGAGACAATAGCTTTAGCTAACTAAACAATGGGAAATTGACGTTTAGTGCGACAAGAATTAGGTTCGACGTCTAAAACTGGCCTAAGTCTACAGCGAATGTCTGCCAAATTGGCCCTAAGTATTAGATAGGTAGTAGAAATATCTGTAGCCGGCTCTGTGAATGTATATCAAACCTACTGGAAACCGTATGGCTTCACCTGAGACAAAATTACCAGCTTAGATTTAAAGGGAGCCTGTCATGAAACGCTATGCTCCAGGAGCGATCACTCTGATTAATTATTAAACCATCCTATCAGATAACTATTTAAGAATATGTAAAGTTTAAAAGAATGGTCCGATGGATCGAGAAATAGCGAGATTAAAAACGATTGTTTTCGAGATTTTTAGCCTTCGCTGGCCATCGTTACGGGACGATACTTTGATTTCAGATGCGCAAAACAGCTGCGTCTCTTCACGATTCATTAGAAACAATATATTATAAACTGGTACGACTAGGACACGTAGCTCGTAACATTGTAGCCGGATACATGTGTCCTTCATGTTCCCCGGTTAGACGCGCGGGAAACATTGTCGCGCGCAACAAATTTTGTAGCCGGGACAGGTAAATGTTTCTTCGCAAAGAAACAAACTTCTCTACTTCAAGAAACATTTTATATATCCCAGACACACGAGTTTGGTGTTTCCTAGTTTAGCCACGTGGGATATACGCGGACATAGAGGAATAAAGAAAAACAAGTGCTTTTCATTCAATATATAACTAGAACGGCTGATAATTGTAAAATGGCTCCGTTTTCTAACAAAATATCTCAACTCCAAAGACATGTATTTGTTGTGTGGTCCTTGTGGTGTCGCGGGATGTTGGAAACATATTTCTTGCACATCCTATTCTTTTCGAGCATAAACCCTATTTGGCTTTTTGCTGACGGGTTGCCTGTGCTTTAAAAAAGTCCCGCGGGCTTACCGCTGACCAAGGTCAGCCAGAAATCGGCCGACTTGAGTTCAAATCGCTCTTTAAATTCGTACAAACATGACTAAACTTCTGCAGTGGCTGTTGTTTGGAGGAATTGCATTAATGTTATGGATGTCTCTATTAACTGGAGTCCCAATCAAAGTGTCACACCAAATGAGAGAAGTTATTCTACCGGTAAGAGTTTAGTTTCGCGACTTGCGATGTGTCGAATTTTATCAAATGCAGTTTCCTTCTTTCCCTCGGCTAAAATACTTTTTCTTATTTTATGAAATAGCTTCCAGTCTACGCAGTAATAGTATTTGGGGTACGTATCATAAATCTAGGATGAAATAGCTCAATTACCATCTTTCAAATCTCCAGCTCAGGAGCAATAGTCCTATGCATTTTGTTTATTGTTGGCTGTTTTTTTTCTGCAGTGTTATTCGCTAGCAGTTATAGGATACAGAGTAGCGACTTTTAATGATTGTGTAGAGGCCTCGGAATCTTTACAGAAGGTAAAGTGATATTTGTGAAGCTACGTGATACATGATTCGTGGAGGGATGCTTGCTAGAGACTTCCGGTTACCAAGTTACCGGGTTAACCCGCTGTAAGAACCATTCCCAGAGGACACCTTTGTGTTCAGTTCATATTTCATCCTGATTCGTTCTACCAAACAAAGGAAGCTTTGTGATACAATTCATGAACAATACACAGTTTCTTACACTAGGGTAGAGCATGAATCATTTTATTGTGGCTTATTCTACAATATATGGTTTCAATCAAGAAATACTTTTAGCATTCAACAAACTGTTGTGCTAAAAATCATTGTACGCTGAGTAATTTTATTATTGCAATTTGCCATACCAATTTCTGTCGTTTGGGCCTGTCAATAAATCTAAATCTATACTGTGCAGCCTCCCTAAGGATATAAGGCACGGGCATCAGCCGTCGCCTCAATCGCAGTAGTGGCTACGAGAGTATATACAAGAGTAATACTCTTCCCTTTGAGTAAAATTAACAATGTCAGCTGCAAGGTGAAGTTATCATTTTGTAAAAACATTTTTCATGATTCTGTTAGTATCAGATCCCCTGAAATATCCTCTTTCTAATCCTAGGAGATCTTAGAAGCAAGAAAAGATTTATCAAGTAAAGGATTCAAATTTGATTAACAGATTTTTAATGACTTTAAGAGACAAGGACAGTATTTAACGATATTAGAAAGTATTATACATTCAAGCCCTAGGGATAGAGTGGATTTCAGAACTGTATCTAAAACTAAATGCAAAGTAAATATACCTAGCCAATCAGAAAGAAACAAATTAAATAACCAACAAATAAGAAGCATGTATGACTTGCATTTTAGCCAAGACCAAAGAAAATTAGAGTCACTGTGTTTTTGTTTTTTTCTTTTCATTTTGCTTGGCTGGTTAAATAAATACCAAATACCTTAAACAATAGGAATATGTGTAGAAAACACAAGTCTGCTTTACTTTTGACATTTATCTGAAATCCGCTCTGAATAGCCCTACTTGCCTACAGTGATTCTTCTAGTAAGGGTCTTGTCATTATAACATCAAGAATTTTGGCTTATTATCTCAAACGTCATCACAAGGCAGCCACTGTAATCCAACTTGTAAATCAGTGTATATAGCATTGTTCATGTTGACATCATCCATTGTCAGGGACTTCAACTCTCCCAGTTTTGCCAGGAGTCTCAAGAGTTTTCGCTTCTCCCTGCAAAAATCCAAGACGACTGCCATACTGTATTTCTCCTGAGAGAATTTCAGGAAATTTTGCCATTTCAAGACAATCTCCAGATTTTTTAAGTCCCTGGTTTGACGTCCCTGCATTGTTATTAGTGTACCAACCAGAGATTGATTGGTTCACAGAACAAAGGGTTTCAATCTACGGTTTGCACATTGGCATTAGAATGGAAATGTTGAGAAACAGTGAATAGCACTGTACAGGATTTTTTATCAGTTCATAGTGACCCATAGTGACATAGTGCACATGGAGATTCTAAAAAAGGGGTCACAGAAAGGATCAAAGAGGGTATACCTTTAAAAATCACATTTTATACTCTTTTAGGGTCAATAAACAGACAGACATTCATTCATTCATACAAGTGTTGAGTACAAGTTTCGTTTTGCAACTTGAGGTATCTGTGTTAGATGATTACCACAGGCAACCCATAGCTGTGCTACAGGCTTGCTCTGGCATGTCGCCATGATGCAAAAAAGTGACTTTACATATTCACTGTGTTATTCATCAAATATTATCTGATCCGCGGCTTTGGGGTATACAACACTTAAGACTTCCTGGACCTTGTAAGTAAAACGATCTGTAAAAGAAGCAGATGCAGATTAGAGGAAACATAATCTTTTCAAAAAATAACAGCAGGAGAATGACGTCGTCATTCTCTTGTTTGTCAGTTGGATGGAGCTCTACAGGCAATTGAGAGGCAATTTTGATAGGCCAGGGAAACAATGGCAACATTCATAGATTCTACCCCTAGACTTACCTAGTAAGTCCAAGACACATTTAGGGGTGAGTCTGAAGCGAACAAAGATATAGTACACAGGTATCCCAACTATAACCCCCACAAATGAGAGTGCAGATTCGTAGGGCGCTTCTATGATGGGAGTTATTGCCAGCCACAGACAGATGATGAGGAACAGGATTGGGATGATGATTGGGAGCTGACAAAGAAAACAAGAATTGAGTACAGGTATTGGTAATTGACAGGCGCAAAAAAATCTGCACCCCTATGTTGATGACCTCTGGAATTCCATGATGGGCATTCCCAAATGGAATTCCGAGGTGGGTAAACATAATTATCACTGTGGTCATGAGAACATTCACTGGAATTTCAGGGTGGGCAGGGGATAACCCAAAATTTCCAGTGGGGCACCTGAAACTCGGGTCCTCGACAGGGGGATGCAGATTTCTTTTTGCGACTGACCAATAGCACAGATTGGAAGCAATTTTTTGAAGTAAAAAAAATCAATGCTTAAGAATACCTAAATTTAGATAAAAGTTTGACAACATACTTAAAATTAAACTGCTAGCAATTGTTTTCTTTTTTTTTTTTTTCAGAAAAAGAGTGAAAATATGCCCGTTTCACCTGAAAATGCCAATTTATCTGCGAATAGCCACCTCAGTGACTAGTTGTTAACTATCGTGAATTCCAATGAGACCGAACTCCATCTACCCCTAAATACAGACGTGCAAAAGTATAAAGGCACATAACTAACTTGGCTTAGATATGGTATGGTTATGCCTTTTATCGTACTAAAACTGTTGCTTGTCTACGCGGCTACTACCTTGAAAGGGCGTGGAAGGTTTGGTCGCTTGTATCTGGTCCACAGTAGTCCCGTAACTGTCAAAGTATAGGTAAACCACTCCGCAAAACTGAAAATGCTTATCAAACTCCTAACGGTAGTTCTATCTGGAATGATCATCGCGCAGGCTAAAATATTCTGAAAGAAAAAAATCTGGTACTAGATTTAAAAAAATAAAAAAATATGGGTTAGTCAAGCGGCTCTACTAGATGGCTCTCAGGGGCGGATCTAGGATCTGCAGAAAGGGGGGGCCAAAAGTAAAAAAAAATGGAGGCCAAAGTTGTAACCTTGCTCTTGCAAATACAGTAAATGTATGGGGAAATCTATCGAAAAAGGCCCCCCCTTAATCCGCCTATGGCTCTTCCGTTGCGGGACTTACAGTTTCACGACCAGACGTGAAGGCCGGGCAAACATTGATGGAACAGATGTTGGAACAAACAAGGGCGTACAGGGTATTTTCGTGAACCGTGATCGACTCTTTTTTATTTTCTATTGATCCATTTTCGTGATCCGTGTAAGCTTACTTTCGATCCGTGATTCGTGATTTTTCGTTTTTTGCATTCGTGATCCGTGCGGCATACCCCCTGTACGTCCCTGAACAAAGGCGCAGCACCTTTGAACTCCCAACCCCCCTCACAACATCGCACCGCTCCACCACTGTGCTAACCAGTCGGCGGGACGTGCCACCAAACTGCATTTTCCCCTGAGTGTGCCACCCGAACACGTGTTCGCTCCTGACTTCGTCCATCGCGATGGGTTCTTTGTCTCGGAAAACTTACCCAGAACATCAGTGCAAGAATGGGTGTTTGTTTACTCCTGTGTATCATGGCCAGAAAACTTGGCAAGTGGCTCTCGCGGGCGGCAGCGAAAGTGATCCTAAGGACAGGGGATAAAAAAATATTTATGCTGGAGCGCGCGGTGACATTATTAGCATAAGTTAGGAATGCATATGCGACGCTACAGCTTTTACTCAACGAAGAGTACGTAATACGCTAGGCCTAGTTGGAATTTTTTGGCCACGAAGGTGGCATTTAATATTCAATGAATAAGATTTGTTTACAAATAATAATGCGTACCAAACATTGTCTTACAAGCAAAGCGTTGGTGGGGGCAATTAGGCCACCAGCCACACCATGTGGCGAACCCCACTTTTTAAATAATGTACCTTCCGCCCTTAAAGTACCCACTATTCATCGATCCAAACACCGAGCAAGCAACGCAGAAGGGGATTATCCACGCCATAGGTCCATACACGTGAGAAGCAAACAACTGAGGACAACAAAGGTTAATTTAGAGGGGAGGGAGAGCAATTCTTGTGTCACCGTCTCGTCTTGTCTTGCCGAGAGCATTTGCGGACTCTTAGCCAATCAGAGCAGCCGAAAAGCAATGGATCAATTTGAAAACAAAAGAAAACGAGACGCAAAGGCTCCCGGTTGGTAATGGGCCTTTAATCTCGGAAATCACTATATCCCAATGGTTGAAACCAGAAATCTATATAAATCTTTTATCATACTTCGTTTTATTCAAGAAGTGTAGAGAACTGTCCTAAAACAGTAATTTGTTAGGGATTAGAGTAAGGATGGGGTTTTGGTTTGTTTTAGATATGATTTTTACTGTATATTCCTCGTTCTATATATGATAAATTACATAAAATACCATTAAATTAGTGACCTGACCAGCAAACTCCCTCGTAGCCTAGTGGTTAGAGTCTCGGGTTTATAATGATGTTGGTCCAGGATCGAATCAGCAATAATTTTTATAAGCTTTTTTTCTTTGAAGTTTTCTGAAAAAATCTAAGTATTTGGGCCCGTTCTGGTTTCAACCATTGGGATATAGTGACTTCCTTTAATCTCGCCGCGAGTTTATGCGAGATAAAGCATATTATTATTCAGCCATGCCACTATCTCGGTTCTGATTGGCTAAGAGTACGCAGAGAAAACATGTTGGCGCGCAGTGCCTGACGTCATACTACAGACATTAGGATTGATGCACTCTAATGACGTCATAACGCAAGCCAATAGGTTTGGCCGCCATCTTGGTTTTCATTTCGGAAGAGAAAGCCGGTTTTGCCAATATTCTCGTCGAATCTGTTATGATTTTTGCCAAGAGATTATTGCTCAGGATATCTAAACATCAACTATGGCTATTTAAATTGAATACAAAAAGGAAAATACCAATGGACGTAAGATGAAGTTGAAAAACAGTGTCGCCGTGCACGGCCTCATCGTTGACTTCGTTTAGCTAGGTAAGAATTATTGGTTGCTGAATAATAAAACAATTATTGAATTCGGTTTTCGCATGATAGTGAGATTTGCCAACGCCTCGAGTTAGTGTTATCCGCCTCAGCTTCGCTTCGGCAGATAACACAAACCTCGGCGTTGCCAAATCTCACTATCATACTCAACCTCATCCAATAAGTGTTAATAAGTGGGAGATAGGGCGAGATAAGGCGAGATAGGGCGAGATAGGGCGAGATAAGGTCCCAGAGTAGGCCTCTAAAAACATACCATAGCAGTTGCCGGTGATCGCTTCATCTCCTCTTGACCGAGCACTGTCAGGTAGGCGAGGTTCACCAACACGTAAACACACATGACAGAGAAGATACTCCCCAATATAGCCCACGGCATAGTTCTAGGAAAACGGAGTGGATAGATTAAATTTACAAAATAATACGAGCCGTGCCTTGTGACCAAATTTTCAATCAACCTTATATTCAATGAATTTCGGATTTTCTCACAGAAAGGGAATAAAAAAGTAGACTTCGTGATCTTTAAATTGTCAGGTGCTCTGCTCTCCTAGTGGTGGACTTCTTGAGTCGCAAACGCGCGTGCCAAAATGGAGGAATTTGAGGCGGGGAAATTTAGCCAACGAGAAACGCTTATCCAACAGACACATCGGAATGTATTCTTGATTTGCAATCATTCCTTTGGGAATAAAATAACAAAATCACGGCGGCCATGTTGGTGCCCTGAATAAAAGGAGCAAATGAACTTTCTTTTGTTCTGCACCACCAACATGGCCGCCAGTGACGTCACATGCAAACCAAGAATATTTAGAGAATTAATTTATTTGAGTAAAAGTCTGTAACAGATCATGCAAACCTTTTTGGCTTGATAACTTCCTCGCTGATGTCGTTAAGTGAATCCCTGAAGGAAAACAATATGGAGTTTTGATAGCACAAGCGATCAAACCACTCTCATAGTAGTCTTTATTCAAGAAACAAACAACTATCATAATCTTTTTCCGTAACAGGTGCATCGGCATGGGAACGAACGCCACACTTGATTAGCGCAGCTTTTGATTTCTCTGCTGGTACCTTTTGCTACATTTTAGCGTGAAGAGGGGTGCGCACGTGCATACAGGTAGCTACACGCCTGGCAAAGTGCATCAAACATATTCTCAAACTCGTTACAAATTCACTTTAAGCTTAAAGGGGCTGTGTCACGGTTGTTTGAACAAACGTTGATAAAATAAGACCAGTGATCTACATAAACATCTCAGAATCCTACATTATACTATTATTATATAGCTCGTGTTTATTCGATCAAAGCGCGCGCTCTGATTGGTTCTATCATGGTCACGTGGCGGGCTACAAATCCAATGTAGCCCGCGCGGGCTACAATTAAAAATTGTTGCCCGCGCGGGCGACATCGCTAGAGCGAGAAATTTCGGCGGATGATTTTTTATTATTTTTACCGTATTTTCTTTTTGCTATATAATAAAACACTTAATGACTGCACCCTCGGGAAACAGCGAGTTTTGTTGTCCCTCGAATCTCGATGTTTCCCTCGACTTCCCCTCGGAAAACATCGAGATTCTCGGGAAACAAAACTCGCTGTTTCCCTCGGAAGCAGTCATTAAGTGTATATTATTTAGTGTTATAAAGAAAATGGAACTGAAACTTGCATTATATTAGTAGGCATAATTTTACGTACGTTTTAGCTTTCGCTATCAAATTTCCAAGTTTGAAAATATTGTTTCCAATTCCATCTGCTCGATAACATACGAAAATACTCCAAATTTGTGCTCATCTAACAGTTGAAAGGTTATTTAAGGTTATTCCCCTGTTTTGCACGGCGCACGCTGTTCTGCGCATGGATGCGCGATCAATTCGTTCGAAAATGACGCAATCGAGCGCGCGCGCGCAAGCTAAATATCCCCATTTGAGCGAGAAACACCAAGAAAAAGTCGCGTTTTGGGATATTGCGCGAAAACAAGATTGGGCAACCCCATTTTTTATTTTACCATTTTGATAAGACTATCATTCCCCTGTTATAAAAAAAGTTTAAAGAAATTTCCACGACAAGTTTTTGAGCTATCGTCATAAAAAGCCCCAAAATGAGACACCAAAGACTCACAAATTATCACGAGCGCTGCGCACATTTTTGCAAATTTTCAAGAGTAGCGTCAACACACATAGAAAATTAAACATTCCAATGTTCGTCCTAGGTAGTGAAGCATCCAACAGTTCTGTTCAAACTTGCAAGCAAACTGGATTGCTTCATTAGTGAGCGTTTTATCACAATTTTCTTGTTTCGCGTATTCCTTCACAAAATAGCCCTCAGGCACTAAAAACAGGGGTATGTTTGCGCCATCACAGTTTCTAAACAAGCATGGGCACCCCCTCTTTTTATTTCATATTTTCATTCCTTATATACTAAATAGTAAATAGACAAATTAAGAAAAAAATTCTACGACAAGTTTTATTTCAGGGGAATTACCTTAACAAACCTAGATGATTATTTTGCTCATTTCGTTTGAATTTGACTACATTTTTAAGCAACCTAAATTTGCCTCAAAATCGTGACACTGCCCTTTAAAACAGAAAAACATAATCGTGAAGGAGGTATGGATACGCGATTTTGTTTTGCATAGATTTTTAGGTTTTGTTCTTTCTTTTTCTCGACATTAGCATTGTTTTTCATCAGGATTTCAAACACCTCGAAGTGGGACTCAGCTTTGCCTGTCTCGTGTTTGATATATTATTTTTTTTTACTGAGCTAATTTTCTTTCTGTTCGGGTCTCGGTCGAAAAGGGCTCATATTGTGAGTTGAACTCTGTTCTAGTGTGTTTCACGCCTTTCGGATGAGACAATAAACCGACTAGGTCCCATCTCACCTTTGGCTATTCTACCCAGAGTTTGAGGGGGGACGTTAAAGAACCACTGGGGGTGCAATAAACTCTTTGTCAGTGATAACCCTCAATGTATGTGCTTATGACCGCTGCAAGTCTGGGGAGTAGGTCTCCAACATTTGCATTTACATTTGTTTAAATCCTATTTCATAATGTTATCATTCATTTACTTTACCCATCACGTACCATCCTTCGTATGCCCATAACGACGCCTGTGCCGCCAACCCTAACACTCCAATTTGTGTTGTAGTCCCTTGGAAAGAATTACTGAAGCTAGAAGTAGAACCTGAAACGGATAACATGGCTAAGCTAGCACAAAGCGAGTAAACGAATGAAGATTCGAGCCTCTGGTACCCAGGGTAGGTACACCAATCATGCTCAGCTATGTACTTGACCAATCACGTTTAGGTATGTCATGTACATTGACCAATCATGTTCAGGTACGCCATGTACATTGACCAATCATGTTCAGGTACGCCATGTGTACCTTGACCAATCACGTTCAGTTAAGCCATGTAAATTGACCAATCATGTTCAGGTACGCCATGTACATTGACCAATCATGTTCAGATACGCCGCCATGTGTACCATGTGTACCTTGACCAATCACGTTCAGTTAAGCCACATAATTGACCAATCACGTTCAGGTACGCCATGTACATTGACCAGTCATGTTCAGGTACGCCTTAGTACATTGACCAATCATGTTCAGGTACGCCATGTACCATAACCATTCGCGTTCAGTTACGCCATGAACATTGACCAATCATGTTCATGAACCTTGACCAATCACGTTCAAGTACGCCATGTACATTGACCAATCATGTTCAGGTACGCCATGTAAATTGACCAATCATGATCAGGTACGCCATGTACCTTGACCAATCACGCTCAGATACGCCATGCACCTTGACCAATGACGTTCAGGTACGCCATGCACATTTGAGCGATCATGCATGTTCAGGTACGCTATGTACTTCTTCACAATCATGTTCAAATACGCTATGTACCTTGACCAATCATGTTCATAAGCTTACCTTGACCAATCCTGACAAAACCCGTAATGATAATCATGAAAAGTGCAGAAAACTTCGCCACTGTAAAGACAATCTGGACGACCGCTGCATGCTTCGAGCTCAAATGTTTACAAGTATAAGGAGACCTTTGGACAAATGATACAAGTTGATTAGTGCTAACATAACACCTCGAGTGACTTTTGTAGCTTTAGAAAATCAAAGCCGAAAGCCGACCACTTAGCGTCCCAAAAAGAAACTCTCACAGAGGCGAAGAGATTTGACTTCACTTTAGAGTGTTGACATGAATGCAATAACACCAAATACTCCTAGCCAATTCATAGTTCCGACCTGTCATTCAAAGCCATAGTTACTGTTGTTAAGTCCCTAAAACAAACCAGAGTTTTCCTTTAAAAAAGTCCAAAATATTCCGATCCCGCTTAAGTTTACCAGATATCCCCATCTACGTATCATCTCAGTTTACACCATAAAAGCCAAAAAAGTGCTGCAAATCGGACTGATTCGGAAGTCCTGAAATACTGTGGGACACGATCAGTTCCCGTGGAGAATCTTGACTCTGATTAGTAACTCTGATTGGTATCTCCAGATAGCGTGAACTGGCTTCATTGTTATTTGATCGGAAATATGAATCGTGAACGAGAGAAAGGCCAGATCTGGTCCCCAACCAAGCGCCAAGAAGCCAAGAGCATCTATCTAATTTTACTTACAGATCGCAGAAGCAGCTATGATTTTCTGGAGAGGTATCAGATCCTTCCGGTCACCACAACCCGGAAGATCACCTCCATGGCATACGAAGCAAACGTCAATGCCTTGATTGCTGAACTTGATGGTCCGACGAGGAGAAGTTTGAGCCAGATGGTGGCAAATGCAGGCAAATCCCCCAGAGTGGACTTGATCAGAATGTATTCACCTGGCGTGAAAGTGCTTTTAGGATTAGTTCGATTTAGTATCGTAAAAATATAAGAGTAGACCCAGCACTTTGATTGTTTATTTATACACTAGAGTGAGTGGTTTCCATAAACCCGTGGAATACACTTTAGCATATTTAGTAGTAATACACTTTAATTTCTTTGTTCTCTTTTGTGCTGGCTTGACTACTACACTTTGACTATTACACTTGTTCCACGGGCTTATGAAAACCACTCTACTGTAATCAGTATTCGTCCCATACAAAAATGGCTGGAATCTTAGGCGGGAACTATCGCCAATCAGAAACGTCCCTCGCACAGGTATATTGGAAATGCGGGACGCATGAAGGCTGTATAATATATATATTGATTATATTATATTATCGAAAATTAATAGTATAGATATAATCTTTTTTGCACCTCCACATTTAGGGAATGTGAGTCCCAACTCGACCCAGCACATCCCTCCAAAGAACACAAGCACTCCACACACCAACCACACCATCATTGTCATGCCAACCGACCCGCTGTACACTAGAACCCAACGAGCCGATACAAATATACCAGAGCCGATCATACCACCCGCGACCATAGACATTGCCGCGAACATCCCGAGGTTCCGTCGTAAGGTGATGTCGTTATGAGCATCTTTGAGATTTGGTTCTGGGTTCACTTCTACATTATCAGGATTGGTAAGCCGCTGAGTTGCCATGGTAACACTAAAAAGCAGAAAGCACTGTCTCAATAACACATTCGTGTGTAGTACGTTTTGCCGCGGTGTCGTAGCTGCTTTTTTAACTGCTGTCATCAGCGTGCTAGAAATTCGAAATGCGAGACATAGTCTGACGTGCCAGAAATTATCGCCAAGATGTCAGGCAAAATAGCATGTAAAAGGCAAATTCCTAGCCGATTCGTGTGAAAAATTCAGGTAAACATTTTCAATCAAAACTGTAACTGTTCTACAATGGTATTTATAGTGCTACTTCTTCTGTTATCTTGAAATGGGCTCAAATCTTCAAGATATCAGAGGAAGTAGCAATTCTTTATTTTGTGATTGAAGAACATTTTCATCGTACTTTTCTCGTGGTTTTCCTACCCATACATATTTTCTCAGTATTTTTAACGTAATACTTCACGCAAACCACGTAACCTTGGAAGGGCCTGGGATCAGCGTTATCATTAATATTACACACTTTTACACCGACATTGCGTAGGGGATTTCACCATTATCCTAGTTATCTTTTTTATACAAAGAAACTTTTCGAATGTTCTTGGCTTCCAGGTAGAAACACGAAATCTCTCTCGGTAAGACTAAAACTATGGCAAGACTTTGAAAAACTTCATCGTAGTGAATCTTAACGAGTCACGAAACGGACGAAATAAGCTACGATGAGTTGTGTCGAATTCATGATCGATCATGAACTGCAATGCGTACCTTATTTTGCCTCGATGGATACTGATGGCGGCCTGATGTGTGGCTGGCGTTCTTTACTGCTATACACTCGGACAAGTTACTCAAAATGTTCTTGCCTCAAAAACAGTCATGAGTTTACTTCAATTCCGTGACGAAATGACAAGGGCCCACATCCACCTTTTGCTTTACCTGCATTACATGATAGTTGATATCCCGTTTCAGATGTCATACAAGGGAGGAGGGTTACCATTCTCTTTCGTCTTTCAGGTCTTTCCCGCCCCATTCTCAGTATTCTCGTACTCAGAGCTTCCCGGCGCGCTCCTCTGCTCGCGAAGAGGCTCGGGGACATCTGAGAGCCTTCGCTGATTAGCTGATTTTGGACGTTGGGGCATGCGCATAAAGTTATTTCTCTCAACAGCTCTTCAAATCTCGCGCATGCGTCAATCGCTGTCACCAGAGCCTTACCCGCGAGGCGACGAGCCGCACTGCCGGGGATGGAACTCTTTGGTTCGAGAGGATCCCTGCATGAGGAACCCAAGCGTGCAGTTTGAATGGGTATCCTCCAAAAGGGAAACTTTTAGCCATGTAAACGCTCCTTCTACAGCTGCTAGGTGTCTTGTTACAGAATAAGCGCATCACAACAATTAGCTTGATTTTTTTACATTTATTTTCAAAGTTATGAAAATCTGATAATCGAGCATGTTAGTCTCCGCCGATCGGTTAGCGCAGTGGTAGAGCGCCGGGCTGTTGCAGCTGTTGTGCGGGAGGCGTTCAAACCCGCGCCGGATCAACACGTCCAGGGTCTTTTCTGAATATTGAGGAGAAGGTATACTGCTTGTTCCAAGATCTTTGCGTCTTCTCGGATAAGGACGTAACCGTCGTGGGATTTTCGCACATTGAAAGATTATTTTCGTTTTCTGCGTTTTCCACAGTCTCTTTGTTCTCTACTCCTTTCACACAACGCGTTTCGACTCGGTAAAGAGTTCTCATCAGAAAATAATAATAACGGAAATAATATTTTAACAGTTTTTTCTATGCGAATCACGTTTATCAGAATGCCGAGGCTCAGATCCTCCCCCCCCCCCCCCCCCTCCCCCTCCCCTAAAAAAGAACTTGCGTCACCTCCAGTTGCTGAACATGAAAGGAAATTCTGGCTAAACACTGAATGTTACTATAGCATTCGAGAAATATTCTTGGCAACCGATTTTATCCTTACATTAAACCAGCATCTCATTAAAACTTTTGTTCACGTTTTGGAGGACGTTTCGCGACGCAGCAGTTTTACTCAGATAGCGTGTATAATAAGCACACGGATTTATTTCTTAACAATTATTTTCTTAGAAAAGAAACTTAAAATGCCAGTAGTATCATCAGAAGACTTGATAGCTCTCCTCGCTCTTCTTACGAGCGAAACAAGACATAAAATAGTCGAAAACAAGCGACGAGTAAAGGGAAGTGTAATGGCTGGACTCGGCGCTACTATCGGTGGAGTTTGTGGCGGGCCTGTAGGGGTTGTAATTGGCGGCGTGGCCGGTGGAACCGTAGCTGCTTTTACAACAAAAAGAACAGAGATAACTGTGGAACAATATTTGATCGACATGAACAAGGAAGAAAGGGAAAGTCTTTTTAAGTACATGAGGTATTTGGTCGACGAGAGTCGAGTGAGAAGCTTTGTTGCTTTAAATGCAAAGGTCGCTACAGATTGGGAGCTGAAGAGACGGTTTCTTGAAGTTTTACTTTGCTATCTTACAAATGAATTGAGACTTACAGTGGTTGAGTGATACGGGGGGAACCTTGATACTACTGATATGGCGAAGAAAGAACTCACCTACATCAGCAAAAACATTAAGAAGAACCAACAGCCAGAACCCAGAAGCAGTTTGTCTTTTTTAGTTCTTTGCATCGCGGTAAAAAGCTAGCGTACACAGACATAGAAGAGGCTGAATTAAAAAAAAAAAATGAGTCGAATATGAAATGCAAAAAGAACAAATGGGAAATCTAAGTAATCTGACAACAACTTGAAGTTTTTCCCTTTTTTCGAACATTTTTCCTTTATTGTGTCGTAGTCTGATGCCGAAAGGCTGATGGTTGTCGTCAGTTTCTAGAGGCTGAGATATAATTCAACCTTAAAATGTTTTACTGGAAGAGAAAAGTTCCCACAGAGTCCTGTTTCTTGATAGAGATTAGAAAGTGAACAGAATAAGTCTCTCGTATTATTATTTTCATTTGTAAATCTATTCGATGATGTGGAATTACAATAATATTGTGACTGGCCTTTGTTCCTTTGGAGACGGCGCAACTCGTGGAAAAATCCTACCATTATCAATGCTGACGTAATTGTCAAAACAAGACTTGGCATTAAATTGTTACTAAAACTAGATTTTTTTCATTAAAAACCGGCTGAGATTTTTGTGATTTTTGCCAGAGTGTGATCAATGGATCAAGCTTTGCGGAATAAAAAGTGATACGATATCACTTGGCGGCTCTGCTGGGTGACTTCGTTATAAAATTCGCCTCAAATGTGTAATAAAGCCGGCTTTTCACTAGTGAAGTAAGCGGAGAACTAGGAAACGTAAGGAAGTTTGCGTTCGTGTGAAAACCAAAGAACGGAGACGGAGAAGGAGTAAGCGCGAAGGAAGCAGGACGGAAGGTTTCCTTTTTCTTACGTCTCCGCTTACGCTTACGTCGCTACTGTCATCACGACGATTTTCACACAAACGTAAGCTCTCCTTCTTCGTCTCCGTTTACTTTGACTAGTGAAAAGCCAGGTTTTAAATGTTTGCACTTCTCTTACAGGTACTCCCATTTTCAACTTACTTGCTACGTCTGCAGGGGTGGATTTAGGATTGGGGGGGGGGGGCGAGGGAAATTTCCCCATTATACATTTAGTGTATTTGCTGGTATGGAGGATATTTTAACATTTTCGTCCGCTAAGTTTTCACTATCCCCCCCCCCCCCCCCCCCCCCTTCACAGAATTCCTGGATCCGCTCCTGGTCTGTCCAAGACTGTCTGCCACTTCGACCAAAGAGACAATAAAATTAAAAAGACAAAACAATTACTAATAAAAGGACAAAACACAGGGCCGACATGAAAAAGAAAACTGAGGTCAAGTCAGCGGTCATGCACTTGAGCATGGGTTCGAGGCTTGTCGGGGAATACCCCTTTCCTGTTGTCCTGTGGTTCAGTTCATTTCTCTTTCGTTTCTCATCCCGCTTTGTCATGCCAGTTTCTCCATACGATTTACAGCGAGTCTTAGCCGTTCTGGCCGACGAAGATGAGCTGAAAGCTACCGTATCAGGCAGTTTATATGGCGGTCTTATTGCGGGAGCAACAACAGTCCTCGGTGGCTTGATAGCAGGGCCGCCTGGCTTGGCAATCGGAGGTGCTGTCGGAGGTGCTTTAGCTTTCAAAAGCGCAGGAAATTTCAAGCCTGTCTCTCAAATAATCACCGATCTAAGCCCACACGACAGACGGTTGCTGTATGACTATATGAAAGACATCGTAGAAAGAATAACCGTGGATGATTATATAGCGTTGTTGGCGTTTTTGAGTGGCGGACCCGGACTACTGTTGAGACAGCAACTAATCGATCGAAGCGTGGAATTTCTGAAAAACCAGCTGCGAGTACAGCTTGCCCCGTAGAAAAATCATATTGGTATTATTTACAGCTATCACATGAAAAGAGAATAACTTATGTAGCACATGAAGCAGGGAACTTATTTTAATGCTGACATCATTCAGACCGTGGATGAATTTAATAATAGATGCCTGCTGATTTCCAAGTTCCAAGAAATTAATTATGTCATGTGCCATGAATAAACTAGACCCTTGATACGTACAGAAATCACAATTATTCACATGAAAATGCTTATTAAGAAGTAGATTACTATTATCAAGAAGCCAGAAGGAGAAGTTACAAGCTACAAGTTATACTTGCTAGACTAAAATATATTTTGTGGTCACACAAACCCCTAAAAAGTATTGGATTTAGTATCCCTTTGCTACACGTAGTTGTATTCTAGTGACTAGCAGACATCTCGAAACTCCTTCCACGTCAAAATAATAGCAATACGAAGCTTATAATATAAGGCTTGCTTTTGATGGTGTGGGCTTTCCCACGCCCTGCTACATGTACGAATGATGGTGTACTATGCTAGTAGTCAGTCAACTTGTTTAAGCCAATCAGATCCTACCCTGTTCCACCTAGTGCATGCACTGACCTGGCTTCTGCCACCATGTTTGACTAGTTTACTTCATGATGGAAGCGAGACAACTGCACAATGTAACATAGGCCATGGACCTGATTGACTTGGCCTGTTTGATTGACTACACCCCAAGAATAGAGTTAACAGACGCCCACTCAAAATCAATTTTAATTGCACTTGCAATGAGATAAAACCACTTCTTTGAGAGGTTTCAAATCGACCAAACGACAGCTTTGCTTGCTGTCGAAGCCATCTTGAACTCACGAAGACAAACGCGACACAGGCAAAATGTGCCGACCATCACTGCCCAGATCTGTGCAGTGTCACGCCACCCAGTACGTTACTTGGCTATAATATTGCTCAGGTATCTCACTCAAATCTTTTGATTTTGAGTGGGCATCTGTTAACTCAGGCTACCTTGAGAAGCCTCGAAGCCTAAAAGTCAACTCCATGCATTGAATGCAGGGTCACATAGAGCAAATTTTAGACAACTGTTGTGAGTACTTTGGTAAATGTAATCACTTTGCAATCATTCCTGCTCTACCCAAAACAGCTGTATGTCTAAAGGCCCATCATCAGCTCGACTTTTTAATGCATGGAAATTCAGTCGTGAATAATAAAAAAATACAGTTAAGTTTCATTTGATTGAAGAATGCAATAATAATAATTCTTTGTAAGAAGCAAAAAAGGAGGGGAGGAGTGCTGAGCGAAGAGTGGGCACGTCCTTCCTTACATGACACCCTCTCCTTTCTCTTGCTATGCTTATGCTTGCTATGCAGGCTTATAATGATTGAAGGTGACCAGACTATTTTTGTTTATCAGGCAATCAGAGCAAAAGGATAGAGTTGTTTTCAACTGGCCGTGAAATAGATACTAACAAAATATGCACTGCTCTACACTATGAAAGTCTTTTTATTGTATTCTCCTTTTTAATTATGACTAGTAGGCACTATTAAACACTGACAAGAGAAAATGATATATCATTATCATTTTCTCTTGACACTGACTATTAGTTTTTGTTTCACAGCCGGATGAAAACCACTCTAATAGATCTGCTGCAAAACAGAAACAGCAGTTTTCATACTGTAGTGAATTGGATAATAAAATGAAGAAAAAATACTAATAGAATATTGAATTGAATTTATTTCTAACTTAAATAATACCTATTACTAGACATGCTATGGCATTAAATAGTACCATATATAATATATTATTCTGACATGCTACTAACATCATATTGTCAAGGGAAAACCTTATGTTGTATGCAATGTATTAAATAGTTCATATCTAGCTAGGACTATTTTCAGTTGCAGCCAAAGAAGAGGGGAAATGTAGATTGAATCTTAACAATGATTGCAAACAGAGCCTTGTAATCAATACAATTAGTTTACTTGATGGAGATTTTTGTGATATATGTACATCATGGCTGAAAGTCATATTTATGTTGTGCATGCTGTCTGCCTAATTGGTAATAATTAAGCAATAAAAGTACTTTCCGCGTGCTCTCTGCTTTCTTACAAACACGAGGGGGATGTTGGGAGAACTGATCAAAACTTGAAAGACACGAGCCGAAGGCGAGTGTCGTTCAAGTTTTATAAGTTCGACCAACATTCCCCGAGTGTTTGTAAGAAACCAGAGAACACGCAGAAAGTATTTTTATTGCTTTTAGAAAATAACATACACACGCACGACAGCGTTGCGTGACAATCGTGTTTCTCAGGTCTCTTACAAACACGCTTTTTAACCAATCAGAATGCGCACATTCACAATACAACATAGATGTTATTTTCTAAACTCTCTTATAAAATTCCTAGTTGCCCCTGGAATAACTGTCAGGCTTCTGATACAAAACAGTGAAAGTTGTCACCCATCTGAGTATCTGGAAATTATCATATAATAGCTGTGTCATGCCTTAACAGTTGGGAAGGTTTGCATTTATAAACTAGTGTCAAGCCTTAGACTGCAATCATATTTGTGAGAAATAGCACCAATGCTACAGGTATATCCCTCTGAGCCAGTGAAAGACAAGTTGCCTTTTATCTCCTCTAAAGTTCATTGTCCAGCATGAAAATGAACTCATCCTCATCTCTTCTCCTTGTTTTATAAGTCCTTCTTCTGTTTTTGGTAGCTCTGTTGCACTGGAGGTAAATAAGGATGCAATTTGCTAAGATGCTAGCTCCACATAAACTGATCACTCCCATGAACCAGGTAAATAAAGCCCTGAAAAAGAAGATAAAAAATCACTTGGCTGGCTTGGCATAAAAGAATTCCAGGGTGGGGTATGGTAGCTGAGACGGGTCCAAAACAGGAACTGCCCAGTGGCAGATCCAGTGGGGAGATACTGGGGGCTGGTGCTCCCCCTACTTGTTAAAATACCCCATCATATGTCACATATTTTCTATAATCGTGGTGTAACCCTCCTTGGGAATGTGCCCCTCACAAAACAACTTGATCTGCCCCTGCAGTCCAACAATGTTCCTATCATTTCACTATCATTGGACACCTAAATTAGGCCTTAAATAAGAGTTTTTTTAAATTATTTTCTGCCGTACCTGTACTCCTGTACTTTGTCAGCCTCTCTTACTCCATACTCATCAATGACGTGAGGTGTAATGGGTACAGGAGATGATAGACACAACATCCCTAATATAAATGATCATTGTTAATGAGGGTGGTGCTCTACCCATAGTTCCATTTTTTTATTCTCCAAACAATCAGCAGCAGTGGCTACGGTACTTGTAGTCAGTCTTCCTGGACACAGAAGTTATAATGTCATAGAGTAAAAGTTGATGATTGTGGTGGTGATGGTTTGGTGGTGGTGGTGGGGTGCAGTGGCGGATGCAGACCCTTACATAAGAAGGGGGGTGGCTAGTACAAAGGATATACTACAAAGTTCAGACCAAGGGGGTGGCTAATCTTAAGGTTTTTACAAGAAATATGAGAACAAGGGGGTGGCTAGCCACCCTAATCACCCCCTTAGATCCACCCTTGGGGTGAAGAGGAAAAGTATGCAACATAAGTGATCTTGCAAACCTGTCTGCACATTAATTGTGAACAATGCACTTGTAATAGCCATTGGCGTAGAGTTAGCAGAATAATGAAAATGGTGGTAAAATGTGTGGGGACAAATCTCCCTTTTGGCATCCTTACATTGTGTTGACTGGTTGTGTAGTATTACAGATGAGTCGGTGCTGTCTTCTGATGGACATGCCCCACTGATGGGATCACAATGGCATGGTATGCTGCAATTGCAGACCTCCGAACACTGCTGTCCATATCTACCAGGAGGGCAAGCTGACAAAATAATATAAATCACAATGAGTAGTAATTCTCCATACCTCCCACAACAAAAGGATTTTGGAAATTCGAGAGGGGTGGAGGTCATTTCTCGGCCCTTTTGTGGGAGTTATGGATGAATATGAAAACCATGCATTCGGTGCAACAATGACATAGTCAAGGACCGGCTCCTTGAAAAAAAAAATCAAATTTGTTTTCTGTTCTTACTTACTGTGTTCACAGAGTCTCCCAGTCCAGCCAGGCAAGCATGAGCATGTGCCAGTTATGCCATCACATCTACCACCATTGTAACAAAGACAATGACCACTGCAGTTTGAGCCAAATGTTCCCATGCGACAAGCTTAAAATGTACAGTAATTTAGGAGTAACAACACAAAATTGAACAACAAGATAGAACACACTTATTAGTAGAGATTAAAAAAGGGAGGGTTGTACCTTGGGAGCAATTGAATCCTGTCCATCCAGGAGAACAATGACATCCATCTACAGTGTACCAAATGATGTCAGACAATGTTAAACAACAACAACTTACAAAGAAGGAAATTGAAAAAATATATCAATAAAAATTGTGTGATGGGGGTGGGGTGGGGGGGCTCAATATTTTCCTTGTATTTCCCACACAATCACTGTATGTTTGTACTTGGGATTCCAGAGGGGTGGGGTCACATCTCAAACCCCTTCTGTAGGAGGGATATATGGATGATTTTTTGGAATTTCACATTACAACTTTGTATGGAATGAAATTATCCAGAAATTATCCATACCCTCCCATGGACAGGGTTGGATGAGCTATGACTCTCCGCTCCTCAGCAATTTCAAGTTGAGAAAATCCCCACACCCCTCATGCAATGGCTTTTTTCCTGCTTTTAATACCTTGGGCACAAATCCCATTTCCAGAGCAATTGGAGTGGAGACATTCCAGATTGTTACAAGTTGATCCAGTCCAGTGCTTCTCACAAACACACCTTCCCATCACACACTGGCCATGTCCACTGCAATCTACAGGATCACAGTCTGGGGCATGGAAACACACTACCGTTGACACTTTTCTTGGGCAGATGAACTGACCACTAGGAAGACAGAAAATGTGATGTCACTGGTGGCCATGTTGGTGGGAAAGGACAAAGAAAGTTCGTTTGTTCCCTTTTTTTCTGTCCACCAAATGGCTGCCATGCTTTTGCTATTGTAATCCCAAAGGGATGATTGCAATCGGCTATCAATACTTTTTACAAACTTTATTAAAAAAGTATTATTTAATATTTTTTTGAGGGCCATAAGTTAGAAAAGTATCCTGTATGGTTATTATGAAACTTTTGTGAAATAAAGTTTATTGTATTGTATTGTATTTACATATATGAGCACCTTCTCAGCTAGTGAGAAGTATAAAGTTTGCTTGAAAATGACCCAAAAGAAAAATTAAGACTGCACTACTGTAATTGCTTTTTATCCCTCTTTCTTGAAATAATCTTGAAATTATTTTCCTCTATAGGTACACAAAAATTGATTGGGCTACCTGTGGTAACACTTTACATCAATCTTACCATCCATCACTTGGGTAATTGACTGTTGTCCCATTCACAACCATGGTTGCCGAGCCCCCTCCATCTAAGTTGATGGCATTCACAAGACCAAACTTCAGGAGCAGTTTTGCAAAACTGTGCATGTCCATGCTAGTGGAAAACAAGATTTTATCATGAAAGATGTTTTAGTCCAGGATTGAGTTCCCTATTACAGGATTCAAATTCCAGATGTGTATTCCCAAAAATACATAAACACTCATTCCAGGGTTGCCACAATGAAATGGATCATAACGACAGCTAAAAAGTTATAGGGTTGGGGAAGCTAAGACACTTTAGTTCATCAACACGGGGCACAGATTTTTTTGTGATTGCCCATAAACGTAAAGAACTATCATTCCCGCTTTTTCCTCACTTTATAAGGAGAAAGTCATTCTCATACCTAGAGCTTCTCAGCTCATCACCTTGCAGGGGAGGCTCTGGAAACAGCCATTGAAATGTACATGAGATTTTATACAGAGCCATTGAAAGGAAGATGCATAATGCAGCAAAGTTCAAAATCAGCCAATCAATGACAGCCCTCAAATAGCTGTCACCAGAGCCTCCCTAGACAGGTGGAAAACCAATGACCAGTTAGCGCAGTGGTAGAGCGCCAGGCTTATGTGTGGGAGGTTGGGAGTTCAAACCCAGCCAGAACCAACACTTGAGGAGAAGGTGTTGCCTTTGCTCTAATATCTGCAAATGGTTAGACCTTCTCATCTTCTCGGATAAGGAAGTTAGACCGCAGGTCCTGTCTTTCACAGACACTACACTAACCAGACCAGAGGGACGTTAAAGAACCACAGGGACGTCAGAAGTTGCCCATCCTCAGTGCAGGGCTTACAACTTACTAACCCACCAACCATACAGTCCAGGGAACCCCATAATTGGAGCCTCACTCTTTGAGGATTTCCTGGCCCTTGGCCAAAGCATAATAAATAAATAAATAAATACATAAAAGCCAGATAGCTCTGGGTATGAGAATTGGGAGGAGTGTGAGATGAGATTGGCTGCAAAATATCACCATAAATTGCTTCAACTTCAATAAAATTAGGTCACATACCCTCTGTGATGTGTCCGACCATCTACCTGGACGACAACCACTCTTCCATGTGCATCATGCCCTATAGCTGTCCTTGCCGACAGCACATTAACAAACACATCCACAGATCCAGTCTCTTCTAGATCCTCACATTCAGATTTTTTACTCACATCAACATAAACTTTGCCATTACGGATCAGCCATACAACACCAGTTATCAACTGGACAAAAGGGTTTTTTTGGTCAAGAACCATTTCTTCTGATAAATATCCAGTTACTATGGTACCATCTTTACGAATTCCAAAATTTGCATTTTGAGTTCCATTGGCGTCAAGCACAAATCTTCCATCACTGACTATATTTCCTAAGCAGTTCCCATTCTTGGTTCTAAAATATCCAGCATTAGCTGCCACGTAGCAATGTCTTTGACGACCTGTATCGGCGACTGTCGCCCGAATGGACTTTCGACAGCCACCGATTTCACCGGGCTCAAGGATCGAAAACGTCCTCAGTGGATCCTCGACGACGGTATAGTGCCCGTTTATTTGTCGTTTCATGAATCCCACATCATATTCATGAAATAAATTCTTAACTGTTACAAATGGCTTACCAGATGGTAGAGTCTTCGAGGCGTTAAACTCTTCATGTGTTAAATTACCGTATTTTTCTGGCTGGCATTCACGAACATATCTCAACGAACGTCTTGTTCTTTGCAGCTTAGGATGATATGGAGACAGCAAATCTTCAGGGAAAGGGTCCTTGAAATCAGTTCCGCACAGCGAGCAGTTTACGGCATAAATAAGATAAAGAAACACAAACAAATGAGGTCGACTGCTCATATTGGCATTGCATCGTAACAGCTTTGTTAAAATATGCGTTTTGTTCGAGCAAGATCCAGCTTGGCACTAACCTCAGGTGACTTGGTATTTACATAGAGCGATCAAACAGGTCAGCGGATGCCCGCCAAAATACTATTTCCTTTTTTGTTTTACCTTCAAGAATTATTATTTTCTCTAAAAAAAAGTAAGTATCTAAAAATTTCGATGTTTATTTTTCTTTTAACTGATTCATGTATGCACTTTTTGCGCTTTCTTTATATATTTCAATTATGAAAAAAAACCTCCGTAGTTGGTCCCAGGCTCAACGCTCCTCTCGTCAAGCAACGCCTGGGCATTTTTCGCTTTGGGTTTGGCAAAACAGCTCTCGTCCTCGATCTAAAATGCAGGCATCTTTCAGACGTAAACTTCTTACAAATGCTACCAACAAAATTTGTGATACAACCCTCGGAGTCTCTAAAATGCTCTTATTGTAGAGAGCTGATCTCGGATCCGGTGATTGCGACTAAATGCGGCCACACTTTCTGTCGCCATTGTACAACTCAGTATAGGAATGGAGGGCGCGAAAATAAATGTCCTTGGGATGCAACTCCTCTTAAGAGTTCAGACTTCGTATCGAATTTAGCAGTGAAAGCACAGATTGAAGACCTCTTAATATTCTGCCGTCATGGATTAACAAGAACTGATTCCGAGGAATCGTTCGAGACAGACGATGCTGGCTGCCCAGAAAAAATTACTCTGGGCAGGCGAACTGAACACGAAGAAGGCTGTTTATATGCGGTCATACCATGTCCTAATAGTTCAAATCAGTGTGGGAAGTTTAGGAGGAGAGATCTCGAAGGGCACTTAAAAGTTTGTGCGCATTATCGATGTCATTTTAGTGCAAAAGGTAGGCTGAAATAAAGTTACTTACTTCTTATCCTCTGCTCTCAGAAAACGTTTTACAGACTATTATATATTCAGGGTGTGTAATGATCGTTGTTTTTATTATGCACTAGTCAATTGAAACCTTCACCCCTATGGTCACGGAGAAGGGTGGGGGTTTGATTTTACCCTTGAACAAAAGTTGTTAAAATCCCAACTCCATCGGGACGAAATTCCACTCAAACGCCCCTACCTCCCTTGGCCCTCTAGAATCAGCCTTGATTTTGCTTTACAAAGCTTTTCATGCAAGCCCTGCAATGCAAGCATCAAAGAGAGAGCTCAGTCCCCCCTGGGTGGGGTGAGTCCCAAAGTGAAAACCAGTCAAATCCACCACCCCCTGGGGACAGACTCTCAAAAGTGCTATAAACCCCCATGCAAACCCCACCCTTCCCTGGGGCCATAGGGGTGGGGGTTTCAATTGACTCATTGGCTCATGTTGAAAATGCTCAACTAACAATACATACACACAAACTGTAAACAATTAACACTACTATAGATAAGAAAATATGGAACAACAAGGTAATTGACAGAACTCAAATAAATTTGGGTGGCCTTTAATGTCTACCATTCTTCCAGTTGTTATTTTTAGGCTTGTGCCTGATTTCTCACAATAAAATTATAACTCCCAACCACCTGTAAGCAGGCCTTTCTGGTGACTGCATAATACTCAACTAACTTAATTTTTCATTTGATTACCATAGTTTATAATTCAAAACATTATATTTGAAAATGCAATGTGTCCTATAAAACTGCAAAAATTGCATACCAGTGGTGAAACAAAAGGCCTTATTAAAGTTGGATTGAGCTGACAAGAAGGTAAACAAATTCAATTCTTATTTACAGGTTGTGAGGTTACAGGAACCAAAGATGAAATCAACAATCATTATGGGAACTGTACTTTTAGAAATGGAGATATTAAACCCAGAAGTCACACACAGACTGAGGTACCAGTACTGCGTGTTACTCTGACTGACTTCATTTTTTCCCTTCTTTAATCCATGCCCCCATCTCTCTATTTGTCCAAGTGCTTTCTGCTAGTCCATCTTTAACATCTCTCACAAAAATTGTACTTTCCCATTTCATCTATTGTCTATCTATATCCATCCATAATAATGATAATGAGTAGTAGCAGTATGATCAATAGGTAAGGGTACTCCTGAGAAGAACTGTTGATGGTGACTGACCTTTCAACAACCTATGTGGAAATCATATTAAGAGTCTGTGAAGAAATAATTTCAGGAAGATGGAATATAAATAAAACAGCACAGTTGTATAGCACATTAGCAACTACATGTACTGAAGTTAGTGTGCACCAATTCCTATAATTAATTATTATAGTTGATCATTTTAGTTATACTAAATTCTATTACAAATACAAACCGGTGCTATCTGTTATTCACTCACCTTTTCTTGTATTTTGTACATTTTAGATTGATGCCTTGGTTCACTCTAATGAGGAGCTGAAGTCCACAGTGAAAGTTTTGTCAGAGAGAGTGTCATGGCTGGAGAAGAGCCAAGACTCCCTTGTAACACAAGTGGAGCAATGTAACAGGTACATAAAATCAAATGCAGTAATACTTGAAACTCGAGGATATGGGTTATACATCACTTTTCATGTGGTGATGGGTTGTGATAGCATTGGCTTTGACTTTTTTTAAATAAAATTCAGAATATTATATTTATTTGCATGTTGGGGAGGAAGTAAAGAAACTCCTTTATATGCTCAGTGGTGAATGAGAAAAAGTGATTGCCCCCTCCCCCACCCATCAAAATTATTGTGCTTTGAGTTAAGGAACACAGAATCAGTCACATTCTAAGGATACTGCCTAAAGAAATGAATCACTTGAAATCATCTCCAAGGTGTGGCTGTTGGCTTTATTCATTATTATTATTATTATTCATTTGACAACCGATGGAATAATGAATAAGGGTCAATTGAAATTGAAATAAACTTCAACTTGAGTGTCCAATTAACTGAAACACTAATTTCATATTTTAGTGCTGTTTCAAGGCTAACAGATACTGTTGAGGAGCTTTCCTATCAAGTAGAGATTCTTGGCTCCATGTTGAAAAGGTCGTCATTCTACAGGGAACTTTCTGTGTCATCCATTCCTGACACTGTGAATAGCACAAGCCCAGATGAACTGCCACACTCTCCCCGACATGTAAACCCAAGAGTGCGACCCATGATGCAGATACAACAGGAAGTGTGGCTCTCTCCTTGTATATTTAAGTGCATTGGAACCTTGAGGTAAACAAAAATCCATGGCCAATCATGCACATCATGTGAAGTGACTGACCAACCCAGGGGCAGATCCAGGAATTACAGAAAAGGGGAGCAGGATAGTGAAAACATGGGATGAAAATGTTCTAATTTCCTCCAGCAAATGTATGGGAAAATCTACTAAAAAAGCCCCCCCCCCCCAAAAAAAAAAAAAATCCACCCCTGCAACAAATAAAAATGCATGACACATTGATGCAGACACAACACTCAATGTGCCCTAACTTTTTCACAGTCACACAAAATCTGCTCTAGTAGGTGGAATTGTGACTTTGGATAAAGGTCTCAATAGTATTTGTAGACTATGTGCCCAGCACTTCCAGCCAATCACAGTGTTCCCTGTTCCCACACAGTGTTATGAGGGAGTCAAATGTTTTCTTCTTATATCCTTCAACAGAGGCCATCGAAGTGGCATTTGGAGTATGGTTTCAAAGGGTCATCGGTTGTTCAGTGCTGGAGGTGATGGCATCAAAGTCTGGAACATGGAAAATGTCCGACTAGCCAGGTGTACAAACAGTCTTGATGGACATACTAATGAAGTGAGTGACTATTTTACACTTTAGGCAATGCATAAAAGCAAAGCTCAAGAATTAACATAATGGGCAGAATGTGACATATTCTTTTTTGGTGTCATCTGATAATGTCACAACATGACCATTATGGTGTTGTTACCTAGGTAACTTTACCCATGTTTTGTTGTCCTAAAGCAATGTTTCCTTTCCTAGTATGAATTATGCCTTATATGATGTTATGTAATAGTCTTGTCACAAAAACAACTTAATTATTTAGCAGCCAAAAACATTGAAAAATTGAAAAAAAGTTACACAATATGGAGTAACAGCTGGTAAGTACCCTGGTAAGCACAGTGGCTTGTGTGATCATTAGTAAAAGAGTACTTGGGGCGTGGGCCTCTGAGAAGTCAGCAAACTACATTAATTAAGCAATACTTTATTAATTTTTTAACCAGATCCATACAATGTGTGTGGGTGGTGGAAAATTATACAGTGCTGGTTCAGATCAAACCATCATAGCCTGGAATCTTGAGACGCTGATGCAGCATGCAAAAGTTGAGGTATTAATACAGTAGTTTTCTTTTAAACAGTAAATTATTTGTAAAGTAATGAAAAAATGTTACACTACAACTTCCTTGCCTAATGCTTTCTATGATTTGCAGAAAGCACATGACAACATTATCTGTGCAATTGTATACAATGGGCGATATGTGTTCTCCTCTTCACATTCTTGTATCAAGGTACTGTACATTAAGTAATATTCTATTCTGTGACTCTTTTTGATATGACTTATATGATCTTAACACTCTTACCAGTTCATGCCATTCTCATCTTGTTAGGTGTGGGAGCCGTCATCCCTTGAGCTTGCTCACACCATCACTGGTCTTCATCATTGGGTGCGAGCTTTAGCACTTGATGAAAAACGAGTAAGTCCTGTTTAGTCAAAAGCTCTCGTAAATGACCACCTTGGTCGTTAACAGAGCTGGTCACTTATGAGCTTTGGATTTATGTGTAATCTGGACATGGGGACTTCACATAACAATTTTCTGCAATTTTTTTCTTCCTGCACAGGAGAAGGTTATCAGTGGATCCCACAATGTCATCCACTTTTGGGATGCAACTGGGAGTTTTGACCTTCGTCGTACGATTGACCACACCCATGGGTCTGTCTACTCCATCGTGGTCACCAAGCAGTACATCATAGCAGGTAGGTCAGTCTTTCTGGTGTATGGAAGCTCTCGAAAGCAACTAGTACAGCAGATTGGTGCAGAATTTAGGTCGAATTGTGCAAATTAATGTTACAAGCATGAAATTTGGCACAATGACAGAGCTTCATACCCTTAGTAGTCTTGATGCAAAAACCACGCCCAAACGTGCATACTTTCCGTTTTACAGAGGTGGAATTAATTATCTTTTATAAAAATTAAAGCCTGACTATCGTTATCCAAATTCTTCCAAACTTCACTTAATGTTGAGATTGCATGCACTACAAGTTTAGACAGACAAACCACGCCCAATTGCGGTACTTACAGATATTACAGTGACGAATGTAAATGTTTACAAAAATAAATTAAACATGATAGTTATTATTGAAATATTTTTGCAACCTATTACAGACAAATTACCTAGCACCTTCGCAGCTAACCACACGCCCAAAATGCCTGTATTTAGCACATTCAATGTCTTTTTTGGTTTTTAGCTAAGAAAGAGACAGTTAAGATTTTAATTAGACTTTTCTTGCTTCAACTCTATCACTTCTTTTCGCAAGCACACTTTTCTATAGGAAAATGTCCTTTATATAACCTTTCGAACGGTTTTCCACACAATGCAAGACCTCACCAACTATATGAGCACCCCACTAGCCCGCCAGCTAGCGTAGAAGAAAAAGGTTGCCTAAGCATTGTCATGTACTGCTTTCTAGCAATTCAATGTCCTTTTGGTAAGATGTTGCTTTTGAAGCATGTTTTGTCTGCTATCAGGCGAAGGGTGAACTGAAATGTACAATCCACTAAATAACTGTATCTCCGTGTATCTAAAAATCATTTCACATTCTTTCTTCTGAAGGCAAACGTTTCTTGTAGCGCGTGCATCAATATTTAGTTCCACCATCCCTATATCCAACTTTGGTGACCTAAGTTCCTACAACAAGTCGGACCTCACAGGATGGCTGGAGATGGTTGCCCCTACTGTTCATAGCGAGCCCCCTGAAGTCATTGCAGTCGTGATTGACGGAGCCGCCGTTGTAATTATGCTAAAAGAAGAGAACCGTAAGATGTAAAAGCACTACGCATATATCATTTGTTTATCTTTATGTGCGCCATTACTACCAAACAACATGAAGAAGATAGACATTGCTTGGGACGTGGCAACAACAGTCCGCAAGTAGGCGCAAGAGATAAACGAGGTCAAGGAATAAGAAGACGAGCAGAAGCTCGAGAGCCAGATCACACATATCCCTAGATTGACCTCTCTGATCGTTCAAAGACAAACTGCTCTGTCAGAGCATAAGAAGGACTCGTACCAGTATAAGATCAACGAGAATGCAAATCATCTAAAGCTAAATACTATACTCGCAAAGTGTCAGCTCTGACGTTACCAATTGGTACAAAAGGTCAAGTCCTTGAGTGGCAGCATTGACTAATGTGATTGGTGGAAAAAGATGGTTGACGATGATGTTCCTTCCTTCCAGGAATTATGCGAGAGCTCACTTCAATGTGCTTTTGTATCACCAGACATCAAGCATTGTCAGTTCTACTAACTGAAATTCGGAGCCAGTACCCCAAGAGCTCCTAATCATCCCTGGTAGGGCTCACAGCTCTGTAGCACCAAAGTGAAAAAAATCCTCTGGCCCTCGGACCCATCGCCAAACATCGTATGCAAGGAGTAAGCTATTGAGTGGCAAGGGCGGACGTTTCCCAGAAGACCAAAGATGGATGTGATACCTACTGTACTGGGGAGAAGTCTCCCATAGCCATCAGAGTTGGGATGGCGAAAAAGCCATCATGTAATAAATGCTGAACCAATAATCTGGACCGTACTCCCCGAGATCTCTACAACGTGTCAGCTACTCGTGCAATGCGGCTGTCAACTTGATAAGGGGTGTCGAGGGAGCTGTAAATGTGTCAAAACACGCCCTCAATGCACTGCCATGTGCAAGTACAGAAGAGGTTACGAACGACAGTAAGACTAAATTAATTTTCATTGTTGGTTTAGGACTTCATAATATTTAGACTTTTCAGACAGGCATATAACAAAATATGGAATTTTTGTTGATGCAGGAGGCCAAGCTAATCGTGGCAGCTCAGTCAAATTTGAAATACGTTTGCTTTAAATGTTTTTTATTTCATAACTTTCAACACTGGAAGTACCTGAAATAGGGTGTGCTTTAACTTAAGAATAATGCGGCATAAAACATATTATCAATACTTGTAATTTGGAGAAAAAGGAAACTGCAGAAATAGATTTTGCCAAATAGTGAAGTGTACATCTGTCAAGGCTGTAAGTAAGCAATATAGGGCGTGACTCAATATGTATAGTAATGCAGGACATCTATTTGTGAATAAAGTAACATATTAAGACTTTTGTGTAATGTTAACACGTTCTTAAATTTTTTAATAACGATAAATCAACCATCTTTATGCTATCTGGAAGTATTTACTTTTGGGCGTGGTTTTTATTTAGAATTGCTCAGGGCATCAAGCACTACCACTCTGCCAAATTTCATGCTTGTAACATCGATTTGCACAATTTTGCACCAATCTGCTGTACTAAACCCCCTTTGGGAATAGAAAATTACAGACTCTCACAGAGGTAGTCACTTACGAGAATGTACTGTCGTAGGTAAACATGCTTTGGAACTCTGTAAATGCTAGAGTGACTGCTACAGGTATGAGATATAACTTCCTCTCTTTCTGAACTTGTAAAAGCGAGTATTTGACCTAAATTCTGTTATGTCTACTTTTGATATCAAATGCAGCACAATGTTAATTGCATCAGGTGTTGGCTAATGTTTTGTGATGAATTTCATGCTGGCCACTTGCAAGAACTTAATATACAAACTAGTCACTAAGGAAGCTAATCGCTTTCGAAACGCTCTCCTGCGCTTACAGGAGCTTGTATTAATTACAGCGTTTGAGTGGAAATCCAAATAGTGGTCGTTATCAGAGTTGTTCCTCATAGAGGTTCCACTGAATATAACTAATCTCCTTTTTGACCCTTTCGAATAAAAATTAAAGCAAGCATGAACAATCATCACCAGATATTCACACAATATTGTTACCCACGTTTCAAATCCTGGTTATGCCTTAGATGACAGGGGCGTAGCCAGCACTTATGAGAGGGGGGGTTCCAAAATTCAAAAAATAAAAACTCCACATAGATCTCGGGGAAAAACTAGCGTTTGAAGAAATTTGCTACATTTTATTGGAGCTTTTATTTGTTGTCTATTAAATATTTACAATTTTAGTAGTAAGTCGGTCCAGAACAGAGGCGAGGGGGGGTTCCGCTGCGGGAGAGGGGGGGTTCCGGAACCCCTGGAACCCCCCCCCCCCCAGCTACGCCCCTGGATGAGAAGCTTTGCTCAACATCCTTTGCTATGCAGTGATCCTGACTTGTTTTTCCTGAAACAATTCCAATGTCAACGAAGCGTTTTGAAATCTTTTATAGGTACTGAAAACCAATTCAGTGGGATCCCCATTTCTCGATCCTCCAGGGGACGTTCCCTGCCAAAACCGGGATCTCGAAAAATTGAGGGTGAGTTTTAATTTTCATACAGGGTAGGAAACAGGTTGGAAAACGTGGAGGGTTCGCTGTTAATGTCGGTCTCTCATGGCACGACAGTGCCACCGAAACCACTGTTTAACAGGGAATATGGAGGGTTGACGATATAGGGATTCCACTGATTCCATTCATCCATTTGCCACCCAGTTCACTATAGAGGCATTACACATCCTTTTTATCATTTCTCGTATTATTTGTGCATACACACTCAGTTAAGTATAAAATGCATTATTGCTTTTTCATGTTTTCGACCAGCACTCGTTCTTTGTATTGCTTGCCTGTAGGACCTGAACATAGAGGGTACCATACTTTTAAAGTATAGATATACGCTTGAGAGGTGTTCAAGAAAAAAACAGCGTTTTTATTGAAATATATTGCCAAACTTAAGATGTTAGGCCGCAAACAAAAGAGCAGTGTGTTTGCTGTAACAGTTCCAGGATGTTTTGGGATTAAATAAACATGACCGCTCAAAACTGAATTTTTATAACAGATAAATGTAAATTGATTTTGATTTGTTAAATATTTTCTAAAATATCACGTTCTAAAGTTAGACTTCGTATTTTTTCGTTTTTCTTGCTGGAAAATTACTATAGGCACCGTCTACACTACGCCGGCTAAATTTGAAAACGGCTAATTTGCCTCGAAAACGGAACAAAAGTTTTCCGTCCACACTACGCCGGCTAAATTTGAAAACGCACAAAAACGTCAGCTTAGCGCATGCGCCAAAAGAAAAAAGAGAGCCCGCGGTCATAAATTCCTCCCAGCCGTGTAACATGACGTCATCGTTTTCGAAAAGTTCCGTTTTCGCCGTCCACACTAAAACGCGTAGCCGGCGTTTTCAAATTTATCCACTTTCGGCAGCGTTTTCGAAAAGATCCGGTTTCGGTGGGAAATTTAGCCGGCGTAGTGTGGACGGAGGGCACAACCGTATAAATATTTAGCCGTTTTCAAATTTAGCCGGCGTAGTGTGGACGGGGCCTAATATAATCAATTCGGAAAAGAAAATCGAAAATCCCGCACACGCTTCTCTAATTACTACATTTGTCTATCATCTCAGTAAATTTCAGGTCAATATCTTAAAACCAGTCCGACATAGAGCTCCGAGAAGTAGGAAATTTTTCGTCAAAATTGAATCGCCGAAAAAACTCCCTTCAAAGTTTTTTCCGGGCTTTCACGGTTGGTTGGCTAGGTCCGCCCGTACTTGAAAGCCGGTTAGTATACTTAGCCAATCAAGTTCGAGGCACGTGCCCAGATAGCTACGTCACGAAAATCGAAAATCGTGAATTTGCCAATGTTGTCTAAAATTAAGTTTGAGAATATATATATTTTTTCAGCTGATCGTAGGCCGCTTCGTATCATTTTCTATGTGTTAACAGTCTCTTTGGTCCCACGTGCGGGCACTAGGGAGAAACAGGACGTCGTCTCGTGGACGTGGACACGTGCGCTACGGACCAATAAAGTTTAAGATTCGTCAACTCGCGCCCAACCTCACGACCACGTCCTCTATATCACGTTTCACGTGTACGATAGAGCAGATTTCACGACTGTCAAGACTTGTTATGTAATTGCGATTGCTTTGCGTTCTCATTGGCTACTCGTTTTTCTCAGCCAATCAAATTCTGTAGTAAATGCAATTGTGTAATTACCTAGTAATTGGTTCGCCTTGCAGTTGGCTGAGAAAAAAAGCCATTTAGGAGCAAGTCGTGATTTCTCTCGATCCTGATTGGCTAGTGATTGCTCAATTGCAATTGTTTTCACGACAGTCATGTGAAAACCGCTCTATCAATACATGATCTATGTATTAACAGTCTCTTTGCTCCCTGGTGCAGGCACTTATAACCAGAACCTTCACGTGTACGATATCAACACGTTACAGCACGTCAAAGCCCTGACCACTCACTTTGGTACCGTCACCGGGCTTGTGGTGTCTGTGTCTGGGAGACTTCTATTCTCGGCTTCGTACGATACTACAGTACAGGTAAACACCTTAATGATGATTAGCAGTGTGGGTCACCTTCCCTGCTAGCAGAGGCCTCTAGTTTTCTCTGCATTTCGCTGGCTAAGGATCTCTTTTCCTCGCGATCATCAGCCAGCGAAATGCAGAGAAAAGGCCTTTGTTAGCAGGGATGGGGCACCCACTTTAAAGGAGCAATGCACGACTTTAGCACACAGTTTGGTGAAGTAAAAATCATCCCTGATGGAAAGCCAAAACACTAGTCTAGGCTTCATAGACCTTTTACAAAGCGGATGGAAACGGATTGCAATAATAGGTTTTTGAAATTCTAGTTCAAGTTACATGTTGAACTAGCAATCATTGAACACATAGAGAATGCAAAGCAAACGCAAATACAAATAATTATCGGCGACACACGTCTGAAAACTGCTCTATAAGACGTGAATTTATTTAAAATTCCGATTTGTTATTAAAGGTCTGGAATCTCGAGACAATGTTACCGATGCAAACACTCTCTCGTCACGAGGCGAGCGTAAACTGCGTGGTGGTGCACAAGGACTTGCTACTATCGGGATCTGAGGACACGGAGATTAAGGTATGTGAAACCGTCACTTTCATATTGCTCCAGCTCTAGTCTTATATACTAGTAATAACAAGAGCCTATGCGTGTTCAGATTTTTTATGGTTTATTAGCAAAATCCTTGTTATGAAAATAAAGATAGAATCGCCAATTTCGCGAAATTTTATTCCTTGCACGTTTATATCCCCTTCCGCAGGCATCTTTTTGTGGCGTGTTTTCGGCTCTTTGATATGCGTTTTGCAAGCTTTTTGGGCTTCCTGTGGCAAGTACAAGTGACCTAAGTACAAGTGGGCTAGACAAGCACAACCAACAGAGAACTTTGGAATTTTATTTGGGCATCTTAAAAAACTTCAATTGAGCAGGCGTTCGGATTGGCCTTTGCAAATGCCGTGAACTTCAATCCAACAGAAATTGATCGATAGGTTTTTGAATTGCATATGAAGTCTATTAACATAATGCTAAAACTGGTAGAAAATGCGACGACTAGAACCGCAGAAGTAAGACATATTACAGTACGACTTCTGTTTTTGAGAGCTGCCCTAGAAAATAGGGAAAAGCGCAATTAAGATCTGCAGTTGGGGCTCCCTGTGCTGGGATCACGTGTCACATGCGCTGCGTCCCTTGGGAATCGACTGTATGAATATCAGGGCGAAGACAGCTCATTAGATCCGAACTTTGACGTGGAAATATGCTATTTTCCTTTCAACCTCTGGCAAAACAAATGGCGTAGTGCTAAAGATTATGATGTCTTCTACTTGTGTGCCGAATTTGGTGGAATTTCAGGCAAGTGGAAATTAGGTGCTAGTTGCACTTTAAGGGCAGTAATCACTTGCCAAGATACGACTTTTTCTCTCTCGCGAAATTATGCAATTTAACGAGAAAAACCACGACTATGGTCCGTAACCTTAATGGATATATTTCGTGGCTGTATTTATTTTTACCCTTTGATCTAAAAATTTCCACGTTTATTAATTTGTTTGCAGGGACTTCAAAGGATTTAGCTGATAAGCCAATTAAAAAAATCGCACCTTCAGGTTGTGCCTGCTAAATGAGAACGGGGATAAGTTTGAGGAGGTCTGTGCTTAACATTTTGATTGTTACTCTAGGTGTTCAAGTATTTCAAGATGGACCAGTGATCAGCATAACAAGTAAGAAATATGTACACAAATGCTGGCAACCGGAGGCGCTTCAAGTGTGGTTTTCTTAGAGCATAAAATAAATTTATGTCGTAAAAGAACAATTAAGCTTAAGAATTTTGACATGCTCCCAACAGTGCAAACTAGAACAATATACTATTGCATTTTCAATAGAAAACTAAAATTCTGTTGTATCGTTTTCGAATGGTTAGACTATTTATGTTGATACTGGCGCGCGCAACCATTTATCACCTCAACAAAAAAAGTGAAGAAGAATCGAAGCGTTGTTGTTGTTATTTTCTTGTCAAATGCGGTGATTTTCGGTAAATCAACCATAGGCCACCTTAATACACATTTCTATCTCCAGAAAATACATATGATAAAGCTTTACCATCCGACCATTTCCTCATTTACAACTGTTAACGATGGCAATCCTCGTGTGCAACCAACCACAGTCAAAATCTCTGCTTTGTACAAAGAGGAACTCGAAGGAATGTAAACATTATATATCAATATCGACCCAACGGTGTCGTCTTGACAGAATGGAATGCTGCAGTGTTACAACTTATACTGAGAACTGATAAATAACAAAATTTTTGCAAGCGGTTGCTGGCGTTTTTATCGCGGAAAACCCGGTCGCCATTTTGGATTTTGAGAAGCACGCAGCCCCTTTTCCCCCTCCCCCTCGTCCGATTTTTCGCTCGCCCCGGGATCGCGCGCTTCTCAGAATCCAAGATGGCGCACAAACAGGTCCGGGTTTTCCGCGAAATGAAAGCACCATCAAACGCCTGCAGACAGGTTGATAAATCAAAGAGCCTTATTCAAATATCAAATAAGTTAGGGTGTTTTCAAATTGTTTAACGCATTATTACAAACTCTGCTAACTTTACTAAAGAACGTTTGTTTGAAAATGCTCTCGGAAGCGGCAATACCAACACCACAAATACAATTTTTTACAAATTAGGTTATATTCTATTGAATTTAGACTTATTAAATATACAGCAGTAATGTGACTGGGTGGATGGTCATAGTCATGTAAAAGATAGACACGAGACTATTTACTATAAGTAAAAAGAGCAATGGGATATGATTGCATATCTAGTTTGTTGTTCAGTGATACCCTAACATTATGGAACAAGCAGAGATATGTTCCTTCTTTGTGGTCACAATCATGCACGATCACATCAGCGTAAATGTTGTGTACTTTCAGTAGACCTTTTCTGTTTGAGCGGGAGTCCTGTGGTTTGTTTCCCCAACTGCCACTCAAGCGAACGAACTCTTTTGTTTTCCCCTTAACGCATGAGCAAGCTCATTAATATTCATGTGACCAAACAAAGAAATTGTTTCGCATGAGTGCCAGTTAGGAAAACAAACCACAGGACCCCCACTCAAGAGGAAAAAGTCAATTCTAGAAACATTGGTTTGGTGCAGCAGGAGATCAAATAAGGTGATGGTGATGATGACAATGTCTGTAAATCATGTTTTGATATAACAGGGTCCTGTTCCCATTTCCCAGCCGAATTTTTCTCAAAATCCCCAGTCCCATTATTGGTAATCCCAGCGTTTCAGATGAAAACAAAAATCCCATTCCCATTTTTTTTTTTTTTGTTCGTTAGTCTTCAAATCCCATTCCCAGTAACCCAAATCCCATTGTACGCCTTCAGGGCCCTGATATAAGCCATGCCATGAACTCAATGGCTAATCAATTAACATGTTCAGAGTATATACAAGCTTCCCATGTTTTCGTTTTGATACCAAAATATTTTAGTATGCAGTTATAGCCATAAGACCTTTTTTTGTTCTCTCGCCCGCGCGCCCTGTTCGCTTCAGACAGACAGACATATTTTATTTGGCACTCGCTGCGCGCACTGAGGAAAAAATAGGTACCCAATGGGTACATGAGTCTAGGTGCAGGTAGAAGTGCAATATTTTGTAACAAGGGAGTTTGATGTGACTTGCAGAGTGTAACAGGGCTGAGGGTAATTGTTTAGCATTTGGGGTACATTTTTTGCCCTGAGATAAAACAATACTTATCTGGGAAGTTTTGAAGGCAAAATAGGTGTTATAGGGGAAATAGTGAATATGGTCTCAATCTTTAGGATAGCACTGAGTCATTGATTCACATCATATGTAATGCAAAATGACACAATTAATGTAAAAGATCTTTGATGGTGTAGCAAGAAATTTCTCCCTGAAATGAATCCAAAATCGGAGGGGGGACAGGCCTATGTTACATGTAAGGGTCAGTTTTTTGACAACTCTTGAAAAGACCTTAGTAGATATGTTTGCCCGTAGCCAGGGATTTTTGTGGGGGGTGTTAGTCTAGAAAAAACAGACCAACATGGTATGAATTTATTCACCGCTAGTCAAAATTCAGTAGAAAAAGCAAGTATACGTAACTGGCTGTATGCCAAAGTGACTGCAGTCTTCTGTTTGGTCCATTTAGTCACTAAAACAGTGTTTTCAAACCCTTAAATTTGGACCTTTTTGTCGCGTGGGGGGACTATGGGTCACTTTGGCATACAGCCAGTTACGTATACTTGCTTTTTCTACTGAATTTTGACTAGCGGTGAATATTTGCTCTCGACATAAACGTTCAAGCCTTGTACAAGTCAATCATTGATTTTGCAAATCTGTTTTGAATCCTATTTAAAGTGTCTCCAGATCGAAAACAAATTCTGGCCCTCTTCAAGGCATAAAAAGCGTTGTAAGTTTTAATAAACCTACAATAGTACAATACTTTATTTACCCACGCTAAAACCAGGAACAAATTTTGCTCATTCAAACGTGCATGAAGTCATTCAAAGAGCTTAATACACTTTAAGGTTGTAAACACAGTTATGCACCAGTCAATTGACAGCCCCGCACCCCCCCATTCGCGCATTAGCGGGGCATTCACTTTTTGGCAAATGAAAGGCAGTGAGCGCCTCGGTTTGCGGGGACAATCTGAGAGGTGAATGCACCGTCCCCAGGGTAATAACTAAGAGTGAATGCGCTCCTTGCCCATGAATTTAGAAGATAACACAAAGGATTTTTACTCAATGAAAAGAGTCATGTCAATGGTGCCCAGTTTTCAATGCAGCCGCAGTCGATCGCAAAGCGTAATAAAACCATAGTTTTCTACTTGCATGTACTTTCGCTAGTGTAGATTAAAATTAATAAATTACGTGTAATTCAAGTAACAAAAATCTGTATTTGTCGTGTCTTTTGTGAAGTAAAGGGGTGTTCATATGGAGGAAAGCGGAAAGCGGGCTGGTTTCTGTTGTGTTGTGTCCCGGGGAAGAGAGTGACTCCCCGCTCAATGTACTGTGTGGAAGCCGTGAAAGAAAGCGCATCTCCCGACCAACGGGGCAGTAATGTAGTGTGAATTATGTACGAAAGCCCCGCTAGTACCCCGCTAATGCGCGAATGGGGGGGGGGGGGGGGTGCGGGGCTCTCAATTGACTGGTGCATTAACATGATATAGTTTAGTACATCGGGTTTTGTTCATGACTTACGTGTTTGTTTATTGTTATCTGCATGGTTCCATTTCGAACTCTGTACGGCAATTTCAGACATTTCATGTTTAGAAACTAGGTGAAATAGTGATAAATCGCGTAAAACTAACGACTACGCTATTGAGCAATCCGCCATTTTGTTTTGCATAGTCTTCTGGGTAACAAATTCGACAAGGCGTTCCTAGCTCAGAGTTCACTTCGCAGTCACGGAGCCGATAGCAAAGAGTCTCAGGATGCCCTTATAAAGGGCACCTAGACTCAAAAACAGAGGACGCCTTGGCACAATGCTAACAAATATAATGCACCCTTGCTACGTATTGTAGTGCTGTTATTTAAGCCGCCGGCTCATGCAAGGATAGTGGATCAAGTGGCTCCTCATCCCCCTTAAGTTCAGTCTGATTCAGTCCGATCTCTACTCCATGCTCGTAAGGTTTGCTTGACGTCTCTTTGACGCTGTCTGCCAGAGGTATCTTGTTCGTCTCAGGGAGTGTCATGCATAGAATGCCACAAATGAACGCATTGATCCCCATAATGCCGTACGGCAAGAGTGGATGGACTCGTTGCTGGAAAATTTAAAAAAAGGGAGCATCAAGAAGACGTCATTACAAAGATTTCGAGAGGACAAATTCTACTATAATGGCATTATTGTGCCATTTATCAAGAACAGGAGAATAGCGTCTTTTGCGCGGGTCGCAAGATTGTTAAGAAATGGTCATTAGATCACCTAACACCACCCTCAAGTTGCCTGAAAGTTGTCCCGGATGCGGCCAAGGTTAACATGTCAGCAATAAAAAGCGGGTTTCCGTGGTTTATGTGAGAAACGCACGAGGGAAACCCCGGCTCGTGAGTTTCAAACTTTTCTCATGTTTTTCCAGCATCCCAAGTGCGTTTATCACATTATAAGCCACAGAAATCCTCTTTTTATTGCTTTTATAAGATAGCATTGCATCTGCCGTGCGTTTATAATGTGAGAATGCACAGCTCTCAACCAATCACAGCGCGCGTTCTATCTTAGCTATTTTATAATGACAGATAAGGTTCGACATCCCGAAGAAACTGGGTTAGCATTTTTGAATGCATCTTCAGCGAGTTCGGTGAAAAATGACTTAGGCGAATGCTTGTTGAATATGTTCAGCCATTTATATTCGCGAAAATGACCCAAATGATCTTCTGAAAATTTATCGTCCAGCAAATCAGAGCGAATGATGGATGGACTGTTGAACTGGATTGGTCGCGCAAACTACCAAGCCATATAACGTAGAAGTGTTTTGTTGAGGAAGGAGCTGTGAAGGAACAAGTTTGACCTACCAGGTACACTATATAAGGTGCCGTGAAAGAGCCAACACGAGCGACAGCGCTGGAAGACCCCATGGCAGTGTTCCTGATGAAAACAAGTGACGGGTTGTTCGATGTTAACAAAATCCTTGAACCTTTTGAACAGAACAACTACGGGTTTATGTTTTTTCCAGTCGACCATCATTCCATTCCTTTCAGTTCTGTTCTGTCCTGTCTCTCTGTACTATACTCTCTGTTCTGTGCTATACTGTTCTGTTCTGTTATTTCTTTCTGTTCTGTTCTATACTGTTCTGTACTGTACTATACTGTACTATACTCTCTGATCTGTTTTTGTTATTTCTCTTTGTCCTGTTCTATACTGTAATGTTCTGTATTGTACTATACTCTCTGTTCTATCCGTCTGTTCTAGTATATAGTTTTTGGTGATTTTCTTACCAAATCAGTGCTACCGTATATTTCTTGTAAACATCAACGAAATGAAATGGAGGAAAAAGATCTCTCACCTGACCACGGTTGGAAATAACTCCGATGAATACACATACACTCCGTCAAAGGCAATAGTGATGAAAAACTTGGCGATGACCATAGCGGAAATTATTTTACCAACCAGAAATGCTGTAAAGAAGTAAGAGAACAAAGTTGTAATATTTATGGACTTCGAATCAGTGTTTTTTTTTTCGAAATTTGATTTTTTTTTTTTTTAGTCGCGCGAAATGAACAAATATCCGGGAAAAAACACTGGAGTGCCGGCTCACAAGCTATAATATTTATAACGTTTATGGATGTGGAAAAATAGACATTGTCATGTCAAAGTGGCATACTTTTCCCTCGTATTACGTAAGTCGCTACTCGAGACTCGAATAGGCCACTTGCACTAACTGAGTCACGTGACCCCAACTACCTCTTAACGAGATGTTTTGTCAAAATCGATTCCAGAAATACAAAGAACGAATTGGTATTAGTCAGAAACCGAAGTTTCAGCATAAAATCTCTAACCTGGAGCAAAGTGGCAGCGAGTTGCATTTTCAAGATTTTACCCAGAATGTTCGGATTTGTGTCACGTGACCCAGTTAGTGCAAGTGGCCTATTGTAGCGGATCACTTGGTCCGTGCGGGCGGAGCACCAAAGATTAGAAAAACGCTGTATTTCAGTAAATGATTTCCATTCGAGTATGTACTCACCCGTACTACCATCATCATATAGACTCAATACCGCCGCTATAATAGCTGCGAGTGCTGCTACGTACATCCCCAGCACTACCGTCTTTTTTCTACCAAATCTAGAACAGGAATAATCGTATTAACTTCTTTTGCCCTAGAGGAATCACGGTTTGACGGTTGGTTCAGTGTTGCGGCGCTTGGGGTCTCACAGCTGTGGCTCGAGATCGATTCCCGGCCCAGACAGGGAAAAGTTCTTTCTTTCGAACAGTACGATAATAAAGAGTTCTTGCTTTTTTTTTCGCCCTTTTTAAAAAATGCTCGTTGCGAAAAACAAAGTATTGCTGTTTAAACTTACTTGTCTAACATGGGAATTGCCAACGCCATACCGATTCCTTCAAACACCCCAGACAGAAAAAAGTTCAAGTACATGTTACCACCAATGGTAGTAGAGCTCATAATGATACCATAATACACTTGTCCTGAAACGAACCTGACAGATGGCAAAAAGATCAATACTATAGGAATAGCAAGGTTTTTCTCTTTCTACATGCCCTATTCTGTATTGGAATCACAGTTTCCTCATCCCCAAGGTCGAGTAGGGAGTACATGACCTGTCTCAAGATTCAAGATCTCTTGTTCTGTACTGGCTTGCTAACTCTCAATACAAAATGCTCAGTTGTAAGAATTTCTGCCCATATAATTGCGCTGCATTGCATGACAAAACCAGAGTGGAACACTTTGGATGCGTGACTTACCAGCAGTACCAGGAAACGAGTGTCCGTTGTGTCATGTTGCGTGACGCGAAGAGGTCCCGTATGTCTCCAAGCCTCTCCTCCTTTTTGACAGGCACCTCCTCGTCGACAAAGACGAATTCGTCTTCCTTGAAGTAACGGCCCTTTTTTCGAGCTATTTCCACCAGGGCTTTCTTGGCTTCTTTGAATTTGCCTTTGACAAGATACCATCGTAGGGAGTCTGGGGTGAACCTGTAATTGCAAAAAAACGAATTTAGTTCATCAAAGCCCCGGGGCTCCGCAGTGGCTCCGCACTGGCGGATTAAGGGACCTCCTCTAGAAGGAGCAGTCTATTGTAATTTCATTGCCGAAGTGCTTACCACCAAAACAGTGGAAATAACAATGCAGGAGCGCTGACGATTATTGATAAAGTGCGCCAGCTAGGAATTAGGTAACCTAGCAGCGACAGCACACAGAAGGCAAGAATGGATGGAAACCAAAAGCTAATTCCCACAATGCTCCTGTGGCGTGGTCCGACGTACTCCATGATCAGCACAAATGAGCTTGTCGCAAACCCACCTGTTGAAAAGAAAAGTTTAACAATTTGAAACAACATGTGGAATATATTTGGAGCAATTTCATGAGATCTTATAAAAGCCATGTATGCCAGTGTACGCATCTTGCTCGCTTTCCTCAAGAGCTAATGTTGTGGCTTGTTTCTTATTAGCCATGTCCTGTAAAAAGTTATTTTGCTATTCCTATTCCCAATTCTGTCGGATCCAGAATTTAAGAGGGCCGGGGTGCACAATTTAAGCAATAAAAAGCGGATTTACGACTCGTGAGTTTCGAACTTTTCTAGTGTTTTTCCAGCATCCCTCGTGCGTTATAAAGCACATTAGAAAATAACACCTATGTTGTATTGTGAATGTGCGCATTCTGATTGGTTAAAAAGCGTGTTTGTAAGAGACCTGAAAACACGATTGTCACGCAACGCTGTCGCGCGTGTGTATGTTATTTTCTAAAAGCAATAAAAATACTTTCTGCGTGCTCTCTGGTTTCTTACAAACACTCGGGGAATGTTGGTCGAACTGATAAAACTTGAAAGACACTCGCCTCGGCTCGTGTCTTTCAAGTTTTGATCAGTTCTCCCAACATCCCTCTCGTGTTTGTAAGAAAGCAGAGGGCACGCGGAAAGTACTTTTATTGCTTAATTATAAACCACATAAATCTTTTATAAATGTAAAATATGTGGCTATAAACGTCTGTGTGCACTTCACCGTTAATTCATACATTTCCTGTAAAATATCAACTCCAAGGGGGTACACGGGCACCGAATGTGCCCTCTAAATTCGCCACTGGCAGGGATACTTGCTTATTCAAACTTCTTGAGCTGTGAATCTATTTAGCTTCAGGCACAACCTAAAAAGCGGAGCTGTGATAATGCCCCTGGACAGTTTACAAAGTTGAGATAAATCAACACTAAAACATTATTCAGTGTTTGCTCTTACCTACTCCGGCCCCCGTGAGTCCTCTGAACAGGGCAAACACCCAGTACTTGTGAGCAAAAGCGGATATTAATCCGCACAAAGACGCCAACATGACGAACGGAAAGACAATGGTCTTTCTCCCGAATCTGTCGGCAAGCATGCTAGCTACCAAAGCCGTTACCATCCACACAGCAAACGTCATGGAGTTAGCTATGCTGACATACACACCCCTCTCACACACGAGGTCCCACTACGAGAGAAAAACATGAAAGACATGCCTTAATAACATGCGTTGATAAGATGCTGTCTGTCTGTCTGTCTGTCTGTCTGTCTGTCCGTCCGTCTGTTCGTCCGTCCGTCTGTCTTATATGCTCCTTTGTCTGCTTGTCTATCTGTCTGTCTCTTTCTGTATATGTCATCTGTTTGTTTGTTTGTTTGTCTGTCTGTTTTATCTGCCCTGCTTGCCTACACGTTTGTTCTCCACTGTTTGTCTGTCTTTCTGTTTTTCTTCACTATGCTTCTCCGTCTCACCTCAGTAACGATGGAGTTGAAATCCCCTTCAACCACGAATTCCCAGCTGGACCTGTCAAGCCCACACCTCACGCCGTAACTTGCATCCCCCGGTTTGAACGACCCAGTAATATTACACGCTGTGTTGTTGGCCACACATTGCCAGGGGGGCTCAGCAGTGCTGAAGGTCATCACAAATATGCCCATAGTGACGAATATGTTAGCATAGCTTAAGATGCAGAACACGCGGAATTGGTACCACCCAAAGCTCCCTGCCTTCTCCACGGCTTCTTCGGCTGTCAATGCCATCTTTTATCAAGTGTAGGGGGGTTTTGCCTAGGAGTTACGGCAAGATTAACGGTTAGCCAGTCTGCCTCGTACTTTAAAGGGACATGGTCACCAAATACATCATGCGTTAAAACAATGGATTAAATATAAAATGGTGAGAACGTGAGGCCGTTTCAATGTAGGATTGCGTATCTTGAATATCTTGAAGATGTTCTAACTATGGAATGCCGATTGTTTCAATAATACTTCTTTACCAAATATAAACGACTCTTTACTATAAATAATACTTTATATAAATATATTGACCAATGTTGTTCATATATAAACACGTTGTAAATATATAAAGTACTTATCCACATATGTGACACTTCTTTGTTGAAATAAAAAATAAGTCTCATATAAAACTTGTTGCGCAATAAAACTTGTTGCGAAAATAAAAACTTGTTGCGCGATATAAAACTTGTTCTGAAATATAAAACTTATTGTAAATATGATATATAGATATAGACACTGCCTAAAAGCGGAGCACCCATTAAGCTCGAATGACGTCCTTGATGACGTCACACCACGTGACCATGTTATTGCACGGTCCATTGTACCCTAACAATTTTGTCCAAGTTGGAGCATTTTTTCTTCCTGAGATATGAAGACTATGAGTCAAAGGTTCTAAACGATGAATGACGTCGTCGATTACATCACATGACTTGGTTTGTCCATATCTCATATCACAAAAACCATGTGACCACCTATACAATTTTGTCCCAAGTTTGGTTGTCTTGACATTTATTCAAAAATTCTTAAACGATGACGTCATCGATGACGAAGTATCAAGTGACTATGTTGTTTTACCCCGCCTTACCACCTAGACAATTTTTCTAAGTTTGGTTGCCTGTAACCGTTTACGAAAGGGAAATGCGCGTTAGCGCTCTAGGGTACCTCTGTTATGCAATGCCAAAATGTCACTACCAGAATCCCACGGGAATCTCTCTGGAATTCCGCTTATTATGATTAGCGGGAGTGATTTTCATTACGGAAAAGTAGTTCCCTACTGTTCCCTGCATTTATAGGAGTGGAGAAATTATCTTTTGGAAACCCAAGCTCCCTTCAGTATTTCTAAAACTACGAGATCTGGTTTATTCACGGGCTTATCATCTAGTCTTGTATACTCTGTAAACCCGGTCGCACCTTCATATGACTTATGAATGCTTGTCGATGTATGTATGTATACCGTATCTGACGGTATGTAATAGTGCGTATTGCTACTTACCGACTGACAAACGATTTACGGTATACGCTTAGTGTTGGCTGCCCGATGCTTGTTTGCACGATGGTTTTTTTGCCTTACTTGTAAATGAAGGTCATCGTTCTTGATATCCAATGCAAATTCAATGAGTTCGAAGGATTATTTGAATGTTAGCACAAAAATCGTTTTCACTGTTTGTTTACGGTCAAACAAGCGGAACAACAAAAGGAGATAAACAATGCAGGTATTACCTACCCAGTGACGGCCATGTTCTCACGGTATGCAAATAGGAAAGTTAAATATTTTGAGCTGGAACTCCCTGGACTCTATGAGCTCCAAAAACAAATATATGTAATTGGGGAAGGAGTTTACAGCACGAGAAGCCCAAGTATGGCCACTCGATAATTAATTCGCATACTTTCGCCCGCGTTAGCCAATCACAGGCGGGTTTTTTTACAAGTGAGTCGGGCTTAAAACCACAAAACTGCTCGAGTCACGATGAGTGTTCAAGTCATGAAATACAGCGGAACTTCCTAGGTTTTCTATTTGCTCTGAGCGGCTAAAAGTTATCTAAGCTGATGTCCGTTTTCTGGCGGGTCAAGCACGAAAAGCCGTCAACTGAGTTTGTCTCTCCGCTAGTCGGAGGTCAAATCATTCGCCCGCATTTCCCATTTATACTCGGCACTAAACCTGCAGGCATCGATACTTGTAATAATTTATATAATTTAGAAATGAGCTTAGAATCTTACAAATTATAATGTTCAAATAGCAATTTACTTTTCAGATCCTGGGATGATAAATAAACTCACATTGCGATCTAAACTTGCAAGAACCCGCCTACTGAGTTGTTCAGATGTCAAATTATTCGCGAACAAGAAACTATTCTCTTTCGGAAAATGGTCAATATGTATTTCGAAAAGGAAATTTCTCAATTCATTTCTAAATTATATAAATTGTTATCGATGCAGGTTTAGTGCCAAGCATAAATGGAAAATGCGGGCGAATAATTTGATCTCCGACTAGCGGAGAGTCAAACTCAGTCGACGGCTTTTCTCGCGCGCTTTGATTTCCGACTACACCTGTTTACTTTGTCTTTCTAGTACTTGACCCGCAAGAAAACGGACATTTTATATTTGATTTCAGCTTGGATAACTTTTATCCGTTCAGAGCAAATACAGCAAATAGAAAACCAAGGAAGTTTCGCTGTATTTCATGACTTGAACACTCATCGTGACTCGAGCAGTTTTGCGCGGTTTGAGCCCGGCTCACTTGTAATAACCCCCGCCTGTGATTGGCTAACGCGAAAGTATGCGAATTAATTACCGGGTGGCCATACTTGGGCTTCTCGCGCTGTAAAGTAAATCACGCCTGTAATTACTTCCCAGTTAGGTAATGTCCAGCATACTTAAAATGGTTTTATTTGTTAAAGTTTTCGAGCGAAGGTTTCGAATTTATTTAAGCAATAAAGTACTTTCCGCGTGCTCTCTGCTTTCTTACAAACACGAGGGGGATGTTGGGAGAACTGATCAAAACTTGAAAGGTACGAGCCGAAGGCGAGTGTCTTTCAAGTTTTATCAGTTCGACCAACATTCCCCGAGTGTTTGTAAGAAACCAGAGAGCACGCAGAAAGTATTTTTATTGCTTTTAGAAAATAACATACACACGCGCGACAGCGTTGCGTGACAATATATATGTATGTATATATGTATATTCTTTTATCGGTGAAAGCTTAATAAATTAAATCTTAAATATATGGCATTAATAGAAGTACCTAATTGACTTAGCTATCGTGCGTTGATTTTCATTTCAAGTTCTCTTAGTATTGTGTTTATAGCTCCAGTGTTTATAGCTCTATTTTTGAAGCTATTTGCTGTATGCAAATCGCTTCTAAGTCGTCACCCTCGGACTATGTATGTATCCATTTCCGGTTCAATAGATGGTTCTCCATGAAGTTCACCGTTAATGTAACTAACATCCCTCCCCTCCCTGCTTATTAGTGCTCACCCACTTATTTCATGTGCGTGCTGCAGTGTATTTGGAATGGACCCTTTCCAGTTGCCTTTTATGACTTTGCTACTGACGGGGGGGGGATGCCCAAACCATTGTTTTCGGTCCATCCAACGACCTTTGAACCCATAAACCATCCTCCCCCTGGCTACGGACATGACATACCCTCCCCTCTCGGTATATCTCCCCACCATCCCCTCATGGTTGGTCACTGGTTATCCAACTACTAACCTTTTTTTTTCTTTTTTTCTACTAACTTACTTCAATCAAGAGATTCTCCGAGTCACGCGCTAACGAACTGCGCCACGGCGCCACTTTGATGACCTAGGCACTAGCGAAAGTACTTATATGTCTGCCTCGTCCCAGGCGTCTTGTTTCAGCTCTTCGTTCTCACTGTGTTTTGAGAGACCCCGACTACTGAAGGCGAAAATCGAGGCTGTTATTCATCGAACACTGTTGTTTTGATGTTAATGGATTTACCAATGAGTCGATATATTCTCCAAACTCGGAGTCTTAACGATATAACTGTTCTTACTGTCTCTCTCGCAGTAGCCAACTTCACTTTGCGGCTTTCTTACAATAATTTGAAGTTAATTTAAGCTCACTGAAGTGTTGAAAATGTAAGAATTCGCACAATCTTCGACCGATTTCTTTGTGAAATATACAACCGCCCGAGAATCTTCTCACACAACAGTGAGATATAAATCACTAAACTTCTGCACTCTTCATTCTTTGTGATCGCAAATTTATTTTGCAGTTCTAAGTGGCTTACTTTCTTATGTTGATTCAATAATGCTGGAAAAAATAATTGAAGGGAGAAAAAAAATGGCCGATACCGAGAGTCGACAGGGTTTGATTTCTACCCGGCGCTCTGCAGATTGAGCTACACGCGATGGTAATAATAGAGCAGATTTCGTATGACTGTAAAAAGTGCCGGGTGGCGGTACGGAACCTGGGGGTCGTTTCTCGAAATCGCCCGATATTTTCGGGCCCGATAAACTTTTCGGGTGGTTTTTCGGGCGAGATTTAGGAGTCACAAAAAGTGTTTCTCGAAACTCCCAAAACCGCCCGATAATTATCGGGAACCAAAAATCAAAATTACAATTTCCAAACTTTGCGAATACTTTGCATAAATAAACAATGAAAACATAGGAAACTTATCCTGTCGCCGTCAGGGGACAAAGTGTATCGCCATGTTGGTATTTCCATCGATAAATGCCAAGAAATTAGATAAAATGTGCGAAAAAGCAAGCATTTTGCACCGAATTCTTGTAGATGCATTGGTACTTTGTTTACAACATGTCAAAAAAAGTTTGACAGCCGCTCTCAAATTTGACAGTGTCTCATTGTAATCGCAAATAGCTTCCCGTTCGCGTTAGCGGACCTATGTTTATTGACCCCAGCTCCCCAAGATACTAGTACACGACAGAGGTAAACATATATTATACTCATACGTGTTCTTTTTTATTTCAGAAACTGAAAATGTCATTCCATGTAATATCTATGAAATCGTTTCTCTCTGTATCTATGAATTTGAAATTGTTCTTCGCGTACCTTTCACGCTGTTGTAATGTCTGGTTCACACGTACGTTTCACGTTATTGTAATGCCTGGTTCACACGCACGTTTCACGCTGTTGTAATGCCTGGTTCACACGTACGTTTCACGCTGTTGTAATGCCTGGTTCACACTTACGTTTCACGCTGTTATAATGCCTAGTTCACACATACGTTTCACGCTGTTATAATGCCTGGTTCACACGTACGTTTCACGCTGTTGTAATGCCTGGTTCACACATACGTTTCACGCTGTTATAATGCCTGGTTCACACGTACGTTTCACGCTGTTGTAATGCCTGGTTCACACGTACGTTTCACGCTGTTGTAATGCCTGGTTCACACGTACGTTTCACGCTGTTGTAATGCCTGGTTCACACTACCGACATAGCATAAGCACGGCGTCGCGCGAACAAAGTTTTCACCACTCGAACACGAAAACGAAAATAAGGACACAGTACTATAGAAATGCTATGTTAACATATATAAGGGGCCGCTCCCCCTCCCAAACCCCCCCCCCCCCCTAAAAAAGGAAAAAATATAATGAAAATGATATGTGAAAAAAATATTAGCAAAAAAGGCGTCCCCCCCCTGAAAAAAATACGCCCGCTACGCCACTGATATGAAAAAAAGGGGAAAAAATGAAAATTTGCATTTTGTTTTGTTTTGTTTTTTTGTCCTTTTTTTAGTTAGATCCGTATATGAAAGTTCACCTGTGTACGCGTATGTTATGTACAAAATGTCATGCATGTACAATGACTGAATCGTTCTGTATTTTTCTGATGTCCAAGAGATGCAACACGCCTTGCTTTGGACTTTGCAATCAATATGTGTTCGCAAAAATGTCGAAAATTCTAACCTAGCTAAAAGATCTAATTCAAAAGATCAAGCCGCAGATACATGTAAGACTAGTGGATTCAATGGCTTCTGGTCATCCTTTAGATCGTTGTGATCATCCTCCTTCAAATTGATCACTACTCTGTGCCCGTGAGACCCGCTTGACGTCTCTTTGACGCTGTCTGGTAAAGGCATGTTGTTCGTCTCCGGGAGTGTCATGCATAGGATGCCACAAATTAACGCATTGATGGCCATAATGCCGAACGGCATGAGAGGATGCACTTGTTGCTGAAAAATAAAAATGGCGACTGAGAAATCGGCCCTTAGAAACATTTTAGACATTGGGCCACGTGACCGAGTTAGTGCAAGTGGCCTATTGATAAGGCGAGATGCAAAACGATAGCGATCGCTGCCTTACCGAGTACACTATATATGGAGACGTGAAAGAGCCAACACGGGCGGCGGAGGTGGACGACCCCATGGCAGTGTTCCTGAAGAAAAAAGACGAGTGTTGAGACGTTACGGAATGAGAGGCCATGGACTATTGTCCTCTTAGCGGCAGAAGGAGTGATCAAATAGGAGTAAAGGAATAAAATATCAGGGAATATATCCACTTTTATTCGCGTGGCAGTGCCTTGCTCGACTCTACCGTTCCATACCTGACTACAGTTGGGAATAACTCCGATGAATACACATACACTCCGTCAAAGGCTATGGTGATGAAAAACTTGGCGATGACCATAGCAGAAATGATTTTACCAACCAGAAATGCTGCAAGGAAACAAGAGAACAGTGGTTATTAATATTTCTACATTTTAGCATTTTCATGCCAAAAGGGCAACAACTCTATTTGTAGCGGAGCACTCGGTCCGTGCGGACGGAGCACCGTTATCATAAAATCCGCTCCAATCTCAACTGGATGGCGCAGGTATTGTCAGTCCGCCTGACATACTCACCCGTACTGCCATCATCATATAGACTCAATATCGCCGCTACGATCGCTCCGAGTGCGGCTACGTACATTCCTGCCACTATAGTCTTTTTCCGACCAAGTCTGGGAAAACGTAAATAATACAAGTGTTTAACAAAAGGTTACATTTATCACAAACACAAGCATTTATTGCTTCATTTACTGTTTCCTGATGGTTTCCAAAAGACAAGCACAGAAATTTCATCTACTTGCTTTAACGTCAGGAAACGTCGGAAATGAAGCTCCATAAGCTAACCCAGAATTTATTCCAAGATAGTCCTTCCAATCTAAAACAGCTCACGTTCATGGTTTACTAGTCTGTTAGTTTCCAGTCACCATTGTTATAAGAGACAACATAATTAACATCTAAATACTGAATCTACAATGCTGTTTGAGGAGCTTAGATATTTTTACAACTTGTAAAAAACTTCTGATCTGTGCTCCTAAAACTTGAGCTTGAACCGACGCGGATCGAAATGTGCGTATATACGCATAAATTAACTTCCCGTCCAATCAGCGCCAAGTTTAACCAGCCAATAAGATTCAATGAAACTGCTCGAACAAAACCCGGTTGCCTCAGCGAGTGTTTAGTCTTTGCATCTTGCATCCTGCGAGTGCACTGACTCAAAGCTATACGCAACTGAAGAAGAGCGCCTTATCCAGGGCTCGAAATCGGTCTTGCATATACATAGCTATCAAAACAGTTCACTTAGAACTGTTATTCAACATGGCCCATGACTTCAATGAAGCGCCGATGAAACAGTCCATTTAGAACTGTTGTTTATCACTGCTCACGACTTCAACGAAGCGCCGCCGCCATGTTCAACACTCATATAATACTTTGTTGTATTATACATCGGTACAGAAATATCAATGAGTAGATGGTGTGGACTTTGCAACTTTATTTTAAAACCACTTGTAAACTAGGACACATGTAGCGCGCAGCATTGTTGCCAGACACATGTTTCTTCGTGTTTCCCAATTTAGCCACGCGAGAAACATTGTTGCGCGCGACGAATTTTGCAGTCGGGACCGTCCCGGCTTCAAAGACAAGAAACATTTTATGTGTCCGAGACACACGCGAGACTGGGAATTTCGCAGTTCTTGGAAGCAAAAACAAGATTTAACCATCGTACAAGTCAATCCCAGTTTACATTTTATAGGCAAGATTTTCTGAGGCATGGAAATGTTTTAATATGCTTAATTGCAATTTTTTTAGAATCTGTTTGGGACACTTTAATTGAGAGCAAGAAATTAGCTGGTCTAAATATAGACACTTTTGTGGCACTTGTGTGGAGGACCTAATATAGGAGAATCCTACTCTTAGTAATTGACTCTTTGAGAAAACCTATTCTATATATCTTATCAGGGACAACTGTTTGGACTTACTTGTTTAACATGGGAATTGCCAACGCCATACCGATTCCTTCAAACACCGCAGACAGAAAAAAGTTCAAATACATGTTACCACCAATGGTAGTAGAGCTCAAACTGATACCATAATACACTAGACCTGAAACGAACCTAAAACAGGACAAATTCATTATAAGGCCAGGGGTTTTTATTGAGCCTGCATTCCTGATTCAATAATAAGAAGATGTGCACCAGAAACCAGAAAATATCCCTTTCAATTCTTCAAATTTTTCTCACAGAAAAGAAATATGGAATTTGGGCGGAAAATTCACACTGATACATCGGAGATATAATAGAATCATGCAATTGTGATTAATAAGAGGTGGATCTCCCATGGTAATAGTGCACAAAGCAAATGGCAAATGGCCGAATCAGGGAAATGGTCGAGCAATGCTTATCATCTTAATCGATCGCTTTATTGACAGCTCCATATGAAAACTCGGCTTAATGATGAGTCTTTAACATCACGTGACTTACCAACAGTACCAAGAGACGAGTGTTCGGTGCGTCATAGTGCGTGACGCGAAAAGGTCCCGTATGTCCCCCAGCCTCTCCTCCTCTTTCGTTAGTTGTTCCTCGTCAATAAAAACGAAATCTTTCTCGTTGAACTGGCGGCCCTTCGCTCGACCTATTTCTACCAGAACTTCCTTGGCCTCCTTGAACTTGCGTTTAACAAGATACCAGCGAAGGGACTCCGGCGTAAACCTGCAATACCACAGGACGACCACAGGACGGTTTTAGTCGGGCGATCGGACTGGACTATATTAGCGCATACGCGGCGCAGGACCATACAAAGTGGGGGTGCTCATTAGTGAGGAAGTATGAGTGAAAACACGAAATACAGTAAATGTATGAAAATTTGACGAAAAGTGGTGGTGCTCGAGCACCCCCTGCCCCCCCCCCCCCCCCCTAATTTCAGCAAAAATTTAGATTATTTTTGACATTTTTGTATGATGGTCTTAAATTACTTGCTACGCGCCTGTCTAGTCATTGTATTTGCACAATGCCCATAAAACTCATTTTTCGTTTTACCCATAGACCAAATCGGCTAACGGCGTTTACATCTTGTTGCCACCCATACAGATCATGTGATCATTCCTTTGGGTGGATACTTTTGTTAGTTCTGCACATACACTCGTGCACTCAGTCGAGTAAGAACATTTTGACAATTGTAACCACCCAAAGGAATCATCACATGTGAATTGGGTGGCAACAAGATGTAAACACCGTTAGCCGATTTGGTATATTCCAATAGGAAATAATTAATACACACCACCAACAGAATATAAATGCCAACCCAGGAGAGCTGACGACTATCGACAAGGTACGCCAGCTAGGAATTAGGTAACCTAGCAACGATAGCAGACACAAGGCCAGTATCCATGGATACCAGATGCTAATACCCACAGCACTCCGATGGCGTGTCCCTATGTATTCCATGACCAGCACGAAGCCGCATATCGAGTAACCACCTGTGAAAAAAGGGTCTTGGTTATAATAGACACCGGGAAATAAAAGGCGATAACAAACGATTATGGCCCCGAGTTCACACGGCGCGATCTTCGCTGCGATTTGAGGTGCGATTTTGCACCGGTGTGAACAACCGGAGATTTGGATCTGTGATATTTGTCCGTTTGTTTGCGATCTGAAAAAAATCGCACCCGCATCGCAGTGAAATTTGAACACGTTCAAAACGCCTGCGACGTCGCGGCGACATCGCAATGAAATCGCCATAAGATCACCGGCCGTTCACACTGCGCGATATGACATCGCCATGAGATCGCCACAGAAGTGTCACGCCTCAAATCGCAGCTGAAAATCGCACCGTGTGAACGGGCCTTACACTGTAATTGGTCATTTCTAGGAACTATGATTTGACTGCCTATTTTTACAGCTTACAGCTGGCCTGGTACATTGGTTCCTCTTACCTAATCCGGCTCCCATGAGACCCCGAAACAAGGCAAACATCCAGTACTCATGCGCAAAAGCTGATATGAGTCCACATAAACAGGCGAAGAAGACGCAAGGGAACGTGACAGTCTTCCTTCCGAACCTATCGCTAAGCACGCTTGCGATCATGGCACCGAAAATCCACACCACAAACGTCATGGAGTTGGCTAAGCTTACAAACACACCCTTTTCACACACCAGGTCCCACTGCGAGAAAATACCAATAGTTTTTGTTAGTGCACGACAAGTCTATCGGCTCGTTACCTCGCTAGGGATAGGCTCTGGTGACAGCCACTGACGCATGCGCGAGATTCGACTTTGAAGTGCAATTTTTTTTATTATTATTATAAAACAACAACAGTAAAACGCGCGCTCTGATCGCTGTGTGATTAGAGTACGCACATAAAATAGATCTCATTTTTCCGTGCGTCTGTACTATCTAGGTGTAATATGTGCGCAGAAGAAGTGTCGTGGCGCACTGTTTTGTATATGACGTGCTATGTCGTCATGGAATCCCTTTTCTCTCAGGTATTTTTCTAGCCTCACCTCTGTGACGATGGAGTCGAAATCCCCCTCAACCACGAATTCCCAGCTGGACCTGTCAAGGCCACACCTCTCTCCATAACTTGCATCCCCCGGTTTAAATACTCCCGTAATATTACAAGTCGTGCTGTTAGCAACGCATCGCCAGGGGGGTTCAGCAGTACTAAACGTCATTACCATCAGCACCATACTGGCGAAAGCGATAGCATAGCTGATAATACAGAACAGGCGGAATTGGTACCAACCAAAACTTCCTGCTTTTTGTACGGCTTCTTCTGGAGTCAGTGCCATTCTGCAATGGAAAAAGACAATGCAGTTTCAAAGCCAAGACACCAGCTCAAAGTTCCATCCAGTTTTTGGCGCGACAGAAAGTGTGAAGGCATGAGCACAATGGAGAAAGCGAAACGAGCGACACGCTAGCGGCTGCGCAGTAGACTACACAAGGCCATGCAAGGTGAAATAAGGAAAACAAAAATATCTGCACCCCTGACCGCAAATTATCATGCGGATATCTGGGTCGGTATGTTCAAATGTGGTTTACAGATGTGTGGTTGAGGTTGAATGTAGGGCTGAGAGACTGGGCCTCGGTTCATTGTCTCATCCGAAAGACGTGAAACACAGGAGAAACGACGAATCGCGGTAACCCACGATGAACACAAGGTTCGAAACACAGTGAAAGATCCTAAATGCCCCGAAAGGGAATCGAACCCGGTGCATAGAGGTGAGAGGCACCCGTGCGTTCCCATAGGAAACTATGACAAGTCGCAACATAAGAAAAAATAGGTAAATAGCGAAAAGTTTAGCCTTAGAAAAATAAATAATTACGCACGGGCATTTCTAATACTTGCCGAAAAAAATGGTAAGCCAGTGCTTGCTTGGCTGCAAGGCAGATACGCAACTGCCGATATAACATCAAATATAGTTCTACTGGGTATTCCTTGATGTTACGGAGAGCTTTGTTTTTGATGCTCGTGGTCTTTGTACTCTATTCCATTGCCTCGTTCTAAGGTCTCCCCACTCGCTTACACAAACATTTGTTATTGGCTGACGTTACAACTACTGAAAACTACTGTCCTTGTAATATAATATGTTTCTATGGCTATAGTAACCAGTAATCTATTCATTGGCCGTTTTCACACTACAGACGAGTTACTCGTCCAAGACGAGTTACTCGTCCGGACGAGAAACTCGTCTAGATGTGAAAACGGGTCGAGACGGGTCGAGAGTTTTGGACGAGAAACTCGTCCGTCTGTAACTTCGAAACGACGAAGTTATGATGACGAGTTTCTCGTCTAGACGAAAAACTCGTCTTAAATTCACACTAGACGGAGTTTACAGACGAGTAGCCCGAAGTATTTCGTCCCAGGAAGACTGGAACTAGAATGCCCCCAAGGAGTTGTGGGTAATAAAGATGGCGCCGAAGGTGGCTATGTAACCACGCGAGCACGCCATCGGGCTCTAAAACCACCCACGAATTCATATTAGACGGGAAACTCGTCTGGACGAGTTACTCGTCTGTAGTGTGAAAACGACTATTATATAAATGAATAAAAATATATGATTAAAACCAAATTGTGGCCTTTTGTGCTGTCTATTCCTCGATATGTAAACTGTTCAAGCGGAAAAATGAAAATTGCAACAAAAAAAGGAACATATAGGAACAAGAACCGAAATGATGAACATTTTAACTTCCACGAGATCAGTGAAGCGAGACAAAGCGAAAGCCAGTGCGAAACAAAGTGCCCACAAGTGCAAGCAACTCTTCTAATTGGCCCACTGCTATATTTATGTTAATTGTTTCTATTAAGTCGTAACTTAATTATAACTGTACGCTGTTGAGATCCCCTCCATACAATCGCGAAAGCATGTGCTACCTGTATTAATTAAGTTTTCTATATACAGGTCAAGCTTTGTAAATATACAAGTGGCCTGAAGCTAAGGTTACAGCCTTTGGGCGCTAAGAAAGGGTTCCCGAGATTAAATGTTTCTCAGCACTATGGCCTATAACGTGTAAAACTTTTTGCGAGGAATCTTTCTAGCGGGTATAGCAATGATTTGGAATATAAAATGTGGAGGCAGAAAGTAAAGTAAAACGAAACAAAACGAAGGTTTAACCTATAAACACCTGTTTCAATTAACGTTGCTCATGAATCCAGTATCATAGCTGGTAATGAGAATTCGAGCTTAAAGAGCCTGTGTCAGCCGCCATTTTGTCAGCATAGCAACATGCCAAGTCTGAGAAAGCATCCATTTCCATCGGCTGATTTAGAGAATTATGGAGCAATGTTCTTGGTTGAATTTGGTAAATCAAATCTGAAACTTTGTTTTTAGATGTTCATTTTGATATTTCTAACACGTAATTCGTCTTCTAATATCGAACGAAAACAATAACAAAGGAGTGACTGACATGGGCTCTTTAACACAGCAGTTCATGGCAGTCTACACAGTCGAAAAAAGAGACTTCATTATAATGCATGGTTCATGATGGTTAGCAACGTTCATTGAAACAGGTGTATTTCCCTTCAGCAAAACCACTTGCCAACTCGTACAAGTACAGGGCCATTGCTTAAGCATTCTTGTACTAAGTGTTTGCCTAGCATCTGATATAAAACAATACTAATAATGTGAGATGCAAGCAAGAACCTTTGATAGAAATGAATGAGATACCTCAAACAGACGTGATGACAGTGGGCTATTCTTCTACAGACAAATCCAGGCTTCTTTTCAGTGAACTTGGTTTTCAATGACACACGTAGTCTTCTCGTTGTGGTCTTGTTGAGAGTTTGAACAGAGTTCAGATGATTTTATATTGGCCTTTACACAATAGTTGATTGTTTATGGCCAAACGAGCGGAAAAACAAGAGGGCAATACTATGAGGTTTATGCCACTAATGTGCTAATTCAGACCAAGATTAACTGTGCCTTGATGCAAAAAGCAATAAAGTAGCTGAGAACTGAGCTGAGCTCCTCCATTCCTTTGTTCCACTTGTACATTTGCTTGTACTTAAAATAAGTTGTTAATACACCCTTTACCGGCTTCGATTGTTGTTGTTATGTGGCAACGAAAGACATCATTTGTATTGTTCGCAAGCTTCAATAATTTACGATCAAATTTAATAGTATGAAAGAGATGGAACACGCTTCACGCTCGTACCTGTTCAAAAAACATAAAAAACAAAACTTGTAAATAGGTACCTATATTGTCGATAGCTAGAAATTCACCTCGCAACCCTTTTATTTTATCTTTTTATAAGGCACTTTGCAGCTGATCAGTCATGTTATTTCGCTACGAGCCTATAAATGGCTAGATTCCCAAGGGCAAATCAGCAAAGCATAACTGGAGAGAGAGCAAACAAACTGTTTAGCTTTACTTGTTTACGAAATTGTGAAGAAATTTCACGCCTGAAAAAGTGGCATATTCGTCTTGACCAAGTTCTTTATTTCATAATATTGTAATGGACAGGAAGTTCTCGTGCCTGTGCCATATTTGGGCACCATGCCCGTATTTGTAATTATGCCTGTCATGTCAGTGCGCCATGTGTGTTCAGTAAATCAGTTCTACAGAGCAGCGTTGCAGTTTAGTTGTTTATTTCGGGGGCAGTTTAATTGTCCTTATTTCGGGGTATTCGGGTTGTAATAAGAACGGAGAGCTCGGTCTCCCAGTACAACCACGTGATTGCAAAAGGGCCTATTTTCATTGCACACGGCTGGTACTACCACGAATTCTTCCTGCAAAAAAAACTATTCTCACACTCATATTGATATGCGAATTACACTCTAATAACTTTCCATCCATGATTAAACAAACAGAATCACGTGTGTTGCGTCCTGCCTCGTCCCCAGGCGTCTCAAGTGTGTCGGAAAAATATCGCTAAAAAAAAAGATTTAACGTGACTGTGACTGAGAAGCGCTCCCGCAATGGACTCACCATTAGCGCCTCACCCTTCCCATGATGCCTTTCGCGCTAGTTCGCTCCCAATCGCTCTCGCCTCGAAAATCACTAAAACGCGCAACCTCGTCCCCAGGGTCTTCTCGGTCGTTTTTCAAAATGGCGGTTAGCTCAGAGAAGACCCTGGGGGAGGCTGAGTCACATGACCGTTTCGAAACAAAGGACAAACCTCATTCTCATGTCCTCAAACAATAGTCACGTGACTCAGCCTCCCCCAGGGTCTTCTCTGAGCTAACCGCCATTTTGAAAAACGACCGAGAAGACCCTGGGGACGAAGTTGTAAAACGCGCCCATTTAAGATCAGGTGGCATTCATTTGAATAATCAGAACTCATGGGAATGCCACGTGATCTGAAATGGGAGAACACTATGCCCAGGCAGAATAGATCTATTGCGTGCGATAAAGATGGCCGAGGTAGATGTTCAGTCGTTCCAAGCAACGACAATTCAACGACGTTTGCAATAAAATGCGAATGATCTTGGTATAAGATTTTTGTCCACTCATTACTCGAACTGCTGGCAGCATACCTGCCAACCTTGGACAAAGTGAAAACCGGGAGATCGGGGAAAGTGTTGTCATAACCTCGTCTCAAAACCAAAAACAAAAGTTGCTAGCTTAAAATCTTGAGATTTTTAAATGCAGAAATAGACTGAGTGAGTTGATTTCCCCGGAGATTTACGGTGAAAACCGGGAGATCGGGAGATTTCACTCAAACCGGGAGTCTCCCGCGCCTAAACCGGGAGAGTTGGCAGGTATGCTGGCAGATTCCTTCTTAAGCAAATTTTGATGCATAGTTTCCGGCCGTCTAGATGCCTAAAATATCCAAATTCCCCTACAAGATATGAAAGAGACAAATGTATCTCCGAGCGGATTCTCTCCACAACATTAATTTTGCATCTGCCCCTGCACACTCTGGAAAATCCGTTTCGATAGATTAGTTAGTTTTCAGAAGAGCCCTACCTATAAAAGTTTTATATAAAGCTTTTAGTTTCTTCGTAACTGAAAATATGCACTCAAGGGTGATTTTAATTTTAGACTTGGTACCTGGCGGTACGCCATCCTTCGCTGCTTGGCATTTGGCAATGTGCTGAAGTCTGGCTCGAATAATCTGGCAGTGATGGGACCGAGTATTTTCGATTGCGTTGTGGCCTTTGGCTTTGTTGGTCATAAAATAGCGTAGCACGTAATTTGTTTTTTTTAAAAGAACTTCGTTTTTCACTGGTTGCAACTGAGATCCTGTAAACAAATTTAACAGGACATATAATAAGTTAAGCTTAAGAAACTCCAAAAATAGTTGTCATAAAAAATTAATAAGTAACTTAAGTAATTAACTTTTATCAAGCTTAAGATGATTTCGAGCATTTTGGATTTGACTATGGCGATAAGCCTTGCTTCCGCTTGCTTGAATTCTTATATAGCAGTTCAATGAACACTTTATTACAACCAAACGATGCGTTATTCATGTTGCTATGATCGGTTATTTCGGCAGATGTTTTGTTTCTTAGTTTTTGTTTTGTCAGAACACGGTGCAAAACCTAGGCCAGCTCGAGCTTTAGTTCAGTACCTCGCAGTCTTGCACTTTGCTGTTATTCGAGCTCGTACTTACATGTTTTGTAGGCTCAGCGAATGCTTTCTAGTCCAACTTGCAATTAGAACTATGTGGGTGAATCTATTAAAAGAGAGCCAAGTCCAGTCCTGTAAAGAAGTCACTGTTCATGACTGTTGCACGTCATGCATGGAAAACACTGATGTTCAAAGTACTTACAGATGGTACGTACATCCGGGCAAGTATGTCATGCGGGCCACAGGTTACCCAGAGGTTGAGCCCAGCTTATTAAAATTTTGACAACCAAAACTAGATCAATATTTAATTGAGTATTTCTAGCCAGCTTTTTCATTGTGGGACTTTCTGGTCATTTCCACAACAGCAAGACTATAATATTTCTTGCAAAATGTCAAACCAAAAGTCTCACAGAGCATGGGAATGCCGCCGGATGCAGACTCTTAAGAAGGGGTGGCTAGTACAAAGGATATACTACAGAGTTCAGACCAAGGGGTGGCTAATCTTAAGGTTTTTACAAGAAATATGATAACAAGGGGGGTGGCTAGCCACCCTAATCATCCCCCCTAGATCCGCCCTTGAAAATGGTCGCTTTTTGAGAAAATATTTTGAAATTAAATTTATAATTATGTCTTCTTTTCGGGGTTCCGGTTTCGATTATCATATTTATTTACTACTCTTTTGCGCTGTATGATCCATTTTCGGCGTTTTGTAGGTGTGTGGTGCCCAATAAGGCCTCTTCTAGTAAATTTTGGTCATCTGTTTTTTTTTTCGCTGCACTATATTTCACCAACGTGATTTTAGATTTTCTGCGAATACGCGCGGGTTACCTTTGCCTTGGCCCAGGCCCTTTTGCCGAGACAACAAAATGGCGATCAAGAGTAGGAAGTTTCTCGAACATCTGTAAGTTTTGGTGGATCTTCCTGATTTTTTCGTAAAATTATCAGGAAAATACTTACAGTTCTTCCAAATAAGGTAAGGGAATCTAATAAGGAAATGTTGCAACGGCTTGCATTATAAATTACTCATTAAATTCGATAACGGCTTGCATTATCATTTAAACCTCTCCCTATAAGTATCTAAAACGATCATAGCCTTCAAATTTAATAAAAATGTGAAAATTTTCTTTGGCTTTTTGGGCTATTAGAGTACAACTTAGAGTACAACGTGATGTTAGGAGAACGTTGTAAAACCACGAGCCGCAGGCGATGATAATAGCGCCCACTTTAATATCGGTGAAATAGAGCATAGATTTGGACCAATCAGAGCGTGCGTTATATCGTAGCTATATTATAAAGCTCATCTAGTGTCAGAATTCAAATCAGTTCAACTTTGTCTGGATTGTCATGACTTAATCTGACAAAAGCTGCCAAGTCAATTGCAAATGCAACAAATTCATCCTAGAAGAGAATCGTCACGTGTTGTATGATCATATCGATAGAGCATGCTCCATTCAAGATGAATACAATAGATCCCTCGATGGGATTTAAATTTAAAGCCCATGGGGCGATCTATTGTAATCGTCTTTTGTGGAGCCTGCAGCATCGATACGATTATACAGCACGTGACGCCGAGTTCTTTGAGCCAAGTTTCGTTTTCAAAATAAAGATCTAATAGTGTGAAAGTGCATTTCGATCTTTAGCTAGGAACTTCCTGTAAGGCTGTTTCTCCCATTTGTTAACAGCTCTCCAGAAATTACTAAAATCAGTTGCCACAAGCACAAGCCAGACATTCTGAGTCCCGAATGGTTGTCGGCCTTAATTAGCAACTGTTCCAACTGTCTTTAGATGTTCAACTTGGGGTTCAACTGTAACACTTCACATATAACTCAATTTCATTGAGCACCTTGAGGCAGTGCTGTATCATCGGAACGAAATATCTGAATATATCTAGCTGCATGGCATCCACAGTACATAGTCTTGACGGAATGTACAATTGTCCTTTGCTTCCGAAAAGCTACTTCCTGTGGTCAATTTCGGTGTAAATTCACTGGCATATCACTCTATGTGTATCGCTTTTACATTAGTAATCCACTCACCTTCTGGGCGAATCCGGCAAGGCCCCAGTTATAACAACGAACACCATCTTAGTTAGGTTATCTAGTCTTCATAGACGTTTAGAGATCAGCTCATATATAAAGGAAGCCCGGTCAGACTCATTAGTAGACAAGGCTTTTGTGCACTAGTCAACCACATCATATTTGTTAGTCTTTTATGCTCCACTGAACGCCATTATTTGATTTGTGGTCATGCAGTATGATTATACTCAACGAAATAAAGTAATCTAGACCGTATATAATAGACCGCGCGAGGGCCGAGCTATATACAGCTATTTTCAGAATGTTTCCAACGAAAAAATATATTACAGCCCGCAGATAGCTAGGAAGCTAATCGAGGCGGGAAGCTATTTATTTGACTTATATAATAAAACATATATAGCCGTTGTCACCTCGCCGAATTTCAACCCAAAATTTGGGTTCAACCAATCAGAATCGACCTACGATTGTCTACTCTCAGTATTAGATAGGCAATCATTGCCGAGTTTCATATCGTGAGGGACTGCGTACGAATCCCTTAATATTACGACAGTCAAAACAACACCCACTTAGTAAGAAAGAGCACATCGATTTATGTAAAATCCGAAAATTTGGTGTTAATCGAATCAATACTGACCAAGATACAACAATTTCAAAACTCAAAAATTTAATTAGAAACGTATGGCGTTCGGACAAATCGACAGAAATGTCCGCACACCGTACGTTTCTTATTACATTTTGGAGTTTTTGAATTGCTATCTTTGTCAATATTGACCCAATTAACATCAAATTTTCGGATTTTGCACAGGTCATTTGGTCCATGATCCTTTGCGGGCACGCGCGACTGAGGGCGGGTCAGGGGAGGCCCAGATTGCCAGCAAAGGAAAAATACAAAATAGTTTCCAGTTCGAGGCTTTGGTTTTCCAGCCAGCAGGGAAAGGGACGAGGAACAGGTTTGATGAGGAACGGGGCCGTTGGGTGCCCTGTGGAATTTTATTTATAATCCATCCTTCCCTACATTCGATTTGTCTGTTAGATTTATTCTCAATACGTGTAGACTGTTTGTGTGAATTATGTTAGAGCTAGCCACATTTCAATTTGTTACTGGTCCTCTAGCCTGTGTGATGGCCTTTTCACAGACTTAAAACGCACAATTTACATTTTGTCCAACAATATTTAGTTAATTTAGTTTTCTACCCTTGTTGTCAGTTTTATGACTATAATTCATATTGATAATGCCGCTACCGACTTAGAAGACCCTCTAGGCAACACGTTTAGCACACGTGCAGAAAACCTGGCACACAGATAGTATTTTGTTAAAGCAATAGTTATAATTAAAACAAGGAAAAAGAGGGATTTGGCAGATGTGTGATAAATACTGCGGATAGTTGTTTGTGGACTTATGAGGCTTCCATTTTACACGATCCTACGTAATTGGTAATGGCACAGGTAATAGAGGGGGTAACGCTTGTTTTTCTGTATGTAAATAGTGTTTTGATTAAGATATAATGTATAGATTATCAGATGTATTTATATTAATAAGTGTATATAGGTGTATTTTAAGAATTTTAAATCTATAGTTTAATAGACGACCCCATCCAACGTTTTTAGCTGCATCATTATCGGAGCTCCGCTTTTAGGCAGTGCTCAGCCTATATATTATTACATGTTCATAACCCGCGGGTGATGAAGAAAGCTGTGACAAAACTGTCAGAAAATTTTACAGAAGCCTCTCACATTCCGAACCTCGTAGTGTATTAGTGGTGAATGCCATGCGAGACACCATTAATTTTAAAGAGTTCTTCGCGTAATGTCTCCTCCATAAAGGCGACATGACAATAATCAATTCACTTTCCTACCTTAAATCTGCAAAGTTTCAATTCTACACGAGATGTTTTTGAAGGATTAAATAGTAAAAAGGGCCTTTATAGTACTAGAGATATAAAGCGTGTGAACAAAACATTTTAAGCCATGATTTGAATTGGCATAAAAAAGTTTGCCATGTAGCACTTTGGTGCACACAAACGTGTGACAATGTTCTGTGAAAATACTAATGCCGTCGAAAGTGGCTAACCAAATAAGTGGTTTGGCTTTGTGGTGGCGAGTAATTTAACGAGGAAAGACATTTTGAAACGAATCTGTTTCTAAAGCTCAATTGTCTGTCTATACGAGACAGGGTCGGACAAGAAATGACATGTCAACCTCGATCCCAGGGCCTCTGGGATCGAGGTTGATGACGTGGTTTAAGGTCAGTGCTTCCAACAAAGACGACGCGGTGCGTGGCGCACAGATGACACCAAAACGTCAACCAAGCAATCTTTAACACTGTGTAGGGTACAAGTAAAACATATATTTTCTCTCACTTGTTAGCGCCCGCAACGAAAAAGAAAACCGTGAAATAGATGATATTTTTAATGATATTTATGTACTTTATTTGTTTACGTTGTTTTCTTTATTATAGCGGAGCTCCAGCGCGGGCCGAAGGCCCGCGCTAGCGGAGCACCATACCTAAGAGAAAAACGTATAGTATACTATCGAGTTGATTTTTGAACGTCACGGGCATTATGGATCTTTTTGATGACGTCATTGATGACGTAAGGGCACGTGACTTTGGTATAGAGTTCCTCTTATGGTCTTTGGAAATTTGTCCAAGTTTGGCTTCTATAGAAGCTACCCTTCGGGAGATATGATTTTTTCTTTATTTTTCTGGTATTAAACCTATAGCGTACGCCGTCCGTCCGACGTCCGTCCGTCCGTCCGTCCGTCCGTCGTCCGTGTACACATGGGAACCCTGTGGTATGCAAAGAAAAAATTATATCTCCTCAAGGGAACACGCTAAGACAACCATACTTAGGATATTTTGTCTATGCCACAAGGGGGTGCTGTAACCCGGACACGTGATATGACGTCATCGATGACGTCATCTATGCTTGAAAAATGAATATCTCGTGAAGGGAAGACTCTAAGACAACCAAACTTGGGTAGTGTAGTCCAGGCCACCAGATGAGCGAAATGAAGTGGTCACGTGATATGACGTCATCGATGACGTCATCTATGCTTAAAAATGAATATCTCGTGAAGGGAAGACTCTAAGACAACCAAACTTGGTAGTGTAGTCTAGACCACCAGATGAGCAACATGAAGTGGTCACGTGATATGACGTCATCGATGACGTCATCTATGCTTGAAAAATTAATATCTCGTGAAGGGAAGACTCTAAGACAACCAAACTTGGGTAGTGTAGTCTAGGCCACCAGATGAGCGAAATGAAGTGGTCACGTGATATGACGTCATCGATGACGTCATCTTTGCTAGAAAAATTAATATCTCGTGAAGGGAAGAGTCTAAAAGAACCAAACTTGGGTAGTGTAGTCTAGGCCACCAGATGAGCGAAATGAAGTGGTCACGTGATATGACGTCATCGATGACGTCATCTTTGCTAGAAAAATTAATATCTCGTGAAGGGAAGACTCTAAGACAACCAAACTTGGGTAGTGTAGTCTAGACCACCAGATGAGCGAAATGAAGTGGTCACGTGATATGACGTCATCGATGACGTCATCTATGCTTGAAAAATTAATATCTCGTGAAGGGAAGACTCTAAAAGAACCAAACTCGGGTAGTGTAGTCTAGGCCACCAGATGAGCGAAATGAAGTGGTCACGTGATATAACGTCATCGATGACGTCATCTATGCTTGAAAAATTAATATCTCGTGAAGGGACGACTCTAAAGCAACCATATAAACCATGTACACATGGGAATCCTTTCATTCACATAGAAAATTATAACCACGAGCTCCGCTTTTAGCCAGTGGCTAAATCTATATATTAAAAATCTAGCCATAATCTATAAAGATACAGCCGTATGTTTGGGTTATGCAATTCATATGTACTGCTCATTTTCCAGTACTAAACGTACTAAACACTCGTATGCAATGAATAATAAGCATCTGAAAAGAAACAACTGCTTGTACATTATGTGACCTTATCGTCATGTTGCCTGATATGCGATTTTCGCGATGAGCGGCATACTATCTCTTGTCATGTAAAATGCCGTTTCGTGCAGAATATCTGCTGCTTTTCGACACCTCTACCTTTTAAATGCTTTGTAGCGTTTCCTTGCTATTTTTTATGAGACTTAGAAAGTAACGGAACCGACGTCTTAAAGTGATTTTGGCGGCTTTCAACGACGCGTTGTAGTTCCGACACCAAACAACAACATTGCACAGTAAAACGGCAATTAGCATTTTTTATGAACACTGTTTTTCGTCCTAAAAGCTTTAGAGACAGTAAACATTTCTAGTTGAATGCTCTCAAGAAGGTATAACAGTGCTCTTTAGAATTATAATGGAGAAAAGTAGTTGACATAAAAAGGATTGTGTTTTCCCCCTAATGTTGATCATTTGGTACGCTGGTATATTGATAAACTGCAAACAGAGCAACATTAAGACAGAGGACACAGGTTTTCACCTGCTTCAGATAGACAATAAAAATGTTTTATGTTGCCGAATTCTGCCATTAGAAAATAATAAAAAAGATATATTATAAATTGGAATTGTATATTGATATGGCAAAAAGCAGTCTGTAAGATGTTAGTACTGATACCTTAAGGCATATTTTTTATCTTTTCGTATCCACGTATCTTGCAGCAGTGCAGTAATTTTCTTTCACTTTTTTTTTACAGTCCATGAATAAGCGCATAAAAAGTGTGTGAAGAAATGTTTCTTCCCAATAAGAGGCCAACACCGACAGAGAGTGATTTTTTCTGGGTCGGACATCCATTCTGACAATTGAGGGAATTTTTGCTAACAACATGTAGCCCGGCCCCATTCCTCCATATACACTCTGATTATCATTGCGAAGAGATTTGTGATACGCACATCAGATATTGGTTTTCTGTTAACGATATCCGCGTCCATAAAAATTCAACCAGGATGCGACCAGCGGATCTTTGCTATATCCCTCCTTGTCTGTGGCCCCCATGCAAAGATAATTGCTATCACTAATGTCGGTTTGTCTAATTTGCAACGAATTCTCGAAAAATTCTGGAAATAAAACCATTGGGTCCTCTCCATCTTCTTTCCCGTTTTCTGCTGAGTCATGATTTTTCTGTCCGGCTGATCTTTGCTTTACACTTCTGTGCGCAAACAAGTGCGGTAAGCTTAATTTTCGACGTCTTGGAGATAGTTCTTCTTTTCTGCAGGTTAGTTTCCCAGGATCAGTATTTCGTCTGGAATTTCTGGCAGAGCACTCGGGTCCGTTCCCGCATAGTTCGGCTCGTGCGTCGTGCTCGCGCTCCTCTAAAATTGTACATAAAGCTGTGGAGTAACGAGCGCTGGGGGAATATTTCCTTCCAAGTCGCATGTTTTTGCTCAAAACATGTTTTTTTATCTAGAAGGAAGAATTGATTGTTTCATCGCAAAGCCTGATAACTTGTTTTGTTCGCGACCTGCGACGAGCCAGCTAATCGCGCAAACCCTAACGCATTATGGTGAGTTGTTTGTCTGTGGTCGAGCTCTTAGTACTATTTCTGACTTCATGCATAATTCATCAACGGATCTTGGCATTACGCGATATACGGCGAGATAAAAGCCTGCTAAAGTTATTTGTCTGCCCTACAGGTTCTCGATAGCTGAGGAAATTAAGTTTTAAATGCCGCAAAAGGTTAGGGCTACTCTTTAATATCTACGAATGTCACTGAAAGATGGATTAAAAATGACATTTTTTACCACCATATTGAAAGGAGGTTCCACGCAGACTAGTCAGATTCTACGACTCCTTGTTCCCTTTTTTGTCTTTTTAAAAGCTCTTCTTGTCTCAAAAGCACAACTGCACAATATGATCAGATGATAATTTTCACGGGCGATATTTAGCATCATTGGGGTGGGGTAAGAAGGTTTTGACGTTTCATCGTTTCAAAGATGTCTCGTTCTCTTTTGTCTTTGCACTTATTCCTTATATTAATATTATGATTATTGCATCTCAAAAGCACAACAGCAGAGTATGATTACATGATAAATTTTCTGGCGCATTAGAATAATTTCGCATTGGGTTGAGGTAGATTTGCTCTCTCGTTCACTCCAAATTTGACTTTTCGTTAGGGAAAAACTTAATCCGCGAGATAATGCCTCTATCCAATACCACAGACCACAGAGGACCACAGGAAAAGCACGACACAAATCGTCTTTCCAATTTGAAAATAACAATGAGTTGTGCCGATATCGCGGGAACTGACAGCCTATCACACACAAGGAGGACAAGTCAATGATAACATGACGTTCGACGCCCCAAGGAGTTCTAAAATACGGACTGGCCGGTTTTCGGCATACCCGTGGAGGAATTGATAAAAACAAATTCGCGCCTCCTTAAAAAGTAATGGTTATGAGAAAAATTAGAGGTGGAGAAAACTTACTTTCCAGTAAAATAAAATGGTTTCAGCATGATAGAACGAATTTGATGATAACTCGGAAATGTAAATAGTCCAGTTATGAGGTAGTGCACTTGTATCGAACATGTATGCACTACAAAACAACAATAATAAACTAAAATTGAATTTATTGCAGGGATCATACATTATTTTAACCACAACGCTATAGTGCGTTCGTTCTAAACCCAAATTCTATCGAGCATCAAGTTGTCTACTAGATATGAGAGATATGGATTAGATCTAAAGCAGTAAAATGACCATAGGAAGGCAACTGGAGATTACTACGTAATATCCTTGCAGGACTTGCCTCAAGTCGTCCTCTATGTTTCTCCTTAGAGCAAGTGAAAAAAAAGTGCACGGTAAAAAGCCAATTAAAAAAAGTGGAACAACGGACTTTGGGAAGTCTAAAGATATCCTTGCCGACCGGAGCACATCACAGGTGCTAGTTTGCTGGTAGTCTGTCGCTGTTTGGCGAACTCTTCCCAGGCGCGTAGTGTAGTTACCTGTACCCAAATTAATGTGCACGTGCCGACTCGTAAAGCCAACCTTTTACAATAGATCGACACAAGAGTGGATTACCAAGAGTTTCCATATTTACTATGTGCGCCCGAATCACAGTCAGAAAAGTGTCTATTTTTAGAACTAGGTTTCCTGCTAAAATTCGTCATCCACAGGGTTCCCACTTTCTCGCCACGCGAAGAGTTGTGAGATCCAGCCTAAATTAAATCACAGATCATTCGAAAAACCTTTAAAGTCGCAAAGATATTGTAGGATATTCTCTATTTTCTTGTGTGTTGGGTATACGATGAATTCAGGGCAATCAAGAGGGGATTCGAATACTTTCGCGCGCGAAATTCAAATCTAAAAATAGACACTTTGCTGACTGTGATGTGGACAAATAAATTACGAAAGATTCTAACCTTTAATCTTTAATTTAAATAATTGCACTTAGCATAATACTAATATTGCAATGGGGTCAGCGTGACCCACTACCTTGCTGCTCTAAAGGCGGCTAAACTGTCGGCTAAACGTGTACTTGAAGGCATTAATATTAGCGCCAATAGCTCTAAACTTATATTGGTGGCCTCTTGTGCTTGAGTACCCTGGAACTATTTCTTTTGGGAACGGTATAGACACGAGCCCAGAATTTATTTTGAAGAACATATCTAAGTCCCACCACAAACGCCTAGTCTCCAGAAGGGGCCAGTCCAGCGACTCCAGCATACTAGTGACGCTGCTCGTTCGGGTGTAGTTGCCGGTAACGAAGCGAGCCCCGCGCCGCTGAATAGATTCAATGGCGGCGCAGTCTTTCTTTGTGTAGGGTGACCAAGCCGTGGTGGCGTATTCGGCTATGGGTCTTACTAAGCTCAGATACGCCCGCGCCTTGATATCTCTGCTACAGGAAGACAAGTTTCTCTGTAGGACGCCCAGGACTCTGTTTGCTTTCTTCTTGACCTCATCGCATTGTTTAGCCCAGTTTAACGTGCTGGAGATGTAAACACCCAGGTACTTCTGAAATTGAACTCCCTCAAGTGCCACGTTGCTGATGGTATATTGACGGTACGAGGAAATCTCTTCAGAGTGACTGACATTACCATGCACTTCTTAGGTGCGAATGACATTTGCCATTTGGCAGCCCATTCTTCAAGGGAGTTGAGATCCTGCTGAAGGGCTGCGTGGTCCAATGGGGAGGCGATGTTGCGGTACAGCACGCAATCATCCGCGTAGAGCTTGATACTGGATGAAACACTGGCGGGTAAGTCGTTAATACACAACAAAAACAGGATGGGCCCTAACACAGTTCCTTGAGGGACCCCGGACTGGACTGGAGACCAGAGAGATGACGTCCCGTTAACTACGACGCGCTGCCGACGGTTGGAAAGGAAGCTGCGAAGCCAGGCGTTGAGGTTTCCGCGAAGCCCGTAATAATTCGCTTTGAGTAGTAAGCGCTCGTGCGGTCCGCACGAATCGAACGCTTTCGCGAAGTCCAGGAACACTACGTCAACCTGGCCGTGTGTGTTAAGGTCCTGGCCCATTCGTGTGTGATGGTTATTAGCTGTGTCTCGCATGAGAGCCCTTGCAAGAAACCATGCTGGTCGGGAGAGATGATCGAATTTGAGGACAGATGGCGCGCCACTTGACAGGATACCACGTGCTCCATGACCTTGGAGACGAGTGACGTCAGGGAGACGGGGCGATAGTTCGCAGGGTCTGATTTTGCCCCGTTTTTGAAGATCGCAGACACGTTTGCGTCCTTCCAAGGTGTTGAGAAAATGCCTGAGTCGTGAGACTGTTGGAAAAAGGAGGCAAAAACCGGGGCTAGTTCTGTGGCAGCTATGCGGAGGACACTTGCTGGAATTTGGTCCGGTCCGCACGCCTTGTCCGGTCTAATGGACTCGAGCTGCTTCTTTATCCCGTTCCTTGTAAAACGAATGTCTGGCATATCGCTGAAAGGCGAAGTAGGAAGAGTTGGAAGGTTTTCTAGTCTCTCTTTGGTATATACACTCTGGTATTGTTCGCAGAGAGCCTCCGCTTTGGCGTTATCGGTAGAGCAAACACGATTATCCCAGAACAGGGCCGGGATTCCCATTGATTCCGTACGGAGAAGCTTCAGATAGGACCACGCCCTTTTGGCACCACTTTGACAAGTGGGGCCGTCCTGAGAGCCAGGTGAAAGTCCTCCCATAACCTCGTTCAGGTATCTGTTGTGGGCGCCACGCAGGCGCTTGGTAGTTTTGTTTCGAAGACGCCGATAAGCGAAGAGATGTTTAGGGGTACCAGTGCGTTTGGCGCGCTTATGTGCGCGATTGCGCCTGTTCATCATCCGCTTTACTGATGTAGTGACACAAGGGAGGTGGCGCTTTGATTTCGACATTTTTGAAGGGCACGTGAGCTTCAATGGCCTTGTGGATGTTCTCAGCGATGGTCGTCCAATTATCGTCCACTGAATTAACTCTTGTTAATCTACTCTTGATCGACAGTATTATTGATCATGCAGCAGTATTGTTTAGCAGTCTTTGCTGTTCTTTTTCAAGTCTTTTGGTTAGCTTTTAGCAGTGGAAAAACAACAAGGAGACCAATGCTAGTAGTAATTATGGGCAGGGCATAATTCATCTACATCTAGTTTATTAACTGATAAAACTTGCGCATAACTTCAGTATAAATCATATATATGTATTAAAAATATACAATTTCATGAATAAATAGATATTCTCAAAAATATCTAGAGAAATAAACTCTTAAAATCATTGGTCATTCTCTGTCATATGTTTGATAAGCTCCTCCTTAAACTTAGTGTGATCCTCTATATTTGTGGCATTTTAAGGCATTCTAGCCACAGGATATCGGCGCTCCCCCTGCTCTGTTCTGCCCGCGCCTCTCGCGCACGGGCAGGACCAAGATCGAGCTCGTCGCTTTTCTCGTCCTAACGCCCGTGGCCGCCAGTACCGTGATGCATTTCTGTCATGTCACTTCCCATATTCAAGATGGCCGGCGGCTGACAAGAACTCTATGTACTTCTTCGACCTAAAAACGTGGTTTAGAACGGGAATCCAACATGTCTGGCAATGACCCGATAACCTTAGCATCAGTGAGGGAATACATACAGAGAAACGGCAGTAAAGTGAGAAACCATGACTTAATTACGCACTTTCGCCAGCAACTTAACGATCCCGTCAATAAAGGTAAGAAGTTGTTACCCACTACTACTAGGTAATGTAGATGATTAGCTCGATGTGAACTGTGTTAGTGGGTTAGAGTTTTACCAGTTATATTAACATCTTTTTTGTTTATCCCACAGGGAGGTCAGAGCAGATTTCAAGGAATTTGTGCATCAGCTGACTACGGTACAGACCATAGATGTAAGTGAAATTCCAAGCTTTATTCGAACTTTGGTCCACATTCTTCTAGTACCCTTCAATTTCAAATTGCGGTTGTTAAGGTTATTAACAACTCTTCAATATTAAATTACCCTCTACGGTAATTCATTATGCACACAGAGTATCTATAGGGCCTTTATTTGTAGACATATTGCCGTCCAACTTCGTTGTTTAAACATAAATTTGACATGATCACCAGTCCAGATGAAAATATCAAGCCGTCATACATAACAGATCATATCCAGCCGATCATTATTTTTTTGTTGCGTTAAATGATTATGAGTATAGTTTTTTTCTCTTATCATGTCAGGAGAATTCAGAAAAATACCAAGACTGCATTTTTGCATTTTATTGCTGCGAGGCCGCAGGCCGAGCAGCGACACTAATCTTTACCCATTTTGCCATGCGCGTTATCTTTACCCATACCTTTTGCCATTTCCCCCTATCTGCGCGTTTTCCCTCTGTGATCTGCGCGGATTTTTCTATCCGTGACCTCCTGTTTCAGCTTGGCGTCTGTCTGGCAATCCTAACCTCGTTTTCAATCCGGAATCTTAATTGATTGATGTTTTATGCGGGATCTCACTTTCGTCTTTGAAATAGAACGGTTGAGTGACAGTTTGAAGAGCTGAGTTTCGTGTATCAGAGTTAATTTGTTTCACTTTAGTTTTCATCTATCGGCGGATCGCGGGTGGTCACTTGTTTATTCGATTTTTATAACCCAACCCACACCGCACCGCACTGATATCTTATATCTCTCGAGGTGATCTCTCCTTCGCTCGTACAATTTTTGTATTGGAAACAAAATCTCACGGTTAGCACAAAAAACCGTAGGATCCCCAAAAGCCACGCGTGAAACGCGGAAATCGAAGAGGTCAAAGTGGCGAGTAGGGCTCGTTTGCGATCCCCCGCACTGTTAAATTCTCAATCATATGATATATTTTCCCGCTGCGATCACCCGCCGCACTGTTAATTCTCCATCATATGATATTTTCCCGCTATATCAAATACTTCAAATCAGATGATTGATTGTTTTGATTTCAGACATGTTGCAAGAGTTAAATAAATATCCTCGCAGCACTCCGCTTTCTTTCAGAAACTTCTAGTTAGTCTGAATAAATGAGCAAAAAATGTGATTTTAGATTTCTATTGATGATTGCACACTAGACACTATGGTCAGCAAGTGGTAAATTCAAGACATGAGAAGATAAGCCATGAACTGACAAGAATTTGAGCTTGAAACTTCAACTATATCTTAGTGATCTCATATATTTAACATATTGTCACATCTCATATTATTAACCTTATTCAAATAAAAATCTCTGAAGACAAGGATATCTGTTCAGTGTGTCCAGTTTTGCTCAATAAACTGAATACAGTAGATTATGGTATAAGGTCTGTATTCGAGTCCTCTATATTAGAAATTTTGATCCAGAGTTTTCACTTGACCTGACATTGTCCAATCAAACTCCTTGTGTGGTCGGACATATTTGCAAATTGGTTGGACATATCAGAAAAAACACAACATGGCATAAAGTAACGGTTGTTTATTGCTCCATTAAAATTCTTGCTGATAATGATTCATATTAATAGAGAATAATACATGGATGCGCAGGGATATGGAATTTATCTTTGAGTGTTCAAAGTTTGATATTCTCATGAGTGAGCACAGCAAACGAGAGAGAGATCAAATTTGAACACAAGAACATAAATTTCATATCTCCAAGCACCCATGTATTATTCTGTTTATTATATTAACCTTTCTGTTAATTTTTTTTGTGTGAAAAATTTTCGCTACAGTGGCCATTATCGTAATTTTTCACACATGCAAATTACAGTATTTCTCAGTGGCCGAAATCCTGATAAAACATAAATGGTTTATATAATAAATTGATCGGACAATGTCTGATGACTGGCTGCAGTAATTTCCAGCTCTGTTTTTTGTTTTCCTGTTTTTGTTTCTTCTTAAAGGAGAGAAATATTTTGTCCTCAAGAGGCCTAAGGAAGCTCCAGCTGTGCTTCGTAACCCCCCACAAGGCCCCACCATGCCTCACACAAGCCACGCCCAGTCTCTGCAATGCCTGTGGCCAGGCATGCCAAGATGTTTGAAGATCTAGCAACTAGACAGGGTCAGATGCAAAGAAGCCGTTCAGAAGATCAATCAATGAATGAGCTTCCAGATAAGGAAAATCGCCCAAGGGAGGGGAAGGGTGGGGAGAAAGACCAATCTTTAGAGCTGGGTCAGTGGACAGTGTTGATGTAAGTATGTACCAGTTACATATTAATAATAGTCCACATCTTTGAGCACACTCTAAGTGCTCAAAATGAACAGATATTAGCAGTCACAAACAATTTTGCATCTGATAGAATACATTTTGGTCATGGAAAGAGAAGTTCTAAATGCATAGTTGGAGGCAAACTTCAAGAATTATCCACAAAACTAGGCAATATTTTTGTGATTAATGGCACAATGAGAAATATTTTGGTCACTTTTGCAACTGTGTTGGTCACAATTTCAAGCCCTGAATCAGATATTGTTGCACATCCTTTTTAACTGCATTAGGAACATAGCCATTATTACACATTACACAATATTAATTAATTAAACGAATTATTAAATTGAATGAAATCCAGTCAACAGGTACTGGTAGTGGCCAGAGCACTCCAAAAATGCAGAGGAAAGTTTTCCACCCCGGAAAGGATCCAGTGAGGCTGACAGAAACTCATGCAACAGAAGACATGGTGGGGTATCAGAAGGCTTAAAGAGCCTGTGTCAGCTGCCATTGGGCAATTCAGAAAATAAAGGTACCCTCCCCACCCACGGGCACTAGTTTTTGACCCCCCCATGCATCCAGATTTCCAAAATGGTTTCCCCTCCCCCCCCCCCCCCCCCCCCCCCCCCCCCCCCCCCCCCCCCCCCCCATGCATATAGAATTCCGGGCAGGTTAAAGAAATCCAGCTTCGAAAACCCCCCCTTGCAATCAGAATTCCGAGCTCTTAAACCCCCCCATCCCATCGGAATTTCCAAATGCCGCCCGGGGGGTACCTTTATTTTCTGGAATTGCCCATTTTGACAGCATAGCAGCATACCAAGTCAGAGAAAGCATCCATTTCCACTGGCTGATTAAGTAATAGGTCAGCAATTTTCAGGATTGAATTAGGTAAATCAAATTTGAAACTTTGTTTTTAGATGTTGATTTAGAGGTTTTTTACAAGTAATTCGTCTTCTAATATCGAACAAATAAGAAAGGAGTGGCTGACGTGGGCTCTTTAAAGGAGAAGTATTGTAATGTTATGAGCAAAACAAAAGAATGAGTTCAAAAGTGGTGCTGAGTCACTAACAGTGTGCCTCCCACCATCCTTGGGGATCCTTGGGGATCCTTGGGGATAGTGTGGTGGGTTTTTAAATGAGGCACACAGCAGTAGAGGAGGAGGGGGAGCATGAGAAAAGGGGAGTAGAGGGAAAGGATGAGGTCAATAAATAATAGTGGTCAATTTAATGTGTAGTAATATAAGAAGGGCCCTCTAGCATTGTTAGTAGTGTATAAGTAGCATAAGTAAACTTTACTGTACTATTATTAATTAAGTAACATTTTGTGTTTCTAATTTTATTACAGGCTGAAGATCAGGATGTTGAAGGTACAGTGAATTATTTATAGCTCATCGAAATTAAAGACATAAAATTATTAATTATCTATGCACACTCAATTTCAGCTTTGCCCTACAGAAGAAAATTAAAGAGATAAAATTATAAAATTATCTAATACCTCTTTCCCTTTTTTACTACAACAGTATGGTACATTTTAGTTTTAAACTATACAATTTATTAATTATCTATACATGCTAGATGTCAGCTTTGTCCTACAGAAAAAATAAAGAGATAAAATTATCTATATCTCTTTTTCCCTTTTTTTCTACAACAGTATGGTACATTTTAGTTTTAAACAAAGAGAACATACTTTTAGCAAGATTGACTTTGCTAAGAATAACACTCATGAAAATCCAAACTCATTTGTCATCCTTTTGAAAGTAAAAATATTTAATGCTGAAATGAGGGTTGTATTGTTCTATTTTCTTGTATGTATTTATTAAAAAAGAAAAATACACATTTAAATGAATCTAAACAATTGTATTAAAAAACTCCATAATATATGGATCCTTGTTGGCTTTTTAGTTTTGTCAATAAGAATCAATTTGACTTACTTTAGAAAATAAACATCATTAACTACTTCTATACAATCCCTTTGCTTACATCTTATGCAATTATTCATGCAAAGACTACTTTCAATTTAAATACCTGCAGTTTATATTATTATACTATGTAGCTTTATGACAAGCTCTTATCGCGACACCATAATTTCCCCTTCAATGGAATTATTTTTCCACACAATTTTATGGCAGGAAAGAATCACCAAAAAAGTAAGGGATCAAAATGATTTTTTAATAACTTCATTAACCAGCAGTTGTAAAATATTAACATGTGGGAAATTTGTATGATTAGGGATATTCAAATTCTTTAGTTGTTTCTCTGTCACTTTGGTTTTGGTGGCTTCAAGACTAAACAGCCAGAATTATATAATTCCAGAAGTTAAAAAGGTAAAGAATTATTGTTGAAAAGGTGTGTCAACTGATTTGTTGCAACTTTAGCCTTTTTTCACAGGATTTGGTTGTCAACATTCAACTTGACAGTTTTAAAAACTAATAGAATCACACCATCATCCAAATATATTTCTGGCACAATGTACCTATTATTCACTAGGCTGTTGAATTGCTTTTGAAAGAAGTACTCACTTCATTATCTGGTTGCCTTTTGCCACCAGTGGTTTAGGAATTTTGCTGTGATAGAAAAATTGGAATATAATTTTATTGTGTTATGGTCTGTATTGTTTAGAGCATTTGAGCCTTGGTTGTTGCATGTTACTGTAAAATATTAGATAGCTAAATGTTAAATATAACAATAATAATATGATAAATATATTAAGGTTTTGTATGTTGAAAAAGGCTGTTGTGTTTGAATTCCTTGTATTTGCATGAAATTTTGACTTTCTGTACAATTGCATGACATTTTGTACTTATTGACCATGTGATGTTAAAAATTCATGTGCTAATGTCTGAATAAGAGGTTCAACATTAGAGTTACATTATAATATTGTTCTATTTGACAAAACTATAATATTTTCAAGGTAAACAGGTGCTACATGTATACCATACTACATTATTTAATTCCTCCAAACAGGAGAAAATTAATGAGACTGGAGAAGTGTATTTTTTATTTGAAAGCCTGTGGTCATTTGGACTTGCTTGGGGACAAAGCTGTACCTTATTTATTTGGGGGAGGTTCCATAGAACCAGACTTCTCAATAATCATATAATTATTTTGATTATAAATTAAGAAAAGTGTTCTTACTATAATATTATTGTTTTTTTAACTTGATTTTTGTATTGGTACTGCTGTAGTTTTGTTAGTTAGCCGAATGAATTTTACTCAACAGTCATAATTCATTATGGTATTATTTTATTATGTCTGGGATGTCTTGAGTCTTGAGGTCAACTCAGATTTTCTTGTTGTAGTCATTTGCAATTGTTGTTTTTTAATACTGCTCATTAAATTATCAATAGTACATATAAATGTATAATTTCAGAAATGATCCATACCCCTAACATGGAGGAATTTTTCCTGAGGACTGACCCATCCCATGGAAATTATCAGTAAGAAATACAGTGGATGGATCTTTTCTAAAATTACACATGTCTTTGATGTTTTAGGGGATGACTTGATGAATATTCCTACGATTCAAGTGAGTAGAGATAGGAGGAGCAGAAGAAATGTGCTTAATGGATTAAAATGAATTAGAAAATAACACCTACTGTATGTTGTATTGAGAATGTGCGCATTCTGATTGGTCAAAAAGCGTGTTTGTAAGAGACCTGAGAACACGATTGTCACGCAACGCTGTCGCGCGTGTGTATGTTATTTTCTAAAAGCAATAAAAATACTTTCTGCGTGCTCTCTCACGCCGGGCCTATAAGGATCAAAAATCGCCGGGTTTGTTCTAACTTTGTGAGTTTAATCCAATCACTACCATATTTCATATGTAAATAGTACTCATGAAATTAACAAACATAGTCCTTTTGGAATTTTCAAATTAACGAATTTTGGCGGGAAAATGACGTCATCAATCTTACACCAGAATTTTAAATCGATCATATGAACTTTTTATGACTTCGATATGAAAGAGCTCATTGAGATAGCCACAAACCGAAAAGATTATTGAAATATCTCTTCCCCTTGAGAAGTTTATGAGTATTTAAGTTTGCAATGTCCGCCATTTTGTTTTGGTCAGCGGTCCGTGGAAATACAAACTTAAAATATCCATAACTTCTTAACGGGATGAGATATTTCAAAAATCTTTTCGGTTTTGTGGCTATCTCAATGAGCTCTTTCATAACCGATTCTCAAAAATTTCATATGATCGATTTGAAATTTTGGTTTAAGATTGATGACATCATTTTCCCGCCAAAATTCGTTAATTTGAAAATCTAAAATGACAGTGTTTGTTAATTTCATGAGTACTATTTACATGTGAAATTTAGAAGTGAATGAATTAAAACTCACCAAGTTAGAACAAGCCCTGCAATTTTGTACCGGCTGCCGGGGCTCTAAAAACAATATGGCGACATTGCAAACTTAAAATATTCATAACTTCTCAAGTGAATGAGATATTTAAAAAATCTTTTCGGTTTTGTGGTTATCTCAATGAGCTCTTTCATATTCAAGTCATAAAAATTTCATATGATCGATTTAAAATTTTGGTGTAATATTGATGACGTCATTTTCCCGCCAAAATTCGTTAATTTGAAAATTCCAAAATTGCTATGTTTGTTAATTTCATGAGTACTATTTACATATGAAATTTGGTAGTGATTGGATTAAAACTCACAAGTTACAACAAACCCCGGCGATTTTTGATCCTTATAGCCCGGCGTGTCTGGTTTCTTACAAACACTCGGGAATGTTGGTCGAACTGATAAAACTTGAAGTTTTGATCAGTTCTCCCAACATCCCCCTCGTTTTTGTAAGAAAGCAGAGAGCACGCGGAAAGTACTTTTATTGCTTAATTATAGGAACTTGATTCAAATTATATTTCTCTGTATGTTAGTGAAGTTTGAAAAGTTGTTAGTTGGCTATTTTGGCTATTTTGGCATGTGTAAGCATGTTGTTTTAGCAATCAACAGTACTGATAAATGAATTTTTAAGTGCACATTACATAGATAGAGCGGTTTTCACATGACTGTCGTGAAAACAATTGCAATTGAGCAATCACTAGCCAATCAGAATCGAGAGAAATCACGACTTGCTCCTAAATGGCTTTTTTCTCAGCCAATTGCAAGCCGAACCAATTCCTAAGTAATTACGCAATTGTATTTACTACAGAATTTGATTGGCTGAGAAAAATGAGCAGCCAATGAGAACGCAAAGCAATCGCAATTACATAACACGTGTTGACAGTCATGTGAAATCCGCTCTATCCAATGACATGGACATTACCTGTAGCTTGTTTTCTGCATTTTAAAGCTTGATGCTCTGGAAAAAGAATGGATGCTAACAACAGCAAGAGGCAACAGAGCCCACATTATGTGTCTGCTGGAGCAGGAACCTAGTCTAGCCAAGAAAAAGGTAAAGGATTTCATATAACTGTGAAAAGTGCTGCCACATGGTGCGGCACAGTTGCTGCCACAGCATGGAACCTGACCTGCTGTTGATACAGAATGAAAATGTGTAGTAGCATCATGGTCATACGAAATCTGCTACCAGATTCAATAGTTTTAAAGGGTTATAAATACACATTTATTTAAATCTATCAAGCCAAAAGAGCAATACCACAAAGATGTCAAATAATGGCATTCCTTAAGCAATTATTATGATAAACAAGTTGCACTTAATGTAAAAAATATAAGATTAAATCATGGTGTTGTTAATTTTGAGGTTTTTTAAGCATTATTGTGTTTACAGTATTTTTTTATTAAATAGTGGTCTGGAACATGCTATTAATTTTTTTTTTGTTTTTTTTTTGTCCAAACTTTCTTCTTGTCGCAGGACTTTACCTCTGTAAGTATTGCATGTACATTTAGGTGATCACCATGTAATTGTTTTATTGTGCTGTGACTTCCAACAAACTAATGTTTGATTTTTTCCCACTATGGCACATCTCTTTGGTGGTGTAACTCCAACAGGTGTAAGTATTTGTTATTTTGGCCAAATATTCAGTCAACCCATTAATTTGGTACATACATCTCTTGACCAAACTGATTTTTCTTTATTTTCTTTCTTTCTTTCTGTATGTTCTGGTGTAATGCTGACTCACTCACTCACTTTAGTATGTAAGTATGCATTCAGACAGTCACATTTTTATTAAATATTCTAATGTACCTTTCAGCATTGCAGTAAAAAGCAGAGGCAGGACCTTGGCCAGAAAATTATTTACCTAACCTACAATGGGTATTTTATTTTAAGTCAGGGACATTCAGTGATTCGATTTTGAGAAGATTTACTGAGAAATCCCTTGCAAGGAACCTTTAGACTTGAGACATTGACTACATGTGTCTTAGTTTTCGTCTGTAGAAGAATAGCTATAAATCAGGAACTGCTACCATTAAAAACAAAACATTTTGTCCACACTAATTTATTGTTGGTTAAACTAATTAGGTTCACAATTTATTATCCAACAATGCTGAACCCATAAAATCGGCTGTTGGGAATGTTTTGCATCACGAAGTGTAGTATTCTGTTTGATACCTTATGTCTTATTGTGATACCATATGTGTTATTGTGATACCATATGTGTTATTGTGATACCATATGTGTTATTGTGATACCATATGTATGTGTTATTGTGATACCATATGTGTTATTGTGATACCATATGTGTTATTGTGATACCATATGTGTTATTGTGATACCATATGTCGTGTTATTGTTTGATAGACTGCTCTACACTGGGCAGCTAAACATGGAAGAGATGATGTGGTTGCCATGGTTCTCAGAGCTGGAGTTGATGTCAACACTAAAACGGTAAGATTAAAGAGCCCTGGTCAGCCAATCCTTTGTTATTGCTTTCATTCAATATTAGAAGAAGACTTACATGTTGAAGACTCGGGACACACTGAAACCAAAGAGAAGCCAAATTTAATATTTGATCTACCGATGTGTGCAAGCCTGCAGCATAAATATTTTGCTAGGCTATGAATTCATGCAAGGATTACTTTAAAATTGTAGGGCAGAGGTACCAAAAATCTTTCAGGTGTCAACTAAACAAGTGGCAACCAAGTTGTAGAAGCTTGTTGTGAAGTCTAGCAAATAACGACTAGAATGTTAACCCTAGTGTAATGAAGACACCCCTTAGATATTTTTTGCCCAAGTTTCATTGGATAATATTAAGATGACTGAAATGACTAACTAACTAGTAACTAACTTGTTTTTGTTTTCTTTCCCATGAATCCGGATTAGCATGTAAGTATGAGTTCACTTTTTGATGTTTGATCGTATTTCCTTAATTTTAATGTTTTTAAATTACTTTTTTATGTTTTACCAAGTTCTCTTTTTTCCTCCTCCATTCCTTCTACTTGTTGGCTTTCTGTTTGTTTAGGGGTAAGTTCACAAGTCCTTTATTGTTTATACAAAATTAGCGTAGTTTATTTAATGTATATATTTATTGGTCTCTTGTCTTAGGGTTACACCGCCCTGCACCTTGCAAGCATGCATGGACACGACAAAGTCATCAAGATTCTAGTGGATGAATTTAGTAAGTAGAGTACTCATTACTCTAGCAGGGACGGAATTTAACTATTTCACAACTGTTTTACCGAGATGGCTAGTCTCCCGCGCATTTCATCCTTTGTGTTGGTTGTACAACGGCATCCTGTCGGCTCCTAAGTCTGACGAAAGTTGTCACGACGTCAAAAAAATGTGGTTGCCAGAGTATTTGTCCCAGAGAGGTTGTTCTATGAACTCAAGTCGCCAGATTGTGACTGGAGATGAAATGTTTTGTTGCCAGAGATAACAATCTAGTCGCATCAGCGACCTTATTGCTTGCAATTTCGGGGCCTGTCAAGGCTTCCCAAATTGTGCACCTTATGCTCATTTCACACCAGCGCTTGAAGGTGGTTATAAAATCTTTATCTCCCAAGAGGAGACTGTTCGAGAGAGAGTTAATAGCAGTAAGAAACTTGGCATGATGTGAGACAAAGAAAACCTTGTTTAACTAAACATGATTTTCGTGTGAATGGTGTATTTGATAGAAGACAATATTTTCAGAACAGTTTGGCCTGGCTATTATTATAGTCAACCTGTCTGGTCATATTCTTTATGTGAAAATATTTTGTGCTTCTTTCTAGAAGCGGATATTAATACTCGAGACTACAGTGGTAGAAAGGCACGGCAAGTGGCTCGGGACACGCTCACTATTGAGGCACAGAGTAAGGGACACATTTATCTATTATTAATGATTATACTATTTTGGTGATTATAAATTTATTATTATAAATTTTATTTACTTTTAAAAGAAGATAATTTCAGGCATTCGGCTAAATAATCAATACTCAATTGGTCCGTCCCACATGTTGTTCCGATCAAGTTGTATTAGTGGATTGCTATTACTGGCGATGTTCAGAAGTTTGTACTTGGTTGTTGAAAAATGTCCGGGGGTAGAGGCACCCAAATGGTAGAACTGTAACGGGAAAATGCTACACAGTGCTGGTATTGCAAACGTGGTTTCCTCAATAAGTGATAATCAAATTCACTCATGTTCTCGGCCATACTTATGTCATCAGGGCGTCTGGAGTGCGTTCTTCCTGGTTCAGGTAAAACAGTTATTCCTTCCTCCTTACTTACTTATCCTCTTCGCCCCCCATGGGACACAAGGCCACCTTACTAGAGCAGATTTCAGATGATTGTCGAAAGTAAATCAGACGGCCAATAAGAATGCGAAGAAACTTAACAGATTGGCTTGTTTTCTTGGGTCACGACTAAACGCAAGGCGAACTTCTTCCTCTGATTGGTCAGTTGTTGAATGGGTTTCGTTTCTGATTGGCTAAGTGTATTTTACTTTACGTTTGGTCTCCGACACTCATCTGAAATCCGCTTCGATTTTTTACTAAAAGTAGATAGTTTAAGGTGACTCCAACATGACTGTGTAAAAGATGCATTTTTATAGCTACAAGCGAAGTCATTTGGAATCTCCTTTAAACAGCTGCTGAGGGCTATTAACTTTGCAACTATTTGGGCACACATACGTCCTACTCACATATGATCTAATGCATCGAATAATCACCTTGCCATTTGCGTATTTAGAACAACAGTCGATCTTACCCCAGCTTTCTTACTGAAATTCGCTCTATTAGAGCCCAGTTGATTGGGAAATTTATACTATATCTACATCTAAAAACACCAGCTCCATGTTTTGCAGCTTATGACACCATCTATCTCAGTCACTCAATGTTTTACTCTTGTATTTATATACGACGTTATTAAGCAGTATATATCGTTATGTACTGTTTATAATACCAACCGCAGACAATCAAAACTTACTAGTTTTGTAATATAACGATGTTATTAAGAATTGTTGATTCGGTGTGTATCAGAGGAACCTTGCACCCCACCATCCACGCCCACCGAGCGAGAGAGGTCTAACTCCCTGCGTGGTGTATTGAGGCATATCAGCTTCAGGCGGAGGTCAAGCACTTCGCCTAGACCATTGGATATGTCAAAGAATTTATAACTTGGATTACGACTGTCATACTTCGGTGGCATTGTCTTTGGCTGAAGCAGAAACATAGAACGCGTACTGCATTTCCTTGAAAGTACAGCGTAGGGTGTGTAAAGTAAAGTAGAACTTACGGGGTTTGGTCGCCGTCGTGATAGTGTCGGTTAACCAAGTACGCTTATGTGTGGTGTATACGGAGGATTTAAGGCGTGGCACTCATGAAAAAGACATAGAGGTTCAACATGGTTCAAGAGTGATTTGGTTTTGTTAGATGCTCAATACATAAAAACGCAAACGTGCTATCATCTGCCTGATTTTAATAAAACAGTATGGTGGCAATCATTGATCACAGGACACTCTTTTCTCGTGGCCTGCAGGCTTCCCTGTGGAAAGGCAGGCCGTGACACTAGGGCTCAGCATTAGAAACTTATCTGATGCCGATGTCTTTGGCATATCAAGTGGAGGATCTCTTGACGTGGCCTGAGCTGCTCTTCCTGTTCGTTCTGGTGCATTATTTCGTGAAGAAGCAAGCATTTACCTCATCCATTACATAACAAGACAAAGACCACTTCAAAGACATGGTTTGCATAGTTTTATTTGTAATCCAGAGTTTATATATCAGATATCATAAAATGGCATTGCTATACAGGTGTTTCGTATTATTTACTGACTGTAAAAGGGCTACGCGTCAGACCAACGCCCTAGATTGTTTCCCTAATTCATATTACCTAATATATGAATTTATAAAACTCAGGTATATCAATAAAGAGGTTCAGAAATGTTTTGATCCCTGAAGCCTCCATCGTAATTCCTATGCATAAAGTTTGCTGTGTTAAAACGTTGCATCTCCATAATTCTCAGTGGGATGTAAAACTTAAAGATTTACCATTTACGTCCGCCACTGTAAGAAATTACTTGGCCTTATAAAAGCTGTCCTCTTGTTTACTTGATTACTCAGTAATAGAGCACTTAAAATTTACTGATCAGTGTTGCGGTTGATTAAGAGTCCATGTCAGCCACTCCTTTGTTATTGTGCTCGTTCGATATTAAAAGACGAATTACGTGTAGAAATCTCCAAATAAACATCTAAAAACAAAGTTTGATGCTTGATTTACTAAAGACAACCGAACATAATACACTACAATCTCTAAATTAACCGATGGAAGTGGATGCTTTGTTTTTTTACTCTTTCTCTGACTCTTGCTAGGCTGACAAAATGGTGACTCATTGAGGCTGTTTAAAAATGGGTGTATCTCAAACTTTTTATGAGTCAGTAATATGCATTATAAGATACAACTGCGTCGAAACAATATTTGAATAACGTTTTAAATGTCCAGACCTCACATATAATTTTTTAAGTTGGTATAAATTTCGCCAATGTTGGACAAAGTCCCAACTAGCTTTAACTTTGTAAACATAAAATGTCTCGGAATGTGTTGATGGCCCAGACTGAAGACTATTTATAGCTTTGTTATCGGCACGAAAATGCTATTCAAACAGTAAAAGGTAATTAAACGAGTTTAATTATGTTGACCGAGGAAGTACAATAACGTCGGAAAGTATAAAAAAGATATATGAATTCCAGACGTATTGAAATTTAAACACACGAAATTTCAAAGAAAAGGCCTCTAATTCTAATGCACCTGTGGTCCCCCCGTATACCGATCAACTCCCCCCCCCCCGAATTCCGATCGTTGAGTACAGAGATGGAGATACATTTGTATGTTGTAGGAATTATATTTTGAGAAATGCGAGAGAAAGGGGGCAGATTTCTTTAAAATGATTAGAAATTTAAGGAAAGCTGGCCAACCAAGTGGTGTGTCTGCCGCCATTTTGACAGCCTAACAACATACCAAGTCGAATAAAGCATCCATTTCCATCGACTTTAGAAATTATAGAGCAATTTTCTCGATTGAATTTGGTAAATCAAATCTGAAACTTTGTTTTTAGATGTTAATTAGAGATTTCTACACGTAATTCGTCTTCTATCGAACGAACACATGGACTCTTTAATCAACCGCAACACTGATCAGTAAATTTTAAGTGCTCTTTATTGAGTAAATCAAGTAAACAAGAGGACAGCTTTATATAAGGCCAAGTAATTTCTTACAGTGGCGGACTTAAATGGGCTCTCGCACATGTGTTTTCACCGTTACATTTTTACTTATTTTATGTCCACGGTGGACGAATATTTTAAAAGCGTGCGAGAGCCCCTTTAAGGTGTACATTGGGTGCCCCTTTTGAGGCGATATTTTACAAGAAATGTATGAACCGTTTTAGTGCAGACTTTTAGCCATATATTTTTACATATTTCGCACCCCCGTTAGAAAATATGGATCCGCCACTGTTGTATGCATGGATCTTTGGCTCAGTTCAAGTAAAATCCGTCTTGTTGCACCTGGTCTTATCTAAGCCCACGTTACTCACCAAAAAAACCTCATCCACTTCCAATTAACCATATATAACTGGGCCCAATTAAAAATCAATTTGTAAAATTAATTCCTGTGTTAATTTTTTTGTTATTTCAATTCCCAAGGGAATTACTTATTAATTACACGATTAAAATTCCTGGAAATGGTATTTACTCTCAAAAGACTAATAGGAAACATTCAAAGGAAGTGTTTTGTTTATCGAGCTCAAATTATCTTGGCTTTCTGTGTCGATATTAATATTGTACCATTGCGAAATGTAACTGAGTTCTTTGATGGTTTCACTTGGGATAACATGATTATTTAAAGATTTCAGTTTAGTAGGGAAGTCTAACATGGAACTTTTTATTTGTGAAGATATTCGGTTTTAATTAGATTACGACAAAGATCTGCATAATTTCTTGCGGTGAAATGGCATTCCGCCTTTAAAAATTATACCAATTCAAAGCTTTTCGCGAGAAATATTTTTCCACGAAATACGCAATTTAATTGCACTGCCCTTGAGTACCGTGGAGGCAAACATGATTGAACTCAAAGCTACATTTGCTTGTGATTAAGAATGCTAGTTTAGCGGACCGTTACTCACTATTCAAGTAACGCTATTTAAGATTAAATGCTGTTGCTTCGTATTACATAAAACATAAATTCACTCTTTCCCTCTACAAAACCCTTACCCTTTGCGTATAATTTTTCGAGCTCAACACTTCAAATTCCGCTCAGGTGAAAGATATCTCAGGATATATGTCAGTGCAGAAGACAGTTATTAGAGTCAATCATTTTGGGCTGAGCATCGATGTGCTGAATGATAAAATAAAATATGGAACTATACTACTGACTTACCTTTCACGGTTTCTTCTCTTTTTCGCGTTTTTCTATCTCTCGGCTTCAAGCCAAGTTAACCGCTTGGATTCCCAGTAAAAGTATAGCTCAGCGGAGCTTGAACTGTTGTGTTATTTTGTGTTTGGGGAACATAATTGGAGTGGGGCTATTGCCTTTATTGATTTTGCGTAAACTGGAAAACCGGAAAAAATGTGAGTTTATTTGAAGAATGTACTAGTAAACAGTTAGGATGGATTGACTGCGCATGCGTGTAATGATAGATGAACAATGATGTCATAAGCTGCAAAATATTAGAAAAACGAAAAACTTCACAAATACATTTAACGCTTCATGATAGGAGCTTTTTACAGAAGAAAACTGGTACACTGTCTTTATGTGTATGCCTTTGTCGTCCAGCTAACAGTTCCTATCTATCTATTTATAGAGACCTCGTCTGAGAGTGGCTATGGTAGCTATGGACGTGGGCATTCACTCCCCAAGCAGTATGGCTCCCTCAACAGCATCGTGACCCCGAGTGCCGCCTTGGTGGGGTACTATGGTGGACCTGCAGGTGAACGGATGGCGCCGCCAGAATCTCCTTCAGACAAGCACAGAGACAGAGCCGTGAGTATCTAACATACCGTCGGTTGCAGCTACCCGTCTACACTCACGTCAAAAACATGTTCTGTCGGCACGCGAACTTCAATGTTTTGACAGTGAAACTGTAATGTTTTGACGGGCCAAACTTGAAAGTTTTTGTCACAATATTCAAGTCCGCACTTTCGTTTCAACAACAAACATTGAAAAGGGCTTTATTCTGATTACTTCACAGTTTTTCTGGTCAAAAAAGAATAAATCAACTAAACTTTTTACCTTTTTTCACTCACGAGCGTCACCAAGCTTCACGCTTGGCGGGCAAACTTTGAAGTTCAACTGTCAAAACTTCGAAGTTTCACGTGCAGACAGAACATGTTTTTGTCGCGCGTGTAGACGGGTAGATGCAACCGACGGTAAGAACAAACGACCATTTTGTCAGCTTACTTACATACTTAGTCAGAGAAAACATCCATTTCCATCGGCTGATTTAGGGAATGTAGTTTAATATCTTTGATTGAATTCGGTAAATCAAGCAAAAAACTTTGTCTTCGAGATTTCTACACATAATTCGTCTGCTAATATCGAATGAAAACAATAACAAAGGAGTGGCTGACTATGACTGTTGAAATTAAATCAGACTTGCGCTTTATACGCATTCCTATTGGCCAAGGTCTTGTGCAGAGTTAAACCAAACACAAACACTATTGTTTTCTTGGGTCACGACGCCTCCTGATTGGTTGGTTGTTGAAAGGGTTCGGTTCTGATTGGCAAGTGTTTACTTGACACTTGTCTGAAATCTGCTTTAGAGTTAAAACTGGGTGTGTAAAAAATAAGAATTAGCGGCGTGAACAAATATAGAAGATACCAGGGGAAACTGCCACATTGCACTCAAGGAGAATTTAGAGGAGAGTAGACAAATCCAAGTGCAGTTTTGAATATCGTGCTTTCTACATTAAGCAATGTGTGTTTCAAAGTGACAGAGATAAATAGCAGAAAGACAGATGGTGTCAGATGAATTAACAAGATGTAAACAAACTAATAACACCAAGATAACACTGAGCTACGTAGGGGTAATTGCAAAATATTTAAGGATAAATTTAATGCATGCAATAATTTTCGACGAATTTTAGGACAAAAAGCAGGAAGGACACCAGACTCTAAATCCCGGACAAAGTAGACAGACAGGTAGACAGACAGGTAGACAGACAGGTAGACAGACAGGTAGACAGACAGGTAGACAGACAGGTAGACAGACAGGTAGACAGACAGGTAGACAGACAGGTAGACAGACAGGTAGACAGACAGGTAGGCAGACAGGTAGGCAGACAGGTAGGCAGACAGGTAGGCAGACAGGTAGGCAGACAGGTAGGCAGACAGGTAGGCAGACAGGTAGGCAGACAGGTAGACAGACAGGTAGACAGACAGGTAGACAGACAGGTAGACAGACAGGTAGGCTTCCTATACGTGATAATGGCATCCTCGTGTAAAAGTAAAAAAATAAGTGTCAGCTTATCCAGGTCGCAGAGCTAATTGGGACACTGTCAACAAATGATAAAACAAACTCAAACAAACTTATTTAAAACCCCAACTGGCCGGGAGGCAAACCATTGGCTATAATAATAATAATAGGCTTTAATATCCATTTTTTAAATACATATACAATGAATTAACATATAAAATATATATAAACATCTAAAAACTGTGATTATGAGGCTATATACAACAAATCATCAGTGGCAGACATGAGTGTTCAGGTCCACTAATTGTTGAATTGTCCCTTTGACTGTCCTTTTATTTTATGATAGTAGACCTAGGCTAGCACCTCCTAGTTTTTTTGTCCCTCATCATTATATCTCATCAAATGGCGTTTTCTGTGCATGGTCCTTACAGTAATAGCCAGGAGGGCCCCTAAAAAAGGTCTCTCAGATATTTCGCGTCATCAATCTAATATTGTTGGGACTCCTGAGGAAGGGGCTGCTGAGTGTTTGGGCCTTCACATGTTTAGCTCCTGGAGTGTGACCCCAGCACAATATGTACCCATTTTGACCCCTCCAGTGTTTGGACTTTCAAGTCCTTGGCCCCTCAATGATATAGTCCCAAATGTCCCGAACTAGTGTGTGGCCTTGAATAAATGGGCCCTTTATTGAGTATGATTGTCAATGAAAATAAAAGCCTGACGTTGCCATGGATACCACTGGGACTTGACAACCGGAGCACATTCCTTAAGTGGTAGAGAAGTGTTTTGCAGAAGAACAAAGAAAGAGCATAAAGAAAATTGAATTATGTCTACCCCCCCCCCCCCCCCCCCCCCCCCTCCCTCCCCGTTTAAAACCCAAGTATGAGACTTTAAAAAGGTAGCCTACAATTTCACAAAAATGAACAAAATCTACTTAGACCAGAGCTTTGACAAGTCATTTCTAGACATAACCTTAGGCATACCTCGCGTAACCTTGGGGCTAATTATTTTGCCTTTTCTCGAGAGCAGTGCTGAAAATCTGAAGAGCTCTAACATCGTCTCAGCTAATGGGACTGACGAGGCTCAAGTCCCCTTATCAGTTGCTTGTTGTGATTAATTAACCATTTTCTTTCATAAAATGATTTACTTATCTTCATGTAACTTGTGCTTTCCTGCTCTTGTATGCTGGTGCATGTCTCTCTAGGGCGCGATTCAAAGCATAAGAAATCACTCTCGTCGCATTCTCTAAAACTTGTGATTTCTCCCAAAACGACATCTTCGTCGGACCCGCTCGGTATATGGAAACGGTATCAAGTTTAGGATGAACTCGCTACTCTCCGAGACCTAAGAGAAAGTCTTGTAGAAACCAGTTCTGTTGGGTGTAAAATGAAATATAATCAGAGTCAACTTGACCGCAAACATCGATCTTTCAGTTTCTTTCGAATAAAGAGCTGCCACGAGTTGATATGGCACTGATGCAGTATAGCAAACTCTGCTTTGGTGTTTCGTTTATTTCTTCGTTTCCCTTTTCTGGTGTCATCTGCCAGTCTCTAGGAATTTCATGATGTCTCCAGGCCGCCGTGCAGTATGTTTGAAGTCCTGAAATCCAATCAGTTATTTGCGAACATTACATTACACTTGTCAAATTACAATACACTCGTGATTCCTAGTTTAGATAAGCTGTCAATAGGTCATTCAAATGAAGAGCCTTATCAACTGATAAAGTTAAAGGAGCGGTTCCACGATTTTAGCACACTTTTGGTGATGTAAAAAGCATCCAAATAACTGATGGATAGCCAAAATACTAGTCTAAATAACCCTTAACTACAAAGCGATCATGATAGTAGGCTTCATGGACCTATTATAGAGCGGATGGAAACGGATTGCAACAACGAGTTTTCGAAATCTTGTTGGGATGAACAATTTTCAAGGCTTGACGTTCAAAATTTCAGTATGAAAACCGGTAGTCTTGCTGATAAAGATTACCTGCATAGCTTATTAGGCTAATATCAATTAATATAAGTGCTTTAGGGATGATTACATAGAGATTTTTAATGCTGTATTTACTTATTTATTCAAATAACCGTGACACAACCCCTTTTTTCACAGCTTCATTGTAATTTGGCGAAAGGATCGGATTTTTCAGTGCGCAAACTGACGAAAATTTCTGGGGAAATCAAAATAGGCAGAAAAGTCAGAGATGTGCCCTTGGGGCATGCACAACTTTATCGAAATCTTGGAGAAAATCTGCGAGTCGTTTAGCCAGTAGGTCATCAGAGCTACAGTGCATTGTGAACTGATAAAGTTGTGTTCAAAAATTAGATATCTGAACAACGATCTTTTTTTCCCTTTTCAACTGTGGGAACATTTTCTAGTTTGGCCTGAATGTAGGATGGAGAAATGATTGACGACTGACTGTGAAAATGGAGCGGTAAAAACACCCGGATTTTCTATGTTTTTTATGAAAAGGCTTTATCTATCTTAAGTTCATTAAGTTTAAGTAAAGGTTTTTCTGTCAGTACGCTTTGCCATAGGCTATAAAATAATCAAGCAATAATTTTTCTGTTTCTCCATCCTAGATACGCTCTAGCATTGCCACGGGCAATATCAAACTTATCAAACCTTTCTTAAATAACCCTCCTGGCTGTTTTCCTGCTTGACTAACCTTACTTTCTGACTTTTCAGACTTCCTTTGGCAAGTTTCTGCACAAGAAGAAGAACAAGTCTAAAGAGCGAACGCCATTACCCACAACCCCCAACAGGCCAGTGACGGCGTACGGAACTACGTCATCGGCAGGGTAAGTACGCAGAGGATTCTGGGAAGGATAAGAGGATAATGAAAAGAAGCAACCTCATCCCACCAGGGTCTTATGGGTAATTTTCAAGATGGCGGCTCTGACGACAAAGACCTTTTGTCCTCTTGTCACTGGGCCGCCATTTTGACCGGCCATCTTACAAATTTCCCACAAGACGAGGTTGGGAAAGGATTTGACATTCTAATTCAAAGTCTCATTTCAAGAAAAGAATTTACCTCAACGCAACCTTGCACAGATAATAAACAGCAAATTTGTGGAATTTTGTCGGTTAGAGGGCTCACAGAGTGACGCGCTCAGACCGCGTGAACTCAGCTTTCGGTGACACCAGCCACTCAGAGCTACGTAAGAGAGTTTGGGTACTGTATACTATGTTAGCTAAAACTAGGATTTTACAGAAGGCTGATTCAATCACGTCACATTTTCGTACAGCCTATCCAGCTTATGCTATTATGAAATGATGCTATCGCTTGAATTGGTCATTTCGTCCATTTTGCATTAATTTACTTTTCACTCTTTCGCGCATTATTTTTATCAGTGATTCAAATACGCGAACATGCTACATAGTCATGTGTTTGTGTTAAACAAGAAAACGTTTCTCACTGGAACATTTAGTACAAACTAAACCTAAAGTGCATTATAAATGCTTTTTTGAGCTGCTAAAATTTTGTTGGACTAAAGATCAAAAGAAAGTAATATAACCACTTAGAGACCGTTTATTGCTTGTAAGAAAAGAAAGAGTATAAAATGTTTATATTATTATGGAGCGGATTTCAGATGCAACTCAGAACTAGTCTCTCCTGCGCAGCCCTGGCGAATAGAGTCACGCAACGCTCTATAACAGCTGGGGGGGGGGGGGGGGGTCTGCGAAGGAAACTATGTTAGTGTAGACGCAAAATAGATACAGTTACCGAGTATATGCGGTTTCATACGAGCGAGATATTTACAATTGATCACGATCCTACAGCAGTGATCACTACGTTTTGATTTAAATCCCAATCTGATTGGCTGATCAAACAATGCCCTCAACCAGGACTGCGCGCGCATGATTTGCTTTTCCGTAGTCATCTGAAATACGCTCAGTAAAGTTAATTGATTAATCGTGCTTATTTATTTGAACTTGTTTTGTTTATCTAGTCTTGATTTTTACCGGATAAAGCAATAACCATTTACTTGTTACTCATTTACTAATTTTTAACACACATGATTTCATTTTCACCTTTAACTCTTCTCAAATTCACCTCATTCTTTTCGCTTATTCTCGTACTCTTACCTGTTTATCGAGTTTAACCTGTTCTTTTTTCTGATAAACCTGCTAAACCTGTTTATGCTTATTCTCATTACTCTACCCTGATTATCCTGTTCAATGAGTCCCTTTTTAAAGATAAACCTGATAAACTTGTTGTTGTTTATTCTCCTTACTCTTGCCAGATCATCCTGTTTAAGTTTTTTCTTCCATAAACCCGCTAAACATGTTTAACTAGAACCATTATTTCATTTCTGCCTTTTCCATTCCTCAATTTCCATTCCTCGTACTCCAGGTAGAACATGTTCTCGTACCTGCGCTCAAACCTGTCAAACTTGTCAACCTGTTTAACTACTAACTCTGATGTCAATGGTAACCACTCTTTCCCCAGCCCCCCTTACTCTCCATCCCAGTCCCGCTCGGCCACAGCCCCAGGAATCATGGTGGACGCGACTGTTCTGCCTGACAGTTTTCGCCGCCTGCACGGGACAACAATGGATGACAAGCCCAGCCAGCTGAAAGGGTATATGTATTCCAGCGTCTAGTGACTTCTGCTCTCCCTGAATGCTTTCCAAAATTCGCAAAGTTTGAAATTTTTATTTATTTTCTTTGAAAACATGTTTGGTGCAATCGGCGCAACAGGAACTCGCATGTAGCAACGATTAAGACAAGTTAAAGTTAATAAGGAAATAGTTTTAAAATTATTTTATTTTTAAAATACTCTAGCTGCATCAGTCCTGGAACTAAAAGCGAATCTATCCCGTCCTTCTGACTCTATGTAAACATAATTCTCGCATTATGTTATTAGTCTCTTCTTTTTCTTCTCTTGCTGTCTTGGTAAATACTTAACTTAAATGAATAATACATTGTAACAATGTAATGGCTTTGTAATAATCTTGCTTAACATTTTTAATGTCTAAATCATTTGTAACAATAAACAATAAAAATTACTGCAAATTTTAAAGCTCCGTTTTGTTTTATTTGCTGTGTTTATTTTGCAGCTTGCTCACCGCATTTGTATTCTGTTACCGGTAGGCTAAATATTACATTGAATAATGATTTATTTGCAATAAATACTAACATAATAAACATTATTTGTTCTAATTTAAAGCCTGTTTTTGCAAAATATTTGAAAAAAATTTGACTCAGTTTCCGTGAGTAAGAATAAGTGCTATTTATACAATCCCATTTCCTACTGAAGCCCTTGTATCAAGGGAATAATGTATCACCTAAAAAGAGGTATTTCATCTGTAAAATCAATCTACTCCGAAACAGTGTTTCCTTAATTGACTTATTTCTTGGAGTTTATGAAAATAGACGAGCATCGTAATCAAGATTTTGTTGAAAGGTGCAAATAAATTTTGATGCTAAAAATAGCACACAATCTACAGTGTTGGCGGAAAGTCCTAATGTGAAAGATGGTCACTCCTAGTAATGGACTCCTGATTCAGACTGGACTAGTGTCATGACCTTAGCAACAGAGTTAAGCGACGGCTAAACTAGGATACATGTAGCGCGCAACATTGTGTACTGTGTGTGGCTAAACTAGGATACATGTAGCGCGCAACATCGTGTACTGTGTGTGGCTAAACTAGGATACATGTAGCGCGCAACATCGTGTACTGTGTGTGGCTAAACTAGGATACATGTAGCGCGCAACATTGTGCACTGTGTGTGGCTAAACTAGGATACATGTAGCACGCAACATCTTGTACTGTGTGTGACTAAACTAGGATACATGTAGCGCGCAACATCGTGTACTGTGTGTGGCTAAACTAGGATACATGTAGCGCGCAACATCGTGTACTGTGTGTGGCTAAACTAGGATACATGTAGCGTTCAACATCGTGTACTGTGTGTGGCTAAACTAGGATACATGTAGCGCGCAACATCGTGTACTGTGTGTGGCTAAACTAGGATACATGTAGCGCGCAACATTGTGTACTGTGTGTGGCTAAACTAGGATACATGTAGCGCGCAACATCGTGTACTGTGTGTGGCTAAACTAGGATACATGTAGCGCGCAACATCGTGTACTGTGTGTATCCCGTAGTGGCTAACTAGAAAACATTCGACTCGTGTGTCTCGGAAAAATGTTCTTGTCTTGCGAAGAAACATATATTTGTGTTCCTGCTACATATTTGTTGCGCGCGAAAATATATTTCGCGCGTCTAAACCGGGGAAACATGAAGGACACAGCGTTGCGCACTACATGTGTTCTAGTTTAGCCAGGCCCCTGACAAGGTCATAACTTTTGTTTCTGAAGATACGGGTGAGAGCTGATATCGCATATGAAGATGAAAGGGCGCTGCGAGGGAGGGGGATAGGTTTTTTTTTCTACTTGACACAGGCACCAAGCGATTACGCTTTCGCGCCAGCCTAGTTCCTGCTGTTATGTGCGGGCTTCCTGTGGTTACGTAGGAAATGATAAGCTCGACCCAGTCCTCGTGCTTCCTCACCTATCATACCCTAGCACAGGAAGCCCGGCCATGGACTAAGCTGCCTTCGCGCCTTTATTTTGGCAAGTTCGCACGATATCAGGTAAAACAGATCCATTACCAAACAAAACTTTCAAAGGAAGGACTGAAACTATTGTGCTAATCCATTCTACAGGTTGCTGATCGGTTCACCCCTCGAACTCCAGCAAATGGAGAAGGAGAGACAAGAGAACGAACTCGACATCAAACGTACACACTCGGACCCAAACCTCCTCACGTCGGAGATATAACCGCTGGTCACTTCGACAAGGGTACGAGGGTAGCGAAAATGCTGTAGTTCTAATGGATTTCTCTATGCCAAATTGTAGTAATTTTATTTGTTTTTAGGCTTATTTTTTACTCTCTTATATTTTTCATTATTTTTTTCGCAGTAGAAACAGGTCAAATCTAGTTTTGTTGCACCACAGGTTTAAGGTTTCCAGTCAGTCTGTGGCCTGAAATTTGAAATTGGTTGCTAAAAAGCTCGTTGCTCCTCCTCTGGATACAATGAGAAATAAAATCAATGTTTTCAATTGGCGGAATTTTGACGGAAAATTCTAGTAACTCTCCCGTCTTCCTCTTTCCGTGTCCTACGTTTGTGGCGATGTCATATGATTGGCAACCAGGCGAGGCGTTCAGCCATATTAATGTTGCGTGACGTGATAAACCACGTTGATGTTGCGTGACGTGATAAACCACATTGATGTTGCGTGACGTGATAAACCATATTGATGTTGCGTGACGCGACAAGCAAACTAGACGCGTGGAATGGGGCGAATCTTTTGTACTCCAGTAGATCAAGAGCTAACCATATAGAAAAGGTCAACATTTTATCGCTGTTTGCTATTCAGAAATTGTAGATGTATAATCTTTATAGGTTCTGTCCGGCGCTGTTTCAGTTTTAAGGTTTAGCATTTCAGATGCTGCTAAAAAATTTTAGCGAGGAAGAATTTGCAGGCAAATGCCTACACAGAAGCTTACTGTAAAATGGAGAAAGCCTGTCGATAGATCATAGTAGACGCGTGAACTAAAGAAAAGCCCAACAACGTGACGTCATCTCTTTTTAAGGATAAATTGGACCAGAATAGAGAGGAAAATGTAGGGACTGGATTTTCGACCGTTAATATAGACAAGGGTTGCCCCCCTCCCCCCTACGAACAGTCCCAACCGTCCTCGCTTCATACCGTCCTTACAATCTTCTGGTCACACTTGCTAGTTTGGTTTCATGAAATGGCCGCTCGCTTGGTTTTAAAAGATGTATAAATTTTACAGATAACGTAGCTGCAAGCGTTACTTTTAATTTTAGTTTATAATAAACCAACTCTGGCAGATGCTAGTTGAAATAGAAAAAGCCAATCACAGAATATGGTGAATATGACGAGATTTAAGAATAAAAATAATTTTTCCTGATTTTTCGTCTTTTTCTTATTGCGGTATTTCATCGCAGTGGAAAAACAGCTTTTAAAGGACTCTTGATAGATGTCTGACTTGAAAGACCGCAAAATATGGGCTTGGCCTTTGAAATATGATATTCTGACATTGAACTTGAAAATTCTTATTTTGGGCATGGACCACACCAAGTCATGGACTCAAATTAGCTTAATTAATTAAAAACAAACGCCATGTGAACGCAAAATGGGGCTTTACTACACTCAAGTTAGAACTCTGAGATCTACGGTGAATTGAATGATTTTAGTCGTATCACATATAAAGTACTGAACAGAAATCGCTTGCGCACCTATCATCAATCATATAGAACGATATCACACTATTAACCCTTGACTGATAATCCGTTGACTTTGCGACACTTTGGACCAATTTCGTGACTTACAAGTTGCGTTTTCACTCCTTCAAAATAAATATTTGCTGAAGCGTTTGCCCTTGAACTTGGGATTCGCGTGTTGTAATTTGGGGCTGGCTAAATGTACCGGAAAACGATAATCATAATCTCTATGAATCTTTTCCTTCCTTTCAAGCCCTGTCTATTTATTAATACCATTTCCCAGGATAAGTGTTGAAATGTAAGTGGCTTACCACTTAGTAAATAATAGACATAGACTTGAGGATATACCAATACCTGAACCTGACGCCTGACATTTTTACGAACCATTTCCTTCATATCAAACCTGCTCATTTCCCTAGATATACGTCTGTGAGGGTAGGGTCGTACACATTTCATATAGATAGACTAATACAGATAGATAAGGGCATTCCAGTACAGGACAATCTTCATGAGTCTATTCCTCTATATCTAAAACCCAGTCTATAACTATTTGTACCATAGTATTTCCTGTACACGTCGGGAATACGTTGGTATTTGTGGTCTTGGAAAATTTAGTATGAAGACTAAAGAGTATGAAGACTATTTTGACAAACTTGTCTACAATCATAGTAGATTGCCAGATTCAAAACGTTAACGTGGTGTTTTAGGTCAGCGAATATTACATCATCGTTCGTTGTTGTAAATATAGGGTATTCTTGCGGTGTCAAGGTCTTACTTCCTTCCTTTCAGACGGTAGAAATTTATACCACCTAGTACACTTGGTAGGAAAACGATTTTGACGACACACATTTCCTGATCAGACAAGTCGAAGACCACGCCTGTTCTCCACATCGGCCCACATTTCACAGGGTCAGTTTACAAATGAGGCAGACGACTGGTATGTTTATGCTCTTTTATTTGTCGAAGACCACGCCTGTTCTCCACATTGGTACACATTACACAGGGTCAGTTTACAAGTGAGGCAGACGACCGGTATGTTTATGCTCTTTTAATTTTCCCAAGTCTGACATTCAAGAATGCCTGCAAGAGTTACGTTTCCCTCTAATGCTGGCTACACCACTGAGTGGGAGAGACATTTTGGCACGATGTACACCCATTTCAGTAAAGGTTGCAGTGACCATACATAACCATATAATTTAGGTAAAGACTGAGATTTTTTTTTTTTTGCATTTCTTTCTAGAAAAATACATGTAAAAGTTTATTTTGAAGCAAACAGAAATATCATAAAAAAATAACATTTGGGAATTCCTCACGCAATTCTAAAAGATCTTCCTCTCAGCTTATCCCCTTTATTAGGCGGTGTTACATACACGGGACAACTCACAACAAAAACTTGTTTAGCGTGTAACATGTGGCACAAGACAACTTTTCGCCCAGCGTTTTGCTTGGCAACATGTTGCGAGTTTTTGACTTGGCTTCAAAAACTCGCAACATAAAATGACGAATATCTGAAAACTTGTCTCGTGTAATATCTGTCTAACAACTTTTCGTGCAACATTTCTGTCTGCAAGCGAGGCAATTCGTCAGTAGCTCGCGCTAAAAGTTGTTTTAAGGCGGTCGTTTGCCAGTTGTCGTTGCGCTAAATGTTGTCTTGTGTAACATGCCCGTCAGTTGACGAATAGTCCGGTCAAATTAGCGCGAAAAAAGCGCGAACCTGGAAAAAATCGCAACATGGGACATTTTTGGTACTAATTGTCAAAACATATGTAGGAATAACATATCCAAATTTCATAGAAATCTGACCGGGGAAGTTGGGTAAATTTTTGGTTTTACCGGTCGACGTCAAGGGCGCCTTTTGTTTTCGGCGGCACTTAGACAATGAAAACACAGAAACTGGGAGATGTTTATAGACTGTACAGATGAAACCGGGCAAGATTTGATAAAGTTTTTCGGTTGAAACAAATATTTCTGAGCGATGATTTACGGCTATGAACAGTTTATTTCTTTTACTTCTTTTAGCGTATAATATTCGAACTTTAGTGTATCACCTACGCGGGGAATACAAGGATCATGCGGGATTCGTCAAAACTCGGGATTATTTAGTCATTATTTTGCAGAACTGGTTATAGACAAACACAAAATTCACATCTATGCAATCACATTATGCAGTAGAAAAAAATTGCTCGATATCGCGTTTAATATCACACCGAGTTACGGCTGTACAGTCTATAGCCCTCTCTTCGAATTATTCGCTTTCATTGTCTAAGTGCTACCGTCGTGCGGACGGAAAACCCCAATTTTCCAGAAACTTCTCCAGAACGGATTTTAACAAAATTTGGACACGTATTTCTCATATATAATCCTGAGAATTTGCTGTATAAAATCCCATGTTGCAATTTTTCCAGGTTAAAAGCTAAATTGACCGGACTAGAATGACTCGAAGTTTTTCGAAAGTTTTTGTTGCGAGCTTGTTGTCATGTCCCGTGTGTAACACCACCTTTACGCTTTCAATATGACGGCCGCTCTTAACAAAAGCCAGTGACGTCATAGCCAGGCAAAGCGTGACAGGACCGCCGAGTAGCGTGGGGACGGGGCTACAAAAGATCTAATGAAATTATGTCAAGTGTAACACCGCGGCAAAACGCATTTGCCATGCGCTAAAGATTCACTTCCTGTGAAATGGAAACAAAGAAATAATCTACATAACAAAAATATCTCGTGCTGTCTTGGAAATCTGGAAAACGTAAGCTCCAGACACAAAACGTAAGGCCAAAGATTGCAGAGCAGCTAGAATATGATCATATCTTTCTCTGAACTTTTGCACCTCGTACTTTAAGGCTTGCACCCGAGGCGATAATTATGGTTTAAATTCAAAATTTATCGTTCGCTGTTGGGGAGCGGTCATTTACTAATGCGGGGGAGGGCCGGTAAATTTGTGGGGAGGGCCACGTTTTTTTGGGCGCCCATTTGGGGAGGGTCAAAATTTTTTGGGCGCCCCTTTGGGGAGGGTCACAACTTTTGGGCCTTGTTCAAATTGAACTGATAGCCTAAACGAAAAACGAACGAAAATAAAATCAAGAGAAAAGAAAGTAGAAAGCGTGCAAATCAGGAAGAGAGGCAGAAAGTAATAGGAAGAGAAGCATAATAAAAAATGAGGCGCGCTTCGCGCGCATAAAGAATATACTCTAATATAGTCTTTGACAACTCGCGCAACGAAGACACCACCTTCGCACCGTTCACAAGAACAAGTCTATCTTGACGAGAAAAAACAAACTCTACCAAAATGCCCTGCAGTGATAGGCAAGAAGAGTAAGCGTGAGTTCGGCGTTACAGGCCCGAAATTCGTCACTTCGGGCCGCGCTTCACGCAAATGAATAATAATAAGTTCGTCATTTCTGAATAATGAAACGTACACGATTTGCTTACTATACACACAAAAACGAATGTTCATCTACACTTTCTCTGAGGCTTGAGGAAATGCGTTCATCAAAATTCGGCGCGCTTCGCGCGCAACGAAAGAAAAATGCAATCCCCTTTATCTGTAAATTGTCTTCTACGGGTCGGGGGAGGGGGGGGGGGGGTGGAGGAGCACGAAACGTTTAACTGCTCTGAGGGCGGGCAATCACGTTAATCATTGTACTTATAGGGAGGTCACTGCAGTTTGATCCCCTCCCCCCAAGCGATAAATAACGACCGGTTAGATATGTACATATCAAAGCGAAAACAAGAGACGATAGTATAGTAACTGCAGATATTGCACGGTCTTTAGTGCAAGGCGATAGCGACACTGAAGAAGAGGATGATTTAGAAGCCGAGGATGAGGAATTGATGATGCTGTGATAGAAAAAATTGGCAGCGATGATGCCGAAAGTGATGATGAGGAAAGTGCAGATGATGTGAAGATGATGGGAGGCAGGGCGAAAAGGAAGAAAGAGAGGAGGGAAGCATTTCAATGCCAAAAGATCTGCAGGGCCATAGCGCTTACAGGGGCCGGGTCGTGCCCCCAGCCCCCAGTTTTTTTTCCATACAATCCTTAAAACTTCCAATTTTGGCACCCTGCACATCAGAGTTCCCATCATTGTCGGTGCGCTTCGCGCGCAAGAGTTAAAACCTGCTATAAAAACTGCCTTGTGTCTTTTATACGTCGTGCCCCCCCCCCCCCCAACAGTTTTTGGAGGCTTGCTACGGCCCTGCTGGAAGAATATACAGGACATGGAGGGGTAAAGCTGCTGCAGACTTCGGTTGCTGAAGATCTGGAAGAATATGCAGGATAGTATCGTGTGGGTACGAGGAAATACTTGCTTTAGCCAGATGACAGTGAGAGCACTAGCAAATGCGATTTTTGTCTCCAGGAAAAAAACTGTAGTTCACGGGACTAAAGTAACTGCAATGTAAAGTATAAGCATTATTACGTTTATCACCAAGGTAGAAAGGGGAGGGTCACAATTTTTTGGGCTCTCTTTCGGGGAGGGCCTATATTTTCTGGGCTCTAAACAGGGGAGGGCCTAAAATTTTTGGGCTTTGCTATCTCCAAATTTACCGGCCCTCCCCCCCCCCCCCTATTAGTTAATGACCGCTCCCTTGTTATGTAGTTTTTTTCGATTTGCTTCATTTCATAGGCCAGTGAATCTTTAGCGCATGTGAACTGCGGTGTCGTCAAGTGTTTGGTATTTGCATATGACGCCATGTATTCAATCCAACTTCCGCTTTCTTCCTGTGGCGAAGAAAACCAACTTAAATCCATAAACATTATCTGATAAAACGTCGTACGTGCCCTTGTTCATAAATCTAAAATGCGCTCGGATGTTTGTAATATTTACGCACATTATTTTTGGCGACATTATCTTTTAAAAGTTATTTTTATCTTCAGTTCAATTATCCTGCGTGGTTTAATTAGGCAGTACCGTAAGTTATGATGTTCAACCTCATATGATGTTCAAACCCATCATATTTTATTGTATTTTTAATCATTTTATTTCCTTTCTTTCGTCAAAGTACAAGTGACATTACATTACATAATTATATGTTCTTGTACATCATAATATTACTTGTACTTGACGTTTGTAATCAAATTTACGGAAACATTATCGTATACGATATAGCTTCTTCGCCATTCAGTTTCACGGTTGTTCGATCGCGTTCAATGATCACAATGTTAAAATCAGCCGATGCCGACTGGAACTTCAAATGGGTGAAATAAAAAAAGTGCGAAAAATTCAAATATTGTCAAATTTTCGTCGATATCTAAAATTTATTTTTTTAATTTCCCTTAACTATTCTGGTTCGAATATAGTTTAACTATCTTTAGTTTGATCTACGTGATAGGAATCACCTGCTCTCTGGAGGAAGTTGATCCGTCTCTTAATCCTCAATTTATAGTTTCCTTATAAGAAAATGTACTCGTCGAAGTTTAATGGGTCAGCGTTTCCTTCGACTTTCAATTCCTTTTCACACTTTTACTGTCACCTTTTGCTTGCAAGATAGGTTATAGGGGTAGTGTCGCGAATTCGGGGGTTATGTAGCTTAAATGCAGTCAAATTTACAAGAAATGAGCAAAATAATCGTCTAGGTTTGCTGAATTACCTTTCAGCTGCTAGATAAGTGCACATTTGGAGTATTTGGCGTGCTTCGCGCACAGATCTCAAACTTGGAAATTCGATCGCGAAAGCTATTAAGTCTTATATAATACAAATTTATTAAGTTCCTTTTTCCAAAATTAAGTTGAAGCATGATATCGGATTCTGGAGTTGTTTATTTAGACCACTGGTGCTATTTTTATTTTTTTGAAAACAATCGTGACAGCCACTTTAACGTCAGGTATAATAATGTGAATCTATTATGCATCTACTTGGGGACATCTTTAAAATCTCTTCATGTTTTCGTCATTGCGTCTGAGAGGCTTTCCATAGTAGGAAAACGTGAAATAATATGTTGTTGTGTTGTTGTGTCCTGAGCTTCGAACCATAAGATTTTAAACATTCTGAAAATTCCTTATTTTCAGAATGAAACAAGGCGTGTACCAAAGTATGTATCAAGTTGTACTAGGAGCTTTTCACCAATCCTGTATCTTGGAAACAACCTCAAAAAGAGACAGAGATATCGTTTTTATTTTAATTATCTATTATCTTTGTTCACTAACTTCAAGTGTCCCCAAAATAGAGTTATCTCGAATGTTGACGAAAATGACTCGCTATATTTAGATTCGCAAAATGACATAGAAATCGTGGGAGTAAGGAATTTCGTTGCCGTTTTAGTCACTACGCGTTTTAGTCAGGAAACCGCAACAACGCAACTAGGAATAAATTAAATATTTCTGTTCCTTAAACGCCACCGTGATAAAACCTCCCCTCAATGGCGTTACGATCAGTCCAAGGAGAAATCTAAAAATCCGCCCGAGTGTTAACTTCTTATTTTTCAAAAAATCTATTGCATGCCTAAATAAGACAGAAACCGTTAAGAAATGTGACCAAAAATGGCGTCGGACTTTAGTTTAGGTTATGACGTTGTTACCATAGTAACAGTGTCGTCACGGAAGACGTATGTTACCAGTCGCAGCACGCAATGATAGCACGGGGTTGTCGGGTTAATCTGGCGACAAAAGGAGATTTCATTGAATCAATTAAGATATTTGTTCGGATTAAAATGATATTCAGTAACAGCTTTATATAATTGTACGTGTAGAAATCTCGAAATGACCATCTAAAAACAAAGGTCTATACTTGATTTACAGAATTCAATCGAACCTATCTCGTTACCTCTTAAATGAGCGGATGGAAATGGATGCTTTCTCTGACTCGGTATGTTGCTAGGCTGACAAAATGACGGCGGCTGTCTTGGGATCAAAATACAATAAAACTTCACTAGGAGCTTGAAGTGTCCAGCGGAAGAGAAATCCGTCGTATCCGAATGACATTTACGTGGATTTTGTATCCTGTTGTCCTTCTTGGATGTTGAGTTGTCTTGCTCTAACCAAGGATGTTTTATGCTCTAGCATATTTTTGACACCCTATCGAGGGAAACGGTTATTTGAAGAGTACCTTTTGCAAGAACTGTAATTTTCAAGGCACTATATATATTTGATAAGCTTAAAATAATTTTCTCTGATGATCACGATGTTTGAAGAGGAAAGTGTCATGTAGTCCTAATAAGGATATACTATACTCACACCTGTAAAAAGACACGTTGTATATAATATTTCTCATATCTCTACTCGGACCTGTTTCAAACGTCGATCTTTTACCGCGTCGAATCTAGTTCAGAAGATCAGTTTATCATTATTATTTTTTTTTGGGGGGGGGGGGGAAAGAAACTACCAGAATAGTTTATACACAATTTGCCATCTATATATTTGCATGCTTCATTATCAGATGCAGCCTCAATGACCGGCACGAGTGAGATTTAGCGTGGGATTCAATGTTTTTGAAAAACAAGGCAAACGAAAACCTGAATATACTTGTACTAGTGAAATACTTCATGGCTATGAGATTCAAGAAAAATTCATCGTCTAGTAAATTTAACGTTCATCGTCTAGTAAAAATTGCAGTCGTCGCTTCCCGTGAAGGTACCGTGGAATTCACTCGTCTAAACTTTAGTATCCTCTTCTAAAAAATCATTCGACGCGGCAAAAGGACGATACGACGTTTGAACAGGCCTTACCCATTCAGAAGAACTTTAGCTGACTAAGGAACATGTAACATGAAATCGTTTCCCTCATGATGTAATGTTGAAACAAATGGCGTGATGTCTGTGATGTAGTGTCTAAACATCCCGAGAATGAACCTGCAAACGGGTTTAAAAAATTTCAAGTATTATAACTGGAGCTATGCTTGGTATGTCAAATAAAGCGAAATAGCTGCCGTTCCGTTGGCCTTAGGTGATGCTTATTCGTGTGCCGCTTGCATCGCGTGATGGTGCGATAGTCGAGCATATGGCCATCATATGATTATCATATGAAACTAAATCTTTACCTAAAAAGGGCTTTATAAAGTAAAGCCGAAAGGCCTTTGACTAAACGTAGCTGTATGGAGTTTTTTTATTTTCTGTCTTTACTATTTGTTTTACTAAAAAAGACATAAACCAATGAAATGATTTTTTTTTTACACATGCGTTGGAGTCTTAGAGAATTTGAAGTCGTGCTGCTGGGCATTTGTACGTTTTTTTTTTTTCCTTTTTCCCTCTGAAGTAAGGTCAGACGCAAATCTTACCACATTTATGTGCGTGAGTGCTTTAGGCCTTAGAAGAACGTTTTCAAAGCAATTCATTAGTGTTAGGAAAGTTTAGGAAGGTAATTGTTTCCGTCCCTCATTAGTGTCCAATAAAGTGTATACCGAGGAGTCGCAAAAAACTGGTGCGGTTCCTATTTTAATTTCTTCCAAGGACAATGTTTGCCCTTGTTGCTAGGATATACGCTGATATAGTATCACCGGTGAAGGATATCAGACGAGTCCATTGTTCTCCGATTGTCTGAAGAGGATATCACATCATATCCCTCATTATGTCGGAATCCTATCCGTTCTAGATCCTTTATCCCAGATTTGCGGTAAAATATTTCTCAATATTTACTCCAGGGCTCTTACCCACGTTGGTGGTTGTATCAACTTGCCACAAATATTTGTCGGTAATCAGACAAAGGGAGTTAACCGCGCGCAAAGCCACTGGACATGTATAGACCCCTAAGTTTGATTCTATAAATATTGCGTATAATGCTAGAGGGTTGTTTACAAGTCCTTCTGCTCTGTTGCCTTTCTGGCGCAAGCCCAGAATTAAAGCAAATGAAATCATTTGCATTCAATGATTCAGCGTCTTCATTAATTCCTACGTGTTTTCGCCCTTTTCGTCTACAACTTCCATCTCAGTGGCGTGGTACAATAACGAAATGTCCAATTAAAGAAGATAAAACTATCCGTGTCGGCGTAGAGAACTATCTACATGCAAGTTCTGTGTGTGCATGATATTAGTTTATAAAATGGCAGGAAACAAGAGTTTCAATTTTGTTTACAATTCAATGACGCAGAACATTTTCCGAACTAAATTCGACGTGGTTATCAATTTACGAAGCCTAACGAAGTGTACCCGAAGCCTTTCCGATTCCAACCAGCGAAGGAAATATCCATATGCTCGTTTCCCACCTTTTCCTGCGTTACGAACGCATAACATTACCGAACGGTATACGAAGGAAGTCGTACAATGCTCGGCATGCGTCGACACTTTATCGGATTAGATATCGGCTTTTCCGATAATTCACGACGATGCTGGTTCCTGAGCTCTTTACGCTCGGTTCAGCTTGAATCGCTATTTAATTCCTCATCCTTGGGGAGATTTTATCACAACTCAGACATTCAATGCGTTCGTATGTTTACAATAATGATTTCTGGCAAGTACCTTTGAACTCAACCGTGAACAGATTCTGTCAAATCGCGTCAGAAGAAGTGAATATTTGCGAAGCCGCGTTTTATAAATATATTATCATAAACATGTTCCGTTTGATGAGTCATCCAATTCTACAATGTCCAAAGTTCGGTATTGCACATTTCATTGTTCGCTCTATTATTTAAAATGACAATTAACAATTTAGTAGACAATGTTTTGCATTTTATCGGCTGTGAAGCAGGGTAAAATGACGCGAAAAACTCGATAGAAATCGAAGACATATAATACATAGCATACTACAATAGACACAGTACCTTTTTCTCGCCGTTAAAAAAAAAAACAGAACAGTACATTTTAACAAAATATTTCTCGTTTTATTGGTTGTCAGGGCAGGGTTGAGTGTAATTTGTTTGTTCAAATTCAAAACAAAGACACTTGTTTGTTCGCAGCACCCGTGGGGGTGCTTAGGTAACGTAATTCGCGCGCCAAACAAATTGTTGGCATAACTTGAAGCACTTGACTCCCACGCTTTCGGTTATCCCTCATCAGATCGCTTGTCTAAGTGTTTTATATAAGGCGCTAACGACCTACGAACCAGCCAGTTCATCCAGACAACTACATGAAAACGTTTCGCATAAACAGAGAGTATTCATCAAGAGCGAAGTCGTGAGTTAAACGAATTAGTATTCAGACCCCTACGGCTACTTAAGTCTTGGCGAGATAAAAATCACTTAAAAAGGACCTGCTAAGACACAGAGTTACTGGAGTAGAAATTCAGCAGAGAAAACTGGAGTTTCGATGACGAATTCAGGCAGTGCAAAGATGAAGAAGCAGCAAAAGGAGACAAAAAAGATCGCGCTCCAGAAAAGAGCTTCTTCGTATTTGAAAACGTTGACAATTGCTGTCCTCGGCGAGGGTAGAGTTGGGAAGTCGTCTCTAATAAGAGCATTTTGCGGAGACGAATTCGTACAGGAATACGTTCCTACTATTGAAGAATTCACTTCAAAACATCTCGTGTACAACGGGAGAACTTATCAGTTGGATATTATAGACACGTGTGGATCTGAAAACTTCCCGGCCATCCGACGAGTTGACATTGCCAAAGCTAATGCTATCATATTGGTGTATTCTCTGGACAATCCTCGATCTTTCGAGCAGTTGCAGCAGTATAGAGAGGAAATCATTGCCGAGAAAGGCTACAGTGTTCCTGTTATTGTAGTAGCAAACAAGTCAGATCTTTGCCTCGACGGTGATGGACACTCGTTGGACATCACAGATAGAAATGGATGTCGAATAAACACGAGGGATGTTGTACTAAAACGGTGGAAGTACATGTGGACAATCACATCTTGTAAGATGTGCTGGGGTGTTCAGGACCCATTCCATAACATCTTTGACGACATTGAGAGGCGTAAGAGCGAACTGAACAATAACAACACTTCTCCAACGACCAAACGAAAATCCTGGCTCAACAGGAGTTTGAACTTGTCACTGAGAAGAACTCGCTCTGCAAGAAATTAAGAGCTAGATAGTAATATTAAACTCTGCATATTATATTTATTCATTTGGACTTATAACAAATGACTTTGGCTATATTGTATATATTGTCCATTGATTTCTGAATCGCTAGAATGGAGTACTGAAGCTTTGCATTTTGCCAAAAGTCCAAAGGACTTTGAATTTCCAAGCCCTCTCATTTTTGTTTCCAATACAGAAAAGCACAAATTTCTAATTAATTAATTAAGCTACTGTTGCGAAGTCTGAGTTATTAGCTCCAGGCTTCTGGAAAAATACTTCGGCTTCTTAAAATAGATGTTTTCAGTGGCAAGGCAATAGACTGTGAACATAGCCTCTGGGCAAACAAAAATGCATAGGTGATCCAGGGTGCTATTTCTAGATATGATACTAAACGGCGATTAAGATTAGATGAAATATTTTTGATGAAAAATGATTTTCTACCAAAGGAATGCTAAAAGAATCAAATGCCACGAACTTAGAACTTCGGGAGCTTGCATGATAAAGTCCTCCTTCAATGTTTCTCTCTTCGGATGGCCACTTTAAATGTCATGACCACTACTTGGCACTTTACGAAAACAATTTAGTTCCTGTATGTATCCTTTAGTCCTTCCTTTTCATTTGGTCACGAAAAGTAAAACTTTGAAAGAAATGTTTGCTAATTTCATTTCTTTGCAAGTCTAGAAAAGATGTCATATATATAAGGGGGATGGATTTCGAGTGAAGCTGCCCTAATTACATTCCAACAAATCGCTTCACTTCATTCCCAAGTGTTATGAGCATCAACCTACAGTAGTTTGAGCTCCAATGATTCGACGGAAGTTTACAAACCTGAGAAATGTATTTATTGTGCATATATGAATATGCTAGAATGAAAGATGAATAAAATGGTGGCAAAAGTACTCTTTTGTTTGTTTTTTTCTGAAGGCTCGATGAATGAATTACTAGGATATCACTTGACTTTGTCTGCATTTCTGAACCATTTTGCTGAAAGCTCTTTATCAGTAAATACTAGAGCTAAAGAGGCATCTGTACAGGGTTTGTGTGTTTCTAATTCCAACCCTGCATGGTTGGCGCTATTTAAGGACATTGTTAAAATGAAAATGCAGGTTGTTTTACCTCACTTTTTTCTTGGAACTTGATCTGCACGTCAAAAAGATGTAGCTGATATAGTGTTAGCTGCGCACCAAACACTAGAAACTTTTGAAAAAAGTTATCGGTCGTTGCTGGAAATTTGCGCAAATGGATGCATAACCCTGTTTTCTGCATGGCTGTCAGTAGCTAAGCGTGCACATATGAATGCGTTTCACATGTCCATAAAACACATTCACATGTCGAAGCTGTAAAAGGCCACGCACAGCTCATGGGAGTCAAGCACAGGTTTGACAAGATGGTGCAGAGCGGAATGTTGATGTTCTGTTGACTTTTATATTTTCTTCGGCTGCGTTAGTTCTCAAACGTTTCTTGTTATCTTCCCTAATGTATAATTTTAACATTTTATCAGTACGTACCCCGTCTGCATAAACCTGGAAAAAAAAATATTCAAGGAAATATTCATTTTGTGTTGATCAAACTGTCACCACTCTCTAATGTAAGGGCCACAATATCTAAAGATATCCTAGATATCCTATCCTATCATATTTTGTCTTTGAACTATAAGAACTACTTGAGTAAAAAATCTTCACCTTTTATATTCATAAACCGCGAAAGTAGAAACTCTTGAAAGCTCAGTTCCGCTAGTTGCGAATTGTGAAATAGGATCGAGATCGCCTGGCGCCGTCCGAATTTTATGAACTATGATGACTGAATGGCTGAATTAGGAGACCTGTCTTAAATGTTGCCGCACACGAATCATTGCTAAGCGCTATACATTTATAGAAGGTGCAAAGAAAAAGTGGAAACATTTTCTTTTATATATAGTTGTAAATGTTGTACGCAAGTATTTGTAACATGGGTTCTCTGTGTTCACCTGAACGCGTGGGAGACTGGGCCGAGCAGGGCTTGAAGGGAACCGGCGCGCGTGTGTAGTGGGCGTGTTGGTTGGAATTTGGGCAGGTTGAGAGAAGTAATAGTTCTGCGATATCGGTCGAGGTCTCCTTTAATAGTGCCCTGTACATTACAAGTAAGTTCTCCTGGAAATAAAAGGAGCTTGGTTACATATTGTAAAGTCTTGGAGGAAACAAACCACGGGCAGGGCTGCTCGTGGATATTTCTGTCCATGGGGGAGGGGGTGCCACAAATATATTGGTCGCTAATGATCGGCGGCTTCCGTTGGGAAACGGGAAATATTAATCTCTAAGATCACACTTTAGCAAGTCAGAGTCTAAGATTTCTCCTGGAACTTGCTGCACCATCGTTTCCTCGCACCTATTATTGATCGTCAGGGGTACTATAGTACCTTCACTTTCGCTAACATTCGTACATGCATTTCTTTTCGATTCTCTTACGCAGTTAAACATTTAGTTTGTCGCCATTTCTGTTTCTACTCCGTAAACATTGGTAATTTGATGTGGGAATCTTTGAAACTCAACAAATTCATCGTCTTTTTTATGTTGAAACAATCTTATAGGTTTATATTGAGGGTGTGCGTATATTTGTAACTGCTCCGAGAACTGTTTGTTAACGCTATTAGTGATCAGGATATCATTTCTACAAATAGCAATTTACGTCTAGACACGAAAAGAGAAACCTCTTCATTCCACGACTGTCTGCACGTATCGCATTCGTCTTGTATTCTAACCATCTCTCATATATGGTAATAATCCAGTCGTTGATAACACTCTCAAGGTTCACTTTGGATTTTGAGTTTGTTCACTGCTTGAGGGGAAGTGAGTGAAGTATTTGTGCCTGCATGATATGCGTATGTATGACCAAAATACCCAATCCGGCCTTTTTTTCAGCTTATTTTAGATTTGTTGCACGCAAAAGAAGTTCCGATATTATCACAAGTTCTCCTCGTAGGGTAATGTGAGGCAACGTGGGAATAAAAATGTTGTTATTCAAGGAGGTTGTTATCCCTTTAGCTGCACTAATGGTTGAAATAAAAGATATATTAAAGTCTTTAATAGATCTTTTATTGTGATCTAGGGCATTAAGGGATGCCCTAGATTCCTTGTACAAGTACTGCAGGGGCGTAACAATTAAAAATCGTCAAAAATTGCCTGAGTCATCTTTCATTATCAATAGTTGTCACCTCCCCCCCCCCTTCCCAAATGCTGGCTACCCCTGTAACTGAACATGACACACCATGCTATGAACACCAAAGGCCTTCCCATCTTAAATCCCGCAGGGCAAACGATTAACTTATACAACCTGTCCGATGGGCGTGAAATGTAATTTCGTAGCCTACACAATTTCTATGCTAATATAGTAGTAATCTCAATCTTGGAATTCCAATGCACTTTGGGGACAAAATTAGTCATAAGCGATATTTCGTCCTGGAACAACAAACTGAGATACTTATTTTGAATATTACCTGGTTTTAGACTACCAAAACATATCATAACATGTCATACACTTTGTACACCAATAATCGGATAAAGGTCTTTGAATAAAGCTGAAAGATAATCTGAAGCATGCAATGCCAGGGAAAACGGGGGTCGACAACCCTTAAAGAATGGCTGTTTAAAGAGATTTCTTTTTTTGGTTGACGGCCGGAGATTTTCAAATTCCCTATATTTCAGAAACACTCAATTTTGAGAAGTCCTTGTGTGCATAGATGTATTTACAGTACAAGCGGTCGGAGGCTGAAGGATTTTCTTTGATTTCTCAACCCATCGAAGCTCCCCAAGCATAGGCGTAACAGTCTCCCGCTTTTCTTCGCTTTTTCCTGGAAACAGTGGAAAGCATGATCGAACTCCCGATTCCCGACGATAAAATTCCAACATTTTTATGAAGACTCCCGATACAGCCGTTCTAAGAGTTGTCAACCCCCGTGAGAAAAAACAAATTAGTATATTCTTTGACCTGCTTTGAACAAAGAGCCGTGAGATTAAGTGATTTCATCTTTGTCACTTGATGTCTCTTTAGCCTACTTTGTGACAAAGAGGGAAAGACTAGCTGCATGCACTAACCCCAAGTGGGACGGTTAATTACTTGTACTTAATTAAAACACTGAGAACAGTATGGAAGATCAAAAACATTTGCTCATTGACCCATAGTTGCCTTGTTATGTGTATGGCTTGCACACCTGGTATCATCTCGGGATATACATGAGTTAAAGCACTGACTATGTTTCTGTCCACGTGAGCTAACCATCGAGAATTTTGATTGTAAGACGTAGATTCCTTTTATTAGAATATTTCTCCGGGGGGGGGGGGGGGGGAAATCCCATATTTTTGGGGCGGGGGTGCTCGTCGGGAACTTTCGTTTTCACCCCTAAAAGGTACCAAACATGGCGTCGCTTAGTTGATTTTCCCTCGTAATTTTGTTGCGTATTTTTTACAAAGGAAAATACGTCTGAAATTCAGGCTACCAACAAGTGCGATTTGCTTGATTTGCTAGAACGGACCTCTAACAGGTACCTATCTGGAAAAAAATACACGTTTTCGAATTTTACCCCCTAAAAGGTACCAGAGGCCTGAGTTTAAACCCTAAAAGGTACGACGAGCACCCCCGCCCAAAAATATGGGAGTCCCCCCCCCCCGGGATATTTCTCTGTCCACGTGAGCTAACCATGGCGATGTCCATCATGAATGGTGACTGTGGATGGGACTACACCACCTTCTGATAGTGCGCACTAATCATTACATACATTTATATGACCATGTGGGGTGAATATGATACAGGATGGAAGTAGAACAAAGTGGACACAAGTAGTGGCCAAGCTCCCCCCCCCCCCATTCTAGCTAAAATTATTCCGCCAGCAGCCAACCAGAAGCGAAAGTGAGCTCCTTGACTCAACAACTCTCGCATCCTTCAGACATTCCTCAGACACGTCTCACACATCCACTCCATATATCATACACTACGCGCCGTTTTACTCAAAGCGCGCACACCGATCTTGTTCGTCAGACCTAGCGGAATGCAAGAAAAGGCTCAATTCTCGTACCCAGAGCTCCACGGCTCGAGATCTAGTGGGTCTCGAAAACAAACACCGCAGGCTACCACTGAGAGGCCTTCGCTGATTGGCCGCCTTTAACCGTTGGGACATGCGCAGAAAACTCTTTCTCTCTCGCGCGAGGGCCCTGTGTCAAATCTCGAGCATGCGTGGCTGTTACCAGAGCTTCACTATTCTTGGGAAGCCTGTGGACAATTCCTCTAACTCGTACCAACAGCTCTCCCGTTACTTCGCTGAGGCTCTGATTTCACCAAAGCCTCCACGACAATGGAGGGCTCTAGGCAAATCCTAACATCTGAAGTGTAGCACTTTTTTTGTCGTCAGTCCGCAGAATCTAGAACTGACAACAACAGATTTGTCTAGTGTTTTGCGCACACTGCATTACAGGCGCACACTGCATTATAAATCGCAATAGACCAGGTTCGAATTACGCTCCAATGCTCACAAGACAAAAGCTTCAAATCGAGGCTTTCTCCAAGTTCTAATACATTTACAGTAATTTCAGAAGAAGCCTCGACTTGAGGTTATTGTTTGTAGGCATTGGAGCGTAATTCGAACATGGCCTATTAAGATAGAGAGTCAACAACATTCACGCAACTCGACTGCGTCTCGTTGCGTACTTTTTTGTTCATGACGTTCTGTGACGTCATCTGTGTATCTATTACAGTACACACGCACGCAAAACGAGATCTATTTGTTAAATAACACGACCCTGCACCAAGCGACTACTGCGCATGCGCCAACTGTTAGAATGGCAATCTCGTTCCCAGAGCCCGCGTTTCTTTTAGGCCAACACCAAGATACGGCTTAAAGATGCACGGGCTCTGGGCTCAATTTCACTAGCGAGCGCGCGCGTGATTAAAACTATTTCGAGCGGTCGAGCAACTTCTATTTGTGCATGCGCATAAACATTACATTGATGTATCTCAGTCGCCAGGGGTTTCGGGTCACACAGGTCCAAGTTTTCATTAACGGCTACTCAGTAGGCAGTATATCCGCGATCAACTCACGCGATTTCGTGCCAAAAATCTTTTTGCAGTTGCCGTGGAACGCCGGGATTGGAGGCCCAAAATAGTTTTTTTAGTTATAGTACACTCTTGAGTTAATTGCAGTTTATTTTCTTGTGGTTTTATCTCTCAACCTGACCCTCCGATATAATAATACTGATGAATTTGTGGTGATTGCACCCCAGCGTGCGCTGAATTTCGATATTTTGAGTTGGTTAAAGGATGGCTATTAACCTATGACATACTCTAATCATTACCCGTTCCTAATTGAACTGGAATTAAAGAATAGAGTTTCCTCATGATTAGACCGGCGATTATGTCCTATGCCTATGAGACCCAAACGAGTGCCATTTTTGTGCCATTTTTGAAGAAGAGCGAAGTTTGTTACGGATATGTCAACAAATGCTCGTCTTGGCCAGGGGCGTGGCTAGCCAGACATAACGAGGTCAGACTGTCTTTTCTTTTAGCCGGATTTTCACTAGTAGTGAAGTAAGCGGAGACGGAGACGTAAGGATGCTTGCGTTCGTGGGAAAATCAAAGAACGGAGACGGAGACGTAAGCGCGAAGGAAGCAGAACGGTTCATTTTTTCTTACGTCGCCGCTTACGCTTGCGCACTACTGTCACGACGATTTGCAAACAAACGTAAGCTCGTACGTCTCGATCCGTCCGCTTATTTCCCTAGTGAAAAGCCGGCTTTAGGATTAAAACTATTCTGCGCGCACACGGGTAGCTACGCCGCTTTTTTTACCTTATAAAATGCAATTAGGCGCAAATTAAGAATTCAAATTGCTAGTTGAATCACTTTTTCCGAGCATACGAAATATGGTGAGTGCGTTGGCGTGGTTTGACTTTAGTACCGGGAACTCAGTTGTACAACTGGCGAAATAGCGGTACAAGCTAACGAAAATTTCTGGCAGTGATCCGTAAAATCGTCCTTGCCGCGCGAACCGGGCTTCACAGGATTTGAATGCCGTGATTCCGTGAAACAGAAAAGCCCAACTGAAAACTCTTCATGCCACTACTATACGTGGAATTTGCAACTTCGGACTTCGTGTGAAAGTGCGAAAAATTGATTGGTGATAATTGATACCCCCGTCTTCACTACCCTGCTTTGTTTGAAATTAAATTCGAGCAAGTGCGCATCAGTCTCTCCGAACACCGCGAGTAATGAAAATGAATTGTACAGCAAATCTTAAAATTTGCGGTGACTAATAATACAATTCCCATGCACAATGACTCGTTTTTTTGCTTATTTCTAGTTCTAGGTTCGTGTATTTGCATCGCCTAATCATTTTTTCCACGTATTGTATTGAAATTGTAGATCGAAATTACTTCCGAAAAACAATTGTTTTTCTGTGATGAGGAAGTTTTGGAGACGGCTTCCCTTTTCATTATCTCTTACCATCAAAGTGGTTTTTATTGCCTGTAGAGTGCATTATTTTAATGAGGATCTTGAGAGCCCTCCTCAGTGAGCTCGCGGCGCGCGCCCATCGTCAGAAGTGCGTGTGTCAGCAACGCAGAGAATCCTTTTCGAATTTTCAGGAGAAAGTCTCACCCAAAAATCATCACTCAAAACTCCATATACGTGAACCAGATGACGCTACAGGGATAAAATGTTGCAGGATTATTTGTGGCATGTAACTATATCGTGGTTTCCATAACTAAATCTGCCCTTTCGCTTTGTTGATGACAAGAGCTGATTGAGAAATTTGATAGTGAGACATGCAAGCGAGGTCACACGGTTAGCATAACAAGATAGTGGAGCTTAGCCTGCATACTTTAGCCTTGTTTTCCGCGTCTTTTCGATATTACATTCAAGCTTTTGACAATTGTGCAATTCAGAAGAGCTCTTAGAGTCTTAGGTAGGAAACAGACGTGAACAGAGTTGAAATTTCAATGAGGCGATAGCGAAAAGCGTCATACATGGCCCAGAAATCATCGCAACATCGTGACAGCACTTCCAGCAACGAATTGATCACCGAAAACCCGCTTCGTCGTTTCACGATCGCGTTTTTTGGAGCGGCAAATGTCGGCAAGACTTCGCTTATTCTTCGTTTCCTCGGCTATGGCTTTAACGGGGACTACACTCCGACGATTGAGAACTTCTTCATTAAACACGTCTTTTACAAGAACCAGACTTATGAGCTACAGATTATAGACACTTCTGGAACGTACGAATTCCCTGCCATGAGAAAAGTCGATATTATCAAAGCGGATGCGTTTGTTATGGTTTATTCAATGGACGAAGCGGAGTCATTTTCAAGACTTAGCAGATACCGCAGCGAAATGCTGGAGGAGAGAAAAGAAAGGCATCCTTGTATTATTGTTTGTAACAAAAGTGATTTACCGTGGGGCACTCACCCGGGTATACTTACAGACCACAGGGGGCTACAGATAAGCGCACAGCACTTAGTGGAGTCAGAATGGCAGTACATGTGGCTAGAAAGCTCTGCTAAGGAGAACCAGCAAGTTGAGGATATTTTTCTCAAGCTTATGGAAGAACTAAGTCGTGGCAAACCTAAGGAGCACGTATCAAGGAAAATTAGCTCGCTGTTGATGATGAACAAGAAGCGACCGAGTAGTAAAGTGTCGTTCAATACGATACAAATAGACACGGCTGTGACTAAGCGAGTCGTGTGACAAAAGGATTTCAAATACTTTCAATATACTTGTGAATATTCGCATAATATTCTACTAGCATGGGGAATATTCAGTCCTGTATAAGAATATTTGTATATATTCGTCAGATTTCGTGATTTATAAAGAGCCAGAAGAGCCGGTACTCATCGACATTTTGTTGCTAAGCCTTTTATTTGCACCATGACACCGTTATACGTTTTGAATAGATCTTGTCTTAGGATAAGGAATTTATTTGAACGTCCGTGCAATATCAGCCTTGCTTTTGTAGCAGCACTGTGCCATAGAAATTGAAACCAGAACACCACATACCGGCGCGGAGAACCTGAAAACATAGAAAGAAACGCGACCTTTTTGTCTTACAACTTAATCCCATCCATATCCATATTTGAGTATTTATTTTTAAAAACGTCAACAAAAAAGGGTTAATTTTTACAAGATAAAAGCCTATTGTTTCGAAGGAGCTCGACAAAAGAAAACAAAAGGCTTCGATCTTGTACCTTTACCCTTTTGCCGACAACGTTTCTTGAAAAAGCTGTATACATTTTTGGGGGGATGACCATCAAAATGAAGTTTGTCACAAAACGTTTTCAGACGGGGTGTTAACGGAAAGGAGATAACTTGGCCTTGCTCCAGGAGGGTTAGGTTTTTTGATGCGCTAATCAAAATAGCGATAGTGGCGGGTTTGTTGTTAAAATGGAGTTATTATTGGGGTCGCGTGACTTGGGAGGGGAATGAAGATATATATAATGATATCGAGTACATGATTTCCTAAATTATAACATCTGATATACATTCCAGCTATAATGTGACCCCGGCGAGTAGTACCAAGAGATGGTGTTCTCATAAACCGATTGAAATATAAGTCTAATACGAGATTGTTTTCGAGTATGAGAAAACGGTTTAAATCCAGGCCAGCACCCACTATGTATATGGCTAAAATCTAATTTAGTTTTGTCAAACAACAAACTTTAAATGTGATTTCGTACACGGAAGTGCGCGCCTGTTGAGAGAAACACGTTAAGCGTTTTCCAGCCGAACACCCAAAGCGTTAGTTGCGTTACATTTTACTTAGCCTGCATAGCAACCAGAATTTCGCTTGGAGTTTGTTTCCCGCTTTTCTCCAGGTTTCTCTGCCCGGCTAAAATTCCACAAGCACACAAACATCCAGAGGCTACATCTTATTGACCTTATATGGCACAGTTAGGGAACAAAAGTCACTGCGGATGTTTCGAGGTGCTATAAGTACGTATGCCTGTGCCGTATGCCAGGCATATGTTACACATGTTACTGTAGACTTGATCTCTATATTGTTCTGTAGACTTGATCTTTATAACCCTTCATTGCGATGATACATTTAATTAAAACAAGGAGGTTTTATTTAGCCTGTGTAGCAAGCGCAAGAGAGGAGAGGAGAGGGGCAAGGGCGGAGAGAAATATTAAAACCCATAGCGCGCGAGAAACTCAGGAGTTTATCAAAACTCACCCATTCAATTTCCGCTTCTACTTCAAAATCTACACCTTATACTTGGCCTCGAGGAAGTAGTATTTTCAACAACACCTTTATTTTGTGTTACGAAAAAATAGCAGTGCGAATTTCTGTCATATTATAGCGGGGCGTGGAGAGGAACTTAGATGATAGATGCTGCACTTACGATTTGCGTGGGAGAGGTTAACCCTTAACATGCTGACTTTATATCCAAAACGCAGTCCCTGAAACTGACTTTTTTTATGTTGCATTGTAGCAACAGAGTGGCACGCAGAAAAAAAAATCCACAGCCACTACTATTCAACAATTACCTCAATGTTATATATCAAATTAAAGGTTATAAGATTATCTTTCTTTTCATTACTACAAAAGCTAAACAAATGCGTCTATTTGAAAAATGTAGCCAAACAAATATGAAGAAAAAATTCTCTATGATATAAAATACAGCTCAAGAAAATATCAATGAATAGAACTTCAATATTTTGGAAATTACAACGAGATTGGTAATATTTTACAAAAATATACACAAGTTTGTATTCTCTCTTAAATCAAAGTACCTCTGCCTTGATATCTGACAATGTATTTTAGTGTTTTGCATGCTACAAACCCATAAAGCAAAAAATTATCATGGCCGACATTTCTGAAGTTGTATATGCACTGTACAATCAATATTTGTGCTTCAATATCAAACATGATATTTTAACAAAATAGCTTTAATAGGATTATTTTGATTATTTTGGTGTCATTACAAATGTCACTCATTATTAGCAACAGACTCAACTGTTTATCTCTCATCATGTTGTCGAACAGCACCAAATATCACTCATTATCAGCTTCCTTTCATCATGTTGTCTAACATAAGCACCAACATAGTCCTCGACTGTATGGTACCGCTGAAAACACTCCTGTATGCAAAGTGCAACTTTACAGACATTGCACCGGTAGCTTGATTCCCGACCTGCCCTCTTCCGTTTAGCACCTAAGTGTGCCAATATAATTCTCTCTCCTGGGTTACAAACAACACAAGACCTTGAAACATTCAGTTTCTTTCCACTAGCCAGTATCTTTTCTGGAAAGTGTCTGGAAATGATAGCATTGAAATACTTTCATGTCCTTCATTTTAAAGGCAAGCAAAGTACCATTGTTCATAATAAATCTGTCTCCTTTGTTCTTTAGTTTCGCATTCTTGAGTGCTGGAGGGATGCCTTTCCGATAACGCATATTGTCCCACATGCACCAGTTTTCTTTTCATACAAGTCTGTAAAGAGAACTGGGGATGTATAGTAATTGTCTACATATAAACAAGTCTCATTACTAGGTCATGGGTGTTTCCCTTTGCACTAGGAGGATTATCAGTTGCTCCTGTGTATATTTCAAATTTAAAACAGTACCCATTATTAGAGTCACACAGTTGATATGATTTGACTCCATACTTGTCTGGCTTGTCTGGGCTGTATACTTTGAAGTGCACCCTTCCTCTGAATGGAATCATCCCTTCATCTATACAAATATTTTGCCCAGGAATCCATGTAGTTGAGAAGTTCTCTGTCACTACCCTGTAAATAGCTCCAAGCTTATCAACACTAACAGGATTATATCCTGCATTCCCACGTGCAATGTAAATATCATTATCACAGAGATACAAACATGTTAGCATGTTTAGAAATTTATCCCTTGGCATGATTGCTGGGAAAAATGGAGTAGATAGCACCTGATCAGTAGACCAATAATTCTGTGTGTTTTCTTGATTGACTAGGCCCATAGCGATCACCATGGCCAAGAATGCCTTGATTTCGTTCGATGTCACGCCATCATCTGGCCATTTTCTGAGTCGAGAATTCGCAGTTAGATTTTTCCCAGCTATAGTTTCCTTTGCATATTTATTGGTCTGCTTTGCAATTTCCTCAAAGAGATTCTCTGGGAACAGTAAATAAAAGTAATCAAGGAAAGTAGGATTATCGGGTAAGTGTGCTTTGAGGCCACTGTCACCAGTGAACGTAAGTCGCGTCGGCTCTCTTGGACCTCTAAACCAGCCTGTAGGATCGTCTTCATCGTTGATTTCCTCTTCACTATCCTCCTCCTCTTCCCCGTTCTTTTCTTCTTCATCTCCGCTATTCATATCAACATCACTATCAGCATTTTGAGTGATAACTTCGTCGACGTTTTGTTCATCGATGAAAACAATCGCCGCCATGTTGTCAACTACGCTCGTCTGTCACGCGCGAGGAAAATAAGATCGCTATCCATTCGGATGACAATCGGATTAACTCCGATTGCCATGCATGATTTGTCCTGTCTCAAAGAACAGGGCCCCGATCTTATATCGACTGTTGTCGAGCAACTTGCGACATAACAGCGAAGTTACGTCATCATTCGTAAAAACCGGAATATTCCGGGACCCGCCCAGACGGCTGACACAGGGATCCCGGATTATTCCGGATGCCGCACGTTAAGGGTTAAACATGAACATCAACATGAATTTGAAATCAGGGGCGTAGCCAGGGGGGCCCCCTTTCTCCCCCCTTTCTCTGGAGATTTTCCCATACATTTACTCCTGTATTTGCTGGAGGAAATTTGAAAATTTTCGTCCCAATGTTTTCACTATTGGAGCCCTCGAACCAAAATTCCGTGTGACGCCCAACATAAAAATTAAAGTAAATTAAGGGTCGGTTTTCTTACAAAACACCATAATTTCATTTTAGCGATAGCACTTTACTTTTTATATATCATTCTCGTCTATATTATGGAAGGTACATATCCAAGCATCGGACGTTTTAATGCGGATGAAATTTTATTTCAAGGGGAGTGAATTGTATATTAAATATATTATTTATTATTTATTAGAGATAAGGGTTGACAATTAATAATATCCCTTCTGAAAGGTTTTTCCCAAACATCAAAGCATAAGCGCCACAGATTTCTATTTTTTAATGTGATAAACGCACACGGGATGTGTTGGGAGGACACGGAGAAAGCTTGAGACTCACGAGTCGATAGACCTTATTCGTACGGCTTTATAATGGCGAACATATTAGCCAATCAGAATCGACCCCTGATTCGTCTGTCGCTCACCAGGCTCTCGGAACGTGATTAGCCAACTGACGTGTTACGTTCTACTGTTTACAAACGCCTTGGACGATTCCAGCTATAACGCACGCGCGCGCTGCATTCTGGTAGTTGTGGAATTCTGAAAGAAAAGCTCGCGCGCTTATAGCTGGAATCGTCCATTCGTGTTCCTCTTAAACTTAAAATTGACTGACTGTAATTAAACGTTAGCAAGACAATTGGCGGAGCTCCTGAATTCCCGATTTTATACCCTCCGTTCTTGTCGTTAAATCCATAAATCCTTTTTCTAATTTGACTGCCCATTGTTTTAGCTCTAAAATACTTTCTAAAACCTCATCCAAATTTAGATTTTCACTAGTTTCGTCAAAGTCTTCATCTTCAGTCGAGTCTTCATCAGGAACCTGAAGTAAATTTTCTGGAGGAATATTTTGTAAATTTGTAGCATATGAATTCATAATTACAGAATATAATGTTTCCCCTTCTTCTTTTCCATCATTTTCAGCTCTAGAAATTACAATTCTAGGAGGTATTTTGCCCATACGCTCCAGAAAAGCTCTCCTTTTTGAATTCGACATGTTAGCCTTCTTGCAAAGTTCATCCAACTTTTGCAAAGTTTCAGGATAACTTCTCAGCCTTCTATGGAGCACGGCCTCAAGTTCGGCGAGCGAGAACCCTTCGAGGACAAACCGAACTGATCCAACGGTACCTCGAATGTGAGTCGTGGGTCTTCGAAGGCGTTCAAAAAACCGAACTTGCTCGGTTACCTTGGTTTGGTTTCCCGATGCAAGTTCGTGTTCCTTTAACAACCGAGCCTTGATTTTTGAATCAGCAAATCATCATCTAAAAGGTCTAAGATGTTCTTTTTCTCTTGGCGTGAAGTAACATTTCCATCAAGTTTTGCGTCCAGGCGAGAAACCCGTCGAAGTGGTGGTACATGTATTTGTAGCGCATTTTTACGAATTCTAAGCGAATTGAAAGCGTTTTGTGTATCCTTTTGTGCAAACATGTCACCGATATTGGCCTTATCTTATTGATAAAGTAATATTGACTTTGCGCCTCATGAATGAGCTTGTACACATACAGTACTAACATGTACTAATAACTTTGGTCATCTCTTAGCTTTTCCATAAACCACTTGCTTTCCTGGAATTCCACAAATCCTTAGATTTATTATTTGATTGATCTATTCAATTTCTCGTGCGTGGTGTTATCTCATAAAGATGCCTGAGGGTGCATTACATTGAAGTGGAAAAATCACTTGTGAGGTAAATTAATTACAATTGAGGAACAACAAAAGAAGACTAGGTATTGCAAAAAAAGCAATTTAGACTAGCACATAGAAGTGTAGCTGATCATAAACATAGAATTGGTCTTACGTTTTTATTTGTTCACAAGCTGGTAAGCAATTGTTTTGCACATGTGAGTGAAAAACCAGCGCGTTGTCGCACACTATTACTCTTTGCAATACCCGTGCCGAAGCCAAGTGCTTTGTGTTTATTTAAAGTCGTTCAATCAGCAAACAATAGTTCTGGCATATTACTTGACATAATCGATTATGTTTAACAGTTTAAAGATTCAATCGGTTTTATAGACATTCAGGAGCCCAAGAAGCGAATGAAAAATGGATAGGATCATAAAAAGATTAAAAATGTAAACATGAATTTTCATCCACGCACTACGAAATTTGATTATCAAACTGAAGTGAAAATATAGGTTACCTTGGTGACCAGCATGCATGGTCGTAGGGACCGGTTATTAAAATATTCATTGCTTGTTTGTGTATACAGCTAATTCAATAGAAGTTGTCCTATCAAACGTGACCATATTGGCATATTACAGGGAAAGTGGTGCAAAAAGTTGAGAGAACAAGAAAAATAATCGAAAGTAAGGTACTAAGCGTATACAAATATGTTTATACCCTTGTTAGGTGTTTATCCATATTCCCTAGCGGTCTGGGCACGTACGCTTGGGCACTTTATGACGTTTCTTGAAATTGCTGTGTATACGTCATAAGGTTCATATTTCACACACATATATATATATATATATAGTTTTACGGCCGTTTGTTACTTGCGATAAAACGATGGAAATGGGAACAATTTTAAACTGTATTTTGTGAGTCATAACCTGCCTGTCCTTTTCGCTTAACATTTTCTCTTCAGCATATTTACTCGACTTAGGAAAAAGAAAAAGGAACAGGACCATACTTCCAGACAAAGAGCTGAAGCGTCGTATGGCGACCGTACGTTTCTTACGCCCACGCCAGAGATTTCGGCCCTGACAGTCGCTATCCTGGTGTTGAATTGCTCAGTAGCTAGATACCTATGGGTGAGAGTACGCCCGGCCACCAGACCATATAAGGACGCCCCTTGTACCGTTAGTGAACAATCAACTAATTAATATGCTTCACCAACGTATTTATAGGTCTGATGAGTGTGTAAGAGATCCATGTGGGACAGGTTGTTGATTCTTTATCTAACGGTGATGCAACAAGTTTTTCCTCATAGTTGCCCTTTCACATGTTTTATTCATTTTAATCCAATGTTTGACTGAGTGTATTGGACATGTGTGCGAGAATGAGTTTCTTTTATTTTCCCTTTACGCATGCGCATAAACGTCATCTCGTTTGATTTTATTTTCCTTTGAACAGAGGCTCATGGATCCCCTGAAAGTTCTTCTAAGGATGTTCAGTGTTATACTCTCGGCTTCTTACTATTTTCTCTCTATCGGAATTCAAGGGTGAGAAAGCTTAAAACTCGACCGGAACTCAAATTGACTCGAAGAGCTGGAAACAAGGTAGACAAGATACCACAGGAAGCCCATCGATCTCTAGAAAGACGACAGTGTTATCTTGATATGTGGACAAACCGAACTAAAATCAGGCTCTGGACAGAGAGCGCTGTATTTGTTCAGCCAGACGGCCGGGGGACTATAAACTATTATGGGTAGGGCTATTGAAATGTTTTAAAGAAAAAATCCTAGAGAAAGAGAGAAAGACCCTTTTGAAATCGCGCAAGACTGGAAACAATAGCGCGAAATTTAAAATGCAAATTATTCCCTTGATCGCGCGCGCGAGAGAAAATGGCTGCCATGTGCTCGGCTCTTTGAGTTGAGAAGAAGACAAACTACTCGCCGTTACAGCTCGAGACACTGTTATATCCCTACAAAGTTTGGGAAGTAATTAAGGCAAGTATGCGTTCTACCATTAGCCATCGAAACACTGCATTTTATCCTTAAATATTGTACCAGATTACGTATCAGTTTTATGGAAGAGATCATAAGCCATATAGCACAACAGTAGTTTGTATCATTCGCTATTTCGCTACATACAAAACCCGTTCTGCAAGCTAGTACATGTTTAATATGACAACAATTATAGTACATGTTTAATGGGTGTTTAATATTACAACAATTATAGTTTAGTTTCTCGTTTTTCCTCAATATAATAGCTGCAACAAAACATGTATATATTAAAAAACAAAAAGCAAATGTATGTAAATGTTTTTACACGTCGACCACTGCCTGCCTCGACTTGTTTTGCTACTTAGCAGGCAGTGTGTTTTGCAGCTGACCATTAGCGCCACGCTATCAAAGATAAAATTAACTTTAGATCTTTAGAACCATTAATTGGACGATTCCAGCTTAAGCGTATATAATAGTCTAGTCGCCAGACGGGGTTTACTGCATCCTCTGGAACATTTATTGGAACTTTTTTTTTAGTATCCTTAGGGCATACGGAAAATGGTTTCAGTTGTTCGCAGCTTGAAAAAGTGTTCACCGTATTCACTTTGACACTTTTGTGTATTTTAATGAGATTCTTTTGCTTTGTTAGAAGCCAATTTTATGGATTTTTATATACAGAATGGCTTTGTACAGAATGCTACAGTCTATAAAAGTTCACAATAAGAATGGTCTATTGAACATGCTCTAAACTTGTAATTTCAATATTCTTACAGATTGGAGTAAGGCAGCCCATCACACCATCAACCAGACCACAGTGAGCCCTTCACACCATCAGCCATACCACAGTGAGCTCTTCACACCATCAGCCAGACCACAGTGAGCCCTTCACACTATCAGCCAGACCACAGTGAGCTCTTCACACCATCAGCTAGACCACAGTGAGCCCTTCACACCATCAGCCAGACCACAGTGAGCTCTTCACACCATCAGCCAGACCACAGTGAGCCCTTCACACCATCAGCCAGACCACAGTGAGCCCTTCACACCATCAGCAAGACCACAGTGAGCCCTTCACACCATCAGCCAGACCACAGTGAGCCCTTCACACCATCAGCCAGACCACAGTGAGCCCTTCACACCATCAGCCAGACCACAGTGAGCCCTTCACACCATCAGCCAGACCACAGTGAGCCCTTCACACCATCAGCCAGATCGCAGTGAGCCCTTCACACCATCAGCCAGATCGCAGTGAGCCCTTCACACCATCAGCCAGATCACACTGAGCCCTTCACACCATCAGCCAGATCGCAGTGAGCCCTTCACACCATCAGCCAGATCACACTGAGCCCTTCACACCATCAGCCAGATCGCAGTGAGCCCTTCACACCATCAGCCAGACCACAGTGAGCCCTTTACACCATCAGCCAGACCACAGTGAGCACTTCACACCATCAGCCAGACCACAGTGAGCCCTTCGCACCATCAGCCAGACCACAGTGAGCCCTTTGCACCATCAGCTAGACCACAGTGAGCCCTTTGCACCATCAGCCAGACCACAGTGAGCACTTCACACCATCAGCCAGACCACAGTGAACCCTTCACACCATCAGCCAGACCACAGTGAGCCCTTTGCACCATCAGCTAGACCACAGTGAGCCCTTTGCACCATCAGCCAGACCACAGTGAACCCTTCACACCATCAGCCAGACTACAGTGAGCCCTTCACACCATCAGCCAGACCACAGTGAGCACTTCACACCATCAGCCAGACCACAGTGAACCCTTCACACCATCAGCCAGACTACAGTGAGCCCTTCACACCATCAGCCAGATCAGTGAGCCCTTCACACCATCAGCCAGACCACAGTGAGCCCTTTACACCATCAGCCAGACCACAGTGAGCACTTCACACTATCAGCCAGACCACAGTGAGCCCTTCTGACTATCAGCCAGATCATAGCCAGCCCTATTGTGAGTAGAACTGTTCTACTGTTTCACGTCTTTCAGACAAGAAACTAAACTGAGGTCCCATCTCACCTTACTACTCTACCAAGTTTCAGGGCAGTGTTGAAGAACCACTGGGGACGTAATAAACCCTCTGGCAGTGACCACCCTCAGTGTTTGTGCTTATGACCGCTTGGCTGCTAGTGGCGCCAGTGGGACCGAGTGCAATTCAGCTTACGAGTCTGTGGAGTCGGTTGCAAACATTTATTTATTTTATTTCATTTTCACCATCAGCCAGACCACAGTGAGCGCTTCAGACAATCAGCCAGACCACAGTGAGCCCTTCACACTATCAGCCAGACCACAGTGAGCCCTTCACACCATCATCCAGACCACAGTGAGCCCTTCACACCATCAGCTAGACCACAGTGAGCCCTTCGCACAATCAGCCAGACCACAGTGAGCCATTTGTGCCATCAGCCAAACCACAGTGAGCCCTTCACATCATCAGCAAGACCACAGTGAGCCCTTCACACTATCAGCCAGATCAGTGAGCCCTTCGCACCATCAGCCAGACCACAGTGAGCCCTTCACACTATCAGCCAGATCAGTGAGCCCTTTGCACCATCAGCTAGACCACAGCGAGCCCTTCACACCATCAGCCAGCCCTTCTCACCATCAGGCTGGTGGTAAAATCTTGTAACTATAATTTTTCATTGTGTAATATTGTGATCCATACCCCTTCCATGGCGGGAATTTTCAGTAGGAATTTTCACAAGGAATTTCCAATTCCCTCCATATTCTAGGGGTATGGATCTCTACTGGAATTACCGTACATGTCATTTGAAAAGGCTCTAGCTTGCTCTTTTCAATATAATACAAGACCTTATGTTTCATTCAGCAATAATTATTTGACCAGGCTTTGCACAACTTTGAAAATACAGTATTAACTAAGGCAAGCTGTCTCAGACTTGCAAAAGTCTCAGAGTTTGATCCCTTGCTTAAAAAGCTAGAGCATTTTCATTTTGTCTTTTGTTTTTGTTTTGTGCCTTCAGTAGCTGAGCCAGACATCTTGTCATACTTAAGAACACAAGAGCCAGGGGAAACTCCTCTAAAAATATACAGGTTTCCTATCCCTTGGATATGAAAATTCTTTCAAGTGCTATCTTTTAGGGTTGTCAGATATCCAAAGAGTCACCTACTATCCCTTAGGTTACAGTATGCTAGCCTTCTAGCAAACCTAGTTCCTATCTCAGGAAGACACTCTGCCTTGGGGATTTCTGAGGGGGGTCAGGACTGAAATGTTCTCTTCCATAGGTGTTTCTGAGGGGGTACCAGGTGAAATTTCTGAGGGGGTTAGAAGTCAAAATGACCTCTTCTTTGCCTTAAGGTTGGAAGAAGTAGTTTTTCCTGACAGTCATGCCTGTATATTCTTAGGGAGAGTCAGCCCCTGACACAAGGGTGTCCATTTGGGGTAAGAGAGCAAGTGAGTGTGAAGATGACAAACTTTGGAAGGTAGTTTGTTGTCCATTACATGATCCAATACTGATACAAGGTTGACACTTGTCATTAGGTTTTGAGTCCGATTTTGCTGTTTCGGTGGTACATGTAGTTCATTTTGCATGAGTGATTCTGGCATTTTTAAATTTACCTGTAGCTTCTCTTCTGTGGTACACAAACTACTGGTAAAATCAGGTTCTTTCAATCAACTAAATTATCTTGTTTAATTACAGTGAATGTCATTGTTCTGTGACATTTTGCAGTCACACTTGAAGGAACCTATGCACCCTACCCACAATGCATTGCTTTGTTTTTATTATGTCATTCAGTGCATCAGACACTGAGTTACTCAAAGGATTCATATTGTTATAAGTCTTTCTCATGCTTGTTAGGTAGAACGTGACAGGCTGGCAAACGTAATAAGCTTTTTTCTAGAGTCTCTAAGTTTCAATGATTGAAAAAATGTTGGCAAAACAGTGCACTATGGGTAGGGTGTGTGTTGCCTCCTTGATTTTGATAGTACTGTAGGTCTCAAGGATAACTAGCTAATGATTTTAGGGGTGAATACTCCACCACAAACCACAATCATTCAGGCAAAATGAACCACCATAAAAATACAAAACACAACTCATTACTTCATTTGGCAGAATGCTGGCTCAACTGCTGTTACAATAACATGTATATATATTATTGTGAATCCAGAAAATATCCATGGCCTTCCTATGGATGGTGTTGGATTCTTGAGTTTTTAGTGAACAAAATACAGCTGAATTGGAAAAAAAGGCAAAATTGACACCTATATCACACTTTTTCCCTCTGGAATTTCTAATTCCTTCAATGGGGAGGGTAAGAATATTTTCTGGAATCACAAGTTTTCTTCATGTTTCTAGGGAACATGCATGTAATTATTTTATGTATTATAAAAAAAAACAAAGTCCCACAAGGCCCTGAAGACACCAGCTGAAAGTGATGCTCCAGATGTCAAAACCAGTAGGTGTGTCAACGCACTACACTCAGTACTGAGGCTTCAAGTTCCTAACTGCTCACCAGGCAGTATCTCTGCAACTCCCAAGGCCACAGCTCTAGTGCAACAGGGTGATGCTATTCACACTTACCAGGTGTCTCACATGATTGATGTTGTCATGATGGTAGGTACAAATGCATGCAGTACATGACTGATCACATTCAGATTAAGGTAGCATGCCAGCAAATTAAACATAAATTATTCGGATGGACGGTGGGCAATAAAAATTATTCAGATACTTTTGAAACAATTGTAGGCATCCTAATATGATCCAAGTCCTTGGCAGGCTCGGATGAGAAGCTCTGCTACTTAAATGGTTAATTATGGGTGGGTTTGCAATATTATCAAAATTTTGCACACTGTTTAAATAGGTACAACCATAACCTAAGACTAACTATTTTAGAAACACAAAAAAAATTAAAAGGCTAACAGTTAAAACATTAGGACTCCAGCTGCTTAAAATCTGAGAATTTATTTCCTAATGTACAGTAACCCTCACAGTCTTAGATTTTGATTAAAACAATATAAGATAATAATGACAATGCTTTAATGTACAAATAATTGATTTAGGATGAACTAAAGTCAATATGGTTCTAAGTCCTCCTTAGCATAAGAGGTTTATGGTTTAAGACGTCATGCCTGACAGGCACGTCTTTTTAAAGCGACTTTTGATTTCCTTAACATTTTCATGCTTGTCACTCAAGGTGATTATTAATGTGAACAAATTTAACAACTTATGATTTTAGTATAATTGCTCAAGTGGTTCATACGTTTTTTATACAAAGCATCTTGCTATCATAACAAAACTTGCATGCCACTCCCAATCGTTCAATGGTACCCAATACCCAATGTACGTATGTAGGTGATTATAGCAAGAGACATCAAACTCTCAACTGATCAGTGAGCAGAAATTCTAATAACCACTTGAGTAATTATTCTAATATCATATAGTAACAAGCACAAAGTCAGCAACGTGATCAATAAAAATATAGCAAATTATTATAACAACATCAGTGACTTTTATTGATAAAGCCAAATTAGTACTTTTCTTTTCAGACTATCAATTTCTTCATTCCAAGACATTTCCTGCTGTTATAAACTCATCTCAGTAACTATTGTTTAGATTTAAATCTCAACCAGTCTGGAGAACACAACATTTTCTGTCAGTATCTGACTCACTGTATTTTATCATAAATAATTCTAAAACTCATGAATAGTCAATCAGGCAAACACAATGGAAATCAGGACCATGAAGGCCGTTTGTATACCCCGATAGAAATTAGCATTTTGGGGAGTCCATGAATATTTTCAGGGAACAGCTGTTCTGATTGGTTGCCATATCATAATGGTGCTCAATCAGCCAGAAACGATATAGAACTGCTGCGCACTGAACTGAATCTGATATAGAACTCCGGTGACGTCAGAGTTCTATATCAGATCCAGTTCAGTGAGCACAGTTCCCTATCAAGTTTGGCTCACTGAGCATCAGTAATGATAGGACAACTAACCAGAACAGCATGTTTCCCCGATAATATTCATGGAGACCCCATCTCTTACAAACGCTCTGTGGTCATGATTTCCACCTTTTCCCGTAACCTACGAAAAAAGAACGCATGTTAGAAATGAATACGTGCATTTTGTAAAACGATAGTTCATTTATCACATTTATTAATTTTCGGTGGCCATGATTTAAACATCCAACAACGACTCGCGGGCAGTGCCGACCACCCTTCTGTGAACATTTCGTGAAACGAGCCAAAACGGACATCTTTGACAATTATTTGGCAATACTTGAGTTGAATTGGGCTCAAAATCATGCACAGATAAACGAATTTAACTCACCCGTCCAAGTTACTCTACTTGGCGAGTCCGTACGAACCGCACTGCTTTGTTAACCGAGAATGAATGGGCAAATTGCATATGATGCATTACGCGCATGACAAAGAAAATTTCGTCAAAGAAATTTGAATCATAAAAAGAATAAAAAACAATAGGAAACACTGCCCCAAAAACTAATGACATAGCACTTTCTTTACAAAAGCCAATCAGAAAGCCCTAGCATTATTATAGGTATCGCAGGTATCGCTAATACATTCATTTCTTTTCTATGACATTTGAATGGCATTTCTTGCTCATCATAATTATAGGTAAAAAAGTGACAGCTATTCCAAAGGGAGTTCTTCTCTTTTTGAAAGTCATGTAATTATGAACAGACCTTTTGTCCCAACACAGAAGATATGTCAATCATTCGGAACGCCTCTCTAAATACACTATTCGTAATGAAAAGCTCTCGTTGTCGATCTTTTGTTTGCCATTTCAAAATAGCTAAACAATGCATCTTGAAGCCAGTCTATATCAGATTTCTTATTCTCGATTTCAAAGAAGTAGTTCTCAAAAATTTATTTCCTTTTTTTTAACTAGCTTGGAATTATGAATTATTACTGGCAACCGTTTTAGAAGTAGTTTACAAAACTCGCTGTCGTGTTTTATCAGCAGATAGAATCACTCGGCTTCGCCTCGTGTTTCTATCTGCTGATAAAACACTCCAGCTCGTTTTGTAAACATTACATAACTTGTTAGCAGAGATGCCAACTCTCCTGCTTTTCACAGGAGACAAACGCTTTTGAGGCTTGACTCTCGCTCTCAGTCCTTGTGTCCAAATCTCCCACTTTTGATAGAAAGTAACTTTTAAACTGATTTCACAGTGCAAAGACATTTTGTAGTGAAAAACAGCCCATCTCCTGCATTGTAAAGGTCAGAGGTTGGCATCTCTGCATTCCGATAATAAGCATTGCAGCAAAGTGAATTGCATGATTCCATGAAATATTCAGATATTGGAATAATTGCTCTAGAGTGTTTTGGCTGGGTCAACATTCCCAAAATAAAAATACTGAATTTTGTATTTTGTATTGCAAAATGAGTGGGTTAGTCGTCAACCCTTCTGTCAAGTGGGTATGAATATTTTCTGGAATCAAACATGCACATTGTTTTGGTCATAAACTTGTTCATAAAATTGAACCATGAACCCATAAAATAATAATTTGCTATAAAAAAATCACGAAAAGTTTAAATTCAATGATGAGTTTTCACTTTGCAGTAAAAAAATGTCAGTTATTCTAAATTTTGTTTTGTAGGTATTTTTCTTGCTAATATTGTGCAAATAAAAACTTTTAGATACATAACTTTTAGATACATAACTTTAACAATTATAAATGTCCTTTTAATAATGCAAATTAAATATGCTTGAAGTGTGCAGATTGGCTTTCTTGAAAGCAGAGTCATAAACATTCCAGCCCTAATTGTGGGGGAAGTTAGGATGTCTGTTTCAAAAGTTGAATAATCCCACATGGGGTTGGAAGGATATGGAGTGATTTGTTGGCATGCTCCCTTAATAACAGAATGTTATCAGACGGTCTAATTGACATGTACTACATGTATTTGTATCTATCACCATGACAACATCAATCATGTGAGAGGCCTGGTGTTTGCGAAGGTAAGGCCCTGTTGCACTGGAGTTGCAGCCTTGAGAGCTGAAGAGGTACTGCCTGATGAGTAATCTGGAGCATGGAGTCTCAGTACTGAGTGTAGTGAGCTGGTACACCACTGGTGTTGACAGGAGCATCAACAGCTGGGGTCTGAGGTGCCTTGTGGGACTTTTTTTTAACCCCAGAAAAAGTACTTACATATCATGTAAAGTTGGAATAAATACCGGTAACACTATCAGTGCTATAATATTATTTTATTTCTAAAGTAAAGTGTACATAATTATCTACAATAAACCAAGCCCAGAGCTTTACAATTTCTCTAGGTCCTCCATATTCCATCTACTGTACAGTAGAACCATCCAATTCCAGAAAAAAAATACATACTGTACCCCCATCAATTTACTTGATTGTCATAGCTGTTTTCATGTCCTCACCCCTTGATCTGTATCTCATGTGGAATGCACAGAATGCAAAACCACTTTACAAGTAAACATGCCATAGATTGTTCTTTGTGTTGGCAATTATGTTTTGTTTGCATTGGTGCTTCCATGGCAAGGCAATGACGACCCTCGAATTTTAAAGTTTCAAAATTCACCCAGACAAAGAGAAATTTCTGCAAAACCCTCATAACTGCAAAGACATCAGGCTATAAGCATTACTTGGTCAAAGTTTGAAGAAAAAGTGTCATCACATTTTCAAAATATAACACATTCAATTTTTTTCGTTAACATTTTCTATTACCCTACTTCCTTGACTCTCAAACTATGCCTAAAAGCTCATATAGTGATTTATGTTTTTAGTTCCACATAAAGACTGAGTTATAAAAACTATGCCAACAAGGTACATGAAACAATTGAACTATCCTTGAGGAGATTTAGACAACAATTTCTCTCTATTAAATTTATCTAGTTGTTTGAGTTTGGCATGACCACAAAAAAAAGGAAGACTCAAAAGTTTTCAGATAATTGTGGTTGGAATAAACAGTGGCTCTGAAATGTTAAAGATAAATAACTGAGTTTTTAGGCATAGTTTGAGAATCAGGAAAGTAGGCTAAATAGAAAATTCGAATTCTTTGACAAAAAAAATGGCTGCATTATATTTGGAAACCGTGATGGCACTTTTTCTTCGAACTTTGTCCATGTAATGCTTATAGCCTAACATCATTTGGTGTTACTGTGTGACTATGTCAACCAAGCCATCCCATAAAAAGTTTGTCATTTAGAGATTCAAACCATTTTAATGAAATTTAATACCAGCAATACCTCTGATGGTAAGTAATTAAGTGTTTTGAAGTGATTTTTGCTCATAATTTTCACTGACAATTTTTAGAGAAAAGTGAATTTTTCAATGTCTGAGATCTCAAGAAAGTCAATATTATTTGTTCTGTACTCACTTACTGATTAGCTAACTTCGTTCAAAATGGCCAGTTGATGCAGTTGCACAGTAAGAGGGTTTGCCTAAATTTCTCTTTGTCTGGGCGAATTTTGGAGGGTTGCCATTATGTTGCCATGGAAGCATCAATGTAAACAAAATATGTGTCTAAACAAATAACAATCCATAGCATGTTTACTTGTAAAGTGACTTTCCGTTCTGTGCATATCCGCATGAGATACAGACCATTGAAGTTCAAGGTGTGAGGACATGAAAAACTGCTATGAGCTTCCAATAGAGTCCTAAAGTGTGATGTCACAAATTTGAAAAATTTCGAATTTCAGAATTATAAAAGACCAACTCCAAAGAAAGTTGCATGCAAACAATGAGGTGAATTGTTTGAAGTGTGACCAAGATATGGCCCGCTGAATACATTTTTCTTTAATGTGTGGTTCCAAAAAATATCCATACCCCCCAATGGAAGGGTGTTGAAAAATGACCCCCCCCCCCCCCCCCTCTAGAATTTCCAAATAAAAACACAGTATTTGTATGGAAAAGATCAGGTAATTGACTCCCCCACCCTCCGGAATTTCCAACGCCTTCCGTAGGGGGCTATGGATAATTTCTGGAAACACACAATACATATTGTTAGACACAGTTCAAAACTTTATGAACTGAACTAAAAATACAGTGATTTGTCAAAGCTAATTACATAATGTATTCAGCAGGCCTGTCTTGGTTATTTGCCTTATTATTTTTTTGGGGTGTTGCATTTAATATGCCCTTTTTAAATCAAGGGGCAAATAAATTATTGCTAAATTGAAAATTTGTTTTTTGTGACGTCATCACTCAATAGACTAGCAGGAGGTTTTACTGTGGGTTATGAGAATAGCCCATGATCAATATGCAGGTGAAATACAGTAAATGTGTGACAAATAATGAAAAAAATTAAGTGGGAGGTGTGGTTAAATTGTGTTTTAAAAAGTTTGAAAATGTAAAGGTACAGTTATCTTGGTGAAAATATGTTAATAATTGAAAAATCTAAAACATGATTCTTCAAAACAAATTCAGCAGTATTGGAAGCACTCTTAAAGTTATAACAACCAAACCAATTCAGATGCATTTTATGCCTGTTTAGCACTCACTAAAAGAAGATTCACATAAAGATAATAATGTCTGCACCCCAGTTTATACACTGAAGCATGTAGCAATGCTTATAGGGCTGAACATTTGACTTGTGAGTTGGAAAAATCCCTTAGTGCCTAAAATCCCACTAAAATTCTTAGCATTTGTGGGATATAATATTACACCCACAAGGAGGAATCCCCTATTTTTGGGGCAGGGGTGCTCATCATACCTTTTAGGGTTTAAAAATTCAGGCCTCTGGTACATGTACCTTTTAGGGGGTAAAATTCAAAAACTTGCAATTTTGATGTTGCCAGGAGTCTCTTGATTTTTCGTTTCGTATCCTGGGAAAAAATCAAGATGAATGCCATACATTAATTTTACTGTATTTCTCCAGGGAGTATTTCAGGAAATTTCACCATTTCAAGGCAGTCCTGAGGATCCCTGTCTTAGGGGGCTTTTTTAGCAAATCAAACAACAATGCTGTTTTATCATACTATTTGTCATGGTACCTTTTAGGGGTCAAAATCATCCAAGGCCACATCCTTTTGGTACCTTTTAGGGGTAAAATTGAAAGTTCCCGATGAGCACTCCTGCCCCCCAAATAGGGGAATCCCATATATTTTGCCACCACATGAGTAGGGACCAAACATCTAACAGAAAAAGTCACCAATCCTCTAAGATTTTGCAGCCTGTCAACCACATAATGATTGCAAAAAAATTCATACATTTGATTGTATTTCACCTGCATTGTCACTCTTGGAAATTTTTCATACATTTTCTGTATTTAGCTGCCACATGAGGGAGAATCTCAAACTATAAATACGCAAATATCATACTATTACAAATGTTCTAGGGACCAGATTTCGTATGATTGAAAATGTTATAGCATGTTTTTCTGCCGTGTTGATGCCATAATGGATATTGTACAATGGCAAAGCATTTTGATTGTTGGTTTCAGTCCTTTTGAGTGATGTAGTTGGCTGAATGTTCATGACAAGGCAATGTGCCATACAGTGACACAATTTTCCATTTGTAAACAGCCAATGCCTTTTGGACAGTGCTTCACAATAAGTGTAGTTGCATTGCTTATGGAAAAAAATCCTATATTAATTTTTTCCCATCACAAACTGTAACCCATTCTTGTACCCACAATTCCCTGACTGATTTTGAATGTTGAGGCCTGCATAGAAAGCTCGTCCTCAATGGCTCGGTACTAAATCTTGTGAAAGCTTGCAAGCTCTGGGTTACATGTACGAGTCCAAAATGGCAAAAACCCTATGCGACTTATAATTTGATAATGACCATTGTCCCACACACACACAAAAGGCAACTTTTCTGTAAAAGCATTGACCATTCGGCGAAATGACAAGGACCGTTTATGAAGGGAAAGTATACTGTGGTGACCAAACTGCGTTGCATCATGCCTCACAGTCATACGAAATCTGCTCTAACCTTGTTCTATTACCTTCTCGTCATATGAAACTCTATTCGATTTGGAACCAAAGTTGACTTCCTGAATCCCCAAAGAACCATGGGCGAACTATGGGAGAGGACAAAACATGGAGTACTACTCCATGGAGTACCCTTTGGAGTACCTAAAATGGAGTACCCCTGAAAAATGTCCGTGATCATTTCCATGTACGCACCTTTGTTTATTTGAAGCGTGAATGCTCATCGATGTTCAAGTATTAAAGTTCAGCGATTTTGGCCGCCATCTTGAAATTTAGCGGTTGGTACTTCAAGTATACATCATGTTAGTATCGGTTAGTACAACATCTACATACATCTTCACACCTATCCACACCATCATCATATGCATCATCATTAAAAGGGGTTCTCGCATGCTAAAATAAGTAAAAATTGTAACCGTAAAAACACAGCACATTTGCCCGTAATAATCAAAATAATCCTCCAGGTTGATAGAAAAACCTTTTAAGTGTTAGACAAATGCAATTCTAGGTTGTTTTGACCTGTTATCATCACCTATTGACACAATCAACAGCTATCCACACACCATCATCACCTATCCACACCATCAACAGCTATCCACACCATCAACAGCTATCCACACCATCAATGGCTATCCACACCATCGTCTGCTATACACACCATCATCTGCTATCCACACCATCATCACCTATCCACACCATCGTCACCAATCCACACTATCATCGTCACCTTTCCGCACCATCACCAGCTATCCACACTATCATCACCTATCCACAATATCAACAGCTATCCAGACTATCATCACCTATCCACACCATCATCCGCTATCCATACTATCATCACCTATCCACACCATCATCACCTATCCATACTGTCATCACCTATCCACACCATCATCACCTATCCACACTATCACCAACTATCCACACCATCATCAGCTATCCCCACTATCGACACCTATCCATGATAGTGATGATAGTGCATGTTGATAGGTGACTATGGCTTGGATAGCTGTTGATAGTGTGGATAGGTGATGATAGCTGGTGATAGCGTGGATAGCTGTTGGTGTGGATAGCTGGTGATAAAATGGATAGCTGGTGATGGTGTGGATAGGTGATGATAGTGTGGATAGCTGGTGATGGTGCGGATAGCTGGTGCTGGTGCGGATAGCTGGTGATGGTGCGGATAGCTGGTGATGGTGTGGGGTCGAAGTTTTTACTTTGACTGGTGCATAACATGATACACTTCAGTTCAGGATCCGTACTTGAAGTACCAACATCTAAATTTCAAGATGGCGGCCAAAATCGCTGAACTTTAATACTTGAACATCGATGAGCATTCATGCTTGAAATGAATAAAGGTACGTACATGGAAATGATCATGGGCACTTTTTAGGGGTACTCCATTTTAGGTACTCCAAAAGGGTACTCCAAAAGGGTACTCCATGGAGTAGTACTCCATGTTTTGTCCTCTCCCGCGAACTATGGCTTATCTGTGAAACAGAAAATACAATACGCTGTTGTGTAGACTTAGCATCTTCATTTGGTAGAAATGGCAATTGATTTACGATGCAGCGAGGTGAAATCTGCCTACGTATAAACTAACTAAAGGGAATTATATCTTACTTGTTGAATGCTTGTCCTCCTGTACTGTTAAGTCAACGCGTTTCTATTTGGAACGAGAAGAAAGGCGAGCCGACACCCCCGAATCCACTGGAAGGCGCCATTTTGAATATACCACAGGCCTCCCAAACCACAACCCCTACAACCTCGTCCCCAGGGTCTTCTCGGTCGTTTTCAAAATGGTGGTTGACTTGATTCAACAGAAAAAACTAAACAAGATCTTGCGGCAATATTTCGGTTTACTTCAAAACCATCATCAGGCCAATGAATATAAAAAGAGCGCGTACATTATAAATAGTGGAAATCTATTTGAATAACAATAGTTCTCTCCTCTACTGGCTTTGAGGCCAGATGAGCTCCTTGGACTCATAGAATAGCTTGGGACAGGCCCCTTGTCGTATCCTTCGTATCTGCTCCCAAAATAAAGTAGACTTCCAATTGACCAAAGCTCGACAATTCCTTTCATGGAATGGCTTCCCAAGACGCGTTGCTGATGGGCTTATACATCGCTTCAAAAGATCTTGCCTTTTCAAGACCCCTGCCCAGGACCACGCCCATGAGATTACCACCAAGGATAGAACCACCACTCTCTGGCTGAACATGCCCTATATTGGACAAAAAGGGGAACACTTAAAACTGTCAATCTAAAGACGTTGATTTCCGAATAATACGTAAAACATCTAAAATTTACTCTTTTTTTTACAAACACCTTTGTTAAGCCTGTCAAGCGTTGTTTGCCTTGTCCTGCTTGTAAAAGTAGTTACATAGGTAAAACCGACCGCACTTTACATGAACGCTCTGATGAGCACGCTTGTAATCAGGATAGTGCCATTTTCCATCACCTTAATAATAGCAAACATTTCCAGTACAGCATCTCATGTCACTTTACAACTTACCTTGCATGCTTCTCAATCATCCGCCTACCAACATCAGAGATGTATATTTAAATACCGTGCGGGACAACACTATTGTTGTTGACAGAGACAGTAATTGGAATGTTCTCTTATTTAAAGAGGCTTATCATATGACCAGGCAGCCTATAATTAATTCTGGCCTCAAAGCCAGTAGAGAACTATTGTTATTCAAATAGCTTTCCACTATTTATAATGTACGCGCTCTTTTTATATTCATAATGGTGGATGATGGTTTTGAAGTAAACCGAAATATTGCCGCAAGATCTTGTTCAGTTTTTTCTGGTGAATATCACCACGATGAAACTCTAGTGAGACTCACTATTCGGATGGCATTCATCCTTATCACTCATTACACTTGTGTCATTATGACTGCCTACATGCCAAGCCGAGTAAGAAGTTACAGGCTAAATTAAGCAACGTGGTATCCAATTTATAAGCAACGAAGGAACTGCGATTATATTTGATTTCTTCGTTAGACTAATACTGTCGTATAAAGTGGAATAATAATCGTATATGTTATATAATTTCTTCTAGTTTTTAATGTTTTTCAAAGGCTCGCCATAAAATGCTCGGAGCTCGCTAAGAGGCTCGCAATTTAGACGAACTCTCAAAGTACTGATCATATAAAATAACATGTGTATACCCAACTGGACAGTCCACGAGTCCATTACTAAGAATCTCCCATATAAGGTTCGTCCACATCAGAGCCAGAAGACACCGAAACACATTTGCCCATAAAACAGACTTGAAGCTAGCCAACCCAATAGAGCACTGTTATACATAATATAAGCACACCTCCGCACCATAGGAATGGCAAATGTAACAACTGGTAGTTCTACTGTTAGCCTTCAGCAAACAAACACAAGGGAAATATGTTACTAAAAATGGACACTTTTTGACGGGATCAACTCTAATACAAGATTCTCACTCTTGGTAATGGACTCTTGGCAGTCTAAAAAAACTCACTATCCGTTATTACATAAACATCTTTTATCTGTCATACACGGTAGAAGTGATCGAAATCGCGGGTCATTTATTCGTTGGACAATACCTTATACGCAAAAATACGATCCATATGAAACTAGTTAGCTTGCATGAGTAAAAATAAATTTACAAAATTTTCCTCTAGAATTAATCATTTACAATCCCCTCTATTTCAGCGTGTGCCATTATAGCTAGAGCTCGAATGGTCCAATGCTGCTGTATAAATATGATTCCCCATTATTTTGCTTTCCATTTTTTCACCCCCAAGGGCTTTAGTTTGAATTCTTGTTCTCAGAACCGTTTCCGAGAAACTTCAATTGTTACCCCATATTATTTACATATCACGCACCTGCGCAACTCTCATAAGATTATTCGAAAAACTATAATTTCAAATATATTACTATTCAGCTATATCCAAAACGAACGCCACTCTACACCGAATGAAATGGACTAGAGATCACCTTGCAGCTATCTATTTCTTCTTTGACGCATCTAAGTTCCTTTCCTATATATCAAACAAGAAACACATGAAATGTGAAAGGTGTAAGAGCAACGATCGCATTGATCGCATAATTATTCGGGACACGCCGCTGCATTGGCGTGCGCGCAAGCAAAACAAACGAAAATAGCAAACAAATAGTTTACCAAATTGGAAGCTTGGCCCACACGTTCACGTGCTTCGTTCACGCCAAACGTTCTTCAAACTACATACTAAAACACCTTTCAAAAAAGGTTGCTTTGAGAATTAGTCTTTGGTCGTCGAGCGTCATTGTTTGTTGGCCATGTATTCCGCGCGCTTCAACGACCAAATCCCGAAGCAACGTTTATTGAATTAGGTGTGTGTTTCTGTCTGGAATTTCTGATTCTAATTTTCTCATTGAATCGAAGTACAACGCTACGCTCGCTTATATTTCGTCCATTTGATCAGAGTCTCAGGAGAGCGGTATAGAAACATCAGCTTGGCAAATAAATCCTCCTCCAGTTTAAAACTCTTGCTCTCCCGCACCATGAAGATGTCCAGGCAAAGTTTGAGGACCTTGTCCACGTTTGGCATCTCATCGAACATGATTCGATAGGAAATGGAGGTGAAGAAGAGGCGAACAAATTTCCCCACCAACCAAACGAAACCCACGTACAGACCAATGATACTAGAAACAGATAACAAATCAAACAAAATAAGCAAACAAGTAATGTAATGAACACGCTTTCAAAAAAGCGATCAGTCACACAGGAATTCAATAGGCCACTTTCACTAACTGGGTCACGTGACCCCAACTACCTCTTAACGACATGTTTTATCAAAATAATTTCCAAAAATACAAAGAACCAATTGATGTTAGCCAGAAACTGAAGTTTCAGCATAAAATCTCTAACCTGGTGCAAATGGCAGCGAGTTGAATTTTCAAGATTTTACAGAGGATGTTCGGATTTGGGTCACGTGACCCTGTCAGTGCAAGTGGCCTATTCAATTTGTGGGACTTGTTCGAAAATTTCGTTTTTTTCTCCCATCACCCATCGCGGGTTACAACAAACAGTCGGCGTGACGGTGCAACCTTTTCCGAATTAGGTGTTTATTGTAGGGTCAAAGATATCAAGGAGATATGGGGGCCTAGATGAACACTGATACTCTGATTAAGGCTAACGATAATGATAAATGTAAGGCGGAACACGAAAACAAACAAATGCATAAATGCACCACCAGGAGCCAATAAGTAGGAGCCTCCAACTGGCTTATAAAATCGAGGCACCGTTTTTCTTGAGCTATCTATTTTTAGAACAGAGGTGCTAGGTTAACTCTTTGTTTGCTGGTTACGCTGGAGAGCATACATAGATTAAGATGAAATTAGTAGTATTCACATGTAAATTTCAATTGCGCCATGAAGTGTTCTAAAAATAGATCGGTCAGGATAAACGCTGCCTCATGGAGCCTATATGTGAGATGGGAACTCCTGCTCATGGGCTCCTGCGCGCACCACTCAATACACTCATGCACTACTCACCCTGTACTGGCGAAGAACGAGAAGTGCAGCGGCGGCACCAAATCATTGAACGTTATCATTTCCAGCACGCTCTCCTCGAATATGGGCTTGGGACTAATCTGGGTCAGCTCCCACCACTCCACCCCAGTCTTCTTGCCCATGCGCATGCGCAGACCACATGTGACGTAGCTGGCGTTGTATAACTCCTTGACAGGCAAGGCAGGCCCGCTCGCCGGCACACTCACGAACGTAGGAAACATGTCATTTATTATGCTACATATGAAGAGACGAATATGAAAGAGACAGGCAAGGCAGGCCCGCTCGCCGGCACACTCACGAACGTAGGAAACATGTCATTTATTATGCTACAATATGAAAGAGACGAATATGAAAGAGACAGGCAAGGCAGGCCCACTCGCCGGCACACTCACGAACGTAGGAAACATGTCATTTATTATGCTACAATATGAAAGAGACGCAAGTAATTACGCAAGTCACAAAATACACCGCTTTGACCGCTCTTAATAGGATAGCAATACCACAGTGGCGTAGCCAGGAATTTCTGAAGGGAGGGGCCGGATAGTGAAAACATGGGACGAAAATGATCAAATTTCCTCCAGCAAATACAGTAAATGTATGGGAAAATTTCCGAGAAGGGGGGGGGGGGGGGCGGCCCCCCCTGGCTACGCCCCAGATACCAGAGTGTTAAAATGGCGAAGAACAAGATTCGGATGAATGCAGTGTATCTTCCTCTGTCCCTCTCCTCTGTCCCTCTGTTGTAAATAGAGAGTAATACATGGGCGCTCGGGGATATGGAATTTATCTCCGAGTGTTCAAATTTTGATATCCGTTCACAAATAACCTTACACTATTTTCGCATGCTTGGAGGCAGTTGCGTGTGTTTCAATGAGGGGAAAAAACAGAGGTCGTGGCCGCCACCTTGGACAGAAGGAACATCACAAACAAAAAGTTGCGAACGTTTGTTGTCGAGAAGGCAAGATCGATCAGAAATTTAATAGAGAATGACCGTTTGAACGAGTAAGATATCAAATTTGAACACGAGAAGATAACTTTCATATCTCCAAGGGCCCATGTATTATTCTGTTTATTATATAAACGTTTTTGTGAAAAATTGTCGATTCGAGGAATTTCGCGACAGTGGCCATTATCGTAATTTTTCACACGTGCGAATTACGATATTTCTTAGTGGCCGAAATCATGATAAAACACTTTAGTCAAATCACACTAGTGGTCTATTATCAATGCTGCGTTCTGATTGGTTGGGCTACTAGTAGGCTATAAGTTATAGCCTACTAGTGGCGAAAAGTGTCGGATTTGAAAGCCAGAAAATGGCAAATGACCAGAACAAAAACATTTTCAAATTGACCTACTAGTGTGATTTGACTAAAACAATTATTCCTCTCGCCCTCATGGCCTCTGAGTCAATAGCCCATGAGGCCGAAGGCCGATTCGGGCTCGAGGAATAATTGTTAATAGTTTATATAATAAATATCAAATATCATACGCAAAGCGAACTTACATTTGCTGTCCTTCAAATGTTCCGTTCAACATCGCCGCAAACTGGCTTCGTATGTCAGGTCCTAATATAATCGGGATCTGTCCAGAAATTGTCTCTTGTACTAATGCTGTCTTGGGCTCCCTGTGTAAAAAAACAAGCAAACAAGAAGATTGAAATTGGAAGCCTCATTGAGTTACAAGAAAAACCTGAAATACCATGTGATCTCCATAAAGACCTCCTGTAGGACGAAAAGACCTTAATGGTATTCAATTGGTCGATAACTAGTATCCTACGAGTTACCGTTATCTTACGAGTCACCCGCCATCTTATGAGTTGCCCTTGATCTTACGAATTATCCCCTTTCTTACGAGTTGCCCATTTTCTTACGATTTACGAGTTATCTTACGAGTCGCCCGCTATCTTACGAGTTGGCCTTGATCTTACGAGTTACCCGTTATGTACAAACCTTGTGAACTCGTACTTGAACCTCATAGTCACATTCTTATCTCCTAGTAAATCATGCATCATGAGCTGGCGAGAAGGAGGACTGATCTGCCAGATAGAGCTCGAGTTACCCGTGATCTTCACCAACACCACCGTGCCACGCTCACGGTACGCTTGCAGAAACGTGTCAATCTGCAAAGAAGGGGGTGAAGGAGACGACTATAAGATAGGCTACAAGCGCGCGGCGTGTTGGAAAGAGATATTCTCAAAGGCATTTTAAATAATTCATCAAGCTTGAACAAAGACAAGCGTGAAGGATGTTTGCATACGCGATCATAAGTAATCTGCATTGATTTTTAAATTTTAGTCCCTTTTTTTCTCGACATTCAATGATTCGGCGAGAAGCTATATCAAAAACTCGACAGTGTTTATCATTTGGATTCACAAACACTTCTAAGTCGGCTCAAAAGTTTCATCCTTGCCAAGTGAATCTGGGCAGGCGCGTGGGTTCCCTGCTAACAGAAGCTTAGTGAGTTTCCTTTCTATTCGTTGGAGGACTGACGGGGAAGAGACAGCCAAAAACAAGATTGCAAACAGCTCGAAAACAAGTGTTGCCTTTAGCAAGTTTGGATGGAAATTTAGTTCATTTCGTCCACGTTTTGGCGAAAAAATTATCAGAGGGGATCTACAGTGACGTCAATTGGACAATTACCTGATTGTCCGACAATTACTTGATTGTCCGAATGTTGGTGTTAATTAGACGGCTTAGTTGGTGTTATTTCTAAGGTGACGTCATTATCAGATAATTATCCAAATATGGAATATGGTTGCAGAGCTTCCAATAATGACACTTTTATACTGGGAAACAATAGCAGTTACAACAGCAACACAGTACCGCTGTATTATGGCCTTGTTGATTTGGATGCTCAGTTTTGATCTGTTCAATCTGGGTGTTGTTTAGTCGCTGTAGAAACTGCTCTTGTGCGCTCACGCGGAAGAGTGGCTAGAAAGAAAATTGAAAGTTCAAAATATTAAACTGTAACAACTTTGAGTGCTCTTTCTCATTGCATTGAGTGCCTTTCTCGTTCTTTGTTCACTTGCCTAAATACCTCTTCTCAGTACATTGCTACTTGCTATCCTTGCTACTCGAAATTTTATCTTGGTCTGTCTGTCTGTCTGTTTGAACGTCCCTTTGTCTATTTGTCTGCCAAACTGCCTGCCTGCCTATCAGTCTATCTGTGTCCCTGCTTCTCTGTGTGTATGTCTGCGTGTATTTTTCCTGTCTGTCTATTTCGTCTGTCTATCTGTCTGCCTGCCTATCTGTCTCGCTGCTTGTCTGTCTGTCTGTTTAAACGTCTCTTTTCTCTTTGTCTGCCAAACTGTCTGCCTGCCTATCTGTTTCGCTGCTTGTCTGTCTGTCTTTGATTTTATCTGACTGTCCAGCCGAGTCCCCGACGTTCTGGCCGGGCTTCCTGTGGTAGAAGCGCATACAAGGAACGCATGGGACTAGGCTACTTGTCTGTCCGCTTGTCTGTCTCTCACCTGGTATCCTCCTATCGACAGCGTGAACGTCGCGTCTTGTGGTGGATTGCTGGTGTAAACAGAGTTGATGTACGACATGAACAACAATGGGAACCAAATCACAATGACAAGAAGCGCCACCAGTAGACCCCCCACCGTCCATTTGCTCAGGATCCAGTACTTCTGGCCGCGCGCTTGGAACCAAGTCTTCATGGGAATGAATAAGCAACAGAAGTAAACACTTTGTCACATCGATATGATTTCTCATCTCGAAGAATAGACTAATAAATTTCTACCTAATTATTATACGGCAGAGCACTGGAATGTACAAAGAAACTACAGCAAAAAAAAGCTTTCCGTGGGCTCCCTGTGGTAACACGCGCTAGAATGACACTGACATAGTATTAATTCGGCCGGGAAATTGAAACACCTCTTTGTCCGACTATTTATGACTCCTTACAATCGTCTCACCTTTTCAGATTCCCGATAACACTTCAGAACATAGATATTGGCGTATATGTCCTCCATCTTGAGCCAGTGGTACAAGGTCAGCGTCGTGTCTGTACAGACCCAGTCCAGTACACTCCGCAGTTCCAACAAGAACGGGATGGCCTGGAAACTAGACAAATGAACGAAAATCCGTTCACAGATAACCTTACACTATTTTCGCCTGCTTGCAGTAGGCAGTTGCGTGTGTTTCTATGAGGGGAAAACCCACAGGTCGTGGCCGCCATCGTGGACAGACGAAACATCACAAACAAATCACGTCTTCCGGGCAGGCTTCCGGTTTCTCCGGAAGTCATGAGTCACTACTTACCCCTGGAAAAGCACACCGCTGGTTAAGGTGTAGCTCTTGGTAAGAAAATTGCCCAGAATCCTCGTTGGGTAACCGCATCGCACTTGATAGGCGGAGAGCCCGAAATACATACACATGAAAATGTACATGAAGATGGCAGGTATGTTGTTGATGAATGGTCTGCCGAGAAAAGGTAGATGGTTTCCGTTATGGAGCGCCCTCGCCCATCCAAAGATTTAAAAGTGAATTATAGCCAAATTCTTAGCATCACATTGATGCAAAGTCTAGAAACTATGTTTGGTTTTGGCAATACTGCGCTTTCAATGGAGGAAAGAATATGCAATTGCAACAACCACACCCTCTAAGAAAGCTCAAACCATCCAGAATTTGAGTCTTCTTTATAACTTCTTTTACATCTTTTTCTGCTTTCTTAGCTCCTGGGTTTTGATTGACAGCGCAGAATCGCCAAAACAAACAACGAATTTTGGACTTTGGATCATGCGATACTACGCTGCTTACTGGTTACTAAACTAGTGTTTTTCTTTTACTGTCTAAAATGTTCGTCAGCAAGGGAAACAACCATTGTTGTGAATACTTTGGCGGAGCTTGAAACATTTTGTAGTGTGTGTAGCACCCAGAACCTCTGTGGGATAATGGCAAAGTAGCGTTACTTACCGTTGTGTCATGTAGGGCACCACAATAAACATGAAGATATGAAAGGACACGGTGAGGAAGAGCAGATAAAACAGCTTGGCGAACACGTATTTACGAAGATAAAAACACCTGGAAGAAAGACAATTATCAGCAACAAAGTTAGCGGTCTTGCACCAGCGTCCAGGGTTTGTGAACGAAGGTAGTCTACTTGCAGGCGACGAGCGTTGTTTTTATTGCGAGAAACCCGGGAGTTATCGTCTGTCGCCGCCATCTTGGATTTTGGAACGCGCGCGGTCTGGCAGTCAATAACTCTCCGGTTACTTGGTCAACCGGATCTCTGTCCGCATCTGAATTAGAAGGTCTTCCTCGCAACATGTTACACAATCTTGTCTCCGCCTTCAGGATGCGGGCAAGATGTTTTAGCAGTCTTCGTAAGCTCGGCCTTTTTAAAAGGTCCAATCTTGATAACAATTCACGTAATTAGTAATGAAAATACCTCGCGCTTTGGGTAACATAATTTGGAAAACGTTTGATATAGTTACCTGTCAATAATGATGAGGAAGAACTGGGTGAGGAGCATAAAGAGGAACGTCTTCGGAACCTGAGAGAAAAGCATTGTATTTAACAAGTGCCAGCGAGGTTTCACTTTAGATGCGACGCTATGGAAACCAGCGAGGTGTTACTTTGAAGGCACCAGGAAACCTAAAAGGACAGGAGGCAGGAGTGGGGATGGAGAGGAAAAAGAGAGGAGGTTGGAGGAAGAGGAGGAGGAGGAGGATGAGGATGATTATGAAGTTGAAGAGGAAGAGCAGCAGCAGGAAGGGGAGAGAGGTGAAGGCGAGGAGCAAGAGGAAAAGGAAAAGGAGGAGAAAGGAAAGTAAAGGAAGAAAAGAAGGGAGAGGTGAAGGAGGTAGAAGAGGAGGAGGGAAAGCAGCAGGGAAGGAGGAAGGTGATTGGGAGGAGAAAAAGGAAGAGGAGGAAAACGAGAAGGAAGAATGGGAGTGAGAGAACGAGGGAGAAAAGGAGCATGCTATCTTCCACTTACCACGTTCTCTTCGACTATCTTGACGAACTGAGCTTGGTTGCGAGGCTGAAATGGAGTAACAGAAGAGTAATATCGCTAAACATACATAACATCTGCACTGTGTGAGCTAACTGCAATATAGACCAAAAGTGATAAGTACTGATTTATGGTACTGACCTCAGGTGAAGAGAATTGAGACCAACTAAACAATATGATAATGAAGATGATGAACTGGCAAGCGAACATGATGGCATACACATCCACTGCCCCGGGCCCGACCTCGGGGTCGTAAATACGGTGAAAGAACGCCTTGATGGAACGACATATCCTGGAAAAAAGGGATTACATGCCAGTGTTCATTGAGCCAGAAAGTAATATATAGCTCAACAATGTATAAATCATGCGTACAATTGTACAATTTCAGTAATGAATTTATGTTATAGGGCAGTTTTATAAGAAAACACGTCAATGTTTCCGAGAACAGGTTCAAAGGTTTTGAAACTGCCCAACGTATCCGCGAACTTTGCAAAGTACAAATCACACTATTCCCACTAGGGAAATAATTGTTATGGAATTTGGTAAATCAAAGATTTAATTTTGATTATAGATAATTATTTCGAGATTTCTACATGTAATTCGTCTCGGCTGACTCTTTCATAAACTAGATACTTACTTGTTCCAAAGGGTTTCTTTGCCATCTTCTGGATCTTCAGTTTGCTAGAATTATGTGGAAGGAGTCAACAGGTTAGGCAGCGGATAAATGGGCCATAAAGCTCCCTTTATTTCCCAACCCCATCCCTTCACGTCCCTAAATGGGCCAAAACGTTTCTGTTATTTCACCATCCCACCCCTCGACTTTTCTCAAGGTCCGTCCCAAATGGGCAATAAAGTAACTAAATGGAAACACATGGAATTTTACCTGCGACTCTTCGGAGTATAAAGACGGCACTGATACATCTCTGTCCCGTCTTAATGCTGGAGAATGCGCTATGGAAGAAAGCGGAAACAACATTAGGGAACAACATCACAGGGAAAGCGCTGACATGGTCTCAAAGGGTTATATTCAACAACAAGCTCCTTCCCCTCCTCCCACGCCCCTGTACCCCGCCCCTGTGCAAGACAATTGATCGGGGAAGGGGGGAGGGGAGGAGCTTGTTGGTGGGGGACTCTTGCTAAGGATCTAAATTTTACGATCAAAGGTAAACACGTTCAAAAATGGATCAACACGTTTGGCGCGGATTGTAGGTATATTCTAGGGAAGAAGGTACGTGATCTTACAGGGTGCAGGAGATACAGGCGACAGAGGGGGTTCATACATCTCATCATGGTCATCCTCAAACGCTTTATCACGCCACAATCCATGAACCTTAGGAAAGAAAAAGAATAGAGGAATGTTCAAAATTAGTATAAATCCTGCATTTCTATTGGCCAAGCTACTAATGGTCTATAAGTGATAGACCTTGTCTAGGAAATTGGTGATTTTGCGGCTACCGTATTTAGTAAGAAAAGAAAGAAACAAAGGGTATTCTCCTCATCGTGAGGGAACTCAAAGCGATCGAAGGTACACGACCGCTAGACAAGGAGAGGCTGCATTGGATGGCGCAAATTACTGCCGCGCAGCTTACAATCACGAGGGCTGTTTTACAGTATATATGGCTCCGAGAGTCAGGCCATTGCAACGGGAGACAATTTAACAGCCTCGGTTTTGGAGGCACACGACTGCTTAATTAGTAACTACCATACTTGTGGTGAAATGCAAGTGGTGTCTAATTTGCGCACAAAATAAAGCCCCGGACTTGCTGAAACCTTAAATCCGCGTAATCTTACAAACCTTGAGTGAATATCTGTGGAAATACAAAGCCAGTAACAGCAGTAGATCATAGGCTGAGGTATGTGCGTCACGCTCTATCCCAAGAATCCTAGCAAAACACAGGGGGTTGTCCTTCTCTCGTCCCTCCAGGCTATTACAGTTGTTGAAGTCGATAAATTGGAACTTGAATAAGTACTTGATGACAATCACAATCTATAGAATACAAGAAATAAGTAATCAGATTAGATGGCCGACAGTAGCAATAGTACGAAAAATGTTATTCCTCTGATACAAAAAAAGAAACACCCAAATATATTCCTGGTTGTTTTTGCTTGCTTGCTACGAGAACTACGCCCTTTATCGCAGAATACATAAGGGTCTAGCCATTTGCAGATTGTACAATAAATGCAACAAATCCGATAAAAGTCTGCTATTTCACCATCCATTGTCTCCAGCTCATTTGCATTAGGGACGGCACTATCTGCCGTGCCAACGTTGCGCTATTGCTGCGCTAAATTACAATTTTGAATCCTTCCAGCGCTCCTAAAATCTTGGGGCTGAGATCTTCTCCATTCGCCAGACAGGCTATATTAACCTCACAAAATCACTCTCCAGCTCATTTGCATTAGGCACGGCACTATCTGCCGTGCCAACGTTGCGCTATTGCTGCGCTAAATTACAAATTTGAATCCTTCCAGCGCTCCTAAAATCTCGGGGCTGAGATCTTCTCCATTCGCCAGACAGGCTATATTAACCTCACAAAATCACTCGTATCGAAATTACTTGTTTTTACTGGCTTATAAACCAAGTCATTTAGAGCGACAGAAGTTCGACGTTTAAAACGGGCCTTATTTACCTGTGTGTAAGTGATAACAGTGATCCAGTATCGCTTGGTAGGACGTGGTATTGATAACATCCCCCACATGAACACCAGGAATGGGAGCGGCATGGACAGCAAAGATGCGTACACCATAAGATTCAAGATCATCAACATATAGCAAATAATATCTAGGACAGAAATCATCAATTGACTTCAAATTTTGGGCCCGCCATTGGCCCCTAAATAAAACGGTCGCCATAATAGTAATCTGGGCCCGGTTCCTAGAAAGTCGGTTAACGCTAACCTATGGATAAATAAGATTCTCACACAATCAAATGTCCAGAATAGCCACAGTTGACCCTGGGTTAGTGAGGAACCAGGCCTGGTCTCCATCTTTTTCTCCTGAATTCATGCTGCTGACAGCTAATTTTGAAAAGGGCTTTTACTAAAAACCTACAAACTGGAAATATAAGTCCCCAGTTGGCGACCAGGTTTTTGTTCGTGCAAGTCTTTATCCAGTCGCCATTGGTGACCACATGATCGCAATGTCGGGATCTGCACTCAATACCTTTGGTGACAATGAGTGACTAGGGTACCTGTATGAGCCAATAGCGCGTAGACAAAGGCGACAGTGAAGCGCGCCACGCGCATCTGGGAGTGTCTCCAATTGGTCGCATCGGTGTCGTCCAAGTCCACGTTCAGAACAGACCACGTGTCTAGGTCTTCATCAGCGGAGCGAGATGCTGAGCCCTGAAACCAAATTAAAAGTATTGTGTTAATGTATGGTTGAGGCTTTTACCCCTTGCGACAAAACATCGTGACGGATCATAAAGGCCGGTTACACTTAATTTTTGTTGTTCCTTTGTCGCGGCGATTTTTCTCGCGCGAGTTGCAATTCCAACTCTCTTGTGTAAACGAGATGCAGATCTGTGCAAATCTGAAAATTTGTGAAAGATATAGAGCACCCTCCTTGTTAGATTGATCAACAAATTTTATTCTTCAGAGATATAGATATGGAGGGTGAATTTATGCGCCTGACCTGATGTCGTTGCGTACCTGATTGGCGTAAAGGATTTGAGGTTGTATATTTTTAAATATACGTTAAAACGTTGTCCAGTTTGCTGTAAAATCCCGTAAATTTCTTAAATGCACTTCATAGTCTCCATCGTCTAAAGGAGACGATAGAAATGATGAATTAGCTTCCCTACCTTGTGTTCGATCATATCTGAATCCGAACCTTCAGCCAGCTGCCTCGATCTGAGACTACTATAACTGTACCGACCACGCCTATATTTCTCCAACCTCTTCTCCTTTCGCTCACGTTTCAGCTGATCGGCGATTTCTCTGTAATCTTTCGATATTTCGCCAAGAATGTCAATGATCTTATCAATCGCGATGGCGAAATAGTAATAAATCCAACTAAACATTCGCTTGATCCTCGTCACCAGGCCGTCTGGTTCTATAATGGCTGTGCTCGGTTCGGGAGTTGGGACGGAGACGAAGTCGCTCTCACTTCCGGTAGAACTAGTCCGTGAGGAAGGTCTCTCATCTGACGGGCCTCCTGTGGCGCCTGTGCTTGTCTCCGGGGCTTTATCGGAATTTTCCGAGCTTGGCCTTCCGGCATGCGACGGACTCACCGACGGCGTCTCTGCCTCCGACTCGGCCTCCGAGTCTGACTCGAACCAGTAGTAGTCACCCGAATATATTGCTAAAATATAGATCAAAGAGATTTCACATCCACTATTATATCTTTAGTAAAATCACACTCACACACTATCACAAATCCTGCATTCTGATTGGCTCAAAACTCACTGTCTATTGAGTCATAGATAGTGAGTTTGAAAAGGCCGGCGTTTTGGAGAAAAACAAACATTTTTCTTCAAATAAAAAGTTTCATTATTCGGAGGTAGTGTGTGAGTGTGATTTTACTAAAACAATTAGATTACTTGCTCTCGATTTCTATGTATCAGCTCATAGAAATCTCGAGCTCGTAATCTAATTGTTAAATAGCATGCACATAGGCACTAAATGCTGAAATTTAGCGTTAAAACCCTGGAGTTCGAAATCGCAGCGCTCGCAGTCGCAGACACATTGGACGCGCAAAAATATCCACTTGGCGCGAGTATCAGTAGATATTTTTATGCGCCCATTATGACGCCCGCCTCTCGGGTTTTATCGCCAAAAACAGCCACCAACGTAGCAGGATATTATTAGCTTCATCGTGGAGACAAGTCGGTAATGTAGCACGGGATAGGTGGGAAGGTACGATATTAGCCTGCTAGCCGGCTCTAGTGTTTTTCTTTCGGATGTTGATTATTTTGGCGCGCGGGATTCCTGTGTCGCGAAAAGGACACAGGAATCCCGCGAGCCAAAAAAAAAAATATCCGAAAAAATTCACTGTAGAGCCGGCTAGCAGCTAGTCGGATATAATAATAAGAGCGTAGTGTTTGGCCTGGCTGTGATCATCCACCGTTACACTAAAGGGGTTCTCGTACCTTCGTAATGAGATTGCGGCTCGTACTCGGCACCGGCAGGGTGGAGCTTTGCCAGCTTTTCTCCGAGTCTCTTCACGCTGCGTCAAGAAAACAAATGTCTCTATGAGTTAGCGGTAGATGATTTCCTGGTAACCTCACAAAGATCGTCTGGTCCCAACGCCAAGAAATGACGGCCAATCTTTCTAAGTTCAACTAAGGTCCACGTGCTCATCAGATTTTTCAGGATGTACTTACGATTTTTAATTCTATCCATCCTGTATTTGTCCTCTAGACGCACGGCTTCAAGTTCCTTGTGAATGTGCTCGTTTACAAGTTCTGCCCCTCTAACAAGAAATTACATATCGTACCTCCGGTTAAAAAAATAGGCACGCACAGCATGCATGTGGCTACTGCGAACAACGAAGTGCTTTATTGGGTTAATGCCACAAGCCGCGATCTTGTGCTCAGTTTTGCTTCTTGCACCGACTTACGAACCGCTTGGCCACAACATGCGTCTCGTTCGGTCGCCACATCGCAAGTGTACACAAGTTGGTCCAGGTTTCCAATTTTCTTCGTTTTCCAAATTACCAAGCAATTCGAGAAATTGTTGTCAGTACTAGCATTTTAAACTATTATTTAAGAAAGTAGGTGAACTTTCTTGAGCGCTCTATTTTCGAAAGTTGGGCGATCATGTCATCGTCAATGCGTGCAAAGGAGCGATCAAAACTTGCCACTTGGCCACCTGAACGCAAGTGAACGCAACTCTGTGCAAGGCGACTTGTGTGAGCTTGCGTTTCGTTTGGCTAAGGCCTTACATCAATTCGACGCTAAATCAGTCGTGCACGGAAAGAATTCCCTCTACTTACCTAGACGCCATTTCGGACTGTTCTCGATGGTCCCTGACCACGTGACGAAAATAATCAGAAGTGAAAATACGATACTGAATGAGCAGGACAGTGAAGCATGCGCAGTCCATGGCCAGTCCGGTGTCGTCCGGGGGAACGCAGTCCGCGACGGCTCTTGGTTTGGCGTTCTTGTAAGTACTTTGCCTAAGGCAGAACATGCTAAGGAGCTGTAATGGCCAGCATTTTGTGTATTGCGTGACGTAATCTTGCCACACGCACGCTACAACCTGTGAGGGAAACAAAGAAATAGAAATTACAACTTGTCACGCAATATTTCTGGTGTTGCAAGTTTTTGTCGATGTTGCGCGTTTGTCACGAAACGCGCAGTCCCAAGCTTGTCACGCAAGGAAAACATGTGTTACAAGTTGCGCGAGGTAGAGCACGGTGCTACTTTGAGAAACAAAGACTTTGTTGCGTGACAGGTTCAGAACTGGCAGTAAAAACAACAAAAACAGGAAAAATTTATCAAAAATTTGCAACGCAGCAATGTTGAAATTCTTCAAGTCAAAGTGTCTTACCTGTAAACAGACTTTTAGGAGCAAAGTAAAGTAGTTATAGCAAATAAACAGCTTCCAGAGCCGAAGGAGTTTCTTCCTGGGTTGAAGGTAGAGCGCCTGGCCGTGCCACAGAAAGAAGAAGCACCATAGGATGAAACCAAAGTTGAAAATGCTGACGGTACTCTGAACTGTCACGTACACTACGGCAAGCGTGACCCAGTACATGTGTTGGAACAGGACCACCTGGATATAAGGCGCGTTATTAGTCTGATAGAAGTGACAACGGACTGTAGACAACGCGATGTCACATCAAAGTGCAGAATACGTGATTTGCTTTGGCAACTCTGCGTTTTCAATCAAAACTTGAGGGCTCGGAAAAAAATAGAAAAGGAGCCAAAGCGAGTGACAGCTAAAAAAGACTCGGGAATTCTAGACTGGATCGTGGCTAATCATAACCAGGCTGTGGAAACAATGGTACACAAGGGACCGACTTCCGATGAAACTCCCACCACTAAAGCCTGGCCCTCACTGGGACGCAAGCACAAGCGCGAGCATAAGGATAAGGAAAGGTGAGTACATGCACGACGCAAGCCAATCTCGTACCCAGAGCCCGTGCATCTTTGAGCCCAGCGGCAAGATACAGGGCTCTGGAATAATCACAGGCGATCCAAGCTCTAGTCATGTGGGGTACTGTGAAAGAAACATGCAACGTTGTCGCTGTAAAAATTATACGTAAATGTAAATATTGAAATAAAATCATGTGACATCTCCTCGGAATGTTGTAGTTGTCAAATAAAGTGCTCCAGGACCGATTTTATTGCATTTTGGGTGTTTTTGTGCCTTTTTCTTAATACCCCTACCGTATGTTATAATAGATTGACTATTATAATAGATTGATCTATTATAACATACGGTAGGGGTATTAAGAAAAAGGCACAAAAAACACCCAAAATGCAATAAAATCGGTCCAGGAGCACTTTATTTGACAACTACAACATTCCGAGGAGATGTCACATGATTTTATTTCAATATTTACATTTACGTATAATTTTTACAGCGACAGCGTTGCATGTTTCTTTCACAGTACCCCACATGACTAGAGCTTGGATCGCCTGTGGAATAATCAATTTTTTTATACCCAAAATCTGGGTACTCTTCAGTGCGCATGCGTTTGACCTTGACCGCTACTAAAATCATGGATTTATCACACAGTTCTTCAATATGTTTTAGGAATTTTTCACATTTTACAGTCGTGGTTATAAAACCAGCCAAAAAGAGCTTTAAAAACACGAATTACTGAGATATTTCACTAAGTTTTGAGCAGGTTTTGTTTTAGCAAAACAGCGCGCGTTCTGCTTGACAGATCTTCGTCAGCAGCGATCTTCGTCAGCAGCGTGCGCGCGACAAATTTTGTCAACAACTGAACAAAGAGGAGGTCTGTCAGTCTTCCCATGAGCACCTGCGCGAGATTTTGAAACTACCCGCCAAAACGGACAATGTTCCCGGGAAAAAGCGAGAAAACAGATGTGAAATCCCTCAATAAAAATCTCTTAAGAGCACCATTATATGCAACCTGATAAATAGACATAAAAGTTTATGAAATGAACTCGTGGTTTAGCTAAATTCTCACTTCATAATGTCAAGCAGGCGGAAAATAACAAGGGCGCGACTTTGCCGTCAAATCTCTGCACGGACATTTTGTCCAGGCGATGGCTTTGTTTACATTTTTCATTAACCAAAATCTACTATTTCTAACCAATTGCCCTCTGATTTTATTGAGTATTATACTTAAGCAAATCTCTTTGATTTTAAATCTATTTCATTATCAGAATTGCCCTCTCGATTTCTTGTTGAATTTGGGACTGGAAAGTAGACAACCGAAACAACGGTCGGCCTTCGTGAGCACTGCAAAACACGTTGAAAACCTAAAGTCTCGCTCGCCGTCACCACTCGCGAAAGGGGGCGATCCTGAACTTAATATCTAAAAATTGATTCAAACGCGATACATTTCTGCAATACAAAGTCCGGAATGGTTTCCTAGCTATATTTTAAGCAATATCTAATGTCAGAAAGATATTTATTCGCCGAAAAATATGGGAAAATGTGAACAGAAAAGTGCTAGAGCTCGCGCGAAAAAGCCGTTGTGATTGCGCGAGAGCGCGCGCTAATCTAAGGAGAATTGAGATTTCATCGACGAAAATAAGCTTTATTTCTTGCGATTCCTCCAGAAAGTCATCAAGAATCGCAATACAAAACGAATTGTTACGATTTTGATACGACAATTCCACAAAATATTGACGACGTTGGAAGAAAATATTTCAGAATTGCTGGCGAAGATAATCCTGCAAGCTATTTTTTTTTTTTGCACTGCTTGTAAACAAACAAAATCTGATTTCTTCAAGCGACGACGGGAAAACAAAATGTCCCAAGACGGTGCTAACATGCAGACACGTGAAACTTGTCAACCTGAAGTTTATACTTCCGTTTGCCTCATCGGAGCAGAGGTGCAATCGTTTTTTGTGTGAGAAAGGCCGGAGCGCTTAAATTTGTGAGCTTCACAAAATCCTCCTTGTTCAACTGCCGAATCGCGCGCGCGTCATCCGGCCATTTATAATATGGCTCAAAAGCGATGCATTATGGGAAGACTGACAGACCTCCTCTTAACTGAACATTTGCCTCAGAATCAAGACTTTTGTTGCATGATTTTGTCGTGTTATAACGCTAGTTTTGGAAAATTGATCTTACGAAATGCTTACGAAAATTCATAAGAATAGATCTACAAGTGGAAAGACTTTGAAGCGCAGCGTTTGATACCGGAAATATGTTTCGCCCAACAGGTGATGCTTGTGTGAAAAATATTTTCTGTTAGATTTCCTCCGAATTCAAATTGCGCGCATGGGCAGAAAAGAGGAATGACGAGCCAATGAAAATCGTCGCATGACTTGATTATTCCAGAGCTCCGTATCTTGGCGCTGACCTAAAAGATACGCGGGCTCTGGGAACGAGATTGGACGCAAGCATAAGAATACACGCATGCGCAAATGTAATTTTCGTTTCCATTCCACCACGCCAAACGTAAAAAAGAGGTCTGGTAGCCCAAGTCAGCATTGTGGACGAAGACGAAGGCTATAAATGTTTTGTTGCTTTGAACGAGAGGACCTGGTGCCGAGCGGGACGCTGATTGGCGGGAAATATGTGCTTGCGTTCCCCATTGCGACGCAAGCACAAGAAGAACGCAAGTCTTGTTCTTCTTGCGTCAGCCTTGCGCTTGTGCTTATGCTTGCGTCGTGCATGTCTTCACCTGTCCTTATGCTTATGATTGAGCTTGTTCTTGCGTCCTAGTGAGGCCCTGGCTTAACACGACTAATTACGACTAAAATGATACTCAAAATATAAAATTATCCACTGACGGCATGCATACCTTGAGGAAATCGAGCCACGTGATGTTCCACATGAAGTCAGGCACAGCGTTCTTAACTCGACTACCGCGTCTAGTGAGTCTTGCAGGATCAGCAGGCGGCTCCTCGGCCGTCCAAGAGTATCTCTCGAGACCGTACACGTTCTCTTGACAGCACGCGAATAACAACTGGAAAAAGTCCCCTTGAATGCAACAACAAAGAGATTGATAATAAAAGGCCCCTAATCACCCCTAATCCTATCCCCAGAAGGCAGACCCGAGAAAATATCTGGCAACGAGAGCAAATCACCCCGGTAGTTTGACACGAGTTGTTGACAAGTTCTTACCTAGCAGAAGCTTGGGTTCCGGCGGAATGTGACGTCAGTCAAATATAGCCAGTGAGTAAGGTTGGGATCCAGGACCTTGCTCCAAGGATAGGCTACAAAGGCAAGTCGTAGATAATGATAAACATAACTTCCCTCCATAGCTGCCATAGCGGAGTGCGGGGACTACAATAACGGAAGAATGGTTTTAAAATAATCTTTTCTTTCTTACCAAGACAGAGACCCGGTGGCCAGCCGAGTACCAATAAGTACTGCAAGGGCAGCAGGAATGCCAGGAAGCCGACATAGCAAGGCCAGACAATAGCGCACTTAGTGCGGCCTAATGCCAGGAACACACCAAGCCAGATGGCGTACATAACGGACGAGACATCACAACGAACCGCCATGTTGATAACCATCACAACTAGGGAGACCTTGAGAAAAAGATGAGATGTCATTTTTCGGTCAACACGAGACGCAGTCGAATATCGTGATTGTTATTCATGACACGCAATTTCGTCTTCTGTGCAACAAGTGAAACGCAAACTAAAATGACTGGATATCTAGCTAACAGTATTGCTATAAAGTCAGGTTAGTATTCGTTGTTTGATAAAACAGTTGCGATGCCTCCAGTATTTACCTCCCACCCAAAGTGGTAGAAAAATCTGTTGATGAGGTACTTGACACATTGCAGCATATCATCATCAGCCTTCCTACGAGACGCGGTCTCGAACAGCACACCAGGCTCGGGTTCCATAAGGTTACGACGGATGCGAAAGAGTTTCTATTGAGATAGAAGTAAAATACCTCCAGTCATCATACGGTATCACAGTCATAGTAGAAATCGAATCATCATCGTTACCGTCAATGTCAAGAGTAGAATTGCATCAGCATCAATGAAAGCCGCGTGAAATCACCCTTGGTCTCCTGCGAATCCTGACGCCATTCTGCGTGAAATCACCCCTAATCTCTAGTCAATGAGAGCGCGATGTCACCTTTTCGCCATGCAATTGAGCTCTGAGCATGCGATTCTATATGATTATTCAAAGGTTCAGGAGGCATTATAGATTGCGCTAAGAATATAGCAAGAACAAAACGATATCGCACGAGTGCATTAGTTACTCAGTCTTCTCAGCAGGTGGATTTCTGATGGTATGGAGATGTTAGGCGAAGCTTGAGGAGCCGATCTCTACTTTGGGCTAAAAATCCGGAGCACTTGCCATGTAATCTAACCCCCATGGTATTTATCACGCGACAAGTAGCGCGCGCTAAATTGATGAATAAATGCGGTGATTTTTTACGGACTTTTATCCCAAAGCAGAGATTGATTTGCAGTTACCCTATACTGACCTGGTGATGTTTTACAACTGCATTGAGCACGATAACTATCACAATCAGAAGATAACCCTGCAACAAACATAACTGTATCATAAGAAACCGTTAAATTATTGCCGCGAAGGCAACAGCTGATACAATACATACCTTGATGTCCTCCGAAATAACATTGGTCTTGTAAAATCCAACCCACAGTGCATTATTAGTGAAGTGGCTTATTTTGGGTGGAAGTGTTACATTCTGAAATGAAAAAATAACCGCATGTTTCATCGACCTTGCCCAAAGTAAGGAGGCAAATTGGAAAGTCCTGCTACTGTACTGTATTAGATGCAAAGAAAGCGTCTTAGCGAATTGTGAACAACAGTAACGCCACTCGTTTCGTGACGCTTTTATTTATCATTTCTGCCACGCTGTGACGTAATCTGTGCATCTATTACAGTGCCCACAAAAAATAGAGATGACTCAATGCTCCCGATCTTATAATCCTTGGTCGAATTGATGACATAGCCACTCTCCTACCTTTCCCGTACAATTATGCTGGAACAGATCCGCCTGTACGAAGCGCAGTTGGTAGATCATCTTGCTCAGTACTACTAAAGAACTCCATATAAGGAAGCAATAGGACAATGCACGCTGGAGCATGCGCGATGGCATAGAGATACCGAGCAGAATGATAATGATGGCATTGATGGCGCAGACCTGAAAATAACAATATAGGAGTCAACAGAGCAAAGCAAAAGCAGCAGGGAAAAACCCCTAACAGCATAACACGGGAATCAAGCCCGGGAACTACCCAAATACGGGTCTTTGAAACTCCGATATCTTTCATCTGGGCGAAATTTGACGTGATTAGCACGTAAAAATTTACGCAAAAGTAAATTGTTTCTGGGATGGTTTTGTGCTATCGATGTGTTGAATAATAAAACCATTATCCTGCTCGATTTTGCCCAATATCGACTGATTTAGCCAACTCGGCCTGCGTCCCTCGTCGGTCAAGTATCAGACGATATTATGCGCAATCTCGTAGGATATTGGTTAAATATCAGCCGATATTTCCCGGCAACTCACCTGATACACCACAACACATATAAGCGTTATATTAACAAGCTTCATCAAATGCAGCTCTCCCAGTCGCCATAACAACACGGTCACGTGATTATACACGTGAGCAACTTTGACGATCAGCGTGACCAGCAGTGGTTTCTGAGCGGAAGGATCACGTGATCGGTCACGTGTACTGCTGCTGTTGCCATGACCACCTGAGGTTGTAGGTTCCACCGTTTCAGTGTTGATGCTTCCCGTTGGCTCTGTTTGTAGAGGTGGAATCTCCTCATGGCTCCCTCTGCAAAGAAACAAAGAGCAATTCTATGGAATCTCATTTTAAGGCGAGAGGCAGCCGCCAAATGGCTGCCATCAATCAAATATTCGAACATATCAGCAAGTCTCAGAGAAATTTTATCCGATGAAAATATTTTAGACCGATGATAAGTCCAGTGTTACTGTTGTACAGTTGGCATACGCGCACAGAAACTGTCGCAGGACCCGAAATTAACTTTTTCGCTGTGCCACTGGCGACCAATTCAAAAACATTTAGTCGCCAAACAGCAATATTTAGTCGCTATATAAACCCATCCCAGCTAACTCAGATTTTAGTCGCCAAACAGCAATATTTAGTCGCTATATAAACCCATCCCAGCTAACTCAGATTTTAGTCGCCAAACAGCAATATTTAGTCGCTATATAAACCCATCCCAGCTAACTCAGATTTTAGTCGCCAAACCCCAAAATGTAGTCGCCATTGTCGACCATATGGTTGCAATGTCGGGTGCTGTATCGTAGCGATTATCGGGAGTATTGTTGGCGAAACGAAAACGCCGTTCGCCGGCTGGTGCATGCTTGACTGTGGATTTCCAGACTTTGTGAGACAGACACTGAACTGCGGTGTGTGACATGAATGTCTTGATCGTCGCAGTCTATGCGACTGAAAGAATAAAACTGTCTAAACGTTTTCAGGCTTCAAGGGAATTCGAACCCATGACCTGGGCCATATCAGTGCGTTGCTCTAGCAACTGAGCTATGAAGCCAGATCTGCTGAGTTCATCGCGCTCCGTAGTGAATGCTACGGGAAAGGTTTGAACTTCGTTATGCGACAATATATCATCAGCACTCTTAAAGAGCCCGTGTCAGCCACAACTTCGTTGTTTTCGTTCGATATTAGAAGACGAATTACGTGTAAAAATATCTCAATCAATATTCAAAAATTTATTTATTTATTTTATTTAATTATTTATTTATTTATTCAGCTTCGCCCGAGGGCCGGGAAATCCTCACAGAGCGAGGCTCCAATTACGAGGGTCCCTGGTCAGTGTAGTGGGTTAGTAAGTTGTAAGCCCTGCACTGAGGATGGGCAACTTCCGACGTCCTCGTGGTTCTTTAACGTCCCTCTGGTTCCGGTTAGTGTAGTGCGTGTGAGAGACGGGACCTACGGTTTAACGTCCTTATCCGAGAAGACGCGGATAAAAAAACAAAGTTTCACATTTGATTTACCAAATTCAATCGAGAAAATTGCTGTATATTCTCTAAATCAGCCGATGGAAATGGATGCTTTCTCGGACTTGGTATGTTGCTATGCTGTCAAAATGGCGGCTGACACATGCTCTTTAAGTACAAACCTTGTTGGCGAGGTTTTGTTGGCCTCGTTGCGGGCGTTTCTGAGGTCGATCATGGCCATGAAAGGACGATGGAAGAAATGTAGTTGGATCACAATAATGATAGAGAAGGCAGTGGGAGTTAACAACTCCATTAGAAGACTTGCTTTCGTGTGCTGACGGAGACCTAGATTATACAGCCTGCAAGGGTAACATGCTACGATTATTATTCGATAGCGGTTATATAGCCAAAATCATAGTTTCACGCTGGAAATCTTCAAAACGTATGATGAAGCTGGGCGCTTACGGCGTCCGACGTTTTTTTTTTTATTTTAAGCTGTATGGCTATGTCATCGAAGCGTTTGGTGTAGACATATAGGATACTAGTAGTTTATATCACAGAAAGACAATCGCCAGATGTCCAAAATACAAGCCTTACTTACCACTGATCGGACAGCCCGGTGGCGTTGTGCCAATACATGGGCATATTATCAAACTGGTAGGTATAGATGATGAGTAGGATGCAGATAGAGTAGATCACCATTACCCACCACAAGGGACGCAAGATTAAACGCCACGTGGTTATAGAGATCTGGTGGAGGAACCCGGGAACATCCGTTAGTAAAAGATAGATCGGATTCCATATTCCTATAGTGAAACTAATCACAATAGCGATTACACCAATTGTGAAAAAAAACCTATAGCAGTGATTGCAAAGTAATCCGCTATAACAGAAAAAAATTCCAGCTAAAATCTTAAATCCAAGTTGAATATCCAAGATGGACACTCTAGCAGGATTTCTACTAAAGTGTTTGACGCATTTGAGCATTTGACGAGGTAATGGCCCTGCGACTGTTATCTGGACACCTCTTTGGTTATCTCTCTTCCAGTGATTGTGCATGCATACAATATGTACTTTTGTGACAAACGGTTAAATATTCACGCGCCAAATGCATTGAGCCGTGTCACAGGAGGTTGCGACTTGATTAATTGATTTAGGTTATGCTAGACAAAGGACAGATTTCATTATCTTTCATTCATACGTAAATGCTAACCTGGTAGCAAATGAGAATAAAAAGGAAGATGGCCATGTAGCCGATTTGATAGACAGACACTTCATTCTGTAACCCGACCAGCAGGAAAGCACTACAGCAAAGGAGGATCCAGTACTTCGCAAGGACAGACTTGACCCACATCATCAGCGCACGGGCGTCATCTGAGGCACGAGCGTCCATACCATCTACATCCTCAGATGGGACTGAAAAGGAACACAAAACGTGGATATTACTACGGATTTCACCGAACCGTGGTGCACGTCGAAAAAAAACGTCTACGATTCTGCCCGCTCGGGCTCATGTTTTTGTCTGCATTGCTTGCTCCACGGGCTTATGTGTTCTTAAATTACCTGAATTTGCAGCGGCTTCCAAGGATGCTGAAAAGTATAACGGAAAAAAGTAAGGAAAAAGTAGTACAACCTGACCTCTACTTGGAAGGGCAACAACAACAGCAAAAACGACAACATCAATGCCACCACTACCAATAACAACAACAAGAAAAGTAGCAGAATTAGGAGCACCAATAAGAACAAAGAATATACAGCGGATTTTAGACGAGTATCGAAAGCCAATCACACTTTTAAAGAAATCCATTCAGCAACATAACAATCAAGGGAAGAAGTACGATTTGCGTTTAGTCGTGACCCAAGAAAACAAGACACACTGTGTGTGTTTGGGTTTTCTCCTCATTCAAAGACCCGCGACCTCTACCACTAGGGACGCGTAGAAAACGCAAGTTAGACACAACTGTCTGAAACCCGCTCTAACAAGGTTGCGCAACACCAACGAAACAAACATATACAAATCAAACAAACAAAAACAAAGTTAAAATGGACGAGATATAATCACTTACTCATCTTCCTGAGTGCTTGTACAAAAGGATGCGCCAAACTGGTGAGTTGCATGCCGCCTTCATTGGACTCGCGCTCTCGACGCTTCATGCGCTTTTCGCGAATATGTTGCCGTAAGGTTACCCAGAACACCCACGTAAATAACGTCTGGTGAGAAAGCATGACAAAATGTAGGTATTAAGAGAAACTTGTCTAACGGTGTTTACATCTTGTTGCCGATTCCAGCTATAACGCACGCGCGCACTGCATGTCGATAAATGTGGGGCATTTGTCGAACAAACTGTTAAAAATTTGTGCGTTGCATTCTGGTAGTTGTGGGAGACGGCTTGGTCTAATCAAGCGTTTCAGAGAAAACAAAACCAAATTCAGTTATGCTAGACGAACCTCCCAGAAAATGTGCAAAGTAAAAGGCACCAGGTTGCCATTGCCTTACATCACGTACAGTACACGTACAAACAAATGTTACCTGCGCGCCTAAATGAAGACAAGGATATTTCCACTTCTTGAGCCCAAGTTCTGAGTAATCCAAAGTGCCACTAGAGTCTTGTATCGGTAGCTCATCATCGTTTAACTCTAAGCCATAGATATACTGGACCAGCAGTAATAACTCGGCATATAACACGAGGCCTGGCGAGGAGACCATGCAGAACCAGCGGGAGAAAGGGGTGATCCAGATGAGACACGCCCACAACAGAAGGACGAATGTGAGCCATGAGTGGTATGTGATACTCCACGCCTGAGAGTCAAATACAAGTTGGTTAGATATTTCTATATAAGGTTACCGCCATCCTCGGAGACCAGGGCGTGCGTCGAACGAAATAAAGGCGCGCGGAAGAGGAGGGTTAAGGGGATTCAAGAGGGGAAAAAGAAGAGAGAAAAAGACGCTTCTTTCTCTCCCCTTTCTCCTTCTCCACTCCCCTCCCCTTGCGCGCGCCTCCTTTCCATTCGCCGCCACGCCCTTCGTCTCCGAGGATGGATATCGCTCCATTCTCATACCAAGAGCTCCCTCGTGAGGTGGCTCTAGTGACATATATCAGAAGACATGCGAAGCAAGTCCTTTCTCTCAACGGCTCGGTATCAAATCTCGCGCATCCATCAGTGGCTAACACCAGAGCCTCATGCGCAAGGTGACGGGCCACACAGCTCTGGCTAAGAGAATGTTATCACTCATGCAGCATGCGCTAAGTTGGCGAAAAAATGCGCTGATATTTATGGATATTTAGCGCAATGGAGAGACTGGCTCTAATCATATCAAGATAGTTCCTTGTAAATGTGTCGACTTTCTTCAACTTCCTTATAAGGAAATATCTGCATACCATATTTGGAATCCTAGTAAGTTTTTCACTATTTTTATTGACCTAGAAAGCTTAAAATTCAACCAGAACTCAGATACACTTGAGAAAAGATGTTATGTGCATTTTCCACTGTGTTTTTCACGGTCAAAACCCTGGAAACAAGGTAGACAAGATACCACAGGAAGCCCGCTCGATCTCTAAAAAGACGACACTGTTATCTTGATATGTGACCTTACCATCATGATAATAAGCGCCGCTATGTAACTTTGTCTCATCAGAAACATCATGATGCTACCCAAGGTGCCTTGCACGTCGGGATGTTCATCCTCAACCCAGTTCTCCTCTGTATGGGCTGGACGGGTTCCTCGGCCACCAAGTTCTCAGGGTCTGGGGCGAGTGTGTTGTAATTCCGCTGACCCCGCTCGTCAGCCATAAGGCACTATGGATTGGATAGTAAACGGGACATGGATAATGATAACAGGCTTTATGCGAATGTACGCTCCTCCTTAAGGAACCGGTCAAAAAATCGTACTTTTAATTTGCCATGATCCTGGCGTTGCAAGGGCTTTGAAAAGACTAGATGCCAGATGTTCCTTGGGAAGACAGGACAAAATGTGTTGATCGCCTCAAAAGTGGTTAAGGCCTTGACAATCAAAACAGTTCCCATGGCAAGGGATCTATTCAATAATCTATTACTGCCAATAATCTATTACTTTCTTTGGCCAATGATAATCAATCTGCCGGGAAAACATGATAATAAAATAGATAGTAATAATAATAATAATAATAATAATAATATATATATATAGTGCTTATCCATTACTGTGCTAAGCAGCTGTGCTCAGGTGATCTTGACGTGATTATCATGACAAGACTAGACGCTCAGTAGTTTGTCTGTCTGTTTGTTGGGTTGTTTGCTTTTTATTTGCAGGGAGGGGGAGGGGAGAGCTATTGACAGGTAGTTTTCAAAATTATTATTGAAAATTGAAACTTAGACTCTCTATTTGGCGAGCATCCGTGAAAACAAGAGAAAAGTCTTTGCTATGTGCGATTTTATTCACCTACGCGCCTTGTTTCGGTGTAGAGTTTCCAGTCACGCTCAGTGCACCACAGGGAACTCCATGGAGCGCTGAGCGTGACTTGACACTCAAACAAGGCGCATAAATGAATAAAAACGTGCATAGCAAGGACGACTTTGTTTTCCTGACTTACGGGCGTAAACAGTCTAATGAAACGTTTTGGTTTTGGTTTCTAAGGAGACATGTTTCTAAAAATACCAATCAGGGATCAGTACCTGGTGTTCCGAGTTCTTAGGCCATGTCCTTAAGTCCCACCATGAAACATTTGGTCTACTGCTTGATCCTAGGATAGTTAACGCACACAAACACACACACAATCAGTGATTTATCACAAAGCACACATAATATTACCTTAAACACTTGTTGAATATCTGTGCGTCTAGCTGCTTATATGTGTGATTTCTATTTTAACAACCTCTGGCAAATATCGTGACTTTGCTCCCCCAGCCAATCAGATTGCAAACAAATATTATTTTAAGCAATTATTGGATGAGTTTTTGTGATTTCCAGAATAAACAATGTCGAGACAAGTGGAATCAGGCGAGGCCGTAAGGCCGAGCCTGATTCCACTTGGCGAGATATTGTTTATTCTGGAAATCACAAAAACCGAATTCAATAATTGTTTTATTATACATTGATTCAGTGAAAATACTTTTTTTCTGTCAAGCAATTTCTTTTACACAAGCGCCTTGTTAAATAGGGGAAACATTCAAGGGCTGTAGTCCCATGAAACATTGCGGGCGTAGGATCAAGAATCAGCTAGCTGATTCTTGAAGAATCAGCATGCTGATTCTTGGAGACCCTTAAAGTGCGTGATTCCCAAAGTAAATCGCGCGCTTTTAGCCAATCAGAATCGAGATAGTGAGTTCAATGTATAATAATAATAATTTTGTGCGTTTATATTCTTGGGTAACGACTAAACACAAGTCGATTACAATAATTAGATTTGACCTCAATAGTTTAGATTTTAGATTACATATGGATTTAGATTACATTTAGATTACATATTATACATTTACTAGTAAGTACCCGTGAAAAATTCACGAATTAAATTTTCCTTTGAATGACGAAAATTATCGGATTGTCTGCCGTTGTGGAATGAACAGTTATACCGCTACGTTTAGAGAGATGTGCTGAAACAATTTGTAACTACGCCTGTTTACTTTAAAGTATTAAAGTATTTGTTATTGGTTTGACTGTGGTTTTGGCGCGAAAAGATTGCGCGTGTGTCGGTCGAGATGGTCGTATTTTCGGTCAAGAAAGAAAAAGGCTGAGCTGTACCACTCGAACTTCAACAACTATTGGTTTTAGATGTAAATAATATCAAGAGAAGTCCCTCGTCTAGTGAATAGGAAGTTTAGGAAGCGCCAGAAAGGTAAAGTAAAACTTTTTAGATTCTTGCTGTTTTCAATGGAAAGTTGCTTTGCACTGCTCATCATGTTGGACTTTCTTAAAGACTTGTACAACTCGGTCAATTCGAATTCAAGTGTGTGTGATTTAAAAACTTAGCTTAAACAATCTAAGCTTATCAGTTAAACTTGGGAAAATCGCTTGAATTAGACCTTAGCTCAAGTAAAACCTTTTCCAACAAAAACATGCACACTGCTGGAGAGACTTCCTTCCGCTCGGTTTGTGAACTTCGTTTTTTCGGCTCGAACATCTCAGTTTTAGTATAGATTTCGAAGATTTCATACATTTCCTCCTTCCGGTCGGGTTTGAGAGCTTCGTTTTTTTCGGCTCGAACTTCTCTGTTTTTAGTATAGATTTCGAAATAAATAGGCTGTCAAAGGACTGTTGTTTGTAAACTAAACTGAGTGTTTGTTTATTTATAAATGGCGCGCCGGGGCTTCGTGCAACGCGCCAAAACCTTTGAATGGGATATATTGTTCACTCTAAACTTTTTGGAAAAAACGACTTTTGCCTGAACATTACTGTGTTATTTGTGAGAGAATCGCGTAGGTTTGGACGTATTTGTTGCTTTCGGCTGCGAGAAATTGTTTATTTTTGGTTTCTGTGGAAGACTTAACATGGCGCCTTTGCGAACTCGATCTTCTCGCTTACGAAAACGCTTGAATTGGATATTCCGTCCGCTTTATCGTTTTCGAATAAAATGTATCCTATAACACAGTTCCCCAAGTATGCAATCAAATGGCGTGGTTTAGAAGTTCCGTGGTGCAGCCGTTTTTCCAGGCTGCTTGGCTAACAGTTTGACCTTGACCCCCCAACATCACGTATTATATATAAGATATATATATTTATATTAGTATGTTATAGCTTTTAGTAGGTATTAAGACCTGAAGAGACTCCGTGGGGAAAATTTTATTATTATTATTATTACTGTACTTCGCCTCCTGATTGGTTGGTTGTTGAATGGGTTTCGTAAACGCAAGTCGATTACTTCGCCTCCTGATTGGTTGGTTGTTGAATGTGTTTCGTTTCTGATTGGCTAAGTGTTTTACCTTGCGTTTAGTTTCTACAGTCATCTAAAATCCACTTTAAAAGAGCACCAAACATGAATACAGTGTAGCTTCATTAGGTGACTGCACAAAACGATTCAGCAGCATGTGAGAAGCCATCTCGTTTATTGAGGCTTTATAGTAAGTTGTGTTTTTAAACAGTCGGTGAATACAGCAAATGAACATGCAAATAAACTTGCAAAGATCAGTTTCTTTAACTTCATGTAAGCCAGCCATGCATTCTTGGTAAACCACTCACTGGCAATTATAAACAGTACAGGACTTATGGCCAGAAAATTGGAAAATTCTGAGAAATGTGCTGGTGGCAAAAATTATCAAAGAAATCATAAAATAATTTCTACGGTGTAGTTAGAAGTTCAAGAAAATCATTGTTTTCAGTTGTTTCAGTTGTTAGCTGCTTCGGTCGTTCTGATAGAACTAACAGGAACTGATGACTTGTACTGCAGGGACGGCGGAACAGTTTTCAAAGTTGGTGGGGGATGGGGGGACTTAGTTAGATTATATGGCAAGATGGGGGGCTGATTTAGTGAAAATGTATGAAAACTTGACGAAATATGGCCCCTCACTCCACCATCCCTGTACTGACCTTCATAAAGTAGAATCTAGTCTCAGTGGCCAGTAACCAGTAGAGAAGTAGAATAACACCAGGACTTGTGACCAAGGGCCAGTCTAGACGAAATATGGCGGGGCAAAAGCCCCCTAGCCCCCCCCCCCCCCCTCACTCCACCATCCCTGTACTGACCTTCATAAAGTAGAATCTAGTCTCAGTGGCCAGTAACCAGTAATCCCTGTACTGACCTTCATAAAGTAGAATCTAGTCTCAGTGGCCAGTAACCAGTAGAGAAGTAGAATAACACCAGGACTTGTGACCAAGGGCCAGTCTAGATACTGTCTGACATGTAGAATCTGTGGCTTATTACAGTCTGTGTATACTATACTCACAAACCCCAGCAATCTACGAGAATAAAAAATAAGGTAGCTCAGGGGCCAAAATTTTGACCAAGAGAGTTGCCTTGGCAACTATTAAAATTGTGTTGCCATATACTTGCGAGCATTTATATGAAGTATATCCCACACTGGCAATCTAGGCAGAAGGGACCTTACCTTTCCAGTCTGTAGGATTAAAAAAAAAAATACCCTTCTCAAAATAAGCTGTCAACAGCATCAATTTGCAAGAAAAAGATTGTGACCAGGTTTCTGTTATGGGGACCAAACTTCACTATTTGGCAACTAGAATTTCATATTTAGGTGCCAATGGTTCGTCTTGAAAAAAGTTAATGTTGGGCCCTGTCATATTGTGAATAGTAATTAGACTGTATTGGTGTACTTCCCTATATCAAAAGACACAATAATTACCAAGTGGACCAAACAAAAACAAAAAACCCTCATGTACTTACCTAGCTGGCAAACTCCAGGTGGCAAAACAACCTGGAAGAACTGGAATTGGTAAAGATACATCCCTATAATATGAAGTCCTGAATATACCATCAAGAAAAGACGAACACAGGCAAATGTCTTCTTGTGCCGTAGTCTAATGGCTTTATGGCAGCCCCATATAGTCCCAAGTATGAGAGCAATAATAAAATAAATTGATGATGTAATGGATGGTTGTGTTATTCCAGCAATAAGAAGCATGAAGGCAGTTAAGTAGGGCATGATGTTGTCTGTTGTTGTTGGCTCATGAGGTACTGTGATTACTTGTTGTGGGCTCTCCGCACGCAATGGGGAGGAGTCTGTGAGATTTCGACAGCACAATACACAAACTAGAGAGATAATGAAGATGACCACATCTGGAAGGATGTATCTGACGACAGTAACAGCTGGGACATTGTCAAACCTGAGAGAAAAAAATATATAAAAAGTTTCAAAATTTTTCAAGTGAGAGGTACATCATGTAAAGAATTGTTCACACAAGGCAGAATAACATCATTTTGGAAAGTGGGATTCAATTGTGAATTTGTATGGTGCATCTTGCAATATGAATCTGCTTTAAGATAAGCCCCCAACTACAGTACAGCCCCGGTTTGTAGTAAACCCCTTCCTTATGCTACTACCTTCCCCATCAGAAGAGCAAACACTTATTCATATTACACTTTGATCCCAAAATCGCAATGTCTTGTAATGAGTATCACAGTTTTTCCACCCATAGTCTTCACCATACACACCTGTCATTCCTATAATATTACAACTATAATAACTTTTTAAATAATCCCCCTTTTGTATAGCCTTTTACCCTCCCCCCACCGAGTAGCCCTGAGATGCACTTTACACTAAAGTAATTAATTATTACATTGCAATAAATTAGCACAGGCTTTATTTAATCTTCCCATACCTGACAAGCCCAATTTGTCTTGCCAGCTGCTCATAAGTGGAACCTGAAGAAAGAAAACATTGCAAATTAGCATAAACCACACACTTGTATAAAATAATTAAGAAAAAATCTAAAGAAATTGTGCAAAACAATGTTGTTCGCCCCTAAATTGGGGAGTTCACATTGCACCATGGTAAAGGGTGATGTGCCAATAACAAAAAGCGCTACAGGATGTACTTACAGTTAGGAAAGAAGTGCCCATAAGGAGGTAAAACACCCAACACTGTTTGGAAACAGATCTGTGCAAGAAGAGCTATGATTGACAGACCCAAGATGGCTTTCTGTAGATTCCCTGTGTGACCACCAGCTGAAATTTTGAATAATAACACAAATTAGTGCACTCTGTGTCTAAATACTGGGCTGGAAGATGATGATGGATAAGACTCAAAATTGGGTCCCAATGTGTAAGACACAAAATATTTTTTCTTTTTCAGGCTTTTTCACTTTTCAATGTATGTGTATATGCCAGTTTGGTGTGGTTCCAAAACACTCCATACCTTCCCAACAGAAGGGATAATATTAATTGGTTCCAGAGGGGTTGGGGATATGGATGCAAAAATATTGAATGAATTCAGACAATCTTGGTAAATTCAGACATCTCTCACAAAGAGAGGTACAATCAAGTAAACATTACAAAATAAAAATTAATAATATTTAGCACAAGTTATACTTACACCCACAAGAGTGTCTGGATGGGTTGGGGAGAAGTGGGACAATCAGGAGGCATATTAGATAAACCAGTGAGAAACCATTAATTCTGAAGCAGCATGCTGAAAAACAATGTATGGTTTATTAAGGCACAAGGCTTTTAAAATTATAAGAATCAGTTTCACCGTAGCACAGAAAAAATGAAACAAACAATATTTGAATCATGTACACATGTACATTACGATTAACATTGATTTGCACCGCTAGAAATTACTGTGATTCATGGTCATTTGATATTGTCTGATCAAAGTCAATTATGATTCAAGGTTACAAATGATGGTGTGGTCAGACACATTTCTTACTTTCTTTAATATTATTTTCAATGACAAATGAAATAAAGTAATGATAAACCAATATTCAAATATGAATATTTTTTTTCACTTAAAGAAACTCTAGTTACTTCTACTTTTGAGGAACCTTTATAGAGAGTGAAGCCAAAGCAGTCAGGAAAAACAAGCAAAGCATGGATGAACACCTGGACATCAATTTATAAAACATCACTTGTCTTTTGACTTAGACAAAGACATAACATTATCAGAAATATGTGAGATGTGTTAAAACCCACAGAGGATTCTTAGTTCCCATTTTAGTATAAGCCTATCTGTAACTGGACATTATTTTTGGCGTCACCTGCATACAAAAGGAGTGGTACACCACAACACCATTTTGTGACAGAAATCATAGAGTCTGAAAGACTTCTCAGTAGGGCTGCAGGTGCAGAGGCACCCCCTTTTGTGATACAAAGTTTCTAGCAGCTCTATTTACCAATTTGGCCTGAAACACACCCCCTTCAAAAAAACCTGGATCTGCTCCCTGTGTTTGTGGGAGAAATACAGAAGGTATTGGAATGAAGCAATGAACCCCCACTGCATGGAATTTCCAATAGATGGATCCATCTTTTCTGGAATTAGTACATTTCAGTGAGAGTATAATAATTTGTCTTTTGAGGTCTGTGTAGGAGACCATGAATGCACATAAACCACAAACTAGACAATGGTCATTGAAGCTACTCATCTGTCAGTCAAATTTGGCATGATTTTAAAGTGCCACTATTATCAAGTTTGAAAATTATTTACTTTATGCCTTATTTGAAAGAGCTGAGTCTCAGAAGAAATATGCTTCTTTCCGTTTTCAAAAATCTTTTTGGTTCCGAAGATATTAGAGTTTGAAATTGGCCGCCATTGCTCCAAAGTGTGACTTGATGACGTCACACTCTCAACAAACAAAGTGGTGAATTATTTGATGGTCTATATTTTTGTTGGATTTCCATCAAATCCTATCAATTTTGCCACGGTTATTGAACTCACTCTTCCTGATAATTTTGTTTACCTTAATTGATTGCCATGGCAACAGCTTTTGTTCCAGACCACCCCTATCCAAAATTCTAGATGAGGCTATATCTTTTGAAGAAATCAATTGTAACCTACATTGCCTTGCCCACTTATCTTATTTAGTAGTAGCTCGCTTTTAGTAACAAGCAAATTGGTTAATTCTAAAATCTGGGCGGGAAAAATCAAGAAATCCTAAAATCGTCTGGGGAGCCTGGGAACCAGGGGGTTGCCATGGCAACCCTGATTGATGAGTCACATCACTCTGTTCAAGTCAAGTATTCATTCTGCCAAGTTTGAGCACTCTAACTTCAAGAGGTATAGAGATATACCTCTTTTAGTATTTAGGCATTGATCAAGTTGAGAGTGTGACGTCATCACCCATGCTAATTTGCATATCGTTCTTACCTTAATAACTTCTGAACGAAAACAGCTATCAAAAAACGGAAAACGGCATTGTTCTAGTTTTGCAAAGCTGCCTAACATATGGAGAATTGGCAAAGATTGGAGACCTTAATTTTTGATAATAGTGGCACTTTAACACCAAAAGAGAAATGACTAATAGAAATTTGCATAAGTGCTACATTTTACTGTATAAGGTCTAATAGCAACCGAAAATAAAACTAGCACTTCGAAGTTATTACGTCATTAAAAGTTTCGATCGAACTTGAAATTGAATTTCGAAGGGGAAAGTGTAACACGATTCCAGAGTACAAATATTTTGTGTGATTTCGATTTTTTTCGTTATCCAAGGGCATGAAATAAAACTGGGAGACACAGGATATATTGAGGCGTAAATTTGTGTAAGCAGAACTGGGTTGTAACATTGTTTATCCTTTATTCACTCGTGCGAAAATTTATTTCACTTTGCAGTGGCTGTTTTAATTTGGCGGTCAAGTGTCAACTATCAGTTTGACCCAAGATAATATTCGCGCCAACCGTGTCCCTGCAACATAAGAGTCAATATTAGGTAGGAAAAATTTCGAATATATTATAAATAAGAAAATTACGAGAGCTCCAAATAACTTAGACAACATTTGGTTTTCTTAAGCACTTGTTGATCCTTGAGTGACCCATCGCATGCATGGGCTAGCAGAGTTAAACTAAACACTAACTTTATAAAACGTGTTATGAGTAATAACTTTATCAATCTTACCTCCTAACAGCAACAAAGGTAGAATCCATCGAAATAATAAAGTACAAACTACCGTCGAGGCCATGTTTTAGCGATGCGATCCGGCATTGGTTGTTTATTTGCAAAATTTACCAAGACATCTCTTCACAGGAAATGGTTTCCGTGTGAAATTCGGCTGGCAAGCGAAGCAGGTCATAAGGAAATTGTGAAATCTCTTGCCATTTCTTATCCCATTTAGCACGAGAACATATCAATAGATGCTCAGATTAGGGTGCTATGTGATCCCTCATCAACAAGGAGAATTGATGCGCTTCTTTTCCCGAAATATGGCAAAGAATAGTTCTTCTTTTTAGCGGGACACCTCGATCACAAACATGTAAATATCACAAGGCCCGCGATCTAAGAGATCAGCGGAGATACCCATTACCTAAGTAACCATTTACTTTCTAGTGGAATCCAAACGAAAATCACTCTAAAAAATAGAAACAGAAAAATAAACAAATACATCAAAACTTTTTGCTGAAGAGTAGGAGGCTTTCCATTAGACCTCTTAATGCTTTTTGCTGATGCAAATTGCCAGCATTTAAAATGACCTTGTGATGTTTTCGTCAAATCGCCCTATTTCACTAGTCTGACTTTTCCAGGGCGCGTCTTTTCTCCTGCGGTCTACCGCAACAAGTGTGGCAGTGTAGGGTGTATTAAGCCTGATATTTTCAGGTGAATGCATTAACAAACAAGAGGTACTTGTTATTATTCAGCACCACCGATTCACTGCTCAAATATGGTAATGACTGGTGAAACTCCAATATCTGTCTCTTGCTACATATGACATAGTACCGGCCGCGAAATATGCGATGAGCTTTTAAAAAATGCGCAGAAGTAATTCTTATAATAATAATAATCGTTTATTATAAAAACTGAATTAGTGAGTAATTCTTACATGATGTTTTTGCGCTATCGATATAATGTACTGAATAAAAAAAAAACATTATCCTGCTTGACTTTGCAGAATATCCGGTGATTTAGCCAACTTTGGGACTGTGGAGTGTGTTTCAGACAAAATAAGTATTCTACGCAACTCAAATGCAACTTGCAGGAAATGGTTGAATATGGGCAATTTGCATTAACACAGTATTAACCAGGGCATCAGGCCTTAACACCGCTTCACTCGAAAACATATATTGATTTTGGGAAAATGATCGAAAAATGACATTTGCCTGATACTCAGGCTAAACTTGCATTGAAATGTAGCGCGAAACCAAATCAATGACAATGTACGTCTCTATTATCCTCGTTCTTATGTTGAGAGTTGCTGGGTTTATTGAACAACACGGAGCTTTCAGCAACTATCACGTGACCTATGTCACGTGATTAGACAATTTCACGTTCATATTTTATATCATCCTCGTTATTACAAACTATGACTTCATGACTACATCATACGAAATCTCAGTTTACCAATCACTACGATATATGAATGATGGACAATTTGCCCCTTCACAACCTTCACCGCTCTGCACTTGACTCTGGTCTTTGGAATTATAGCGGGAAAATGTTTTTGGTGGCTGGTTTTGAGTTTTGATCATGATAATCATCATGATCAGCACCCTCGAAAACTATTGCCCTACAAGACACTCTTTCCTTTTACGTTATTGATCAATTGGATATTAAGCTAATGACGCGAGGGACCACAGGTTTCCCAAGCTGCTGATTTGTATCTTGTGAGAAAAATAACGTGTTAGAACTACTGGGAATGTATGGGATGGAATTACGGTAAAAACAGAGTATGTATGGACAGAAATAAATCGATCACCAAGAGTGCAATTTAAAAATGCATCCAGAAACACAAAAAGTTGTACAAATGAGGAAAACGGAGAGAAAAAATGTGCTGTTAGGTGGCGTAACGGCTAAAAGTAACAGTATCTTGGTGTTGCCACAGTGTTGGGGCGATGGGTTGGATACAAAGGATATGTAATTTTTCACTAATTGAAAGCCTCTTTAAAATTGTACAACACCTTTATCAAGAAAATATTTCCTCAATAACCATCTATACAACAAGGATAATAAAAATGTCAAAATGTTTGGGACAATATGTGTAGCTATGATTACGGTTCTAAGTTCGGACATCGACCAACCGTATCGACTTTTCTCTGTCCTTGCTTATATAGCTTTTGAGTTCCTTTCACCTGGAGCTCTGATAAGAGAAAGGGGGAGGTGAAGTCGTGATGTACCGTCGACCTCGGGTTTCTTAGCCGAAGGCTGTTATGAGTTATCATCGACGTTAAATAAGGAGCTTTACTTCACATTACTTTCAGATAATAAAGGGACAATATATGGTGCTGTATTTAATCCAAAAGGCCTTACTGTTGTAGCTATCGACGCCCCATTGAGGCTCCAAGTTAAACAACCATTACCAGGATCGCTGATTTGGTAACGGTTTACGACATCATGACGAAAATTCTTAGACATTTTCCTTTTGAAACATTCTAACGTAGTTAAAAAGCCAAAACAAGAAGAAACGTTGCTTCAAAAATGATAAGGCGCATAGCATTCTTTCCCTTTCGTCAAGCGTTCTTGAGTATATTTATTAATTTCTCTCCATATAAGGAATCAAGGATCGAAGCTCTTTGGGTATTTAAACAGTGCTTCAAGAGTGTCAAAAGCATATTTAAGATCATTTGGATCCACTAACAACTGATCTATAGTTAATCATGGATACGTTAAGCTTGTCTGCAATTGTAATCATGACTCTAGTGTCTTTGATAGATGTTAAATGTTCTCCAGTTGTTGAGCATCAAGATGACAAAGCGGTAAGTTGCAGATGAAATAATTTTCCTATTTTTCAATCGGGTCTATCGGGATTCATTGGTAGTGCTAACTTCTTACAACGAAGAAAAAAATTATCTCATACTTAGCCAAATCACTAGAAGTGGTGTAAGTTGCAATTTTCGCATGAATTGTTTCCCTGCCAGCTTATCAGTGCGGCGACCTCATCAAAAGCACATTCCCTTCCATCTAATGCCATTTTGTGAAAATGTTTTTCAAAGGCTGACAAAAGGTTGAGATTTTCAGGCCGACAAAATGGCGGCTGACAAAGTCCATTTGATTGAATGTGTGCATTTTTCCCTTCTCTTTAGACAAACTGGATGCAATGCAATAGCTTCAAGGACTGCAGCCATGACGAATGTTGTGTAGCACTTCACAGATCTAAAGTGAGAGTTTGCAAAAAGAGGCCTGTGTTTGGAAATCGCTGTATACCGTCAATACTGGTGAGTTTACTGAACACAAACGTACTCAAATAAAACAATGCACTATAGTATTGGAAATCATTCAGTATTGCTTTGAAAAACAAATTCATATGTAATCGCTTTAAAATTCCTAGTTATTCGTAGAGTGAAGCCTGAACTTTCTACGATTATTCCATTGGAGCTTTTAATAAAGTTGATGCTCTTCGAAGAAGTCAATAAAGCGGGCAATAAAAAGCCGGCTGTAACAAAGACGCGCATACTGTAGAGCAGCAGCTGAATAACTTTCTAAGATAAACGTTCAGACACAGCAAGCCAAGAGGATATTTTTGTGATTTTTTTAATGTTTGCTTCACTCAGGGAGTTGTAAATAATAACTTCTCCTTGCTGCATTGACCACACATGCTTAGCAGCGAGATTAGAATGTACTGCGCATGCTCAACTAACGATGTACCGCTTTATTTCCTTTCCAGCCTGGATTTGGAGATAGTTGCCCTTGTTCAGTTGGCCTGACATGCGCACTAACGGCTTTCGATAACCTTGGACGCGGAAAAGACAAGTTCCATTGTGTTTTGGTACCCGAGTTTCTACAAGAATTAGAAGAGCACAAACGACACCAGTAATGACATGAAGCAACTTATGAAATATAGTATTACTGTACACCTAATTACACCTAATTCAATAAACGATGCTTTCAAAGCACAGAAAATAGTTCGATTCTGTTGAATGACCACCAATTAATAACGAAATAGGAGTGTATTTCAGTCGGCTCAAAAATTGTATGCACATTCTCTTGAAAGTCTAGGAAATAAATTTGTTGCAAAAATTATTTAGTCGGCGGTTACTCTTCAAGATTCATCAAGTAATGCTTTAAAAAAATGTTACGTACATACAATATTTGTTCTTTTCTAAAGTCAAGTTCATTTGTTGTAAATAACGAAAGACAAAACAATGGAAGTCGGAGTCCTGGATGTAAGATAATACAAAAATTCTTACTACAATATTTATCAATATCAAATGTAAATTATAAAACAAATTGTTCTGTATTTAATTAAGACAAAGACGAAATAAACTGTCGGATTGACGAGAATTCCTCCTGATTGAGATAAAGCCCGGTGCACACTAGCTAACGACGCTATGTTGCAACGAAAAAAGCACGAGAAAATAACTGAAATAATCAATATTTTCCATGGATCATCATTAGATTACTTCACCAAAGCAAATCTTGTTATTTTTTGTGGACTTCAGAGTTTGGAAACCATTGAATTTAGCTCGCGTGACATTTTTCTTATGTCGTTATGTCGCAAGTGTGCACCAGGCATAAGTATAGCCGTATAAAGCCTTGTTCAAACGCGTAATGTTGTCCCATTTCAGATAACGTGGCATTCCCATGATAGTATTCTTTGTTTTCCTGCTACGCACAGTAGAGGATATATGAATATGGAAGCAACCCAAACAAAGAAAGATGCCACGTGACAAATGAATGCCACGTGATCTGAAAATGGGACAACATTACGGCCAAGGTACACAGAGGTATATTGAAAGAGTATCCTTTGAAAGGCTCACTAGCTGGGATCGATCTTCGTTACATTTTCAAAACCGCGTTTTACAAATGGTCGAGTTTCGTATAGGAGAGACGGGTGGGGGTGGGGCGATCAGGGCTTTGCGCTGGCTATGTTTTGTTGCGAAGTGATCGAATTTTGGACTAAAATGGACTCATGTCAATGGCCAAGCGGTCGTAGCCTGCGTAGCGGCTACGAGCGAAAACCGGAGCGCTATTTCGGGTTTTCGCTCGCCCCGACTCCCTCCCCTTCCCTTTTAGAGCCGTTACGCATGCTAAGGTGTCACTTTCAAATGACTTGAAAATTGCTGAGTATCTACTGAGCATCGCTGAAACTGAAGAACAATAGAATGTTGAATGAACAGGATAGCGAGCTGGTTAGCCTCTGCTAGCAGACGTTGGTTGGTGAATGAACAGCATAGCGAGCTGGTTAGCCTCTGCTAGCAGACGTTGGTTGGTGAATGAACAGCATAGCAAGCTGGTTAGCCTGCCTAGCAGACGTTGGTGGTGAATGAACAGCATAGCGAGCTGGTTAGCCTGCCTAGCAGACGTTGGTTGGTGAATGAACAGCATAGCGAGCTGGTTAGCCTCTGCTAGCAGACGTTGGTTGGTGAATGAACAGCATAGCGAGCTGGTTAGCCTCTGCTAGCAGACGTTGGTTGGTGAATGAACAGCATGGCGAGCTGGTTAGCCTCTGCTAGCAGACGTTGGTTGGTGAATGAACAGCATAGCGAGCTGGTTAGCCTGCTAGCAGACGTTGGTTGGCCAACACCGATTTTTGACCCGTTCCAGATGGCGCCCGGATCGGGATTCTCGCTCGATTCTCGCCATAAAACGATCTAAAAACAGCCAACCAACGCCTGCTAGCAGGCTATGAATTGGCTTGGAGAGTAAATATTAAAATTCCACAACTAAAGGACGCCCGTTTGTGCTATAGATTTAATTTGGTTAATAGGATAAGCATTCCTGCAATCATGGTTTTATCATAGAATCAAAGTGCTCTATTAGTCAACCGAAGTGTGTGATGATTATGTTACGATGAGTTACGGCTAAAACCGTTGTATTACCAGATTACGTGGGGAATTCACATATTTTTTGGTCGGGGATGATCATCGTATCTTTTAGGGGTTAAAATCGTGAGAGTTTGGTCTCTTTTAAGGGTGATCTCTGCAATAAGATTAATCGGTATCTTTTATAGGGCTCTAACAGCGGCAACACATAAGGCGCATTTTAAAAACATTGTAAGTAAGAGAGAGACTACTTGATGACAACATTAAAGACAGCATTTCAATCATATGGAAATTTCTTGATGGGTATCTTTTAGACCCCGTCCACACTACACCGTTTTCAAACTGTTTGCTCCGGATACGGCTATCGTCCACACTACAACGCCGAAAAACGCTCTCCAGAGTGGAGCGATTTGAAAACGCTGTTGTCTAGTGTGGACGGGTGAAAACGATGCTACCTGAAAACAATGACGTCACCACAGCAAACCCAACCAATTTCGTGGGCCGACAGATCGAAATGCGCATGCGTTGGGCTTATTTGGGCATGCGCACTGAATACATCAGAGCGTTTTCGTACGGATAAGCGTTGTAGTGTGGACGGACGAAAATGATGTAGAGTGGACATGGTCTTAGGGTACAACATCTTGTGAGCCACGCCTTTTTCCGACGATCATCCCCGACCACAAAATAAGCCCCTCCCCCCACCCCCCGCGTTTTGGATTTGGGACTTGGGTTGTGCCTCAACTGAAACCTTTTGAGTCAATCAGCTCCTTGACCTGTTTCGCTGAGTACAGCCGACTGCAGTAAGCAAAACAGGGGAACTAGATCTGTTTGCTCAGAAGGTTTGACTGGCGGAAAAGCAAGGTTGAAAATAAACCGAAGTGCGAAAACGTGGGTCTCGATGCAACGATTTTAGCTATAATGGTCTTTTACTAAACGCTTTTTTTTATTCCTTATTAGTAGCTCTTGAGAGCGTAGTGTGACCAAGCCGTTAAACGGCTTCTTGGGGCAAAATCGTACAACCTTTTCATGAATTGGAGTGCTCATGAAAAGCTTTAACAGCTATAAAATGCTGCCCCGCGTTAATGTTTGACACACGCGTGGTGAAGGCAAAGAGAGTAAACATAACTGTCGAGTTTGGTTATAGATAGAAACATACAAGGGAGTTGAAACATAACAATCGTGGATTTCTTCAGTGTGGCCCGCACTGAAAAGACAAACATTACACAAGCAACGGATGTTCGTACGCAAAAAAAGCAACATCATCGTCATCCAAATACAATATTTTTTGTTACTGGAAACAGTGCACACCAGCATAAGAATAAAATAGCTCAGGTTATCTAGCTCGTAGAACATATTGGGGACACTATTAATTTTAAAGAAAATTGAAGAATATGAATTTTAGATATGATCAAGCAAAGTTTGCATAATTCCTGATCAAAGTATTAATTCTCCCATAAAATGGTACAAAAATCAAAGTTTAAAGCCTAATATCTCAAAGGCGGATCCATTAGAAAAAAGTCATTTTTGATATTTTGTTTTTAGTCAGATAAGGAGTCTGTATGCAAAAAATCAAGCTTATCTGAGTTAACCTGACCTAAATATTTGAAATTTAGTGATCTAAGCAGGTCATTTCCGCTCTGTCATACGATATACAAAGAATGAACTCAAGCAAAGTTGTTGAAAACCTCAACCGTCAGGGAGGCAAACCAGTACAAACCATTCACCAGTGGCGCCCTAACCTTGGCCCATGTTGCCTCCCTAGTATAGTTTCAACTCACTTATATATTTCTGTTTTTCTGTTATAACATCACTAATGTACTAATTGCTGCTATCTACACTGCACCTCCTATTCGAAACTTATTGCCCTTAAAGTGCCTATAACATAAAATCAAAATAGTTTCACAACTAAGGATCAAAAGTGATGTTACCAAATTCTATTCTCGCAGCTATTGAGAGTTGAACGACTCAGTACGAGTGTGAACATAACTTGCTCAGTTGTGACAAGCGAGTGTAAATTCACGCGTCGAATGCAATGAGCCGTGGCACTAGCAGGTTAGGTGGAAATTTACGTATGAATGAAAGATAATAAAAAGAGCTTTTCTATGACAATCAGAATCGAAATTATTTAATCAAGTGGTAACGACCTAATGGCACGGTTTATTGCATTCGGCGCGAGGTATCTCTAATCGTTTGTTACAATAAAACAGGAACTGGTCAACCTGAAACATTTAGATTTCGTGTTTAGGCACTTTAAGTCTACAATGGTAGATAATCCATCAACTGCGCTTGCGCACAGGTAGACAATAAGTTAGTGCTGCGTTAGACTCATAATAGTTATATGACGTCATATAAAGAGTATATAACAATATAATGACGTCAAGTGTCAGCGCTCCATGCTTCGTTGTTATCCTCATAGAGCGACATGGCGGTGTTACACCTGGCGCCTTTGCAGTCCTCGTCATTCTCCTCAATCTTACTCTCCTCACTCTTGCAGATGATCTTCATAATCTTCGCGTCCTCTCTTGCGTCGTCTTTCTTGTAGTTGGAAAGTTTCTGCAGCACTACGTCAAGATCCTTATCCAATAGCGACAGCTTCCTCTCCATCTTTGACGCCACCCTGTTTGTCTTTATACTAACGACCGAATCACTGCAAAGCGAGTCCAATCTATGACGGTACTCCCAAAAAGGCACGTCGGGCTCATAGCCAAATGGGGTCTTCACGCGATCTGGTTCAACAGCTGGGGGTGGTCTTGTAATGCCTAGTTGACTCTTAAATCTTTCCAGAATGAACTCCACCATTTCATAGTCGTTGCTCAGCTCATCGTTGTTGGTTTTGACGTCCGAGAAGGAATCGTTAATGATCGCCAGGAACATGTTCATCAGGCACATCACGACGAAGTACATGAAACTGAAAAAGTAAATCGGTCCAAGGATGCGGTTTTCGTCTTCAAGTTCTCGATAATCAAAGTCCCCGAGAACGATGCTTAGCTGGGTCATGATCGTTGATGTGAAGCTTCGGAATTTTGTCAGGCCAATTCCAAAGACAGCATGTGCAATACACGCAAACGCAAAGAAAACAAGGGTAAAACTGATTAGGAACTGTCCAATAGGCTTAGCAATAATACTGATGGTGTTGCCCAGAAGCGCCATGCGGCGGTTGAAGCGCAAAAGTTTAATAAATCTTAATGTTACAAGGAAGACGAGCAATCCTATGACGTAATTGAGGGATTCATCTGCCGCGAGCGCATACTGGAAGCTGACGAAGTCCTTCGGATTGTGATGGAGCTCGATAAAGTTTTTATCCACTTCCCACATGCGCGCGAAAAACAGACCCAACATAGTGAACTCAAGGACGATCATCCAAACTTCCAACCAGTTCCAGAATCCACGGAAATAATTCTTCCCTTGTTTGTACATTGATTTAACTTCACGAAACACGAAATAAAACATAAATAGTAACATTAAAATTTCCATCGCGAGGATAAAGGTAGCGAAAGGCCCAACGTAGCTATACAGTCGCGCGACCATGAATTGTCCATGTGGGAACGCACCTCCAGTGGGAAGAAACTCGACATAGAGAAAAGCGACGCCAAAGAGATTCGTATTGGCATTGTAAACGGCAAATTCCACGAAGACGCCGCGTGACGCCTGGTCGAGCCAGCTGTGTGAATGTAGATCTGCAATGACAGTCAAAGCAGTTGTGTAATCGTATCCCAGATCAGCCGGGTAACCCCCACCGCCGTAGAAATTCACCTTCCCCCAATAAGGGAACCCCTTAAGGTCTAGAGGCGAGTGATAGATCCAGCGGGTTGGACAGGTTATTATTGAACCGTCAGCCGTCACAGCCGACTCCAAGACAATGTACGTCTTCTGCTGCGAGCCGACTCGTTGCTTTCGTCGTTTCTGTCTCCCTGACTGTGAAGTATACATAGGATCGACGGCTCTCCGGAGGCGTTTCTGAATCTTTGACGGGTCCCCGAAGGGCCTGATGGTTTTCTTTTTATCGACAAAGCTGAACTGTTCCTGGACACTGCGGCGTTTGCGTGCGGCAGGTTGTGCGCTTTTGTTTAGATAAGTCCATCCCACTTCATAGTCTTTAGTATCGGAATCTGGCAAGGAGAACGCCGCGTAGCAGGAGTTGAAATATTGTTGTATTTGCGGAGCGACTGTGCAAGAATCTGAACAAGAGATTATGAAATACTATTAGAATGTGTTACAGACTTCTGATACTCGGCCATGCGCTGACAACTTTTACTTGATGACGTAATTCTACTGTATAGAAGAGGGTAGAGTGAAGGAACTCCAAACAGCCGAATTCACAAGACCACTAGACAAAGAGAGATAGAGACAGAGAGGAGGATTTCACCTGCTAAATAGGAGAGATAGGAGGATTTCACCTGCTACAAGGTAAAAGTGCTTCCATGCAGCTGACAATGATGAGACCTGTTGCACATGAATTATACCTCCGCGAGCAGGCCATTGGAGTGAGAAACAATTCCCTACTCTTAAAAAGACTGCAATGCATCTTTCTGGGGCCTCGGTTAACTGTCTCATCCGAAAGACAAAAGGAAACACAGTAGAACTAAGGTCAACCACAGCGACGAGAAATGAAGCGCCGTAATGCCAAACCGTGCTTCTCGGAGCCTCTAACATTATGAGACTTTTGCTAAGTAAATGATTCAATACATACTTGCTTCAACTCGTTCCATTCGTAATCTCGATATCCCCACCAGGTAGTTATAGCGATCATCTATGAAGCCGGTGTACTTGTCCGACTTGTTGTTGTATAGTTTGTCCGGGTAGAGATTTCGGACAAGCGTCTCACGTGCCCAGTGCCAGAACGTGTCACCATCTCCAACCTGTAAGTGCGAAATAACAATCAAATAATTCCCTAAAGGCTGGTTCACACACGAACGCAAGAGTTAAACGTGTGCACTTCCTTAATGTGGTTCACTCACGAGACGAGACGAAAATCGAGACGTTGCATTCCCTTGTGTTTGCGCTTGTGCTTGTACTTGTGCTTGTACTTCTGCTTGCGCTTGTGCTTGTGCTTGTACTTGTGCTTGCGCTTGTGCTTGTGCTTGCGTTTGCGCTTGTGCTTGTGCTTGCGCTTGCGCTTATGATTGCGATTGCGCTTGTGCTTGCGCTTATGATTGCGATTGCGCTTGTGCTTGCGCTTATGATTGCGATTGCGCTTGCGCTTGTGTTTGCGCTTGAGCTTGTGCTTGCGCTTATGATTGCGCTTGTGCTTGCGCTTGTGCTTGCGCTTGTGTTTGCGCTTGTGCTTGTGCTTGCGCTTGCGCTTATGATTGCGATTGCGCTTGTGCTTGCGCTTGTGTTTGCGCTTGCGCTTGCGCTTATGATTGCGATTGCGCTTGTGCTTGCGCTTATGATTGCGATTGCGCTTGTGCTTGCGCTTATGATTGCGATTGCGCTTGCGCTTGTGTTTGCGCTTGTGCTTGTGCTTGCGCTTGTGTTTGCGCTTGTGCTTGTGCTTGTGCTTGCGCTTGTGTTTGCGCTTGTGCTTGTGCTTGCGCTTGCGCTTATGATTGCGATTGCGCTTGTGCTTGCGCTTGTGTTTGCGCTTGCGCTTGCGCTTATGATTGCGATTGCGCTTGTGCTTGCGCTTATGATTGCGATTGCGCTTGTGCTTGCGCTTATGATTGCGATTGCGCTTGCGCTTGTGTTTGCGCTTGTGCTTGTGCTGGCGCTTGTGTTTGCGCTTGTGCTTGTGCTTGCGCTTGTGTTTGCGCTTGTGCTTGTGCTTGCGCTTGCGCTTATGATTGCGATTGCGCTTGTGCTTGTGTTTGCGCTTGCGCTTATGATTGCGATTGCGCTTGTGCTTGCGCTTGTGCTTGCGCTTGCGCTTGTGCTTGCGCTTAATAATAATAATAATAGTCTTTATTCAATAATATCTCCAGACAGACGTGGACGTGTTGCGCTTGTACTTGTGCTTGTACTTGTGCTTGCGCGTATGATTGCGATTGCGCTTGTGCTTGTGATTGCGCTTGTGCTTATGATTGCGATTGCGCTTGTGCTTTTAAGTTTTATATAAAAAGATCGCGCACGGTCCGAATTCATGGTACAGATCAGTCGAGAAATGTTTAAGGGCAAGAAATCTGTCGGAAAATTACGAGGTCAGCGATCGCCAGCCATTGCTGGCACAGCGGGCGCCCAAAAATCTAAGATGGCGGCTGAAATAGCAGGCCCACCTTTTCTCCCGGGGTTTCTTGCCCTAAAAACAGCTCTCTGCCGCCCGCAAACAAGCTACAATAACTACACCTGTTACATAGGAGACTTACATCAGCCAGATCCACTCCAGTATCGTCCACCTCTACGAATGTTTCATGTAGAGTCTTGCGTAGTAGGTAGGCGTAGGGGTCTCTGTTTCCGTAAGCCACCAATAAGAGTACAGTGATGAAGAGAAAGTACGCGAAGATCTCTTTCAGAATAATGGACATCTGGATTTCCTTCAGCCGTTTCTGCCGAGCTGCTAGGAGAATACGCTGGTCTGGTGGCCTGGAAAGGTACGGAAATGGCTACTTAAAGGTCTTCATTTAAACCAATGACAACTCATTGAGCTGCGAAAAGCACGATCTCATAATGTTAGAGTTTATTAATTTAGTTAACGGCAGTCACAAGGAATAAGCAAAATAATCGCCTGTGTTCAATAACCTTTCTACTGCAAGATAGACTTATAAAAGTAGTATAAATTTGTTCAAACACTTGATCGTAATTCGCTTTGCAGAGTCACACTGTAAAAGAGAGGCACATGGGGAAAACGTTTTGATAGGAGAAAGAGCCTTTTTACTTTAGCAGTAAAAGAGGCCGCCCATTAACTAAGTTTGTTTGAGAAGGGTGTGTTTTTAATAGAGCGGAATTCAGATGAAAGTAATCGGGCTCGCGTTTTCTACACGTTGAGGTTGAGGTTCTGGGACTTTCTTAGGTCAGCCAATGAGAATGCGAAGAAAAAACAAAAACGGACTGCAAACAGTGTCTCTTTTTTTCTTGGGTAACAATTAAATGCAAGTCGTAAGTAAACACTTACCCATTTTGGTCCTCATTGTCCTCCTCTAACTCCTTCAATAAATCTTCTACCGATTTCTCCCCCAGCTCTTTGTCAGGAAGTTTAGGACCCGTCTGTTCACTGTCCACATCCACAGGCTTCTTTATAATCAGCGCGAAAATAATGGACACACAAATCACCTTGATTGGCTGAATAAGGAGAACGGATTGGACGAACGACATGACGAATGCCTCCAGCCATTGACTGGCAATCTCTTGACCCCAGCTCAAGCTATAAAATACAGTGAAGGTCGCCGAGGTGACAACACTGATTGCAAAAAGGAACCAGGCGAAGTACCTCCATCGAGGGTGAAGCCCTTTCTTCTTCTTCTCCTTCTCCTCTTTCTTTGACTTCTCTTTGGGTTGTTCTATGTTTTCTTCTTGCTCAGAGTCGTTCTCTATAATACGCTCCTTGGAAGTTTTAAAGTCTTCCAACTCCTTCTTTTCGTCGACGTACTCACTGATTTCATCAAACGCTTCTTCGGCAACAGTATCGTCATCGTTGAATCGTTCTACGGGACCTTCGGGTTCCTCTTTGCGAATGCTCCTGAATATCTGCACTAGAGCGAGGTTCACCGGAAACATGATCAAGCTGGACTGTAAACCAATAATCATTTGCCTCAAATCTAACTTTAGGGAACCTATATAAACCATATAGGTCTCGTTCACCTCTCCGCCGATGTTATAGAACATGCAGCTTGTGATCATGGTACAGTAGAGAAGGGAGAGACAACAGGAGAGTCTTTGCACGCGCGTGAAGACGCTCTCAGGGGGGCGCGTCACGACGGAGAACCATAAGTGACCATCCCCGAGCTCACGGACAGTCTTGGCAACAAAAAGATGCTGGAAATGCGTGAGGTCTGCCTTACTTGCGACAGGAAGGGTGCGGTCCACTCGGCCATCGCCTTCTTCAACTGCCAGCCACTTCTCGCAGACAAAGTACCACCGCTCCTTGGTGTTCAGGTTGTCTATGTTGATGCGGCTGAGATACCAGGAAGGGTTTGAACCTGTGAAACAAATTCACACCAAAGTAAGCTGAAAAGTAAGAAAGAAAACAAACAAACAGAAAAGAAAGCAATTGTAGACTACATCGAAGTAGACTCTTGACGCTTTAGGACAAGCGCATGCTAGCTCTGCTCTTGGAATGCACACACGCAACAGAGCGTAGCCTTATCAAGCCACCATTTCGCCTGGATAGCAACATATCGAGAAAGAGAAAGCATCCATTCGGCTGATTTAAGAAATGACAATGCAATATTTCAATTGAATTCAGTAAATGAAGTAGCGAATACGACTATAGTGACACAAATCGCAACGTGATTACACCAATTTTGAACACATCTTTCGGAGTGATCGGCAAAGTATTTGCAAATTACTCGCGGCAACCATCTGAAATCCGCCTAACGAATGAGAACATCAATAAAGGCGTGACTGACTTAGGATCTTTAGAGACGGTATGTCTGATGGGCGTGACAATGTTATGATCTGTTTGTTGGTTGATCTAGTACGGCAAGAAATTAAAAATAATAATAACACCATTAGTTTTCTGTTCTATGATAACATATCGTTTAAACCAGTTTTAGACCAAAGGATGGATAGAAATTTCATGAGATTTAGACGGATTGAGTTCACTACTTTTACCGTTACCTCATCAGTATAGACTTTGACGGGCTGCAGAACTATTCGTCACGCCCATCGGACACAAGGTCTTTTAGCAACATTTCGAGGCATACCTTCGTTATCGTGCCAGATTCGAACGTGCGTCAGCTTTCCCAAGGACGCCGGAACCGTTAAAACCAAATCATTATCCGCTCCTCTCTTGAATAAGGGCCTGTTAGGATCACAAAGCACGGTAGGCGCAGACTCCCCTTTGTCGCCGGCGATCACGACGGACACCGTTGCTGTCGTACCGGCGTTTTGCCGGACGCCCGTGTGAATGGAAAGCAGATAGGAGGTGGAACCAGGAGGTGCATTGGTTGGTAGGGGTGTAGCTCCCGTCTGTAAGAAAGGAAGTTATTCTTACTGCGTCAAACGTATTTTGATGAGACCAATTGTCAGTGTTAACTGAGGTGATGATGATGAGGCGCAAATAAATATCTTACCCTCAATTCATCTCGCTTGTCAAACCTCCTGGCGATCACCACCAAGATGAGATATAAACCAAATAGCCCACACACGGTACTGATCACGAGAAAGTTCTTACTCAGGTCAGCAGAGAAAACCTTATCAAAGTCTATCGGGTTGGGTGCCACGAAAAAATCGCTGCCAAAACTCGTCAAGTGGTTGCATTTGCAGTGGACGTTGCTTGGACGAGTTCTGTCACCAACCTGTAAAAAATACAAGAATAGTGGCGGTGTGAACAAAAGATTGTTGGCGAACTGAACGTCACCCCTCCCCTTCATTTTCACCACCTGTCACCAATGGGCACTGAGTGGCATACCTGTGGTACAGGTGTACTTATAGTACTACTGCTGGAATAAATTACTGGCGATACATCACCCCCCCCTCCATTTTCAACAACTGCCATCAATGATAAGCTAAGGTTGGGCAGGGGCCTGCCTAAGATACATTGGAAGTTCAATATAGAATTTCAACAAATGAAATGGAAACGTAAAAAGGAACCCCAACTCGCAGCTTAAATCGTAGAATAATATAATAATAAAAATGACGAGAGCGCGCAAGTTTCTGTTATCCAACTTCGACATCTACATACCTTGCATCCTCTGTTTTCCCAGGTCTGGTTTATCTCATTGAAGAACAAACAGTCAGAGGAGAATATTCTAATGTAGTAATGTGGCGTGTTATTGACGTTAAACGGGTTTCCCTGGTAGTCAATGTTGGTGCTCTGTAACCCAAGAACTGCCCTGCCCCGTACCGAGGGGGTCGGTAGGCTTAGGAGGAGGTGGTGGGATCAAAACACATGATCGCTTCCTCCTTCCTTTATTGAAAATACACGCCGGATCAAGAATAGCCCGCTTTCTCCGATTGCTACTTGATGTAGTTGTCTCAGGTGTTGATGTCGGTGGTGCCGCTGTTGCCTGGACTTCATAGTACATAATACCTGTAAGAAGAAAGTGAATAGCTTGATCAATCGATGATTTTAAAATTTGATTGTGGAAATTTTTCTAGAAAGAGCAAAACAAACAGGGATTATTAATGCGGTTTTCATTCTGCGAACTCTTCATCAGCTGCCAAACTACGTTATGATGTCTGTCAAATGCCAACACAGCCCCGATAAAGATATGAATCTTTGCAAATTAGAAGAAGAAGAAGAAGAAGAAGTTTATTCTACTTATACCGTTATCGATACATGAGAATACATACAATACATCACACAAATATTAAGAGAAATGGAAAACTGTACCAAAATCATAGTAGATCATACTGGTACATTAAATCATTGATAAATTTAGCTGTCCGATTAATGATCGATTCGTCATTCATTGAAATACAATACAGAAAGAGATCGTTACAACTAAAAAAATTAAAAGTTGGATTGATCTCTTTCACATCATGTAAAAATTGACTTCTGATGGGTAAAATCTTATCATTACAACAGAAGGAAAATAGTGTTGTTCATCACCAATCTCATTTCGGTTACACAGTGTACATATTCGCGAGTCATGGTCAAGTCCTGAATATCTCCCAGATTCAACCGGAAATCAATGGGCTGAAAGCCTAAATCTCGCCACCGCCTTTCTGTATTGAACATTTGCAATTTTAAACAGGTGTCAGGTCACGTCACGTCAGGCGTCAATAACTTGTATCTAATTTGGATGATTTGATTTTGTGAAAGAATCGACGACTCGCAAGAACCTTGCCTGGGTTTATACAACAACAAAACCCTTTTTAAGATGAAAAGCCCAAACAACGCGCGCGTTTTTGTATCGATAGAGCATATTTCGTATGACTGTGAAAAGTGCCGCACTGTCGGGGTAACGGAACAGTGGCCTGCTGTAGATACGGAATGAAATTGCCTAGTCGGTGCACGCGGTCACGGGCACGGCACGGTCGCGGCACGGTCGCTGCACGCGGTCACGGGCGCGGCACGGCACAACTCTGTTGCAGCACTTTTCACAGTCAAACGAAATCTACTCTAATATACACGCTCTATCGCGTTAGTCGTGCGTATATACTGTAGTCACACACATGGCCTTTCAACCAATCAGAGCGCGCGTGTTACTAGTGTTTCATTGCATAAAGACAGCTAAATTGACCCAGTCTACTTACTGACATAGTAAGTCCCTGCTTTAGTGATATTAGGGTTGTCATTCGAGAGATGAAGAGTATAAGGGTCTTTCACACAGTCCTTATCAGGATCCAAGCTCACAGACTGATTGCTTCCTGTGTTATTCGCGTTATTGCCGGCTGAGGCATCAGTTGAGGTCACATTTGGCATCGTACAAGTACTATTATCTGGTATAGTAGCATTCATGATATAATCGCCGGTATCTGGGTCAGGGCGGCGCTCGAACTGGACGAACACCTGAAAGGAAATGGTAAGGAGCATTCGATCAAACACGCGCTCTGATTGGTTCTATCATGGTCACGTGGTAAGGTACAAACTCAATGTAGCCCGCGCGAGCTACAATTTAAAAATTGTTGCCCGCGCGGGCTACATCGCCAGAGCGGGAAAATAAAAATAAAAACATGGACTATTTTAACCATGTATTTTCTATTTGCTATATAATAAAACACTTAACAGAGCGGGAAAATAAAAATAAAAACATGGACTATTTTAACCATGTATTTTCTATTTGCCTGCACTCTCGGGAAACAGCAAGTATTGTTTTTTCGAGAATCTCGGGAAAACAAAACTCGCTGTTTCCCTCGAGAAACTGTTTGCTGGTCTGTCGTCTAGGACGTTTTTGCACGCTGGAGTGCATAAGAAATATGGCTCAGGGTTACGGAAAGGAAAAAAACAAAAAGGTGTCATGATGTTTAAAATAATCAACAGTCTGACCCTGAGTACTTAGTTGCCCAACCTCGTACAGATTATCTGAAATGATCAATTAGTACAGTGGGGAGCTTCTATGGAACAATCTACCCGAAGAATAACATAGGCCTACGGCAAACGCCGTGCCAGTACAAAACAATAGAAATTTCTTGATTATAAAGTATAATGAAGCGGCATCCATTGAAAAAGGAAAGGTTCGACAGAAGAAGAGTGGCTGAAGGCCTTACCGCGACCTCAATTACTAAATTTAAAAGGAAAATAACGTTTATGGCATTCTCTCGAGTGATACAGTCGGAGACAATCGGTTTTCTCAATACAAGTGCGCTGCGCTTTTGAGCTCCGTTTACGAGACAAATACCAAAGTATACGAGAGCTGGGATAAATTGGCTGAGTGCCCCTGCACAAAGCCGGTTTTATTCGCTTTAAATTGAACAGCTATATTTTCCTTTACGACCAAGATGGCGCAGGTTGAGACCTCGTGTGGAGTTCCCTAGAGGGGGTGTCAATTGAATGGTTGGCTAGCTGGCGCGCGCGTGCCACCCCCGTGAATGTAACTAGCATGTGCCTGGCACGTGCCATCCCGTGCTCCTAGCCTCTTTACAAATCAGTCGGGAATGCCATAAATATTTTTATTGTCGGGCCAATAAATCGTTATAATATCAGAAAGTTATATGTTTCCGATGATATCTAATGTATCGTACTCTCGCGATGCAATCTTGCACAACAGTGCTTGTTATGTACTAAATGGTTTTACCGTGTATAAATAAAACGTGTATGTACGTATCGCAATCCACTTTACCCGATGTGGTCGCTTACGTGCCGCTGATGTGTCAGAAATGAAACGAGCGACACGCCAGCGGCTGCAAAGGAGGCAATCGCTTACGAGATGTTTCACTTTACCTGAAATACCATGCTTTGTTACGTGGATTGATTTGAATATGCATAGACATCCCATCGGTCAGGTTCACTTTGTGGTCTTGTCGATAGACCCCCTCTCGGTAAGGACGCATGTGATGCAACTCTGGTTGTGGGATTTTGCTCGCGTCGCGAGGAATTAGGATATGGACGTCACTATCAAACTGAGATGTGTTTAAGGATTCTTTGTTCGATGTAGTAACTACAAGTCCAACCATTTGGGATTTCACCAGGAAGCTTGTGTTTGACCACGTGAAGGTGCTTTGAGTAAAACTAGTCATCTGTAAAACAAGGAAAAAAAAACACGGTTAAGATATGCAATGTTACAACGGTCACATGCAGCAGACTAGGAAGCTCGAAGTATGCCAGCCAGGAATCTATACCCGGATTTGAAAGCAAAAACTCTGGGCTGAGTGCCAATCGAACCCACGACCTTAGGGTTACTAGACCCGGAAGGGGTGAGACTCCATTTTGGTGTCAGGGATAATCGTCGTCTCTTTTAAGTGTTATCTTGAGCTGCAATAAGATAAAGGGAGATAGGTATCTTTAGGGCTTTAAAACAGCGGCAAGACACATTTTAAAACCCAAGAGAGAGAACACTCGATGACAAGACGATAAATTATTTTGACGATAAATTATACAACAAAAAAGGGAGCATTTTAATCAAAGAAGGTAATTTCTGAGCCATCAGCTCGTTAGGTTTAGTGTGTCGAATCCATAGAAAGACCCTCCCACGGTCTGCGTGCTCAAGCCAAACATTCCATACTGTTTACGTAGTTTGACCAAATGTGGTCAAAAGATAGGCTCGGTTCCCAGGCCGTCGTAACGTCGCGCGCGATTGCTTGGCTTCTCCACTGAAGGGAGAGGACCGCGGGCGCACCGAACCCCCCACGTCTGGAAACCGAGCCTAGCCAAAAGAACTACGCGGCCAATTTGAATAGATGATACTTATTATTCTTATAGCATACAAAGCATTAAATAGTGAGGAATTCAAATAAGGTGAAAAGGTGCAAATCAGTTTAACTGGCCACGTAAGTTTTTTGACCAGATCTGAATCAAAATACGTCATCAGTATAGAATGTTTGGCTTGAGCGCGCAGACGCCTCTTTGCGGGAGTCTCTTTCGGCGAGCGGTGTGGTGTGGCGAGTGGTGTCCGCTTTGGCAGGCTATCACAATCACGGGACATACAAAGGGGAATTGCTTTACCGTTTGATCAAATGACGCAAACATCCCTGAACCCGTCTGATTGGGATCCAAACCCATAGCCAGGGCTGATGGCAAGGTAAAACTACACACTCCATCAGTCAATTGGGACCCTCCAAGGCTACCGATAGTTACACGCAACACTGAGACATTCAAATGCAAGGTGATGACCAGTTGGCTTTTCTCATCCGGGACTTGACCGCCAAGTAAGAGTTGGGCGACGCTGCTTTCTAAGGCCAAGAGTATAACGACTCGTTGTTTAGCCTTTAGAGGGTGGAAACAACAACACGTTTGAGCTCTTCTACTTGTAATAGAAAGTAGAAATTGTGGTAAACTTGGTTAATAAACTAGCTTGTAGATCTGAAAGCGGTGTTTCTATTTGTCTATTTACATAGTTAATAAACTAGCGCTGACATAACGGCCTGACGTATCGGCGTCGTCATACACCATTGTTAAGTAAAATGTAAATTGCCTCTAAACTACAATCTTTTAAGAGCAGATAAAAAGTCATAATAGACCTAATCGACCGAGAGGTTTGCATATATCAACGAATGAATCTGCACTGTGAAAAAAAAATCAGAAGCCGTTGTTAACAAAGCAGCAGCATCAACAACAAACAAATGTACATGTGGCACGTTCAAGAAAAAAAAAGGCATCAATTCTTGGGCTTAATATGCATCAGAGCCATTCGTGTAGGGCAAAGTGCCACCTGAGATCATCCACCTACCCTTTCTTTGGCAGAGACTTCGGTTCCATTAGCTGTTAAATTATACGCACTGTCGGTCCTGTTAAAGTCGGCTGCAATGGCGGCAGCAAGGGCCACTTGAGCTATACTACCGAGCATGGTCTGAGAGATCTCAAGTACTGTGACCGTGTCTAGACCGTTGTTTGTTTGGCTTATAAATGCGTTGAGCATTTGTCCAAGTGACGACATGGCTAATTCCTGCATTTTAGACAAAGAACGAGACATCACAAAATTCTTAAAGGCCCATCACCAACCGAGAGCCTTTGCGGACTCTTAGCCAATCAGAGCATCCGAAAAACAATGGATCAATTTGAAAACAAAAGAAAACCGGGCGCAAAGGCTCCCGGTTGGTGATGGGCCTTTAATTTCTAATCACGATTAGACATTCAATGTATACGTTATCTGCTGTACTGATATTCAGCCACATGGCTGCCAAAGTGACGTGGAATAAACCAATTATTATGATTATCGTTGTTGTTGCTATTATTATCTCTTTAAAAAGAGTTGCTACGCGGCCACCGCCAGAAAATCTAGCAAAATGTTTTGGAAAATTATACTGATTGCACGCACACAAAAAATTACTCAAATTATGTTGTCCGACCGGCCGACTGACTATGACTGGCCGACCGAATAACCGACCAACTGAATTAAGGAATATAAATAATTATAATATATATGATATTTACCGGCTGGGAGGTCCGGATCGTGAAATACCGGTATTTCACGATCTGGAGCGACCCCAAGCCGGTAAATAATATATTTATTTTTTTGCTTTCATTGAAACAGCATAAAACTTCACAGAAATTAGCGCGCGCGCGATTCATCCGGACCCGGGTCCGGATCGTAGGATTCCGGCCCGCTCGCGAGCCAATCAGAGCGCGCGATTTGATGGATACCGGACCGCTGAAAAAATAAACACTTTTACTGGTCCATACTAAACTGACCAGCGACAGACCGTACTGAATGACTTTAACTGGTCCATGCTATACTACCAGAAACATATAAGTGACTCACTTATATGTTTCTGATACTACTTCATCGAGATCTCGACATAATCGAGATGAAAATGCAAAGAAAAATTCCAAACTATTGATGAATATTGAGAAATGTGAACAAACGAGTAGACAAAGTTTAGTGAGTCGTTGTCGTTGCCATCGTTGCAGCTTAAACTCCCTAATGTCTTTTGAAAAACATTACCTGGGAATCAGCATCCACCTCAAGGGGGTCTTTAGTGATCTCCTCGATGCTGCTCGAGAATAACTTGATACCGCCTGGTGTGTAGGCTTGGGCTGATGTCAGAAGAATTTGTATGAAACCGGCTCTTATCTGTCGGACAAATCATTGATGCAGTCGATGAGCATGTTGAACACTTTACTGCCTTAAAGAGCCCGCACGCCGCTACTTTGTTGTTGTAAATGGATAGCATCACCTCATGAACGGTGAAACCTTTTGGCATACACCCCGAAAGGGAGGGTATGAATGCCTTGCAACCCAGACAGGTTTTAATGCTTAATATTATAATAATGACGGCGTACGTTAGTCCCTGGAATTTTGATTAAGTGGTACTTTCATCAAGTGCAGAGTAATAAGAACACCACCTCCTCTCGAGTCTTACTGTCCGCGTCAAAAGTAGTCTTTTCTTCCTCGGTAAGGTTTCGCCCACTATTAATGACGGCTTTTTGTAGAGAGGCGAAGTAGTTGAGAATGGAGCACGCGGCCATACATATTTGGTTGACCTTCATAATTTTGCCTTCCTGGTTTGCTATGTTCAGTTCGCTGTTCGGATCCGATATCATGGTTTCTAAGTAGGCGTACAGGGTGGCGGCACTATCGGCTGACGGATAGGACTGCGAAAAAGACACGACGGCATTCATACGTGAGTGAAATGCGCATGATCTTGTCGAAATACATGTTGTCAAAAACGCATGATACGTATGATCGTCAGGGGTGCTGCTCGACCTATTATATCATTCTGGGGTTAAAAGCGTCACTATTAGTATCACTTAGTGGGTTCCAAAAGTCTACAATCACTCAGGGGTTCCGTCTCAAGCAGTTTTAATTTTAAAGTTTGATCGTGACATAGGCTTGTCTTTGCTATCTCTTACGGATAACATTTATAAGAGCCACGCCCATATTGCTATTTGGGCGAATAGACCTTTTCACAGTTCTGGAATTGCTGTGTCACACCGAGGCTAAGGTTGACCAGACACTGATAAAGACCTTTATTCTCTTGGAATGCAAATCAGTCCTTTCATATGCTAACGAGTTTCACGTCCCTTAAAGTGCAAGGTTAACCTTGTCTCGGTTTCAAACAAAGCCTGTTGCACAACTGTGAGACGGAGTATATTCCCAATCGAACACCGCGACGTTTTATATTGGATTTTATATTGGATTTCCTCCCGGCTCTGATTCCACAAGTTACCTTGATATCAAGATCCACCGTAGTGGCAGCGCCATAGCTATCGTATATCCTGCACCTCACTCTGAGATTAAAGTAGTCATTCGGATCACCAAGGGGCAACATGGCCGAAGCGTTTGATTGGCCGCCATACGAGAATATACGGGCTGTAGAATGTATAACGCTACTAAACTCGTAATACAATGGAAGATCCTCGTCCACAAAGTGCTCGCTGTCCACATCAAAAGTGTCGTTAAACGCCGTCCCGTTGCGGCGGTTTATTGATACAGTCCCTGTCAACAAAAGAACACATCAAGAAACTTTCGCTTAAATTGTCGACTTGGCCAAACTTTTGGAAGTTCTGTAACTATTTTTCCTCATCTTAGAGGTAAAAGCAGGAAAATTCAACAGAACTTGCAGATACTCCAGAAACGTCGTTGCGTATTCCCTGGGTCGCAATTTTCATATGGCTTGTTTTTTTCTTCTCGGCCGAAGGGCCTGGGAAGAAATGTAAAAAAACACAGGCATCCCGCGTGGATTCGTAAATAAACGAAAACACTTCCTTGATATGCGTCTTGATAGAGAGATACTTAGAGTGGAGTCTAGAACAGGAGGATTTATGCGAGTGCGATTTTTTATTCCACCCTTAAAAATCGGCCCTATCGGGTTGGGCCCTGCTTCCAACAAAATATAATCTGAAACTTACCGTTTTTCGGAGGTGAATTAGTAAGAATAGTTTTTCGGCTTTCGCCATAGATACCACTAGGCCTGTAGGCTTTCCAACTAATTGTGTAGCAACTGTCCACTTCTAGTACATTAGGTCGAATAGCAAGATTCAGCCCATCCAGAGGGGTATAAATCATCTTTGCAAATGTTCCATCGTCCATTTTCTCGAACAATGAGGTCGTGCGTTGGTTGACGTTGCAGGGGTGCTTGTAGAGCATCCATTTGAAAACCAGTGAGCCGAAACATCCCTTGCATTCTCCAAGTAAGGAGTATTTCTGATCCGTGTTCGTTTTTAACTGACAGTTCGATTGGCTGCACCTGTCGGGAAGAGAACGTTTTGATATCAAATCCCACTTGTGGTCTATCATCAAAGAGGCATTCTGATTGGTTGAGCTACTAGTAGACTATAGGTTTTAGACTCCAACTAACGAAAAGTGTCGGTTTGAAGTCTAATGGCAAATATTACAAGCTGTTGAACTTTTGTTTGGCTACAAAGATTGAACTTCTGGTTGGATTTCACTATTCTTCTCGCCTTTATAGCGCCTGAGTTAAGATAAAGCATGAATAAAGAGCTTGCCTTGAATAAACCAATTGAATAAGATCTTCTAACCGCTGCGACATAGACTCCATTTGCTGCTACCCAATTCAGACCACGTGGTAATTCACTTAGGAATATATAATTGTGCAATTTCTCACACGAGGACTAAACAATTTTCAGACGACTTAAGGCCGATTTAGGCGACTTCACCAAACGTGTTTAGGAAATTTAAGCGAAATTAATTTTGCCCCCCAATTATATGGCTTTTTTGATAGCTGTATGGCTTTTGACTTACTTGACAAAAAGGACTGGTGGGTCCCCTGGGGTAAGGATTCTCGTTTGTTCTGTATCTTGTTGTTTCGTAATGAACCGATTCGACTTGATGACAACAAGAGTGAAAATATACCTGCGGAAAATCGGCAAAAAGATATACATTTTGTAAATAATTGGGTCCCTTATAAGTGTAAATATAAATGTTAGAGGTCGACTCCCCACACTCGTAAGATGATTTACACCGGGTCCCAAGACGCTACTGGCAGACGCTACTCGACTCCCCACACTTGCAGCTCGTAAGATGATTTACACCGGGTCCTAAAGACGCTACTGGCAGACAGCAGCCAGGTCGCCATAAGCAGAGACACTGAGGGTGTGGTCAATAGCAAAGGATGATAATGTCCTCAGTAGTTTTTTAACGTCCCCCCTGAAACTGGGTAACGCAGTGAAGGGGGGACGGGACCTCGGTTAGCTCAACCCACATATGAGCCAGCGACCATGCACGACTCGAACAGGAAGGAATTCTCTGACCTGACCGGGACAGAGAAGCCGGCGTATAACAGACCACATATTCTATTACATTACAAAGTCGAGCCGTGGGGCCCTTGTACAGAATTTTCACACTTTCGAGAAAAAATACAACTAACCCTTATAGAATTGGAAATTTCGACTGTCAAATCCCTGCTTTGCCAATACGCTCAGTTTTTACTAAAACACTCTCTAAAACAGACATATGACCTTCCTTAGGAGACTGGGCAACTACTCCCCGCGGATGTGAGTAGTATAGGCGCACTGAATTAGCCCCTTTTAGCGGAGCCCGGTGCGGAGCCGCGGAGCGACGTTTTCATGGGGTTGCATACTAAAATCTAGGCAAAGATCTGAGTCTCTCTTCAGTTTTTACTCACGTTTTGTTTTCTTGCCATCCTGGCTTTTTTGTATCAAGGACAACAAGATTAGTGTCATTTGTCGTGATGTTAAGTCTCCCAGCACCAGTCCCGTAACAGCCACCTCTATCAGCATGCTGCAAATAACACAGGCATTCTAAGGTTTTGAGCGCTAACATGAATCACCGAATGAATAAGTGAGGTGTATTACACTTGCGAGGCCTGGGCCGAGCCACACGCGGGCTAGCTGTGGGTTATATAGCGTGGTAACGAAGCCGAAAATGATGGTTGGAAGATCGAGAACTCGAGTCTCGTTTATTCTTGCAAGTTTTTATTCAACATTTCAAGTTTGCTTCGTCGGAGTTTTGTTTGATATGACAAGGAATTAAACATCTTCAGAAATGGTAGGCCTATTTTTGCAAAGTGTAGAGGTAGCCGTGAAGTTACTGATGACGTCATAGAGCGTGAAAAATAACATTTGAGGAAAAACAGAGTGTTAAGGCAACTTGGTGACAGGGCTGAAAGAATAACTTTTTACTTCACCTACTTCATGAGTGTAGTTGTAAGATACTGCTTCCTCCACTACTGGGATGGACCAAGGATCAGTCAGGTTGTGCCAGCTGGGATCCGAGCTGTTTCGACAGAGTACCACAAACTGCATGTCGGTGTAGTTTCCTTCACCGAAATCAGGATCGAAACTACCACGGAAATCAAGGGTTATCTGTAGAAATAATGTAATATACAGTTAAGGTGGTTTGATTAGAGCGAATTTCAGATGACTGCAGTAAGACCAAATACACCACATCCAATCATGACGCGACAACGAAAAAAGTGAACTGCCATGTGGTACACAACTATAGGCCTATTCCAGCTGACGTCATTGTTAAGAATTTTCTCTTTAGACGTTTCGGCTAGGCTACAAAATGATATGGTCCGAATATCAGAGACAAATTAAACTTAGCTAAAAAATTGAACTCGATATCTTGTATTGTAAGCGTGTGATGCGACGTTCACTTTACATACAATGTATGGAGTAATGAGTACTTTTACTTTTACTCCAGTTATTCAAGTACAATTTTAAGAACCGCAATTAGTCTTGAAAACATGCCGAAAACAAGTCAGTGATTAAATAATTTCCTGCAAACGGTAATTAACTAGTTCTGACGGATTTTTATTATAGTTTAAGTAATATTTAAAAGCCGACTATGAGGACTTGACGGGATTTCAAAGTCCGCGCAATTAGTTCCAGTTCGAGGCGAAGCCGAGGACTGGAACTAATTGCGTGGGCTTTGAAATCCCGTCAAGTCCGAATAGGAGGCTTTTGAATTACTTCAAATACTCAATAATTATTCATGACCTAATTAGCCAACACAGAGGGAAAACGATCAATGTTGAAACATCTCCATTTAGTTATTTTTAATTCCTTGGTCATTTGAAATACTCAGCCTGTGACATAATCTTCAATCACCAGCCCCTCTGTACCCTACCCAAACAGGATTTATCAATATAATCATATTTTTTTTAATTGTAAAACTTGAATTACGTCACTAGTCATGCGCACAAATGAAAAGGTCAAGATTGTTTCCACAAAGCCTGTCCCACATGAAAGTTGGCGGCGCACATGCATATTGTCTAGAACAAGATCCTTTCTATTGTACATTTCCGAGAGAGGAGACCTATGTCTTCTCACGGAACGTTTCTACAGTCTGCCTTTGTAGGGCGTAGACTGAATAGTACAAAAAAATTCGACGGGGAGAGGACCTTGGAATTATGAACTTGGATTGCGTCACTAGTCATGCGCAGAAGTGAAAAGATTAAGAGTGTTCCAAAAACCCTGTCCCACATGGAGGTTGGCGGCGCTCATTCATATAGTCTGGAACAAGATCCTTTGTACTTTACTTCTCCGATAGGAGACGCGTGTCTTCTCACGGAACAGTTTCTACAGTCTGCCATTGCATGGCGCAAAGACTGACTAGTACAAAAACATTTCGATGGCGAGTGCCTTGAAATTATGAAAATTATGAACTTGGATTGCGTCACTAGTCATGCGCAGAAGTGAAAAGATCAAGAGTGTTTCCATAAAGCCTGTCCCACATGGAGGTTGGCGGCGCACAAGCATATAGTCTCCAACCAAAATTCTTTGTATTGACTTCTCCGAGAGAGGAGACTTTTGTCTTCTCACGGAGTGGTTCCTACTGTCTGCCTTTGCACTGCGCAAAGACTGACTAGTAGAAAAACTTTTCGAGGGTGAGGACCTTGAAATTATGAATATTTATAGTTCAAAGGTCTTTGGATCTAGAAAACATTTCTAGATCCAAGGACCTTTGAACTATGAATATTCATAGTTCAAAGGTCCTTGGACCTTGAAAAGTTTTCAAGTCCCACTTGCAGTATCTTCCTGGGATTTCAAGGTACTGCACGTGGTACAAAATGAGAGCTCTGGTTGGCTGATTAGGTCATGAATAATTAATGAGTATTTGAAAGGCTTTTCAAAAATGCCTGATTAACTCGAGGGCAAAAAGCTCATTAGCCCATACATTTTTTGCAAATCAAACTTCGCGCCGCGCGCTTCTTTTACACGATATATTTCTTACCATCTTTCCATATCCACTTCTCATATAACTTCCTCCAATATCAGCAATCAGATTCGGGGAAGGGACGATTTTAAGATATCCGACTTCTGTCCTATAAACTGCAGGGGCGTCCAGCATTGTGACCGTTACTTCCACCTTGTAAAGACCATACTCTAGGCATCTCATGGGTATGGTCAGCGCGGCGGCGTTCATAACATTCTCACACACGTCCACGGCAAGAGGCTCGTGCAAGCCCAGGTCCGATAATCGATAGACTTTCCACTCGAACCCCGCCCTCATGGAAATTTCACAATCTAAATCGACATCATTAATCGCCTGATACTCCTTTGATCTGAAAACTTCTCGAGGATTTTCTGGAGTACTGGAGAAATCTGAAAAGGTTAGCAGTAAATATCAATATGTTATATGATCATTTTCCATGGACGATTCCAGCTACAGTAAAACAAAAACAGAACCTTGTAGTGATTGAAGAACCCACAGGCTGAAATTTGGCAATTAAATACCCAAAAATATGAGAACCTGTTGAGCATGGGAAAGAAACATAGCTTCTTATAGACAAAAAAATATTCGATTGTAGAGAAACATAACATACATACACCCAAATGGGAAAAGGTAAGTCAGGTCGAGGTTGGCATTGATACTACATAGAAAATCCCGATACATCGAGCTTATTACATGGCAAGAGCCATGAGCCAAGAGCGTTTTTATTCACAGCACTGTCTTCGAGAGATTTGTTTATTATATACTCTGAGTCACATAAAATAGCACAAAAATAAAGACAAATTGCATTTTTTTCTTGCCGTGAAGTGATATCGTATCACTTCACTGAATGGTACGTTTTTTCTTTACGGCTTTATCACACGGTTATCTGGTCACAGTATTTCGATAAAATAAAAATAAAAATGCTCCCAACCCATGAGACAAGAACTACAACTGGAAGCGTGGGGTGAAGGGGTTGGGGAAGAAGTACTCCTAAATAGAAAGGTCACCATGCTAGGAAACTAATTACTAGTCAACTAAGGGGTCTCCAGACTGCAATCACAAACCCTGATGAGGTCCCTACTCCCCTCGGGCTGCACACAAGCCCCAGGGGTCTACCCTAAGGGGTCTCCAGACTGCAATCACAAACCCTGATGAGGTCCCTACTCCCCTCGGGCTGCACACAAGCCCCAGGGGTCTACCCTAACTCGTCACAGTAGATAATAAAAATCACGCTAGCGTAAGACTAACCTTTCATAGTAATGTTGGGGTACAAGCACTTGAGTTTCTTACAAACAGCACGTAGAGTTACATCCTCTTTTGAGACTTCATTAGATGCGTTGACTGTAATGAAGTATACACCCGGTTCATCGTAGATATACGAGAAGGAAATAGTTCTTGGCATAAGTGATGTACTGGGATTTGACGTATCAATCAGGTGGAAATCCTTACTTCTGGGCAGGACCAAACTTTGACACTTCGAAGGGCCGTATACCTTGAATGTTTTATTATCATTCATGTCAAAAACAATACAGGTATCTGTACCAAATTGTGCGATTTCCAGTTCGACGGGAAATGTTCGGTTTTGCTTTGTAACTTCGTAGGGCTTTGTCAGCTTTAGATTTTCGACCATGATGTGTGCTTTGATAGTCTTGGTAATAGTCATATTACTAACAAGGTTATACACATAGAGGATAATGTCATACATGGCTTGCATATGAGGGTAATTTTTTTCGATAGTTGACTCATTGGTGCTAACATTTGAGCCATGGCCAAGCGAGAAATTATAAGTCAAGTTAGTCCCCCTGTTAACAACACCAGTGAAAATAATCGTATTATTCGCAGGATAAATATCGTTCCCCGATCCGAATCCTATATGCATTGGTCCTTCGAAGCTTGTCTTCGCAAAAATCCTCAGGTCGAGCGATGTGACGTCTTTTTGGATAATCATCGTTATCTCCCCATGGCACTCGGAAACCATGTTACTCGCATTTAGAGTTACAAGGTATACACCGACTTCAGAGTAGTGCGTCCCCCTTAATAAGTCCACCTGCCCTCCAGTGTCCGACAACATTTGATTGTACAAAGGTCCATTGTTGAACTTGATATCAAAGGTTACATTAGTCCCAGCAGACATCGTCCAGGAAACAACAATACTAGAGTCATATATCTGAGGGACCATAGACAGTAAAGTGCAACCATCGATGGGTTTCTGCACCACGACAGTCGTAGAATTGTTAATCACGCTGAGCCTATTGGAGCAGAACATCACAGCTGTGTATACACCGACGGAGTAATTATGTGATACGTACTCAACCAAGTTAGTAAATGGCTTTGTATCTGCGTCTATGTTGTTCGCGAAATAACTATAATTGTAACAGTAACTCTGGGAATGACCATCTCCGAAATCGATAGTGCAGCGAAAATCTGAACCAATTGGAAACTCCAACGTAAAATTGACGGGCACTGTAAAGTTTGTAGGCGTTGTGGTCATCTTTGAAGAGGTCAAAAGTAGGACAGGTTTGCAGACTGTGATGCTCACAGAAGTGGTAGTCTTGCTGACATTATTGTGCGCGGTGACGTTGATAAAATGCACCCCATATTTAGTGTAGACCTTGGTGACAATCGTGGCTGTGGTGTTATAGCCGCTGTTCGTATCACTGAAGAAGATATCAAAGATAGGGCCTGTTCCGTTGACGGTGATGTTTAACGTAAGGGTGCCGTTAACCTCGAGGCAGGCTGTGGTCCAGGTAGGCTGGAAAAAAAAAACAAGAAAGAAAGATATAAAGAAAACGCAGAAAAGAAACTGATACAAGGGAAGAAGTGGGTGCATTTTGCAACTTAAAATGTTTGGAGGGTCACCATTACGTTGCCATGGAATCATCAATGTAAACAAAACATATGTCGACCCAAAGAACAATCCATAGCATGTTTACTTGTAAAGCGGCTTTCCGTTCTGTGCATTTCCGCATGAGATACAGACAATTGAAGTTCAAGGGGTGAGGACATGAAAAATTGTTATGAGCCTCCTTAAGACAAAAATGTAAAGAAAGGAATTATTTGATAGCTCATCTGATATATTTCATCTAGCACACACACATTCCGGCAAGGATGGCCATCAAGGAAATGGAGACGAAATCCTGGTCAAAGCCATGGCCTACCCCGTGGCCTCTTCCGTACCCTGTATTTTCATAAATGATTTGCTTTGAAATTCTCCCTATCTGTTAGTCTTACCGTGACAACAAGGCCATGGACCGGTACTTGCACGATAGCAATAGCTGTTTTGGTTTGCGTGCTGACCAGATTCTTGGCTGTGATAGTCACATTGTATTCATTAGCAGCAGGGTAGATGTACGTCTTTTGTACCACCATGATGTCCATAACATTTCCTTTGAAGTAACAAAAAAAAAACCAGGTTAATATTTTTTTATGCAGGAACAAGTTTGACTACTTGCCTAAACGTTCAAACAGACTCGAAAGGTTTTGTTTAATTAGCCTGTATGCCACTAACATAAGAACTTGAACTCTTTCTCATAAATTACCTTACCACTTGTACCTTGACAATGGCGTCACGAGGCCGCCGTAACGTCGGATAGATATAAATTCGCTAGTTTTTACTTGTTTATATATTTCTTTTTGGTTTGTTTTTTTGGTTTGTTTTTCACCATTTATTGCCAGCAAGAGATTCCCAATCGATCCCCACTTTATTGATATTGACTAGCCATTGACGTTTCCTTGGGATATGGTCCTTGAAACACGAATACAGTGCAAGTCTTTAGTGATCACAAAATAACAGCGCCCGAGGGACAAAGACCAATTCCCAAAGCTACCTATTTTTGAAATAGGCAAACACCTTAGTATTCATGAAACGTCGGTTGGGATTTGATCATTGAAACCTTGGAAAACGATGTAATTATATTCTTGAGTGAACACGAAACAATGGCACCCAACGACCAACGACCAATACCCAAAGCAACGTGTCGAAACGTTGGCATATTTTGCGTTTCTGTTTTGGTTAAGGTTTAGGTTTAGGTTTTTGGTTAAGGTTATAGGTTTTACAACGTTTGACGACTACGTCGATCGATGACGCCCATTACAATCCGTTGTTAGGGCCGCCCGGGACATTCTTTCGTGATGTGGTAGTTGTTCAATGTTTTTTGATGGTTGGTACAAAACGCTTGGAAATCTCCATTGGACATAGGTGTTTAAAGGGGCTCTCGCACGCTTGCTGGTCACATCTCTGACAAGAAAATAGCTCCAATCGCAATCCAATTCCATCCGCTCGAGAACAAGTGAAAACAATCTAGAATTGCACTTGTCTAACACTTGAAAGGTTTTTCTATTAATCTGGAGGATTATTTGGATTACTACGGGCAATTGTACATGTGTTTTTATGGTTACAATTTTACTTATTTTATGTCCACGGTGGACGAATATTAAGCGTGCGAGTGCCCCTTTAATTCGCGTTACTGACAGTCCCCTTTCACTGACCTATGACTCCGAGATGACTGACAGATGAAAGGCCAGCCCCGTTGTCGATGGTGATGTTGACATTCGTGCCGTTCAGCAACTCTATAGCAACTTCACTCGCGGACCCCAAAGCACGCGGGAAAACACTCTCGATCAGGCTGTAAAAAGTTGATAAGAAAGTTCGTAAGTGGCAATTTCTTGGTGTTACGGAGCACCAGAGGCATGGAAACAATGGAACAAAAGCCACGAACAAAGACCTTAGAACGAGACAATGGAAACCATGAGCGTGAATGAGGTTTGGATACGATTAGCAATTACATGGTGTTACGGAGCACCAGAGGCATGGAAACAACGGAACACGACCAAAGACCTTAGAACGAGACAATGGAAAAGGGCACAAATACCTCGAGCACCAATAACAAAGCTTTCCGTAACACCAAGGAATATCCTCGTAAAGGCGTTTAGCATAATATGATACAGTGAAAATCTCGTTTGTAAGAACCTAGGAGTTTAAGTACTGACCTGCTGGATGAAATTTGTTATTTTGATACTCCTTTATAAGAACCTGAATATAATGCTTATAATGAACGGCAGACCACATTTTACACTATTCTGTGGCAATCAACAACCGTGTTTCCTCCATAGAAATAAAGAACCTGCTTAGCTTAAGCTGCCAATAACTATCCGAACATATTAAAACCTGTCTTGCCAAACTTTGAAAAATGTAGGTTCTTACACGCGGGTTTTTACTGTATTTATGGAGCACAGGGTTTTTACTGTATTTATAGAGCACAGGGTTAATACTGTATTTATAGAGCACAGGGTTTTTTACTGTATTTATAGAGCACAGGGTTTTTACTGTATTTATAGAGCACAGGGTTTTACTGTATTTATAGAGCACAGGGTTAATACTGTATTATAGAGCACAGGGTTTTTACTGTATTTATAGAACACAGACATACTCTAGTCCTTCTACAGGTTCCAGCACATCAATACACGAGGATCTCTTCAGCTTGCCAACACCGTTTGACACGGTGCAGTTGATCCAATTGTTACCCTCGGTCGCGAAAGTGTGTATGTACACGCCGGTGGTGGAGTTGACCATGCCCTCTCCAAAATTACACTGGTAACTGGAATTGAGAATTGACAAGTATTCTAAAATTCATATTGGTCACGTGAAGTGTCGTTAATTATGGGTTAGAGACTTTTTTGAGTGTTTTGTTGACAAATACACGCACGCGCTGGCAATACAATGAACGATAAATTTTTGAATACTGCACGAGGCGTTAGCCGAGCAGTATTAAAAACATTTAGAGTTCATTGTATTGCCAGCAAGTGCGTGTATTTGTCAATAAAACACGAAATAAAAGTCCCTAACCCTTTTAATAAACAATAATAATAATAATAATAATAATAATAATAATAATAATAATAATAATAATAATAAGGAATTAACCTTGTGTGAAAGCTAATAATAATAATAATAATAATAATAATAATAATAATAATAATAATAATAATAATGTAGGCACTTGTATAATTATCATATGGATATGTTCAAATGCGGTTTACAGATGTGGACATGTCTGATCCCTAAGATGCGGACTGCGATTTATACAATGCAGTTTTACAACCATGAGTGGTTGTTAGATTACATTCTGTGGTGAGCACTGTGATTGTTTAACGTCCCTCGCATAGTGGTTAAGTGTAGTGGGCTGAGAGACGGGACCTCGGTTTTATTGTCTCATCCGAAAGACGTGAAACACAGGAGAAATGACGAATCACTTCAACCCACGATGGACACAAGGTTCGAAACAGCAGAGAAAAATCCCAACTGCTCCCGACTGGAATTCGAACCCGGTGCACAGAGGTGAGAGGCAAACGCTTTACACGCTGCGCCACCCGTGCTTCACGTGCTTCACAATCTGAGTTCACGGCGTGGACCTGCGTGAAGAAGTATCAGAATGGTTTCCCTGACTAGACTCAAATCAATTACAACTTTTACTTCAAATGCAAGTATTTTAATTCAATAAGAAATATTTTAGGTACATGAACTGCATTCTGATAGCTCGGAAATACAGAAAGCATAAATAAAAATTATTGATAAGTATTAATAAGTTGTAAAATCAAGAAAGATTTGCACTTGCAGTGAACACTGCACGATTTTTATGCGTTATTACCAATAACGTACTCGCTCCGTTTCATGTAGGTAACGAAAACTCACGTGATCAGTTTTAACCAATGGGGTCTGCGCATTTTGTCCAGTGAACGAAGATTGTATATTAAATCCCGATATAGACACTACATCCCGGATGTGTCTATATTAGGATTGGTAGACCCTTCCAAGCGTATGAGTGTACATGAGTGGACCCTTGCCAACCCAGAGTGGACCCTTGCCAACCCAGAGTCGGAACTAGTGCTGGTGTGCACTTCCTAGACCGACCCTACGCCTTAGGTGAAAATCACGTACAAAATCGCTAGAAAGAACGCGTCATCTCTGTCCAATTAGATGACTTATTCTTATTCTAATGAGTTTGGGGGCAAACAAAGTGCATTGGGTGATGTGGTAATGGTGAATGGCTGCTAGCCAATAATTTTGCGCGTAATAATAAACTGATGTGGTAATGGTGAATGGCTGCTAGCCAATAATTTTGCGCGTAATAATAAGCTGATGTGGAAATGGTGAATGGCTGCTAGCCAATAATTTTGCGCGTAATAATAAACTTACAGTAACATGGTTCCCGTGGCGGCAGCCGTTATGGTGGAAGCCACTCCCTTCCCCACTTGAGGATCGTGGGTCAGGTTGAATGGAGGTTGTGGTGCAGGAACAATATGGAAGGTTTTGGTTACATTTGCCGTGCTGGAACCTTCGGATATGATTAAAGTCACATTAAACCCCTCTGGAGGGCTATACGTCGGAAACATTTGACTGACAGGAGTTGATCCGTAGTCCTCGATGGCACCTCCATGATGAAAGTAGAACTTATACCTGAAAGCCGGTCAAAACGTATGAGCCAATCAGATTATTGCCCTGTTCGCCTAGTGCAGTCGACAGGATTCCGTTGAGCGTTGACTTGTTTTCGATTAGCGGGAAGCCAGGCAAGTGCAGTTTGCGAAATAACGCAAGAATCTGATTGATTCAGATAGTTCAACTGGTGAAACAGCAACGCCATTTTTATGTTTTGAAAACACAAGTCGTAATGCAACGGTTTTAGCGGTAATGCCAGACATACACTGTGCCGAATCATGTTACTATTATCAAGTGGTCTCGTATTGATGAGAACGAGAACAAGAATAAGTAGAGCAAATACAAGAACAAGCACAAGAAAAATAAAACATAAGAAGAACAAGTACAAGAAGAAAACGAAAAAGAACAAGACAAGAATTAGAACAAGAACCACAAGAACAAGTAGACAATACAAGATAAGAACAAGAACACAAACAAGAAAAACAAGAACACTTAGTTGAGGAGTTTGCAATCGGAAATTCATTCAATTCATCATTGTAGCCCACATACGTGTATCCGGGTTCTTTGTTGGCTGAAAATAGCACAGTTGTATTTGAGCCAGCTACAGGTGGATTGATGGTTACCTGCACGTCAAGAACTGCAATCAAGCGAGACGAAACATTTATAATAGTACAGCATGGACATTATCACGTTTTTTTGTTTCTGGTTTCACGTCAATTTTAATTTCAATTGATTGGTTCTGTGGCGTTCCACAAGGATCTATCTTAGACCCTCTATTGTTACTTATTATATAAATGATATTTTCAACGTTTCCCATAAATTTAATTGTCTGTCTGTCTGTCTGTCTGTCTGTCTGTCTGTCTGTCTGTCTGTCTGTCTGTCTGTCTGTCTGTCTGTCTGTCTGTCTGTCTGTCTGTCTGTCTGTCTGTCTGTCTGTCTGTCTGTCTGTCTTATACGTTTCCCAAAATGAGAGAAACCCGAAATTCTGCTTACTTGCTTTGAAGTTTGCTGTAAAACTTGGACTAAAACTAGGTTAGCTTCCAGGGCAGATAACTTGATCGTTTTTTTGGATAAAAACCGAGTTGCACGAGTGCTACAATCAGTCAATTGAAAGGGGTCCGTTCCTCTATTTTTGTTCCTTTGTTCCTATAATCAAATAAGGAACCAAACAATTGTTCCTTTTCTTAAATATACGAACAGCCCTATGCCCACGAATAGGAACACATTTTGCGTTCATCGGAACAAAAGTATCACTGATTAGGAACCAAACGGTCCTTTGTAATAACAAAGGAACGCATTGTTCCTAAACATAGAAATAAGCTGGGCCTTTTATATACAATTAGGAACTCACGTTCCTAATCATGACGTTCCTTTTTGAAAAAGGGAACGTTTTGTTCCCAATAATGTAATCAAATGTGAACCATTGTTCCTTTTCACAGCACTAAGGAACCAACAGTTCCGAACTGCTACGTTCCTATCTCGATGTTTGGTTCTCCTTTGAGGTAATTGGGAACACCTGTTCCCATTTACTGAGTTTGACAAGCTCAATCAGGAACTTTTTGTTCCTGGTCGCACTCCCAATTAGGAACATTCTGTTCCCATGACCAAATTGGACCTAACAAAAGGGGAATGTTAAGTTCCTTTGTGTGAAAATAGGGAACGTGCTGTTCCCAATTAAACAGGAATTCTGTTCCCATGACCAAATTGGACCTAACAAAAGGGAATATGAAGTTCCTTTGTGTGAAAATAGGGAACGTGCTGTTCCCAATTAAAAAGGAATTCTGTTCCCATGACCAACTTGGACCTTACAAAAGGGGAATGTGAAGTTCCTTTGTGTGAAAATAGGGAACGTGCTGTTCCCAATTAAACAGGAATTAGGAACAAGGTGGCCCTAAAAAAGGTAACACTTTGTTCCCATATGAGCAAATGGGATCATATTGTTCCTTTAGCAATAGGAACATTTTGTTCCACTGCAACACAATTAAGAACAAAGAGTTCCTATGATCGACATCGGTCCTTTTCACTAAAGGAACGTATTGGTCTTAGATATGGATCTGGGAACAAAGCGTTCCGAATTTGAAAGGAACGCTTTGTTCCCTTGATGCATATTTGGGAACACAGTGTTCCTTATACTTTAAAGCGATGGGGAGTGTTCTAAAATAAAGGCCACAATAACTGACGTAAGATAGGATAGGATCGGATCGGTTTAAGCATGTTTGAGCAAGAACTCCGCCTAAACATGTTAGGGCAAGTTTGTGCACGCTCATTTGATTATGCGCGCCTTCACCTTTTTATTGGACAAGATACAGTTAGGCTCCCAAAGGGGCTACAACATGTTCAGGGCAAGTTTGAACACGCTCACTTTATTTGCCTTGCTATTGGCCAATAAGGGTTTTCGTACTCTAGGGACACATGGATCGTATACAAACAACTGTCAGGTAAGTATATGTTCATTTCTCGCCTACTCTCCGCCCAAGAAAGATGTCGAGTAAAAAGTACAAGCAAGTTGACTGGGCTAAAATTGCAAATGCTTTGCCCAAACCGAAAAGACTTCACTTGGAGAAAGATGAATCTGATGGATTTTTTCACTGCCCAGTGCAGGCGTGCGATCACGATGGATTTGGAACTCAAAGAGGCTGCAGGAAACACGTAACTAGAAAGCACGGTTGGTTCTTTTACTTTGATCAGAAGCCAAGCAATTCAGAAATTGAGGCTAGTCAAGTTAACGAGTGCAATGGAAGCGCAAAGAAACCCAAATCCACCAGCGCAAGCAAATCGATTCCAACCTTTGAGCCATCAGGTGCAATTGCTAAAGAATTCCTTTCTTGGCTCACTGGGAGTGGCGGGGGGTGCAAGAGCGATCGAAAAGCTCAACAAACTGTCAGCAAAAGCCTTAAGTTTCTCAGATTTTGTTGTGATGACGAAGACGAACTGACTTGGAAAAGTGTCGACTACAGTTTATGCTCTCCTAACCTTCTCTTTAAATTTGCTGATACGATGCAGGACACGTGGAATCTTGGACATGCAGGACGCTTAGGATACCTGGACGCCATTGGGGAGCTAGTGCAATTCCGAAAAGTTAGCGAATGGTTGTCGGAAACAGTGGCGAGAGGTTTGTCAGTCACCGAGACGTACTTGAAAAGAGTCCGAAGAACAGTGTCGAAGATGATGAGATTGCAGTGGACCAGCGATCTGGACATTGATGTTTTAGAAGCCAAGGGTCACTGGGCATCGCTCGACGAACTACTGGAAGTTGTATCTCACTACCTTCCTCGATATGAAGAAGTGCTCAAGAAATGCAGGGACAAACCAGGTAGTGTTTGCTCGGGGGATTTATCGTTTGCCACAAAATTTCTAGCCGTCTACTTGTTCATCAAGGTAAAGGGATCTCGACCTATGACTTATCAGTACCTCACAGTTGACATGGTTCGCACAGCGAAAACAAACGGGGGGTTCATTGACCAGAAAATGTTTAAAACGGCAGGGAAATACGGTTTTGACTCGCTCCTCTTGACCGACACTAACATGAAAGTTTTGGATGGATATATCAATCATATTCGCCCTCTGCAGAAACCAGCTTGCGATTACGTGCTCATGACGAGAAACGGAGGGCAGCACAACAAACTCGGCGAGCTCATGAGTAAACTGGTTTTCGATGCCATTGGAAAGTACGTTCATCCGACGCGTTATCGACAGATCGTCGAGACTGCAAGTTCCAACCAGCTTAGCGCAAGGGAGCAAGACTCAGTTTCGGAGGATCAAAAACACAGCTCGGTTGTAGCAAGAGTGCATTATCAAAAGCAAAGATCTCGAGAGGTCGCAACGAAGGCGCGCCAATGCTTGGATAAACTACATGGCGACAAGGGAACAAAGCTGGAACAAGATGTGATTTCAAGGCTGTCAGACATCTCGTCCGCCTCGTCTCAAGAACAAGATCCGCACCATCTGTCCAGCGGTTCTACAGAAGAAGTCGAAAGTGCAGAGGAGACGTTGCCACTAAAACGTGAGTGCAATTTTAATAAAATGCCAAGACTTACACGCCAGCGCGCTTTCAAAGTGGTGAACATCGATCGTACGTGCAATAGAAAAAAGGCCCTCTTGTTCACCCACGACGAGGACAAGTATCTCAAAGCAGGTCTCAAAAGGTACGGCTATGGTCAGTGGACAGCCATTCTAAGGGATTCCGAATTTCATTTTCAGAAGGGAAGGTCTTCTGACTCTCTGAAGAAACGTGCGATTGCCAAGTTTTGCAAAGAAAACCGCTAGTTAAAAACTTACTGCTACTATAGAACTGGAATTTTAAACAAAACCCCAGACAGCGCGCTTGCTTATGAACCAATTAAACGGGCCTTCTTTGTGTGCGTTTCCAAAGCATTTTGGGATGTTGCGTGGCACTATTTAACGCGAAGACTTAAACAGTCAGGCCTCTTTTCCTGCTAAACACAGACCCGCAATGATCATGGAGACTATTATAGAAAAACATCCCGAGTTGTTGTTGAAAGACATCAAATTTGCTGGAGAGTTCATTCATGGGATTTGCTCGCCATTCGGTTTTCCAAAATCGACGGCCATGTTGGCAGAGAGCCTTCTTTGGAGGCATTTAAACAGAACAACGCAAAGAAAAAGGGTTACTCTAAAGGAGGTCATGTTCGCGTGCATTTTCATAGCGATCAAACTGGAAAGCAGTGACATTGAAAGAAATTCCTTGATAATGGACGTTATCGCAACACCGATTCCGAGGGAGGTCATGATAGAGGAAGAGCTAAATGTATTGGAATCGGTCAACTGGAGGCCCTTGGAACATTGCGACATGATCGGTGTCTAGCAACACTTTCTGGAAATATCGAAGATTTCATGGGCAGCGATGTGATAGGATTTAACAATAGTTCAGTGAAAGAAGGAACGCAGGTTTTGTAGGAAACACCGCTAGATCGCCATCAATCAAAATATATGTCACGCGTATTCCAATGCTCTTCATAATTAAATATCATCATTCTCGTTTACATTTGTTGATAGCAATTAAATTGGAGAGCAGTGATAGTATTGCTAAGAACTCCTTATTTATGGACATGATCTCCTCGCCGGTACCAAGGTCAGACGACAAGGGCAATTTATACAGTCGTAACCACTTGTAAGAAACTACTGTTTTCGAGGGGTGCGCTTAAAACTTTTTGTACGGCCTTTATACAAATAGGCCCTAAAAAAACATCAATTCTTCGTGCCCTTTGACAACTGGGTTCTTACACGCGGTTTCTTAACTGTTAATTTAGTGTTTATTCTCCAGAGAAAAATGGACATAAGTTTCACGCACTGTTGAATGTTCGTCATGATTTTACTTACAATTTCTGATCCGTTGATTCGATTATCTGATACACTAATACATTAAATTCTAACGAAAAAAGTCCGGGATCGTTTTTGCCTTCTTGTTCCATGACAGCTTGCTCGATGCTGCAGGGCGCTTTGCACGGTCGATGAGAAACCCTTCGTATCCGCTGTCCTGACTCGTTGGCACTGGCGTGTTGAACGTGGTTTCAGACTCGTCATCAGAATAGCACTCCGGCATCGCCTGGTGCAGTTCGGTAATCAGGTGGGCGTATCGTTCTTCTATCAGCCCCCATCTGACGCACGCCCGTCGCCTTTCTTGCACTGCGGTCTCGCACTTCGCGGTCCCGGTGTTCTGGTGGTGCGTTCTGAGGTTATCCATTAGCTGCGTCAAGTAGGCGTTGATGTTTGGGATTTGTGATGCTGGGTCGGTGTCGAGTCTCTTCGCGGTCTGTTGAAGCTCGAACTCCGCTCTTTTGACCCAGTCGTTCTCGAACGCCTCTCGTGCCTTTTCCGCGCGTTTCTTTGCGTCGTCGTTCTTTGCCTCTTGTTCGATTCGCCTGAACTCCTCTCTAAGCCTTTCTGACATGGGCTGGTTCGACCCTTTCGGAAGTTCGCAGGCGATGTCCAGCGGAACTCCTTTCTCAACAAGGGCATTCTTTTGTTCCTCCCATTTCTTGTCTGTCATGATTCTCAAATTGTCATTGATCCTCTCGACCTCGTGCATCTTCTCTTCGACAATTTTGTATTCAAGCGACTTGGGATCACTACCTCGTAGGACCTCTCTCATCTCTACTAGTAGAGGATCTGCAGCATCAGTTGCTGGCGCTTCTTGGTCGATTTCCTCCTCCTCATCATCTCTTGCCTTGGACTGTACTTCAAGGTCGCACTCAAACAACTCCGCCATTTCATGCTTTGACAGCCCATCTGGTTCATGTGTTGCGCTCGAAGAGGCATTGGGGCGCGCTTGATTTACCATGCTCATGGCCCAGAGTATTACGTCAACTGGGTGCCTCTTCAGCCACTCGAACGCAGACGCATCTTTCGCGGGGAGTGGCTTGAAAACGTATTTGTTAAGGCGGGCGTCCATGGCGGCGCGGTCAGGCTCTTCAAACTGGAGCTCTTGCTGGCAGGCAATTAACATAGGACAGCGGTTGACGAAACCCCGAGCCGTTGAATATTTGACGTCGTGCGCCGTCCACCCTCCTTGCGTGAGAAGTTTCCAGTCATCTACTTCCATGAGTTTAAGGTGTGCCTCGTCGATGAAGATACATTGTGTCTCGTTAGTTATCATGGCCTTGTTGAATGACCGTTGCTTGGTGACACGAGCGAGCTTGTTCGGCGGGATGATGCTCAGGATTGGTGCAAACAAGCTTGTCTTTCCGCTGTCAGCGGCGCCAATAAGACAAGGTACCTGAAAATAAATAGAAACGTTTTTGGACACGCATTTAAAATAACTATCAGCACACCCACGTCGGTACAATTGAAACTTATTCAACGGCCAGCCTCTAGGAAGCGGTCACTTTCACACGTCCCGCTGGTGATCACTCGTGAGAGGTTCAACTGCATTAGGTCGGACGCGGTTAATTTACATACCCGTTAATTAGTTTAATCAAGTGTCGGACAGAAATTTGATAATTGTGAAAGTTACGCGACGTTACTTGATCGACAACGCATTTGAAGATTGCCGCATGTTTATAGCCACTGTAAGTACGTAGATAAATCTTACCTTCTCTTTATGCTGCTTCTGTTGAAATTTTAGCAATCCCAAATAGTCACTGCAGAAGCGTTCTATCTCGTCCTTGGACGGGCTGTTTGTCAGAATCTCTTTAAAGTACTTGGGTTCTGGGCGCTTGTTTCGGTCATATGCTACATATGCGCGCGGCGTAATCTTGCCAACATCACCAGACTCGATCGGAGACTCGACAAATTTTCTTGGGAAAGCGACAAGCACCAGCTTTCGTCCACCTCAATCAGATCATAATCAATTTCAAGTTGGTGTATTACCTGGCTCTCGGGCTTTCGGAGCTTGTCCTTGACACGTTCTCCGTGTTTTACTAAGCGTCCCCTCAGCTGCTTGTTTCCCTCAAGAACACCGATAAATTCGTTTACAGAACATTTTGCCTGATAAGTAAACTTTGCACCTGACACCAGCTTGTAGATTTCTCCCTTGTGCAGACCATAACCTAATCGGCTCATCACGCGTTCGATGTCATTAATTAATCTTGTACATGGGTCTTCTGTCATTTCTTTTGCAGAAATGGGCTCCTCTGTCACTGCCACGCCCTCCGTGTCACTCGGGATGTTCAAGAGCTTTATCTGCAGGCCGGATCTTTGTAAAGCAGAAACGCCCTCTTTCAGATCTGCCCAATAGACTTGCTTATTAAGATTGAACTGCACTACACTGTAGTCGCTCTCTTCCTCTTCAAGTAGCTCGTCTTCGAACGCCAATAGGGCCTCTCTTTTTAGGTATTCATAAGAAAGGTTGGCGATTCCCGTCATATACGAAGAGCTGTGGTCTTTGCAGACAGTACAAAGGGCCTGGGCGAAATTGTCGCGGGTTTTCTGTTTCAGTACTTTTGCCTCAACTCCCACATCACACTCGAACCACTTTCTTCTCAGTGAGACAAGACTGACTGGTGCGCCATTTGGTGACTCAAAGCGATCCAATACGTCACGGCTGGAAGGCGCTTTTTCTCTACTGCAAGGTCAATTGTGGACGAGCGAGTTGATACCGTTGACCCCTGCGATGCAAGCAATGTGTCGTCCTCATCGTCATCGTTGGAAGCACTAGACTTTTTCGCTCTCTTGGCTTTTGATCTCTCGCAAGAGGATATCGCTGAGTAGAAAAAGGCGACGTTACTCATGGTGGCTACTACACCATCGCATTCATGACGTTTCCGGCAGATGCATTGCCAAGCTCTTTTCAGTTCTTCTGGCCTTTCGTCCACTCTCCACGTACATTTTGCCGACGCGATGCAAAACTTCTTTTCTACTTCTGGTACGACGTAGCAGAGAATCGCATCTTTGATGGCCTTGCTATTCAGCTGCCTGGCGGGATTGTTGGCTGTTGACATCAGTACTCTAGCGAGAATATATAGCTAATCTATCAATAAGTCAATGCCCTGACTGAATTTGTTTTCATAAATGGTTATTCGGATAAGGTCTACTTACAGACAACGAACATTGAGCTTTCAGTCTAACGCTCAGTTCCCTTCGACATCCGCCTTTGTGTGAATGACTTACAACTTGAAATGCGATCTCTTATATACAATTGCCAACGCTATGGATAACACCATGCACTGGATATTTGACCTATCAAAAGGCGCCAATACTTCCTAAAACTCAAGTAGATATTGTTTATGTGTTTAGAAAACTTTATTCACACAGCGATAATGCGCACATGCCCTTGTCAGTTGCATAACTCTTATTGTCTCCAGAAACCCTTATTCGACCTGTGGCAAGGCGATCATTCCATGTGGGTTACATAACCCTTTTGTCTCGATAGGATTTGTAGAAGTATTTGCAAACATCAGACATTGTATTCGAAGCAAGCAAAATTAATTTTGAAAAAAAATGAATTGTTTAAATTCCGTACTAAATTTACATGACTATCGTAAATATTTCAAGGAGTTACATACCTCCTGCGTGTTCTCAAAATAACATTGTCGTAGTCAGACAACTAATTGTGTGATGCGCACGCAAACGAAATTCTATAGGTAGGAAGCGCAGGACCATTTTTTTGTGGGGCGTATTGGTAATAGTGTATGGGAAAAGAGAGAAGCTAATTGCTTTAACGCCATGCCAGAGCTACAAATTGCCTTCGAAGTCAGCCTCTTGCAAGTCGTCGGCCCTTCGGATCAGGTGGCCGATTGCCTCACGAAGATGCAATCGGAAACCCAATGCCTTTTGTTCGACAGGTCGGCAAGTCATCGTCTTTTGTTCGACACGTCGGTGCAGCAAAATCATTTTCAGCGTTAAAATACTCTGTGATTCGCTGATCGGTTTTTATACCGAACGCGTTCCGAGCAAGCGGACTGGATGATATTCAGTCATGAAGTATATACCTAAATTCTCGACCACAAATTAATGGACACCATCTTGGATTCCAACAAATAGCAGAATTCTAAGTCAAAATTCAAAAATATAGACCAAATCTGGATCTCTGAAGTAGCTGAAATTATTCTTTGGGTACTTTTTCCACAAAGTAGCTGAAATTTGCGAAAATTGGGTCCGCTTCTAACAGAGTGAAATAATTTTCAAGTGATGCACGGGCCTTTGGAATAACTTCGGTCAGTTTTAGGCAGAATTTTGGCTTTAGGAATTTCTAGAATATTTTACTTTTCAACCTTTAATATTTACGGACGACTGTTAGATTGTAGATACCCCGAAACTTAAACACGCTTATACAAACATGGGTGGGGAGACTAGACTACTCCATGCATGTATGGCTCAGCCTACTACAATGGTACGCTGTATTTCATTATTTCATTCCCTGTTTCATTTCATAAACTCAACAATGCAAACTCAGAATTGAATCATGATATCCGTCATATCCGCTGATCCGTCACATCCGTGTACTTTATGATGAGTTTTGTTAACGGAAACACCATGTAATATTCAACCACCCCTCCCCTCGAAATATATTGACAGATCCGTCTTCAACATTTTATTGTAAACAAGCCGGAAACCACGGATTTTACGGATAGACGGATTCCTATATGCTAATTCAAAATATCTATCCGTGTAGAACAGGTGACATTTTTATAAAACGAAGCGACGGGATTACCGGATTTTACGGAATAGACGGATTCCTATATGCTAATTCAAAATAATATTTAATAGTATTATTCATAGTAAATGAATAAATCTTATCTTATTATTCATAGTATTAAGATATTAATATCTTTAAATATAAATATATTAAATTTAATATATTAATATTTATTAATAATTAATATTTTAATTTATTAATATATTAATGTATTAATGTATTAGGATGTTCTTTGAATAATATTATTTAATAGTATTTTGAATTAGCATATAGGAATCCGTCTATCCGTAAAATCCGTGGTTTCCGGCTTGTTTACAATAAAATGTTGAAGACGGATCTGTCAATATATTTCGAGGGAGGGGTGGTTGAATATTACATGGTGTTTCCGTTAACAAAACTCATCATAAAGTACACGGATGTGACGGATCAGCGGACATGACGGATGTCATGTTTCTGAATTTGCATATCTGAATCCGTCTACTCCGTAAAATCCGTAATTTCCGTCAATGTTTTAGTAACAACCGAAAGAACCGTCGATTATAGATTATTCCACAGGGTTACCAGAACTTATTTGTGTTAAACATTAAACAATTGAAACCCTGGTAGCCCAGTTAGGAACTAAGCGTTCCTATATGTTCTGTTCCTATTGAATTCGGGATACCAATGTTGAAAGCGAAGTTTGTAAGCTGAAGCCAAGAATTGCTAGAAAAATATCCTGCAAAATCGCTAAAGCATGGATAATTTTCTCTGAAACCTAAGGGAAAGTACATGCAATGAGCGAGCTCACTACAGCGACTGAGTGTTAAGTTAGGGGAACCGATTTTTGGGAAACGATCTTATACGTTTCCCAAAATGAGAGAAACCCGAAATTCTGCTTACTTGCTTTGAAGTTTGCTGTAAAACTTGGACTAAAACTAGGTTAGCTTCCAGGGCAGATAACTTGATCGTTTTTTTGGATAAAAACCGAGTTGCACGAGTGCTACAATCAGTCAATTGAAAGGGGTCCGTTCCTCTATTTTTGTTCCTTTGTTCCTATAATCAAATTAGGAACCAAACAATTGTTCCTTTTCATAAATATACGAACAGCCCTATGCCCACGAATAGGAACACATTTTGCGTTCATCGGAACAAAAGTATCACTGATTAGGAACCAAACGGTCCTTTGTAATAACAAAGGAACGCATTGTTCCTAAATATAGAAATAAGCTGGGCCTTTTATATACAATTAGGAACTCACGTTCCTAATCACGACGTTCCTTTTTGAAGAAAGGGAACGTTTTGTTCCCAATAATGTAATCAAATGTGAACCATTGTTCCTTTTCACAGCTTTAAGGAACCAACAGTTCCGAACTGCTAAGTTCCTATCTCGATGTTTGGTTCTCCTTTGAGGTAATTGGGAACACCTGTTCCCATTTACCGAGTTTGACAAGCTCAATCAGGAACTCTTTGTTCCTGAACGCACTCCCAATTAGGAACATTCTGTTCCCATGACCAAATTGGACCTAACAAAAGGGAATGTGAAGTTCCTTTGTGTGAAAATAGGGAACGTGCTGTTCCCAATTAAACAGGAATTCTGTTCCCATGACCAAATTGGACCTAACAAAAGGGAATATGAAGTTCCTTTGTGTGAAAATAGGGAACGTGCTGTTCCCAATTAAACAGGAATTCTGTTCCCATGACCAATTGGACCTAACAAAAGGGAATATGAAGTTCCTTTGTGTGAAAATAGGGAACGTGCTGTTCCCAATTAAAAGGAATTCTGTTCCCATGACCAACTTTGACCTAACAAAAGGGGAATATGAAGTTCCTTTGTGTGAAAATAGGGAACGTGCTGTTCCCAATTAAAAAGGAATTCTGTTCCCATGACCAACTTTGACCTTACAAAAGGGGAATGTGAAGTTCCTTTGTGTGATAATAGGGAACGTGCTGTTCCCAATTAAAAAGGAATTCTGTTCCCATGACCAACTTTGACCTTACAAAAGGGGAATGTGAAGTTCCTTTGTGTGAAAATAGGGAACGTGCTGTTCCCAATTAAACAGGAATTAAGAACAAGGTGGCCCTAAAAAAGGTAACACTTTGTTCCCATATGAGCAAATGGGATCATATTGTTCCTTTAGCAATAGGAACATTTTGTTCCACTGCAACACAATTAAGAACAAAGAGTTCCTATGATCGACATCGGTCCTTTTCACTAAAGGAACGTATTGGTCTTAGATATGGATCTTGGGAACAAAGCGTTCCGAATTTAAAAGGAACGCTTTGTTCCCTTGATGCATATTTGGGAACACAGTGTTCCTTATACTTTAAAGCGATGGGGAGTGTTCTAAAATAAAGGCCACAATAACTGACGTAAGATAGGATAGGATCGGATCGGTTTAAGCATGTTTGAGCAAGAACTCCGCCTAAACATGTTAGGGCAAGTTTGTGCACGCTCATTTGATTATGCGCGCCTTCGCCTTTTTATTGGACAAGATACAGTTAGGCTCCCAAAGGGGCTACAACATGTTCAGGGCAAGTTTGAACACGCTCACTTTATTTGCCTTGCTATTGGCCAATAAGGGTTTTCGTACTCTAGGGACACATGGATCGTATACAAACAACTGTCAGGTAAGTATATGTTCATTTCTCGCCTACTCTCCGCCCAAGAAAGATGTCGAGTAAAACGTACAAGCAAGTTGAATGGGCTAAAATTGCAAATGCTTTGCCCAAACCGAAAAGACTTCACTTGGAGAAAGATGAATCTGATGGATTTTTTCACTGCCCAGTGCAGGCGTGCGATCACGATGGATTTGGAACTCAAAGAGGCTGCAGGAAACACGTAACTAGAAAGCACGGTTGGTTCTTCTATTTTGATCATAAACCAAGCAATTCAGAAATTGAGGCTAGTCAAGTTAACGAGTGCAATGGAAGCGCAAAGAAACCCAAATCCACCAGCGCAAGCAAATCGATTCCAACCTTTGAGCCATCAGGTGCAATTGCTAAAGAATTCCTTTCTTGGCTCACTGGGAGTGGCGGGGGGTGCAAGAGCGATCGAAAAGCTCAACAAACTGTCAGCAAGAGCCTTAAGTTTCTCAGATTTTGTTGTGATGACGAAGACGAACTTACTTGGAAAAATGTCGACTATAGCTTATGCTCTCCTAACCTTCTCTTTAAATTTGCTGATACGATGCAGGACACGTGGAGCCTTGGACATGCTGGACGTTTAGGATACCTGGACGCTATTGGGGAGCTAGTGCAATTCCGAAAAGTTAGCGAAGGGTTGTCGGAAACAGTGGCGAGAGGTTTGTCAGTCACCGAGACGTACTTGAAAAGAGTTCGAAGAACAGTGTCGAAGATGATGAGATTGCAGTGGACAAGCGATCTGGACATCGATGTTTTAGAAGCCAAGGGTCACTGGGCATCGCTCGACGAACTACTGGAAGTTGTCTCTTACTACCTTCCTCGATATGAAGAAGTGCTCAAGAAATGCAGGGACAAACCAGGTAGTGTTTGCTCGGGTGATTTATCGTTTGCCACAAAATTTCTTGCCGTCTACTTGTTCATCAAGGTAAAGGGATCCCGACCTATGACTTATCAGTACCTCACAGTTGACATGGTTCGCACAGCGAAAACAAATGGGGGATTCATTGACCAGAAAATGTTTAAAACGGCAGGGAAATACGGTTTTGACTCGCTCCTTTTGACCGACACTAACATGAAAGTTTTGGATGGATATATCAATCATATTCGCCCTCTGCAGAAACCAGCTTGCGATTACGTGCTAATGACGAGAAACGGAGGGCAGCACAACAAGCTCGGTGAGCTCATGAGTAAACTGGTTTTCGATGCCATTGGAAAGTACGTTCATCCGACGCGCTATCGACAGATCGTCGAGACTGCAAGTTCCAACCAGCTTAGCGCAAGAGAGCAAGACTCAGTTTCAGAGGATCAAAAACACAGCTCGGTTGTAGCAAGAGTGCATTATCAAAAGCAAAGATCTCGAGAGGTCGCAACGAAGGCGCGCCAATGCTTGGATAAACTACATGGCGACAAGGGAACAAAGCTGGAACAAGATGTGATTTCAAGGCTGTCAGACATCTCGTCAGCCTCCTCTCAAGAACAGGATCCGCACCATCTGTCCAGCGGTTCTACAGAAGAAGTCGAAAGTGCAGAGGAGGCGTTGCCACTAAAACGTGAGTGCAATTTCATTAAAATGCCAAGACTTTCACGCCAGCGCACTTTCAAAGTGGCGAACATCGATCGTACATGCAATAGAAAAAAGGCCATGTTGTTCACCCAGGACGAGGACAAATATCTCAAGGCCGGACTGAAAAGGTACGGGTATGGGCAGTGGACAGCTATTCTAAGAGATTCCGAGTTTCATTTCCAGAAAGGGAGGTCCCCAGACTCGTTGAAAAAGAGAGCGGTCGCCAAGTTTCGCCAATAGTGCAGAGTTGGAATTTATTAAAGCTTATTTTAGCGCCCTTTCCCTTATTGGGACGCTGCTGACCCTTTGCATGCCGGTAGTCAGCGCAAAACTATTAGAGCTGTAACATTTTGCGTGTTAGGCCTCTTTTGCTGTTGAACGCCGAGGAGTTAAGATGGACGCTATTATTGATAAGCATCCCGAGTTGTCGCTACGAGATATCAAATTCGCTGGAGAGTTTATACGTGGAGTTTGCGTATCCAACTTTCCAACATCAACGGCCATTTTGGCGGAAAGCTTGCTCTGGCGCCATTTAAACCGGACAAGAAACCGAAAAAAGTCTACTCTGAGGGAGCTGATTTTGGCGTGTCTGTTCATTGCCATCAAACTGGAAAACAGTGATATCGAAAGAACCTCCTCATTTATGGACATGATTTCTACACCGGTGCCAAAAACAGATATCATAGAGGAAGAGATAAATGTACTGGAATCTGTCAATTGGAGACCTCTGGAACATTACCATTTGATTAGCCTTTAGCAAATGTTAGTGTAGGAACACGAGACGTTGCGCGTAATGTATTCGAAATGTATAGAGTGTCATACGCAGGTAAAGGTTTAAGGCCGTGTAAAAACGCCATTTCAATTTTCCCGTAGAAAAAAAAAATGCTTATCACGTTTGTTGCTATTTCGATTGCATGAAACATGGTGGCAAAGCGGTGCAATTTGGGAAGGAGGGCGAGCTAGTTCCTATACAGGGGTGACAATGATCTTTACTCTCGAAATATAGAAGAAAACAACTCAGAAATTCTATGCAGTTTCCGTGTCCTTTATTTCTTTTTAAGTAGTACTTTAAACTCGTCGTCGTGGGACACGCTTACTTTCTAGAAAAGAAATACTTCTTAATAGAGGTTTGTCCTTCGTGCACTTCGGAGCACCCTCTCTTGTTCTGGCTTTTGCTCGTGACGGGAGGAACACGTACTTTTAGTCCACCCCACATGCGCGATGACGAATAATCCTCGAGTGGTCCGTCGAGTGGTCGGCTGTTCGTGGCGGGCGACGATTCCACTACAAGACCGTCAGCCGTCAGTATCGATGGACTTGGCGGCCCTTCTATCTCCTCGTCTACAAAGCCACTTGAGTTTGGAGTCTCGCACATTCCTGTTGATCAAATGGCAACAAATAAACAAATACGATAGATTTGCGTAAGCTTAGCATCGCAGGTGGCGAGGCGAGCTGTTCCTCGATTTCTCTCATAGGCGAGAACACTGAATCGGAAAAATGCATGCTTTGTAGTTTAGCTTTTCAAGATTTGCTTGTTTGTTTACCTTCGTCATCGCTTTTCTCGCTGTTTTGTGGCTCCATCGACGAGGACGCATCTTCGTCGCAACACACGGGCAAAGGCTCGTGAACACTTGTCACCAAGTGTGCATATTTGGTCTCCAGAAGGCCCCACTCGATACACGCCCTTCTCCTCTCCGCCAAGGCTGTTTCGCACTTTGTGGTGCCCGAGTTGTCGTGGTGCATTTTTAGCTTGTGCTGCAATATCTCGATGTATGCTTTGAGGTTTCCAATTTCGCGTGGCCCAACGGTCTCGAGTAACTGGGTCATTTCACTGAGTTTGCACTCCATTTTCTTGACCCATGGGTTATCGAACGCTTTCCTCGCCTTTTCCGCCCGTTCTAAAACTTCATCTTTCTCCTTTTGTTCGTCCAATCGACGCAGCTCATCGAGAAGACTGTCGGGTAATGGCTGTCGGTCTTTCGGCAGGAGACAGGCGATGTTTGATGGGACGCCTCGCTCAACTAGTTTCCAACTTTTTCTTTCCACTCCTTTTCTGCGTTGGCCTTCATCTCTTTGTTGAGTTCTTTCAGCCTTTCCACTTTCTCGGTGACAATTTGGTACTGTATAGACTCGGGGTCACAGTCTCTCAGTGCCGTCATCAATTCGTCGAGGAGTGGGTCTGGCGGGTGCAGTTCCTCCTCTTCTTGAGTAAAAGTCAGGTCTTGCTCTTCTTCGTCTTCTTCCTCGTCCTCCTCGTCGTCTAAATTGCATTCCAGCAACATAGCCTTCTCATCTCTTGAAAGTCCTGCGCAGTTGTCACTTGATAGTACAGGAGGCACTGGTGGAAAATTACCGCCCGCCATCTCCATTGCCCACAATATTACATCGATCGGGTGGGTCTTTAACCACTGGAATGCCGCGGGGTCCTTGCTCGGGAGGGACTTGAACAAGTATTTGTTCAGGCGAGTGTCCATGGCTTCCTTGTCGATATCTGAAAACTAAAAAGTAAAACGTAGGAATTGCATGTCTACTTGAAACACTTTTCGGTTGAATTCTCCATGTGATGCAAAAAATCTCCCAAGCTAAATAGGCCTAGATGGGACACTTGGAAGCCATGTTTGGACCATTGATAACATATATCAAATAAACATGATAAAGTAGCTCCTATCTGAGGTTTTAAGTTAAAGATACTTACCTGAAGTTCTTCTTGGCAAACAATAAGCATCGGACATCTGTTAATGAATCCTCGGGCATTTGCGTATTTCGCGTCATGCGCGGTCCACCCACCCTGGGTTAGAAGTTTCCAATCGTCTATATCCATAAGATTGGCATGCGCCTCATCAATAAACACGCACTGCGTGTCCTCCGTGATCATCGCCTTATTGAATGATTTTTGTTTTGTCACACGTGCAATACGATTCGCAGGGATGATTCCCAGAACTGGCGAGAAGAGACTGGTTTTACCGCTGTCGGCGGGTCCAATCAAACAAGGCACCTGAAAAATCGAGCACAAGACGTGAGCCTCAAAGCTATAAAGGTGGCCCGATTGTATCAACTTTGGAAGTGCGCAATTTTTCATTTTTCATGCCCCAAATTGTATTACTTAGCATTCGCGCATTGCGACAAAACGTGGCCTGAAACATAGATCACTCAGTTCCGTTTTTTTTTAATAGGAATTAGGAATTTGTTATTAGGAATTTTATAGGCAGCGTTTGCTTCAGAGTGGTCAGTAAAATAAATGCATAACTGATTCTCAGAAATTTATAAGAGATTTAACACTTCAATTTCACCCAGGGTATCTAGAAGAAATTATGCTTCAACCCTATAAGTTTTCTGACGATGCGCGAATGCTAAGTAACAAAGGTTTAAGCTCGAAGAGTATTGCGCAATTCAAAATAAATACAATCGGACCTCCTGAAGTGCAATTTTAGGGGGCTCTTGCCGGTTATATTTCATAGGTAACGTGCGGCAAGTCTTTCATCGAATTCCACATGTCAGGCGAAAAAATTCTTACAAGCGGCTAGACCTTTGTTGTTGTTATTGTTGATCATTTTTTGCATTTCTATACAAGTCATCTTACCTTTTCTTTGTGCTGCTTTTGTTGAACTTTCAGCAAGCCGAGGAAATCCTCGCAAAACTGCGCTATCTGCTGGTCGTTAAGGCTGTGACACAGGGTACTTTTAAAGAAGCGCGGCTCTGGCGGCTTTGTGTGTGCGTACGGCACATACGCCCTTGGCGTCACTTTGCCAACTTCGGTCGGGGGAATTGGAGCGTATATAAACTTCCGCTGTGAGAGCGATAAGCACCATCCATCGTCGACCTCGATCAGGTCATAATTGATTTCCAGTTGATGGATTGCTTGGGAGTCCGGTCTTCTCAGCTTCTCTATCACTTTGTCGCCGTGCTGGATCACTCTAGATCGCAAGTGTGGGTTCCCCGCCAGTGTGCCTATCAGCGCATCCAAACTACATTTTGCTTGGTAAGTGAACTTTGAACCCTCGGCGAGCTTGAAAATCTCTCCCCTGTGTAGTCCATATTTACATCGCTGCATGACTCTTTCAACATCGTTGATAAGGCGTGTAATCGGGTCAGTGGTCATTTCTCTTGCCTTTCCAACCGCTTCAGTCACACCTTCTTCGACCTCATCACTTGGTATGTTACACAGGTGCAGGTTTAAGCCAGCTCTTTGTAGGGCTCTGATGCTTTCCTTCAGTTGTCGCCAATACCCTTGCTTGACCAAATGAAAATGGACAACCTGGTAGTTCTCTTCGTCGTCGATTAGTTCTTCGTCGAAATCTTGAAGTGCTCGTCTCTGGATAAAGCGATAGGAAAGGTTAGCAATACCAGACATGTAGGAGGAACTGTGGTCTTTAAGAATGGTACAGAGCGCCTTGGCTATGTTTTCCCCTTTTAGTACCTTGGTGTCAACTTCCACGTTACACTCAAACCATGCTTTACGCAGCGGTACAACGCTAACTGGTGATCCATTGGCAGACTCAAACGCTATCCAATATGCAACTGACGGAAGGCGCTTTTTCTGAACTGCAATGTCAATACACGAAGATCCTGCAGTCTGACTCTGGGATGTCGCAATGTGGGTTTCCTCTTCGTCATCTTCGCCACCGGCCACTTTCTTCACTTTCGTGACTTTCGGCTCACATGAAGAAATAGCAGAATAGAAGTGGGCAACGTTAGGGAGCTTTTGGACCATCGCATCACACTCGTGTCTTTTTTCGCAGACTAATCGCCATGCCTGTTTGAGATCTTCAGCTCCTTCCACCCGCCATGTACATTTCGCAGACACAACACAGAATTTCTTATCTACTGCTGGCTGAACGTAACACAGTATAGCATCTCGGATAGATTTGCTGTTCAGTTGTCTCGCTGGATTTTGAGCCATTAGGAATTTTCCTGAGAAAATCAAATGTATGATACCATTAGACGCTTAGAAAAGAGCGCTTCGGTAAAATAAAGCGCCAAGCCTATCTAATGACATACTTACATTTCAACTCAGCTCTGTTCCCATCGACATCTACTTGCGAATAGAGGTTTCACAGGTTATCACCGCACCTTTATAAGCATTTTACTTAAGTTATGGATTCCACCGCAGCACGTTTAGTCTTTGCCAAAGTTGCATAATCTGCATTGTCCCCAACAAAAGCAAATACCAGTGCTTAACATACAAACATAAGCTTTGAAGTCTTACGTAAGAAAAACAAAGAATTGACTGTGCATTCCGTGCGCATCTGTCTTTTTAGGTGTAATGGATTTTGAATTTTGGCAGTGCAATTAGAAATAAAGGAAAACAATGACTATTGATGCATACTTTTTTTTACAAATGACTGCATACCATGCGCATCAATTTATTCGGATGCCAAAAGTGGTTATGGTTATTGATTTTTTCTCGGCTTCAATAATAAAAAAATGCCCTAGAAAAAATAAATGGCCAGTTGCTAAAGGAACAACATGAATGTTAGGCAAGCCAAATTTACATTTATTGAATTCACGAAAAATATTTTTGACCACCCCTCCCCTAAAATAGTTTGAGGTGGATCCATAGAGAGGTATCAGCATATTTCTGCAAACTCAAAGGAAACTGCGGAATTCACGGTGGCGACGGATTCATTTATGCTAATATGAAAGAATAATGGATTCATAGAATCCGTCTAATCCTGTATTTCCGTCATTTCCGCTAAACACTGATTATATTTTGTGTCAGGGAATGACCACCCCTCCCTACATAAATTTGTGACGGTTTAATCTAGATCATTATATTTCTGTAAACTCAAAGGAAACTGCGGATTTCACGGTGGTGACGGATTCATCTATGCTAATATGAAGGAATAATCGAATTCATAGAATCCGTCTAATCCTCCATTTCCGTCATTTCCGCTAAACACTGAATTATATTCTGTGCAAGGGAATGACCACCCCTCCCTACGTAAATTTGAAACGGATCCATCTAGACGGACCAATATATTTCTAACTCAAAGGAAACTGCGGATTTCACGGTGGTGACGGATTCATCTATGGTAATTTTGGATATCAATCATCTTACAATAATTAATAATACTGAAAATAATTGTAATTGTTAGTAATAAACATACAATTATCATAAATAGTGTTTATATAATTATCAATAATATTAATTATTATTTTTAGATTAGCATTAAGGAATCCGTCACCACCGTGAATTCCGCAGTTTCCTTTGAGTTCACAGAAATGTATTGATCTAGATTGAACCGTCACAAATTTATGTAGGGAGGGGTAGTCATTCCCCTACACAAAATATAATTCAGTATTCATCGGAAATGACGGAAATGGAGGATTAGACGGATTCTATGATCAAATTACCATAGATGCATCCGTCACCACCGTGAAATCCGCAGTTTCCTTTGAGTTTACAGAAATATAATGATCTAGATTAAACCGTCACAAATTTATGTAGGGAGGGGTGGTCATTCCCTGACACAAAATATAATTCAGTGTTTAGCGGAAATGACGGAAATGGAGGATTAGACGGATTCTATGAATTCGATTATTCCTTCATATTAGCATAGATGAATCCGTGACCACCTTGAAATCCGCAGTTTCCTTTGAGTTTACAGAAATATATTGGTCCGTCTAGACGGATCCGTATAGGTTGTGTTGTGCTTCTGGCATCAAACACAATCCGTGATTCCACCATCTGATTTTTACTATCGATAGCCCGGATGGTCCAGTAACACACACAAACAATTGCGTGACAACATAATCATGTCACCCTGGAGAGGGGTAGTTTGCACGCCGGAAGTTCCTAACCACCTATTTCAGTGTTGCTTTAAGGAACTAACGGTCCTTTTTGAAGTGTTCCTATTAAGAGGAACCAAACGTTTAAAAAAACTATTATTCTACTGCGCAAAGATTTCGATTTGCCCGAAAATCTTGACCAGAGGCTGGAAACATGCCTGTTCGATTTAGGAAAGTGTATCTTGAAGGGACAATTTGCTTCAAGTGCTTTCAAAACCGATTCATAAAAGGGGGAACCAATATTTTGGGAAACGATCTTATACGTTTCCCAAAATGAGAGAAACCCGAAATTCTGCTTACTTGCTTTGAAGTTTGCTGTAAAACTTGGACTAAAACTAGGTTAGCTTCCAGGGCAGATAACTTGATCGTTTTTTTGGATAAAAACCGAGTTGCACGAGTGCTGCAATCAGTCAATTGAAAGGGGTCCGTTCCTCTATTTTTGTTCCGTTGTTCCTATAATCAAATTAGGAACCAAACAATTGTTCCTTTTCATAAATATACGAACAGCCCTATGCCCACGAATAGGAACACATTTTGCGTTCATCGGAACAAAAGTATCACTGATTAGGAACCAAACGATCCTTTGTAATAACAAAGGAACGCATTGTTCCTAAACATAGAAATAAGCTGGGCCTTTTATATACAATTAGGAACTCACGTTCCTAATCACGACGTTCCTTTTTGAAAAAGGGAACGTTTTGTTCCCAATAATGTAATCAAATGTGAACCATTGTTCCTTTTCACAGCTTTAAGGAACCAACAGTTCCGACTGCTAAGTTCCTATCTCGATGTTTGGTTCTCCTTTGAGGTAATGGGAACACCTGTTCCCATTTACCGAGTTTGACAAGCTCAATCAGGAACTCTTTGTTCCTGAACGCACTCCCAATTAGGAACATTCTGTTCCCATGACCAAATTGGACCTAACAAAAAGGGAATGTGAAGTTCCTTTGTGTGAAAATAGGGAACGTGCTGTTCCCAATTAAACAGGAATTCTGTTCCCATGACCAAATTGGACCTAACAAAAGGGAATATGAAGTTCCTTTGTGTGAAAATAGGGAACGTGCTGTTCCCAATTAAACAGGAATTCTGTTCCCATGACCAATTGGACCTAACAAAAGGGAATATGAAGTTCCTTTGTGTGAAAATAGGGAACGTGCTGTTCCCAATTAAAAAGGAATTCTGTTCCCATGACCAACTTTGACCTAACAAAAGGGGAATATGAAGTTCCTTTGTGTGAAAATAGGGAACGTGCTGTTCCCAATTAAAAAGGAATTCTGTTCCCATGACCAACTTTGACCTTACAAAAGAGGAATGTGAAGTTCCTTTGTGTGATAATAGGAACGTGCTGTTCCCAATTAAAAAGGAATTCTGTTCCATGACCAACTTTGACCTTACAAAAGGGGAATGTGAAGTTCCTTTGTGTGAAAATAGGGAACGTGCTGTTCCCAATTAAACAGGAATTAGGAACAAGGTGGCCCTAAAAAGGTAACACTTTGTTCCCATATGAGCAAATGGGATCATATTGTTCCTTTAGCAATAGGAACATTTTGTTCCACTGCAACACAATTAAGAACAAAGAGTTCCTATGATCGACATCGGTCCTTTTCACTAAAGGAACGTATTGGTCTTAGATATGGATCTTGGGAACAAAGCGTTCCGAATTTAAAAGGAACGCTTTGTTCCCTTGATGCATATTTGGGAACACAGTGTTCCTTATACTTTAAAGCGATGGGGAGTGTTCTAAAATAAAGGCCACAATAACTGACGTAAGATAGGATAGGATCGGATCGGTTTAAGCATGTTTGAGCAAGAACTCCGCCTAAACATGTTAGGGCAAGTTTGTGCACGCTCATTTGATTATGCGCGCCTTCGCCTTTTTATTGGACAAGATACAGTTAGGCTCCCAAAGGGGCTACAACATGTTCAGGGCAAGTTTGAACACGCTCACTTTATTTGCCTTGCTATTGGCCAATAAGGGTTTTCGTACTCTAGGGACACATGGATCGTATACAAACAACTGTCAGGTAAGTATATGTTCATTTCTCGCCTACTCTCCGCCCAAGAAAGATGTCGAGTAAAACGTACAAGCAAGTTGAATGGGCTAAAATTGCAAATGCTTTGCCCAAACCGAAAAGACTTCACTTGGAGAAAGAAGAATCTGATGGATTTTTTCACTGCCCAGTGCAGGCGTGCGATCACGATGGATTTGGAACTCAAAGAGGCTGCAGGAAACACGTAACTAGAAAGCACGGTTGGTTCTTCTATTTTGATCATAAACCAAGCAATTCAGAAATTGAGGCTAGTCAAGTTAACGAGTGCAATGGAAGCGCAAAGAAACCCAAATCCACCAGCGCAAGCAAATCGATTCCAACCTTTGAGCCATCAGGTGCAATTGCTAAAGAATTCCTTTCTTGGCTCACTGGGAGTGGCGGGGGGTGCAAGAGCGATCGAAAAGCTCAACAAACTGTCAGCAAGAGCCTTAAGTTTCTCAATTTTGTTGTGATGACGAAGACGAACTTACTTGGAAAAATGTCGACTATAGCTTATGCTCTCCTAACCTTCTCTTTAAATTTGCTGATACGATGCAGGACACGTGGAGCCTTGGACATGCTGGACGTTTAGGATACCTGGACGCTATTGGGGAGCTAGTGCAATTCCGAAAAGTTAGCGAAGGGTTGTCGGAAACAGTGGCGAGAGGTTTGTCAGTCACCGAGACGTACTTGAAAAGAGTTCGAAGAACAGTGTCGAAGATGATGAGATTGCAGTGGACAAGCGATCTGGACATCGATGTTTTAGAAGCCAAGGGTCACTGGGCATCGCTCGACGAACTACTGGAAGTTGTCTCTTACTACCTTCCTCGATATGAAGAAGTGCTCAAGAAATGCAGGGACAAACCAGGTAGTGTTTGCTCGGGGGATTTATCGTTTGCCACAAAATTTCTTGCCGTCTACTTGTTCATCAAGGTAAAGGGATCCCGACCTATGACTTATCAGTACCTCACAGTTGACATGGTTCGCACAGCGAAAACAAATGGGGGATTCATTGACCAGAAAATGTTTAAAACGGCAGGGAAATACGGTTTTGACTCGCTCCTTTTGACCGACACTAACATGAAAGTTTTGGATGGATATATCAATCATATTCGCCCTCTGCAGAAACCAGCTTGCGATTACGTGCTAATGACGAGAAACGGAGGGCAGCACAACAAGCTCGGTGAGCTCATGAGTAAACTGGTTTTCGATGCCATTGGAAAGTACGTTCATCCGACGCGCTATCGACAGATCGTCGAGACTGCAAGTTCCAACCAGCTTAGCGCAAGAGAGCAAGACTCAGTTTCAGAGGATCAAAAACACAGCTCGGTTGTAGCAAGAGTGCATTATCAAAAGCAAAGATCTCGAGAGGTCGCAACGAAGGCGCGCCAATGCTTGGATAAACTACATGGCGACAAGGGAACAAAGCTGGAACAAGATGTGATTTCAAGGCTGTCAGACATCTCGTCAGCCTCCTCTCAAGAACAGGATCCGCACCATCTGTCCAGCGGTTCTACAGAAGAAGTCGAAAGTGCAGAGGAGGCGTTGCCACTAAAACGTGAGTGCAATTTCATTAAAATGCCAAGACTTTCACGCCAGCGCACTTTCAAAGTGGCGAACATCGATCGTACATGCAATAGAAAAAAGGCCATGTTGTTCACCCAGGACGAGGACAAATATCTCAAGGCCGGACTGAAAAGGTACGGGTATGGGCAGTGGACAGCTATTCTAAGAGATTCCGAGTTTCATTTCCAGAAAGGGAGGTCCCCAGACTCGTTGAAAAAGAGAGCGGTCGCCAAGTTTCGCCAATAGTGCAGAGTTGGAATTTATTAAAGCTTATTTTAGCGCCCTTTCCCTTATTGGGACGCTGCTGACCCTTTGCATGCCGGTAGTCAGCGCAAAACTATTAGAGCTGTAACATTTTGCGTGTTAGGCCTCTTTTGCTGTTGAACGCCGAGGAGTTAAGATGGACGCTATTATTGATAAGCATCCCGAGTTGTCGCTACGAGATATCAAATTCGCTGGAGAGTTTATACGTGGAGTTTGCGTATCCAACTTTCCAACATCAACGGCCATTTTGGCGGAAAGCTTGCTCTGGCGCCATTTAAACCGGACAAGAAACCGAAAAAAGTCTACTCTGAGGGAGCTGATTTTGCGTGTCTGTTCATTGCCATCAAACTGGAAAACAGTGATATCGAAAGAACCTCCTCATTTATGGACATGATTTCTACACCGGTGCCAAAAACAGATATCATAGAGGAAGAGATAAATGTACTGGAATCTGTCAATTGGAGACCTCTGGAACATTACCATTTGATTAGCCTTTAGCAAATGTTAGTGTAGGAACACGAGACGTTGCGCGTAATGTATTCGAAATGTATAGAGTGTCATACGCAGGTAAAGGTTTAAGGCCGTGTAAAAACGCCATTTCAATTTTCCCGTAGAAAAAAAAAATGCTTATCACGTTTGTTGCTATTTCGATTGCATGAAACATGGTGGCAAAGCGGTGCAATTTGGGAAGGAGGGCGAGCTAGTTCCTATACAGGGGTGACAATGATCTTTACTCTCGAAATATAGAAGAAAACAACTCAGAAATTCTATGCAGTTTCCGTGTCCTTTATTTCTTTTTAAGTAGTACTTTAAACTCGTCGTCGTGGGACACGCTTACTTTCTAGAAAAGAAATACTTCTTAATAGAGGTTTGTCCTTCGTGCACTTCGGAGCACCCTCTCTTGTTCTTGCTTTTGCTCGTGACGGGAGGAACACGTACTTTTAGTCCACCCCACATGCGCGATGACGAATAATCCTCGAGTGGTCCGTCGAGTGGTCGGCTGTTCGTGGCGGGCGACGATTCCACTACAAGACCGTCAGCCGTCAGTATCGATGGACTTGGCGGCCCTTCTATCTCCTCGTCTACAAAGCCACTTGAGTTTGGAGTCTCGCACATTCCTGTTGATCAAATGGCAACAAATAAACAAATACGATAGATTTGCGTAAGCTTAGCATCGCAGGTGGCGAGGCGAGCTGTTCCTCGATTTCTCTCATAGGCGAGAACACTGAATCGGGAAAATGCATGCTTTGTAGTTTAGCTTTTCAAGATTTGCTTGTTTGTTTACCTTCTTCATCGCTTTTCTCGCTGTTGTGTGGCTCCATCGACGAGGACGCATCTTCGTCGCAACACACGGGCAAAGGCTCGTGAACACTTGTCACCAAGTGTGCATATTTGGTCTCCAGAAGGCCCCACTCGATACACGCCCTTCTCCTCTCCGCCAAGGCTGTTTCGCACTTTGTGGTGCCCGAGTTGTCGTGGTGCATTTTTAGCTTGTGCTGCAATATCTCGATGTATGCTTTGAGGTTTCCAATTTCGCGTGGCCCAACGGTCTCGAGTAACTGGGTCATTTCACTGAGTTTGCACTCCATTTTCTTGACCCATGGGTTATCGAACGCTTTCCTCGCCTTTTCCGCCCGTTCTAAAACTTCATCTTTCTCCTTTTGTTCGTCCAATCGACGCAGCTCATCGAGAAGACTGTCGGGTAATGGCTGTCGGTCTTTCGGCAGGAGACAGGCGATGTTTGATGGGACGCCACGCTCAACTAGTTTCCCACTTTTTCTTTCCACTCCTTTTCTGCGTTGGCCTTCATCTCTTTGTTGAGTTCTTTCAGCCTTTCCACTTTCTCGGTGACAATTTGGTACTGTATAGACTCGGGGTCACAGTCTCTCAGTGCCGTCATCAATTCGTCGAGGAGTGGGTCTGGCGGGTGCAGTTCCTCCTCTTCTTGAGTAAAAGTCAGGTCTTGCTCTTCTTCGTCTTCTTCCTCGTCCTCCTCGTCGTCTAAATTGCATTCCAGCAACATAGCCTTCTCATCTCTTGAAAGTCCTGCGCAGTTGTCACTTGATAGTACAGGAGGCACTGGTGGAAAATTACCGCCCGCCATCTCCATTGCCCACAATATTACATCGATCGGGTGGGTCTTTAACCACTGGAATGCCGCGGGGTCCTTGCTCGGGAGGGACTTGAACAAGTATTTGTTCAGGCGAGTGTCCATGGCTTCCTTGTCGATATCTGAAAACTAAAAGTAAAACGTCGGAATTGCATGTCTACTTGAAACACTTTTCGGTTGAATTCTCCATGTGATGCAAAAAATCTCCCAAGCTAAATAGGCCTAGATGGGACACTTGGAAGCCATGTTTTGGACCATTGATAACATATATCAAATAAACATGATAAAGTAGCTCCTATCTGAGGTTTTAAGTTAAAGATACTTACCTGAAGTTCTTCTTGGCAAACAATAAGCATCGGACATCTGTTAATGAATCCTCGGGCATTTGCGTATTTCGCGTCATGCGCGGTCCACCCACCCTGGGTTAGAAGTTTCCAATCGTCTATATCCATAAGATTGGCATGCGCCTCATCAATAAACACGCACTGCGTGTCCTCCGTGATCATCGCCTTATTGAATGATTTTTGTTTTGTCACACGTGCAATACGATTCGCAGGGATGATTCCCAGAACTGGCGAGAAGAGACTGGTTTTACCGCTGTCGGCGGGTCCAATCAAACAAGGCACCTGAAAAATCGAGCACAAGACGTGAGCCTCAAAGCTATAAAGGTGGCCCGATTGTATCAACTTTGGAAGTGCGCAATTTTTCATTTTTCATGCCCCAAATTGTATTACTTAGCATTCGCGCATTGCGACAAAACGTGGCCTGAAACATAGATCACTCAGTTCCGTTTTTTTTTTAATAGGAATTAGGAATTTGTTATTAGGAATTTTATAGGCAGCGTTTGCTTCAGAGTGGTCAGTAAAATAAATGCATAACTGATTCTCAGAAATTTATAAGAGATTTAACACTTCAATTTCACCCAGGGTATCTAGAAGAAATTATGCTTCAACCCTATAAGTTTTCTGACGATGCGCGAATGCTAAGTAACAAAGGTTTAAGCTCGAAGAGTATTGCGCAATTCAAAATAAATACAATCGGACCTCCTGAAGTGCACATTTTAGGGGGCTCTTGCCGGTTATATTTCATAGGTAACGTGCGGCAAGTCTTTCATCGAATTCCACATGTCAGGCGAAAAAATTCTTACAAGCGGCTAGACCTTTGTTGTTGTTATTGTTGATCATTTTTTGCATTTCTATACAAGTCATCTTACCTTTTCTTTGTGCTGCTTTTGTTGAACTTTCAGCAAGCCGAGGAAATCCTCGCAAAACTGCGCTATCTGCTGGTCGTTAAGGCTGTGACACAGGGTACTTTTAAAGAAGCGCGGCTCTGGCGGCTTTGTGTGTGCGTACGGCACATACGCCCTTGGCGTCACTTTGCCAACTTCGGTCGGGGGAATTGGAGCGTATATAAACTTCCGCTGTGAGAGCGATAAGCACCATCCATCGTCGACCTCGATCAGGTCATAATTGATTTCCAGTTGATGGATTGCTTGGGAGTCCGGTCTTCTCAGCTTCTCTATCACTTTGTCGCCGTGCTGGATCACTCTAGATCGCAAGTGTGGGTTCCCCGCCAGTGTGCCTATCAGCGCATCCAAACTACATTTTGCTTGGTAAGTGAACTTTGAACCCTCGGCGAGCTTGAAAATCTCTCCCCTGTGTAGTCCATATTTACATCGCTGCATGACTCTTTCAACATCGTTGATAAGGCGTGTAATCGGGTCAGTGGTCATTTCTCTTGCCTTTCCAACCGCTTCAGTCACACCTTCTTCGACCTCATCACTTGGTATGTTACACAGGTGCAGGTTTAAGCCAGCTCTTTGTAGGGCTCTGATGCTTTCCTTCAGTTGTCGCCAATACCCTTGCTTGACCAAATGAAAATGGACAACCTGGTAGTTCTCTTCGTCGTCGATTAGTTCTTCGTCGAAATCTTGAAGTGCTCGTCTCTGGATAAAGCGATAGGAAAGGTTAGCAATACCAGACATGTAGGAGGAACTGTGGTCTTTAAGAATGGTACAGAGCGCCTTGGCTATGTTTTCCCCTTTTAGTACCTTGGTGTCAACTTCCACGTTACACTCAAACCATGCTTTACGCAGCGGTACAACGCTAACTGGTGATCCATTGGCAGACTCAAACGCTATCCAATATGCAACTGACGGAAGGCGCTTTTTCTGAACTGCAATGTCAATACACGAAGATCCTGCAGTCTGACTCTGGGATGTCGCAATGTGGGTTTCCTCTTCGTCATCTTCGCCACCGGCCACTTTCTTCACTTTCGTGACTTTCGGCTCACATGAAGAAATAGCAGAATAGAAGTGGGCAACGTTAGGGAGCTTTTGGACCATCGCATCACACTCGTGTCTTTTTTCGCAGACTAATCGCCATGCCTGTTTGAGATCTTCAGCTCCTTCCACCCGCCATGTACATTTCGCAGACACAACACAGAATTTCTTATCTACTGCTGGCTGAACGTAACACAGTATAGCATCTCGGATAGATTTGCTGTTCAGTTGTCTCGCTGGATTTTGAGCCATTAGGAATTTTCCTGAGAAAATCAAATGTATGATACCATTAGACGCTTAGAAAAGAGCGCTTCGGTAAAATAAAGCGCCAAGCCTATCTAATGACATACTTACATTTCAACTCAGCTCTGTTCCCATCGACATCTACTTGCGAATAGAGGTTTCACAGGTTATCACCGCACCTTTATAAGCATTTTACTTAAGTTATGGATTCCACCGCAGCACGTTTAGTCTTTGCCAAAGTTGCATAATCTGCATTGTCCCCAACAAAAGCAAATACCAGTGCTTAACATACAAACATAAGCTTTGAAGTCTTACGTAAGAAAAACAAAGAATTGACTGTGCATTCCGTGCGCATCTGTCTTTTTAGGTGTAATGGATTTTGAATTTGGCAGTGCAATTAGAAATAAAGGAAAACAATGAATATTGATGCATACTTTTTTTTACAAATGACTGCATACCATGCGCATCAATTTATTCGGATGCCAAAAGTGGTTATGGTTATTGATTTTTTCTCGGCTTCAATAATAAAAAAATGCCCTAGAAAAAATAAATGGCCAGTTGCTAAAGGAACAACATGAATGTTAGGCAAGCCAAATTTACATTTATTGAATTCACGAAAAATATTTTTGACCACCCCTCCCCTAAAATAGTTTGAGGTGGATCCATAGAGAGGTATCAGCATATTTCTGCAAACTCAAAGGAAACTGCGGAATTCACGGTGGCGACGGATTCATTTATGCTAATATGAAAGAATAATGGGATTCATAGAATCCGTCTAATCCTGTATTTCCGTCATTTCCGCTAAACACTGATTATATTTTGTGTCAGGGAATGACCACCCCTCCCTACATAAATTTGTGACGGTTTAATCTAGATCATTATATTTCTGTAAACTCAAAGGAAACTGCGGATTTCACGGTGGTGACGGATTCATCTATGCTAATATGAAGGAATAATCGAATTCATAGAATCCGTCTAATCCTCCATTTCCGTCATTTCCGCTAAACACTGAATTATATTCTGTGCAAGGGAATGACCACCCCTCCCTACGTAAATTTGAAACGGATCCATCTAGACGGACCAATATATTTCTAACTCAAAGGAAACTGCGGATTTCACGGTGGTGACGGATTCATCTATGGTAATTTTGGATATCAATCATCTTACAATAATTAATAATACTAAAAATAATTGTAATTGTTAGTAATAAACATACAATTATCATAAATAGTGTTTATATAATTATCAATAATATTAATTATTATTTTTAGATTAGCATTAAGGAATCCGTCACCACCGTGAATTCCGCAGTTTCCTTTGAGTTCACAGAAATGTATTGATCTAGATTGAACCGTCACAAATTTATGTAGGGAGGGGTAGTCATTCCCCTACACAAAATATAATTCAGTATTCATCGGAAATGACGGAAATGGAGGATTAGACGGATTCTATGATCAAATTACCATAGATGCATCCGTCACCACCGTGAAATCCGCAGTTTCCTTTGAGTTTACAGAAATATAATGATCTAGATTAAACCGTCACAAATTTATGTAGGGAGGGGTGGTCATTCCCTGACACAAATATAATTCAGTGTTTAGCGGAAATGACGGAAATGGAGGATTAGACGGATTCTATGAATTCGATTATTCCTTCATATTAGCATAGATGAATCCGTGACCACCTTGAAATCCGCAGTTTCCTTTGAGTTTACAGAAATATATTGGTCCGTCTAGACGGATCCGTATAGGTTGTGTTGTGCTTCTGGCATCAAACACAATCCGTGATTCCACCATCTTGATTTTTACTAGTGATAGCCCGGATGGTCCAGTAACACACACAAACAATTGCGTGACAACATAATCATGTCACCCTGGAGAGGGGTAGTTTGCACGCCGGAAGTTCCTAACCACCTATTTCAGTGTTGCTTTAAGGAACTAACGGTCCTTTTTGAAGTGTTCCTATTAAGAGGAACCAAACGTTTAAAAAAACTATTATTCTACTGCGCAAAGATTTCGATTTGCCCGAAAATCTTGACCAGAGGCTGGAAACATGCCTGTTCGATTTAGGAAAGTGTATCTTGAAGGGACAATTTGCTTCAAGTGCTTTCAAAACCGATTCATAAAAGGGGGAACCAATATTTTGGGAAACGATCTGTCTGTCTGTCTGTCTGTCTGTCTGTCTGTCTGTCTGTCTGTCTGTCTGTCTGTCTGTCTGTCTGTCTGTCTGTCTGTCTGTCTGTCTGTCTGTCTGTCTGTCTGTCTGTCTGTCTGTCTGTCTGTCTGTCTGTCTGTCTGTCTGTCTGTCTGTCTGTCTGTCTGTCTGTCTGTCTGTCTGTCTGTCTGTCTGTCTGTCTGTCTGTCTGTCTGTCTGTCTGTCTGTCTGTCTGTCTGTCTGTCTGTCTGTCTGTCTGTCTGTCTGTCTGTCTGTCTGTCTGTCTGTCTGTCCTTCCTCCTATGGACACTATACTTACGTCCAGTGATATTAATAGAGCATCGAAGCATGAGCGCACTAACACCATTCTCAGCAAACACTGCCAGTTGTCTTGTCCCCACCGTGCTGCAGAGGACGCTGCTCCCCGCTTGCCAGGTTACGGATGTGTTAGCGCCGTCTATCAGGGCCCAGTAGTAGTTAGCATCGACGTTAGGGATGAGGTTGTATGTTAACTGGACATGTCCGCCCAAGATACACAACTGGGTATTCAACGATACACTCTAAATAGAGAGTGATGCATAAACTATGAGTGATGTTACGTCTTGAATAAATTCTATGATAAAGAAACAACCTTATGTATTTCCAAAAATGACATGCGAGTATCCGACAAATAAGGAGTAACTGAACGATACCCTTAAAATCTGGCCCGGGCAAAGTAAGACTGGGGGTTCGTGATGTATCTTGAGTTATCATTGTTTCCTTGAAATCAATGATGTATTTTTTTTTTCCTTTCTTTGTTCCTCGAAAGCCGAATTTAACATATATTATGACGTATGGTGGCTTTTTTTAATGCCGCGAGATTGGGCAGAATATTGTCTGATACCACTTTTATGACCAAACAAGGTAACAGATCCAAATGCGAACTAGCAAACAGTAAGCACCCCAGAGGTCTCATTTTATAAAGTTTAGCTGAAACAACAATGACACAGCTCCTTTAAAGTGCGAGTATGCTCAGAATTGAACCCTACCTACAAATCCGCTATGTTGTAGTATAAGACATTGAAAACATCTTCCCTAAGAGGCCATGCTCAGGAAAGATAAAAATGCGTCACGATTCAAAACGAGGCTGCTATAACCGCTGTCAATTATAATTATGGGCTCGTATTTGGGAACAAAATTTTAATGGCGGGCGAAAATACCGAACTTTTCGCACAATTTTTTCCTTGAATTTTGGGCGTAATGTTTTACTAAAACCCACTCAGCAAGAGAGTATTGTGGATTATCAAAGTACTGGGCCGGAAAAAAGGTAGAAAAAGAAATTTTGGTCATACTAGCATACTGTCACTGGTTACTGAGAATCTTCGCGCACGTGTTCGAAAAAAAAATTATACACGTCCTTAGTTTAACTAAAACATATCAACCTATATATCGTTGAAAAGCTTATAGAATGGACTAGCGAACTGTGGCAAAAAGAAATAATTTCTTCATAATTTGAATTTTTTTTAAGGTTTTATTAAAAATTCGGGTGTGAGATTTTCAAGAGCTAACGCTGTCGAACTGCTCGACCTCGACTCCCAAGTAGCACATTGTTTTAACCCTTAAGGGTGTTTCTCAAAAACCGTGTCTGCGTTTTTTAAAATTTTGCTTTGTTCAAAAGTTATCGAACTTTTAAATTTGGAAGGTCAAATTTTGTAGAATTTTCACGCTCTAAAAATTTAACAAATTCATAACTTTTGAAGTAAGCAAAATTTAAAAATCGCAGACACGGTTTTTGAGAAACACCTTTAAGGATTAAAACAATATGTTACTTGGGAGTCATGGTCCAGAAGTTCGACAGCGTTAGCTCGTGAAAATAGCACACCAAAATATTTAATCAATGCTTTTTAAAAAATTACAGATATCGATAAGTGACTTCTTTTTGCCACAGCCCGCTAGTCAATTCTATAAGCTTTCCAACGATATATAGGTTGGCATATTTTGATTAAACTAAGGACGTGTATGATTTTTGTTTTCCGAACAACGTGCGCGTAGGTACTTTTATTTTTGTCAGAAATCTCACCAAGTTTCGAAGCACTTCACGAACTTTAATCGTTTTCGTGACAGGGCCAACAACTGTACCGGAGTTTGTGAGCGCTGTCAGGGAAATCGTCATGTTTCCAGCTGTCGAATAGCTATGTGATATTACCTGAAACAATACAAGGATTCGAACCGAATTAACCTGACCGGGTGTAGCTTTGGGCATAAATGTCATTGGGAAGAAAAATAAAGGAGCTCAGCTTGCTCCGGGTCCTAAGATCGCCGTAATCTTTGGCGATCTTGGGATTTTTTCTATATTTCATGTTGCGATCTTGGGCAATCTTAAAATCCTTATAAGCAACTGTTTTAATTTTTCAACATTGATAGATAAACACGGCTTTTATGAAAAACAGCACCTTTACTAATAAAACCACCGTGTTAAAATAAAAAAGTATCTATCTATCTATCTAGCTAAAAGTACCAACTTTACTTCAAGATATGACAAAACAGCTTGGGGAGCTGGTAGTTGATGCGGGTTAGGCCAAGATTATGGAATAAAACAACAAGGCAAGGATTCCGTACTAGTACCACTTTAATAGAGATGACTTATAAATAACAATTGAAATAAAAATGTCACATGGCCCCATTGTGTGCACATATCATTCAACTAAAGTTACTATTCCAGGAAACATATGAATGTAATTCAATTTTATTTCAAATGTTTTCCTACCTTGAGACGATCAGTAAACTGAAGTGACGTCTCATCGCCGAAATCAAAAGCGTATTGCACGAATGTGATCCCAGGGTGTTCATTCACGGTCAGATTCACCATTTGATTAACCCGTAGTTTCTCGCTCGTCGCGTTAAATGACAAATTCCCTGGTTTTATCAGGAGAGATACTGACAATAAGAAGCAATTAGAAGTGTGAGTACGGATGTGCAATGATGTCAAACAATGCGTCCAACTTAAAACAAACTCTATAAAAAATTAAAAAAATAACTGTCAATCATACCGAATCGTTTTTAGTTAACCTTATCGGAACGCCAATGTATATTCTATGTTTTGCACTCTGCCAATGTCAATGTGCGTGGGGGAGAGGGAGAAGGAGGAGGATAAAGCAAATATTTGCACCAAAGACTCACGAACGCATGGGTAACCTATTTGTGATGATAAAAATAGATTTCAATATACATTCAAAAATGGCGACTTTTTGTTCCATTGGCACTTGTTGCCTCACTCTCATGAAATTAGGCTTTTGTTTTTGAGCTTGAGTGAATATAAAACAAAAGAATAATTTCATGAGAGACATCAAGAGCCAGTCAGCCATTTTAGAAAAGGTCATGGCTAAAAGGGATAACTCAGAAGGACCTGATTAATAATTCATAGGACAAACAATAGAACGAAGCTACATTGCATAACATGGCATATGCTTCGTTCTACCGTGAAGCCTATGAATTATTAATCAGGTCCTTCTGAGTCATCCCTTTTAGCCATGACCTTTAGAAAAGGTTTCTAAAACTCATGAATAGTCAATCAGGCAAACACAATGGAAATCAGGACCATAAAGGCCGTTTGTATACCCCAATAGAAATTAGCATTTTGGGGAGTCCATGAATATTTTCAGGGAACAACTGTTCTGATTGGTTGCCATATCAAAATGGTGCTCAATCAGCCAGAAACGATATAGAACTGCTGCGCACTGAACGGAATCTGATAAAGAACTCCGGTGACGTCAGAGTTCTATATCAGATCCAGTTCAGTGAGCACAGTTCTCTATCAAGTTTGGCTCACTGAGCATCAGTAATGATAGGACAACTCACCAGAACAGCATGTTTCCCCGATAAAATATTCATGGAGACCCCATCTCTTACAAACGCCCTGTGGTCATGATTTCCACCTTTTCCCGTAACCTACGAAAAAAGAACGCATGTTAGAAATGAATACGTGCATTTTGTAAAACGATAGTTCATTTATCACATTTATTAATTTTCGGTGGCCATGTAATGATTTAAACATCCAACAACGACTCGGGCAGTGCCGACCACCCTTCTGTGAAAATTTCGTGAAACGAGCCAAAACGGACATCTTTGATAATTTCTGGGAAATACTTGGTTTGAATTGGGCCCGTCCAAGTTACTCTACTTGGCGAGTCCGTACGAACCGCACTGCTTTGTTAAACGAGAATGAACGGGCAAATTGCATATGATGCATCACGCGCATGACAAAGAAAATTTTGTCAAAGAAATTTAAATCATAAACTGAATAAAATACAATAGGAAACACTGCCCCCGAAACTTATCACATAGCCCTTTCTTTACAAAAGCCAACCAGAAAGCCCTAGCATTATTTCGGTCGAAGACCGCATACTAATCTGATCAGGGTCGCATCCCGTGATTCGCCACACTTCCGAGGCGATCCCGAATGTCGAATGAGTCCGAAAGGAGATTGCGGCTTAGGCCTAGTTTATACGTCGTATTTCGGACGAATTTAATTATCGCAATTAAATTCGTCTGAAATGCGACGTATAAAACGAACCTAAAAAGGTCGAAATTTAAATTCGTCCAAGACGTTGTATACGTCGACCCCGGACGTATACAACGTCTGAAGTATGTCTTCGTTTTATTTTATTCGTCGTATAAAACGAACCTCCATTTTATACGTCGCACAGACGAATTTAATTGATCAATTAAATTCGTCTAATTAAATGCGACGTATGAACTAGGCCTTAGTCCCGCTCGGTCACCTGGATTTTGGACTGACTATGTGATTTTGCCTCGTATTCATGCCAAGAGCGGCCGAGGTGGAATGGTAATGAAACTGTCTCGATCTCACGAACGGAGGTGGAATGGTAATGAAACTAGCCTCGATCTCATACGGACAGGGAGAGATATGGTAACTAGCGCATGTCACACGAAAAGAAACGACGGCTACAATATTGCAGGCTCAACCAAAAGTGTTCCATTTCGTTGTAAACAAGAACCCTGCCGGGTTTTACAGAGAATTTTGCAGTCGATCGCGACGCAGATACGACGAATAGAAGAAAGCGAACTTCATATCACAGTTTTTATTCGGCAAGATGGCCTTCGGATCTCACTACCTCAGAATATTACCCGGTTGGGGGCCTTTGGAACTCGCTAACAATTCCCAGTTATTTGGCTGTTGGCCTTTCCATGGTCTCGCTACAATTAATCCCTGTTCAACTTGAAAAGCTACCCTCCATCACTCCAGGTATCCCGACACTCGATGTTTTTATATTGAAATAAAACAGGTCTAGTTGTAACAGCATTTTCACCAGTAATAGGCTCTGGACTTGCCCGTGAAATATCTGTACATTTTCGTCTTCAGTCATGATATACTCGCTTCGACCGCAATTTAGTGATCTATGATTATTCTAGTTATAGGTATCGCTAATACATTCATTTCTTGTCTATGACATTTGAACGACATTTCTTTGCTCATCATTATTATAGGTAAATAAGTGACAGCTATTCCAAAGGGAATAGGCCATGGCCATTTGCACTAACTGGGTCACGTGACCCAAATCCCATACAATCTGAATAAAATCAGGAAAATTAAACTCGCTGCCATTTGCTCAAGGTTAGCGATTTTAAGCTGAAACTTGAGTTTCTGACTAATATCAATTGGTTCTTTGTATTTCTGGAATTGATTTTGACAAAACATCTCGTTAAGAGCTAGTTGGGGTCACGTGACCCAGTTAGTGCAAATGACCTATTCTTCTCTTTTTGAAAGTCATGTAATTATGAAAAGACCTTTTGTCCCAACACAGAAGATATGTCAATTATTCGGAACGCCTCTCTAAATACAATATTCGTAATGAAAAGCTCTCATTGTCAATCTTTTGTTTGCCATTTCAAAATAGCTAAACAATACAACTTGAAGCCAGTCTATATCAGATTTCTTATTCTCGATTTCAATAAAGTAGTTCTCACAAATTTATTTCCTTTTTTAACTAGCTTGGAATTATGAATTATTACTGGCAACCGTTTTAGAAGTAGTTTACAAAACTCGCTGTCGTGTTTTATCGCCAGATAGAAACACTCGGCTTCGCCTCGTGTTTCTATCTGCCGATAAAACACTCCAGCTCGTTTTGTAAACATTACGTATAGATCTCCAGTTAATTACTGGAACGAGGATGACGAGAACAACAAGACACATGCCTTACCTTCCACTAAGACTAATGCCTCCTGTAATGGCCAAATAACAAGAAATACAATGAGAACCTGCAAAAAAAGGTGTACATTAATTTGGAGTTACTATTCGTGTTTGAGTTTCGACCACATCTCACAACAAAAACAGCATTTCTATCTCACGACAAAAATAGTATTTCTGATACCTAGATATTCATTGGGCTGCCAGTGAAGCAAACTTGAAAAAAAGACAGTTGCTCCACAAAGGTTAATATGAGTCGCCTTATTCGATCGGGCCCGTAGCTCGCATTCTTGGAGGGGGGTTCGTTGTCCTCAGTTTTTCAGAAAACAAAACCCTGTATAAACCAAATTTAAAGCATTTTACCGTGCCTGTTGTGTGACCAAAAACCCGATTTTTCTGGCCCAAAGGGGGTTCGAACCCCCTCCCCTCCCTCCTACGGGCCTGTTATTCAAGCTGATCACGTCCCACGATGCGCAAAGGTTTGTGTTTTTTTCTTCCTTTTTTCTACTGATATTTTTAACCGTGTGGAAATAAAGAGTGCTTATGTCTATGTCTAAACGTTCCTAGGTCCAGAGAAAGATTTTCGCAGTCTGTGGAGGCAAAAACTGAATTATTTTCGTGCAAATCAAACCCAGTTTACATTTGATATCTGGCATGTTTTTCTGACGAAAAAGTTAGTTTATTATATAAACACCAATGAAATACCAGGTGATCTCCCGCGCGAAAACTTGATATCTTCACACGTGAAAATATCATGTTATTTTCACATGTGAAAATATCACACTTGCCTTTGCTGAATGCTCGATTTTTAAGCTTAACTCAAATAAAATTTGAATTTGGTATTTCATTGATGTTTATATAATAAACAGAACATTACATGACCGCTTGGAGATACGAATTTTATCTTCTCGTGTTAATTTTCAACACTCGAAGATAAAATTCGTATCTCCGCGCGGCCATGTAATATCCTCTATTTATGTTCACTTGCAATATTTTTTCAAATCTGTTTGGAACGCTTGGCTATGTAACAATCATTCTTTATATTGGCTTATTTGAGAGCAAAAAAAAAGCTGGCAGTTGACCAAATTTGTTCATTTTTTTTTTATCGGAAAAGTTAAGATCGAACTTTGCACTTTACAAGGTTATCCTTAGCTCCTAATCTTCATAAGACATGGAAGTCTATTTTTGGCTTTTAATATCTACGTGACGACAATAATTATCAATAATGCATTACTACTATGACGTTTTGTTTAGGCTAAGAGCTTTATTCTTTCAGTAATTTGACACTTTAGTTTGATAAAATCAATAGTTTCCATCCAGGATGTTAGTCTTCTTTTAATTAAGAACACAACTTTAGTGACAAAAACACTTATATGAAGAAATATGAAGAAACTTAGTGCGTCGGTTTCTAAATTGTTGAAACAGCGCAAATAAACGGCAAAAGTTAACTAATAAGTTAAACGGAAAAGACAAATTCTAATGTGAAGAATTCAACATTAACTATTAATCATCGTGCCTTTCGATAACTCCTTATTGTTAAGTGGCAAATTTAGTCATTAAATATTTTTTCTTTTTAAAAATTTCGTTTTGAAATACTGCCAATAGTATCCACTTTCCTTCTAGCATCCAGAAAATATAAATACCGTCAATAGAAATGCTTGCCACTAAAAAAATTACTTTGTTTTAACTCGAATTTTAGAGTAGCTTGTAACCGCTGATATACAGCTAGTATTTTCGAATATCGCACATCTGCAGCACATTAAGAATCCCAACTGGCCGGTAGACAAACCAAGTCGGCTATGTACAAAGAATAGTCGAGGAGCCAGAGCTCGTAACTCGATGACCCGAGTTTGAGACCCAGGACGGCGCTCTGACCACTCGGCCGTTGAAGTCTTTGAAATAAACAACTAAAATGTTGCAACCGCCAATGGCGAAACACATTCATAGAAAATCTTAATTAGCATGAAGTCGTCGACGGGCTGTGTATGGGGTTACCTAACTAGGTACAAAAGACAAGATATACGGGCCATTGACAAAACTAGGGGGGTGGGGGAGTAACGAGAAACCAATATTCTGACAATGCAACCACCAATTCACACAGACTGATAGTCCGTTTGCCAGATGTAAAGTTTATGTGAAAATCGGCATAGAACCTGACGTTTGAAACAGTTATTTTAGGCATCCGAATGGTTAATATATGATTCATTAAGTTAAGATATATCCACAGTTCCACGAGTGTATTAGACTACATCGAACATTCCTCTCCATGTTCTCAAATTAAGTTTTTTTATTCATTTCATTTAACTTCTAACAGGAGGAGTTCCTTTAAGGAGATGCCAAGAAAAGTCAATAAAGTGAGCCAATTATTGCAAGAAACAGATAAAGTTTCAATTAATAATATCCTCGAAAAAACTCCCTTGTATCATGCCACGGACAGCCAAGTATTCTGCCTCATTTTTCGAAGTCATACTTTCGCTCCCTAAAAAAAAACATTTTTTTTTTTATTTCTTCGTTCTTACTTTCCTTGATAGTACAATTTCATTTTCCTAATTAATTGACTGTGTGTTAATGCCTTCACGTCCAAAATGTCATGTTTGATAATATTTTAAATATATTTGACAACTTCAAACATTTCATTAACGACCACAATTTATTCCTTTAGACATAAAAGAACATGTAACAATCTTCCTCATTTTCTTAGTTCTTTTTTTTGTATTTCCATGTTTTATTTCACTGATCAAGACCCCGTCACAATCATCGCTGTAGACGAAAAAATATGATTACTTTGTCAAAGTTTGGGAGCTAAAGCCAGCAACTTCCGTTCGTCGATTCATTTCAAGGATTACTTTTTTTGTTAGAAAGGAATTTCACTGAGAGTTGAGAACATTTTCATAAGCACTGCATCGTGTTAATTGCTTGGACGTTTTTGTTCACATTTGTTGGCGGCACCCAAGCATCTAATCAGTTTTCCTGGAAGTCATGAACTTGTGTAAAACTTCATTTTCCATTGTCTAAAGGTCCATTTACAAGATGTTCGACCACTCACCTTTGTACAGAATCCAGTAAAGTACATCACATCTCGGAATCTTTGTTCTTTCATTTTTACTGACTGTCAAATCCTAAGGCACCATGGTTCTACAACAAGGGACAAAACATAACGAAGAAGAACATGACTTGAATGCTATAATGTTGTATTTCTCGTCAACTCAAGAAGCGCTCTTTGCCTAACTCCTGATGAGTTTCACCGTGTATAAATAAAGGTACGTACTCTCAGGTATTTCACCTGCACTGTTAAGCACTCCCGACACGTTCCGGGTTCCACTAACCTTAGTATCGGTTCATATTCCTGTTGCAGGTGGCGCATTATGTCATTAGCGATACTATTGTTATTCATTTAGAATACTTTTAATAGGCAACCAAGAGGTGGTAGTATGAAGGGAAAATTAATCAACTACATTATTGTTGCTCTGAATATATGAACTGAGCGGACATGATAAGGTTACAGTTGTTTTCACAATACTTTTCCGCGCCACGTTGCGAAGTTGGTTCCTGTGTTGTTAATCCCAACTATGTTACCAAGTTCGCAACCAAGTTCACATAACTAAGTTCGTAACTTCGCATCTAAGTTGGCGGGAAATTTTGTGTAGAAAACTCAAGGGTTACCTGCTTGGGCTTCTTTGGTAGTGATCTGTGAGTATTGGAAGGATTTGTGTGCATTTTATCTGTATATTTTCCATTTGAGCTGCCAATTCATTTTACGAAGTTAGTTAGAAACTTGTTCAGGTTGCGAACTTAGGAACCTAGCTGGGAACACAGGAACAAACTTCGTAACCTGGCGCGGAAAAGTATTGTGAAAACAACTGTAATCAAGCACATAAAGCTGTCTGGAATAAAAATACTCTCTTGTGTGTTGTTTGGTCTTCACTTCAGTGACGGAAATTTGATAATATATAAAAGCGGAGCTCCTGGTTATAAATTTTTCTGTGTGAATGAAAGGGATTCCCATGTGTACATGGTTTACATGGTTGCTTTAGAGTCTTCCCTTCACGAGATATTGATTTTTTCAAGTATAGATGACGTCATCGATGGCGTCACATCACATGACCACTTCATTTCGCTCATCTGGTGACCTGGATTACATTACCCAAGTTTGGTTGGTTTAGAGTCTTTCTTTCATGAGATATTCATTTTTCAAACATAGATGACGTCATCGCTGATGTCATATCACGTGACCACTTCATTTTGCTCAGCTGGTGACCTAGACTACACTACCAAAGTTTTGTTGTCTTAGAGTCTTCCCTTCACGAGATATTGATTTTTCAAGCATAGATGACGTCATCGATGACGTCATATCACGTGCCACCTCATTTTGCTCATCTGGTGACCTAGACTACAGTACCAAAGTTTGGTTGTTTTAGAGTCTTCCCTTCACGAGATATTGATTTTTTCAAGCATAGATGACGTCATCGATGACGTCACATCACGTGACCACTTCATTTCGCTTATCTGGTGACCTGGATTACATTACCCAAGTTTGGTTGGTTTAGAGTCTTTCTTTCATGAGATATTCATTTTTCAAGCGTAGATGACGTCATCGATGACGTCACATCACGTGACCACCTCATTTCGCTCATATGGTGGCCTAGACTATATTACCCAAGTTTTGTTGTCTTAGAGTCTTCCCTTCACGAGATATTGATTTTTCAAGCATAGATGACGTCATCGATGACGTCACATCACGTGACCACCTGATTTTGCTCATCTGGTGGCCTAGACTACACTACCCAAGTAGTTTTGTTGTCTTAGTCTTCCCTTCACGAGATATTGATTTTTCAAGCATAGATGACGTCACATCACGTGTCCGTGTTACAGCACCCCCCTTGTTGCATAGACAAAATATCCCAAGTATGGTTGTCTTAGCATGTTCCCTTGAGTAGATATAATTTTTTCTTTGCATACCACAGGGTTCCCATGTGTACACGGATGGACAGACGACGGACGGAGACGGACGGCGTACGCTATAGGTTTAATACCAGAAAAATAAAGAAAAAATCATCTCCCGAAGGGTAGCTTCTATAGAAGCCAAACTTGGACAAAGTTTCAAAGACCATAAGAGGAACTCTACACCAAAGTCACGTGCCCTTACGTCATCAATGACGTCATCAAAATGATCCATAATGCCCGTGACGTTCAAAAATCAACTCGATAGTATACTATACGTTTTTCCCTTAGGTATGGTGCTCCGCTTGCGCATTTTCAGGCGCTTAAAGTATATAATATCTCACAATATATAATACCTTTAATCTGCTTGAACGAAGGGGCCGTTTGTGACGCCCCTATTTCAAGAGGGTGGTCACTTAGTCGCAGTTTCAACATATATAAATAGCTATTTGTTTGGTGCCTTGCCGGTACAACAGCAGGCGCTGCAAGCGATTGCAAGTTACAGCACAAAAGCTACACACGAGGTCAGATTCCCTTGTTCATCGGTCCGGCAGCAGAAGTGGTTGCACACGCAACAGAAAATGGTCGGAACGGTAATTGAAGAACAAAAAAGTACGAAAACGTAACAAACAACCTTTTGGGGGTCAATAAATTTTTGATGGTAATCACCATAGATCTACAGGAAATGCAATTCATCCGTTTGGGATAAAAAGTATTAATCCCGCCATTTACTTGCATAATAAATAATTTGTATGTTCATTTGCAAAAAAAAAAGGTAAAACACCCCTGCATTTCTTTATTACACTTTCAATGGATCTTGAAAACAGCCACTAGCGCATGCGCGATATTTGATACAAAGCCCCGCGCCATTCTAGTACCCAGAGCTCCCCGGCTCGTCTGCTCGCAGGGGAGGCTCTGGTGACATCCATTTGAGGGCCGTCGCTGATTGGCTGATTTTGAGCGTTGGAGCATGCGCTGAAAGGTCTTTCTCTCAGCGGCTCTGTATCAAATCTCGCGCATGCGTCAGTGGCTGACACCAGAGCCTCCCCCGCGAGGTTACGAGCCGGGGAGCTCTGGGTCCGAGAATGGCCCGCGCCTACCCCGCGAGGCGACGAGCTCGGGGGCTCTGGGTACGAGAACGGCAGTGGCGGAACTCCAGTGTGGCAGCCTCGCTTTGGTGTGTTGCGCACGCAATATCATGAACACCGTTTATCATTCTCGAACCCAGAGCTCCCCGGCTCGTCTCCTCGCGGGGGAGGCTCTGGTGACAGCCACTGACGCATGCGTGAGATTTAATACAGAGCCGTTGAGAGAAAGACCTTTCTGCGCATGCACCAACGTTCAAAACCAGCCAATCAGCAAAGGTCCTCAAATGGATGTCACCAGAGCCTCCCCTGCGAGCAGACGAGCCGGGGAGCTCTGGGTACGAGAATGCGCGCCTACCCCGCGAGGCGACGAGCTCGGGGGCTCTGGGTACGAGAACGGCAGTGACGGCCCTCCAGTGTTTGGCTGCCTCGCTTTGGTGTCATTGCGCGTGCAACATCATGAACACCGTTTATGTGCATTCTCGAACCCAGAGCACCCCGGCTCGTAACATCGCCGAGGAGGCTCTGGTCACAGCCGTTGACGCATGCGCGAGATTTGATACAGAGCCGTTAAGAGAAAGACCTTTAAGCGCATGCCCCAACGTTCAAAATCAGCCAATCAGCGAAGACCCTCGAATGGATGTCCCCAGAGCCTCCCCTGCGGGCAGACGAGCCGGGGAGCTCTGGGTACGAGAATGCATGGTTTATGTGTTATTTTTATCCTTTTTTGCATGTCTCAATCCATTCAACATCCTCGTAACGGAATGATGCCCCGTGGGCAAAAGACTTAGAAAACATTATTACCCACCAGTACAGTGTGATTTAGAAGCTATTGTTCTGGTTTCTCGCTCTGTTGGTGAACTAAAGATTTCGAAATTTTATGCTTCCAACAGGGCTTTGCCTTGGCCCTCTGTACGATCCCAAGATCTTGCCGAAGATTCACGTTTCTGAATCGTAACTTGGTTGTTGGCTGCGGGTTTTATTTGCTTTTTGGACGATTGCTTTCGCGTTTAAATTGCTTATTTTCCTATTACTCAAATACCCCGGTCTAGGATGGTATGTTACCACGACAGAGAAGCCGCTCTTTCTTGTCAAAGAATACCCAACGTGGGAAACTCAAACCCTAAACACACAGGGCATGTTCCTCACTTGTAGAAACAGTTTATTAAGCTGATAAGCTTTTACCAGAATCAGGAGTGATGAGGCAATTACTCACGCTGAGATTGTTTGTCATCATGAAAATCGAAAGTTAATCTTTACAATTTTCATTGGCAAGCACTGGAATGCTTCTTATTTTATCTTTTAGTTCTTCCACAGTAGAATGCCACACAGGTCAGGAGTTAAGAAAATATAGGCTTATATAAATCTAGAGTTTTCGCGCATCTCACCTTACTAGGGCATCTCACCTTAATACGCCAAAAGGATCTAGACTTACTAGCAAAATAAAACCACTAACTATCAATATCTTGCCGAAACATCATGATGATTGTTGTTTCGGAACTACGAAACAATGCCAGTATGAAAACATGAAAAAGCGAGAATGTGTTCTTCAAAATACACTTTCAATTTTCCTTTCACTATGAGTAACACCTTTCTGCGAGTTCATCTTCCTAGCAAAACTCGAAATGTTTGTACTGGAGAATTCTTCTAATAATATAATTTGCCCGTTAATTATATTACCTCAATAATGTATCCTTAGCCATTCTGTCGTTTGTCCCGAAACCGTCCCATCCTTTGCAACTAAGTTCGCATTTTTTCTCAAGAAATAAACAAATTGCCCATTGTTGTGATGCAGAGTAAGTCTTGAAGTTCGTGGATCAAAACGTATACCTTTAAAAAGCTTAAAAAGTCAGAAAGATTGGTTTAATTACTCAGCACTATTTCCAGCTGTCAAGGGGTAAAAACAATAAGGCCGTTATGTTACAACTAATTGGTCTTGGTGTCTCCTGGTTACCTATGTAGCAATACCCAGGATGCAGAGCTCAATTCTTTTAAGAGCCTGTGTCAGCCGCCATTTTGACAGCATAGCAACATACCAAGTCGGAGAAAGCATCCATTTCCATCGGCTGATTTAGAGAATATAGAACAATATTCTCGATTGAATTTGGTAAATCAAATCTGAAACTTTGTTTTTAGATGTTTATTAAGAGATTTCTACACGTAATACGTCTTCAAATATCAAACGAAAACAATAACAAAGTAGTGGCTGACAAGGGCTCTTTATTAAATTTCGGTTTGCTTACGTTTTGTAAACGTCAGAACATTGTTCCAATACACCACACATCAATGCCAATGAAGCATCTCACGAACCCATCAACAGAAGGCTCCATCTTCTCCACTAGGTCTAGCACAGGAGAAGAAGAGTTCTATTTTAATTTTAAGACTGTGGATTTTGAATTTTTAAGCAGGAAATAGGTGCAATGTGAAGGCGGCGCTGATGTCAGCCATCTTACCTATGAGGGGAGGGGGGGACATAATGGAGGTGGGAGATTGGGGAGGGGGGGGGGGGGGGAGGTGATGGACATGGTAAGAGGGTCCTCAATAGGTCAGTGGCGGATCCAGAAATTTGGGAAGGGAAGAGCACACGACCGAAGGAGGGTTCATCGTTATATATAAGATATAACAAAATAAAAAGTTAAGATCTGAAATGCTCATACTTTTCTTATAAAATTCATTCTTCGAAGGGGGGGATCTCCAGCCCCCCTGGCCCCTTCCCCAGATCCGCCAGTGATAGGACCCCCAGTTCCCCAAATTCCGCAATAATAAATACGACCCCGAGATCCTCAAATCCCGCTATAATAGTCAGGTTGCAACTGGCCGTTGAAGCGCGCAATACAATGTGATTGCTCGAGGGACCGAAAGTAACCCGTTTAAATAGGTGTATATAAAAATCTGGCAGTGAAACTTACAAGCAAAATATTTACCCTTCCTGCTATGAAACACATGGCAAAAACATGTTAACAAGAACATGAGTGGCGAATGTTTTGACGATACATTTTTGTCGTCGAAATTGTTGGCTTTTGAAAGTTGGTTGTGCCAGGAAAGTCTAACTGGTTGTGATCTAATTCTAGATTTAAGAATGAGGTAATAAAAACGTAATTTTAGTTAAACAATTTGCTACATCTGAGCATCCTCTTAGTTATGATGCTACCTAAGAAACTGGGTCACTTCATTTCGCAGCGCGCGATTTTGGCGATGTTATGACGTTTTGTTCATATTTCACCGTGATGCAGGTGCGAGTTTGGCAGATCAACAAACGAACTGACAAATATCGGAGGGCAAAATAGACGCGCAATGTGACGTCGCCAATCACATTAGAATCGCACGTCGAATCGTGAATGAAATAACAGTGTGAACGGGCCAATGTGGTGTAGGTTAAATTGTTAGGTGTATCTGAAGGCTCCTCCACTTCGAAATGTGAGGCTCGCGCCTCGCGCAAAAGGCTGGGGGGTTCATTCAGTTCATCTTCTAAATGTCAGAAGATTCCAAATTTAGGGAAAATAGGAATAAAGTACGTGTGGAAAATAGGAAAAGAGTAACTTGAGATTCTCATAACAATTGAATCCAGGATGGGGGAAGGGAGCTTTTATTCAGTGTAGCATAGAGCGAATTTCCCAAACGTGAGAGAGGTATAGGCAAACTGCCAGATCAATAAAATCTACTTTAGACCTCGATGCGAACCAAGCGTTTAGTCCCGAGTTGGCTAAATCAGACGATATGCTAAATAATCGAGCGTCTTCCTTGAACAGGTGTAGAAGGGAGGCAGACGGAACCTCGGTTTATTGTCTCATCCGAAAGACTAAAGAAACACAGTAGAACTAAGTTCAACTCTCGATCACGACTCGAACAGAAAGACAAATTCCTCCTCCGCCTCAGCCGGGAATCGATCCTGAACCACAGCGGTTAGACGCAGGGCCTTAACATTAAGCCAACCGTGCTTCCATAAGCTGCCAACGAGACTCACTGCACAGAGCAGTTCACGAAAATTCTGAACTGGGGCAGGTGTGACACCTGAACATGGCGCGTTGAAAGATGTTGACTGATATGTTGCACTACAAAAGCTTTTGTACAGTCCTTACTTCGTCACCTATCTAGAATTGCAAATGAGGTGTGTATTCCACTAACGCGAGAAAAGCACTTAAATCACACGGAGAAGCTGATTTATTATTAATTGTGAAACCTTAAATCTGAGGGCCTTTGAAGCGTCACGTGCATTTCAGGCGCGGATCCAGGGGGGGGGGGGGGGGGGGGGGGGGGTGCAAATCGGGTGCAAATGACCCCCCACCCCCTCTCCAAACGAACCGATTTTGGGGGGATCGGTTCGCTAAAGACCTTTTGTCATTTTAGAGTGGTTCTTTTCTTTTATGTGACCCAATGTATACCAGTATATTAAATTCATGATGTAGCAACCACGATTTCGCCTCGTGAGAGGGCCACGGACAACAGAGAAGGATTGATATAGAAAGTTTCCTCATACGTTGCACTTCATCAGCAAAAATGAAACCCCCCCCCCCACCCCCCCCCCCCCCCCCCCCCCCCTCTTAAAATCCTGGATCCGCCACTGCGTTTCTTCTATCATGAAATACAAAGTTCCGATGAATTGTTGAGCAGAAAGTTGACCAGGATGACGGTTCTGTTTGTAACTCATCACGTGTTTCATCCTCGCCCAGCTGCCGCATGGTTCAGCACGAAAGCTGTGATGAAATTCATGACTATTTCGTAAAGTTTCAAACTGTTTCCAAACTAAATGTTAAAATTGAAGGACCATATCATCTGACTTCATCGTGACACATACGTCCACATACCATCTTTAAAGGTGAATCTGCCCACCAATATATTTTAATATCAAAATGTTTACAAATATTTCAATAACAACACCTATAAACCCTCTCTATTTATAATAAGCTTTCATGTAGTGGCGGTCAAAAGTGCTTGCATTTGTCGCTGTTTTTGTCAATATTTAGACGAGTTCTTTGAACCGGAAATCCTAGAATCCTGGTCTGCCAAATATGGATTCCTCAGAGCCTTTGGCCTGTCGCCTTTCCTTCATTTGGCCAGACGACCAAATGTTCTGGAAACGAGACTGATTATTAGATATGTTCTTTCCACACGTGTAGTTAAAATTTGGCTCTTAGGAATTTTTCCACTCGCGTCCGTAGTCATTTCACACTAGAATGACCGCATCGCCCTTCCAAGACGAACATTTCGGGGGTCCAGGAAGTACCAAATGGGTGCGCATTGTATTTATAGTGTGTATTAGGATCGACGATAACAATTCTTCTTTGCAATTAGATAGATAGCAACAGCTCAATGTTTGCGGAGAGTATGCATTACGTTTAGTATCGTTCACGCGAAAATTCATCATGACCTCAAACAATCTCCGACAGCGACATTTTTCGACATTGTTGACCATGCGCATTAACAAAAAACTTAAGTTCTTAGTCAGATCTAGTGCATGCGCATTCAAGTGGTTTCTGAACTTGCGAAGCCAATCCCCGAAATAAGCTTACATACAAAAATATGAAAATACATTTGCAGTCGGTATACTTTATGATTGTATGGCAACCACTACTTCGGGTGAAATGGCGCACGCTGATTGGCTGTTTACGGCCGCAGTCGTTACAACGTTTTTCCGGACCAACGAATCCGATGTGACAAGAAACAAAAAATGTTCCCCGCAGCAAATTTATCGATACTATACGAAATGGAGCATTCAGAAAATGACTTTACTAGCCAGATTAGGATGATGTAAAAGTAAAAAAAAATAAAAAAAAACGTCGGAAGCAAAACATTACAAAATCTACGCTCTCAAAACATAAATTCAATGTTTTCTTGAGTTCCTTTGGATATAAAACAAAAAAGAAAATGTTATTCTTTCTTACCATGCTGGGGGCGGTAGACTACTGCTGAGTGAATGATAACAAGTTAGTCGAGTGGCTCATCCTTCTTTCTGTTTATCGTCGATTTTCTCCCAAATCACAAGTCAATCCATCATATTTTTCCCGTACATAGATGATTTCTCTTTTGAACCATGGCTATTAATTTGATATTCGAGCTTCGAAATTCTGGAAATCATCACTTTCCTAGCTGAAAATTACTGCTCTTCCGATTTACGTTCATTGCAGCCATAATAACAGCCACAGCAGAGAAACTATCAGCACATTTGCAAGCAAGTCCATTCACTTCGCAGATTCTATAACATTTCATAGCAAAGCTGTCTTTTCTTTCAAGATATACTTAAATTTCCCCACAAAATACGAGCATCTCTTGCCTTCGATTTGTACTTGATTTGAAGCTTTGCATAAAGAGTCTGCCGCGCGTGCACATTGTTTGGCGGGGGAAAAACAGAGAACCATGCGTGAGTTTGTTTAGCGCGATTTTCGGGAGGTGCATATAATAAATAACTTATTAACCTCAATGGTTCGGTCGTCACAGGGAAATCTCAGACCTCGGCCAATTTTGTATCAACATTAAGGCCTCATTCTGAGATTTTCGTATAATGACCTCACACTTGGTAAATAACTCTAACTTATGCATTCATCAAATCGTCCTCGTCATCGTCATCAACATCATCACCACACACTACCAGCAGCTTAAGGTTACGTACTACCTTCGTGGTAATTTTCGTTAAAATGCCATAATTTTGCGAAAAAAAGTCGCATCTTGGCAAGTGATACCTCATTTTAAAGCGTACTTCTTCTCCTCGACTATGAGGAATATTCTTCAATTAAGGAGTTAAGGAATTAAGGAAACTCAAGGAGTTTCCTTTCCGACGCATCGGGTCAAGTTTGGAGAGCTCTACACACGCGGATTCACGACGCTTTGATGTGTTCTAAAAAACTGTGTTGGGGATTTTTGAAATTTTAAAAAGAGCGGATTTTAGAGCCAATATAAGCTTTAAAATGAGGTATCATTTGTAAAGATACGACCATTTTTCGTGACGTTATGCCATTTTAACTAAAAGGTCAGAAAGGTACCCCGAAGGTAGTCCGTAACCTTAAGTATCCGATATACTGTCATTAGTCATTGCCCCTGTCAGTGTAACCTCAATAAATTTTTCATACAAAATCTAGGGCTTCACTCTGGTTCGACGTGTAAAGAAGACCTCTGACTAGAGCGCTAATCATGTGGCCCCCTAAAATATATTAACAAGCCTCCACGTTTGATAACATACTAAACGTCTTGTGAACGTATATTAGTACGCACGGCATATTAGTCACTTCCTAAGGAGGCCATCTAACAAGTTTAATTCTTTATTCTGATGATGTCTACGACAGAGACGAAACGCGTCAGTATTAAAATACAATATATTTTTACAACTTTTTATTGTCTCTCCTTTGCTGCTCACTAGTCACTGTTAAAAAACAATAAATAAAATGAACTTTACATGCAAAATCGTCTAATGTTTTAGGGCTTACTCTTCACTCTTTTGCGACTTGTAAATACCTCTGACTAACAAGCCATCCATTTGGGGAAGCGCATGATCCCGATAGAATTTGGAACAGTCTCCAAATCTCGACGTGTCGAATTTTTAATGGGGTAATTTTCGAGACTATACATTCGTGGACAAAGACATAAATAGAATGGAATTGCACTTAGTTACGCCCATCTGTTTGTGCAATTATTTCAAGTTGTGTGTTTCGCCGTAGGTAATCCTTGAAGTCTGGGATTTACTATTTGCTACCCCAAGTTCTCTGAAAACGATGTGTCTATTATTAAAAGCAATCCAGAAAAAATACTGTTTGCACAATTTAAGAGTTAATAACGTATGATTGAAAACTTCAAGTTTCATTTGGGACAGGAGTTATCACTTTTGCGCATGCTCATTACTAAACAAACTACAAAAAAATCTTCATGAATTTTCATTAATACTTCATCGAGAATTCTTTGTTTTTCAAAACTTTCAAAACCTTTCTATAAATTTGCCCAGTATAAAACAGATACTTGACGCTTATCGCGCGTGAATGGTGTTAAGATAAAAGAATGTAATGCGGCATGCTTCAAAAAGGTGTCTAAAAAGGTGATATAAATATCGTTTCTTTGCTCTTGTGCAGTATATAGTAAATAGCTGACAAGTTTACTTTGTACAAACCTACCGGGACATTGCGCTCTTCTAGTATGCTCTTTCGAAAGGTGCCTAATAACCGTCTGAGACGAATTCCCACGTTTTCAGGCCTTTCAGGGACCTTTTCAACTGAGGACGTTTAAAAAATGTAATGACTTTTCATAATGAAAAATGCGGGTTTTCACGCATTATAAGAACAATATTCCTTTGTTTCAAAGATAACACGTTGATAGTTTTATTTTTTTGCAATATACACACTCAAAATATTGTAAATCTTTCTTCAGGAAAATATTTCCATGACTTTGATGGGTTTTTGTAAAAATTCCATGACTTTCCAGCTCTGGAAAAGGACAGTTTAAAATACGTGACTTTCCAGGTTTTTAATGACCCTTGGGAACCCTGTGAAAACGTATAGACTCAGGTCTTTTTCAGTGAATGTGCCCAAGCTATGGAACGCATTGCCCTATGCAAGGCGATCACGATCTCTGGAAATTTTTAAGCGTAAACTGAAGACTTTTCTTTTTGGGCAGGCTTTTATTTGAGCCTTATTTTACATTGTTTGCAAATGTTAGTTTTCTTCTTATAGTTTGTAAATATTGTCAAGCGCTTTTCGACTCTAGGATTTAAGCTCTATATAGTCTTACGCTGTTATTATTATTATTATGTATTATATAAACTTTAGTGTTTTATCAGGATTTCAGCCACTGAGAAATATCGTAATTCGCACGTGTGAAAAATTACGTTAATGCCCACTGTAGCGAACATTTTCACAAAAACAATTTTCGCAAAAAAGTTTATATAATAAACAGAACACATGGGCGCTTGGAGATATGAAAGTTATCTTCTCGTGTTCAAATTTGACATCTCACTCGTCCGCCGCGCTCACTCGTGAGATATCAAAATTTGAACACTCGAAGATAAAATCATATCCCGCGCACCCATGTATTACTCTCTATTTAATTACAGGTTAGTCATTTGTAAAAACTGATAAAAAAAAGTTTAACCAAAGTATATACACTCGACCTTATATTTTTAAACATAAGCTTCCTCACAGTCCTAAAAACCTCAGGATAATCATTTTCTCGTGAACACTTTTCCTTCCTTCCCGTTTTTTTTTTATATTATAAGAGACAAGTATCGTAAAATCTCTCTGCAATAAACATGCGCACAGTCCCAGAAAACTATTTCTGCTTATTAAATTCGATGGACATACAAGAAATATTATATCTCTCAAATCCAAAATGCCCAATGTTATCAATAAATAATGAGCAAAAAGATGATTCAAGTACTTCAAGGATATGTAAATAGGGCGAGGAATTTACTAATATCTTGCACTGCATTGGTGCTCGATGAATCTAATGTTATGTGATATGAAAAGGTCTTAATTTGAATTCCCCTAAATTATACTGCTGGTGAGTCAGAACGTGGCAGGACTGGTGTGAGATAGCAGGTGCTTTCTTTCAAATCTTTCAAATTTCGAAAGCTACATGTAATACAACCAGCACGATTAGAGTTGGCAAAGCTAGACCCCAACCGAAGAGAAAAGACAGTACGTTTAAAGGAATCGGGTCGTACTTATAATGCCAAGGCTTTCTGATAGTCGAAAACAACTTTCATTGACAAAATAAATCAAAAGCATCTGAAGAAAACGCCCCACAAAAGCAAAGCTATTAGGAATTAGTTTTGTGGGTCAATGTTTGTAGTTTGGTGAAAACAAAACTTATTCTTTCTAGAGGTGTTAATACCTTCGCGCGCCAAACATCGAGAAAATATTCCCTTGACTCACAATGAAGATAGGTATTCTAATTAATAGTCGCTCGGTAATTCGGCTGACTGATGGCTTATAATACAACCAATTACGTTTAAAAGTCTGCTTTGAAACCAAAACAAACGAGGACAGCTGTATCACCAGGATTGTGCCGAAATAAGAAAATGTTTTTGCGCGCGCGCGTCCTTGCACCCGCATGTAATATCCAACATGTGAAGCCCTTCTTTTCCGCCAAACGTTTATCTTAGTTACAACCCTCGATATTTTCTCCGATTTACTAATGCGGGCTGAGTGTTTTTAGAGTAATTGACGTTGTTGTTCTATTCTGTGGCTACTCCGCATTAATTTTGGATGGCCCTCTGTTGTCATTTCGGCCCTGGCATCGTTCCATAGCTTTTCATAACGTCGTAAAGCGTCTAGAGCCGTTTGCAGAATCGCACGAGATCTTCAGAGGTTACAGTAGCTTTGGAAAATATCTGGGTTAACTTCTCAGCTTACATGTGACCTACGGTTGGGATGAAGCCATTGGGTCATAAAGGAACTGTGGGCGCGATAACGCAAAGTGAAAAGCAGACGTGAACCATACACAGGTATGTCCCGTTTCTCATGCTTTTTCCATTTCTGTAATGCCCGAAATCATATCTTTCCAAATTCCATATAGCACATTCCATGCGCCTAGACCGCCGCGGAAAGAGAAACTACTCGAGTAACGAAACCTCGGCATGATTTACGCGACCAAAACAATTTAGCATTGCCTTAAATCAAAAGGATTTATTTGACTTGGAGTCACGTTAATTGCTCGGTTAAATAAAAACAAAAACAGATTGGCCGAAAGGTTTGTTTTACAAATAGGACAAACAGGTTAGCGTTTATTTTAGGCACCCCGGTTAATCGTAATATTCAGGATCGTTGAATTTTGAAGCTAAAAAAAAGTGTATATATATATATTATATTGACTTCAGTTTTTCGTTACGCCTACCAATGTATTTCATAATTAAGCGTGTATGTTAACATGGTCGACACACTATTTTGCTCAGTATCAAAATAAAGGAAACACAGAAGTAACGGCGGATCTTCCAGACAAATTGGATGAAGACCGGAAGGTTGTGTTTAAAAAATAGATTGCATCATATCTTTTCTGTTGATTATATTTAGGTTCCTTGGAATGATTGGTATCTTTTAATCCTTAAAGCATAAGTATATTAAGTCTGAACAAGCTTATCGCAAATATTCCAGTACAAATTAAGTTCGGGGCCTAGATAATTCTCGTCTGACAAAATATTAAATGAAGCAATGGGAGTTGACAGTTCAAACGTGGCATGCAAAGATTTCAAGATAGACTTTTATCAAAGTACTGCCAACAATTTCACAAACTTAAAAACATAATTTTAAAAGAAAGGATTTGATTTTCTTATTTTAGAAAGTTTCATTTTATTTTTTCTAAGAACTACAAAAATGCAGGTTCATTATGTTTAAAAATTACTTTAAAAAATGAGAAAATTTAAGTAAAACAAATGTTCTTGCACATAGAATTGCAGTGACATTGATAGCTATCTGCTCTACCCGTCGAAGGAATTAAGTTCTTCAAATGTTGTCTTAGTTGAATTTTAAGCCGCTTCCAATAAGCCGAAAAATAACAGTGAAATGGTTAATTTAATTTTCACTCGTTGATAACAAAACCTATACCCATCGTCCAAAGATTGGATGGGCCCCAAACTAATTTCCTTAATGCAGCATTGATTGAAATTCACCCCCAAGTTATGGACAGTGTTAAGTTTTATTAGAGTTGCACCTAAAACGGCCAAAAGCTGTGAAATTTACACTTTTTGTCAGCCGTGTTAACCAAATGTATTTAAATAAACTAAAAATACACCGTATAACCACTGTGTATGTTCGTCAAAACTTACATTTTCCCATTTACGTTTGTTCTATTTGAGCTTTTAAAAAGCCAGAGTCTGTTTACTTAACACTCCAACTGGTTCGTGGTTTAGCGGTAAACCAATATTCTGACTAGCAAACGTATGTTTTAACCTAATTAAAATTAAATTTCCGAAATTATAAATATAACTTTCATGAATTGCAAGACGGTGTTTCCGTAGAGTCTAAGAGCAGAAAAAAGCTTCAGTGTTTTTGCTAATTTGCTGTTTGAATATACGAACAAAACTAGCTAATATTTAATTGATAAATTATTTTCATTGAGCTCATATAATTATTTGGCAATAAAATTCTTCAACAAAGTGATCAGGTTATATTTGGAAACTAAATATTGTGTTTGACTCGTTCAAGCTATTTCATTGTTGTTTTTCGCTGGTATAAATTTCATGACACATTAACTACATTGTAATCCACCTCTGACACCATTAATATGTCGTGTACGTTTGAGACACTTGCTCGGGAATTTGTCGATGAAAAAATAAAGTTGGCAACTTTTGAGGATAAGGTGAAAAGTAAGCGAAGATCCCGGCAACAATAACTCGCTTTAATCCTTATATCGAGAGTTCGTTTACAACGGTACCCCGAAAGTTTTAGGATGCAATTTTGCTGCCCCGTGGGGTATCGTGAAATCGGGGTTTTACTGTATTTGAGTTGGCAAAATGCATGTAAAATCAAATACAAATGTTTGTATAGGAAATCATACGACTTCGAGGGTTCCTCAAAAAGTATCAAAATTGCATGAGCCGCAGGCGAGTGCAATTTGAGCTTTTGAAAAACCCTCGAGTGTAAATAAATTGAACGAGAAAAGTCGTACGATTTCGTATTAATAATACACATGAAAACATTTCTAAGGAGTCATTCACAAATCTGCTTACAAACTGAACAAGCCGCACGCATTAATTCCTTGATTGAAATCTGGACCAAAACCTGACAGAATTTGAGCATGAACAAAAACCAGAGTTTCCATAATATAGCTCTATGTTATCAAAATACTTTAGCATTTCAAAAGAAAGTTTGCATTTTGTTAACCATTTTTGCACTTTGTTACTTTTTTCATGTGTATTATTATCCCCGTAACAGTTACCTGAGTACACTCTAACGTTCGATAAAAGTTATGATAGAAAAAATCTCAGCAAAAAATTCCTACAGAACTTGTGATAGGTACGCATTCCAGGACATATGAAAACGCTAATATTTAAAAAAAATCAAGGTTTTTAACAGTATTAGAGTAATTGACTGCACGTAACCCTGTAATTCCATTTTTACTAAGTGTTAACCCCTAAAAATAATGTCCACAACACGAACAGGGGTGAGAAAGCCCGATATAATGGGTCCCTTTTGTGTCATATTTCTTTTAAAAGCAGCACGATCTGAAGGCTATAAATTTGGCAGGGTGAGAGCATCCTACAGTGCGCACGTATCGTGGTACATTATACACTTAATGACTGCTTCCGAGGGAAACAGCGAGTTTTGTTTTCCCGAGAACCTCGATGTTTCCCGAGACGAAGTCGAGTTTCCCTTGGGAGCAGTCATTATAAGTGTATAATGTAGCCCGCGCGGGCTACATTGAGTTTGAACTTTACCACGTGACCATGATAGAACCAATCAGAGCGCGCGTTTTGATCGGATAAACACGAGCTATTTAACAATTATTCCTCGAGCCCGAATGGCCGAATGGGCTATTGACCCAGAGGCCATGAGGGCGACAGGAATAATTGTTTTAGTCAATTTACACTAGTAGGTCAATTTGTGTAGCCAAAAACGTTTTCTGGTCTGGTCATTTGCCATTTTCTGGCTCTCAAATCCGACACTTTACGCTACTAGTAGGCTATAACTTATAGCCTAGTAGTAGCTCATCCAATCACAACGCAGCATTGACAATAGACCATTAGTGTGATTTGACTAAATAATAATAACACCTGTACACACGATTTCAGAAAAACGCTACCTCTTTTAGAGCGGATTTCAGATGAGCGTCGAAAACAAACAAAGAAACGCTAGCCAATCAGGAGTGGAAGCCACTCAACAACAAACCAATCAGGAGGCGAAGTCAGACAAACTTGCGTTTCCGTTGACGTAAGCAATGTCGCCCTTCCCATCATGCAATGAATCGCCGCCACTTTTTGTACCATCAAATTTCTATATCCTCAACAAATAGTTTATCAAGCTTTGTCAGTAAAGGTACAAATCCTTTGCATTACTGATTCCCGAGGCGAAATCAAGTATCAAAGAGAACAAAATAAAACAATAAGCAATTTATCAAAATGGCTTTGACTCTGATCCTCAATAAAACTAGTTTTTGTTCCTGAATGAAATTTTCTTTTGTAAACGCGCGCGACTTTCGCCTGTGATGTTTTCGTGGTCATGTGACTTCCGTTTTTATATTTCCCGATTAACAACATATTATTTCCCTCCCAGACAACTCGCCGGAAACAGTGAAATTGTGTGCCCTTCAACGTGACACACTTTGGACCGATAAAGAATGGTTATTTATCCTAAAAACAGGTGTCCATGATTCTATTTTGGTATACCTACAACAGTTCTAACAACAAGATTTAGCAATAAAAATGACAGACTACTAAAATATCAGTCGTCGTGAGCCACCTTATAAAAGAGCCTTGTCAGCCGCCATTTTGACAGCATAGCAACATACCACGTCCCAGAAAGCATCCATTTCCATCGGCTGATTTAGAGAATATAGAGCAATTTTCTCGACTGAATTTGGTAAATCAAATCTGAAACTTTGGTTTTAGATGTCGATTTAGAGATTTCTACAGGCAATTCGTCTTCTAATATCGAACGAAAACAATAACAAAGGAGTGGCTGACACGGACTCTTTAACACAGCAATGGCGATGGGTATTTACTCAAGGGTCGAAGCTTGAATGCAAATAGTTCTTTCGAGATATATCGAGCGTAGGCAGATCAAAAGCCGGAGATTATATTCAGATGGTTTGGACGGGCACTGGTACAAATTACCTGATTCATAGTTTAATTTCAAATCTTAAATGGAAAAAAGAAAAGAAAAACAGTGGGTGATTTAGGTTCACAATGCTTTTCTCCGGTTGGCTTCATGGACCTATTACAGAGCGGATGGAAACGGATTGCAACACTGGGTTTTTGAAATCTTGCTGGGACGAACAGTTTTCAAAGTTTGAAGTTACATCAAAATTTGTATCAAAAATGGCAGTCTTGCCGATAAACTTACCTACCCTTGCTTACTAGGCTTATATCAAGTGATTAAGTGATTTGGCGATGGTTACATACAAATTAAATTGTATTTGTATTTACGAATTGATCCAAATGACCGTGGCACAGCCCTTTTAATCCATTGAACATTGATCAACTTAGTCATATCAAGATAGCAGTGTCGCCTTTCTAGAGATTCACCGGGCTCCTGTGGTACCTTGTCTACCTTGTTGCCAGGCTCTTGACCGTGAACAACACAGTGGAAAATGCACATAGCATCTTTCCTCGAGTATATTTGAGTTTTGGTTGAGTTTTAAACTTTCTAAGCCAATAGAAATAGTGAAAAACTTACTGGGATTCCAAATATGGTATGCAGATATTTTCTTATCAGGAAGTTGGAGAATGTAGACACTTTTTCAAGGGAACTATCTTGATATGTCTTCAACATGTGAGATTTCCCGAAGTTACTATTTCAGACTTTCAGTGATTTATGGATTAAAAAACGTTAAACATCGATGAAGATGCATTGATAATTATTTACCGGGTTATCATAAAACCTTCTTCGAAACGTTTACAAGTATTGTATCAAATGTGGAATAGGTTTGTCCTAATAACGATTACAAATCAAAGTGAAGATGATTGCCCGCCGCTGAACCATTAGGTCCCGGCGGTAAGCATCTGCACAATGCATTTCATCCATTCTTGAATCACTTCACATTGCGTCAAGACAAGGAAAAGATGTTGTTAAAAACATTCCACAAGAAACACGATATACAATGATACATTTTAGTACAAAGGACACAGCAAGAAATATGATACAAGCAAAAATAGAACAAACGGTATCCTACATGGAGGTTACAGTAGAAATAGTAAACATGTTTCTTTCTTAAAGAAAAAAACGCTAACATTTATGGATTGTATAGAGATTGTTTATAGCAAAGGAACTTAGAGTTTCATCCAAAATATGATGTTATTATGAGAAATTATTATAATCTATTGCTAAAACTACATAAAACAGATTCACTTTGATGGTTTAGCATATCTTCAACACACCGGGTTAACACACTACTTAGCTAAATAGTGCTAGTGACGAATATTTCAACATCTGATATTTTTGATGTGTGTTTATTGGAGTCAGGAACCTGCCGTGATACAAATTTTATCAACATTTTTTACAAAGCTGAACTAATCAATCTTAGGCAATAAAAACATGTGCAATAACGAGCCTTCGTCGTCATAGAAACTGCTTACGCAAGCTTCTGTGAAGAGTCCGACTGTTGCCGTAACAATGTTCTGGGTGATTTTAATATTAATCATTTAAATCATGCCGATGTTAGTATTTCTTGTAAGACCGTTAATTTGTTTCCATTCGTAACAGGTAACTTCCAAAACAAATTAAAACTGAAAAGATAGCCATAAGGGAATGTTTCATGGCGAATGTATCACTAGTGGAGGTCAAACCGTTGATAAAAAAGAGATTCCTTGCGTTGATTCCAAGTGGTAAAGTAATAATGAGTTTCTTTCTGCTCATATCTATATTACCCTGAATCAATAGCGGTGAAGAACTCAAAAGAATACGTTTCACAAGATAAAGTCGCCGCGTGTATGTATTGCCGGGATTTGATTGGCTCTGAATCTGCTAATACTAGTAATTATGGCGCGCTCTCAAAAAACAGTGGTCAGGTTAGATTAGAATACGAATATCCTCAAAGGGTTCCCGCAGGTCGTGTGGACGAAGATTTTATTGAGTTCCTCAGAAGGAATTTGCATTTCGTAACGCATTAGATTGGGATATCAACTTTAGAGGCCTCTTTAGGGATAAGTAAATGCATTACTTATTCAGCCAGCAGGGTTAAAACGTTAGCAGAGATCAACGATACGAGCATGAGCATCATGAGAACGGCGCCATCCTCGCGTTTGACCAATTCTTTTTAAAATCATTACAAAGGGAACAAGAAAACAACATCGGATGCATCAAGTCGGCGGAAAAGTCAGGTAGGCTTAGAGTAATATGGTAATTATCCGTAGCCCTAATATGAGAATTAATACGATTTCAAAAACAGTTTAATTCCACCACATTATCTTGACCATGTACGATGTTCTGCGATGCCTAATCGTGGAGGCGCGCGAAAGTGTTTAATTCACGGAAGTGCTCAAGAATAGCTAACTCACTTCTAATTCTCTAATGCCTCATTAGAGCCCTCCAAGTGCGATAGATTCGCGCTTACGATCTTCAGCAATACGATTATATCGAGATGTTAAAAACACATGTAAATTACGAAACAGAGTATGTCATCGTTAAATACACATTTTGATTCGATTGGCAGACTTCTCTGTTCTCAGCTTGGACGGTTATTTGAGTATTTCAAGTGTTTGATAAATATACACACACGTTCTGCTACCTTAGTGATAACACGCCGTTGTTTTCGCGCTCTCAACATGTCGATATTTTTCGAGATTCAATTCACCATTTCCATATCTCAATAGTCGTGAATTCCGTAGTTCGCTGTTTAAACAGTCGCTTCCGGATGAGATGTGGCAAAATGTGATACAAATTTATCGGATGCTGTTCTCCTAATCAGGATTATCCTGGATCCAAAATGCAGACATCGGGAATAAAAAATAAAGAATGAAATTTGAAATTTTAAGTGGGACTAATTTTAAGGAATTTTTTTTTCTTGTTAAATGTGCAGAATCGCCTATTTTTTGGCGTTATGGCCACCGTAAACATACAAAACGTACTATGAGGTTTAGGACGCCAATTTTGTAATCAAAACCCCTTATCTTGCGAATCAAAAAGCATGAAATGTTGCAAAGTTCAGCAATATTTAAGGATGTAATCAAGGTAGTAGTAGATATTCAACTTTTAATCATAGTAGTGGCCAGAGGAACGAATTATTTCATAGCAAGACATAATACTGCTAATCCAAATAAAAAAATAATCTGAGGGAAAGAGAGATGGAAAAAACGACGAGAAGCAAACTCCAAAATGAGTTGCATTTTTAGATTTATTTTTTCTACATTCAACCTGAATTCTCGAGAATTCATTACACGAATTTCCAAGGGTTCAGATATGGCAAGAAAATCCCACATGGAAAACAAAATACAATGAAATCAGATGAGAGACATCTAGCATTTTAAGTGGGAATAAAGAAACCTATTAAGCTGAGGAAAGAAACTAAAAATATATTATATTTAGTGTCATGTGTAAAGCTTAGAAACCAAAAATCAATGTGGTTGGAATTTGTGAGAATATTTGTATATCTAGATAATCCAGAAAACAACCAATGTAAAAAAAGAAGAGTATTATTTTAAATTTTTAGTGGGAGGATCAATATGTTAGTTAAGGCAGCGATTCTATTCTAAAACATATTGAACTTTGAGCTCATGTGGATATCTTTAAAAGCGTTGATCATTCTAACTGAGAAGTACGTAAATAACAAATTAATAATCAAAAAGACGATTTCACCTGCTTTTCTTTGTAATATCTTTGAGAAACCGGTTACTTTATGCGAAATATCCTGTTTCGAACTAAATCGTAGGTACGTTGATGAATTTGAAGGTGCCTTTAGCGTGTGGACATTATGTAATGGCCTAAAACCGGAATTATAACAAAAATAATACTAGAGCATTTCTCTGTGTACACATGAAAAGTTGTTTGCACACCATAGACATAACATGTGAAAGATTCGCATTTGTATCTTTACGTTTTTCGTTTTCTTCTTCCAAAAATATCTTTGATCAAATCAAAATTAAATGAATAATTTAGTTCAGTTCTCTTTTCGTACAAAGCCATCGGTTCTTAATCATTCGTTGTTCTAAAAAGTGAATAGAGACTGAATGTGATGTAGATTGAAGATTCAATCTTTTTAAATTCATTGTGGTTTTGACAAGAGGTAGCTGAAATTTCAAAGCTGGTTACATAAGTATATTGCCAGAACCTTTAGGAAGGTAAAGGGGAATCAAAAAGTTACGAAAAAAGTTATGAATTACACTAAAAGAGTACGATTTCACTTATAGCTATAACTTCTGCCCACAGGCTATCAGTTAGGCGAAACTTAACCATCACTGGTGCCATTTTAAAACAATTACTTTAGCACTCAATTTTACCCATCGCAGGGGATTTGAATTAAACCAGGTCACTGTGGTGCACAAAGAGAAATGTCAAAATAGACAAAGTACAACATAATTCTCGAACTCATATCTTTTACCACAACTCCCTGGTTTTATCAAAGACATGGAACTAAAGCTAACACGACAGCTCTTAATCATTTTGATGGGTTGCCTTTGGTTTAGGCGGGAAAACCTACGATGTCCGCGCGTCTGCTTGTCCATCCTATTTCATGTTTGGAATGATTAAATTAATTTTTATGGCCCACTTGTTCCCACATAAGGCGGTTTTACGTATAAATGGAAATACCGCGTCTAACCTTGCCATTTCTTCTGTGACTAATTACGCTGTTGTCAAAACACGATTGAAACACAAAGACGGTTTCATTAATGCATAACTTCAAAGTTATTTTTAATTAAATTTTCACTTAACAAAATATATATCAAAGAATCCGACTCATATTGTTCAAAATCAATACAACTTTCAGGGTTAAACATCTTCTTTAAAACACTTTGAAAATTAGCTCCAGCTGCTAATTTTCGACTGTTTCAAGACGTTGTGGGAACGGGCTTCCTGTGGTAGGTACGCGCGCCAAAAGGGTCGAAATTCTCAGTCGCCATATAGCGCTGTTCACGCTGACGTCATCCATTGTTATTAATGTGCCAACCAGAGATCGATTGGTTCACAGAACAAAGGGTTGGCACATTAGCATTAGAATGACAATGTTGATAAACAGTGAATAGCGCTATAGGACAAACACAGTTTCTTTATTAAGGTCTCGGTCAGGGTAAATAAATAAAAATCCATAATACGACTTTTTTTTCTGGAATATAATCCTAAAGTATATTTCTAAATCCTCGAATGCCGCGTCAACTGTTTTCATAGGCTTCAATAGCCCATTCTTTTGTATTGCCCGCCACTCATTTTCTGTATTTAATTAACTTTACACGCTTTTTCTAGCACTTAAATTTAGGTCAAATTTTCACCTTCGCGAAGCTCCTGGCCTCGTACGATTTAAGATATCGGCGTCAAATGTTCTGTGTCGTTAGATGATGACAACACCTAAAAAACCGTGTGAGATTCAAACTTCATTAGATAGGACAATTTTAGCTTTAAAACGATATATAACTGATTATCATAGCATAAATTGTCGATGTGACGAGAATTTTTTTTCCCTAAACATGTCGTTTTCCCTGACCGAGACTTTAAGGACGAAAAGATCGTTTTAGCTATATTTTCGGTTCGAATTACACAATCAACAAAGTTAAAAGATGTACGTAGAACATGCTATCTGGCCTTCCTGCTAAATTCCCATAAGTTCGTGAGAGCCCTCACATTCGCAGCGAGGGCATTAAAGATTTTAGCCGCCTCGTCCTGAAAGGTATCAGATTCTTTTTCGGTATTTGGATAGTAGGAGCTGCACTAGATCTGAGATTATAGGAGGGTACGCAATGTAAATCTAATCTAAGATAGTCAGGAAAATCTTTAAAATTTAGGGCTTTGAATATAAGTTTTAAGTTTGCCATTTGACGCCTCTGGTCAGCCAGTTGAGCGAGGATATATCTTCTTGACGGTGCTTCATCATGCAAAAAAAGGTTGCTTTTGGATTTGTTCTTTGGTCGGCGTCGAGCGCCCGCATTGCTGGTGGTCACTCAAGCAAAGAGTCGTATTGGACACCGCGGCAAAATGCATTTGCCATGCGCTAAAGATTCACTTCCTGTGAAATGAAAACAAAAGAAATAATCTACATAACAAAAATATCTCTTGCTGTCTTGGAACTTTGGAAAACTTAAGCTCCAGACACAAAACTTAAGGCAAATAATTCCAGAGCAGCTAGAATATGATCATATCTTTCTCTGGACTTTTGCACCTCCCACTTTAAGGCTTGCACCCAAGGCGAAAATTATGGTTTAAAGTCTAAATTTACCGTTCGCTGTTGTTATGTAGATTTTTCCTATTGTCTTTATTTCACAGACCAGCGAATCTTTAGCGCATGGCAAGTGCGTTTTGCCGCGGTGTCATCGTATTGTATTCCGCGGTTTAAAGGACACTCACACGCTTTGTACAGCCTGTCAAAAAATAAGTCTAATTCTAATCACAAAAAATAAATTTAAGTTTACCGGGAATAACCAAAATAACAGTCTAGGTTTGTTAAATGACCTTTTAACTGTCAAATCAATACAACTCTATAGTGTTTGTATCTAATATCAAGGCGATGGAAATGGATTGCGATTTGAGATGAGAGGTGTTACACCTATTTCAATTAACGTTGCTCCGTTTGAAACAATCATGATAATGAAGTCACTTTTTATAATAATTTGACAAATCAAACTACACCAAAAATATCCAATAAAATTGCCCAACCAGTGTTTTCTGGCAAGTACCAACTATGTAGCGTGATTTATGATACATGGTTTCACGAGCATTTGAAATCTAAAGAGAGCACGTGCCTTTATGGCTGGAATTGCCATTCCAGGGTGTGCAGGGGAATTACTCAAAATCTAATCAGGTAAGGTGCCGCCGCCCGGTTAGTTCGGTTAGTAGAGCGGGAGGACCATGTTGAGGCCACATTTGTGGCACAGTGGTGTTACAAATGTGCCAGTTATTACAAATGTGGCACAATGTTGTTACAAATGTGGCAGGTTATTACAAATGTGGCCTCAACAGACCAGCTGGACCAACCACTAAGGGTCTAAATAACGGTTTCAGCTCTAATGAATGCACACGCTGCATGTCGGGGTAGTTGTGCTATATTTCACAAACCAAATGCCTTGTGTGCGCGGGTTGTATCCTGGTAGTTGTGTTACATTCCAAAGGCATTAAGGAATACTGCATTTGCAAATGGTAAGACCTTCGCGTTTTCTCTGATAAAACTTTAAACCGTGGGACCCGTCCCTCGCATGCACTGCATGCAGCTAGACTAATCAGAACCAGGGGACGTAAAGAACCACGAGTGACCATCCTTAGTGACAGTGCAGTACTAACCCATACACTCAAGATTGTACTTACTACGGATTAGAAATATCGTATACATGTATGTATACATGTAGGAAATGTTCATTCTGCAATCTTAATGAAATTGGAGATGAGACGCATTATTTGATGTATTGTAACCATGAGTCTTTTGTTCATCTAAGAGAATTTTTTTTGACTGACATTTTGCAACTGAACGTTTCCTTTGGCCAACTAGGTTTGCGTAATCTATGCGTTTACTTATTGTCGATGTGTGACGAGTCTGTCGTAAAGGTAACTGCCAAATTTTGTTTTGATATTCTCGAGCGTTTTAAGGCGATGGTTCGAGATGCTGAAGAATCTAATGAGTCTCATTAAGTCTTATGTAATTGTTTTTCTTTTGTACCTATATATTTGTTAGTGTATCCTATATGCCGTGTAATTGGTATTTTATGGAATAAAGAATTATTTATTTGTAAACTGCTTCAGCCTTTGGATAAAGTGGTATATAAATATTCCTCAGCCAAGCGCAATCAGTCTTCAAGGTTGTTGCCTGTTAAATTGTAACTTGTCGTCATCTGCCGAGAGCTAAGACAAAGGTGGTATCGGACCACCATTTCAGTCCATTTGTTCGATGAAGAGCTTAGAATATTTGGTTGACAGTACTAACGGCAAAATGTAATACTTTACTCAACTTATATAGATCGCATGCGTAATTATTTTATTATCTTTGTATTCATATATATAATTTTCTGTTCATATTTTTCGCTCTTTCTTGGACATGCTTGTAGTGGAAACAATTGTGTGAAATAATCATATAAGGTCTGTAAGATTTGAACCACTAATCTCCTCGCGATTTTAAATTATCATATCTAACGGCAACAGGTACCTTAAATTAGAATGGAAACATTTGACATATATTGCCTTCACAGCGATTTTAGGGATCTACCTGTGTTTAATCTAGAGTAAACCATTTATCATTCATGTATGATGCTGTGCTCAAGATTGAAATGTCCAAACGAGCCATCTAATATGACAAGAATGTTTACAAAACGTTATTTATTGGAAGTTCGTAACTTGTAAAGGGTTTAGACTTGAAGTCCAAACCGCAGCGTTAGCAAAACGGAGGACTACGACACGCGAACAGGCGCCGGCTTCGTGCTTTGAACTCTGGCATCAGTGAAGAAGACAGAACTTTAGTAAGCCATTCCGTGTTGGCAGCATAGATACCCATTGTATACGAAAGCGCATTTGTTTGCTAAATGCTGACTAAACAAAGCCAAGTCTGGAAGGTGAGTTTGTTTCTGAAATGTGTGTGCTCAGCTTTGCTGCTAAAACAATGCTGAGAGAATCCCACATATGATGTAACTAGCAACTCCGGATCCGCAACTCCTATGATAACTACTGACAGAGGACGTAACAGCAAAAAGGTACAAAATAGCACAAAAAATCCAGGAAACAATGAGTAAGCTCAGTAATGTATCTTTGCTAACATATCGTTTTGTTTTATCATTCATGTACTTAAAGAATCATGTAAGTTTATAGAAAAAAATCGACTGACAGGGACACTTTTTTAAGCGATTTACACTTCGCTGCATTATTTTGTTTTATTTTCACACTCTAACCCATTTCTCCTATAAAATGGCGAGGAAACCGGCGATGGAACGTGTCACTGGAATAGCGTACCAGTCGATTCGTGATTTATACTTTAAACAAATCCATAGTGTCACTTTGGACACTTTGTGACAAAACTAATCTGAGAAAACTGAGGAAATAGAGTATTGATTGAACAATCCAGTTTTAGCTTTTGGCAGCTTTCACTAAACAATAATATTTGACAGTGTTATAGCTTGTTTCTTGACTATCGTGACTGTCAAGTCAAATTACCTTGAACGATTATTGACTTGAGCACATGACACTCATTGCACGCGATGCTTTAAGCATGTTTGTCTGTTCACCGCAAATACGGTTTACTATGATATTCCAGTTCCCTATTTTAACAAAACTGAATGTGGGTCAAGTTCTCTTTTATGTCAGGATAGCCACAACAAGCAAAATATGGATTAACTAACGCACAGTCGCCAAACTGTAAAATCTCACCACATTATGGGGAGATTTGAATACAAACCTGCTAATATATAACTGCGTTAATAATCGATCCCTTCCGCTTACACGGATTAATATGCTGGGAAGGGAAACCAATTTGATACAATGTAACCAATGGGTGTTAAGTTATGCTTTTCTACACGGGTGACTGTGGTTTGATTACAGCCGGGATTTCTCGCCTTTTCAGATTTTAATAATATACGAATCATTCTCTTGTATTGTATTTACTATTACATCACAAAAGAAGAACGCAAATCGACAGGATATTCACACAAATGTCGCTACAGGACTACAGGGATAACACACTACAAACATGAACACGAAATATGTTGACAGAATTGATACGCAAAAAAGCTGAAGTGGTGTTCGAGCAGTTCGCGTTTTTACATTTATGACGAGCTCCATTTTGACGCAAGAAGACGATTTAGAGTGCTAATCTTAGGTAACCCAGGTTGTATTTAGAAAAACGACACGTGTTTATAATTCTAGATTCGATGCGTTTTGGACGCTGATGTGGCGTCTGAGTTTTTTCTAATTTATTACGAGCTCTATTTTGACGCAAAATAGAGTGGTACTCATCAAATGTATAAACCCAGGTTGCAGAGGTTGCTTGTGAAAGGATAACGAAAGAAGAGCCGGGGTCGGTTCCTGAAAGGTTGGATAAAGTTATCCACGGATAAAAGTTATCTGTTGTATAGGATTTGTTCAGGTTTTATCCGTTGGATAAGCGTTTATCTACAGATAACTCTTACCACTGTATGCATTGCTACGCGACCTCAAAATTCACTTTTGCGATTGGCGTTTTTACGCAAGAAAATTTTAATATCAATTTTAGTGAACAGAGAGTTAAACATTCTAGGCAAGGGAAGCCAAAGGATAGCTTAAAGCCATTTTGGTTGATTTTGCAAACAATATCGATCCAGTAAAGCAGCCGAATCGAGCGTTTTGGTTTGATTGACGGCTAAAAATCGCCAATTGCCCATCGCAACATCGAATTTTGAGGTCGCGTAGCAATGCATACAGTGGTAACTGACCTTCTAGGAACCGGCCCCTGGTGTCCCCAGTATTTCAATGCAGATATTACTTCTCTGTTTTTGCTGAATAAAGCGAAAGATACCTTTACTTATAGCCTGCTTGCAGGCGGTACTGGGTGTTTTCGCGGTACTGGGTGTTTTTATCGGGGAAAACCGGTCCGTTCGATGATGGGGCGCCATCTTGGAATTTTGAGGCGCGCGGTCCCGGGGCGAGCACAAAAATCGGGCGAATTTTGCGCTCGCCCCCGGGACCGCGCGCCTCAAAATTCCAAGATGGCGCCCGATCATCGAACGGACCGGGTTTTCCGCGATTAAAACACAGTACCGCCTGCAAGCAGGCTACTTTACTTACGAAACTAAGTAACGCATTTAGGGGGCAATTGCCGGGCGGCATTTTATAAACTTCTATTAAAGTTTCACCAGAAAACAGTCCGTCCTCTTATGACGAAAACGTTAAGCTACGGAGAGCCATTCCATTTTTTATCAGAAATTCTGTGGGTATTTCGTGGGTATTTTGGTAGGACTGAATTTGTACTCTTCCGTAGGTTTTTCTGAGAGGGTGCCTGGTGAAATTTTTGAAATTTCTGAGGGGGTTAAAACTTGGAGGGAAAAGCGAACCGTTTCTTGAGTTAAGAGAGAGTTTTGCATAGTTTTGCATATTCGTTATTTTCTTGCAACATACTCAGACCACATACTCAGTACGCATCCCGGTAACCACATCAGCAGCCCTCAGGGAGTGTGTTAATGAGAGCTAAATGGTGAGCAAAGGAGAACAATCTTGCCATAGGTTAACCAAAAAATTGGTACATTACAGAAAAACATCATACCATCTAGCGATTGCCTTAGCACCAGAATTCTAAGATATTAAACTTTCACGCAGCCTTTAACACACATTTGTTCATCACTATACCTCAAGAGGCTTTTAGAGCATCACAAACCAGGCGGCGCACTCTGATCTGTTATTATATGCATTGCTCAGGGCTAGCTAGGCTGTCATTTGAAATCTTATGGCTACCGATCGTTACCAGTGTGCGCTCAAAAACTCTCCGCAAGAGCGCAGATGGCGTGAGTCTGTAGAAACATTCAATAAGGCGCTTTTTGTATTTGGAATATATTTTTAGGTGAGTAATTTTTTCAAAACGGTTTCATATATAATATATTAACTAAATCATATATTTCTTGTTTCATATTCTATGATTTATAATGTGATGAACAGCAATAAATGGAAATGGAAATAAATAAATGGAAAAAAGACTTTATATTCGTAACCTTCAAAATTCCTTAGTTTTGCATGTTTTGGGCTTCCTGTGGCAACGCGCGCGCGCCTGAATTAGCGGGAATTAAGGCAGGAACTTTTTCAGTCAATCAGTAACGTTCAGTGCACAGACACATCGGATGTTAATAGTATAGATAGATACTAGCTGATATAAGGCTCAAAAAGTGAAGGGAAGTCAAGACAGGGTCCAAAATGATAACCAATATAATATACTAGTAAGTACCCGTGAAAAATTCACGAATTAAATTTTCCTTGAATGACGAAAATTACCGGATTGTCTGCCGTTGTGGAATGAACAGTTATACCGCTACGTTTAGAGAGATGTGCTCAAACAGTTTGTAACTACGCCTGTTTACTTTAAAGTATTAAAGTATTTGTTATCAGTTTATAGATAGGTAGCATACCGGTGTGAAATATTTGCACCGTAGCATACGATAGGAAAGGCGTTTGAAATTAGATCTTTGAAAACAATGTTCCTTGTGAATGGAAATGAGGCAAATGCCACACAATAACCCCCTAAATATTTCCTAACAAAGGTGTTGAGGCATTGGTTTCACTGTGGTTTTGGCGCGAAAAGATCGCGCGTGTGTCGATCGATATGGTCGTATTTTCGGTCAAGAAAGAAAAAGGCTGAGCTGTACTACTCGAACTTCAACAACTATTGGTTTTAGATGTAATAATATCAAGAGAAGTCCCTCTTCTAGTGAATAGGAAGGTTTAGGAAGCGCCAGAAAGGTAAAGTAAAACTTTTTAGATTCTTGCTGTTTTCAATGGAAAGTTGCTTTGCACTGCTCATCATGTTGGACTTTCTTAAAGACTTGTACAACTCGGTCAATTCGAATTCAAGTGTGTGTGATTTAAAAACTTAGCTTAAACAATCTAAGCTTATCAGTTAAACTTGGGAAAATCGCTTGAATTAGACCTTAGCTCAAGTAAAACCTTTTCCAACAAAAACATGCACACTGGAGAGATTTCCTTCCGCTCGGGTTTGTGAACTTCGTTTTTTTCGGCTCGAACATCTCCGTTTTTAGTATAGATTTCGAAGATTTCATACATTTCCTCCTTCCGGTCGGGTTTGAGAGCTTCGTTTTTTTCGGCTCGAACTTCTCTGTTTTTAGTATAGATTTCGAAATAAATAGGCTGTCAAAGGACTGTTGTTTGTGAACTGAGTGTTTGTTTATTTATAAAAATGGCGCGCCGGGGCTTGGTGCAACGCGCCAAAACCTTTGAATGGGATATATTGTTCACTCCAAACTTTTTGGAAAAACGACTTTTGCCTGAACATTACTATGTTATTTGTGAGAGAATCGCGTAGGTTTGGACGTATTTGTTGCTTTCGGCTGCGAGAAATTGTTTATTTTTGGTTTCTGTGGAAGACTTAAAATGGCGCCTTGCGAACTCGATCTTCTCGGTTACGAAAACGCTTGAATTAGATATTCCGTCCACTTTATCGTTTTCGAATAAAATGTATCCTATAACACAGTTCCCCAAGTATGCAAGAAAATGGCGTGGTTTTGAAGTTCCGTGGTGCAGCCGTTTTTCCAGGCTGCTGGGCTAACAGTTTGACCTTGACCCCGCCCACATCACGTATTATATATAAGATGCCATTGGGACTTTCATGTCCATTTCCATTGGCGATGCGTGTGAAAGAGTAATATCTCTACGGCAAATACTCTATCGAATACTTTTATCGTGATTTGTAGCTAACTGTTGACTTGATAAAATAGATTATGACGGGCGTTGTGAGGGCGAGCTAAATTCGTGCGACAGAACAAGAGGTGCTACCGCAATTCTCTCTCTAATATCCGCCTCCGCTACAAGACGTTTGCATATTGTTTTCAAGCCCTTCAAATGTACATAACTAGCCTCGCGAGACTTCCGGGGGGGGGGGGGGGGACTCCCATATTTTTTGGTCGGGGATGATCGTAGGAAATTTTCAGTTTCACCCTAAAAGATACCAAACATGGCGTGGCTCAAATAATTTGTTACCCTAAAAGCCTAAAACAGGAGGCCTTATGTGCCAAGTAGCCGTGGAGGAGACAGGTAACAGTTAATTTCCGCGTTTCACTAAAATGCTGCCTTTAATGTTGTCTAATTTATCGTCTTCTCATGGAGTAATCTCTCGTTCTTGCACGGGTTTTACAAGCAAAATCATGAGACAAAAAAATTGGACACATATTTCGGCCCTAAAAGATACCAATCTCCCTAAAATGTATTGCAGATCACGAACACCCCTAAAAGAGACCAAACCCCCGTGATTTTAACCCCTAAAAGATACGACGATCATCCCTGACCATATGGAGCAGATGCAATACAAATGTGCGAACCAATCCTACCACCAATTCTCTGTTATTCTTATCGTTATGTGTGTGTGTTTCAGGTCGCTAAATTCGTTAACGTACTACCCTGCACCATGCGATATAGGCGGATCACCGTACACAGGCATGACTCTATCCAGTAATCACTTGACAGTGGATGATTCGAGACTCCACAGGGAGGCCTCCAGCTCCTTAGGACAACCCAGCGTCTCGTCACAACTCCTAAGCCTAGGGGGCTCTCGATTAGAAGTACAAGAACTCTCTGGATCAATCAGCCAGAATGGCTACGGGTTTGGCGAAGAAGAAGACGATTATCAAGCTAGAAAAGCAAAGTTTAGGCGGTCGAAGAAGAGAGAGAGGTGGCAAAATAGAACGGAGTTTCTACTGACATTAGTAGGGTACACAATTGGATTGGGAAATGTATGGAGATTTCCTTATTTGTGCCATAAAAATGGCGGAGGTAAGAGCATTTTACTTTGAACAGATAAGTGGTATGTGGAACATTTCCATAACGTGTGCGCATCCAGTATTAGTATTCATAGCCGTTCGCATCGCGAGCAGTGCTTCTCTCTCGCTCCTATCTCGGTGTTGCAAGATATGACCTAATTCTTTTATGACATTTTTGACTACAATTTTTGGACTATTTGCCCAGAATGTGATGAAATCTCCCGACACTGTTATGATCAACAAGTGCATCTCCGTAGAGATTAGTTTCTAAGTTAGCATTTCTATGACGTCGGTTTCCAGCCGGGGTGAGTTTCGGTGCGTCCGCGATCCTCTCCCAACATTCTCCATTCTCCCCCCTCTGCGTGTGTGTGTGTGTGGAGGGGGGGGGGGGGGCTTAGGTTATCGACCGCGATTCACTCCCAACACATGTCCCCCACTCATCATAGGGGAGGTTTCATAAAAAATGACACCCACGGCCTTACTAGTGAAAAACCAAGAATTGCAAGAAGAATTTAATTATATATTGACTGGTGCATAAGACTATAGCTACATCACTAACCAAAGTTCCTTTGGTATTTTTCTTATTACAGCATCCTTCCTTATTCCGTACGGAATCATGTTAGCCGTAGAGGGTATCCCTCTATATTATATGGAACTGTGTATAGGACAACGCATGCGCAAAGGATCAATCGGCGTCTGGAACGAAATCTCCCCTACCTGGGTGGTGTTGGGATTGCTTCCGTCGTCGTTTGCTTTCTAGTGTGTCTGTATTACAATGTAGTCATAAGCTGGTGCGTGTTTTATTTTTTACAATCATTTCAATCTCCGTTACCGTGGGCTGCTTGTCCTACGGAGACATTGACTATTGGGAATATCACTAGGACGCAACCGGTCCCTTCGTGCGATGTTACCAAACCTACGGAATATTTCTGGTATCGCACGACGTTAGAAATTTCTGGTAGTATAGAGGAAGGCGGAGGGATAAACTGGAAGTTGTTGGGTTGTCTAGTGCTAACGTGGCTTGCCGCGTGGCTGTGTATGTTTAAAGGGATCAAGGTTACGGGAAAGGTAAGAGTGTTGGTTGGTATAATATATATAGAATAGACGACAGAAAGGACGAAACAGACGGATTTTGCTGGGATTTTGCCAACGTTTCAAGCTTTTACTTCCGCTCTTCTTCAGGGCAGTTACACATAAGTGTTGGCTGGTTCATCCTTGAACGCAAACGCAAGCGTAGAGCAAAAGCGCAACGCATGTGTAAAGCAGAGCGAAGCAAGCCCAAGCCTAAAATAATTAAACTATTCTGCTTCAGCTTGCGTTCGCTTGATTCAGACTACATATTTAGCACAAGCGCAAGGTAACGCTGCGTTATGCAGGCCTAGGACCTTATAACGGTTGCGCACTCCAATTTGCGCTTTCGGTTGCGGTTACGGTTCGCTCTTAGTTGTATAATATGAACGCAGCCGCAACCGTTATAACGTTTTAGGCGTCCGTAGAACGTCCCGATTTCCATGCGCTTACGTTGAAGTTGAAATAAAAGAAAAAAAAATATGTATGATGGACAAGGTAATGGCCCGGCCGTGTGACACGTATTTTTCGATCCTGGAAAGTCTACCCTAAAAACGGTGCAGTACCTTACAGAAAAGAAGACAGTATAACAATAGAATGGATCAAAACAGTACAGAACAGAGAAGAACAGTACAGTACAGAACAGAGAAGAACAGTACAGTACAGAACAGATGTACACAGGCATAAAAAGAGTATTGAAAAAACTCAGTGTGAAAACTAGTTACACTTCTCTATTTTTCGTGTGGTGAGATAAAAACAAGAGGGATTTAACGGCTCCTACCATTTCTCTTCCAGATTGTGTACTTAACAGCAACCCTGCCATTAATTCTGCTCATCATATTTTTCTTTCGTGGCGTTCACCTTGATGGCTACCAGGATGGCTTGAGACTACTTTTCGTACCGGAGGTAAGATCATGCGCAAAGCTTAAAAGACGTTGTCAGAGGACAATTCATTTTGGTATTTCTAAGGCAAAGCCCAGCCAGAGCTACACATTGCCTTCGATTTCACAAACGCGAAAGTCGTCGGCTCTTCGGATCAGGCGGCCGATGGCCACAAAAAGATGCAATCGGCAAGTCGTCGCCCTATTCGACAGATCGGCAAGTCATCGTCTTTTATTCGACAGGTCGGTGTAAAATCATTGATACCGTTTACTCTGTGATTCACTGATCGGCTTTTATTCGTAACGCGTTCCGAGCAGGGGGACTAAATGATATACTCATGAAGTATAATACCCAAATTCTCAGCCACAAATGGACACCATCTTGGATTCGAAAAAAATGGCAAAATTCTAAGTCCTTATTTCACCCTGTGATCGCAAAATTCGTCAATGTAGATGAAATCTGTATCTCTGAAGTAGCTGAAATTTGCCAAGATTATGTCCGCTTTGAACATGCAAACTTCGAGTGATGCACGGGCGTTAGGAAAACTTCGGGCGTTAGCAGAATTCTGGCTTTAGGAATTTCAAAAAATATTTACGTTTCAACCTCAAATAAGTGGATTTGTTTGGTATTTACAGACGACTATTAGATTGAAGATTTCCTAAAACGTATACACGCCAGATTGACTTTTAGTGTTATAACTTATTGTAGAGCTTTTTTGTAATCATTTCAAAAGAGCCTACTATGGGACTAAAGTGCTATAAATCGTGGCCTGTAGTAAGCAATGTAACAAAAGGGATGTGAACATGTAAAGAATGAAACTCACCTGTTTTTTCTGCACTTCTTTTTTGCAGTTCAAACGACTGACAGACCCCATGGTGTGGCTAGATGCCGCAGTACAAATATTCTACTCTCTCGGCGTGGCGTATGGCTCTCTCATAGCATTCTCAAGCTATAACCCCATTAAAAATGACTCGACAAGGGACGCTATCATAGTCTGCTTTGTCAACTGCGCAACGTCTATCTACGCCAGCGTCGTTGTGTTTTGTTTTATAGGATTCCAAGCGCAGGATCGCATGGATAGTTGTCTCTCTGAAAGACACAGAGAGATCGAGAAACTGTTAAATGTTACGGGGTTCATGAGCCGAGGGCTTTTAGACTGGCATAAAGTCGATAGAGGGGATTTTAAAACGGTTATACAGAATGCAAGTCTTGCATCCAATATCACAATTCGGGAATGCAACAAGGCGGAGTTTTTAAAGGTAGGATGTAAGGCGGAGATTATATGAGACCGGTACGAACTCAGAGCGATCACTAGCAACATAAGCATAAGCATAAGGATCAAACTAACTATTTTCTTTAGTGCGGTTTTCACTACGACATAAGCGTAAACATAAGGATCAAAGGCTTCCGTTCTTATTATGCTTATGTCGCTTACGTCGTAGTGAAAAAGCCAACCCTGAGTTCATACCGGGCTCATGTAACCACCACCTTTTTGAGAACGGTACAGACTCGAAAGTCTTTCGTGTCGGGTCAGCAACCAGAATGAACTCGTGCCGGTCAGGACTTTTTTCAGACCGGCTTCATGTAAACGCATGTAAAGAAATTTATGAGAGCCGATACAAACACAGATCGCGCTGAGTTCGTACCGGTCCCATGTAATCACCGCCTAACTTGCGGTAGTAGATTTAGGATAGCAACATGCGCGGTGTGTAAAACTGAATCGGGAACTAGCAGGTGACCAGAATCTCGATTTGGGCGTTTAGTGTGCACTGGGTAGACTAGGTGCGCATCCAACGCAATGGGCAGTAATTGTTTTTAAATCCGCGCACCCTGTTGAGGACCTCTGGAATTCCAGGGTGGGGGGTGGTCAAACTGGAGCTCGGAATTCCAAGGTGACACCCATAAAATATTCCAGGGTGGGTCGGCACAAATTCCAGGGTCATGAAAAACTTGGAATTCCAGGATGGGTGATTCAAGTCAAAAAAATCCAGGGTGGGTAGCTGTGGCTGGGATTTTTTTTTTGCGACATTGGTAGTTTTGCGACTGCCAATGTGGTTGAACGCGAATGTTGAACGAGGCTAAACGAGGTAAACTTCGCTCAACATTGAACTACGGTGAGCGTGCAGTGAACGGCGAGCGTGCAGTGAACGGCGAGCGTGCAGTGAACGGTGAGTGTGCAGTGAACGGTGAGCGTGCAGTGAACGGTGAGCGTGCAGTGAACGGTGAGCGTGCAGTGAACGGTGAGCGTGCAGTGAACGGTGAGCGTGCAGTGAACGGTGAGCGTGCAGTGAACGGTGAGCGTGCAGTGAACGGTGAGCGTGCAGTGAACGATGAGCGTGCAGTGAACGGTGAGCGTGCAGTGAACGGTGAGCGTGCAGTGAACGGTGAGCGTGCAGTGAACGGTGAGCGTGCAGTGAACGGTGAGCGTGCAGTGAACGGTGAGCGTGCAGTGAACGGTGGAGCGTGCGGTGAACGGTGAGCGTGCAGTGAACGGTGAGCGTGCAGTGAACGGTGAGCGTGCAGTGAACGGTGAGCGTGCAGTGAACGGTGAGCGTGCAGTGAACGGTGAGCGTGCAAGTTTATGACCAACAATGTTGAACGGGTGTGCCAAACCAATTCAACATCGTTCAAGCGGCGCGTTCAGCAAATGACCTAGGTACTTCATATATTGATACTACCAAGCGAACCACTGTATCCTCGTAAAAGACACGAGATTCATACAGGGTACACTTGGTAGTATCATATTTGAAGTCCTACCGCAAATGTTGAATCAGATGTTAAACAAACATTAAAATATGTGCTTCCCTTCAAGGTCTCCCAAGGGCAGGGCCTTGCGTTCATTGTATTTACAGATGCAATAAACAGAATGCCGCTAGCGCCTGTCTGGTCTGTCATGTTCTTTCTCATGTTAATCACGGTCGGGCTCGATACAGAGTTTGGCATGTTGGAGGGTGTGGTCACTCCCATGAGGGACATGAAGCTCTTACCCAAGTGGAAAACCGAGCATCTCTCAGGCAAGTGAAAAAATACCATTTATGGATAAATAATTTGATATCTGGCACAAAGTGGCGGGAAAGACTTTCTTAGGGCACCTAAATGGTCCATTGCGAGCGCTTGCGAGCACCCGGATTTCCTTTGCGAGACCCGACAGCAGATACAAATGCAATCAGCGAGCATGATGTTATGTTTTTTTGTTTCCTAGGAGCCCTTTGTTTGGTTATCTGTATTCTCGGGTTACCTTTGGTACAGTTCTCCGGGGAGTACTGGGTACAACTAATTGGGGACTACTGCGCAAGCTTCCCGTTGCTGATAATAGCGCTGGTGGAATGTGTCGCCATTTCCTTTATCTACGGAATAGACAGGTAAAGTTGAAAAAGCATACTCGAACAGGTGTTACATCAGTTTTTGTTTGCCTCCGAGATCCCGACAAAGCTGGTAACATTGCCGAGTTAAAACAAGACCACTTAGTAAGAAAGAGCACATCGACCTGTGCAAAATCCGAACATTTGGTGATAATCGAATCAATACTGACCAAGATACAACAATTTCAAAACTCAGAAATTTAGATAGAAACGTATGGTGTCCGGACAAAATCGACAGAATGTCCGCACACCGTACGTTTCTTATTACATTTTGGAGCTTTTTGAATTGCTATATCTTTGTTAGTTTTGACTCAATTAACATCAAATTTTCGGATTTTGCACAGGTCGATGTGCTCTTACTTACTAGGTGGGTCTCGTTTTGATTTCCGTAATATTAAGGGAGAATCTACAGGCCGTGTATGCGAGCAAGCATGGAGTCTCAGCTCGTTCAATCAAGGTAGCCTATTCAGACCCGTAGGCTGGGGGAGTTCGGGGAATTCGTACGGCGAGAACGAAGACGAGGACGAGGAGAAGGAGGAGGAAGAGGAGGAGGAGGAAGAGAAAACTTTGCATACCACTCTCCTTCTCCACTAAGTAATCCTGTTGTCGATCATAACTTTTACGTTAACAAACACTATCGTTTTTTTTTTTCAGATTCAGCGACGACATCAAGTACATGACAAATAAGCCTCCACGTTTCATTTGGAAGTGGTGCTGGAAAATCTTCTCTCCTCTTGCCATCCTTGCCGTGCTGGCCATGAGTATAAAAGGCATGACTGAAGTTCAACCGTCTTACTCCGTATGGGACAATAAAAAGGTGCGTGTTCGTTTGCACTTTCAACATAGAGCACATCTCGTATAATCGTGAAAAGGGCGCGGAACGGCAGAGCGAAATGACAAAAAATGAAATGTCTAACTTCGCCATATTTCATAGCCGACGAAAGCCGACACCACTTAGCGCTCGCCGAAAGAGACTCGCGCAAAGAGGCGTCTGCGCGCTCAAGCCAAACATTCCATACTGATTACGTATTCTGACCCAGATCTGGCAAAAGAATTACGTGGCCAATTTGATTATTTGATATTTCATTTTTGTAGCACACAAAGTATTTTATAGTAAAGAGTTCAAATAAGACGAAAAAAGATGCAACAAACTTAAATTGGCCACGTAATTCTTTTGACCAGATCTGGGTCAAAGTACGTCATCAGTATGGAATGTTTGGCTTGAGCGCGCAGACGCCTCTTTGCGAGAGTCTCTTTCGACGAGCGCTAACAGGTGTCCGCTTGCGCATGCTACATATTTCAATCTAAGCTCAAGATTCCGTATACAAAGAGTTTCTATGACCAAAAGCCTAATTCCAAATTTTAAAGAAATTTGAAAAATATGACTTTTAGATATGATTCAACAGAGTTTGCATAATTCCTGAGCAAAGTACTAATTAAACGCTTAGGCACGGCACAAACACTTTACGCCGCGGATAAGGCACGGTCGAGTCACATCACAGTCATGAAATCTGGAAGAAATCATAACAAATGGGCCACTTACTAACCGATTTTGAAGGACAAATTTCTCGCGAAAATAATCAATGTGTTGAAGAAATACGCCCGCCATTGTTCTAAAAAGTGTTTTACATTCCCTAAATCAGCGGCGATGGAAACGGATTCTTACTCTGATTTGATATGTTGCTAAGCTGATAAAATGGCGGCTGACTAAAGCTTTTTTGACACGACATGCTTTCACACATTCTAACCACTGCCACGTTTTTCTCTACAGCGTGTACTAGTCACAGAGCCCCTACCGCCTTGGGCTGTATTTGTCGGCATCATGTTAACACTGTGTTCAATTTTCTTCATCCCGGCCGTGGCGTTCTTGAGATACTTTGGGTTTATAGGCATGGGTAACGTGGAACTGCCTGCTGTGGTCCTCTCCGACAGGCACCACGAAACCCAGCCGTTATACATGCGAGAAGAAAGGAAGGAGAGGAGAAAGAAAATACCTAAGACAAAGGCTAAGACTTTGTCACGAGGGAAAAAGAGAAATTCTAACGGGACTCCGAGGTTGCTGCTAACGGCGAATGGAAATCTACCCGCGCCTGGCTCTCCAAATGGCGATGTTGCGCGTTTATTGCAACACAATAATGGACATGGTGTAGCATACCTTTGACAGGGAAAATGGCATTCCCTTAAAATTATACATGCCCATAGATAGAAGATAAGGGAATAGGTTTTATTTCCCTGAAAATGACCCTCCGTTTTAAGGCTAGTTTACACTTGGAATTTTTGTCGCATTTCTCGCGGCGATTACGCCTCTCAAGTGTGAAAGAGATGCAAATCCGCCGCGATTTCTGTGCGTTATTTTGCAGCGTGGGTTCGAGAAAAATTGCCGTGACAGATGCGACAAAAATCGCAAGTGAACACCGGCCTTTAGTCGGGGAATATGAACTGCACTCTCAATTGTATAAGTAGAATACTTCTTTCAGTTCAGATCATACTTTCTAAGAAAGCATACGGCACTTGTATTTAGATCATTCAATTTGCACTCAGATTACTACTACAATAAGCATAAATATAGCAAAAAATATTAACTAAAACCAAGGAGGTTTTAAACCTCCTTGGTTTTCATATGACTGTAGTGAAACCAATCGCAAAGTAATTACACCAATTCTGAATAAAACCTATAGGAGTGATTACAAAGTGATTGCGAATTACTCGCGACAGTCATCTGAAATCCGCTCTATTAGACTTAAGTCACATTGCTTTCATAGTGTGGACTTTGCAGATATGGAAGCTATAATTTTTGCAAACCTCAGCAAAACAAACAAGGAAAGAAACATTTCTATGAGCACTGTGAATTGGCACGTGTCTCTCAATAGGCCATTTCCACTAACAGGGTCACGTGACCCCAACTACCTCTTAACGAGATGTTTTGTCAAAATTAATTCCAGAAATACAAAGAACCAATTGATATTAGTCAGAAACTCAAGTAAAAATCTCCAACCTGGAGCAAATGGCAGCGAGTTGAATTTTAACATTTTATTCAGGATGTATGGGATTTGGGTCACGTGACCAATGTAGTACAAATGGCCTATTTCAGCTGCCGTTAAAGAGTCTGTGTCAGCCACCATTTTGACAGCATAGCAACATACCAAGTAGGAGAAAGCAATTTTCTCGACTGAATTTGGCAAATCAAATCTGAAACTTCGTTTTAGATGTTGATTTAGAGATTTCTACAGGTAATTCGTCTTCTAATGTCGAACGAAAGCAATAACAAAGGAGTGGCTAACACGGGCTCTTTAATTTGAATAGAACTAAAAAAAGTAGACGTTTTGAGAAAACAATGAAAATTGTACTAAACGTTATTATTTAGAAACAAAATCTGAAAAAAATGCGAAAGTTGTGCATGGAGTGCAACTGCTTCTAGCAGATGTCCTCGTACTTTTTATCTGGACAGAAACAAAGGATCGAGAAAAAAGAACAAGCAAAAATATTCTTTAGATAATCCTCTTCGAAGTTCCACGAAAGGGCTTTGCCGAAACAGTGGATAGTAGAGCTTGAGTCGTCCTTATGGAAGACTATAAAGGCATTTTTATACACTATAAATATCACGATCAACAAAAGAACCAAGAATATTGTATATAAATCAGTATTTCACTTTGTCATTATAGAAGTGTTCATCCCCTCAGACAGCTCAGAACCTGGTCACACGGGTCCTGGCGAATGTTTGCACGGATGAATTATGGCTCAAAAAGCTTTCGTTTACACGTTACCGGCGGAACTGGGCAGATTTCTTACACGGCAAAGTGTGCAAGTTTGGGAACTGAAAAAGATCAGGTACAATTTTTGACCGCAGTAAGCATCAGAACCGTGCTGTTTTCTCAACACGTTGCTCTAATTCGTACAGTTCCAATTTTACAGACCCGTGTAAACACCGGGGACCGTGCCAATTTTTGTGCAGTTTCTGCATTAGTTTGCACAACTAGTGCCCAAATTTGTCCGGACCCGTATAAACAGGAGCTCCAGGTACAAAACTCGTGCGTGAAAATGTCCCGTTTGAACCCGTGAGACGATGTCTCAGTTTCATCTTTGCATTAAAAAAAAACCAGATCTTTCGTGTCCAACGTTACCCCAAAACCATTTTTCTCACTCATGCTTTTCTCCCTTGCCAAAATTGTTTTAGTTACCACGGTGTCATCGATGACAGGTCACTGAAACCCCTTTACTCTGAAATGCGATGATTCCCAGGGAAAGAATCTTTAAAAATATACGCCATTGAGTGCGCACGCTACATACCAAGGAAAGTAACACGGCAAGCTTAAAATGCGCGCGGTTACTTTAATCTGATGGTGTTTTTTGGTGAACGGATCTGGGATTCCAAACACAGGAAGACCACGCGCCCGCCCGGAGACCCCTCGCAAAAAAGAAATTGATTGGGTATAAACATGGGTACCCTGCGGGGTTTTTGAGGAAAGAAATTGATTGGGGTATTAACATGGGTACCCTGCGGCGTTTTTGAGGGTCGCCCACAAAATGCAGAAGAGAACCTAACAGGAAGACCTTCGTGTTCTTCAGTGCCTGCCACCACAAAAAGTAAGTAAACGAAGAAATTAAGCTATGCGAAGAATGTTTCTTTGTTTCTATGCTGGTTTGCTTTTTATTCTTTGTTTTTTCGTTTTTAATCAAACCAGAGTTTCAGTCCTTATTACCATAACATCTTCGAGTTGAAAAACTATTTCACGCACTTCCGTGATCAAATTTGCTGGTTCCGCACAACACAGTTTATCAATATAAATCTCAATGTATCAATTTTGTGGAAGAAGATGAGCTCATTATGAGCCGTGCTTATTGCACTGTAAACTAATGCCTTCCTGTCCTATTTGATTTAATTATGTTCACGTCCTTAAATTCAATTTATTTTTATTTTTTCATCAAGTGTGCAAAAAAGGTCCTTTATAAAGCTTGCTTTCCTTCTTTTCCTTCCTCTTCTGTTACCCTTTCTTTACTTTCTTCCTTTCAATCAACAAGTTTTTTTTCTGGAGTTTTTTTTTCTTTTTTCTTTTTAATCCACATACATGAATTCAATAGTTTGTTTATATCTTGTTGGCGCATTTCAATTTTAACTTTAAAGAAACATGAACATTGGCGTGACACAGCCTCTTTGAAGATGTGCGACGGACTTTGTAAACCTAACACCTTAATTTCTAGAAGAAACAATCACGCTATAGTCAAAGGCGGCGCCTTTTTGGGTCCGAACTCCCCTGCTGAGATATTATAACTCGCAATCAGTTCTCAGATTTCATGGTAAGGTACACAACTCTCTGAAGTTCAACTTATATCAAGACTCTTCGCTGCCTAGGGGATTATCTTAGATTTCCAGGTACGTCTCGTGATTCATCAACTTTTATCAATTTTATTGTTGTGAATTCTTGAGGATAAAATAAGAAGCAATGCTCTTGAACTGAAGAAAATCTTGTTTTATTTATACTAAACAAGCGGCAATAATTAATTTGTCGTAGTACAAAGAATCTAAACGATAATTTTACAATTCGTCCTTGCGAACTCGTCGAATTCCCTATCCACAAGGATAATAAAAATAAAAAATTCAATATATTTTAGACTTTCTATTTAGTTTTCTCCGTTATTCACCTTCTAGAGAATACTGAAGTAATACAATGATAGTCACACATACTAATAGCTAATTAAGACTCGATATGTTGTCCGCCAATCACAGCATTTTGGAGATGTTAAATTTAACGATGAATCGGAACTTTACCCAAAAGGCCGCAAATCTATTTTTTATAAAAGTTTGACACGTCAATTTTAAAGAAAAAATTAAACCTCCACGATAATTTTAGCGGGAAGAAAGCACATATTTGCCAAATTTGTTGGTTTCCATAGAAGTGCGCGCAAATTATTTGACGGTTTCTGCGATTGTTGTGCATTCAAATGGTGATTTTAACATGGACTTTGTCAATATCAACTCATGACATTTTAAACAGCCTCTAGTTAAGAGACGTTCTCAAAAAATAATTTATTGCGAAGTTGCATTTACTTCCAAGAATTTAGTACCGACTGCACGCGGGACCGCGCGCAGGTTACCTCGAGGTCATGAAGTTCCTGGATTTTTGAATCTTCTAGATAAAATACCGAGCCCAGGATTTGCAATCACCAGACGGATTATCGACGCTGAATACTATAAACCTACTATATAAGATGCTATTTATTCGTTGAAACGTGTCATATTTTAACTTAAAAGTAATTTAGCACGCAACTACTTGACAAGTATTTTCAAAAAATGTAGAAATAATTGAATTCCGGTGTTTCAGGAAATTTCAATTAAAATACCCCTCAGGCCAGGGAGGAGGGAAACCCTCAGAGCCCAAAGACGATAGGCCTCAGAATTAACGAGAAAAATAAATCAATGAAACCATTAAAATTAGGATATAAGCTGTTGTGTTCATTAAGTAATTTAGCACTCAACTACTTGACAAGAATCCAGAATTGTCGAATCGTTTAATTGGTTTTGAAATCAACTGTATTAATTTTAACGGTATATTCTTAAATCTAATTCTTGCATTTTTAATTGTTTTCTTATTTCTTTGCATCACATAATTAAAAGTATCTTTACATCACGAAATCTACTACAACCAACACTAAAATAATAAAATAGAATACTCTGTCACAGAGCAAGAAGTTACCGGGAGGGTCTTCGCTCGCGGTGCAAGTTAATTGCTAAAAATGCTTGTATTATGTGCGCCCATAAAAGAGTTAAAAAATATCGACTAAGCTTACACATATGTAAAGATATTAAAATTTATGAATTTCGAACCTTATTGAAAAGGACACAAATAAAGTCTCACGTAAAGGTGTCAGAGGTGGGATGGAGTGGGACGTTCCTGGCCTTAACAAAGATTACAAATAGAGCAGGCGTTATTTGCTCTGTTGTTGCTTTTTATGAGAACAAATACCTCTAACGTAATATTCGTAATAGATTTATTCATGCGTGCTTTCTGTAAGAACGGTATTGAATAAGAACTTAAAGAGGAGCTTTACAGTTGACGTGAGCCGGTAATTTTCACCTTTTTTCTTTCAACGAAAATACGCCATAGGATGCGCCATTTACGTCGAAACGTTTTGTTCAGGACAAGAACTGAACTGTCCTGTCACAAACAAGATAAAAAAAACGCTACACTCTGTCAAAAACAAATCCCGATTTTTTTTCTTAAAAGACTATAGGATTCAGATAGAAAGAGAAAATTTAGGGGGTTTTACTTACTTATACTTTTCTTACTTTTTCTGACGCCTATTCTTTCAACTTTTGAAATAATTTAGCAATTAACACCTAGAGGACAAGCGGAACGGGTTTTTTCTGCGTCGTTTAATAAATAAATAATCGGATGGCATGACATCGTCCTATTTTTGTTCTTCTTTCCACTAGCAAAACCTCCAGATTTTTTTCTCTTTTCGGACTGTTCGCTTTTTATTTCATCTTTCGTTCCAGTCCTGTCTATCGTGCACAACACTTGGATGCTAAAGATGTGCGTTTTATAATTAAAGAATATCGTGCTCAACTGCACCCTAATCGCCTGGCACCGCGCCATCTTTTGTTTCCTGAATAAAGCGCAGATTGCGGATTTTATCATTTTAGGGAGCTGTTCGTGCGATTTGGATTAAAAAGGAAAATCATGTACGCACTCTCGAAGTGAAATCACACTCAGCTCTGGAGGAATTAATCGTTTCATCAACAATTTTTCAATCTTCCACAAGCAGATCAACTAAGTTTGAAGTAAGTAACAAGTTTCTAGATTTTCTTGGTGTGCTTCTTCGACTGACTGTAAAGAATGACAACAGTAACAAATATAGAACAAAGCGGCGCAGAATACGCCTCAAGGACTTCAAGGTCAATAGATAATTATAGATAAAGAGACATATTTTGTATAGAAAAAAAATTATAAATTTGCCGAATAACAATATATTTTGAAAACTTTTTGTCTTTTTCTGAGCGAGGAGATACAAAAATCGTATCATTGATAAGATGCTGGCAATTGTTGTTGTCGATTCTACCATCTTCTACTAATAACTATTCTTCTACGAATTACCTAGAAGTGCCAAATTATACGAGACTATTTAACCAAGATGATTATTAGACTTAGCTTAAATAGAACAACAAATAAGATGTGCCGTGGGCCAATAAAGGCATTCATTAGATATGCGAGAAAAAGAGGAATACCCAAATACATAAACTATCACAAAAATGAGGCACACGTAACAATAAAATACAACTTAGCTTAAATAGAACAACAAACAAGATGTGGGTCTATAAAGGCACCATCATCAGATTCAGATTCAGATTCACGGAACTGACACATTTTTCCAGGAGTTTTCCAGGATTGTCCTTAAAGACATTCCAGGACTTTCAAACACTCATTAATTATTCATGACCTAATCAGCCAACCAGAGTTCTCATTTTGTACCACGTGCAGTACCTTGAAATCCCAGGAAGATACTGCAAGTGGGACTTGAAAACTTTTCAAGGTCCAAGGACCTTTGAACTTTGAATATTCATAGTTCAAAGGTCCTTGGATCTAGAAAAAATTCTAGATCCAAGGACCTTTGAACTGTGAATATTCAAAATTTCAAGGTCCTCACCCTCGAAAAGTTTCTACTAGTCATCTTTGCGCCGTGCAAAGGCAGACCGTAGGAACCGCTTCGTGAGAAGACAAAGGTCTCCATTCTCGAAGAAGTAAATACAAAGAATTTTTATTCGAGACTATATGCTTGTGCGCCGCCAACCTCCATGTGGGACAGGCTTTATGGAAACAATCTTGACCTTTTCATTTCTGCGCATGACTAGTGACGTAATTCCAGTTTCAAAAGTAAAAAAATAAGATTATATTGATAAATCCTGTTTGGGTAGGTACAGAGGGGTTGGTGATTGAATATTATGTCACAGGCTATTATCTGAGTATTTGAAATGACTAAAAAATATGAATGGAGATGTTTCAACATTGATCGTTTTCCCTCTGTGTTGGCTAATTAGGTCATGAATAATTATTGAGTATTTGAAGTAATTCAAAAGCCTCCTATTCGGCTCGGACTGGAACTAATTGCGCGGACTTTGAAATCCCGTCAAGTCCTCATAGTCGGCTTTTAAATATTACTTCAAGGACTTTCCAGGATGGAAATGAAAATCCAGAATCTTCCAGGATTTCCAGGGCACGTACGAGCCCTGATAAGGGTTTGTATGGGAATTCTGAACTTCTTTCACATTTTCTCGAAAGTATGGAATTCTGTATAAGGCTCTTTACGCTTGGTGGATGCATTTGTGTTAAAAGCAAGGAAATAGCAATGCAATCATAAAAAGATTCGGGTAAAAATTAAGAAAAAGTTTTACCAGTCTATTTGTGTACGTGAGAGCTTATGTCACATTTACACGATAAAAGTTATGAAGTTCTACGAGCTATCACTCTTGTAAGCGACCAGCTCCGTTAACGTCACAATTTCCTATTCATAAGCTTGCCTCGATTGTGTGTTGTCTTTTTCCTTATTGGGATAGCAAGAAAACAAAAGGAAAGACATGAAATTAAGCTTGTCTTAAGGCAGCTGCCTCTCACCTTCAACTTGAACTTTATTTTACTAACAGTTAATACTTACAGGTTAAAATACCATTGCGCGCAAAAAGCATAAGACGGATCTATGTGGGTATGGAGGTTGGAATAAACTAATAAATCGAGAAAGGACGAGCTCCAACAAGATGAAAAAGAAAGAGGGAAAACAGAGGAAAAAAAAAGGGAAATGACGAACAAAGCCTAAGCGATAATAATAGAAACGTTATTATTAAAATGTCTTCCAAAAGTGCGCACATACGGCACAAAATAATCTCTTTTTCTTAAAGGATTAAACTGGTCTTGGACGGGAACTAGTCTCCTCTGAGTTTCGGTCACAATCTGAACAACTACCTGCCAAAATCACAAGGATTCAGATATCAAACGAAGCGCGTGTTAATTATCAAAACTGATGACTCTCGAGATTTGAGACCTTTATTTCCCTGGGTATTTAACACAGAGCATACATTATGATGCTGAATTATTTATACCCAGACTGTCGAGAAGAAACTAGATTAAATTAGAAACAGGACTGCAGTTTCTTATTATTATTTTTGTAGAGATTTGATGATTTCCATGGTGAAAATTATGATTTTGAAAACAGAATAACAAAGCATGTTAGATGAATACTTCCTAATCAATACTTACTCTAGATACAGCTGCAGCTACGTTTACCTTTTTTTATTATCTAACTGCTGTGACTGAAATTCCTAATCAATTTGTGGTGTGTCTGGCTCTGTCCTTCATTGGGTCATTATTTCCATAACAATAAGTAGTAATCCCTTCAAACTTATTTTATGCTATGTCCATTTTTTATTTGTGTCTTCACCTTCCTTTAATATGTTGGTCAAAACAAATTTCTTGAAAATTCGATTGATCTACCTGGAATTAGAGGTTCTTCTTTCAAGATAATTTCAAACACCAAATTTATTTTATAACTATGGTATTATAGTCCTTCACTAAGGGATGAACAAATTTTGCAGCTGACAAGTAACGAGAAGAAAAAAGACAACTGTAGACGCATCCTACATTTGAAGCTTCACCTTCGACATTTTATGGTAAGTCCGTTCTTCCATAACATCTAAAAGTGAATTCCTTATTTAGAGTAATGAGTGGGCGACAAAGTTCATTTTAGAGCTATCAGTCTGTCGGTTTAGCTCTCAACAATTAGTTGTCAACAGCATTAATTCGGGTGAAAAAAATTGGGAACAGGGCGACCAAAATCCACTATTTGGCGATTTTAAATTTTCAATGGCCCTCCCGAAAAGGCATTGAACTTTCAAAACGTTTGAAATCACTTAAAAACAATAATATTTCCAAAATAATTCCATATAATTTTTGTACCATCTTTTTCTAACAGTGTTCGTTGACCAATGAAGTTTGGAATTGCTGTGAAAGAAATTAACGATGTGTTTTCAGTGTGGTCTTCAAAAGTGTTTCTCATGCGGCGTTTTTCGAAATTATCTATAAAACCGATACACCAATAAAAAAAATCCTTTGTAACAACAAGAAAAAAGACAAGAAAAAACGCTGTGCCAAAAAAAACACCCAACCTGTCTCGTCACAAACAGCTACAAGCATCATTCCTAAGATTTAAGATAATTTTCTACATTTCAATAGATCCTAATTCAAGTGCTGTTTTAAAAAACGTAAGCACGTTTTTTCCGTTATAAAACAAAAGCTGCGATCGTTTTAATGGCTTCAAAAGCTCATTAGTTTTCAATATCCATTTTGCTCATTCGTGATGCGCGACACCTAAACGTTTTCCTTTAGAAAGAGGTCGTTTAAGAAGAATAGCTGTTCTATTGGCCTTTGTTTATATTAAATTACTTCCGATGTGTTCGTTGAATTTTTCCCGCCATTTTCTGACGCGCGCGCGTGCGGCACAGGAAGCCCACAAACGTAAATAGTTTGCTAAACTACGAATTTATAGCTTACTTGTACGAAGGCAACCCTTTTTGGATATTTTCTGGTTCCAATGATAATACCACCGAAATGATTACTGAAATGAAATATAAATTTGGGCGAAAGAAAAATTGAACTTTGCTAGCTGTTTTCAATGCCACAAAATATTGACGGCTCACAACAACACAAGTAGTTACAAGTGGCAGAGTGAATTGCGACTCTTTAGCGCAGTCATGGCGCTTTTAGTAGAAACCAACTCGCATGCTAGCGTAAAACCATGAAAATAAATACGTTTTAGCAACAAATCGAAGGCTATATGCTGAACATGACATCATGACTTAGCAAAACCGAGGCCTTTGTCGAAACCAAAGGCTGAGGCACATAATAAAGGCACGAGATTCTGCTAACTCAAGATGTCATGCGAAAACCGAATTCATTCATTGTTATATTGTACATTTAAAGAAGACACATTGAAACGATGCCAAATGACTTTATTCAAAATGGCTTTAATATTCAAATTCAAAATTCAAACACGGACGAGGCGCTTGGGAATGACCGGCTGCAGATATTGCATTGCAATTTTCAAGATTGATTTGGTAAATAAAATCTGAAACGAAAAGATGTTGATTTAGAGGTTTCTACACGTAATTCGCCTTCTAATATTGAACGAATACAATAACAAAGGAGTGGCTGGCACAGGCTCTTTAACAGAAAATTAAACTTCAGCGATGCTCGGTAGATACTCAGTAATGATCTCTGAGATCAGCTGAATGCAATCGCTACAAGAATAGCACTTGTGAAGATCTGAATCATTTAACACGATGGGAACTGAATGTTTACGGAACTTTTTCACGCATGTTGAACGGTTCAGCATAATTGAACACGACTCAACACGGTGTTCAACTTGATTCAACAAAAGGTTGCACCGTCACAATTGTCTGCTGTAGCCCGCAATGCGTCATGGGAGCAAATATGTATACGAAAACAGAATCACGGACACTCATACTTATCATCCTGCTTATACCAAATGATTTTACAATAAATTTCTCGCAGCACATTTTGCACTGCGTTAAAGGGCCCGTGTGAGCCACTCCTTTCTTATTGTTTTCGTTCGATATTATAAGACGAATTACGTGTAGAAATCTCTTAATAAACATCTTAAAACAAAGTTTCAGATTTGTTACCAAATTCAATCTCTCTAACTCAGCCGATTGAAATGGATGCTTTCTATGCGACTTGTTATGCTGCTAGGCTGTCAAAATGGCGGCTGACACAGGCTCTTTAACAAGAGAATTTCGTTCTTCTTAGTTTCTCCCATGACGCACCGCGGGCTACAACACAGGCAGTGGTGACGATGAAACCTTTTCTGAAATAGGTGCATATCACATGCAATGCATTTTTATAAGTGTTTACTTCGAGTAGCTAGTCTAATAAATAACGAGCCTGTCTGTTGGTGTGATTGCGATTTGAGCTCCGGCATCCCGCATAACAGCACAGCGCTCTACAACCGGTCGTCTGTTATCAGCTTAGATTGAAAATTAGCCGGGTTAGCTAAAGTTAATGAAAAGGAGCTCATTTATTCGTTTCTGTGTTGATATTGAAATATATATTTGATATTAAGCGGTCGAATCTAGACCATCAGTCTATAAACAACGGGGTTTAATACAAAAGCTGTGCTATGATAGTAGACAATGTGGAAACAGCTTCCTAAAGGATGACCGAGCAAACAATAAACGCCTACAGAAAACACTTCTATCAGACAAGAGGCACCCAACGAGGAATCAGTGCGAAACAACTATTCAACTAGCATTGTATTTTGAAGATCTAAGCCAAGGAAGAGGATATATTTTATTCCCTAAAGTTTTTTCATCTGTTCGATTTTCAACTGAGAGTCTACAGAATTCAATATTCTAGGCGTTGAAAACAGTTTTTCCGGCAGAAATTGGTAGGCGGAGTCTTTCCTGTACACTTTGCAAAAAGATTCGCACATTTCACGTTTGATGTAGTTCGAAGGTGACACAGTATAGAAGAAAAATCACTAGAAACAAAATTTGCGAAAGCACAAGCTCGAGAAGAAGGCTTCGGAACAGACTATTACAGAACATTGCCGTTGGAAAGATCATACCTGCTGGTCTAGAACGGAAGGCAGAACAACTGAACTGGAAACTTTGTGTTGGGGTGAGTAATAAGCTCATGTTGCTTGCAATGTCTTCATTCATCTGAGCATTTTGTGGTATAGGTGAGAACTACAAAATCGCTGACTCTAATTAACGTGAGATAATGCAATAAAGCTGACCGGAGTCTGACTCTTACACGTTCCGCTTCTCTGTTTTCGTCGATAGGCGTGACTATGATTTTAAAATCTTTGTCGAAATACAGGGAATCATCATCATCATCAGTCCTCGGTTTTCAGAAGACATACCGGTGCTTCATAATCATTCATCTGAAAATCACTGTGTTTTGCTGAAATAACGATATTTTTGCACCTCCTGTACGACATTTAACAACGATGGAGTTTTTATGATAGCATGTGAATCCGTATACCAGAAAACGTGTCGCAGGGAAACTTTTTATTTCTAGAGGCGTTTTTTCTAGTGTTAATGTATTTCATGCTTGTCAAGCTACTTAAAATGAATTAAAATGAGCGCCTTCATCGGCACTTTATTGTCGCCTTTATAAACCACGAGGAACCACAAGAACAGGAGGGTGATACAGACGGAGCCGCATCTGCATAAATTAAAATGAGTGCCTTCATCGGAACTTTATTGTCGCCTTTATAAACCACGAGGAACCACAAGAACAGAAGGAGGATGATACAGACGGAGCCGCATCTGCATAAATTAAAATGAGCGCCTTCATCGGCACTTTATTGTCGCCTTTATAAACCACGAGGAACCACAAGAACAGGAGGAGGATGATACTGACGGAGCCGCATCTGCATAAACTAAAGACCTTTACGATACGAATTCCGTTACGATACGAAAACGCAATCGTGTGGAAGGGGTCTGAATCTTAAAAAAACTGAATTTCAAATCATTGAGAAATGGTGTCAGGTGTGGCATATAGATGATTGGGCGAACATAAACCTTTTATTACTACCTCGTTCCAGGCGACAACGCGGGAAAACGCAGTTCACATGCGCTAAAGATACACTGGCCTGTGAAATGAAGGCAATTAAAAGAAATCTACATAACAACAGAATAATAAATTTTGACTTTAAACCATGATATTCGCCTCGGATGCAAGCCTTAAAGTGCGAGGTGAAAACGTTCAGAGAAAGATATGATCATTTTCTAGCTACTCTACAATTTTTGGCCTTACGTTTTGTGTCTGGAGCATACGCTTTTCAAATTTCCAAGACAGCACGAAATATTTTTGTTATGTAGACTATTTCTTTGTTTTCATTTCACAGGAAGTGACTCTTTAGCGCATGGCAAATGCGTTTACGAAACGGTTGGACGTGCCTGGTTACGAGTCTTCATGTGCATGCCGCAGGGATTTGTATAAGTACAATGTGGGAAAATCTCCCGACACTTACCACCTCGGTTTTTGTCGCATCTTTCACGCGGAGGCTGCAACTAAGAAAAAATATTAGCGTAAACAAGATGCAATTTCGGTGCGTGGATACGTTTGTTAGTTCTGCACGTACACTCGTGCACTTGGTCGAGTGAGAACAATTTCACAATAGCGCTGCGCGGACGTTACGTCACTAAAATGCTACCCGCGGTGAGGTCGGACATTCGCACCGGAAGTAGTATATACTAGTTACAGTATTTTGTATGGAGAGTCAACGCAATTTCTCTCAAAGAAATCTTGTAATTTTCACTGAAGACGAAAACTTTTTTGACTTCTAGTCAAGGAGATTATACAATCACTTCGAGAAAGTGTATTTTAAAGTTTCAAACTCGGGTATTTCATCAAATGTCAAATGGAAAATTTAACTTTCAGCCAGCAGATTCCAGTGGAATAAAGTGCTTTGTCTTAGACATATAGGATTCATTATTGTATCTTGTAATGTATGCTTTTGTAAAACGGATAGTGAAAACATGGGCTTTCCTCCAGCAAATACAGTAAATGTATGGGAAAATTCTCCGAGAAAGGGGGGGGGGGGCAGCCCCCTGTGTCCCCCCCCCCTCCGGCTACACCGCTGCATACGTTTGACAAAACTGCGAAAGAAGTTCAGAATTCCCATACAAACTCTTATCAAATCGGAAATTTAGACTGTCAAACCTTGCGAAAATTGGATGACCACCAATAGCTCAGTGCTGATATGCACAGTGTAGCTGCCTAACATATTCACAACAGAAATTTGACAAAATACATTTGTAAGTAGGAGAGTTTGCTTTGTTGAAAAGTTTTGATCTTGTTCGATTTCCGGGAATCGATGTTTCCTCCATTTTTAAGACATCTAACATAATATTGCCTACAAGCTAATAACGGAAAGCAATAACTTATAATGCGCCATAACTGCCGCTAATAAAACACTTATTGACAGCTTTGTATTTTTTAAAGACACTTTCAAGAGCACAAGGTGAATATCGCTCAGACAAAACAAAACGCACCATCATTAATTGCACGAAATAGAATTTGGCATTTAATAACAAGAACTTTGTGTCACCTCTTTAACTTGTTTGCGCTTGTTTTGAGGGGGCTAAAATTCGCATTATTTAAAAGTCGGAATCCTGACAGGTTTAGTATAGAAAAAAAATTCAAAGGAATTTGAATTATAAATGGGGAAGCGCCGAAACCTCACTGCAGGCCTAAAACCAACTGATACATCAATGGCTCGCATCTCAACACGAAAGGTCGGAAACTTTTGTTAGTCCTTTTTCGAACGGTCTTTTAATCATAAGAAAAAATGAGACGTCATTATCCGATCATTGTGAAACAGGCGCCGGTTTTTTATCTTCTTTCGGTTGCCGACAATTCAATACTGACTGTAGGTGGTATGTCAAAATATGTCCGGCTATGAAAGTTTAAATAGAATATATTTCTCACGTATTCAAAGGATACACCTTCAATTCTGGAAGGGTGGTGTCTTAGTCAAACGAAAATCTAGTCAAAGCTGAAACTGGAAAGTGCTGTTCTTAAGATTTTGGAAAGAAACGAAGTACAAGCAATGAACGCGGTGAGTAATTAGCGAATAAAATGTATTTTTAAAAATAGCGAAGAGAGCGTTATCTTTGATGCAATCGCGTCGTGTAGAGAAAATTCAATGCGGTAAAAGAAATTGGCAAAACCCTGAAAACTACGGATCCAATATTGGTTTCGATCCTCAAAAGAATTATCTGCTATTAGAGCTGAGCGAAGAGTCTGTTTGGCGTTCACTACGTCTAAAATTAATCATGTGGAATTTCTGTTCAAACGTTCCAACGCATCATGGAATAGCGTTAATTTGCGTTAATATGGCTTAATAATATCTTCTGCTTAAAACACGAACAACAGATCAGTTTATTAAAATCAATACAACCATAGTAGTACAATTGCAAAGTTAAGTGAAGATTGTTTGGATACTACATTTCATTGTAAAAATATATCTGCCAGTTTTTAAGTTTTCCTGTCCTAACTTTGCAGTTCGAAATGAAGCACACGTGTTGTTTGGGAGAGACACGAGAACGTTGTAAAATCACGAGCAGCAGGCGAGTGATTTTAAAACTTCGAGTGTCTCACTTAACATCACAAGTGCTCCATTTTTTCCGATAAAATCGTAGAATTAATGCTTTAATGCTTTTATGATATAGTGGGAGAGAACCATTAGTTTATCAGCGAAATTAGAGCACAGAGCGCGCGTTATAAAAGATATTTATTAGACAATATGAACGTGATAAACGTATATTGAGTAGCATTTCTCGGATGTGTAATTTCTCTAGTGTTTTGCTATAGAATCGTTGAGCTGTAAATAATGGTACTCAGTCCATTCTAACTACCCTGGTTCGTAACGTCTTCGTCTAATCGCAGCGCACTATTTCAGTGCCCCCCTCACCCCTCAAATTAGATGCTCTACCTTTGCTCGATCTTATTTCTCGAGTATATTATATCAAAAATGATAATTCAATGTCAAAAAGGCAGCCATGGCCAAAGTTTTTTTTCCCGTCGGGAAGCCGTTTCAAGATTTTTAAAAATTTACAGTTAAATTATTTATAACCTGATGGATAAGTGTTTTGTTTTTCAATTATTAATTATTAATGTTTGGGCTGGTTTTATTTAGTAAAACACACAAATAACGAGTGAGGGGGTAACCTCAAAAGTGCTTACGGCTTTTGGGAATTTGTATGAATTTTTAACTTATTTCTGAACATATTATTTCTGTCAGTTATTAAGCTCTATTAATCTTCGTATCCACGCTTGAATTCTTGTTCTGGAAGATCTTTCGGATCGATTTAACGGGTTTTGTGCATATTTCAGGATCTTGAGTGTGAAAGTTCACAAAAGTCTTGCATGTGAAATTTCACAAGCCAAATTCCAGGCATATTTCACGTGGTCACGGCCCGAAGGGCGGAAAAACATTCCTGCAAAGCAAATTCGTTATTTAAATTCTCTGTAATTTTACGAAGTAAGTATCATACACCATCGTTGAGAATTAAAAAAATTGCACCGACCAATTCTTCCTCCCCCTCCCTCAAAAGTCAAATGACCCCTTAGCCAAGTGCGTGCAGCGCACAGGGTTCCCACTCCTTGCCCAGGCGCGATCTAGCCGAGAACGACTGGGAGCGAGCTAGCGTGCAAGGCATCATGGGCATCATTGACATCGCAAATTCCACAAATTTCATGACGTTGAAATATGAATGACATACGTGGGAAAATGTTGGTGAGAAGAACATAAGAACACGGCGGGGATTCGTTCGCTTTGCAGATAGTCCAATTGTTTGTGCATTTCATTTTCTAATCATTCTTGTTTTACACACAGAGTCAATACGCTCAATTGTTTGCACTTCTTTCGACAGAAAACATTTTCCATAGCTTTTTTCATGAGTTTTGTAGTTTTGAGTTAAAAATTTATAACTTTTCCAGGCCTTGAAGGAAAATTCTAAATTCCATGACTTTCATGATTTTCAAGGACACGTGGGAACCTGTATAGCTCTATAGCGTTAGTAAAATGGCAGGTTTGAGGTGACACATACAGCCACGCGAAGTGGCATTTTCGAACGAAGTGACGTTCGTTCTACAAAATATATTGAGCAAACAGCAGTTCTATTAAACTTAGAGCGCTTTTTCTTCCAAAAGTATCGAAAAATTTTAGTTAGCTTCGCCCTGCAACTGAAAAGCTAAACCTTTTTACGAGAAAAGAGAAAAAGGGCGTATACGAAAATAAACCAACGCTTGTTGAGCTATACTACCATTTTCGTTCAACACTGAGGCGTGACAATTTTTTCGCGTAGTTTTACGGTTCAAACGTGCACGTTTTGTCGAGAAAAAGTCGCGCTTCTCGTAATGTTATTTCATGTATTATTTCTACACTGTTTTATCGAACTGTTCTAGCCGCATATTTATTCAATTTAGGGTACTCTTGGTGTTACCCATTACGTCACGCCTGCCTGTTTGAAGGAACCTTGCTGATTTCTGTTTTTCATGGCAACAAGAATAATTACTATAACAAACCGTAAGGCGCGACGTACGAACGAAATAGAGATTTCACTTATTGTCATTTGCGGAAACAAACACTGCTGGAACCGTAATTGGAATCACTGAATCGCGAAGAGGAGGTCCGAATCCTTTTTCCATTGTGGCTTAATCGTTTAGTTTTGTTATACAGCAAGCGCCAAGTTGTTGTTCGCGGTTTATTATTGATTAGTGCAATACAGGTTACACCAGCATTCTGCATAAGTTGCGAGACGAAGCGCGCGCTTCTACAAGAAAACTACTAAAATAATTGGGAATATATTCACTATTTGTTTATTGAAATGATAGTTCGATTGATTCTGATGACTTGTTTTATTGACCGCGTGTCGACATGATGGCGAGACGCTGTATATCGATCTCTTCTGTGGATAAACAAGTTCATTAGAATAAACAGCGGGTTTCTGTTTAGACGGCATACATAATATATCGTTGTCGCCGTTTTGAAAGTTTTCTTGCCTCACTTTGCTAATCAACCTTTCGAACACCATGTTCGCCCAACACTTCTAGTTGTATACTAATGTTACAAAATAAAACCACATGTAAGCCACATGTATTAAAAGGCTTAACTTTTATCATTATTACAAAATTATAACTGAATAGCTTTATTGGCCATCTAAGTGGTCCGTTAATTATAAATAACAGTCAGTATATGCACACGTATGTGAAAACGGGAAAACAAAAAAAGGGAGATGCACAGAAACTGAGAAGAACTGTTTCCTTTACAAGGTTTGATGTTAGAATATGGACGATAAAAGGAAGATATATTATTGGATTATTTTCATTGGAGAAAAAAGTTTCTAAAATTGTCTCCTCCGTAGAATCTCTTACAGGTTTTCCATTTGGAATTATAAATTTCAGTATTCAAAGGAAATGCAGTGACATCGAGAGAGTGTTTTGTAATGTTCTATTGAAGTGTTTTCATTTTAAATCACACTGCTAAGACAGGAAACAGAGATAAACTAGCGTCGCTAGAAATAACTAACAAAGACAATGTTTCTTTGAGAGCTTTTAAGTAATATTTTACTGGCCAATTTAAACTTTCTTACAGCACTTAGATAAAAATATCAGATACTTGAATGTATTATATATCAGTAACTAATTCCTGTAGTTCCTATACCAAAATTCGCGGGACGGGTCGCTTTTGATTGGACTTCGGGAACACATTTTCTAAAACCAATTCTAAAATTGTCTTCCATCAGAAATATTTTGCGGGATTTGCATCTCATGCGCAAGAAAAGAGAGCTTTTTTTTTTACTCTTTTCCTGTTTAGCTCGTAAGTAGTTCCGGTAGTCCACATGGCTAAATCTTTCGAAGCTCACAATAACAAAAAAACACAACGGTTTTCGTTAAGAGCATTTCCAATAACAAACTCCAATAGAAGTTTTAGAATTTCCTCGATTAATGTGGCCCCTCTTTTCACTGTCTCGTCAGTTTTGAAATACTGAGTTGTACAGAGTATGCACCGAAAAAGCTTAATTTCTTTCTTAATTTTCATCAACGTTTAAAAAAAATGAAATTTATGAAAAATTACTTATTCATTTTGCGTGCGATGTGCTGTATGACTTTTAAAAGTCATGGACATTCTTCGCAAGTCGTCGAATGATAACATTGTTAAACAACTTATTAGTCCCTTTTAGGGATGTCTCAGAACAGAGCAACGTTGCTTTTTAATTTCAATTTATTTCTACTGTGTTAAGGATAATAGAACAACTTGAGCTAAAGACAAAACACTATTAGAACTCAAGTGGGTTTACATTTTCAATTCCCTTTTTGTCACGAAAATGCAGCATACATAAAGAAGAAACAAACCCGCATAACAGCTCTTTTGTTGCTTTGCCAAAACCCTTAAACTTCATTCATGAGCCTTCAAGATCTACTAGATTACCGTCAAACGTACCATAACATGAAAAAGGTTTACGCACTTAAAACAGCTTTTTGACGACTTCTTGAAAACACGGGAGGTCTTTATTCACAAACTGATTCAACACTGAGGCACTTGAGAAGATCAACGAAATTCTTAAAGGAAACTGAAAACGAAATCGTATGTATCTCTCAGCAATGTAAACTATAACGAAACTAAGAACTTCTATAGAGCGACTAGTGGGATTAACTGACAAAAGCCTTATTTGCCAGAAATGCACCTTAAACTTCAGGAAGTGATGTAGCTTCGGGGACAGGCATCAATATTTTTCGCCAATGATCTTGCTAAATTATTAAATTCGAAATTCACGCTACATTTAAGGTTAATAACGACGAATCTTGTACCTGTTTTCCCTATGTCCCTAGCTTTCTATAGAGTGAGTGCTTTAGTTTACCGACTATTCATTTTGTGCATTGATTTCTTCGAGAAAAGCTTCAGACAGTTTGCACTGCGCTTTCTTTAAATAGAAAAGAAAAGTCAATGGTTTTTAAAGGTGCCATCCATTCGTAAGCCGAGAATCGCATTTATGGAAATATTTATCGAAGGACTATTAAGTATCAGGTCCTCAAAACAAGCTTTATTTAAGCATTAGAGCACGCTTTCTATGTTTCTATAACTTTATCAAGGAAATGGAGCACGCGTGATGTTTTAAAAACGTTTCGAGTGTTTCTCCCAAAATCTCAAGTGCTCTATTTCGCGGATGAAGTGATAGAAAGTTGTGCTCTAATGCTTTTATGATATAGCCCGTTATTTTATCGGTGAAATAGAGCATATATTTGGACCAATAAGAGCGTGCGGTATATCATTAGCTATCATGCTTACTTGTAACGCAAAGTCGAAATAAAAAATATCATTTCTCCGCTTTAATGAGAACTGCAAATAGTAGGTCAGGAAGCCCAAGTAACGTTGGTAGTAACATAAGCCTTTCTACTAAACAAATCGGATTTTTGACTTATCATAAAAACACGTTTGTACACTATTGCATTCCTCGCATCATTAATTAAAAAGTAGTAGGAGCGTAAGAACTCTAAAAGAGGACAATAACACTTACATGTGTGGGTTAATACATTTTGCTATATAAAAATTTATAACAACCTTGAACTTTTGGAAGATGCTGCCGACGCTACCCAATTATTGCCAAGCAAATATCAAATGTCATTTGCGAGCATTCAGTGACAAAAAATAACAAGTTTTAATTTTGCACAAAGATTGTGCACACTTACACTTTTCGCAAATATTATCAGCGGAAACGTTGTCTAAGAGCTTTCAGACTTTATTGCACAAATCCATGTTATAATGCGGCACTATTGTTTGGCAAGGTTTATTTCTAGCTGACAAAAGCAATAGATCAAGGTTTTACGCTTCTAATTAAAGGAATATTTTCCTTCCAGAGAGATATTAAGCAAATGTCATCCTCAGTCTGTTTTAGCGACTAAGTTATAATTAAAGAGACGTTGTACAATATTGGAAATATTCATCTTTTCTAAAAAAAACTACGGCATTATGAAAGGGCCTTGGATCCGCAAATATGTTATAAATAGAGCTTGTCGCTCTTTTAATTTCTCAGTATTTTACTTTAGAATAGAAATAAAATTCAATGTGCTAACAAAATCAAATTTATCTTTTTCGCATACATTTTCCTCGCCTTTCTTTAAATACCTTTTATTTCAATGAATTTAAGAAAACCCAAAGTAAACAAGCTAGTTCCGGATAAAGTAACAGGGTGATTTTAGTTAGGATTATTGCATTGACATCGTCCAGCCCTTCAAAGTATACAATTACAATTTTCAAGCGCAAACCGAACTCGGTATAATGAATCTCCATGACTGTGTCTTGCCAGAGCTAGAATAAGGTTAGTAATTTCACAGTTCAAACACTGTCCGGGATTCTTTATTCAGAGTCGACCTGCAATTAGGTCTGCTAAATAGTAGAAGCCATCTATTCTAGATTTTAAATTTCTCAAGCGGATCCATCCTTTGTATAACACAAGTAGACTTGTTAAATAGACTTGGAGTAACAAGAAATTTGAAAAAAGGACATTGCATGGCATTCGCATTTTCAAATTCGAAATTGTATTCAGTATTTCTTAATAACTGCTTAAATTGACAAAGTGATTAAACTCATAACGATTTCTACATGTTTTTTCTCGGCAGGGTATGTAAAATAGATGTGTCAGACTTCCATAACATAAACCACCTTACTTTTCTATTATTTTCATCTGCAGAAAGGAAGACTGACTATGGTTCACCCTTGGATAGCGACAGCCAAATCCCGATAGACTGTGATCTTGGGAATGGTGTTAATTCCATTCAGGGGAAAAAGACACCTGAAGCCTCTCTCGCTGAGAATACGACTGATAAAATTACTGGCTCATCGAGGTTAACTAAACCGACAAAATGTAATGGACACATCACAAAGACGACGACTAAAACGGAAAATGCGTTACAAAATGGTTCCTGTAGTGGGAAATCTAGAAACGGAATTGTGCGTTCGATAATTGAAGTAGAGAACACAGATGAGATACAAAATGGAATGCATTCAAGAGCAGAAAGAACTAAACTTGTGCCAAATGTTATTGGAAAAATAAGTTCTCCTGGGCGAAACAAGTCGAACGGTCATGTCGTTAATTGTCAATGTGGCGGAAACTACGCCGACATGATCAAATTTAGACATTTGAAGCACCTCAACAGAAATCGGGAAACTATTCCAGACGAGGTTCTACTCAACAGGGACAAGCCGTACAGTTCTAAGTTAGACTACTTTGGAGTCATGATGTCTTATATGATTGGTGTGGGGAATGTAGTGAGATTTTCACAGCTGTGTCACCAACATGGAGGAGGTACGCTTGAGTCTGCTAATAGAAATGGCTAGTCTTGGGCTTAATACTTGCCGCATTTTAATCTACAAGGAAATTTAAGACAATTTAAGGCACCCTAGGCCAATTAAGGGAATTCTAGGCGCCAAAGGTTCTAGACTATAGACCTAGAACCTCTAGGCTTCCAGCCTTAAAATATGCTCTCTCTAATTATAAATGTCAACGTGCAATGATTACTCAGGTTTTTAAATATTCCCTTTAAGTCCTTTCGTAACAAATGGCGTATAGAAGCTGCATGGAAGATAATATGATAACCCATTTATGATATTAGAGCTCAACAACATGATCGCCCACAGTGCCACCATGTTCTATGGTATTCAGGGTTTTGCCTCCATTCCAGACTTAGGAAAACATGTCTAAGTAGCAGTATCACGATTTTAGCACACTTCCGCTGATGTAAAACGTCGTAATAACTGATGGATAGCCAAAATACTAGTCTAAATTTCTTAATAACCCTTTAAATACAAAGCGATCATGATTGTAGGCTTCATGGACCTATTACAAAGCGGATGGAAACGGATTGCAACAGTGAGTGTTTGAAATCATGTTGAGATGAACAGTTTTCAAAGTTTAAAGCTACATCAATATCTGTACGAAAATCTGTCTTGCTGATAAAACTTACCTACATTGCTTATTAGGCTAACACCAAGTGATATGAGTGATTTGGGGTTGATAGCATACAAATGAATACCCTGGTTACCAGAGGCTCGATGCTTCACTCGTTTACTGACACGCTAAGCCAAGACGCCGCGATACGCTCGTCGGTCAGTAAATGCGTTTTGGCTGAAGCTTGGAGACTCTGGTACCCAGGGTAACAAATGAAGAGCTTTATGTACGAATTCATTCAAAACACCGTGACACAGCCCAAGCTGTGACACAGCCCATTGCTGCCCAATTTTCACTGTGTTTTTCTTCCTCGTTGTAGGTGCATTTTTTATTCCATACTTCCTGATGCTCATACTTGAAGGTATTCCTCTATATTGTCTCGAGCTGGCCGTCGGACAGCGATTTGGTCGTGTGTCACTTATACAAGCATGGACCAGCCTTCGTCCGGGTTTGTCCGGTATGGGCCTAGCAGCAATCGTTCAAACCACAATCGTGTTATTCTACTACAA